>OY288284.1:72953148-74375648 GCA_958450335.1 Hibiscus tridactylites | reverse complement strand
AACCTTGTGGACTGGTTCTGCCGACCATCCTTAGCCCCCCCCCCCCCCCCCCCCAATATTCAGGCAGATTATCACTAGCCGTGTTAAGTTTTTTAGCAGCCTCCAATGGAAGATCCAAGCCATTAACAGAAGCGCCAATTCCACAGCTGACAAGCTAGCAAAATCAGGCATTTCGAGAGCAAATCTGACACTGTGGCTAAGAGACTTTCTCTCTGTGGAAAGTGTTGATTCTCAATGGGAAGTGAAGAGGTTATGAAAGTTCTATTTCCCTTAATGTCTATCTGGTGCAAATATGGTTTTTGCGTTTCAACCTTACAGGATGGGGTTCCTTGGGCTGTGAGGGAACTGATTTTTGCTGGTATGGTGAGTGTTTTCATGGTTTGCATATTAGCATAGCAGACTTGACAGTATGCGCAGGCCGCTTTTACTTGTAATGTATGCAAAACGTTGTTATAAACATAGATTCGTCGCACTCTTTTTCCTCTATTAGGCTTAGGGGGGGTTTTTAACGAGGCGCGAATTCATGTCCCTCGGGAACGAATCAATAAAATTCTACCTTTCAAAAAAAATATTATAAATATGTAAATTGAATATTGTAAAATTAGTTTTGGTTTTAATAAAAAGAATCTTAATTGTTGTCTCTTCCTTCAACCGTTCTCTCTTCTAAATTCTCAAATCGTCAATAGAAAAGCTAACTTTCATTTCTTCTCTTTTTTTCCAATTATCAAATTCAACATGGTATCAGTTGACGAAACCTCTGATTCTCGTCCTCGTTCCACTGACGTCTCTCGAAATTCCTTAAAAAGTGATGATCCTTGCGACTCGTATTATATTCATCCTAGTGAAAATCCTTCGCTAGTGTTGACCTCTTCGCTTCTTGACGACAAGAATTATCACCCATGGGCGCGTTCTATCCGAATGACATTGATATCGAAAAACAAATTTGAATTTGTTAATGGGTCTATCAAAGAACTGAAGCGTGACGATCCTCACTTCTTCGCCTGGGTAAAGTGTAACAATTTCGTCTTGTCTTGGGTCCAGAGGGCTTGAATCCAGAAATCGCACAGAGAGTGATTTGGATAGATAGTGCGTCTGATCTTTGAGTTGATCTCTTTAACCGTTTCAGCCAAGGCGATTTGCTGCGAATTTTTGATTTGTTTCAGGAGTTTTTTAGCCTGAATCAAGGTAATCTTACGGCCTCTGCCTATTTTACTCAATTAAAAACTGTTTGGGATGAAATTTGTGTTTTGCGGCCGTTGCAATCTTGTTCTTGCTCAGCTTCAATCTATAGAAAACATGATTTAGTGTTGTATTTTCTTCGAGGCCTGAATAAAAACTTTGTTGTTTCTAAAATCCAGATTTTAATACGTAAACCACTACCAAATATTAATGAAATTTTTTTGCTTGTTGCTCAACATGAAAGGACCCTTTTCTCTACTGTTAGTCTTGATAGTGAATCTCATGTCATGCTGACTGGTCGTTCCTCTGTTGATTCGGGTAGACAAAATGCTAGGGATTATGTTGCTAAGAAGTATTCTAGTAATTCTAAGAGACCCATGTGTGTACACTGTAAATTGTATGGTCATATAGTAGAAAGGTGTTATAAAAAACACGAATATTCCCCTAAGTATAGGAATATGCCTCAGATTAGTAAAATGAATCAAGTGGGTTCTGTTTGTGTTAGTGATGTTTCCCGATATGATTCTTTGCATAAAGAAGATGGTTTTCTTACTTTCACTAAAGAACGGTATGATGCCCTGATTGGTCTGCTTAATGAGAAAGGAAATTCTCTACCAATTGATTCTAATGTGAATAGTGTGTCAAAGGTTAATATTCTTTCTTCTGCTTTTGATGTTGTTCCAAGTGATGCTCTAGGTATTATTTTTTTTATTTTGCTTTTAGAATTAACAATGTGTCATGTATAGTTGATAGTGGTGCAACAGATCACATTTGTTGTTCTTTAAAATTGTTTTCTAGTTATTCTAAGGTTGATAATAAGTTTGTCAAATTGTCTAATAATCAGTTAGTTCAAGTAAGTCATATAGGGACTGTTACTATTTTAAAAACACTTGTTCTTAAAAATATTTTCCATATTTCAGAATTCAGTTTTAATCTAATTTCTATAAGTCAGTTGACTAAAGATAATTATGTTTCCTTAATTTTTACTTCTGAAATTTGTTTTATACAGAATGTGCATCACTGGATGACGACTGGTATAACTAGTGAGACCATCGGTTTGTACAAATTAAATACTCGTTTTAGAAGTGATTATGTTGTTTCTAGTTGTAATTCAAGCCTTTGGCATTTTAGATTAAGACATCCCTCAGAAAAGAGTATGCAATTCTTTTCTATGTTGCATAATAAGATACTTGTTGTGCACTCTTTAGATTGTAATACTTGTCATTTGATTAAGCAAAAAGGACCCTATTTTTCTTCCAACAATTCTATTTCTGAGTCTATTTTTGATCTTGTTCATGCTAATGTTTGGAGTCCATTCCCTATTAAGTGTTTCTATGGCCATACTTATTTTCTTACAATATAGATGATAAAAGTCGTTTTGTTTGAGTATTTCCTATGAAGATTAAATCTGAGGTATCAAAGTTAATTACTGAATTTTATGACCTGATTTTTACTCAGTTTGACATAAAAATAAAATGCGTACGTACTGACAATGCTAGAGAATTTGAAATATTAGAAATTTATAAATCTAAAGAAGTTGTTCATCAAAATAGTTGCACCTACACTCCTCAACAGAACAGCATTGTTGAACGCAAACATCAACATCTTCTTGTTGTTGCTAGATGTTTGCGCATTCAAACTTCTTTACCATTAGATTTTTGGCTTGATTGTGTGCTTCATTCTGCTTATTTAATTAATAAAATTCCAACTCCAATTCTTTGTAACAAAACTCCTTTTGAAATTCTTTACCAAACTAAACCTAACTTTGATAATCTAAATGTTTTTGGATGCCTTGCCTATGCTTCTGTGTTGTCCAAACCTAAAACTAAAATGCATCTTAAAGCAATTCAGTGTCTTTTTCTTGACTTTCCAAAACATATCAAATGTTACAGGTTATTTGATATTCAAACAAGGAGTATATTTGTTTCTAGAGATGTTCTTTTCTCTGAATCGTATTTTTTTTTTAAACAGGTAAATTTAATTCACCATCTGAAATTATTTTTCCTGTTATTAATATTAATATTTCCGTTGAAGACTTAGCTTGTACAGATTCTGTTGATGTTTAAAGTTCAGATTCACAGCTTGTATTAGAATCACAGTCTGCTACGAATCCCCAGCTTGCACCACCAAATTCACAAATTTCACTGTCTGCACCATATTCACCAACATATCAATTTGTTGATACTTCTACAGTTGAGAGTCAACATTCTAAGTCACCAGCCAAGCCTAATGCTTCTGTTCATCCTAGAAGGTCATCAAGAACAGCCAGGCTGCCTCCTAAGCTTGATGATTTCCAGCTTTCTTTGTCAAAAAGTAAACTCACATCACAATCCACACCTCACAATATTGTCTAGGTCCTCTCTTATGACCATATTTCTTTTAATCATCAAGCATACATTAATAATGTTGATATATTGAAAAAACTTAAAAATTATAGTTAGGCTATTAAGTATAATTGTTGGAAAGAAGCTACGGATGAAGAAATTCTTGCTTTAGAAAAGAATAACACTTGGGACCTAGTCACTTTACCTAGTAGCAAGCAAATCATTAGTTGTTAGTGGGTTTATAGAACTAAACTTAAGTCTGATGGTAGTTTATAGAGATATGAAGCAAGACTTGTTGCTAAAGAGTATACTCAGCAACCAGGGTTAAATTTTTTAAACACCTTTAGTCATGTTGCTAGAATTATTACAATTCGAATTCCTATAGCTATTGCATCAGCTAGAAATTGGCATTTACAATAGTTATACATCAATAATGCATTTCTACATGGATACTTGCATGAAAAGGTCTATATGAATCCTCCACCTGATTTTATTTTTAATAACTCTGGTCTTGTTTGTAAGCTAAATAAAAATTTATATGGATTGAAACAAGAAAGCAATGGAATGAACGTTTTACTATTTCTTTAAAAATTAAAATTTTATTCAAATTTCTTTTGACTCTTCTTTATTTTTGTAAAGAATGGATGATAGTTTTATAGCCTTAGCAGTATATGTTGATGATATTATACTTATTAGTCCTAGTTTAGTTGAAATTAACAACATTAAAATGTTTTTACATGATACCTTTAAGATTAAAGATCTAGGTGATCTTAAGTACTTTTTAAATTTTGAAATAGCTAGATCAAAAGAGGGTATTAATCTTTGCCAACGTAAATATACTCTTGATCTCTTGAAAGAAACTGAATTTTCTAGATCCAAACCCGCTTCAACACCATTTAATGTTAAGAATAAACCTTCTAAATTAGATGGTGTTCCCTTAGATGATGTTACTTCTTGTAGACGATTGATAGATAAGTTTTTGTATTTGACTAATACTCAGCCTGATATTACTTTTGGTGTACATCAATTATCTCAATTTCTTTCTGCTCTTATTGACATTCATCTTTCTGCAGTGCATAAAATTTTAAGGTATTTGAAATGCACTCATGGCCAAGATTTATTTTTTCCTGCAGTTAATGATTTGAAACTAAATGCATTCTCTGGTTCTAATTGGGCATCTTGCTCTGATTCACGCAAATTAATTATAAGTTTTTGTATTTTTCTTGGTTCTGCCTTGATTTCATAGAAGTCCAAAAACAGTTAACAATTTTTAAGTCTTCTGCAGAGGCTGAATATAGAGCCCTTGCTATTGTAACTTGTGAATTACGATGGCTTTTATTTTTTCTTTCTGCACTTGCCTTTTCAATCTGCAAACTTTTATTGTGACAATTTATCTGCAATTAAAATTACAGAGAATCTAGTCTAGCATGAACGCACCAAGCATATTAATTGTCATCTAATTCGAGAAAAGCTTCACCAAGGGATGACGCATCTACTGCATGTTTCTTTTTCAAACCAACTTGCTGACTGTTTTACAAAGGTTTTATCACCATTTTTATTTCATGAGTCTATTTTCAAGTTAGGCATTCACAATGTGTATGCTCCAACTTGAGGAGGCTGTTAGGATATTAATTATTAATAAACAGTTATTAAGTTTGATTAGTTAGGTTAGTTTTTTTATTTTCTTCTATAACTTCTTTAATGTCATAAATATGTAAATTAGATATTATAAAATTAGTTTTTGTTTTAATAAAAAATATCTTAATTGCTTTTTCTTCTTTCAACTGTTCTCTTTTCCAATTTTTCAAATCGACAATAGAAACCCTAGCTCCCATTTTTTTTTTCTTTTCTTTCAATTATCAGATTCAACAAGATGCACATGCCAAGGGCATCCCTTTGACTTTGAATCTCAGTTACCTGATAAAAGGAACACTGTTGTTTTAATGTTCTGGTCCTATCGAACGCCGTGAACTGAAAGGGCATTTATAAAGTAAATAACATTATTATTTTTATTTAATTAAATAAAAATTGAACTCTATAATTTAAAAAGGGTCCCACAATGCAATAAATTTTGGTATCTTAAAAAAGAAACGAAGGAATCTCCATTTTCCTATAATCATTATTCTTTTGGAGGGGTTATTGTCATCTCCGAAATTTTTACATAATAATATTTGAAGTTATTTTTAATTTAAATATTAGTTAAATAAATTTTTTTATTTATTTTAAATTTTTATTTAAAAATTTGATAGACTTTTACTACTTTCAATATTTGATCATCATGTCATCCCTGCATTTTATAAATTCATTTTTTAAGTTTGAAGATGAATATTGAATCGAATGATTTTTTTGAATTATTCAAGTAGTTGAGTATTATTTTATTATTTCAATTTTTCGAGTTGAATCGAGTTTGTGAAATTCAAGTGAGTTGAATCAGATACATTTGTTTGAATTTGTATTTAAACTTAATTGTAATTATTTTTAATGGCATGATAGTGATTTGTTCTAATTTAAACCATTTTTTTTATAGCCATAGAGAATAAACATACACAACTCTTTATAGTCTTTCTCACATGTGTTAGTAAGATTTGTAATATTATTTAATAAATTAAATATATATATATATATATATATATCACTATTTTTTAAAAGAATGAATGTTGAGGATAAAGTGTTAATGAGAGTATAAATGAGTCAGAGAAATTGATAGGAAAATTTTTTTTGTAAGGATGGTGGGGGAAGGAGACCCCTATTATAATGGAAAGAGCTATAGTTGGAGGATAAAATTCAATAAAATATAAAATTAAAAGATTAAATTGTGAAAAAGTAATATTTGTTGTAAAAAAATAATTTTAATATTCAATATTTTAGTACACTTCAAACTTTTAAAATCCAAACGTGACTCAAACTCAATCTCTAAATCACTATTTTAAATGGACTCAAATAGCTTGAAATATAATACTCCCATATAATTCCATTATTGCATGTGACCGACATTGCCATTGTTGATTTTTTGTATATTTTATTTGAAGAATATCCAGTTCTTATTGAGCAAAGGAAAACAATTTCCTTGTTTATGTTTCGGCAGAAACTTGTTGCAGAATTGCAGTAATTCACTTTCCACATTATACAGAAAGCAAAACATGACTATTGTTGAAGGAGGAGATTCCCCTTCAAGGCTTCAGGTTTGTGTTTTTCACTTTTTCTTCTTTTTCATTGGTAGTAATTACATGCATTATTCACTAATTTTACCCTGAAAATTTATCAGGGAAAAGTTAGTGCCATAATTGTTTGTTGGATTCTGGGATTCGGGTCTCTTGTTTCTTGGAATAGCATGCTCACAATCGGAGATTATTACTACAATCTGTTCCCGGTAAGCTAGAAGCTACAAATTTCTGGGATTTTTCTGAATAATTTGTTCAAGTTCACAGGCTAAAAATTTGGGTTTCTAATGATATATTTTCTTTTGTATTCGAAGAACTACCATCCTTCTAGGGTTCTTACTCTTGTTTACCAACCCTTTGCTTTCGTAACAATGGCGATATTGGCATACAACGAATCGAAGATCAATACAAGAAGAAGAAACATATTTGGCTACACGCTTTTCTTTGCAAGTACTTTCATGCTTATAGTGGTAAAGTTAACTACTCCTATATTTGCATATTCCATCCTCTCGGTTATCCTGCTGGTTGAAAATTACCTTTATTTTGTTTTTGATAGTTGGATTTAGCCACATCAGGGAGAGGAGGAATTGGACCGTTCATCGGTATATGTTCTTTTGTTGCTTGTTTTGGAGTTGCAGATGCCTGTGTTCAAGGTGGAATTGTTGGTGATTTATCTTTTATGCTCCCTGAGTTTATCCAGTCATTCTTTGCTGGTTTGGCTGCATCTGGTGCTGTGACCTCTGCTTTGAGGCTTATCACGAAAGCAGCATTCGATAAGTTCGACAACGGTCTTCGAAAAGGGACAAGTATGTGGCTTTTCATTTCGGAAAGACATCTCTATGTGTGCTGTCTTCTGATGCTAAACTGTAAACGAAATGAAGGATTATGTGTTCATTGATTCTGTTTTCTTTCTTTCTTTCTTTTTTGCAGTGTTGTTTCTAGCTATTTCTACATTTTTCGAGTTCCTTTGTCTCCTGTTGTATACATATTACTTCCCTAAATTGCCAATAGTGAAGTACTTCCGCTCGAAGGCGGCCTCAGAGGGAGCAAAAACTGTGAAAGCTGATCTTGTAGCAGCTGGGATCCAAACAAAAGATTCATTTTTACAGCATGAAGACAATGCTAGTCAGGTTGAGAGGCTAAGCAACAAGCAATTATTCTTGCAAAACATAGACTACGCGTTTGACCTTTACCTGATATATGTCTTGACGTTGTCGATTTTCCCTGGATTCTTATACGAAAACACCGGTGAACATCAGTTGGGTACATGGTAAGTCGCCATTTCTTATACGAAAACACTGGTAACATTAGGTATGCAAACTGATGAATACCTAATGGTTGGTATGTTTTTCAGGTATCCACTTGTGTTGATAGCAGCTTACAATGTGTGGGATCTGATATCAAGATATCTCCCCCTTGTGAAATTCTTGAAGATAGAGTCCCGAAAAGGCCTTATGATTGCCATACTTTCTCGTTTCTTACTAATCCCTGCTTTCTACTTCACCGCCAAGTATGGCGACCAAGGGTGGATGATATTGCTCGTATCGTTCCTCGGTTTAACGAACGGTCACCTTACCGTCTGCGTCATGACTGTGGCACCTAAAGGCTACAAGGTTAGCGTCGGAATAGTCATTTGTAGCATGAAATTTGCTAGAAATCTTGGTATTATTAGCAGTTTCTAATGAAAAGTTGTATGTTTTTTTTTGGCAGGGACCTGAGCAAAATGCATTGGGTAATTTACTAGTACTATTTTTACTGGGTGGAATATTTTCAGGGGTATCTTTGGACTGGCTGTGGCTCATTGGTAAGAAGAATGCCTTCTAATGGATATATTGTTTACTGTTCTTTACAAATTCATCCCCTACTTTTGCAAAGATTTCAAAGAATAGTTTTTTTTTTCACACTTTATTTCCTTCTTGTGTTGCCCCTCCATTTTTACAGTTTTCACCTGTAATCCATGGGGGCTAAGAACAAAATGAATTGTGAACTGACATTTAATTACAGAAAGATCGAATTTCAGCTTTAAGTTACGAAAATGACATGTTTTAGGACCGGAATATTCTAGGGCTCTATCGAAATTGTTTTCTAGAAACAGAAACATGATATCTTGAGAGGATGCATTCGACCGACCATATGTCGGATAATGTTCTTCATGGAGCCATCAGCCCATCAATAGTGTAGGAAAGGGATTTTGCCCAGTCGGCTTTTAGTAGCAATGTCTGTAGTGTTTGCATTATGTTATATCCTGGATCGAGTTTCCTTTGCCAGCCCTACATGTTTAAACAAGCATAGAAATGTGGTTATATGGACTAGGTTTATTTCCATTTAGTGAAGGCTTCTCAGCAAATCAATCTTAGGACAGTCATGAAACTATCATGTGATCGGATACGCCCCTATTCTTAACTTCCGACTCTACTAGTCGGACAGATATACTCCATCTCCCGAATGGGTGGTTAAAGGATCGAAGTGAAAGTTCAGATGCACATAAAATGAAGATAAAAGTTACCTCGAGAACCAATGTAGTGACCATCACAGTGCATACATTGCCATCGATATTGACTCTATGTCGCCTAACTTTCTCGAGGAGTTGCTGCATGCATTCAGCCGGATGGACTAGATCACCCTCTGGAGTACCCCAAAAAGTGAATGCTTCTTCTACTTCCTGCCGAAACAAGGTATTAGAAAACTAAGCAGAAGAACATAATTTATACACACACAAAACAAAGAGCTTGTTCGGAAAGGAAGGGTTGCGCAACAGGAATATAAAAGACAGCATTTGTGTAGACAAAATGGGCACATAAGGAGAAAATATAACAAGAAGGCATTTTCCTAAATCCTCCCTGTCCTAAAATAGGGATTTAGGACAGTTTGAGTCAAATCTATATTCATCACCTCAATAAAAGCCTTAGGGTTCGGGCAGTTTTGTTGTTGCGAGAGTCTGAGCGTGCACTCTGCTGCAGTCCGTCCGTCTCTAAGGGCAACAGCCTTAAAGAATTCCAATAAGTTTAGGCGGTCACCGTTCGAAAGTTCAGCAGTCATGCCTACGTCAAGGAAGATGACATGCGGCTTTGATTTCAAGAACCGTTTTCGAGAAGCCTTGTTCTGAGATACCCGAACAAGAATATTGCCCGGATGCATGTCTGCATGAATAAAGTTGTCCACCTGAAAGGAAATATATATATAAATCAACAATTAGGTATCACATATGAATGTTATGAGAACCATAAGCAAACCAGTTAGAAGTGGTTACCAGAAGCATCTTCAAAAGTGCATGAGTTCCGATATGAGCAAGTGCAGCCTTAATCCGGTCATGTCCTTGAAGGTCATCAACATAATACGCGACACTTTCCCCTTGCTCGTAAGTTTCCACTAAAACAGCGGGATGCACAAGCGGATACACGGGCTTAGGAAAAGAAACATCCCTCCACCTCCGGAAATTGTATATAAAACGGTTCAAATGGGCCGCTTCCCGCGCAAGATCAACTTGAGACATCATGAAAACACCAAACTGTTGGACACTCTCGTCCAATCTTAACCAGTTCAGTGTTGGAATGAATCTTGATAACTTTGCCACTGAGTTGATAATCATAAAATCTCTCTTAATTGATTCACCAACACCGGGATGTCTAACCTTTACTGCAACTACCATGGGCTTGATCTGCTTACCGGGATAGCGAAATCTCAAAGTAGCCCGGTGCACCTGAGCTATACTTCCAGATGCCACAGGTTCCTCTTCAAAATGCTCAAAAACTTCAGAGAGCTTACGGCCAAATGCACTTTCAATGGTTTTCTTTGTGTAGGCAAAGCTATGTTCTGGAGCTTTACTATGAAGCTCTGAAAGCTTGATGCAAAGGTCTCTAGGGAAGAGATCCGGTCGCGTTGCTGCCCATTGACCCCACTTTATGAATGCAGGCCCGGCCATTTCGAGTGTGCGAAGTACAACCTCAAGCCACTTTTTCCTGAATTGAGGACCACAAGAATCGGAAAATGGTGCCATTATTATACTAGGAGAGAACAAAACTGTAAGATACAGAGCCCTCACCAGCAATATAACACCTTCAAGCACTGAAAGTAGTAAAGAGGAAACAAGAGCATGCCCGTTTTGCGCTCGCGGGAAATACTCTGGCTCCACTAAAGTTCTCTGCGCCAGTGCAACTCGTCCATACGTCAAGCCAAGAACACCAGGAACTATCAGATGCGAGCGGGACAATGCTAAGCTGACTGCTTGAGCAATCCTGCTTATGCGGGGGAATGTACGACCACCGGCAGAACATTTACGAGCAATCCTTTTCCAAGCTACCTGGGCATTCTGAGTCATCGTCACAGCACTACTGGTAGAGAGAACGGAATGGTTCCTGGCAAAATAACCTCGACACAACCCATCCTTGGCATTCTGCAATAACAATGGAGGCTTTCCTCCAATGACGAACCTATAATTTGAGTACACTCTATATCGTAGGAGGCGCAATCCGATAGCAACAACTGTTCCATGCTTCCTACAATCTGAATGGATCCTAGTCCGGTTTGAAATAGCAGATTGTGCAGCTTTACTAACATTTGCAAATGTCAAAAATCTGTATTCCAACAATTATATCATCATTAACCATGCAAATTCTATAAATCTTACAAGGAAAGGTAAGCACTCAAAATCCAATTGTCAAATTCACAAAACATAACAGCACGAATTCTACTTTCCTACCTCCTAAGTTGCTAGAATCTCTAACAATTCCGAACCTCTAAGGTAATAATTCATTGTGCAGTCATTAAACTAAGTAAATCGTTACATCTTATGCACCTAAAACAACAGCAGAACAGGAAATCTTAGTTCTTAAAAGCAAAACACATAGAGTAAGAGAAATCAAAACCCCAAAACCCAGAAAACATAAACCCAGAAAAGTTTCCATAAAATGAAGCAAAACAGCTCGAAAGGGACAAGTGATGAACCTGGACATGGCGACAAAGAGAAAGAAGGTAGAAGAGGGGGCTTTGAAAAGGTTAACGTACGAAGGCTGTGAACAACAGAAGAAAACGAAGTTCCTGAATGCATTTTCTCATGGACAATTCCCTTTTGATCAACAAACAAAACTTGGGTACATTTTAAAATGCCCAAAGCTTCATTCTTTTTCTTATGCGACAAGTAAAACCCGGCGGCGGCAGAGGATGAAGAAGAAAGAAGAGATCTTGGGGTGGTTCAATGGGCCTGAGGTTAGAGAAGATGTAGTTTTTGGTTCCAGCTTTGGTGTGGGCTTCAAGCAGTTGCCTTTTTTTATTGGAAAGCTTGGAAAAGGTCAAAAAGGCAAACTCCAAAGATTCTGGAAAGGGCAAAATATCTTGGAGCCTCTGTAGCTGAATCGGTTAACTCTTCCGAGGGATCGAAAGGTTGAATCTTTGGTGGTCAAATCTGCTGGCTAAACATCTCCAGAACACTTGAACCATTTTATTATTATAAATACAAAACAAAGTCAAGAACATGAACCAATTTTTAAACTCAAAACTCGTTTTCAGTTCATGTCATTGGTTACGTCTGCTTCTTCTTCCATGGTTATTTATTTGTTGTTGAATTAGATATCTGAGCATGCACTATCCGAAGTCGGGATATAAATTCACGATTCTGCAACGACCGTAATAATATTCGGAACTGTGATAAATACAACACGATCACAATCGTAATTTAAATTCTTACTCTGCACTAATCGTGCATAATATCTGGAGTCATTGCAAGCAACAAACATTCTGAAACCTCTGGCTTCAATCAAATTCAAACTAAAATGAACAAGAAATTGATAATTACATACACTCAAGAAATGTGGGGAGTCATGAGCTCAGTGCTCATCGAGAGGGTCTAACTCCGCAAATAGTCCGTCGGTCGGTCGATTTAACTGTTAATCGAACTTTCATATTGAATTATTTTTTTAATAGAATTTACATAAAACTTCATGGTATTATAATTAATACTGTTTCATTAAACAAATCAAAACAAATTAGATTGTTACACAAATTTGTAAAGGTTCAAAAAAAACTTATTTTTTTAAACTATATTTTGAATTTAGATTTTAATTTGTATAATCTAAGTTTGGGTTTAATTTTCTTATTTTGGTTTGGATTTGATTTTTTTTGAGTTTCTGATGCGATCTTAAAGTAATATTTGTTTTTTTTCTTAATTTTTTTGAGTAATAAAGAGATTATACTGAGATTCGTACTCATACAATATGAGACAATATAATCATCATTAACCACTAGGCCAATTAATAAATATTTTTTTCTTAACCTTTTAATAAAACACACATAGCTTACAGATAAATTATTATTCAAATCTCCAATAATAACATTTTCCCGCATGTCTCATACGGATTTGAATAATTATTTAGGTGTATTGGAATTCGCTTTAGATGATATATTAGGATATGGGTTCAAATTTAATAGGTAGCTTAAGGTTGATTAATTTAGTTTTAGATTTCGTAACCGAAACCAAACCAGTTCAGTTGATATAATCGGTTTTTTTATAACCACCGATATTAAATCTATTGATTAATTGATCTGGGTTAAATATTGCAGATGTTCACTATGTGATGACGGCCAACCTAATTTGCTTAATTCATAATGCCAGAGTTAATCTCTAATGTTACTTAAGGAATTTAATGTCTTGTTTCACTAGACTAATTAATTGTTGTTATGATCTAATCAGTTTGATCCGACTTTTACTCACCACTAAATACGCTTAATAAAAACAAATAAAGACCAACATTACAATCTCTGGCTTATTTCAGGGTCTTTGAGAGGATTAAATTTGGGCCATCCTCTAATTTGTAAAATGCTCCAATAACTTTTGGGCTAATGTTTGGATCAACATTCAATTGAACCCGTGATTTTCAGAAGCACCCGTTCATCTTGATTTGTATAAAACTTTATAAAAATATTTATAAAATTTTAATCAACAAATGATCACATGTGAAGTAGTAAAAGATTTGCATGTAAATCAATTATGTATGTCTAATTCAAAAATAATACAGTTTAATTGTCTTATCTAGGCCTGTAAACGAACTAAACGAACACGAACGAGAGTATATTCGTGCTCGTTCATTTAATTTTAAATGAAAAACGAACGAACACGAAAAATTAAATGTATAAAATTTTTTGTCCGCGTTTGTTTGTTAAGAAATGTAGCTTGTTCGTGTTCGTTCATGTTCGTTCGTTAATGATAAACAAACGTAAACGAACACAAGCGACGCAAACGGACATTGAGTATTGTTTAATTTTTCTTAAGAAGTCTGAAGTCTCATACTTTGAGTGTTGTTTAATTTTTATCTTTTTATTTCGTATTTTTAATATATGTTTTTTAAAAAAATTAAATACAATAGTTTTGTTATGGAAAATAATAAATATAAATGGACATATGTGTAAAAATTTAAACGAACATAAACAAACAGATTACCAAACGTTCACAAACGTAAATGACGAATGAGCGTTGTGTTCATATTCGTTCATTTAACTAAACGAACAGAAATTCTTGTTTATATCCGTTCGTTTAATAAATAAACAAACTTTCCGTTGAACAATTCACGAAAAGTTCGATGAACGCTCGGTTCGTTTACAACCCTAGTATTATCTATAAGTGCGATTAGACCATGTAAATGAACCCCCATGCAGGGGAAGGTCCATCAGTTGAGCTTCCATAATAAAGTTTCTGAACATCTCTGCAGATTGATTATTAAACTGAAGGCCCTGCTTCTCTTCCCTACTGATAATAGCATTGAAATCTCCAATTAAACACCATGGAATCGGATGGTTGTTCAAAAATTCTAGCAGCTCCACAAAGAAGGGTTGTTTTTCCGCTTCGATCGATGGGCCATAAACATTGATAAAACCAATACTGCCAGCAACATTTCTAACCTGACCGATGCATACAATGAAATTCTTATGAATCACATTAACTTCACAAGTGAAAATTGACGTATCCCAACAACTGAGTAAACCACCAGCCGAGCCCATCGAAGGAGAGAAAACATATTTCATAGATAACCTGCATCCCAGACTCCGTATGATCGAAGGCGAAAATTTGTATTTTTTAGTTTCCTGTAAAAAAAGAAAACCAGGATTCCTATTTTGAATCAATAATCTAACAGCTCTGTGTTTTACTGGGTTCCCTAACCCCCTAACATTCCAAGAAATTACATTCAACGACATTATAATGTTCTAAGAGATCCCAGCACAATAGGACGTGAGATATCAACAACCCTTTTCCAGGTTTACCACCTTCTCTAACAGGACTTCTTTACCGCCTGAGAATGAGATTCGCAGCATATTGCTAATACCCCAAATTGCCAAAGCTTCCTCGATATGACTTAGATGAGTTGAAGAGCAAGAATCATCTTCAAGGCCAGTCTGATCTTTAATCATTGGAACTTCAAGAGATTCACGAATTTTTTTCCTTAATAACCGTCTTTGACCAGCATCAAGAAAACCAGACATCATATACTGAGACATCGCCAGCTGGCATGTATTTATAGGGTGGATAGTTAAGTTTCTTGCATTCCTTATAGACGACTCGATCTCCACTCTGGGGGAGTTAATATCCGAAAGGCCAGGTAACCCACATGAAATGTCTAGAGAATTTGGGACAAAACTATGACCAGATAAAGAAAACTCTTTATCTAAGGAATCTTGAATAACCTGATTCAGAAAGCTGCAATTGGGATCCACAAGATAATCACCATTATGAGCATTTGAAATACTATCGCCCACGTGATCCACTACAATCATTACGTCCTCATGACAGCACCCTCCATTAGGATCATTCTCAGCCGCTACATCCCCAGAATAGATCACCTTTTGAGGCAACTCAGGAGAGTCACCAATAGAAACCTCGTTAACTGCTTCTCCTGACGCCTCGGAATGCGCACCCTTACTTCCGACCTGGTCAATTACAGGGTTATCAATACCATGGAGATTGTTTGTGGGAGAGACTCCCGGTATTGGTGACGTAGGTTGCACATTGTTCACATCCATTGGAGGAGTTGGACACTGATCTTCAGCAATGAAATCAGTCCAAATATCTGCAAAAGGTCCATCAACTCCCAAATCTTCCTCTTCACGACACTCCACAAAGGCATCATCAGTCTTTAAGCAAATGAAATATGATCTGCCCGAAATCTTCAATGAGATAGATTCAGGGATATCAAAAATACTAGGGACCCTAATCAACAATCTAGCCTTGTGGAGATCCGACTTGGATTTTGTTGATTCATGAATTTTAACAAGAATCCCCCACCGTTTAGCTAAACTGGAAAAAAAACCATCATACCAGCACTGAATTGGGATACCAAGAAGAACGACAGAACAGAAACAGTATGGGATTCCTTCCATCAAGACATCATACTCCAAGTAATCAAACCAAAACATGAGTTCATCCTTTTTATTGCTCCAAACAGATTCCTTATGACTCAAAGAATCGAAGGTGATGATGCAGAAGTTCTCTTGAACACCCCACTTTGCCATTTTGACCTTGATTCCATCACTACTAAGGGCTTTCTGGACAAAATCTCTGTCGAAGTTAGGTTTAATGATTCCTGTCATAGAGAAATTAATCCAAGAATTTTCAACTGCAGGTATTTCCACATCCATGAGGCTATCCTTTCTTCTCCACTGCATTTTATTACCCCCACCATCCTGACTGCGTCCCGCCGGAATATTCTTGTTAGGGCCACCCTCTGATAAAACATCCTTAAAGGAACGGTTATCCCTAAGAACAGGCTCTGTTGGAATGGACCGTTTCTCCTTGTATGCATTGGCGACTGTAGTTTTACCACCAAAGCCGCGACTCTCCATATCGCTATTCCTCCAAGCTGCCGCCGGTTTTTTGCGAGGTTCTGGGAACTTCGCTTTTGAAACTGTAACCCTCTTTCCATCGATGAAGGAGTTGTGAACTTTATCAAGAACTTTCTTCATGGCGTCTTCGCTAGCCATGTGGATTAAAGCATACGTACAATTCCTATATCGCGGATTATGGTTTATTGCTGGGATGAAAACCTTGACCACTTTACCATGGAAGTTGAAAAGCTCTCTCAATGCCCCTCTGGAAACTCGCTTACTCATGTTGTCGACGAACACCACCCATTTCGACCTGAACTCCGGTGATCTGAGAACCTCCCTTCGTGCGCCTCTTCCTCTCCCCTGAAAACCTTCCATCTCCCATTTAATTCCTATTTCATTTCTTATAAAATCAAATTCATATCTATTAAACACTTTCAATATTTTTTTATATGTTTAGCCCATTTACCAAAACAGAAGAGACCAACCAACCAGCCTTGGTCGAAATAATAAACTGGTTGGTTGTGCCTAAGCAGGTTTTGAGTTTGAGATTTTGTGTATGCAGAAATTTCTTATTGTGAGACTCACCTACCAAACCATGTATATGACACGAGTCGGTCTGTATTAGTCAAGACAAAGCCTTAAAAAATCGAAAGAACAACAAAAAATGAAAAAACTAAGAACCCATTGAATTGGCCCGGTGATTAAGTATGCCGTTCAACCTAGGTAACCAAGTTTAAGTACTCTAATATGCAGACGTGTGTGCGTTTTTAAAAGGCTAAAAATAAAGAAGTAAATGGGCATAACATTATTAATACACGTGGCATAGAACCATTGATAAGACATATAAAAAACACGAAAAAAGGACAAACAAATTTTATTCTCTTATAATCTCACCAAAATATTCAAAAAAGAAAAGAACTAAAGGAGACCTTCCTTGTTTTTAAAAATTAAGGATTTGAATTTTATTAATGTTTTTTAATTTCTTCAAAATAATTTATATTTTTAAATATTTAAAAATGAAACTAATTGTACATAGACACTTAACATATATATTAACAGAAATAGTTAACAATGTCTTCAATCATCTTTGTTTTTTCACTTTGAAATAATAAAAATGCTTTGTTTATTTGAGAAAAACTAAATTGTTTCTAGCTAGTTGTCTCCCCTAAAAAAATAAAATTCATACATAATTTAGAAATTTTTAAGACATTTTTTTATATATATTTTTATTAAAAATTAATTTTTGTCCTCCATTTTTTTCTAAGTTTACCTCTTAAAATTTTGTAGGTTTACTTCCCTAATATAAAATATTGCTGCTGTCCATGTTTCTAACCCTATAACACACAGTAGTTTAAAGTATTTATACTAAGATGCACATTGAATTAATTAGATACTGCCGGTAATTGTGGGCTGCGCTCCATGTTATGTTAGGCTGATTACAGGTTGTTAACGGTGATCTACGTTGACGACGAGCACAATGTCCCTTTGATATTTTTTTTTACGAATAATGGTGTTTAATTTTATTGAATAAAAAATACAGTAAATTTGTAAAAAGGGTTCTATAAAATGAAAGTAACAAATTACATTAATTGATATTTACCGTGAAATTATTCAAGTGTACAAACTAGTCACTTAAATATAAATTATGATCGTAAAAAAATATATTAAAATCTAACCAAACAACTCAAGAAAAAGATATATAAACAAATATCATTGTCGCTGGTGAAGGATAAATACCATCAACAATATCATAAAATGTACATAATAATGATAACATCAATGTCGTCGATGTAGGATAAACATCATCTACACTAACTTAAAATGCACACAACAATGATAGCGCATTGACAAGATTAACTTTATCACAACTCAACCACGGACCGTTTTTTATGATTGCAAACGTTTATCAATACAAGAGAATCAATCTGAGGGTCCAAACTAAAGATAAATTAGTACGATAATTAAATAATCATCAATTTGAGAGACGACGTTAAATCCAATCCTAAAAAGAACATTCTACAAGTGTAAAGAAAATGTGTCATAAGAGCAAAGTAAGCGTCACATAGCTACTTATTAATTTATTTTCATATATTAATATAATATTATCCTTTAAATGAAAATTAATAATTTAAATTAATGACTTCTATAGTTCTATTATTAGTTGGGATAAATCTAAAAATTATACATGAACTTTGACTTATGCAATTTCATACATAAATTATTTTATCTGATTCAATTTTTACAAATTATTATACAATTATCAACCTGACATCACTTTTCAATATATTACAAATACAAGTAATTATATCAATCCAAATAAAAAAACGAATACATCTTTTTTTAACTTGTAAAATTGAATCAAAATAAATTTTTTATATGTATAATTGACCAAAAATTAAAATTACATATGCATAATTGTAGCAAATCAAAATTTATGTATCTCATTTCATATTAAATCAAAATTCATATATAGACATGATATTTATCCCTTATTAGTTAAAAATAAAGTAATTTATTAGAAAAATTCTACGATGCTCGACGAGTACCGATGAGCAACACAACGTGAGCACAGTTGAGCATTATTAAATTAATCAATAAAGATAAAAAATTAAAGGACTCAACATATAATTATAAATTATTTAAAATAAAATTTTAATTAAATTATTTTCTAATATATAATATTTTAAATTTTTTTAAATAATTGGATCAAATATCAACCTTAGTCAATTTAAAAAAAATAAAACCCTAAATCCTAAACTCTAAATCATACGCACTAAACTATAAACCTTAAAACCTAAACCCTAAACTCAAAACACTAAACCATACACCTTAAACTCTAAACTCTAAAGTCTAAACTTGGATGTTGGGTTTATGGTTTAGTGTAACCCCCTCGTCCCGGTCTGGTCGGATGACCGGTCCGAGTGGGTCACACGGGGAAAACCGAAGCGAAACCCGTTAAGGCTTCCCCTCGGTTAACGACACAGAAAATTTCTTTTTTATCTTATCTTGTCTACATGCATATTTAAGACCTAAGCGTGGCACCGCAGCGGAAGATACAATCATAACATCAAACATCGACCAACCCAACAATTAAACAGCTCATTTTAATATTCTGCAGCAGGCCGTTTCGAAACGCCCATAGGGTGTTCCGAAACGCCTTGACTTAGTCAACAGGCCAGGGTCAACCATGAGGTGACCGTTCCGAAACAGGGGAGACCCGTATCGGAACGACCTTGACGGTCAATATCTCGTGGTCAACGAGATTTGACCGTTTCGGAACCTCAAAGGCCCGTTTCGGAACGGCTTCATCTCGCCAATTTCTCAAAATTCCAGTAGCGAAAACGTTCCGAAACGACCCTCATCCGTTTCGAAACGGCAGGCCATATACACAGGGACCGTTCCGGAACAGGGGGATCCGTTCCGAAACACCCCCTGTCTGCAGACTTTTCTGAGCTGTTTTGAGGCACAATGGTGCCCCAAAACACCAAACAACAGCAAAGCATTTAAACCCCCTCATCTACGTCTATGCCGCTGAAAAAAATAAAAGGTTAAACGACTGTTAATAAAGAAAAAAAAAAGATGTACAAAAAGACAGAAAAAACTTACCACAAAAATAAAAAAAAATGTGTCATAAAGACACAGTTATTTTTAATAAAAATTAAATATAAAAAATATCAAAACTCCAAAAACAGTATCAAATCAAAATTCAAAACTTTGAGCAATATCGGTGTAATTTACTCTTAATTTTAAGACAGGGTGTAAATACAATTTTTTTTATGTTCAAGGCCATTTTACTAATTTAAAAATAAATGAATGTGCCACATATATTCTAAAAGATGGAGAGAATCCCCTCATCTACGTCTATGCCGCTGCCTACTGAAGTGCCGATGGTGAGGATGTTATAAACAATCTAGTTATCCGTTTATAATATTTAGATTCAAATTTTTAATATTATTAAAAAATTAATGTTTTACTCCGCTAAAGTCTAAACTAAATGATTTCCTTATTTATTAATAAAGCATCAATAAAATATAAAAATATGATACATTCTTGAAATCCAAATTTCCTGGAAATTAGGATTTATATCCGAATATATTATATTTCTATTGTTTTTTTTAATGTGATCTTACTAACTCCCTGTTATCCCAGATAATCACTGGCGGTTGCTTGCATTGATTGAATTACTTTTTTGGGAATTGATGGCACATATTAAAGATATCTCATTAAATATATATTCGATTTAATTTATTTATGTTTTATTTTATTGTATATCTGTTTATCGTATCTTTTATCATATTTTTTAAATTCAATTATAAAATTATTTACGTTAAATATTAAAATATAATAATATATTTAAATAATATTTATCAAATTAAATTTATTTTGGTTGACATTTTAATTTCCAAGCGTTGTACAGAATACGGCACGTATATTTTGGAAGTTAAAAGAATAAAGTTATATGGTATTGTTTGACAATTAGCGGATCACATTAGCTGATAGTGAATAACTGATTGCATTAGCTGATTTAACTAGCGGATTGTATAAAAGTGTTTAGTAAAATTAACTGATAGATGTTTGATTATTTAAAGAAACAAAATGACATATAAGGACATGATTATATTCGATACTTATTTGAATAGTTTATTAGTTATCAATATTTTGTATCTATTAATATTAATTAGATTATGAAAAATAATTTTTAATATAATATTACTAAGCATATTTGAAGGATTTATATATTAATTATTGTTTATATAATTATTTCTAATAAAATTTAATTAATTTATTAAATTTAAATACAAATATAAATGTGTGAGAATAAAAATAAAAAAATAAAAAATATAAATATAAAAATGTCACAATGTAAAAACGTGAGGTTGAAGAATTAAAATAGAAACAGTTAAATTTATGTTATTTGAAAGAAAAAAAATTATAATTGTTAATAGTAAAAGGATTTTTATAACTCTTATGTCAAAACTTCTAATTTCAAAAAGTTTATATTAGCAGCTTTTTCAAAATGAGAGGTTTCACTCCAATCCGCTCTTTACCAAACGTTCAAATTAGTGAATTTGACCGGTAAAACCTCTAATTTTAAATTTTGGCTCAAATCTCTCTTTACCAAATAGGACCCATAACTTTTAATAGCTGAATATAAATTTATGGCTTAATGCTTAATTCAGTTTCTGAATGATGCCATTTTAATGTCTAAATTTTAATGAGAAAATTAAATATTTTAAAATTTTAATGATCATTTAAAAATAAAATTCAGTGATAATTTACATAATTTATTTAATAAATAAATGAGAACACAAGGAATAATTCGTTTAAGAAAAAGAAATGATAAATATGATTTTATTAAGTAAGTGGATCAATTCATTTATCAGAGAGATCGATCAATTTATTAATTAAAATCGATAACTAGAGCAACGTGAAAATGATATTTATTATTGGATGAGTCTACCACGTGCGACGAACATTGATAAACATCATTAACGATGAACACCGATGAACACCATTAATTTTTTTTTTAAATTTTAAAAATATAAAGGACTAAAATTATAATTAAAGTTATCTCTTAAAAAAATAAAAATCAAATTTAATAGTTACTTTATAATATTTTTTAATAGGTTAGAATCAAATATACCTAATTCTCCTAAACCCTAACAAAATTAATCTCTTAAAAAAATAGAAATCAATTTATAATTTTTTAATACTCTCATAAACCTAAACCCTAACAAATTTTAATTTGGCAACGAATTGATTCAGCATCGTCCGTCAAGGTTCGAGGCTTTGGTTGCATTGATTTGGTCTGCCATGTTATCTACAACTTCAGAGTATGACACAACTTTCTCAAAGATAATCATTTCTATCAATCTGAGGAACGGAACGAATCCACCATTACCACAACAAACAATGCATTAGAAATGTGTATCATGTGAAAGAAGTGGAACCACTAAAGGAGAAAATCAGGAATCTCGGTAATTTAGCAGCAAAACTTCACGACACCATAAGAAAAATAGACGATGAATATGTGGGAAAGCTCGGTCAAGCTACAAAATTAAGCAATTTCACAATAAAATCAAACAATGTTAGGGTTTAAGTTTAAGAGAGTATTAAAAAATTATAAATTAATTTTTATTTTTTTAAGAGATTGATTTTGTTAGGGTTTAGGAGAATTGAGTATGTTTGATTCTAATCTATTAAGAAATATTATAAAATAATTATTAAATTTAATTTTTATTTTTTAAGAGATAATTTTAATTACAATTTTAGTCCTTTAAATTTTTAAAATTTTTAAAAGAATTAATGGTATTCATCGTTAGAGGTGTTCATCAATGTTCGTCAACTGTTGTAGAATTTTCTTTTATTATTATTTAAAAATATGGTGGGGGTGCTTTACGTGTATATATGTTAGAGAATTATAATCAGAAAATTATGTTAAAGTTAAGGGGGTAGAATTTTATAAGATATGCAGTATGCTTTACATATAAATTAAAATGAAATGCATATAAATTAAAATGAAATGGTACTTTACGTATATATGTTTTCTTAATAAAAGCGTAAACTATTTCATTGACCATTATAGTTTTGAAAAATTGTGATTTGATCATATTACTTTTTTTTCGAAATAATTAAACCACTAAAATATTAAAATGGTATTAATATAACCACCAGCCGTTAAAGATTAACGGCATGGTGACGTGGTAGTTAAAAAATAAGGGTACGCTTACACATTTGGTCCTCGTTACTTATACACTCTATCAATTTCGTTCTAATTTTAATTTAATAAAATAAAATAATTATTTAATAAGGTGGTGACATTACCATCTTATTGGATAACTTTAATTATTTTTATTTAATTTATTAATTAATTTTCACCCTTCAATCAAGCTGTGACACGTGTCACCTAATTGGAGAAGGAAAATTGAAAGTAAAGAAATTGGGGTTGGGGGATTCAAACATGCACCTCCTTGGTGGAATGAAGCTATGCTTGCCACTAGGCCAAACTTATTCTTGTAATATGAAGTACCACATATAATATATGTGTTATATAGTTATTAATGCCCGAAAAAATTAAAAGTAACAAAATTGGGTTGGGGGAATTTAAACCAAGGTTCCTTAGGTGGAAAGAAACATGTGCTTGCCACTAGGCCAAGCTTACTTTTGTGATATTAGGTACAACAAATAATATGTGTTATATTGTTGTTAATGCCTGGAAAATAGAGGAAATGTGATTTTTGGGAATTCGAACACAACATACTTATGATGCATAAAAACATCTAACCCAATTAAATAAATTTAATAATGAAATTAAAGTTAACAATATTTTATATAAATTTTAAATTATAGTTAGTGCACGATTTAAAATAAAAAATTTAAAATTATGTTAAATTCATTTAACAAATCCAAACACGCAAACATAATTTAATATATTTAATTATATTAAATTTTCCTTTTAATTACTCTTGTCGAATTAAATATTATTATCCAGTAGATATCTGAATCCGCAAAAAATTGAATTCAAAATTTTAGATCATATATCAAATATTTTGATCCACTCAAATCTAAATACGCTTCCATCCAAAGTGTGATGATCAAGGTTCGAATCCCTTTAAAAACAAACATATTCTCTATTTTGTAATATGAAATAGAATTCAGATATCAAAATCCACTTTTGCATAGGTAATAGGGATTCAAATAATTGGTATTCAACGATATCTATTCATATCCACTCTGCATTCACAACGGATAATAATTGTAACATTTGAATCCGCAAAACAAACCCACAATTCGAATTGTCATCCCTAGTTATAAATGGTGGGATCATGAATCATGTGGGAAAAAGATTTCATAGAATATTTTTTCCAATAACCTGGACTTTTTCTCATGTATTTTTTTATCAATAATCATGTATATTTTTATAAATTAATATATCATGCACTAGCGGTGGAAACTTTCAGTTTCCACGAGCGCCTTAATTTTAGGGTATATGGTTTAGGGGTTTATGTGCAGGAGTTTAGAATTTAGGGATAGTTGTTTCAATTTAAGTTTTAGGGTTTATAGGTTAGGATTTAGTTTTTAGGGTAATATTGCGAGGATTTAGGTTTTAACCTATAAACCTTAAATTATAACCCTAAACCTTAAATTGAAACAACTATCCCTAAATTCTACCCCTACACTTAAACCCCTAAACTATATACCCTAAACTAACTCCTTATACCCTAAAACTAAGGCGCTTGTGAAAACTTTCAGTTTCCACCGCCTGTGTATAGAATATTTATCCTATTTTTATTACTTAATCAATACTCATTAATTAAAAAATTCTATTTCATACTTTTTCACCCAATTGACGTGCAAAATAAATATAAATATAAAATTCTCCCACTTGACATTCACATGCAAAATAAATACAAATATATATATTTTTCATTATTGAATGATTAAGGTGTATATATATGTTCTGTAGTGGAGCTCCACTATATATAGAGGTGGAAGTGAATTGTGATTAAACAAACAGAAGCCGAGTACTCCAACTCATTACTAAATCCTCTCTTTCCCTTCTTTTTTTCTCTGAAAAAGAGAAATTATTTTCTGTGGAAATGGAAATAATGGGGGGAAAGAGCTCATGGGATTTGTGGGTTGAAGAAGCACTCAATAATCTTGAGTCTAAAAACATGTTTGTGCCACTAAAACCTATAAAATTGTCAAGCTCAGGACAACAATATGAAGCTCAACCGAAATTCGAACAAGATGAATATGAAACTTTCAACGGAATTCAGCCATGGGACCGACAGGCTATTCAGATCTC
Source organism: Hibiscus tridactylites (assembly GCA_958450335.1). NCBI lineage: Eukaryota > Viridiplantae > Streptophyta > Magnoliopsida > Malvales > Malvaceae > Hibiscus > Hibiscus tridactylites. Next base: position 74,350,365 of record OY288284.1, on the reverse strand, counting down.
AATTCCACAATCTTTCTTCCAACAACTGATGAATGGTACGTACAGTTTTTATCTTTCGTCGTCGAGCTTTATATATATAACTAGATGTTGTATCACGCAGGAGCTGATTTCACCACCAAAAATGAAAGAGATGAACATGAAAAATTAAGTTCAAACGAACAGCAGCTGTACAAGAAGCTGACTTTATTTGCTGGGAATGATTTCTTGGGTTTGAGTAGGCATCCCACCATTGCAAAAGCTACTGCCAAGGTAATCATTTTAAATACAGTAAAACCTCTATAAATTAATACTCTTTAAATTAATAAATTCTATTAAATAATATATTTTTTCGGTTCCGTCTTAGGCCAATGTAAAAAATCATCAAATTCAATAAGATAATAATATAATAATTTTTTAGAGATCACCTTTATAAATATAAAGGTCTCATCAAAATTATAAATTAATAGTAATTCATAAATATTACAATTACTACTTTGGTAACTTGCTAAAATATGAATCTATTGTAATTTGTTTCTTTTAAAAATTCAAATTTAATTTAATTTCATCTCTAACTTTTCTAATTGCACCCACAAGTTCCGGCGTTGAGGTCTTCAACTGCAATAAAAAGTTGTGAAGAGTTGTTGCCACATTCAATACTTGCTTTCACGTGACTAGTTCAAGTGGTGTTGAATCATCTTCATCATTAGTAGAACTTTCAACAATATTAGCCACAATTTCCTCTAAACTTTAAACTTGTAAACATTCGTCATTTTCGCCTCGATCATATCTTTATCAAAGTTATATTTTCTGAATTGATAAAAAAAATTAATTAATAAATTATTAATTTATCGATATATTAATATCTCTCTAAATTAATAAAATTTCATGGTCCCAATGGTATTAATTTATAGAGGTTTTACTGTATCATCAATCGGAAAATAAATCGAATCGAATAATATTATTCACATTTTGAATAATCCGAGTGAAAATACCGATAAATATGTTAAAATTGGAATAAATTAATTTTAACTTCTAATATATGATTTATGAAATGCAGGCAGCAATGGAACACGGAACAGGTCCCAGGGGCTCCCCACTAATTTGCGGATATACCAATTACCACATGGCACTTGAATCCAGCTTGGCAAACTTAAAGAAGAAAGAGGTATACATGTATATGTATATGTATATGTATATGTATATGTATATGTATATGTATATGTATATGTAGAATAATACGAATTATATACATGGTACAGGCCTGTCTTCTTTCAAGTTCAGGATACACAGCCAATGTGGCCCTCATATCTGCAATTGGAAGTGTTACAACGCTGCTGTCCGCAGGGCCAGCAAAGGAAGAAAAGACGGCCATATTTTCCGATCAGCTAAACCATGCCTCCATTATCGACGGCCTTACAATTGCGCAACGAGCCGGAGGAATCGAACTCTTGGTGTATAAACACAACGACATGTCTCACCTCGATGCTCTCTTGTACGATTTCTTTTTCCTTTTCACAAATTTTCCTTTTGTTTGTATTGCTACTAGACAACAATGAATTGTTTTTTTATTTTTTTGTTAAATTTTCACAGAACAAACTGTAAAATGAAGAGAAAAGTGTTAGTGACAGATAGTTTGTTCAGTATGGATGGAGACTTTGCACCCATGGTTCAGCTGGCTCAGCTTCGCAAGAAGCATGGGTTTTTGTGGGTCCTTGATGATGTAAGTTAAGTTCTTCGTGAATGTTATATATTTTTGCGGCGTTTATATTAAAAAAACGCCATTAAAAATTACGACCATATTACGGTGTTTGTTAAAAATGCGTCGGCTAAGAGGAAGTAATCTCGGTATTTTTTAAGACAAACGCCGCTACAGAGTATGAACTTTTTGCGGCGTTTGATTAATAAAACGCCGCTACAGAACAGGTTTTCGCGGCGTTTTGTCTCAAAACGCCGTTAAAGAACACGATCTATCGTGGCGTTTTTTCACCACAAACGCCTCGAACGTTTGCGGCGCAAGTATCAACGGCGTTTTTGGCGGCGTTTTTAGCAGCGCTAAAAAACGCCGCCATAGGCTTAAAAAAACGCCGCAAAAGAACAAGCCTGGTGTAGTGTTATGTAATAAAATGACATGAAATTCACGTTTCAGGCTCATGGAACATTTGTTTGGGGCAAAAACGGCGGCGGAGTAGCCGAGGAATTCGACTGCGAAAACGATGTAGACATAAACGTAGGCACTCTGAGTAAGGCAGCATCTTGTGTTGGAGGCTTCATAGCATGCAGGTAATTGAAATTTGAAACAGAATGAATTTAATTTATTGATCGGCTAATTTATGTTCCGCGAAACAGCAAAACCTGGAAGCAACTCATTCAAATCATGGGCCGTTCTTACATGTTCACAACAACTGCACCAGTTCCCTTAGCAGCTGCCTCGTATGGTAATAAGCCAAATCAAATACATACATAACTGTATCATCCAATTCTTATCTGAATATGATGCCCTATGTTGCAGCATCGGTGATGGTGGCGAGCAAAGAATCGTGGCGAAGAATCGAAATCCGAAAACGGATGCAAGAGTTCCAAGCTCTAACTGGAATCCCTGTCTCAACTCAGATTGTGAGCGTTATTATTGGAGATCCTGACCAGACCCGCAAAGCCAGCCAGTTGATAACTTCTTCTCTCTTTTCTACTTCATTATACCCTTCATATACAGCTTCTCGAACTAAGATTTTGTATTGATTAATGATCAGGGAAGTGTTAGAATCCGGTTTCTTCGTCGTGCCAATACTCGGACCCCCATCGATTCCTCTCAACACCGCAAGGTTCGTTAATTATTTGTAAAGTTACGATTGAGTCACTCAATTGTAACATTCATATCCAAATACATAAGGCTTCAAAATCCGATACGGTCTTAAGTTATGTTTATTCTTTGTTCCTCTTTCTGCTGGTTTAGGTTACGAGTGACTTTAACGGCAGTGCACACAACAGAGGATGTAAAAAAGCTTGTAACAATCATATCCAAATACGTAAGGCTTCAGATTCCGAGCAGCAACACCTCCAGTTTAAGTGCCAGGCTTTAGGCTTTGGTTTATTTTAAGACATTTCCAGTTCCCCGTGTTCCCTGTATGTCAGTTTCTCAAGTGCTTTATTTTGGTGTAACTATTGCCTCTACCTGTACTTTTTAATGCAATAAATAATATGTTCATCAACAGCTCTTTTCTCATTGGGAACAATTAGTGGCCCAACTATTATTTTTAATAAATTGTACTTAAAGTTATGTTTCTTTTCTCATTGCACGTGTTGCACGTTAATGATAAAATAATTAGTTGTTAATAGCAGTCTCCGCTTTGGGGTCTATAATTGAATTTTTGTATAATCATTGGTATTCGAACTATTAACATATTGATTTGAACCAAATATTGTAGAAGTCTATTCTAGAGGCGACACTTTCAATTGTTTTTTTATTCACAATAATATAATTCGAATTCTGAACTTTATTTATCCTTCTAGAACGTCTGATAGTTGCTGCTTATTATTGAATTTGATTCTTTTATTGGGATGAACTTGTTAGAATTCAAACTTGACAATAATCTTCGAGTCAAATTTTAATTTGATTCTTTTATAGGGATGAACTTGTTAGAATTCAAACTTAACAATAATCTTCAAGTCAAATTTTGTGGCATAAATGATAAGATAAGATCAGATAAATACAAATATAAAGATAAAGATAAGTTTGCTGGAGATTAAAGTTTAGGGTTTAAATAATTTGGTGTAAGGTGTATTTTTAGAGTATAATGTTTAAGATTTAAGATTGAAAATTTAGAGTTGGAGCTTAGAATTTAATTGAGTAGTATTGAGGCATGAAAAGATAAAAAATAAAACAGAGGATTCTCGTTCAAATTATTGTATAAACCAATTTGTTAATCACTAATATGTCCTAATATATCCACTCTCATGTCGGATTTTGCAGATGCCAAGCCAACCATTTAGTACTTTTTTTTAATGATTTAAAAGGTGATTACAAGGTAGTATTTATTTATACATATTCTTAACCTATTGATAATGTGCATACACCTTGTAAATAGAACGATTTGAACTCGTGTCTCCTAAGATGATCATTATCCGTTCCGTTTTTCTACTGGGACACTTGTTGAATTAATAGTGTCTAGTGACTAAGAATATTCATATTGCATCATCTTATATGGATTCTAATTTTAATATGTGAATGTAATACCTCTCTATTTAATAAAAAAAATTGTTTAATTAAGTACTTTATTTAAGAAATCCGCATAGCTTGGTTAGGCCATCGACCTATCACATGAATCCTTTGATTCATATCGTATTTAAAATCTGATTATGTTGATTATATTTAAGATTAGAGCGATTAATTAAAAATCTATGCATGAGCTTTGAAGAATGAAGGGGAAGCTTCCGTCTACTCACGGAATAAAAATCTTCTGCTCCTTAACCATGCCTCCTTATACGTTTCTTATTAAAAAAACACCTAAAAATTAAATTATAAATTCTAACTCTAATTTTTATATCCTAAATCCTAAAAATACACTCTACCACTAATTCTCTACACCCTAACTCTAAGTCCCAACCTTAAACCCTAAACCCTAAACCCGCTATTTTAAAATAAAAGCACCAATGAAGATATAGTTAAGGGTAGACGATTTCCATCCCTACTCACGTGCCACTATCTACCATAAAAATAATCATAGTATTCACGTTCCAGGTTACTTAATTAGTGGATTACTTCCTTTTTATCTCTTTTTTAATATATTATATTTATAATATCTTTTATGAAGTCAAATAAAATTCAAATGATATTGTTCAAAAAAATTATATATTATTAACGAATCGGGTGATGACATGTGTACCATAAGTCTTAAAATTTAATTTAATAAATAATTTATTTATTGAGGATACGTAAAATTAAAACCGTTAATATATCATAAATATTATGTAAATTTCCGGTTAGTAAGTTACACGCATACATTATGCTGTTAAAATGCTTTACATGTAACATGTCTAATATGGGTTTAAATGTTAACCAAGTTAAACTTCCTTGGCTTTCATTATATAATATCTCTTTTGTTTTCATAAATATTTTGGTTTAACGTTATGTATTTAATTCATTGATTGATTAATTCGAATCAAATATTGGCTTTCATTATATAATATCTATGTATTGGAGTTTACTACACCTCTCTTTTGTTTTCATAAATATTTTGGTTTAACGTTATGTATTTAATTCATTGATTAATTCGAATCAAATATTGGCTTTCATTATATAATATCTATGTATTGGAGTTTACTACACCTCTCTTTTGTTTCCATAAATATTTTGGTTTAACGTTATGTATTTAATTCATTGATTGATTAATTCGAATCAAATATTGACCATGTTTGGTAAAGAGAGGTTTGAATAAAAATTAGAGATTTGAGGCATAATTAGAGGTTTGACCAGTTAAATCCGCTAATATTGTTGTTTGGTAAATAACGGATTGAAAGAGCAGATTGAGGTGAAACCGCTAATTTTGAAAATCTCATAATAAGAGCTTTTTGAGATTAGAGGTTTAATATTAGAGTTGTAAAGACTCTTTTACCCTTACTAGTTACCAAAAATCTCAAAATAACCTAAATTAAATATTTTCTCACCCTATTTATAAACTAATCTTATTTACTTTTTTTCTTTTTATTATCACATATTTATATGCATATTTAAATTTATTAATTAATTAAATTATATTAAAATAATTATATAAATAATAAATTAATATATAAATCATTTGAATATGTCTAGAAAAGTTAAATTAAAAATAATTTTATAAATCTAATTAATAATAATTAGATACAAAATATTGATAACTAATAAACTATTCAAACAATTATTGAATATAAACATGTCATTATATGTCATTTTACTTGTTTAAATAATCTAACAGCTATCAGTTAATTTTACCAAACACTTTTATACAATCAGCTAATACAATCCGTTAGTCAAATCAGCTAATGCAATCAGCTATAAGCTAATGCAATCCGCTATCCGCTATCTGCTAATTGCCAAACATGGCCATTGTAAATCTTTATTATGAGGGCGGCCCTCCTAACACAATTTGTTTCATTCAGAATGTTAGTACTCAAACTTTTGACATTGCCTAAGAGATTTAGTGTCTTATCTCATTTGACTAATTCACATTTTTATTCAGTTTTTCATTGTGCCTTGTTTTGAGTTGTAGGATTTGCAAAGGTCCAGGAAGAGTTGCAGACTTCGTTGGGTGAATTATCTAAGGCCTGGACTTAAGCATGGGGATTTCACAGGGGAAGAAGTGGAAATCATACTCGATTTGCATCGAAAGCTCGGAAATCGGTAAGTGCTGAAGACTTTGTAATGGTAGTTGAGCAGTTTCATGTAATGAAAGATAAATGTTGTTCGGTTTCATGGTAAATTTTGCAGATGGTCAGTCATTGCATCAAGGTTGCCTGAAAGAACTGATAATGAGATTAAAAACTACTGGCATACTCACTTGAGCAGACGTTTGAAACACGATTTAATGCCGGAAAGTGAATCTTTTCGAATACCCTTTGTTGAAACCGAACCGAAGAGCTCATCCGAAATTGTTCTTCCACCAGCAGATGCTCCAAAAGCATCAAATGCAGAAACAGCTATGGAGGCTAATAATCTCTTGGTCTGTTCTTTTATTTGTAGAGCATTTGCCTATTGGACATGATTGTAACTAAATTAGTGGTATTGGACTATTGGCATTGGTAATTTGGTAGCTTGACACCGAATTTAGCACGCACACACTGTGCACACATGGTGTTCGAACTCGAGTCACCTAAACAAAACACATCATCATTTATCTTTATCACTGGACCACTCAACGGGTTCACATTCAAGGCATAACTAAAACAACATTGAACCTGCAAAAACAAATGCTGGAATATCTAATCCATATATTTTTATGAGTAAAGCTTGTGTATTTCTATACAGTTTGTTTCAATAACCGAAACCCCCAATCCACAGTTTTAATCACACAAAAAAGAAAAGCCAAACAGCAGCTAATGAAAACCCAACGTTCAACACCCAGTTCATGGTAATAATCATCAATTCAAACAAACCAAATTTTAACAAAATTACCATGCAATTATTGCCCTAGATATAACCACTTACTGTGTGACCCGACCCTGTGGTCTATCCGACCCACTTCTGCCCTGTTCCTCCCCGCCCGGCACCACCATGCCTGGATAAACTGGAACTGGACCCGCATTTCTAACTCCATAGTATATATGTTGCTTCACCCCATCAGGACCCACTCTTAATGCCGGGTCATAAGGATCCACCGGCGTAACCGGCCTGTATGCTTGTCCCACGCCGGGAACTGGCTGATGATGATACCCAACGGGTATTTGACCCGTTGGAATTGGATATTGCTGGACAAACTGTGGCCGGAATTGAACAGGTTGAACCTGAGGATTTCCGGGTTGAACAGGACCCGGAACATAATAAACAGGCATTTGCTGCACAGGAGGAGCAGGATAATGAGGATCCGGAACATAATGCCACGGAGGAGGATTACCCGAATATGCCGTTGGCTGCGGAACGGGTTGCTCCACGGAATTCTCCGTTTGATTCTGCTTTGGCTCAAAACCCGGTTCGGTGTTATCGGGTTTAGTCTTAACGGGTGGGAGATCCGGCATTGAAGGTGCAACCGGAGCTGATGAGGTGGAACCATAGAGTGATGAAGAAACAACCGGAGCAGGAGAACCTGGGTCCGAAGCCGAGACATTATCATGCAAGAGCTGACGCGTACCGAATTTCGGGCCACGATGTTGGACCTCATCAGAGTTATCCAACCCGAATAAATAATCGGGTACCTCCGACACGATGGAGGAAACCTCGGAACGGCCGCGTTCGAGGCCGGAGCCATTAGCTCCACTGTTGAGCGCGTCTAAGAACCAGTGCTCGCGATTAACAGAGCCGTCCAAAAGTGAGCTGATGCTACTGGTTCGTGAGAGATCATCGCTATTGGAGAATAAAAAAAGCCGCAGCCGAGCTAGCCGAGGGTTCTGATTCTGTGCTAACCGCTCATATTCTTCCATCATGTTCTCCAGATCTTCATCGGTGGTCACCGTGATCAACGCATCAAGATCCTCGTTTGGAAGCTGATACTTAACACTCAGGTTCGGAATCCCTGATCACAAAAACAAAGCCAGATCAGATGATCAAGACCGACAAACAAAGGAATTTCTTTTGCTGTGTGATTTATCGGATTACCTGAGAGTTTGGAGAGCTTGGTGACGAGGGTTGCGAAGGAGGTAGAGCGATGGACGGCGACGATTCGAGTATCGCCACCGACGTAACGGAGCTGATTATCATGCGGGCGAGGCAGGATCTTGCCGCCGAAACTGCACATGAAGCGTACACGTGTATGGGCATCGTTCGGAGCATGGTGTTCGGAGCGTGGAGAAGACGCGACGGAATCGGTGGTGGAGTCTAGCTCAGAGAGGTGATGCGATGACATGTTACCTGCTGCTGTAAGGGGGAAAAGCGGTTAAAAGAAAAAGGTGAAGACTTTGAGAGAAAAGGAAAAAAAAGTTTTTTTTTTTTTTTTTATTTCTTTATTGCGTTGGATTCTCCGTTGAAGAATGTCTGCGTCTGTAAAGCCCTGAATGAACTAGAAATAGCTGTGGGAAATCATATATGACAGACGAATCAGGACCATTGATTAGGAAACTACCAATTTTACCGACGACGGGGCTCCGCCGGAAACCTTTAAAATCAAGCAGTTTATTGTCTAAAACAGAGACTGATGATCGACCGCCAAAACCTTTACTTTTTCAAACAAGGTTTCTTTTTTCGAGAATCCAACGAAGTTATTACATATATAGGGGATATCAAACTTACCGGTTATAAATAAATTGAGGAAGACAGCAGCCGGCCACCAGCAGCAGCAGCAGCAGCAAGTGTTGGATCTTTTCCAGAAAAGGGAGTTAAGTTAGAATAGGAACTAGGAAGGGCTGGAGTTGGAAAATGTAGGGGAAGAGGCCAAGGCTACTACTACACGTTGGTGTGGGTCCAGGGGGTGGGGCCACAATGTCACTTTCTGATTGTATCCAGCAACGTGGCCACCAGTCTCTTCCTGTTTGTCCCCAAGTCAATGCTATTTTCACTCGCTTTCTTCACTGCCCAATCCTGTATCTCATCTTATAAACAAGGCAGCAAAACCAATCACCACGTAAGGAAATAGCTCTATCCTATATACTGATGGTAGAAACTAAAAACGTCTTAATTTTAGGGTTTAAAAGCTTAATTTAGGGTGTAGGGGTCTATGTGTACGAATTTAGAATTTAGGGATAGTGTTAAGAATTTATAGTTTAGGGTTTAGTTTTTAGGGTAATATGGTGCTGATTTAGGTTTTAATCTATAAACCCTAAATTATAACTCTAAACAATACATTTCAACCACTATCCCTAAATTCAAAACTCATACAGCTAAACCCCTAAACCATACATCCTAAACTAAGTCCCTAAACCTTAAAACTAAGACGCTTGTGGACATTTTTAATTTTCACCGCCGGTGTATCAAATAATTACCCTTATTAAAAATATGCCATACATTTAATTGTTTTTTTCTATTTAAAATTAATTTTATTAAACACCCTCAAATTATGATTTGGATTTTAGAACCATCTCTAAATTTAAAACTTTCAAATTATCAAATATCATTTCAGTTAGATAGTTTTTATCAGTCTAACCATTAGTTTAAGTTTTAAATAATCAATATGAAGAAGAGTGATACACTGTATAAATTATAGTGATCTAATATTTAAAAATTAAAACTTTTAAATTTATTTAAGTAACATAAGCATAGTTTTTATTGAATATTCCACACTTAACACTGATTTTAAACTAGTGTGCATGTATATAACTATATATGTCACCTTTTGAGGTTAAATTATGTTTTCACCTTTAATTTTATCTAAAAAATTTAATAATTTATCTCATTAAATCAACTAATTGTTAAAATGTTATTGTCAAAGTCTTTAAGATATATGTTAATAAAATATTTAATTTATTAGTAAGATTAGGAGCTGACCTAACAACATCATTATCAGCTTGGGCGTGAAAACCAATCAAGTCCATTTAATTAATCTCTGTTTGCATGAACTGTTAATTTAGAAAACGTCATTGCTGCAAAAAAAAAATGTGTGATTTTGTATTTGGTTAGTTGATTCCAAAAACTTCAAATAAAAAAATAATCCATTTGCTTCTTTTTTAATATGGATCGTAGAGGTTTATCTTCATCTTTGTTCATGAGTTTTGTCTTTTTGTTATTAGCCATTAAATTAAAATTGCTTTAAGCAAGGCTAGGAGTTCGAATCATTATATTGTAAACGAAGAAAATTGAGTTAATATGGTCACCCCAATATTGGGTCTTTGCAAAATCAGTTACGAGTGTATTGTTTATAATTTGATTTCAACCCCAACAAATTGGCAATTTGATTGTAATATGTCTTTTCTCTTATGTTTCATTGTATAGATTCAAATTAGTATATGAACTTATCTTATTGATACCTGAACTTATCTTCTTGACTAAAACTGGTACTTAAACTTGTTTTTATATATATATATATAAAATCTATTAAACAACCCATAAGTACTAATTTGAATAAGGAAATAAAGTTCAGATATCAATTTAAATGTTAACCCTTAAAATATTAACAGAGTTACACTTCAGAATAACTTGTATAACAAAATCTAAATTCAAATACCTAAATAAACAAAAAAAGAGTTTAAATAAAAATCAAACCTAAATACCATAAATGAAAATTGACCCTTACATAAACTTAGAGCAAACCTTTTTGGTACTCTGATGAAAAAGACTAGACTATAGATGGTCCAAACCCAGTAGATTTGGTGTGGAAGGTCGTAAAGGTTTGGCCCAAGAAGCTTAGGGCTGTTGTGTCCTTATTTTTTTAACTTAACCACCTGTATTCGAGTATTTCGAAATGGATTTTGCAAAAATTTGATATAAACATAATTCTTTTAACTTAAATTTTTTTCATTCGCAACGTTAAAATTCAAATATTTAACATTGTTTAAAAGATCTAGTGTCGACTGGTTGTTTGTTGTTGTGTCCTTTTTTATTATTCAAAGTTCATTAAAAAAAGATCGATCATGAAGGGAAGTATTCTAACCATGGATGCCTTGGCTTTGTTCTGTGGTCCGGTTCTTATCACAATTCTATGGCCATCAATCAATGTCCATTGATATGGTATTCTTTATACATTAATAAATATCTATTTGTTTATACATATTTTATCGTTCAATTTTTTTCTCACTCGTATTTAATGAAAATTTCATTTTAATTATTGAATTGTTATTGTTTTAATTTTGTTGTTGTTAAATAATAAATGACCTTATGACATGGTGGGTGACACTAAAACAATGAGATAAAAATCTCTGCCACTTTCTATGCCCAACATTAACAAACACTAAAAAGTTAAATTTCAAGCCCCGACAATATATTTTAAATCTAAAGTCTATGTTCTATACCCTAAAAAATATACCATGCCCTAAATTTTTTAAACCCTAACTACAAACCCTAACCTTAAATCCTAAATTTAATTTTTAATGTAGAGGCATAAATAGGGACACCGAAAAGGAGTTAATAATTTCTATTCAAAACAATGTCGTTTAAAAAGTCAAATTTACACTAAAACACATCCTCTTGGTTCCTTTAAAACATTTTTCAGAAACTGTTCCTCTAAGACACGTCCTACTGGTTGGAGTTGCCCGGAGCCTGGTTCCCTTAAGCTTAACGTCGATGGAGCTGTTGAATGTGGATATGGCAGAGCAGGCATAGGTGGCGTACTAAGGAATCAAGATGGGATAATGCTGATGATGTTCTCCAAAATCGTAGGTGTGATCGATGCTACGTCGGCCGAAATTCTAGCAGTGGTTGAAGGTCTGCAAATATTTAATTCGTCAACCTGGGCACGGGATTGCTCCCTTATAATTGAAACGGATTGTGTGAACCTTGTGGACTGGTTCTGCCGACCATCCTTAGCCCCCCCCCCCCCCCCCCCCAATATTCAGGCAGATTATCACTAGCCGTGTTAAGTTTTTTAGCAGCCTCCAATGGAAGATCCAAGCCATTAACAGAAGCGCCAATTCCACAGCTGACAAGCTAGCAAAATCAGGCATTTCGAGAGCAAATTTGACACTGTGGCTAAGAGACTTTCTCTCTGTGGAAAGTGTTGATTCTCAATGGGAAGTGAAGAGGTTATGAAAGTTCTATTTCCCTTAATGTCTATCTGGTGCAAATATGGTTTTTGCGTTTCAACCTTACAGGATGGGGTTCCTTGGGCTGTGAGGGAACTGATTTTTGCTGGTATGGTGAGTGTTTTCATGGTTTGCATATTAGCATAGCAGACTTGACAGTATGCGCAGGCCGCTTTTACTTGTAATGTATGCAAAACGTTGTTATAAACATAGATTCGTCGCACTCTTTTTCCTCTATTAGGCTTAGGGGGGGTTTTTAACGAGGCGCGAATTCATGTCCCTCGGGAACGAATCAATAAAATTCTACCTTTCAAAAAAAATATTATAAATATGTAAATTGAATATTGTAAAATTAGTTTTGGTTTTAATAAAAAGAATCTTAATTGTTGTCTCTTCCTTCAACCGTTCTCTCTTCTAAATTCTCAAATCGTCAATAGAAAAGCTAACTTTCATTTCTTCTCTTTTTTTCCAATTATCAAATTCAACATGGTATCAGTTGACGAAACCTCTGATTCTCGTCCTCGTTCCACTGACGTCTCTCGAAATTCCTTAAAAAGTGATGATCCTTGCGACTCGTATTATATTCATCCTAGTGAAAATCCTTCGCTAGTGTTGACCTCTTCGCTTCTTGACGACAAGAATTATCACCCATGGGCGCGTTCTATCCGAATGACATTGATATCGAAAAACAAATTTGAATTTGTTAATGGGTCTATCAAAGAACTGAAGCGTGACGATCCTCACTTCTTCGCCTGGGTAAAGTGTAACAATTTCGTCTTGTCTTGGGTCCAGAGGGCTTGAATCCAGAAATCGCACAGAGAGTGATTTGGATAGATAGTGCGTCTGATCTTTGAGTTGATCTCTTTAACCGTTTCAGCCAAGGCGATTTGCTGCGAATTTTTGATTTGTTTCAGGAGTTTTTTAGCCTGAATCAAGGTAATCTTACGGCCTCTGCCTATTTTACTCAATTAAAAACTGTTTGGGATGAAATTTGTGTTTTGCGGCCGTTGCAATCTTGTTCTTGCTCAGCTTCAATCTATAGAAAACATGATTTAGTGTTGTATTTTCTTCGAGGCCTGAATAAAAACTTTGTTGTTTCTAAAATCCAGATTTTAATACGTAAACCACTACCAAATATTAATGAAATTTTTTTGCTTGTTGCTCAACATGAAAGGACCCTTTTCTCTACTGTTAGTCTTGATAGTGAATCTCATGTCATGCTGACTGGTCGTTCCTCTGTTGATTCGGGTAGACAAAATGCTAGGGATTATGTTGCTAAGAAGTATTCTAGTAATTCTAAGAGACCCATGTGTGTACACTGTAAATTGTATGGTCATATAGTAGAAAGGTGTTATAAAAAACACGAATATTCCCCTAAGTATAGGAATATGCCTCAGATTAGTAAAATGAATCAAGTGGGTTCTGTTTGTGTTAGTGATGTTTCCCGATATGATTCTTTGCATAAAGAAGATGGTTTTCTTACTTTCACTAAAGAACGGTATGATGCCCTGATTGGTCTGCTTAATGAGAAAGGAAATTCTCTACCAATTGATTCTAATGTGAATAGTGTGTCAAAGGTTAATATTCTTTCTTCTGCTTTTGATGTTGTTCCAAGTGATGCTCTAGGTATTATTTTTTTTGTTTTGCTTTTAGAATTAACAATGTGTCATGTATAGTTGATAGTGGTGCAACAGATCACATTTGTTGTTCTTTAAAATTGTTTTCTAGTTATTCTAAGGTTGATAATAAGTTTGTCAAATTGTCTAATAATCAGTTAGTTCAAGTAAGTCATATAGGGACTGTTACTATTTTAAAAACACTTGTTCTTAAAAATATTTTCTATATTTCAGGATTCAGTTTTAATCTAATTTCTATAAGTCAGTTGACTAAAGATAATTATGTTTCCTTAATTTTTACTTCTGAAATTTGTTTTATACAGAATGTGCATCACTGGATGACGACTGGTATAACTAGTGAGACCATCGGTTTGTACAAATTAAATACTCGTTTTAGAAGTGATTATGTTGTTTCTAGTTGTAATTCAAGCCTTTGGCATTTTAGATTAAGACATCCCTCAGAAAAGAGTATGCAATTCTTTTCTATGTTGCATAATAAGATACTTGTTGTGCACTCTTTAGATTGTAATACTTGTCATTTGATTAAGCAAAAAGGACCCTATTTTTCTTCCAACAATTCTATTTCTGAGTCTATTTTTGATCTTGTTCATGCTAATGTTTGGAGTCCATTCCCTATTAAGTGTTTCTATGGCCATACTTATTTTCTTACAATATAGATGATAAAAGTCGTTTTGTTTGAGTATTTCCTATGAAGATTAAATCTGAGGTATCAAAGTTAATTACTGAATTTTATGACCTGATTTTTACTCAGTTTGACATAAAAATAAAATGCGTACGTACTGACAATGCTAGAGAATTTGAAATATTAGAAATTTATAAATCTAAAGAAATTGTTCATCAAAATAGTTGCACCTACACTCCTCAACAGAACAGCATTGTTGAACGCAAACATCAACATCTTCTTGTTGTTGCTAGATGTTTGCGCATTCAAACTTCTTTACCATTAGATTTTTGGCTTGATTGTGTGCTTCATTCTGCTTATTTAATTAATAAAATTCCAACTCCAATTCTTTGTAACAAAACTCCTTTTGAAATTCTTTACCAAACTAAACCTAACTTTGATAATCTAAATGTTTTTGGATGCCTTGCCTATGCTTCTGTGTTGTCCAAACCTAAAACTAAAATGCATCTTAAAGCAATTCAGTGTCTTTTTCTTGACTTTCCAAAACATATCAAATGTTACAGGTTATTTGATATTCAAACAAGGAGTATATTTGTTTCTAGAGATGTTCTTTTCTCTGAATCGTATTTTTTTTTAAACAGGTAAATTTAATTCACCATCTGAAATTATTTTTTCTGTTATTAATATTAATATTTCCGTTGAAGACTTAGCTTGTACAGATTTTGTTGATGTTTAAAGTTCAGATTCACAGCTTGTATTAGAATCACAGTCTGCTACGAATCCCCAGCTTGCACCACCAAATTCACAAATTTCACTGTCTGCACCATATTCACCAACATATCAATTTGTTGATACTTCTACAGTTGAGAGTCAACATTCTAAGTCACCAGCCAAGCCTAATGCTTCTGTTCATCCTAGAAGGTCATCAAGAACAGCCAGGCTGCCTCCTAAGCTTGATGATTTTCAGCTTTCTTTGTCAAAAAGTAAACTCACATCACAATCCACACCTCACAATATTGTCTAGGTCCTCTCTTATGACCATATTTCTTTTAATCATCAAGCATACATTAATAATGTTGATATATTGAAAAAACTTAAAAATTATAGTTAGGCTATTAAGTATAATTATTGGAAAGAAGCTACGGATGAAGAAATTCTTGCTTTAGAAAAGAATAACACTTGGGACCTAGTCACTTTACCTAGTAGCAAGCAAATCATTAGTTGTTAGTGAGTTTATAGAACTAAACTTAAGTCTGATGGTAGTTTATAGAGATATGAAGCAAGACTTGTTGCTAAAGAGTATACTCAGCAACCAGGGTTAAATTTTTTAAACACCTTTAGTCATGTTGCTAGAATTATTACAATTCGAATTCCTATAGCTATTGCATTAGCTAGAAATTGGCATTTACAATAGTTATACATCAATAATGCATTTCTACATGGATACTTGCATGAAAAGGTCTATATGAATCCTCCACCTGATTTTATTTCTAATAACTCTGGTCTTGTTTGTAAGCTAAATAAAAATTTATATAGATTGAAACAAGAAAGCAATGGAATGAACGTTTTACTATTTCTTTAAAAATTAAAATTTTATTCAAATTTCTTTTGACTCTTCTTTATTTTTGTAAAGAATGGATGATAGTTTTATAGCCTTAGCAGTATATGTTGATGATATTATACTTATTAGTCCTAGTTTAGTTGAAATTAACAACATTAAAATGTTTTTACATGATACCTTTAAGATTAAAGATCTAGGTGATCTTAAGTACTTTTTAAATTTTGAAATAGCTAGATCAAAAGAGGGTATTAATCTTTGCCAACGTAAATATACTCTTGATCTCTTGAAAGAAACTGAATTTTCTAGATCCAAACCCGCTTCAACACCATTTAATGTTAAGAATAAACCTTCTAAATTAGATGGTGTTCCCTTAGATGATGTTACTTCTTGTAGACGATTGATAGATAAGTTTTTGTATTTGACTAACACTCAGCCTGATATTACTTTTGGTGTACATCAATTATCTCAATTTCTTTCTGCTCTTATTGACATTCATCTTTCTGCAGTGCATAAAATTTTAAGGTATTTGAAATGCACTCATGGCCAAGATTTATTTTTTCCTGCAGTTAATGATTTGAAATTAAATGCATTCTCTGGTTCTAATTGGGCATCTTGCTCTGATTCACGCAAATTAATTATAAGTTTTTGTATTTTTCTTGGTTCTGCCTTGATTTCATAGAAGTCCAAAAACAGTTAACAATTTTTAAGTCTTCTGCAGAGGCTGAATATAGAGCCCTTGCTATTGTAACTTGTGAATTACGATGGCTTTTATTTTTTCTTTCTGCACTTGCCTTTTCAATCTGCAAACTTTTATTGTGACAATTTATCTGCAATTAAAATTACAGAGAATCTAGTCTAGCATGAACGCACCAAGCATATTAATTGTCATCTAATTCGAGAAAAGCTTCACCAAGGGATGACGCATCTACTGCATGTTTCTTTTTCAAACCAACTTGCTGACTGTTTTACAAAGGTTTTATCACCATTTTTATTTCATGAGTCTATTTTCAAGTTAGGCATTCACAATGTGTATGCTCCAACTTGAGGAGGCTGTTAGGATATTAATTATTAATAAACAGTTATTAAGTTTGATTAGTTAGGTTAGTTTTTTTATTTTCTTCTATAACTTCTTTAATGTCATAAATATGTAAATTAAATATTATAAAATTAGTTTTTGTTTTAATAAAAAATATCTTAATTGCTTTTTCTTCTTTCAACTGTTCTCTTTTCCAATTTTTCAAATCGACAATAGAAACCCTAGCTCCCATTTTTTTTTTCTTTTCTTTCAATTATCAGATTCAACAAGATGCACATGCCAAGGGCATCCCTTTGACTTTGAATCTCAGTTACCTGATAAAAGGAACACTGTTGTTTTAATGTTCTGGTCCTATCGAACGCCGTGAACTGAAAGGGCATTTATAAAGTAAATAACATTATTATTTTTATTTAATTAAATAAAAATTGAACTCTATAATTTAAAAAGGGTCCCACAATGCAATAAATTTTGGTATCTTAAAAAAGAAACGAAGGAATCTCCATTTTCCTATAATCATTATTCTTTTGGAGGGGTTATTGTCATCTCCGAAATTTTTACATAATAATATTTGAAGTTATTTTTAATTTAAATATTAGTTAAATAAATTTTTTTATTTATTTTAAATTTTTATTTAAAAATTTGATAGACTTTTACTTCTTTCAATATTTGATCATCATGTCATCCCTGCATTTTATAAATTCATTTTTTAAGTTTGAAGATGAATATTGAATCGAATGATTTTTTTGAATTATTCAAGTAATTGAGTATTATTTTATTATTTCAATTTTTCGAGTTGAATCGAGTTTGTGAAATTCAAGTGAGTTGAATCAGATACATTTGTTTGAATTTGTATTTAAACTTAATTGTAATTATTTTTAATGGCATGATAGTGATTTGTTCTAATTTAAACCATTTTTTTTATAGCCATAGAGAATAAACATACACAACTCTTTATAGTCTTTCTCACATGTGTTAGTAAGATTTGTAATATTATTTAATAAATTAAATATATATATATATATATATATCACTATTTTTTAAAAGAATGAATGTTGAGGATAAAGTGTTAATGAGAGTATAAATGAGTCAGAGAAATTGATAGGAAAATTTTTTTTGTAAGGATGGTGGGGGAAGGAGACCCCTATTATAATGGAAAGAGCTATAGTTGGAGGATAAAATTCAATAAAATATAAAATTAAAAGATTAAATTGTGAAAAAGTAATATTTGTTGTAAAAAAATAATTTTAATATTCAATATTTTAGTACACTTCAAACTTTTAAAATCCAAACGTGACTCAAACTCAATCTCTAAATCACTATTTTAAATGGACTCAAATAGCTTGAAATATAATACTCCCATATAATTCCATTATTGCATGTGACCGACATTGCCATTGTTGATTTTTTGTATATTTTATTTGAAGAATATCCAGTTCTTATTGAGCAAAGGAAAACAATTTCCTTGTTTATGTTTCGGCAGAAACTTGTTGCAGAATTGCAGTAATTCACTTTCCACATTATACAGAAAGCAAAACATGACTATTGTTGAAGGAGGAGATTCCCCTTCAAGGCTTCAGGTTTGTGTTTTTCACTTTTTCTTCTTTTTCATTGGTAGTAATTACATGCATTATTCACTAATTTTACCCTGAAAATTTATCAGGGAAAAGTTAGTGCCATAATTGTTTGTTGGATTCTGGGATTCGGGTCTCTTGTTTCTTGGAATAGCATGCTCACAATCGGAGATTATTACTACAATCTGTTCCCGGTAAGCTAGAAGCTACAAATTTCTGGGATTTTTCTGAATAATTTGTTCAAGTTCACAGGCTAAAAATTTGGGTTTCTAATGATATATTTTCTTTTGTATTCGAAGAACTACCATCCTTCTAGGGTTCTTACTCTTGTTTACCAACCCTTTGCTTTCGTAACAATGGCGATATTGGCATACAACGAATCGAAGATCAATACAAGAAGAAGAAACATATTTGGCTACACGCTTTTCTTTGCAAGTACTTTCATGCTTATAGTGGTAAAGTTAACTACTCCTATATTTGCATATTCCATCCTCTCGGTTATCCTGCTGGTTGAAAATTACCTTTATTTTGTTTTTGATAGTTGGATTTAGCCACATCAGGGAGAGGAGGAATTGGACCGTTCATCGGTATATGTTCTTTTGTTGCTTGTTTTGGAGTTGCAGATGCCTGTGTTCAAGGTGGAATTGTTGGTGATTTATCTTTTATGCTCCCTGAGTTTATCCAGTCATTCTTTGCTGGTTTGGCTGCATCTGGTGCTGTGACCTCTGCTTTGAGGCTTATCACGAAAGCAGCATTCGATAAGTTCGACAACGGTCTTCGAAAAGGGACAAGTATGTGGCTTTTCATTTCGGAAAGACATCTCTATGTGTGCTGTCTTCTGATGCTAAACTGTAAACGAAATGAAGGATTATGTGTTCATTGATTCTGTTTTCTTTCTTTCTTTCTTTTTTGCAGTGTTGTTTCTAGCTATTTCTACATTTTTCGAGTTCCTTTGTCTCCTGTTGTATACATATTACTTCCCTAAATTGCCAATAGTGAAGTACTTCCGCTCGAAGGCGGCCTCAGAGGGAGCAAAAACTGTGAAAGCTGATCTTGTAGCAGCTGGGATCCAAACAAAAGATTCATTTTTACAGCATGAAGACAATGCTAGTCAGGTTGAGAGGCTAAGCAACAAGCAATTATTCTTGCAAAACATAGACTACGCGTTTGACCTTTACCTGATATATGTCTTGACGTTGTCGATTTTCCCTGGATTCTTATACGAAAACACCGGTGAACATCAGTTGGGTACATGGTAAGTCGCCATTTCTTATACGAAAACACTGGTAACATTAGGTATGCAAACTGATGAATACCTAATGGTTGGTATGTTTTTCAGGTATCCACTTGTGTTGATAGCAGCTTACAATGTGTGGGATCTGATATCAAGATATCTCCCCCTTGTGAAATTCTTGAAGATAGAGTCCCGAAAAGGCCTTATGATTGCCATACTTTCTCGTTTCTTACTAATCCCTGCTTTCTACTTCACCGCCAAGTATGGCGACCAAGGGTGGATGATATTGCTCGTATCGTTCCTCGGTTTAACGAACGGTCACCTTACCGTCTGCGTCATGACTGTGGCACCTAAAGGCTACAAGGTTAGCGTCGGAATAGTCATTTGTAGCATGAAATTTGCTAGAAATCTTGGTATTATTAGCAGTTTCTAATGAAAAGTTGTATGTTTTTTTTTGGCAGGGACCTGAGCAAAATGCATTGGGTAATTTACTAGTACTATTTTTACTGGGTGGAATATTTTCAGGGGTATCTTTGGACTGGCTGTGGCTCATTGGTAAGAAGAATGCCTTCTAATGGATATATTGTTTACTGTTCTTTACAAATTCATCCCCTACTTTTGCAAAGATTTCAAAGAATAGTTTTTTTTTTCACACTTTATTTCCTTCTTGTGTTGCCCCTCCATTTTTACAGTTTTCACCTGTAATCCATGGGGGCTAAGAACAAAATGAATTGTGAACTGACATTTAATTACAGAAAGATCGAATTTCAGCTTTAAGTTACGAAAATGACATGTTTTAGGACCGGAATATTCTAGGGCTCTATCGAAATTGTTTTCTAGAAACAGAAACATGATATCTTGAGAGGATGCATTCGACCGACCATATGTCGGATAATGTTCTTCATGGAGCCATCAGCCCATCAATAGTGTAGGAAAGGGATTTTGCCCAGTCGGCTTTTAGTAGCAATGTCTGTAGTGTTTGCATTATGTTATATCCTGGATCGAGTTTCCTTTGCCAGCCCTACATGTTTAAACAAGCATAGAAATGTGGTTATATGGACTAGGTTTATTTCCATTTAGTGAAGGCTTCTCAGCAAATCAATCTTAGGACAGTCATGAAACTATCATGTGATCGGATACGCCCCTATTCTTAACTTCCGACTCTACTAGTCGGACAGATATACTCCATCTCCCGAATGGGTGGTTAAAGGATCGAAGTGAAAGTTCAGATGCACATAAAATGAAGATAAAAGTTACCTCGAGAACCAATGTAGTGACCATCACAGTGCATACATTGCCATCGATATTGACTCTATGTCGCCTAACTTTCTCGAGGAGTTGCTGCATGCATTCAGCCGGATGGACTAGATCACCCTCTGGAGTACCCCAAAAAGTGAATGCTTCTTCTACTTCCTGCCGAAACAAGGTATTAGAAAACTAAGCAGAAGAACATAATTTATACACACACAAAACAAAGAGCTTGTTCGGAAAGGAAGGGTTGCGCAACAGGAATATAAAAGACAGCATTTGTGTAGACAAAATGGGCACATAAGGAGAAAATATAACAAGAAGGCATTTTCCTAAATCCTCCCTGTCCTAAAATAGGGATTTAGGACAGTTTGAGTCAAATCTATATTCATCACCTCAATAAAAGCCTTAGGGTTCGGGCAGTTTTGTTGTTGCGAGAGTCTGAGCGTGCACTCTGCTGCAGTCCGTCCGTCTCTAAGGGCAACAGCCTTAAAGAATTCCAATAAGTTTAGGCGGTCACCGTTCGAAAGTTCAGCAGTCATGCCTACGTCAAGGAAGATGACATGCGGCTTTGATTTCAAGAACCGTTTTCGAGAAGCCTTGTTCTGAGATACCCGAACAAGAATATTGCCCGGATGCATGTCTGCATGAATAAAGTTGTCCACCTGAAAGGAAATATATATATAAATCAACAATTAGGTATCACATATGAATGTTATGAGAACCATAAGCAAACCAGTTAGAAGTGGTTACCAGAAGCATCTTCAAAAGTGCATGAGTTCCGATATGAGCAAGTGCAGCCTTAATCCGGTCATGTCCTTGAAGGTCATCAACATAATACGCGACACTTTCCCCTTGCTCGTAAGTTTCCACTAAAACAGCGGGATGCACAAGCGGATACACGGGCTTAGGAAAAGAAACATCCCTCCACCTCCGGAAATTGTATATAAAACGGTTCAAATGGGCCGCTTCCCGCGCAAGATCAACTTGAGACATCATGAAAACACCAAACTGTTGGACACTCTCGTCCAATCTTAACCAGTTCAGTGTTGGAATGAATCTTGATAACTTTGCCACTGAGTTGATAATCATAAAATCTCTCTTAATTGATTCACCAACACCGGGATGTCTAACCTTTACTGCAACTACCATGGGCTTGATCTGCTTACCGGGATAGCGAAATCTCAAAGTAGCCCGGTGCACCTGAGCTATACTTCCAGATGCCACAGGTTCCTCTTCAAAATGCTCAAAAACTTCAGAGAGCTTACGGCCAAATGCACTTTCAATGGTTTTCTTTGTGTAGGCAAAGCTATGTTCTGGAGCTTTACTATGAAGCTCTGAAAGCTTGATGCAAAGGTCTCTAGGGAAGAGATCCGGTCGCGTTGCTGCCCATTGACCCCACTTTATGAATGCAGGCCCGGCCATTTCGAGTGTGCGAAGTACAACCTCAAGCCACTTTTTCCTGAATTGAGGACCACAAGAATCGGAAAATGGTGCCATTATTATACTAGGAGAGAACAAAACTGTAAGATACAGAGCCCTCACCAGCAATATAACACCTTCAAGCACTGAAAGTAGTAAAGAGGAAACAAGAGCATGCCCGTTTTGCGCTCGCGGGAAATACTCTGGCTCCACTAAAGTTCTCTGCGCCAGTGCAACTCGTCCATACGTCAAGCCAAGAACACCAGGAACTATCAGATGCGAGCGGGACAATGCTAAGCTGACTGCTTGAGCAATCCTGCTTATGCGGGGGAATGTACGACCACCGGCAGAACATTTACGAGCAATCCTTTTCCAAGCTACCTGGGCATTCTGAGTCATCGTCACAGCACTACTGGTAGAGAGAACGGAATGGTTCCTGGCAAAATAACCTCGACACAACCCATCCTTGGCATTCTGCAATAACAATGGAGGCTTTCCTCCAATGACGAACCTATAATTTGAGTACACTCTATATCGTAGGAGGCGCAATCCGATAGCAACAACTGTTCCATGCTTCCTACAATCTGAATGGATCCTAGTCCGGTTTGAAATAGCAGATTGTGCAGCTTTACTAACATTTGCAAATGTCAAAAATCTGTATTCCAACAATTATATCATCATTAACCATGCAAATTCTATAAATCTTACAAGGAAAGGTAAGCACTCAAAATCCAATTGTCAAATTCACAAAACATAACAGCACGAATTCTACTTTCCTACCTCCTAAGTTGCTAGAATCTCTAACAATTCCGAACCTCTAAGGTAATAATTCATTGTGCAGTCATTAAACTAAGTAAATCGTTACATCTTATGCACCTAAAACAACAGCAGAACAGGAAATCTTAGTTCTTAAAAGCAAAACACATAGAGTAAGAGAAATCAAAACCCCAAAACCCAGAAAACATAAACCCAGAAAAGTTTCCATAAAATGAAGCAAAACAGCTCGAAAGGGACAAGTGATGAACCTGGACATGGCGACAAAGAGAAAGAAGGTAGAAGAGGGGGCTTTGAAAAGGTTAACGTACGAAGGCTGTGAACAACAGAAGAAAACGAAGTTCCTGAATGCATTTTCTCATGGACAATTCCCTTTTGATCAACAAACAAAACTTGGGTACATTTTAAAATGCCCAAAGCTTCATTCTTTTTCTTATGCGACAAGTAAAACCCGGCGGCGGCAGAGGATGAAGAAGAAAGAAGAGATCTTGGGGTGGTTCAATGGGCCTGAGGTTAGAGAAGATGTAGTTTTTGGTTCCAGCTTTGGTGTGGGCTTCAAGCAGTTGCCTTTTTTTATTGGAAAGCTTGGAAAAGGTCAAAAAGGCAAACTCCAAAGATTCTGGAAAGGGCAAAATATCTTGGAGCCTCTGTAGCTGAATCGGTTAACTCTTCCGAGGGATCGAAAGGTTGAATCTTTGGTGGTCAAATCTGCTGGCTAAACATCTCCAGAACACTTGAACCATTTTATTATTATAAATACAAAACAAAGTCAAGAACATGAACCAATTTTTAAACTCAAAACTCGTTTTCAGTTCATGTCATTGGTTACGTCTGCTTCTTCTTCCATGGTTATTTATTTGTTGTTGAATTAGATATCTGAGCATGCACTATCCGAAGTCGGGATATAAATTCACGATTCTGCAACGACCGTAATAATATTCGGAACTGTGATAAATACAACACGATCACAATCGTAATTTAAATTCTTACTCTGCACTAATCGTGCATAATATCTGGAGTCATTGCAAGCAACAAACATTCTGAAACCTCTGGCTTCAATCAAATTCAAACTAAAATGAACAAGAAATTGATAATTACATACACTCAAGAAATGTGGGGAGTCATGAGCTCAGTGCTCATCGAGAGGGTCTAACTCCGCAAATAGTCCGTCGGTCGGTCGATTTAACTGTTAATCGAACTTTCATATTGAATTATTTTTTTAATAGAATTTACATAAAACTTCATGGTATTATAATTAATACTGTTTCATTAAACAAATCAAAACAAATTAGATTGTTACACAAATTTGTAAAGGTTCAAAAAAAACTTATTTTTTTAAACTATATTTTGAATTTAGATTTTAATTTGTATAATCTAAGTTTGGGTTTAATTTTCTTATTTTGGTTTGGATTTGATTTTTTTTGAGTTTCTGATGCGATCTTAAAGTAATATTTGTTTTTTTTCTTAATTTTTTTGAGTAATAAAGAGATTATACTGAGATTCGTACTCATACAATATGAGACAATATAATCATCATTAACCACTAGGCCAATTAATAAATATTTTTTTCTTAACCTTTTAATAAAACACACATAGCTTACAGATAAATTATTATTCAAATCTCCAATAATAACATTTTCCCGCATGTCTCATACGGATTTGAATAATTATTTAGGTGTATTGGAATTCGCTTTAGATGATATATTAGGATATGGGTTCAAATTTAATAGGTAGCTTAAGGTTGATTAATTTAGTTTTAGATTTCGTAACCGAAACCAAACCAGTTCAGTTGATATAATCGGTTTTTTTATAACCACCGATATTAAATCTATTGATTAATTGATCTGGGTTAAATATTGCAGATGTTCACTATGTGATGACGGCCAACCTAATTTGCTTAATTCATAATGCCAGAGTTAATCTCTAATGTTACTTAAGGAATTTAATGTCTTGTTTCACTAGACTAATTAATTGTTGTTATGATCTAATCAGTTTGATCCGACTTTTACTCACCACTAAATACGCTTAATAAAAACAAATAAAGACCAACATTACAATCTCTGGCTTATTTCAGGGTCTTTGAGAGGATTAAATTTGGGCCATCCTCTAATTTGTAAAATGCTCCAATAACTTTTGGGCTAATGTTTGGATCAACATTCAATTGAACCCGTGATTTTCAGAAGCACCCGTTCATCTTGATTTGTATAAAACTTTATAAAAATATTTATAAAATTTTAATCAACAAATGATCACATGTGAAGTAGTAAAAGATTTGCATGTAAATCAATTATGTATGTCTAATTCAAAAATAATACAGTTTAATTGTCTTATCTAGGCCTGTAAACGAACTAAACGAACACGAACGAGAGTATATTCGTGCTCGTTCATTTAATTTTAAATGAAAAACGAACGAACACGAAAAATTAAATGTATAAAATTTTTTGTCCGCGTTTGTTTGTTAAAAAATGTAGCTTGTTCGTGTTCGTTCATGTTCGTTCGTTAATGATAAACAAACGTAAACGAACACAAGCGACGCAAACGGACATTGAGTATTGTTTAATTTTTCTTAAGAAGTCTGAAGTCTCATACTTTGAGTGTTGTTTAATTTTTATCTTTTTATTTCGTATTTTTAATATATGTTTTTTAAAAAAATTAAATACAATAGTTTTGTTATGGAAAATAATAAATATAAATGGACATATGTGTAAAAATTTAAACGAACATAAACAAACAGATTACCAAACGTTCACAAACGTAAATGACGAATGAGCGTTGTGTTCATATTCGTTCATTTAACTAAACGAACAGAAATTCTTGTTTATATCCGTTCGTTTAATAAATAAACAAACTTTCCGTTGAACAATTCACGAAAAGTTCGATGAACGCTCGGTTCGTTTACAACCCTAGTATTATCTAAAGATTAGGCTTAAGTGTCAAATAAGTGCCCAAACTATACTTTTTTTCCAGATAGGTGCCCAAAATTTTTTCAGGCCAACTAGGGGCCTAACGTTTTCAAAGTTACTCGTTTAGGTGCCCCACCGTTAACTTACTTAAAAAATCTCTATATTTATCAAAATTCACAAAAAAAATCCTAGATCCCCAAATTCGGCCATTGTCATCGATGTTCATCACGCTGTCGGTGATGAAATGAAACTTTCTTCTTTTGCTGCAAGACTCGAATGTTGTTCGTCGGCCGATCGGTCGTCATTTGTCGACGATCGTTTTTTTCTTTCGCTAGTTCGACTTTATTTCGACGATAGGCACGCCGTCTATCAACTATCGGCAACGGGAGAATAGAGAAAATAATCGTGTGAGTCCGACGACGGAAGTGGTGAGCACGTCGTCAGCAATTGACGGCGGCAACAACTGAAATCGAGATTTAGGACTTAATAATTTATGGATTTGGGGACTATTTTGAGGATATTTTAAGGTATTTTGAAAATAAAAATGTCACGTGTCATGCTTTTATTAGCTAACAAAAATTTTTAACGGTTGTTAACGACATTAAATAGAAACTATGAAAATGTTAGACATCTATTTAGTTCAAAAAAATACTTTGAGCACCTGTCTAGAAAAAAAATGTATAGCGTGGACACTTACTTGAAATTTAAGCCTAAAGATTATACAAAATTTTGAAAAGATAAAAATACCCCATTAATAATATTAGTAACACTTTTAAAAAGTGATTTTAAATTATTTCCCTATTGAATTAGTATATGATTAACATATGATACTAATTTAATCAAAGACTTCAAATAATAGAAGATAAGATGTATGGATGTTGCTTTTGATCGAAATCGATCTAAACGAGAAATTTTTGTGAATCATCTTTTAATAAAATATTTATTCAGATCATACTCGAACAAACACAACTTTTTTTCTTATAATAATTTATCAAAATTCAATACGATTCATAAATTATTTTTGATAATTATGGGAAGTTTTTTCTTACCATACACGTGTCAAAAAATAGCAGCCTAAAAACATTTGGGGTGTGGCTAACTAGGTAAGGATGTAAGATGGAGAGTCTTACATTTTAAAAAGAAAAATTTTATAAGAATTTTTTTGAAGTGAATAGGTGTAACCCCCTAGACCCGCCTATGCGTTACAACGGATCTTAAGAAGTCACATTAGGGTCACAAGAGCGACCCACAGTAAAATACACATGAAAACATTTTTTTTTCTCAAAACACTTATTAAACTGAAAAATCAACTTCTGTTTAAAATACTATTTCAGAAAATCATTTAAATAAATAACAAGAAATTTCAGAAAGTACTTTACAGACTCGATCACTAAACCATACGTGACATACATGACACACATGCCCACTAACTATACAGTACCGTACTCCAGAGGTAACGCCGAGGGAACTCCGAACACTGATGTCAACATTATACCAAGCTATAACCTTTTAACCTGCGATGGTAAAAACAACGTGAGCTTGGAAAAGCTCAGTAATACAGAACTACCAAAAGATGCTATAAGCTCATGCAGATATATGGCAGGCATAACATTTTCATGATGTTTCAAGCAGTGATAGTCCTCTATTTCTATTATACTATTTCGAGGTTTCATCATACTCAAGAATAATGATATTTGTTCTTTAATCAGACCTTGAGAATTGGACGGAAATAATATAGGCCGGTAACATACGAGGTAGGAATCAGAGAGTTTGGCGTCTAGTGTGTTCCAATAAGTGCAGATCAACATACATAAGTACTTAACATCATATCATATGAGCACATAACAGATTAAATGCAAATGTTAAATGATTATACAGAAGTTTACAAGAACTACCCTCCAACCTTACACCAATATGCAGTCCCCCAGAACTGCATCCATAAGGACTTACCCTAGGCCCGATGGGCATAGGTGCCACCTAAGGGGATGCCTTAGGTCCATAAGGACTTACCCTAGGACCGATGGGCGTAGGTGCCACTCAAGGGGAGACCTTGAGTCCATAAGGACTTACCCTAGGCCCGATGGGCATAGGTGCCACCTAAGGGGATGCCTTAGGTCCATAAGGACTTACCCTAGGCCCGATGGGCGTAAGTGCCACTCAAGGGGAGACCTTGAGTCCATAAGGATTTACCAGCTTGATCAGGGCTGTACCGACAAAGACTTCATATCATAACCCAACAGTATACCCCAGATGACAATCGAAAATCAGATTTCAGACATGAGTAACATAATACATGTGACAGACGTATTCTATTCAGAGTATCAGAAACAGAAGATTCATGATTTTGACAGATAAATGGGCATACTATCGAGCATAACATACATTTTCATCATTCATCATGCAAACAGATTGTACCATCATAGGTCAAGCTAACAGATCATACTATCAAGTTCATCAGACAGTCAGACAATATCATCATAGATCAAGCCATCACATAACAAGTATGCATATTGAGCAGACATACATCAAGTAGGCAGAAAATGTATCATATATCAAGTTCATCAAACATAATATTATTCATGATTAAATTATTATACAATCCAATCAACAGAATATAACACACATGGAACACACTAGGTGAGACAGATCATATCTTGGAGATACTTGACATTTACGGAAGGGGCATATTAAACTTTTGACGGTTTGAACGGATTTCTGAAACGTGACCCCTATTAAAAGGGGTTCATACTAATGGTTTAGCCCAAATATTTAGGAGGGGATACATGAGGATCTTGAGAGTTTAGGCATATCATGAGTGATTTAGCCATTTAAGCCTACCAGGGGCATTATGGTCATTTCGACGTTCATGGACATTCTGGTAATTATACCAACATTGAAAGCAATGGTTCACAAAACTCAGGTATCCCATTTGATCATTAGTTTTCTAACCGGACATTCAAGAATTTCTAAATTTAAGTCTTTTAAATTATCAGATATTTTCAGTGATGTTCCAATTATTTAGGCTATCATGGCCTCTTAGTTATTTGACTGTCATGACGAAAATTTATATTATGGCACAATCATATCAGAACGAAAGTTATAATTCTCAGGGGCTCTAACAATTTATTATATCTCCAAAATTTGTTTAATGCGGCGTAACCCAACTTGACAACGCTTACCAACGTTCAGATATGGGTAAATAGTGTGCATCAGAACTTAACACTGACTGAATTGTATGTCTGAACAGTCGCCCTCATACTTTACTATACGGTTTAGCTTTGAGCAATCGAACATACAATATGCGAATCTTCCTATCTTACATCGATATAGTGAGCGATGGGCATACACATGTCGTATTTCTCAACACTTAGGGGAACCTTAGCTATTTAAGTCTTATCAATAAGTCCAGAATTTCGTCAAATACATAGTTACCGATTAACTCATGAGGGTATTTCGGTTATTTTAAACTAAGATAAATCTACCATTTCTTTCTGAATTACCATTTGGTACTTCCATCATTCACGTACTTAGCGAGATTAAGTCGTCCTAATTCTCCGGCCCTTTACAGACGATTCATTCATTACAGAACTTGAAGGTATAACGTCATTCAAATTAAATAGACATTTCGGTGCTTGAGGGCATTATCGTCTTTTTTTGGTCATTACGATCATTCTCATTTAATTCACGTATTACTGTCATATGGATCGGCTTAGGATTTCAACAATGTTTCTAGAAAATTTCTCATTCATGTGTTATACAGAGTTTGAGGGATTATCCAAGTTTGTATCACACGTATTGCATAATGATGCCGAAGTCTTTTCATTAAAACATACTTATTGGGTCGTATAAATTGCATAATCAGGACGGATGCAGATTTTAGGTCATTTCCTTTATCAGAGGGGTAGTTTAGGCATACTTATGCTCTAAGGGTATTTTCGTAATTTCATAACCAATATCTCATACTCCGCATTCTGAACATTGGTTCTTAGACACCATTGATAGAGTTTCAGATTTAACTGTATTATTATTAGCACTTTCGACACTCATGATCTATTAATATTCTTATCCGAGTATTTTACTCTTACTGACTCTCATACTTATTTTCCGTATTGAATTCGGCTTAAGCAAGGTTCACAAAACACTCATCATAAGCATGCACGCTTTAACCAGATATCAACATGTACATAAAGCATACAAGGGGTAGTAATGTATTACCTTAACTCCGAGCTACAACAGTCGATTCAAGATACGACATTCGAATACCCTCGAACTCGGATTTAACATCCCACAACCACGCGAATATGAAGATATGTGAATACCTTCAATTAAACAAAATCCACAGTTAATCCTTAATCACACAGCCTTTAAACTGAACAAGAAACGTATAAGCATTTTGGGTTCAAGATCAAATTCAGAGGCTTTCGGGTCGGAATTTTGCGAAACGGGGTTCAAAAAGGACTCAGGACGTCGAAAAACATAAGGTATGGTTTTTCAGAAAATTTTGACTTTCTGGTCAAAGTCAACGCTGACGTCAGTAGGTCAACGCTGACGTCAGCAGGCCAACGCTGACGTCAGCAGGTCAACGCTGACGTCAGCAGGTCAACGCTGACGTTAGCAATCAACTGGTAAGGGTCAACTGAGTGAACTCAGGCTGACTCGGACGAGTTGACTCGACTAACTCGGACGAGTTGACTCGGGTTGACTCGGTTCAGGTTTTCGGGTCGGGCAAACGGGTCGGGTTTGGGCCGATGGTTCACTAGCTCGGGTTTTGGGTCGGTTCAGACCGGTTTGAACCCGGTTTACTTACCCCAACAGACCTCAGATCAATACTGACCGACCGGTCGCCGGAAAACCTCGTCGGTGACCCCCAAAGGTCCATTTTCCTGTCAAAAAGAAGATCAACAACTTAAAAATCCAAGCCACTCAGTTTCGACACAAACAAAGTCAGAAAACTCATCAAATCTTACCCAAATCCGAAAAAATGCTCAACACTGTCGTGGCTCCGACGACGGTCTGAACGGTGGCCGTTCGTTGTCCGGCGACATGGGTTTTGCTCGGCTCATCACAGGGGGCTCAGATCTGACAGCCGTGTGACGAAAAGGCGATGGAGACGGCCGGAAAACTCAAATATCCGAAGCGAAAAACCTTAGGTTCGTCGAACCATTGAAGCACGATTGCCGGCGATCGGGACGTCAGCTGTGCGAGTGGTTGGTACGGTGGTGGTCGGAACGATAAGGCAGTCTCGGAGATGACGGTCGTGCACGCCACGTCACGGCGGTGGCTAAGATCGGCGGCAACAGCAGGTGAACGATACAGGTTTGGGAGAGAAGCTTCCAGATTCAAAGATGGGTTTTTTTTTCATTAATGGGGGTGGAAGGTGGATAGGTTGTATGACTTTTAATTATTATAGGTTCAGACATATCAAACAATGGTTAACATTAAATCGGGGGTAGACTAACACTAAGAGTAACCTTAGCTCAGACGGTTAAGGCTTTTACATATTAACCCAAAGGTCGTGGGTTCAAACCCCAAAGACACCAATTCCTTTTTTTTTTCTTTTCTTTTTTTTTTTCAACACTCATTTTTCTTGGGGTGTTACAATAGGAATAAATTGAGAGTGTCAAATTTGTAAGAGGTGTCAATTATATTTTAAAATGATGTCAATAATCCTTTAAAGATTAATAACTTATTTTTTTAATAATTTTTATATATAATTTATATGACTATTTTTTTTTTAAAATTTTAAGGTATCAACTGATAACTTTTTTACGTAACTCGATTCTATTGGTGTGAGAAGGTGAGAACGCTATTATTGATATGTGTTGTCTTTGGAGAATTTCTTTTTTAATATTTCTTTAATTTAATAATTATATTGGTCTAGACTATATTTAAAATCAAATTGAAATAAATCCTTAAATGTAATAAAATTTGAGAAGGAAAAATTTACGCATCAAATTTCTTACTAGTCAAGTCAATGCATACATGTATATATTGGTGCATTTGGAGGATTATAAGAAGTCATTAACCCATCTATATACCATAATTAATTATTTCCTAACCTTATCCAATCGACAAACGTGCCTTTAGCTGACATTATAAGCCATCTTTAGCTGACATTTTGTAGACAAGTAATCGCATATCTCTACAATTATTGCAGTTACGTCGTAGAGATGAATTTTGTAAGAATATTAAAGGAGTGTTTTGAGATACACTTTATAATCTTTTCGTTTATATTAAGATAAATAAAATTTTATGTATTTGTACTTTTTATAATTTCTACGTTTATACTAAATTATTAGATAAGCCATTTATAAAAAAAATTGTAATTATATATATACTATACTGTCAATCTTCTCTAATCAAAGAGTACGTATTGTTGGTCGTAATACAAATGCCAAACTACAATAAAATAAATAAAAATTACTTCATAAGACAAACGAAAATCGCATCGTAAAAATAGAGGAATTTTAATTTGAAACTAAAATTAAAAAGAAAAGAAAATATCAAACCCCAAATTTATATTTATTATATTTAAATGTACACATATGACTAGTGTTCTTTTAGTTACATTTTTACTGTATACCGTGGTGGAACTCCATTGAGACTAGTAGGGGCCATAAACCCCACACGTATATTAAAAATTAAAATATATATATATGGTAAAATTATTTAAATATACATATAACTCACTAATAACTTAAACTTAAAAAAAAAAACAAATAACACTCTCTATTAAGATCCGCTACTAATATATAAAATCTAGTTTCACTTATTTTATTTAGAGCTTTTTATTTATATATGATTAAATTGTTTAAAATTCTTAGCATATTATAGTTTGTTCACAAAAATTATAACCATATGTTGTTTAACATGTAAATTTATGTATATCTATTTAGGGTCTCACAATTTATATCATTGAATTTAATTTCGATTTTTATATAGATTATAGACTTTTAGTTTAATCAAATTATACCATTTAATTTTTATTATTAATAAATTAAATCACATATATTAAAAATGTTAAGTTAATTTTTTTTATTAAAATGATTTAGAAGGGTTAGTAAAAATAACTTGATTTATTAATTGAATAATTAAGTTAAGTGACGTAGATTATAAACTACCATCTATCTGTCTATATGAATAATTAAAGAGTACTTGGTATTAATTGAATTCACACCAAACCACAAATAGTGATTCAACTGATAATGACACGAAAGTGCCCGACTGGCAGTTCACACATACATACTTGTGAAAGGTCGACACAATTGATAACATATTTTTTTAATATAATTTATGTCTAATGTATAGTTTATGTTCGGATTTGTGACTCTCATCGTAATAAAATTATATTCGAAGTTTGAATATGAGTTATTTCTGTGAGAATATGCTTAATTACAAAATAAGTGACTAAATTATGTCTTTTTTTGCAATAAATGGTTAAAATATTTTTTTATTGAAATATGTGTCTAAAGTTTAATTTTTGGCTTATTTTAAAGTCAACTGAGGCAACTACTTTGACATTTATTTCAGCCAAAAATAAAACTTTAAGCACTCACTTCAGCCAAAAATAAAATTTTTGTCACTTATTTCAACCAAAAATACTTTAAGTATTTATTGCAAAAAAAGACATAACTTAGACATATATTTTATAGTTAAGGCTTGAGAATATAATATATTTTGTCATTGCACTAACACTTGTTCGTTATTGTTAAATTATTTTATTCAGTCCTTCGATAAACTAAAGCTTGAAGCAGTCATCAGTTGAGGTTACAGCAAAGCCTTAAACCCCCAAACATTCAGACACAAACATATGTTTGCTTCTGTAATTGAAGCACACAAATAAAACAAAACCCTCTTTCTTCTTAATATCATTACAGTCTTAATAATCTAAAGTAAATTGGAAGAACAAGCTTTGTTTGGGCGGTGGAGAGATAGAGGATGTCATTTTCTGTGGCTCTTTGGTCGGCGCCTCATTGTCAAACAAACCCTGCCTTTATACCTTACAAATTTCTACGCTGATTGACATATCATACACAGGCGAGATTGAAAGAGATATGCCTTAAATAACGGGTTAGTCCAAGTGAAAAGTAGTTTAATATTATTTAAGTAGATTTTGAGTTTAAAATTTTGTATATGTAAAAAGTTTTTGTTAAAAGACTTACTTACCAAAATTAAATATAGAACATAAATTAATTCAAATTAATTACAATTTGGTATAGTGAAATGAGTCGCTACGTTGTGAATAGAAAAATGTGTGTTTGGAGGGACACCTCATATTAAATATCTGTAAAACTTGATCTAAATTAATCGGTCAACGAGTCGAATAGCGGTGATTAAACAAATAAAATGTTTACAATTAATAAATTATTCCAAAGTCCATAAAAAGAAATGTATTTATTTTAAAATAATCTTTATTCCGTATTTGTAAGCAACTATTAAGTATAAATATAATAAATCTGGTGAGCAAAGCCAACAGCATCATCTTATTAGGTATGATCTGATTCAATATTTTATTTGCAAATACGTATTTTTGGGAACAAGATTCACATGTCGGTCCATTTCATACGAATCGAATAAATATACAATATATGGTGCAATGACTAATATATATGATAAGCTACAAATATAAAGCAAGGAAATCAAGAACTTCCCACCGTATGATAGAAATTCGGAAACATGATCTTACTTCATCATACAGTCAGGGACGAAGCTAGAATTGAATCGCAGGGGACAAGATGTTTAACTTTGAAATGATCGAGATCTAAAAAATAATTAAATTATAAAATAATAAAAGGGATAGGATTTAAGTTCGCTAGTTTTAAAATTAAAAGGTCTTAAAAGCAATTAAATCATAAAAATTTGAGGCCAATGCTTAATTTAATTAATTTTAAAACTGATAAGGTCCTTAAAAATAAATTATGCTGCATAATTTTGAGAGTGTCAAGGACTTAATTGAAATGGTTTTAAAACTATCAATGGCCAAAAATAGTTCCGTCCCTGAATACAGTAATCTTAATTAGAATTAATTTTCAGTAGAAAATTTTACACGTATCAAATCTCCTTGTTGGAGTTACATGAAATCATTAACATCCAGAATATCTGGGATTTCAAACTTCAAAATGCTGCTACCATAGCTTTCTGTTTCGTCTTCGGTGTTGCTGCAACCGTTGATGTACGTTGAGCTCGGATTCAATTGGGTCGGGCTCGACAAAGGCGTCGATAAAACCGACACGAATGAAGGGTCCATAACGGTTTGATGACCAGATCCGTAATAGTTACAATTTGACGGTTGCGGCACGTAATCTTCAGTCAAATTTGAAGGCATGGCATTACCTTGGTAGTCACTCAATCCACTGATATTTGATTGAAACTTCTGGTCCACGTTAGGGTTCACGAACTGTGTTTCGTTAGAAGATGGAATACTACACGTTGGGATTTCAGTAGATTGCATTAATGGCTGGTATTCGTCCACATTTTGAAGAAGGAAACTCTGGTTTTGGTTTTGGATTTGAGATTGGTTGTAAAGAGATGAGCTTAAGATCGACGAGAGATCGAGAAGATCCAGCCGAGGACGATGAGTCACCGGATCGATCCCCATCCGAAGCAGAATCTTTCTAATGTGAGTGTTCCAATAGTTTTTTATTTCGTTATCCGTTCTTCCCGGCAACCGAGCAGCAATAGAAGACCACCTAAAAAACACAAAATCAAACACAACCGAAAAAAGTCGAGTAGTAAAGAATACGACGTCCGATTGGACTGAGAACTCACTTGTTGCCTAATATACTATGCAGCTGAATTATAACCTCTTCTTCTTCAAAAGAAAACCTTCCTCTCTTAATATCCGGCCTCAAGTAATTAGTCCATCGGAGACGACAACTCTTCCCACATCTTTGCAACCCTAAAACAGACATTAAAATTTACAAAAAAACATTAACATAAAGCACAAGAATTCATCCAAAACAAAACACACAGTGTCATGTGTTTTACCGGCATTTTTTGGGAGTGTCCTCCAATTCCCATAACCATGTTTTTGAATATAATCAATCAATTTCTGATCCTCTTCCGGTGTCCATGGCCCTTTCTTGAGCACGTTTTTATCACAACAAGGTGCTCTACCCATGTTTTTTTCTTCCTCTTTTTTGCCTAAGCTTTGAAAATGTTACAGACAGAAATGGTGCAGTGAAGTCCGTATGGGGACGTACATGTATAAATACCGACAGAGAGCTAAGCTAAGTCAAACGGGTTCGGTACCGACCTCTGCTTGTTAATATGGCAACGTGTCCTCAAATCTTAGCTCCCAATATCTTAAAATCTACCCATTTCTTTGTTATTATCGTTATTATTAACATTTGGCTTTTAATAAATCTCAAGTATATCCATCTAGAATCTCTTTAATTATGATTAATTTTGCCTAACATTTGTCGTGATTAATTCAAACCAACTCAGGTGTACATCTTATTTTGGAGAGTGAGTTTTTTAATGAAAATTTTCTGTGTACACAAAGTCTCAAACCCGAGACCTATTTAAGCGATATTAAGTTGTTTACTACTTGGACCTATCATGTTGGTAATCCTGTCTTTTTTGACATTCTTATATATTCCCAATACTAAAAAATTGAATTCAAAGTTTAAAGTTATGATTTATAATTAGGATAAATATTATATACACAAGCGGTGGAAACTAAAAGTTTCCACAAGCGTCTTAGTTTTAGGGTATAAGGAATTAGTTTAGGGTATAAAATTTAGGGCTTTAGGTATATGGGGTTAGAATTTAGGGATAGATGTTTCAATTTAAGGTCTAGGGTTATAATTTAGGGTTTATAGGTTAAAACATAAATCCTCACCATATTACCCTAAAACTAAACCCTAACCTATAAACCCTAAATTATAATCCTAAACCTTAAATTGAAACAACTATCCCTAAATTCTAAACCCCTAAACCCTAAACCCTAAACTAACTCCTTATACCTTAAAACTAAGGCACTGGTGGAAACTTTTAATTTCCACCGCTAATATATAGGATATTAATCCTTATAATTAATGTTTAAGGTTTAATACATAAAATTTAATATTTTAGTGTTGAGACATATATATAAAAATAAAACTACACATAATTTCTGTTCGAATGAGAATACCCTTACTTTCTGGGTTCACATCCTGCTCCTTTATTATTTTTCTGGCTCCGTTGGATTTTTAGGCCAAATGGAAGTAAATATTTAGAATATAGGGGATGTTGGAAAATATTTGAGGATATAGGCCATTTTCTACAGTACACGGGGACCTCGCCACCTGCACATGGCGAGGTTTGAGAAAAAAATTATTAAAAAATTGGACCTCGCCACCTGCACATGGCGAGGTTCGAGAAAAAAATATTAAAAAATTAGACCTCGCCACCTGCACATGGCGAGGTCCCCTGTGCACTGTAGAAAATGACCTATATCTCCAAATATTCTTCAATATCTCCTACATTTCAAATATTTATTTTTATTTGGATTATTCTCCAATTTTTTCCATTTTTTTCTTTTTTTTTGGCATAATTTGCATGCATGACTACACTTTTACAAACATTGCCTTTGACTTACTGCTCGACTCCTCGGATCAAAATAGTTTATTTTAAATTTTGGATTCGATATTATTATAAGATACTGTATAAATCTAAATATGAAACTTAAATTGAATATAAAAAATAAAGATAACAAAAATTTGTTGGTTTTTTACCACATAAGAGATTACATGTAAAATTGTAATATTATTTTTTAATATTAATTGTATCGATTGATTAAGTTAATTTCGAAAAATAAAGATGTTTTACCCATCCTAAGCTGCATTGCTATACCTGTTTTATTGTCCTCACTTTCGGGGGTTGAGGTTAATTAATTTATACGTGCTCCTTATTTATTAAATGAATAAATAGCATAGAAAAAATGTTCCCTCAATAAATTTCAAGATAAGGTTTAATTTCAACAATTAAAGTTTTCAACTGAGAAATATATGCAGTACGACTTAATTTAACACATTTCTTAATTTCATTTCATGTAAGCATTACCCTAATTTCATTTTCTTTATTTTATATTATAAATTGCCTTCAAAAGAAGTATTTTAAGTGTCGGACATTATTCATCACTCAAAAAAATGTTATGACATAAGTTCGAATTTTAATATGAGTAAGATTTAATTTCGTTGGTGCGAAAGTTCTAGACAACTCCTAACACCCCGAAAAGTGATACGAGAGACAAAATTATGAGATTAAAATCGAGCACAAACATCTTAAGAAATTAAATAACGGACCTTTGATTAGATTAATATTCTACTGTTTGACGAACGATGCTTTAAAGATTTTTTTTTAAAACAATCAACCTTATGTCCTTAAGTTAAAATTTTAGTTTTCTTTCAAAATAACTGTCGTCTGTTATGCATAGAGATCTTCACGACGTTAGTTTTCGATTATAATTCTGTTGGTGGTCATAGAAAGATAGATCCTCACTCGGTTAATGGTTGTTTGTTTATGTAATTAGTCATGAGTAGCGGAGCAATCTGCATGATAGTTTGGCTCGTTTACCATTTCTTTTTCATCACATAATGCATCTCGTTTGGAAAGAGACAAGGAGATTCAAGAAGGCTTTTGAATTTTGATGGTATACTAATCTCTATGGAAATATTTACTTTTCTTTGTATTTTTAAGTTTTTGTATGAGATTTTAGTGGACTAGTCTAGGGGTGCTTATCGAGCAAGACGATCACGAGTTGGACATTGCTTGACTCGTGCTCGTTAAAAAAAATTTGCTGCTCGACTCTACGCGTTGCCCGTTAAGCTCGTTAAAATTGTGTTCCACTCGTGCTCATTAAAAAATTTGTTGCTCAACTCGACTTGTTGCTCATTAAGCTCGGCTCGTTGCTCGTTAAGCTCACTAAAAAATTTACCTCATTTTTTAACTAAAAGTAAAATTTAACAATACTATACGAGGCTTAATATAAACATAAATTAACAAATTTAACTAAAAATTATCAAAAAGAGTATATAAAGCACTTTCAAAGTCTAAATTCCAAACTAACAATCTACAAATATACCAAACTAGCATATTAAAACTAAAGTAACAATCCACAAGTTCACCAAGCTATCATATTAAAACTAAAGTAACAATCCACAAATACATTAAACTAACATATTAAAAGCATTCTTAAAAAAAGTTCAATGATACATAACCAATCTTGCAATTACTAAAAAAATATTTTAAAAAATTAACGAGCTGCTTGCGAACTTATCGAGTCGAGTTAGACTTTGCTCGACTCAACTCGTTAAGGTCTCGAGTCGAGTTTGAGTTTGAATCGATCCAACCCGAGCCGAGCGTTTACCGAGTTTTGACCGAGTCGAGTTCGAGCAGCTCACGAGTTGTTCAACTCGTTAAGCACCCCTAGACTAGTCCCTATTATTATCCCTTCTAGATGCATTGTATTTGTAATGTCTTCCATAATTTTTTTAATAAAATTCAGTTGTCATTGTCAAAATAATTTCTTCCAAAAGAGTCAAAATTACCCTAAAATAATATATTGAATAGATTAATATTTGTTGATCATGAAAATGGGAAAGAATGAGAAAGAACAGAAGAAAGAAAACCGAAGCAGATAGTGAACAATAGTCTTAAGGCTCAAAAGCCCTCTCCTAGTTTGTCCTCTATGGGTGTTTATATTTTCTGGCCGAACGATGAGAAACTCAATACTCTTTAAGTGAGGTTTGAGTTTGAAACTTATAGATATAACTCAATTTGACTCAACTCTAAACTAAACTAGAATCATTATGATTACTGGACCCAATGATTTATGTAGATAATTACAATTTGAAAAGAAGAAGAAGATATAAACATATTGAATTTGTAACTTATATTTTCAAACTTATTATAGGATTCTTAGTTTTCGGCTTAAATTGAATGGAAAATGTGGACACCATTGGACTTTTTCTTTTTAGATCATGATGGAGTAAGGATTTTCAAACTACATGTCTTGGTTTTTTCTGTTTAATAAAACTAGTTTTTGGACACATTCAGAATATAATATGGACAGCGAGTCATTAATCGTGAGTTGTGGGGATAAAATTTTTTCATTCTTATTAAAAAAAAATCAAATTTTAAGCCATAACTTTAAATTCTAAATTTTAAACCATACATACTACACTCAATAATCTAAACTCTAACTTTAAATCTTGATTCTAAACTCTAAACTAAAAAGGGGCATAAGATTTTCACTAAGTTGTGGGTCTTTTTTAAAAGGCAAAATGACAAAAAATGCCCCCAACGTTTGCATGTTTTGTCATTTGGCCCCTTATTCTTTTTTTGGTTCAAATATGCCCCCAACGTTTGCTTGTTTTGTCATTTGCCCCCTATTCTTTTTTGGTCCAAATATGCCCCCAACATTTCATTCATAGTCCAAATATGCCCATGTTGGATGTAAATTGTCAATCAACTGACGGTCAACGGCTTATAAAATTTTTTTGACGTGACATCAGCAGATCTTAATACGAGGCAAGTCCAGTCCGCATCAGCTGTTGAACGTCAGTTGACTGACAGTTTCCATCTAACGGGGGCATATTTAGACCAAATTGAAACGTTGAGGGCATATTTAGACTACGAATAAAACGTTGGGGGCATATTTGGATCAAAAGAAAGAATAGGGGCCAAATGACAAAACAAGAAAACGTTATGGGCATATTTGGACCAAAAAAAGAATATGGAGCCAAATGACAAAACATGCAAACGTTGAGGCATCTTTTTATCATTTTTGCCTTTTTAAAATTATTTTATTCACTACAACCTTGTGTTGACCACAAAATCCTTCTCCTTTTTAACCAAGTTAATTCAAAGTCCAACCTCTTAAAACTATTCATTTTCAACTAAGTTGTTAAGACACAAGCATGAATGATCTTAAGGTTTGTGTTCCATTGCTAGACACTATTCTCAAATTTCCCATACGGATTATGGTTTTGGTCCTTTCATTTTGGGCTGGGTGGTGTGGAGATGGGCAATTGAAACCGGGCTTAGCAACATTTTCAGCCGGAAAAAACAAATCTTAAACTAATCGAAATCAAACAAATCCCACATGAGAAACTTCCAAAAATCAAAAGCAGCCATCTGTTTGTCCTTATCCACTTATCTCGAATCTTAGTCATTGTCTTTGTCTCTTGTAATAAAAAAAACCTCTTTAGAGTTTAGACGCGTTATCCATTCGCTGAACTCGTCGCACTTTCTATATATACCTGCACTCGATCTACCTGCAAATACTTTTAAAAACTCGCTGAAAAAAACAATATAAACCCAGCTTCCATGTCTGAATGCAAGCTAATGTCTCTCAAAGATTCTTCCTCCTCTACTTCATCTTCAACGGCTCCTTGTTCCTCCGAGCAAGCAAGGTGTTTCCCCAATGCGGTCAACACCGGCGGCGGTGGGGCTTTCAAGGCTGCTTCCAACAACGTCCGGCTAAAGCAGGCTGAAGAGTCTCTCAGGACCGTCATGTACTTGAGTTGTTGGGGTCTTAACTAACTAATCCTCCACTGTCTAGTGCAAGTTGTAATAGTTCTTACATGTTCATAAGGAAATATAAATATTTTGCGTATCTTCGTTTTTCTTTGGGTAAATAGCATCATTTGTCACTAAGTTATTCTCATTTTTCTGTTTTGGTCACGAAATTATTAATTTTGACAAAATAATCACTAACATTACACTTTTTTTTTCTTATTTTGGGCCGCCACCGATAAAAAAAAAAAGATTAATATCCTATACACTGACGGTAAAAAACTGAAAGTTTCCACAAGCTTTTTAATTTTAGGGTATACGATTTAGGGGTCTAGGTGTAGCGCTTTATAATTTAAGGATAGTTGTTTTAATTTAAGGTTTAGGGTTATAATTTAGGGTTTATAGGTTAGGGTTTAGTTTTTAGGATAATATGGTGAAGATTTAGGTTTTAACCTATAAACCGTAAATTATAACCAAAAACCTTAAATTGAAACAACTATCCCTAAATTCTAACCCCTACCCTTAAACCCCTAAACTTTATACCTAAATTAACTCCCTATACCCTAAAACTAAAGCGCTTGTGGAAACTTTTAGTTTTCTACCGACTGTGTATAGAATATTTATCCTAAAAAAATACAAGAAAAAATAATAATTTGGTGACCTCATGCACGACAATTATGATACATACACGTACATACATACATGGCATGTTTATCCATTCTCTTATAAAGAAAGTAAACAAAATAACACCATGGGCCAAGTTTGAGCCCAACCCATTTTTTTAAACCCATACACCAACAAGCTGATCTACTTTGCTTGGATAGAGCCATACATCTCCATCTCCACCATATAAAACTCCATACCATAACATATTAGCCTGATTGATTTTGTTGTTGTGATTCAAAAATCATAACCAGAAAGAAAGCATGATCTTACACTTACCTTGTACAACCCTTTACCAAACACCATTGCTGTCCAAATCCAATCCTAGGAATCTTCAAAAACCAGCCAACAAGTTGTTCTTTCCTACAAGAAAACTTGTAATAAGAGGATGTAGTGGTGAAGTGGAGAAGAACACAGACAGGAGGAGTTTCCTTTCTCTAGAAGAAGCTGGCTTGGTCGAAATATCTGGTTTAAGCACTCATGAAAGGTTCCTATGTCGATTAACGGTGAACACCCTCCCCTTTAATTCTCCATGCCGATATCGAAATTCGAATCTATTATTCGTGTTATTTAAGTATGAAAATTTAGTTAATTGGGATGTGCTTGCAGATATCATCTTTAAATCTACTGAGAGTGATGTCGGAACAAGAAAGATGTTCAATTGAAGAACTGAATGCTGGAAAGGTATGTGATTGGTTTGTGAAAGATAAACTGAAGAGACAACAAGATTTAGATTCTGCAGTTCTTCAATGGGATGAATCTGAATTCCCAGTTTGACACTTTTGTTTCTTCCCTGGTTCATTGCAAATTCGCTGAGTATAATGATTCAACTCTATCCAGCAATGAATGAAAAGAAAAATACATTCTATTTTAATTTTTCTGTCATTTCTACCAAACAAATGAAAATAAAAATATTTTTCTATCGTTTCACTTTTCTATCCCTCTAATTTTCTATCCACTCTATCAAGCAGAGTTTAAGTACTTGCATTCTATAATCCTATAAGAGTACGAATGACACTTCACAAACTTTTTAATGAGATAAGTGGAGTGAATCGTACCGATAACGTCATAAGATTAAGTGAGAAAAATATAATGCTTTGTAAATAGAAGGAGATAGTAATCTCACATCGAAATTAAAAAAATATAACAAAACAATATGTCAGATACCACCTACTGACTCGTTTTTGCAACCAACTTTTTAATTGATCCGATTTTACCATTAAATCTTATTTTTCGACTCGTTTATGTCATCGCACTGTTAACTCTTTATCGGGACGATGGCATGGCACATGGACCAAAACAACGTTGTTTTGGTGTCGCTAGTTTAATACTAAATGACCTAAAATGGCATTGTTTCATTGAAGGAAAATGTAAAAGAAAAAACACTCGATAAAATTTAAACTTTGAAGCTTTAAAATTAAAAGCAAAATTCTAACCACTAAGCCAATTTAACATCTTTATTTTATTCTTAACACAAATAATATATATGTCAAACTAAAGTCGAGATCAATTTAATTATTTATTATATAAATATATTAGAAATAAAAATTTAACTATTATGGTAAAAAAATTAACTATTTTTGCATTACTTGATCTTATTAGGGGTCGTTTGGTTCACGGAATGTAAGATTACCTTTGGGAATGAGATTACCGGAATGTTACATTACTTAACATATTACATGGAATGTTGTATTACCTTGTTTGATTTGTTTAGCAGGAATGTAAGATTACATTGTTTGGTTGAAGGAATATAAGATAGGAAAAATGCATGTTTTACCAAATTATCCTTGAAATATATTTTCCTTTTTAACCAACTGAAGTTTTAAGATTAAAGTCAAAATATTTACATAAAAGTTCATAGAAAATATAAAAAAAAAATATGAAAACTTTTTATGAAAATTGATCCTAAATAATAAATGTAATAAAACACATATCAATAATAAAATTTGAATCAAACACATATATAAAAAATTGAAATAAAATAAAAATCTGATATATTTTTATTTTATATGCATCATATTATTTTATAATAAGTATTAAAATCCTAAACCACTAAAAAATAAAATAGATTTATACTTGTGTAATTATATACAAAAAGGAAATATCATTTTA
The DNA here is from genome assembly GCA_958450335.1 of Hibiscus tridactylites. Lineage (NCBI taxonomy): Eukaryota > Viridiplantae > Streptophyta > Magnoliopsida > Malvales > Malvaceae > Hibiscus > Hibiscus tridactylites. The sequence continues at coordinate 74,305,811 of OY288284.1, read as the reverse complement.
AAATAACTATATTTTTAGGGGTATTCTTGTCCAAATGGGAGGGAATTGTCTAATACCTAAGAAAAAGGAGGGAATGACATTCATGGGAAAAGACCAAAAATAGCTACTGTTGGGAATATTTCATTACCCCTGGGAGGGAATGCTTTTGAACCAAACGTAGGTATGTGATTTTGGAAAAGATTATTTCTCTTGGTAATGATCTTTTTCGCGAACCAAACGCCCCCTTAGAGTTTATAAAGAGAAATATAGCAAATAATAAGAGAGAGATTTGAGAACTATGAATTAAGAAAGAATGGTTTATTGTTTCATTAAGTTCTGATACAAATACAAAAAGGTATTTATAGCCCACTGGACTTAGTTGGTTATATCAGTTACAGAGAGCCCAACGGCCCAACTGCTCTAACAGCCTTTCATGCTTAGTAGGCAGAGTTAGTTACTCTATTCTCTGACAAATCTAAATTCCGAATAAAATTCTTTTTTTTTTGTATTTACACTAAAAAAAATTAGATTTAAAGTTTATAGTTAAGGTTTAAATCGTTTCCCTCCCTGTTTCAATTCAAATAAAATCAAGTCTACTTTCAAATTAAACAAAAACCAAATATGAATTGACTCTAATTTGACCCGATTCGACCTTAATCTGGTCCGATTTATGATAATTATTTTTTTCTTTATGGTTTTTTTAAGGATAAATATTTTATACACATGTGGTGGAAACTTTCAGTTTCCACAAGCGCCTTAGTTTTAGGGTATATGAAGTTAGTTTAGGGTATACGGTATAGGGGTTTAGGTATAGGGGTTAGAATTTAGGGATAGTTGTTTCAATTTAAGGTTTAGGGTTATAATTTAGGGTTTATAGGTTAAAACCTAAATCCTCGGCATATTACCCTAAAAATTAAACCCTAACATATAAACCCTAAATTATAACCCTAAACCTTAAATTGAAACAACTATCCTTAAATTCTAAATCCCTACCCTTAAACCCTAAACCTTAAACTAATTTCCTAACCCTAAAATTAAGGCGCTTGTGGAAACTTTCAGTTTCCACAGCCAATGTATAGGATATTAATTTTTTTTAATTATATTTGGTATGGTGTAGTTGCTTAAGACTTAAGACTTAAGACGACCAGCCCAATCAATGCTTAGAATTGAATTCCCGTGTCATTCCCACTAATCAATTCCATTATTACATCCTTAATAACTTTCAAACGCACATATGATTATTACTAATCCCTCTAATTAAAAACAAAATTAAAATTATCAACAAGTGTCGGGTACTTTGGTGAGGCACATTGCAGTCCTAAGGTGAGGACGTGAGTTCAAACTTTAGAGACAACATTGTTGGAGGAACAGTCTCGCACCTCGAACATAAACCATAAAATAGACATGCATATTATAAAAAAATAACAAAATTGAAATTTAACGAGTGACTTAGTTAAAAAGATGATACTATATGTGTGTACAAGGTATGTGCGCGTTGTCGCGGAATTAAAAAAAAGTATGAACATATACTATATGTGATCACACCAATATATTAAAAGGAAACAAAATCGTTTTAAGTAAATCTAAAATGGTTTCACATGCCGTCAATATTCTCTTTCTATCTGTTTTATTAATAAAAATCACAAAACAACACTTATTGTTGAATTGAGTACTCTTAAAATCAATTAAAATAAAAGTTTGCATGAATTCCCTTCCATAAATAAAAGATTTAACAATAAAAAATTTAATTACATCATACATCTCCAAATTATTACTTTTATTCTAAATTGGTCCCTAAACTTTTAAAAGACAATGTCGTTAAATAATATCAACGAAATATTATAATATTAAAATTAAAAACATATATTATCATGTAATCATATTACAATATTAAAAATATATATATATTTAAATTTTAATATTATAAATGAAATAAATTAAATTAAAAAGTTAATTTTGATAATATAATAAAGTGATAGACCGAATACTTGTTTATAAAAAACTAATCTTCTCTTTTTTGTCAACAACTCTAACTAAAAGCTTTTTTTTGTAATTTCTCATTTTGCCCTTAAAGTCCTCGTTGACGTTGACATTTTTTCCGCGGCAGTTTGCAAAAACACAGCGGGTGGAAATTAACTAAAAAACAACGGTATTTCAAATTAACCCCAACAAATTATGGTCAAATTCTAAAACAATCCCTGTAGTATATATTTTAATCACAGATTTAATCTGTTTACTTCAATCTCACAAGTTATAATCTCTATTTCTTTGAAATATGGATTTTCATACATTAAAAAGACGAAATATATTTTATTTATCCAGTAGTATAAAAAAATTCAAGGTATATATACCAAATAACCATGTGTTCAGAAAAAAAATGTCAAATTTTTTTGTGACAAAATTAACAAATAAAAGTTGATAACTTAACTGAAAATACATATAGGGACTAAATTCACCAATAATGTATGATACCGAGACCCTTTAGTAAAGTTTGACCAAAATTTTTAAAAGTGGTAAAAATTTGAAGAAATGTCAAAGAAACGGTGCCGTTTGGAAAGCTTGATTGATCGTTAAAGGGGCAAAACGGACTTGAAATTATCACAAGTCAAATACAGTACAATCCAAGGTGTGAAATCCGACGCGCTCTCTGTCTGTTTTCCTTTGTCACGAGTTTCTCGATTCGAGTACCAAACCAGTTAAAGCTTCTTTTTGTGCTTTCGAAACGTTAAAACGGTGCCGTACGTTAGCTCGTGGCTGTTTTGAGAGAGGAGGATGGCGATAGAAACCGACCAGAAGTCACCGTCCGATGGCAAAGTTTGGGGGTTTTTCAAGCTGCCGTTTAGACAGACCGGCGGGAACGGTACGACGTCGTCTTCTTCCTCGGCTTCGCAGCTGCATACTCAAAGTCAACCTCACGTCGAAGGATCCGACCATCACGGCTCCGCTAACTCCGTTTCCTCCGTCGCCAAGTCGCTTTTACCGACTCGTCGCCGGCTGAAGCTTGATCCGGCTAATAAGCTCTATTTTCCATGTATGTACTCTTCTTTCCAGTATTTTCAGATTCTAAATTTTCCGTTTGCTTGATGCTTATGATATTGGCATTAAATTACAAAGAGAGAGAAGAATTTAAGAGTAGAGATTTCTGAGAATCAATATTTTTATACTAAATTTTGTAATTTTCTTCTTTAAATTTTTGCTGCTAAGTATGTGAAATAATTTGACTTAATTCAGGATTTTTGCCTTTTGATTTATTTCAGAAGGAATTGTATAAAGATTTCCAGGTATTGAAAATAATTAATTTAGATTTCAATTATCTTGTTCTTAATTGTTTATTTTGTTTTCCCAAGATGAACCTGGCAAACAAACGAGGAGCGCGGTGAGGATAAAAAACACTAGCAAGTCATATACGGCTTTCAAGGTAAAACCTTAAACCTTTGGGAAAATTCCATTTTTCCTTTTTTTTGTCTTTCTTGTTGTCTATGTTTGCTATATTATTGCTTTGATTTGTAATGATTGTGATGAACACTTTTGTTTATGTTGGTTTAGTTTCAAACCACAGCACCGAAGAGTTGTTTCATGCGCCCGCCGGGTGCTATTCTTGCCCCCGGCGAGAGCATCATTGCAACGGGTAATTTCTTCTTTACACTCTTCTCTCTGTGTGTGTATATGTATGTATGTTACTGTTCATCATGTTTTCTGAATATTTCTTATGATTTTCTCTTCTTGGTTTGAATGGATTTACTAGTCTTTAAGTTTGTGGAGCAACCTGAAAATAATGAAAAGCCGATGGAACAGAAGAGCAGGGTTAAGTTTAAAATTATGAGTCTCAAGGTGAAGGGTCCGATGGACTATGTTCCCGAGCTGGTGAGTTGAACTTCTCCTGTGTAACTGTATTTTCAGAAGATCCACATGTTTTCCATTTTCTATCTTGATGACAAAGAATAATAAGACTTTACAGTTTTACCATATTTAGATGCTAATGAGCTTATGATGAATCATGAATATAATAATATTCTGTTGATGCATATAATATTTACTTTGTGGTTAATAGTGTTTACAATTACCCTACAAATAACTTTATGGGGATGACAATACATATAAGCAGTTCTATAGTTTGATTTGGATTCTTGTATTTCCAGAGCTTTATAATTTGAAGCATAAAATGTCACTATAGAACAAAACTTCTCTATCCAAATATTCTTCTTTATGGGATTTGTACCTTCTGCCTGTAACATAAAAGAAACTACTCTGCTTTATGGAAGATTTGTTTTTTATTTTTATTTATTTCCTCTGCAATTTTGTGATCGAGATATCCTGTTGATGCTGTAAATCGACTTTTGAAGGCAACGCATGCCTAATCGGATAAGAATCTATTGAAAAGCTGATATTGGGCTCATTTTGATAGAGCATGGTTTTTCAATCATTTTTTTGGGGTTGTCTGGCTGCCTTTCATGCACAATTGGAATATTCTTTCATCATCTATATTATTGATTGCCCTTCTGCCTATCTGACCTTTTTGTAAATCATGTAATTGATCTTTGGTGCCTGTCTTTTGTAGTTTGATGAGCAAAAGGATCAAGTTGCAATGGAGCAAATATTACGGGTTGTTTTCCTAGATCCGAAGCGCCCATGTCCTGTAAGTATTGCTACCATCTTCCTATCTTAAGCCATCAGATATATGTGCCTGACTGCCTGTATTCATGCTTGCATGTCAACACTTTCCACCTGCATGATACTTGTCGTGCATACCAAATTATCGAAAACAAGCAAACTAATTAGTCTAAATATATATGTGCTTAAGGCTCTGGAAAAACTGAAGCGCCAATTAGCTGATGCTGATGCCGCAGTTGAGGCACGCAAAAAGCCTCCGGAGGATGCTGGTCCGAGGCTCATCGGGGAAGGACTTGTGATAGATGAATGGGTAAGTATTCTTGTAATCAACTGATGGAAATTAATCTTATAGATGTTTTACACTTTTACTTCCATGATATGAATTACTTATGACCGTAAATTTACGTCGTGCAGAAAGAGAGAAGGGAAAGATACCTCGCTCGACAGCAGGTTGAAGTAGACTCAGCTTAAAGCGGCAATTCTTGGTCAGTTGCCTTGCCGTATGTTTGAAGTTTTATATAATCATCCTATGCTTATACCCCCTCGAATCATTTCATTTAACGCAAAGGGTGTTGTCTTGGAAGAATGATGAGAAAATTCCAAAATCATTTATTGTAAAAAAGAAAAGAAAAAGAAAAGTGAAGCTGCATTTTATGTAATTGGAGACTTAAGCTCAAAACTCAGCTAGTTGTTACTGTCTGCATTGTAGATAATGTGATTTTGTCGCCACCCTAAGGGGAAATAAAACTGTTCTTCATGGGGACTAAACATATATCAAACTGCATCGGAGTGTTTCGATGCATATGCATATTCAATAATTCGATGCAATGTCGTTTTTAGTCATCGATGATGGACAGTTGATGAGTTTTTTTGTTGCTAATAATATTGTGTTCATTACAGCTTAGTGTTCCATTGATAATAATTGTCTCGCAATTGCCAGTAGGCAATATTGGAACTCTTTATCTATTAGCAGTCTCACCCGTGGGACATGGATCAAACTGAATAGGAAATTTGAGGATTTTCTTCCCCCCCCCCCCCCCCCCCTATTGTAGAGGAATAAGAAAGAGAATGAGAATTTTAGGGTTTTGCCTAAATATTTATCGAGTTATTTTGAATTAAGATTTAATTGATAGAATGCATAAGTGGGTTTCCCGTTAAAGCTTAACGATAAGTAACGTTAGTGATTATTTTACCGAAAAAAATAGTTTTGATGGTCAAAATAAAAAATGCTAATTGTTGGCTGACTAAAGATGTAGTTTACCCTTTTTTTCAAATATTTTTAGAATTTATTGGTATATATAATTTTGCATTATTATCTAAAAAGTGTATTGAAATATTTTGTTTAAGTTATTTTCTATAAGAAATGATTGTGGACGTAGGGAACTATTATTCAAAAATAATTGTCAAGAATGGGATTCGAACCCATGCCCTTTCGGACTAGTACCTGAAACTAGCGCCTTAGACCAACTCGGCCATCTTGACTTGTTGTTAGTTGCTGGATTCTCAGCTATCTTAATAAATTATGTCATTAGACATTGTTTTTGCGTGATTGTATACTATGTAGCAGCTCGGATTATAATTAAACCAAACTGAAGACCGCACTTACACCTGGGGCTTACTTTTTTAATTTACTCTATTAGTTGGTAATTGGAATTAAGTTTAAACTAATTTCTTATACAGTTACAAGTAAGAGGAGGTGAATTGCATTCTCACAATTTGAACGACGTAATTTTTCACTATTCTCTTATATCGTTGGCATGAAAAAGTAATAAAATTTGAGAAATTATTTCATGTATTGATAATGAATTAAAAAAAAACTATAAATAATTTTTTTTACAAAGAGAACTTTTAAAATTATAATGTGTCTTATTTAGAGATTTAGATCTAAAATTTAAAGTCTCTAAATATGACACAAAACAACATTAAAAGTCTACTTAAAAAAAAGCTATATTGTCGGTACATAGAATAATCATCCATAAAATTACTATTAATCTCATATTTTATATTGGTTATAAAAACTTCTAAATGAGCTGAATATTAAAACTAAATCGAAATACAAATGATTCTATGGATTATCTATTTTAAGTAAATAAAATTAGGGGGGGAAATCGATATACAGGGTTGTGCAAAATTTTAGTTTATACAAACTTTTTAGTTTTAGGGGTTAGGAGTTTAGTTAACATTTAAAGTTTAGAAATTTAGATTTTTAAAATTTAGAATTTAAGGTTAGTGTTTATAATTTAGGGCATAACATTTAGAGTAGAGTTTATGATTTAACTTTAAGGTTATAAATTAAGATTTAAGTTTTATAGTGTAAATATACAAATTTTTGTAAATAATAAATTTTACACAGCCGTGTATAAAAAATTTACCCATTAAATTATCACTAAACACAATGAAAATCACAATACCACGTATTTTTTGTTTAATTAATAAAAACTAAAAAAAAGCATTCAATTAGCACATATTGAAAATATGTAGGAAAATTAATAAAAAGGGAATAGTAAAAGAGGAAAGTATTTTTCGTAAAACCGATCACATGAAACAAACACATCCTAAACTTGTTAAAGTTTAAAAAAAAACAGCTTAAAACTTGCTGATAACAAAATTCTTCGCAAAACCACCAAGCTCTGTTGCAATGAGGCAATTATTATCAAATGAATGAATTCTAACAAGGGGAAGGGGAAAACCAAAATTTTTCTACAGCATTCAATCAAACTGTAGGCCTTGTTTGTAATGTGTAAATAAGTTGCAATTCCGCTTTGAAAGTGACCTCTTAAATGCCACTGGTATCCCTCCCGAAAATAAAACGCCTCAACCAGTCCGAGACCACCAATGCCCTTGTGCGCCAACTAACTTGCTTGCTGAGTTTAAAGAAAAATAATACATTTTAGATTATCAGCCTCACCAAATTCAATTTCTAAAAGAAGTCTAAAGCTTGTAGAGACTAATTCGTACCTTGCGTAAACGGAATACCAGAGCCACTGCGAACTGTGCCCGATAGAGACCCAATCACCGGGAAGTTGTGCAGCTGTTTGCTCCCCTCCCAAAGGAGCAAATTGTCCCAAGTGCCTGTACCTGTAATAGCATCACCAGTGTTTATGGCAAGGCTTAGAGTTTTCCTTGGACTAATGCAATCACATTCGAGATGTTTAATCGATAGCTTCCCCCACAAGTATCGAGACGGGATACAAGTTCAATATGTACCTGAAGGGATGGAATCGATGGCGACCTGTTCCCCTGAACCTAGGGGGACCTTCGGGATTCTTTTCGCACTCTTCCATACGGTTGAAGCACTTGGCAAGATAGGCACCTTGCTGGTTAGCAACCTGAAACATTTATAGATGGTTAACGTGTATTGTCATCGAAACACATTATTTTAGTCCAACCGTGCAATAAACGAAGTAGTATAATTACCTGCGCTGTTGCAGGAAGATTCTTCGTCTGAGAATCGACTCCAGAGAGAGCTGCTTTAAATTCTTCAATATTGACCTCCTTGGATTCTTTTGCAGCGTCCCCTTTGGCTTCTTTCACAAGATCAACAATGTTACGCTTCTGCTTGTTCTTAAGATAAAGCTCCACTTGAGGGTATCTTTCACAAATATCATCAAGGGTTTCTTGAAATTCTTTGACTGTAAGTGTTCCTGAGTTGTCCTTGTCTGCCTTTTTAAATATTTCTGCTATATCTTCCTATAAATTATAAGAATTTAGAAGAGAAAGATAACCGAAAATCATGAAGGAATAGCAGAATTTTACAAATAGGTACCATGACTTTCCGCTGATTAATAGTTGCACAGTCGCCGAGTGCATAAACGTTATCAATTCCCTCAACTCGCAGCCATTCATCGGTTGCTAGAGCACGCCTATTACCCTTTTACAACAGAATCAATTGTGGAGTGAGTATATTTAGAAGAGTGAAAACAAACTTGTATGAATGACATTGAAAACACAGTTATGAATTCATAGGTCCAAAAGCATATATTACCTGACCAATTTGCTTCATAAACTCCTTTATGAGAGGACGAGGCCCGATACCAGTTGACCAGAGAACCATTCCATATGGTGTAGAAGTTGTTTTGCCATTACCTCTGGTTTTTGTGGAAATTTCATTCTCATTTATTCCTGTGACCATTGACCCCAATTTCACATCAATGCCCTCTCTTCCAAATTTGTTTTCAGCAAAATTTGTGATTCTTTTGTCAAACCTGTAAATAAAAATGCATTACAAGTTTCAGAGAAACTCAGATTGTGAAATAAAGACCTTAACATACCTTGAATGTACGAATCCAGAAAGTTTCCTAAAATAACTTTTAAATTGATTTCACGTTGATATGATAAAAAATACTAAAGCTTCTGAGATAACAGTTATCACTTATCAGGACAACAAATGATCATGAAAAAACAAAGTACTGGTGCATATTTTTAAGGAGAACATGGACTTCACATTCTTACATGTTCAATATATGATCTGTAGCCTCAAGAAGTGTTATTTTCACCAAGTCTTTGACCTTTGGATATAGTTTGACCACATCCTCGTTGACGAAGTCATGAAGTTCTGCAGCAAATTCTACACCTGTAGGGCCACCGCCAACAATCACAAAGTGAAGGATTTTCTTTCTCTCCTCGTCACTTAAACTTGGTAAGCATGCCTTCTCAAAGGACTCAATGACATTCTTACGAATCTTCTGAGCATCGTCAATTTCCTGCACAAAGAATCACATTGCTTAAAATGAAAGAAAAGAAAGCAAACATAATGGTATAAGGTGATGGAAATGGCTCCAATCACCATATACCCCAATCCTAAATGCAGTATGGAAACAGAGGTTACCTTTAAGAAATGGCAATTTTCCATGACACCAGGAGTATTAAAGGTGTTAACCTGAGCTCCCACGGCTATGATAAGGTAGTCATAGTCAACTGCAAACTCTTCTCCCCCCTTTGAATGGTTATCTATAGTAGCACGACAGTAAATTTTCTTATTTTGGGGATCTATCTTGACACATTCAGCTTCAGAGAAACTGATGTCAACATTTTTCTGCCCAAACATGAAACAGGCAAACCATCATCAGCATCCATCTAGAACTGTTTTTCTGAATTCCACAATATATGTATATCTTCATAGACAATCCATATTACCTTTCTGATGATGTTGCGAATTGGCTCAGCAATGCTGCGGGCTTCTACTTTACCACATGTAACACTTGGTAGCAATGGGGTAAACACAAAGAAATTACGAGGAGACACAACTTCCACCTCGTAAGTAGGATTATTCAGACTCTTCAAGAAACTCATTCCTGCCCACCCAGTTCCGAGCAGCACCACTTTCTTTTTCTTGGGAACTACTTCAGATAGAGCATGACCACCATTGGATGCGGTTGCATCAGCATGAGCAATGTGGCCCTGACTGCCATTGTATGTGTTTGCCTCAGCATAAGCTATAAGGCTCCCACCACTGCAAAAGAGAAGTAATAGGCTTAGTTGAAGGAGAGTTTCAATTTTCAAAAATACAATTTTTCAATACGCTGCATTAAATGACTATCAGTTTCAAATAATAGCATCAAGCAAAAACAGCAACCTATCTAGACAGCTGACAGCCACACATGCCAAAGAAAAACATCAGCAATGAGCAGCAAGACAACAACACAATTTCAGTTTATGTAAACATAAGAACTTGGCTCCCAATTTCCAGAAAGACTTCGATTTACAGAGTGGCGTAATTTTCTTTATGCATTAACCTCATTCTTATAATTCCCTTTAGCTTCCCCGTTAATGTTTGTGGTGGAACTAGAAGCTGGTTGAAGCATTTATTCTTTGCTCCCACCCCAAGCAAGGCTAGGAAAAACACAGTTCATTTTGAACTAATATTGACAACTTAATAAATTATGAACTAAAGCTCCTAAACTTTACAAATACATTCAAACTATAGTATTAAATTGCGGCCACAACTGAATCCTAACGGTTTTGAAGGCCCCGCGACACCACACATCTAGAATCATAATTATATTTTAAAAAAAAAATCATGTCGCAACAGACACAACCACATTGCAAACCACATTGCAACCGACCGCAACTACAATTTAATACTATTATTCAAACAAGACATTAAAAGAAAATAAATCAAGTTTTTAGATCCGTTTTTCATTCTTAATCAAAATTTTCTTCACAATTTTAAAGAACCGAACAAAACTTTAATTTTCCTAGCATGCCGCGAGTGCAAATTCACTCTCACCAGCCATTGAACAGAGATGACACTTCCCCTTCCTATACTCCAAAGAGAGTCGCTCTGTTTCCAGAGTTTCGACTGAGCATTTAAAATTTCCAAAGTTTTACTCCATTTTCAGCACAAAATCTCAAAGCATTCATCAATCATCAGATCCATAAAAAACAAATAGAAACACAAACAAGCAGTTAGCCAAGGTTTTAACACGTTCATAGAAACAAAAGCAAATCAAACATTTCTATAACCATAACAAAAAATATAAGAAAAATAAAACGAAGCAGCGAATGAAGAGAGAAGTTCACCTGATAGTAGAGACGACGATGATCTTAGAAAGCGAAGGATAATCATTAAAAGCTCTCGATAATCTCCCGAAGAAGTTGAAGCTCCTCATCTTCGTCGTGCTTCCTTAGATCTGTTGCTTTTTCACTCTTTTAGCCTGCAACAGCCAAGAAATCTGGAGGAAAAAAGGAGCGAGAAAAAACGGTTACGTAATGAAAATCAAAGAAAGCGGCTAAAATGGTAGATGAGAAACGCGAGGCTCGTGGCGTTTTCGAACGATGGTTCCAGGTCTTTAGAAGTACGCTTTTTATTTTTCAAATGACGTGGGGAGCAAGCGAAGTATATTTTTGGAATTTATATTAAAATAATTAAAATGTCTTCTCTGGATCCTTAATTGCGCCGTCAAGAGATTTGATATTATGACCGATGGCCTAGGTTCTCTCTTTGAAACATCTCTGTCCATTGGATCCATCAATCTCGGAATTAAATCTAATTTATGAGAAAAAACTATCAATATTTTGCTTTTTTCCTTTTATAGTAAAATTAGGGTTTTCAAAAATAAATTGCAATTGATATGTAATATTCTATTTTTTGAATTAAAATAAGATGGATCTTATTCTTATTTTTAATAATAAGATCGATCTTATAAGTAAATGAATCGATCGGTTTAAAATTTTTATTTGGATCAATTCGATCTCTATGTTTTCTAAAATGGTTAATTATTGGAATAGTCACTTAAGTTTTCCTCGGTATAGAGCTAGTAAACACTAAAATAAAAATAATTTATATAATTACACATTTAATCCTCCACATTTATATATATATTTTTTATTTCTTCTCTGTTAGTAAACGCTGGTACACCCCATGGCGCAGCGAAAAAATTATTCGGCAAATTCCGCCAGTAATACATGTACAAGGGAGAAATTCGGGGTGAGTATGGATGAAATATTACCTTAATGAACTTGATATTTTGATATCCTTAGGGAGTTAGATAAACCAAACCAAATCAGAGTAGTCACGATAACGCTTTGACCTCTACGCAGTCTACCCGAACGAAACAAACAATATTTTCTCTTCTCTAATTGTTAGAGAGGTTTTCCAAAAAAGCATATTTTGGTTGCTATAACTTATGTCTTTATATAGCATTCAAAAACCTAATTTTAATTAAATTTAGATTCATTAAATATACAATATATTTAACCGAATATAGTTAAATATGTAGAATCTAATTCTACTTTAATTCGAATTCATTAAGTATACAATATATTTAACCGAATACAATTAAATATGTAGAATCTGATTATACTTTAATTAAGTTTCTTTAGGGATATGCATATTTTTTAGGGATATGCATATTTTAATAGTGTTTAATAATTATAATAATTATCTAATTATTAAAATATATATAAACGAGATTACCTATAATTACAATAATTATAATAATTTTGTCTTTAATAATTATTACGTGTACAACAAGTTTGTACACATACTATCTAGTCGAATTTAGTACTCATATTTTATTAAATTAAAATTTTAATATCTACACTTTAATTTGTTATAATTTGGTATTCATATTTTATAAAAATAAACACGTAAATCAAACTCCAAACATAATGTTAATCATGGCTAAAATCTTATCTTTTACAATTACAACACATGTTTGGTTGACATTATTGTCAATAAACATATAAATTGTCAAACTAATGGTTTTTACTGGTAAAATTTAACAGTGTTAATTGATTAAATTAATTTTTAATTTTTTAAGAGGACTAAATTATGACAAATCAAAAATAAATAGACTATTTAGAAAAAGGATGAGATGAACGTGTATATATAAAAGGACAGGCTGTTAATTGCGGAATGTTATGTTAGGTCAATGTTGGCATTTTACACGTGCCTTTTTCAAAATAGAACATGCTGTTAGCGTCACTGAAGTCGGCAATTAATGAAGAAGCTTTACGTCTTTCTTTTCATGCTCTCCACAAAAACAGCTGAAAAGTGAAAACCCCATGTTATCCTTTGTCGCTAAGCATATTTTTTTTTTCATATTCTCTTTTTAAAATATAGCATATTCTTTCTGCAATAATAAGCGGTCCAAAGTTACGAATCCAACTTTTATTTTAGGCCATTCATAATAAATAGTATGGACTTAAATTTACGCTAAGAACCTAACGAATGGTATTACTGGAAAAAAATGATATCCTTCCTTAAGGCTATTTAAAAAAAATTATAAACGCACCGATAAGAGTTGAGTGTATTGGTAAGGTACATTGCACTCTTAAAGAGAGGATGTGAGTTCGAACCTTAAAGATGACATTGTTGGGAGGGGCAGTCATGCACCCCGAACAAGGACTGTAAGACGGACATGCATATCATAAAAAAAAATATGAACGCCCCGCCGCTACCTCTTATTTCTTTAGTTTTAGGAATATTGGTTGTCGATTACCGGGATTTATTATTATTTTTGTTTTCTTTTTTATATTTTTAATAAGAACCTCTGCTTTTGTAGCACGCGTTTTCTCTGTCTGTGTGACACATTTTTTTTGTTATTTGTTTCATCTGTCGTTTTGGAATTATTTTAGCATACCTTAGCGCTCGTTTGATGCTCATACAAAGATCTTCATGGCGCTAATCTCTGAATATAATTCTGTCGGTGGTCATAGAAAGATAGATCACCACTCAGTTGATGGTTGTTTTGTCGATGTAATCAGACATGGGTAGCTGAGCAATCTGACTGATATTTTAGTTCGCTTACCACTCATTTTTATCCCGTAAAACGTCTCGTTTGGATAAGAGACAATGAGATTCATAAAGGCTTCTGGATTTTGTCAGTATACTACTCTCTATGGAAGTATTTACTTTTCTTTGCACGTTTAAAATTTTGTATGAAATTTGGTGGACTAGACCCATTATACTTACTTCTTGATGTGTTGTATTTGTAATATCTTTCATGATTTTTAATACAATTCAATTGCCATTGTCAAAAAATTATGAACAAATAACGCCGAATAAAAATTAGTTTTTCTTAAATAAGATTAGATAATATTTTAATTTTTAAAGTTATATCTCATTATTATTTTGGTACCAAAAGATTTTTTTAGTTCAATTTGACCCTTAATATTTTCAATTATGATATGGGATACCATAACTTATTTTTCTATAACGAAAAATTTCACGTGGCGCTATAGGAACAAGTCAAGTGTACATAATGTATGTTAAATATGAAATTTTTTAAAAATATCATAAAAATATTTAAAAAGTTCAAGAAAAGAATTGAAAAACTTTATGAGATATTTTTTTTGTTTTTTTCCAATTTTTTTAGATTTAATTTCGTAAAGTTTTATTAATTTAATATATATCATGTGTTACATTGCATATTCATAGAGCGTCAAATGGATTATTTTGTAACAAAAAGTAGATTGAGATTATTGTAATACGATTGAAAAGTTAAGGGTCAAAATACTATTTAAACCTTTAAAATAATTATAAAACACACACTTCATGTGTGAATGAATATAATACATTTGTAGGTCTCATGATATTTTTGGCCCTCAAAATTTGTATATAAAAAAATCATTTTAGCTCTTAAACTTTTTTCACCTTGTTAAGCCCTTGAATTTTTATTTTTATTAAATTGAACAAACTAACGGAAAAAGTAAGGTCTTCAGTAATTTTATTTTATTTTACAACTTTTCGTAATTTTCTTGATTTTGTTATTTAAATATATTTTATGCTTTATTTAATTTTTTAATTATATTTATTTTACACAAAAAGATAAATTTGATATCATCAATAACAAAAGGTCAAAATAATTGCGTCTGTTTAATGAGTTCATTGCTTTTTCTGTTAGTCGACTTAATTTGACAAAAATTACAAGTTTCAGGGCTAAAAGATAAAAAAGTTAACATATTATTACAGAAATAACACCAAGAACGTGGGAGACAAGAGAAACCACGAAACAACCTTTTAGGGCAAGTCAAAGTTTGACACTTGCTTCCATCAACGAGCCACCGTCACTCTAGGCTTGGATTTGGCTTTTTTATATAGCAGCCGTAGCCCGTAGCCAGCTGGATCTTCTAAATTCCCAAGAATTTGGCCAACCACCCCCTCATTGCTTTTACGTTTCTATTTAGGTTTTGCAGTTTTTTTTTAACAATATAAATGTGATTATAATGTAGTGTCTGTTTATAAAAATTTTAAATTTTGTATTTTAAATAAAACGATTTACGTTACTATTAGTTATAATAAATACTCCATCTTGCTCAAATCAAATTGGATTGCCTTAGATCCATTTGATTTTTAAATTGTCAATAAGATATGGGTAGAGTTGAAAAAGGTGAGTCTTTGAGCTCTCAAAATTGATTCAGGAATATCAACTGGTTGGTCAAGTAATAATTATTTTAGTATTATTTAAGTAAGTTTTAAGTTCAAGGTCTTGTGTATGCAGAAAGTCAGTTTATAAATGAATTTTGATAGCAGAGTTTAAGGGGATTCACCTACTAAAGTCAGGTGTACGACGCAGGTCGGTCTGAATTAGTCAGGATAAAGCCCTAAAAACTAGGGGTGTTCAAATTCAGGTACCCGTATCGTCGGGTAGTATTGTATTCGACTCGTGTCTCGACCCGATTATTGCGGGTACTCGTTAGTCGGATATTCAAAAATTGCAAGTACCCGAAAAATCGGGTATTTGGGTACCCAAAAATTTTAAAAAATATTTTTTAAATATAAAAATATTTTATTTGTTTAATATAAAAATATATGTTTATTAGTTTAAAATAAAATATATATGTATTAAATATAAAAAATTTAATATTTTTATTAGTTTAATATATATATATATATTGAATATAAAAAGTATTAATTTTAAATATATCCGGGTACCTGAAAATTCATAATATTGTGACTCGGGCCCGACCCGAAAAACGACGGGCTGGGTACCCGACACGAACAATTTTTTTTGAATAAATACTCGGTTATTTGTGTTCGGGTAATCGGGTAGTCGAGTCGGATAATTCGAGTCGAGTATTTTTAAACACCTTTACTAAAAATCTAGAAGACAAACTTAGGTGTTTAAAATTTACAATGTTACAATTTTAGGTGCATAACCGTTAAAAAGATGTTACAAATTTGTTAACCAATCAATGCTTGACACGTGACATGTTTATTTTATTTTTTTTAAAATTAAATTTAGAACAATTTTTTAAATATTTTTTAAAATTTCAAAAAATCCCAAAATTTTAAAATTTTTACAAACAATCCTCAAATTCCTAAAATTTTTCAAACTCAATCCCAAATCGCGGCTACATCTACCGTCGATCACTGCGCTTGAACATACCCATGTGATCCTCGAATTAAACCGGTCATTTCTCTTAAAAGGACGTTGTCAAAAACAATGAACGACATACAAACGAATATCAAACGCAAAATCTTCGTATAACTGAATATTCCTTACCGTATATTCTTGCATTTGTCTCTTCCATGGCCAACTCACATAATATATACGGCAGCATTCTTCTTTTTATATATATATTTCTCTTTCTCCATGTCTCTAAATAATAATAATAAAAAAACAATATAAGCAGACATGTTCTCAGTATGATGCTTATTTTGCTCAACAAACTTTCTTGCGCCTCAAGTCGTCTGCTTTGGGTTTTGGGCTTTGAGCATTGAGCGGCTTGATCTATCCTTTATTTTAGTATTTCTAACTTGTTTCATCTCAACATCACCAACTAAAAAAATTGTTTTTTAGTCACCGTTGTCTAATTTATTAATAAATTAATTTGAACCACGTACTATAAAGACTTATTTTATGACAACATTTCCACTTAATTTATTTTATTTATTGTATCAAAATTCAAACATTTGATATTATTTAAATAATTTAATACTTTATGTCACTAAATTAATTAAAAATATAATTTATTTTATTTATTGTATCAAAATTCAAACATTTTATTAATAAATCTTAGTACGACCATTAACATTTTATGACAACATTTCCACTTAATTTATTTTATTTATGTCACTAAATCAAGTGGTTAACGTATATAATTTTCGGGGGTGAGTTTTTTTTTTTAAAATATGATTGGCTCGGGTCTACTTTTTTTTTAAGAATATGATCAGATTTAGGATTTGCCCGACCCGACCATGCCTATCCCTAGCTTAAAGGCTATTCATTTATTACACTTGCTTCTAACAGCTCACTGTGTACGCATGTTATATGTTTGATGAGGATAAAAATCTTATGTACCTTTTTGGTGCTCATACTTATGGCTCAACATTAAAAAAATATTACAAAATTAAATTCTAAGTCATAACCTTAAATTTCAAATCCTAAACCCTATATCATATTCCTTAAAAAATACACTCTATCTTAAATTCTCTAAACTCTAATTATAAGCCTTAATCTTATATTATAAACCTTAAACTTTAAACCTGATTTTAAATATGGAGGCATAAGTAAGGCACCAAAAAGGTTAAGAGGATTTTCATCCGTTTGATAAGTGTTATCTGCTCTAAAAGCCTTGGGTTGCTTCTTTTTTCTAAAATGTGCATTCACATTGCTAAAGTTTGTCAAAGTTGATATTAGAGTGAAAATCTTTGTTTTGCGGACTCTTTTTGTCATTGAGAAGTTGTAGGCAATGGTTATTCGTTTTACTAATTTCATAGATTAAACCCATGCGAATCTGGCCTACACCTATGACTCACTCCATGCCAAAAAAATATTCATATATATTGAATTTTGGATAGATAATAAAAAAGAAATAGTTCAATATTTCTGGTTTAACTTTTGAGCCTTGAAATACCTCAAAAATAAAATCCAAGTAAAATAAGCGGATTTGTATAAGAAAATATAGATACTTCAATTTTATTTAAATAAAAATATAGATAATAAAAGAAAATTTAAAATTATTGGAGAATGAAAATTTAAAATTTTAAAACTATATATACAAATTATGTTATATAAATTTTATTTCTATTTATGTTAGTCCGGTGATGATATATTTCTAAATTTGTCACAGTCTATCGTTATCGATAGTTAATTACAATTATTATAGGAATTCCATGGTTAAAACTTGCAAGATTTAAACTATATTATATAATTTCAATTCAGGCCTTCTGTTATATTGGAAATTTGGAATTGCATAGCTCACCTTTTTTTCTAACCACTGGACAGATATAAGGGTCTTGCTAGAATTTTATCAAAACAAGTTCTTCATGGCACTTGCACGGGTTGTCGGGAGTGACTTGAGAAGATCAGGAGGGGGCTGGAGGAGTGTTCTCTAACATAAAGTTATGCGTTCGTTTTTATCAGAAGATACCGTTGGCAATTACATGAGCGAGAGGTTAAATCACATGAGTTTTTGGAGCAGGAGAATTAGGAAGAATCTGCATTCTTATCAGTTTCCTTTAGCCGAGCGGTTAGCGGAGTAGGAATCGGAAAATGATGAACCGAGGTATCCAGAACTAGAGGCAACTATTTGGGCAAATCAAACTGCTTACCACTTGGAACAAGAAAATTAACATGCTTTGCTAATATCAAGCTGCTTACCACTTGGATCAACTCATTGATTATCGTCATTGGCTTTTTTTGGATAATTGATTTTTATTATCCTAGAGCAGAAAATCTGCTACAGTAAACTGAGTTACATTGTATAACCCAACCAAAACTGTCAAGTATCCCCTTTATACAAGTATAACCCAACTACTACATAATCGAATATTCACAAAATTAGTTTTGACAATGTTCTTCCCTTTTAGTCTAACCTGTATAACTTCTTTAATGGACTGTAAAATAGCTTGCCCATCCGAACAAGAACGACGAAATTGCCTGTAGTTTCTTTCCTTCCAAACAAAGTAGATAAAGGCACACCAAGCCAATCAAAGTATCACAGTAAGAAGTGACTTTCCTTTGAGAAACTTGATGGCCTATTCAACCTTTCTATTCCAATCATAAACATTTCGAGCCATATTGCAGAGCTCCAATACTCTTTTCTAAATATTTTACGAAAATGAACATTCGAAAAATAGATGACTTGCACCAAGATACTTTATCACGATGCACACGAATCGCCCTACATAATCGTCATTGGCTTTGATTGGTCTTTTAATAAATTAAATCGTATATGCTAAATCTTTCATTGATTCCACGTTTACTCTTGGTTTTGTATATTTTATGGTCAGCTTAATGTTGGCATAACTGATTAAAATGCAGAGAAGCAAACATAGTTTCAACTTTCAAGCATGTTAATGAATCAAAAGAGCCCAATTCAAGCAAACTTTATGAGCCTGATAATCTTCAGAACCAACCCAGAAAAGTAAAAGATGGAGAAACTAATATTGATAGGGGAAAAGGATGACGTTTCATTAATCCTAAATCAGTAAAAAGCAGACAGGGACAGGTACTGCCTAAGAATTTAGGTAAAGGGATGTGAATCTATAAATTTTTAGAGGGGCGAAAATAGATTTTTAATAGAAAATACATAAAAAAATTTAAATTTTTTTTTGAATCATACATAATTTTTAAAATTTTAGGGGGCAACGCCCCACCAGCACCCCTCGGTCCATCCCTGGATAGGAACATCAACAACGAAACCACAAAGCTCACATCTTTCCCTCTCTTACAAAATCATCAATCAAAACTTGGGTTCTTTTTAGGACAATGAAGCAAGTTCAGACAAGTGAGCAGCGGCTACTCTGCGAGAGAAAAAAATAGAAGCAAAAGAATGAGGCAATTCCGATCAATATAGCCACTTTCACTTTACCCCTCCTCGGGATCGGAGGCTGGGACGGAGGAATAGTTTAGTTTGGGGTTGTGGAATGTGGATCCCTATTTTTTTTAAGTATTAAAAAGTATAATATATTTTTTTACCTTTTGAAATTTATTTGAACTAAAATGGTACTCACCGAATTTTTAAGGTGTTTTTATTACCTTCACTCATCTTTTAAAAATTTCACTACAGCCGCCCAATATATATATCATTTTCATTACAGTCACTGCTGTTAGTTGATATTAAAAAAACACTGACGCGCAAGGACGAAACTATTTAAAAGTGGGGAGGGAAAATCGCCTCCCTTTTAATTTTTTTTAAAATTTAGTTTATTCATGAATTTACATTCCACTTTTAAACATTTATATTTTGCCCCAATCTTAAATCCTGGCTCCGTCACCCTGATGTAGTACGTTATTTATTAACAATTGTAAAGGATAATAAAAGGGGGCCATATCTCTCGAGAGAAGTTGTTACTTTGAAATGAGAGAGATACACTCAAATCAGACAAGAGGTAAATTATGAGAAGGCCTTGAATTCTAATCTTTAGTTCCTGATGTTTATTTCTCCATGCCTAGGGGTAATGCTTCTGCTATATGGTGTAAGAATATCCCAAATAATTTTATGAGTGCCCGTCTTCCTTTGCTAACATCAAAAAATATCTTATTGTTAAAAAAATAAAATGGTAGATTCTTTCATAAAAATGACCTGGGAAAATTAACAGTTTATGAAAGAAGAAACGAAGAAAATTAAGAGAAGAAATATCCTGTTTTATCGATTTTTATATCCATGAATGAAAGAAAGGGGGGAAAATATAAAAAATAATGTTCCAGGTCAGTGTTTTTCAACGAACTGACAGCAGTTACTGTAATGAAATCTGTTTAAAAGTTAGGGACTGTAGTGGAAATTTTGAAAGTTTGGTGACCGTAATAAAAACGTTCTAAAAGTTTGGTAACTACCAGTGTAGTTTACCCTAAAAATATAATAGGTTTTTTTACCCCTTGAACTCTTAATTTTTAATTTATTCGAAATTATCATTTATTACGGTTAACTATACTTTATCCTCTTAATTTTGATTCTTGATCTATCACCAATCGAACAATTGGCGATTCTCCGCGAAAAATGTTCATTAATATAACATTTAGATAAAGTTCACAAGTGATCATTAAATTATTATAAAATGTTCATTTGGTTACCAAACTTTTAAAATTTACATTAAGCTTTAATTTTTGTTAAAAAATAGTCACTGGACCGTTAATTGTCATTAAGAGAGTGATGTTACCGTTAAGAAAAATTATATAATAGCACACTTAGTCCTTCATATTTATACATTCAATAAATTTAGTCTAAATTTTAAAAAAGTTAATAAATTTAGTCATAATAATTTACACATTCTTTCAATTTGGTCATATTTTAAGTATAAATAATTTAATATTTGACCTAATTAAAATTTATGAGAAATGAAGCATTCACGTCATGATAACGAATGCTGAAGTATGCTTAAACGATGAAGTGAAGTATTAAACTATGTATTATTATTAGTCATGGGGTTTCACAAGGAGAAAGTTAGGATTGAAACATGTCGGGTTTACTGTTTTTATAATCAAAAGAAAGAAAGTTTTCCTGATAAATCCAAAAAAGTTTTTAGTGATAGAAAATTTCCCATTTTCCCACTGCGGCTGAAGCATGTGTAAATGGCAGAATCGCTTTCATTCAGATCAGATCATGCAGTGAAATAATGCAACTCAGAATTAGTGGCCAACCCAAAGCTTATCCATCCCTTTGCTTTTCATATTACCTTAGTTATCCACAGCGACAGAGTCAGGATTGAACATTTACAGGGGCCGAAATATTAAATTTAAAAAATTAAAAGTTTATTAAGTATTTAAAACTCAAAATTCATGAGACAATGCTTAATTTGTCTAATATTTAAATGTATAGACTTAAATTGATATTAGACCAAAAAAATTTATAATATGGGCTTATTATTTTTAGTTCAATCTCTACTTAATCATATACTTAATAAATTCTTGTATTTTTTTTAATTTAAACATTTATTTTTACAATGGTTAAATTGTAATTAGACCAAAATTTATGAAATATATTAATTTTATTATAAGGGCCGGCCCCCTTGAGCCCCAAGGGAGCTCCATCCCTTATACTGCATATAACAACATCATCTAATCACACACTCTCTTCTTCTTTTTTTTGTGCATGTTTCTATTTAGAGATGAATATTTAATCGAATCGAGTGAATTTTTTTTTGAGTTAGTTAAGCTTATAAGTTTGGTTTTATAACTCAAATTATTTAAATTTTTTTAGTCGAGTTTAATACACAATACACATCATATGCGATATATATCAGGCATAATTGTGGGGCACGACTTTAACTTGAAAACTTATCTATTAATTACTAAAAGATTCAAGTTATTCTAATTTATATTTTATAACACAAACTTTATTTGAATTTTTTTGAACCGGGTTTATGAAATTACGAATTGAGTCAAAACGAGTTGAGTTTTTTTCTTCTCGCGTCGAGTCGAATTTTGCTCACTTCTATTTGTATAGAGGGAACTTCGGTCAAATATTAAGAGAAATTATTTTTTTATAAAAAAAATTAGGGTTGGTCCAAGTGGTAAACAACTTGGTATTGCTTAAGCAAATTTTGAGTTCGAAATCTTATGTATGCAAAAAAATTTTGCTGGAAAACTCAACCACCAAAACTAAGTGTGCGATACGAGTTATAAAACTTATCTCAATTAATGAGTATCGATGGAGTAACAAGGGAATTTTAAATGAATATATTAGTTTTGTGCTCCACGAAGTATTTTTGTTTGTTTTATTTAAATGTTATATAAAAATATTTTTATAATAATATTATTTTTGTTTGTTTTATTTAAATGTTATATAAAAATATTTTTATAATAATATTAATTATCTTTTAAAGTGAAGGATATTTTAATTATTTTCAATTAAATTGATGTTAAGTTGACACAAGACACGTTCAGTTAATCATTTTATATAGAATATAATTATCTTCTCTCCTTAACCATACTATAAGTGTTTTTAGGGCGCGTTTAAAAAATCATGTTATAATTATATTTGGTTGTAATTACTAATTACCAATAATATAGTGTGACGTGTTTGAATACCCATCATAATTTCTACTTAATAGAAAAAAATAATTTTTTAATAAAGTGAAAACAAGAAATAAAGTTTGGAATCAATTTTTTAATATTCTAAGAGTGATTGCAAGGTAGTATTTGTTCATACAAAATTTTAATCATTTACACACCTTACCACGGTTGAACTCGAATCTCATAAAATAAACATCATCCGTTTTTTCACTAAGACCACTTGTTGAGTTCAAAGTCCGGAATCAGTTAAAATTCAAACTTCAAAGATAAACATATAAACTAATTAAACTAAAATTTGAGCTCATGTAGATACAAGAATGTTGTTAATGCGTGAGCCTCTCTCAACATGAAAAGGAAGGCTGCATTTGGATTAACATATAACGTATTGATGAAATCATAATGACCTAATACCCCAAATTTGCATTTAAATAAACATATAACCCCGAATTATTACAATGGAATTTAGGGTTTTAATGTAGAAAGTTTAGACTTTCAAGATTAGATGCTTTGATATCACTTGTAAGGTTCAACATTGGGATGATGACGAGGACTAGCAAGGAAGGAAGAGAGACGTGCAAACTTAACTTGAAAAAGATTTTTCTTTTCCATTTAATCATAGAAATTATATCATAGGTTCGACTCGCCACATCATTTATGGTCTCAATCAATAAAAAGTATCTATTTTATTATTTTTTTCCATATCATTTTTTTCCAAGTGAATCTACAATTGATAAAAAATGTTTTAATTTAATTTAAGTAAATCTGAGTGAAGATTCACTCGGTAAAAAATGACAAGAAAAATTTAATGAAATGAATGTATTTTATTAGTTGGGAGTTGGGACCATGGATGACGTGGCGAGCCGGCCATATGATATAATTTTTCTTTTAATCGTGTTTTATCCATCAATGAAGTTTAATGACCATTTAAAGCCTTCTTTATCATTAATTATGTGCAATTAACGTCCATCAATTATTGAAGGAAAAGTGAAAAAGAAAGATTTTATGTACATTAATGTTAATCAAAATATGACAAGGATGAGACGAAATATTGTAGTTGATTTTTTATTTGATTTGTGAGGCTTAAAAAGATACATGGTGAGTAATGTAAGACCCAAGATAAATAAGTATTGATGAGTTGACATGTCGGTAGGAGAAGTTCTAAAAAAAACACCCTTTAAATACAGGCTAAAAAAAGTATGTACCAAAATTCTTACAAAATCGTAAGAAATTCGGTATGTACATAATTTCTTACTACTTTTGTAAGAATTTCAGTACATATATAAAATTTTTACAAAAAAATCATGAAACTTAAGGTATGTACATAATTTTTTACAACTTTTGTATGAAATCCGGTATGGACAAAAAAGTCGTAAGAAATTATGTACATACCGAATTTCTTACTATTTTTGTAACAAATTCGGTACATGTACAAAATTTCTTGTGATTTTTTGTAACAAATTCGATACATGCTTTTTTTTAGTCCTGACAGTCATGTAGTAGATTCAGCTAAATGAATTTGATCGCTATCATATTGGCCGAGATAGAACTATGTTGAGGGTGGGAGGAGCAATTGCCTCCTTCAATTTTGATGGTGTAATTACATTTTAAGTCATTGATAGTTTTAAAACTATTTCAATTAAGTCTTTACCCCTCTCAAAATTGGCTGAAATATTTTAAGACCTTAACGATTTTAAAATTAATTAAATTAAGCATTGATCTTAATTTTTTATGGTTTAATTTCTTTCAGACCTTTAATTTTAAAATTAATGAAATTAAATCATCTCTCTTTTATTTTTTATGCTTTAATTATCTTTAATATTAGTAGATGACTAGAAAATGAAACCTAACTTCCAATACAGAAAAATTAAACCATGCAGACTGACCTTCCTTGAAGTAAATTCTATTGTTTGTTTCTTCAAACACATTAACATTAATTATTAATCTTCAGTGTGGTCTGATTATTGAAACATATTGTAGTAACTCAATCGTGTACCATTCAAGCAACCATCACTAGACCCTTCACTGCCACCACCACCTTCATCACTTCTCACTAAAAATCGAGAGCCAACCAATCTCTAAATCGAAAACTTTACTACCATCGACACCCCCTCAATTACCACCCAAGCTTCCACTGCCCTCACCCAAGACTCAACTGAGTCTCGTACCCCAATAATTAGCAGCAACGACAGCGACAGAAGAGCAAAGAAAAACTCATAGCCATCTAACGGTGGATGGTATATATCTCTCGGCCAAAGTTCTTCGCCGGTAACCGAGACATCATATTAGAAATTCGAACGATCAAAGTGCAGTCTGTGCAGTAAAGTGTGATATATCTCGAAATCAAAGCCATCCAACGGTAGACGGTGTAGATTTGTAGCCGATGAGTTTCAAACATTGGGTTGTTTTAGTGGGTTTTGAGTAGTTTGAGGAGAAAATCAGTTTGAGGGAGAGGAAGAGGACGTCGTATTAAAATATATATTTTATTATTATTATTTATTTTCACGTCATAACAATGTTAGAGATTTAACGGTTGAGTGACCAAAATAAGTCAATATTTAAAGTTTAGTAATAAAATTGAGCATTTTAAAAATTGAGTGAGTAATGCGTCATTAAAACTCTGGAGGATCCAAACTCTATGTTTGGAAGAGTTGGAGTGAAGAAATGATGGAGGAGGACGCGGAGGTGGAGGTACAACAACGCTAAATATATATATATATATATATGATTTAGTAAGATGAAATATTAAATTTTTTAAGTAAAAATTAAAAGTTCGAATTATGATATTATTAGCGAGAAACAAATTGAAATGAGTTTAAGTATCATGTCACGGACCGCACCCTAGGGTCCGTTCCAACCGCCCACCAAGGGGCCAGCAGCAACACCTGCCCAAGGACCGAGCAGGCCAAGCCCATCGCAACCGAGCAGACCGAGCCTGACGCACCCCAGGGGCCCGATCACGCAACCGAGCAAACCGAGCATGATGCACCCCAGGGGCCCGATCACGCCGCACACCCCGGGCCCAAGCAAGCCGATCACGCCCGGCACCACGGGTCCGATAGCAACGCGCATGGAGGAAATGGACAGGGCCATCAGGACGCACCCACGGGTCCGCACACAGCCTTGGGCCTGGCCTCCGCGCACACCAAGCCCTCCTTGGGGTTGAGAGGCCACAAATCCGTTTAGGACAAGGATTCCCTCTACTTGAAGGAGTAGGATACTAGCCATCCTAGTTAGAGTAGGATTAGGACTTAGAGGGGATATTTAAAGAGGCTTACCCCACCTCATTATTTACTTTTTCTTTAGGATTTCGAATTGCTCGGCTTGTTAGGCAACAATTTTATTTCTTTCCCTTCGAATTAATAAAACTTTCGGGCATTCTGCTCAACACCTTGTCTCGCACTTTCTTTTCATTTCACCGACATCCGTTTCTGCATAGATCTAAGTCATCCGGCTTAGATCAAGTAGGCTTATTTAGGCGCCACAAGTTTCCCGAAGGGCCTTAAGGCCGCACGTCCCGATCCAGGATTCTAAGGACGTGACAATCATCATAATTACGCTGAATTATTTGAAAATGATCACAAATAGTTTCAGCCATTTACATTTCGTCCTTTTCCCTCCTTTCATTTCCATATTTATACACCATTTTTTCAAGGCCTTAACGTCCACCAAAGCCACAAAGAAGAGAGTGAGAGTGTCTAATCAGCTCCCAAATGCCTTTAAATTGCTCTACCCTGGGTTTCAGACTCCCGCATATCCCGGGACAACTAACCAAACCATCCAACACCAACAACTTAACATCCACAACCTACGCAGGAACCTGTTTCCCGACAACCCTTGGGAAAAACCCCCATCAAAACAAGCTCTTCCACGTTGTTTCTCAGTTAAAGTTTAACCAAACCTTTCCTCCTTATTCTTCTGTAATGGAAGACCAGACAGAGCTTGTTGTTTCACCTGCAGGACACGAAACATGTGCCCAGGAATTGGATGTCGCTGTCAGGGTTGTTCAAATGGCTTGTTCACTCTGTCAGAAAGTTCAAGACACTTCGGTTCATTATAAAGATGGCAATTCTCTTGTCACTGTGGCAGGTATATCAATCACCTTTGTCCTGTTTGATTCTTTGTTTGAATGGCAGAATTGGGTTCTTGACAATGATGCTGTTCTTTTGTGTTTTCAATTTCCTTTTGTTGGTTTTTAATTGTGCTTTTCTGGGGGTGTTTTTGGCTCTTTTCCTACATGTTTGGTGCTTCAATGTAGTTCAAATTATTTGGATGTTGACTATGGGACATGGTACCATGCCTAGACTCTGACACGGGTATGTTCAAGTTTTACCCTGGATTTGGAGATCTTTGATAGGTCCGAATATGTGTCGGATACTTCGAGCAAAAAAAGAAGAGTCGAAGCAACATAGGTAGCGAGGGTCACATCGTCTTGATCGTTAACCGGTCTGCCCGTAATGATAGAAGAATTAGGCTAACTGAAATGAGACTTAACCAGCTAATTTTGACTTGTTTCGTGTTTGATTCGAGTAGTTCTCTACTAATCTTCTCGATTATGCTTTGCAATCAGATTGGAGTGTTCAAGCAACGGTAAGCTGGATACTTTGCGAATCTTTCGGATGTCAAAATGTGTCGATTCTGGCCAAAGAAGATGTTCAAAGCCTCTCTAAAGCTGATGCAACTGGTATGTTAGATGCTGTGGTGAAAACAGTCAATGACTGTCTAACCGAGGCACCTCGTTTCGGGCTTAAGGGTCCGGAAAGGCCACTTGGGAGTTCGGATGTTCTTGAAGCCATTAGTCACTGCAATTCAATCGGAGGGCCTACTGGAAGATTTTGGGCACTTGGCCCTGTCGATGGCACTTTCGGGTCTGTACAAGGTGATCAGTATGCTATTTCTTTAGCATTAATCGAGGATGGGGAAGTTGTGCTCGGTGTTCTTGGTTGCCCGAATTATCCAATGAAGAAGGAATGGCTAACTTATCAACATCGCTATCACCGGATCCTATCTGAACTCGCTCCAGCAACATCCGAATCATGGGATAAAGGGTGTGTGATTTATGCAAGGAAAGGTAGTGGTGAGGCGTGGATACAACCTTTACACCAGAAGAACAAGCTGCTAACATGGCCAAACTCTGCAATACCGGTTCAAGTATCGTTAATCGATAATCCGGCATTGGCTACATTCTGTGATCCAATCGAGAAGTCGAATTCAACCCACTCCTTCACAGCAGGATTAGCTCACAGTCATGGCCTTAGGTGCATACTGCATATGTATTTTTCATGTTCGACCTCATTTCCATATACAAACTTCATATGTATAACAAAAACTATGATTATCCGTACCATGAATACAGGAAGCAACCGCTGCGTGTGTACAGCATGGCGAAATATGTCGCCATAGCTCGAGGAGATGCCGAAATATTTATGAAGTTCACGAGGGCCGGGAACAAGGAGAAGATATGGGATCATGCAGCTGGTGCTCTTATCGTACATGAAGCCGGTGGTGTCGTAACAGATGCAGGGGGATCTCCACTGGATTTTTCGAAAGGTATGTTCATAGAAGGTCTCGATCGAGGTATAATCGCTTGTGCCGGAGCTAAACTGCACGAAGAAATCATCAATGCCATTGATGCTAGCTGGAACTCCTCCAATTTATGATCAATTTCACATTTGCATATTGATAGAGTGAGTGCTGCTATGAAATGGTATTTAATCTAAATGGTTATTTATGTTTATAAAGCTTAAGTTATGAAGTTGATTCAGAATCAGCCAATAAGATTGGTTTGTATCATAAAGTTGTTGTACTCATAGCTTTGTACACAGTGGGCTATTTGGATATATAGTTAATTTCTGTTACTTTTGTATAGTCACTTTTAATAATTAGTATTAAGTAAGTTTGAAATTATATTTTTATCTGACTTTATTTTTGTAAAATATAAATAAAAAGGGTTGTTTGAAATTAAGTAAATGTATGTTCATCAAACATTTTAACTAACGTTCGAAAAATAATAAACGAGCTTAATGAGCGACTCCAGTGGAATAGATGGTGATGATGTCTATCTTAAGAGATATGAATTCGAGCACAAGTGTGTGTCTTTGTCAAAGGATTAAGAAAAAAATGAACAAATATTATCATATAATCACACTAATATATTCAAAAAATAATAATAATTTCTCACTAAGAAATTCTGAACATGAACCGTAAAATGGACATATAATTTACCAAAAAAAAATTATCATTAAAAATGCAAGGAATACTCACTGAAGCAGAGCAAACACTAAACAGTAAACACAAGGGGGACTTAGTGAAACTGCTTTCAGTCATGTTCCAAGTACACTAATTGAATTATAAAAACATATTACTATTAATATAATGATTATTATCTCATAAACATGCGGTGAAAACTTTTGTTTCTACAAACGCCTTAATTTTAGAGTTTAGGGGTTAGGTTTTAGGGTAATATGGTTAGGGGTTTGAGTTTTAACTTATAAACCCTAAATTTTAAATTTAAACTCAAAATTCTATCAACAACCCCTAAATTCAAAACTACTACACTTAAACTCCTAAACCATAAACATAATTTCTAAGCCCTAAAATTAAGGCACTTGTATAAACAAAGTTTTCACAAGCGCTTGTGCATGAAATAGTTAATTACTCATAATAAAAGCAGTAAATATATGTTTTGGTATTTGAATTTGATTTTAAGGCTCAACTTTGTACCAGAAGTTTTTTTTTGTCCAATACATACCTAACTTGACTTTTATGTTTAAATTAGTACATAAACTTATATTTTTGGTTCAATTTTATAGTTATGGGGTTTTCTTTGTTCAATTAAGTGAATAATTGGTTTGAATCATGAATCAAATGAACTCTTATTTGAAAAACTACGATCAAATGAGTATTTATTTGATTAATGAGACCATTGAAAACGAACCTCTGCATAAATTACTTAGGTCAATTGGATTGCCCCACCATTTCCAATTTGCACATTGCATCTTTTTATTATATATATATATTATGTATATTTTATGGTCTATGTTTGAGACTCATAGTTATTTTTTTAATAAGATTATCTCTAAAATTCGAATCCGAGTTTATTTTTTGGGAGTGCAATGTACCTTGCCATTGCACTCGACACTTGTTGGTACTTATGACATCATTTGATTGTCATGGACAATGCTTGAACCCAAGATCTTGTTGAAACGACATTAAACTTTTTATTAATTTTCATCAACAAAACTTAAACCCAAGATCTTGCTTAAGAAATATCAAACTCTTTATTACTTTACCTAACCGATAGTAAATAATTAAAAATATTAGCTTACGTACTGAAATAACGCATTTAAAAAACCCAAAATTTTAAATTTCTTAAAAAATTTAAAACTCCACGTGCAAACACAATGTTAGAATTAAAAAGTAGATGAGATGTAATTCTAAATATCGTTTTTGCTAGAAGTGTTTGTAATATTATTTGCACAAAAATTATAAGTTGCAGAAATTTCATCAATAAAATGATATTTATCTTTTTATGTTATTTTTTAAACATTAAATGTTAAATCTATCTCTATAATAAAAGAATTAAATTGATACAGTTATTTTGATTTCCAATTCTAAACGTAAAGTATGAATCTTACAAAATTTAAACAATAAATCAGTAAAGTATTAATGATATTGGAGGTTGGGTGAATTAATGGCATGTTTGAGACATTGCAGGCAATTTACCCTTTTTTTAGAAATTATCTATCTTTTCAGTGCCCTTATGTATGTCTTATATTAAAAAATTAAATTTAAAGTTTAGAGTTGAAATATAAGATTAAAGTTTAGAAAATAAAAGATTGGTTGTATTTGTTAGAATATAGAATTTAAAATTTAGAATTTGAGATTAAAACTAAAAGATTAATTTTTATCCTTACTAAAAAATTGCGGGAAGCTTTGCTTAAACATTGTTTTTTTTTATATATAAGTATGATACATATCAATTTATTTGTAAAAATATTACACTTGCTATAGTATTTTTAAAGTCGTAATAGTTGTATCCGACTTCAAATAGTGTGATTTTTATATTAATTTTTTTCGATGACAGTGAAGTCAATAAAAATCTGCCACATGGTAAAGGCAGAATGTAAATTCATTGTCTTTAATATTTTTAATAAAAAATTAAATTATTGTTTAAGGACGGATTTTAAGCCCACCTTCTTCAAAAGCACTATAATAAATGATATATTTTTAAAAATAATATGAGATTTGACATAGTTGCGAAAATAAAAAAAAAGTTATTATTATATTCATGCAATTTCACGTAAATTGTGAGTTTACATGTTTTATTTAAAAAAAAATACTTGAATGAGGAATAAAATTATTTATTATCATTATCGACTATAATAATAAAAGTACTAAATTATGCTTATAATTTTTTGAACAATTATGCTTATAATTAAACTAGTAATTAAGGTAAGATGAGAAAGATTGTGTATGATACACAGATAAAAATCTTCTGTCCTTTTTCAGTGACCTACTTATGTCCCAACACTAAAAAATAGTATAAAATTAAATTTCAAGACCTAACAGATGAGATATTAGACATGTTAAGAGTTTTAAATATAAAAAAATTAGCTAATAAAAACACCCTATAATAAGTTTATGTAAAATTCGATCTAGATTTATCAGAAAGCGGTTGTTAAAAAAATAAAGGTGTCTTAACTACACTTGCACCAGGAACCATTCCAAAACTCTCTATACATGAAAACTAAATCATTCAAGTCTTTGTATAAGGTGTCTGCTAAGTAATTTATCGAATAACATACAGAAGAAATTACAGAGATCGGTGCATGAAAGCGCCACGAACGAGAGAGATCGGTGCACGAAAGCGCCACGAACGAGACATAACAAGCTCTATGCATATAAGGAGAATGAACACGAGGTTGATTGTATATCTGGTTGCAGCTAGTCTGTGGCATTATATGGCAGCCCTCATAGCTCCTCTTGCTGCCTCACGCTTCATCTCGGCAGCTTTACCGCTGCCACGGAAATACATGTATACTTGCTGCAAAGCCAATGAACATCGATGTTAGAAATTCCGTTCGTGCATGTGTATGTGATCGTTGGAACGAACGAGATTGGGAACAGAACAAACCTGGATAACCCAGATGCTTATGATTGATTCAACACAGAATAATCCAAAACCAATGAAGTAGAAGATCTATTCAAACACAATAAACCATCAAAATGGTTAAGAGAAATCAAGTGTAAAACAGTTAAAAAAACATTTTCGGATAACATCAACTGCAATTACAATGTTCAAGCCTTTAGCAGTAAACATCATCAACTGCAATTACAAGGTTCAAGCCTTCTAGGTTTAAGGATGTGCTTACCCCAACCAATATTTGGTCACCGATAAGATCGACTGCAGGTAGGATCCCGCTGTATGGTACAAAACAGCATCGGTAAGATTTATGAAGAAAAAAAAAATGAACTAGAACACCATAATTGATGTTGTGCAAATAAAGACAGATAGATGCCATTTATCAGTTTAAATTGAAATAGAGAATGTGAAAGATAAGTCAAAAAATAGTTTAGGAACATACGTTAGTGATTTCCCTCTAAAAACTATAGGGGGAGCCACAGCAGCGAAGATGCAAAAGCCGATGTGAACCTATAAACAGGAAAGAAAAAGTGATAAAAGGATCAGTACCTATCGACTCCTCGAACAAAAGAAACATTTCTATCAGAGAAACACAAGGTATTACCAAATAAAAGAGGAAGAACCGGCTAAACGTGAAAGCGCTTTCTTTCCTGCATTATAGTCATAAGGTGAGAAATGTTTCTATTAAAATAAGGGATGATTACTGATTAGCAAGTGCAAGGAACATGAACAGTCAAATTTAAGAAAATGGCAATGGAAGTTGGCATTAGAGGCAAGCCAACATTTAAAAAAGATAGGCAAAACTGAACTGCAATATTAAGGAACGAAGTCGAGTATGTTAAGTACCTAAAAGCAAGATACAATGGCCGATACCACAAAACATAGGCTCCTGGAACCCCTGCTATGAAGAAGATAATAGCCAAGAACCAGATCCTCACACCTAAACAATAATAGATACAGTAAACACAACATAATCCTAACATTATATATTCAAAGGAAAACAATAAATAAGGAAATGCATTTCTAAACTAACCTTCTCCTCTGATCCATGCTGTCGTAACAGCTACGATGTTCCATAGAAGGCACACAAACAATCCTGCATAGAATCACCATACATCATCCAACTGTATGTAACCAAATGGCTTAACACAAAAAGCCTTTTCCGGCTAACGAGTTAAACAAACCTTCGGAAAACCTTACATACCTAAAAATGTTGAAAATGCAACATATTGCACTCTTTGTAGGTGAACTGGTATGTCATTTGCAATATCATGATGAATGATTGGATAAAATGGTGGCCAGTTTTTCTCTTCCAAAACAATTCCAGCTGCAAAACAGAGAAGTCAAACTCTAGCTAATGGTTGGAATGTAACCATAATAGAAAATAGAAACAGGTCAAAAATATTTTGCAAAAGAAACAATGAGAAAATCTAAATGCTTTCAATGTGAATAGTCAAATTACAATGAAAGGTACCTCTTGCTGCTGCCTCTTCTTTACGTCTCACTTCCTGCACGGAATAAGCTGATCAGCAAAAATTGTAGGGATCCAATAATTCATAGGGTGCCAAAGGGCAGACAACAAATTAAGTTCTTGTTATTTATTTATGAAACAATCATGCATGAACAGAAACTTGCATCTTAAAACCATCCTTCTAACTTAGCACACTAAATACAAAGACATAACACATTTTCTATTTATTTATGAAACAAACAAGCATGAATGAAAACTTGCGCCTTACAACTATCCCAAAAAATTAGTGCACTAAAATACAAGGAGAGAACACATAAGATATCCCAACAGCAGCCTAATTGTGTGTTAATAATAATTTGTAAGATTAATTCACGATTTCCCCCTCAAAGTATACACTTTTTCTCACTTTCCCCCTTAAGCTATCATTCGATGATTCGAAGTTATAAAATTTCCTTTCCACAATATACCTGCTCCCGCCTTTTCAGTTCTGCCTCCTTAGCTTGTAGTTCCTTCTCCTTCTTCTTCAAATCCTAGATTTATGCAGTAAAACCATAACAGTGAGATCAAACACTTAACCAAACTATGGAAATAGCATTTAGAGACAGGTTTTCACTCTTCAATAACCTGATATGATCCTCCTGAAGCTGTACCCAGAGGAATGTCAATTGTCGCCTCACGATCATAATTGAAACCAGCAGGTTCAGGAGGTAGGGGTGAAAGTCTTGAGTTTGTTGCAGGTGGAGCACTTGGAACATTCTGAAAATTTATAAATAACACATATTCGAGAAGTATTAATATAAGAAAACTTTCCAGCTTACTGATGTTTTGAAGCAAAGCTCAAAGGTCAAATTCGACATAACCAAATCACAACAGCATATCAAGCAACCTATCTTTTCTGAACCAAATCATCCTAAACCTTCACATATCCAAGCTAACTCCTAACCCTATCGGCATTAGAAAACGAACTAAGTTTCTAGGTTAATCACTATGATTCAATGTGCTCAAGGGATTAAATAGTGATAGTTTAGCACAACAAGTTATGGTTTTACACATCATTAGTGACCAAGTATCCATGTCTCGACAACAAGCTTAAAACCCAGCCTTTCAAATACGAAAGGCTCTCCAATCTCCATGGATGTAAAGGGGACAAAACAATCAAAGCCTTATGCTAAATTTCACATTTCATACCCATTTTAGTCAATATATGTCCTAAAACAGTTCTCATCTTAACTTCAACAAGTTTTGAACTAAACATTCCCTTGAAACTTTACAAACAGGGATTTAGTTTACCTTTGAAAATAGACCACCAAATTTAGACTGGCTAGATGCCTTCCCTCTCACAGCTGGATCCTGCTGCCACAAATGATTTAAATTTTAAACCAAAGAATAATATTAGAACTGAAGTTGGCTAGCACCTGTATACAAACTTATGCATATGAATCAAGTTATAAAACCCAGTAAATACATCGTAATCTTCATTTCAAGGACTGAGGTTCATTAAAGTGCAAAAGAACATGTTTTTACCTCTGGGAAACTGCTTATTTTTTAAAAAAACAAAAATTTTTATACTTTAAAAATTGAATTCAACCCGAAATCTCATATCAACCCGAAATCTCATATCAAACCGAAATCCCACAAAGAAAACAGTGAGTAAAGTTAAAGTCAACGTATAATCTGTCAATAAACCTTTCATCAAACACCTAAAAGCTTCGAAAATAGGGTCTTAAATAAAAACGAAAACAGAGCTCGCTGCAAAACATCATCGAAAAACAGAAGGAGAAACTGACCGAGAAAGGGTTAACTTCGTCTTCTTCTTCAGCGAATGGGTTTTCGTCGTAACGACCAGCCATTGGTTTAGGATTTTTATCTGCAAAAATGGGATAAATGTAAACGAGAAAGATCTAAAGTAGAGAGAAGATAAAGGAAGAAGCTTTTATAAGAGGCTAATTGAAAACTCAAAGTCAAGATTTTTATTCCTTTGAATAAACTTTGTGTTCTTACAGAAAGATGAACGAAATTTTCTAGAGAGAGAAAACGTGGTTTCGCTGATGAGAAATGGAGAGGGAAAGAGAAGTTGGACTTTTCGGTTGACAGTTTTTGTTGCAAAAGAAACAGCGGGAAAAGTAAGCTCATTTGTTATAATAACAAATTTAGTCCTTAATATTTATGTCTTCATTAAATTGGATCTAATTGTTATAATTCTAACAAAAATACGATAAAATTGTTAAATTTTGCACATAGCTAATGTGGCCACCCGTGCCATAGTTATATGTATTTTATTGTTGATGTGTAGGACTATAAATGAATAAAGTCCTTGTTTGGCAATTAGCTGATAGCTGATAGCGGATTACATTAGTTGATAGTTGATTGCATTAGCTGATTTAATTAGCGGGTTGTATTAGCTGATTGTATAAAAGTGTTTGGTAAAATTAATTGATAGCTGATAGCTGTTTGATTATTTAAACAAGCAAAATGACATATAAAGACATGATTATATTCAATACTTGTTTGAATAATTTATCAATTATGAATATTTTGTATCTAATAAATATTAATTAGATTTGTAAAAATCATTTTTAATATAAATTTTCTAAACATATTTGAAAGATTTATATATTAATTTATTATTTATATAATTATTTAAAAAATATATGCACATATAAATATGTGATAATAAAAAAATAGAATTAACTTACAAATGTCACCATATAAATTAGTAGTAACAACAAATAAGTCCAATATTTAATATGTTATTATTTATATTAAAAAATATTATTATTTAATTTATGTTATTTGGAGATTTTTGGTAATTGTTAAGGGTAAAAGAGTCATTACAACTCGAATATCAAACCTCTAATCTCAAAAAGCTCATATTAGGAGTTTTTTCAAAATTAGCTTTTTCACCCCAATTCGCTCTTTCAATCCACTATTTACCAAACATCAATATTAGCGGATTTGACTAGTCAAACCTCTAATTATACCTCAAACCTCTAATTTTTGTCCAAACCGTTGTTTACCAAACTGGGCCAAAGTATTTAACAAACTACTATTCCCTCAGTCTCACTAAACTGTCACATATTGGTCAAAATTGTTTAACTTTGACTATAATTTATTTAAAAATTTTAATTAATTAAAATTTATAAAATATATATTTAAAAACTACTTGATTCAAAGTTTTTTAAATGTATTTTTTTTATATTTTTATCAATAATAAATTTTAAATTATAAGAAGTCAAACTTAAAAAAGTTTGACTCAAATATGACAGTTTAGTGGGACAGAGAAAGTAGTATGTAGTCTATATATTATTTGTTTATGCTTGTTAATTAAGTTAAATAAATAAGTACAAATATTTTTTATGTTTACTTATTAAGCAAATAAGTTTGAAAGAGATGCATCGGTTTGTTTGTGTTCACAAACAAATTCGTCTTATAAATGCATGAAGTCTGTTTATTTAAAATTGATATTTTCTATAAAAATACTTAAAGATATTTTTTATTTATAATACAATTATTAATATTTGTGTCATAGTTTTCACATTAAAAAATAACAAGTTTATGTTCAATTATATGTTCATGGATATATATTCGTGAATATATCCACTTAATGTTCGTGAAACATATGCATTTAATGTTTTTGAATATATTTATTTAGCATTCAAAAACAATAAACGAATGAACACAATCGCATATAACTTTAAATCAATAAACACAAACACAATTTTAAATTTTTTAACAAACTTAAAAGAAACAGAAGAACATAAATACATGATAGTTTGTTCAGACTTGATTCATTTTTATCCTATTAACATGACACAATGTCACAACACCAACAAATTCTAAAATTCTAAAAATATTACAATAATGTAATATGACACAAATTGTGATATTAATAAAATAGTAGCAATAAAATACACATAATATGTCATATGATTTATCATATTAACGTTGTGAAAAGTTTAAGAATCTTATTTTCGTTTTTTTTTGTTAATATCGAAGCAATTTAACTAAAAGAAAGAAGGACAAGGCAAAATTATCTAATAAAAGGATTCATAGCCAAATTAATAAAAGTTATAAATATTGAGGACTTAATTTGGTTTATGTAATTTATTACTACTCGTGTTTTAAATTAATCTCCAAAGGTTAAATAGTTATATATGTATACTTATATGATATTAATTAGAATTTTTTAAACTTAACATTTCATATTCGTGCTAAATGTCAATTCAAGTATGACCTCAAGAATGTTAAAACATGTTCAAGTATCATTTTAAACAAAATTAAAGGTTTAAGTCGTGACGTAGAAAATGGAGAAAATTAAATGAGATAATCGCTCCATAATGAAAACTAAATTAGTCTTTTAATAAATTGAAAACCAAAGGTTAAAATAAAAAAATTATATTTTTAATAAAAATACTTTTAAAGATGTTCAAAGTTTAAATTAATTTAATCTTAATATTTTAAGATATTTCGGAATGCATAATTGATTTTATTATGTGTTTGTTTTAGTTGAATTATGGAAACCGTATTCCATATTTTAATTCGTATATTTGTCACGTGATACAATAAAAAAGTTGAACTTATGTCATTATTTTTCTTTAATACTCCCTTTTTGGGTCCAAACTCACACTGAAAACCAAACTTTTTTATTTTCCACGAATTAAATTAACTGTTCTTTAAAAATTAATAAAATGTCTTTGTAAAAAAATTTAATAAAATCATTAATATCTTATACACTGACGGTGGAAACTGAAAATTTCCTCAAGCGCTTTAGTTTTAGGGTATATGGAGTTAGTTTAGGGTATAGGGTTTAGGGGTTTAGAATTTAGAGATAGTTGTTTCAATTTAAGGTTTAAGGTTATAATTTAGGGTTTATAGATTAAGATTTAGTTTTTAGGGTAATGTGATGAGGATTTAAGTTTTAACGTATAAACTCTAAATTATAACCCTAAACCTTAAATTGAAACAATTATCCCTAAATTCTAACCCCATACACCTAAAGCCTTAAACCATATACCCTAAACTAACTCTTATACCCTAAAACTAAGACGCTTGTGAAAACTGAAAGTTTTTCACCGTCTGTATATAGAATATTTATTCTTAATAAAATGTCATTTAATAGTCAAATAAAAAATATATATTTATGTTGAATTTTTCAATAATAATGTTCCGTGAACTTTATGAAACATCTAGAAGAGTTGTGGTTGAATAAAAAAATGCTGATATAGATATGCATAAGACCAATGAAGTTGAAAGTTTCAAAATGAATTATTTTATTTTTCTGAAAAAATGAATTAATTAAATTTAGGAATTAAATAATTGGCTTATTACGAATAAATGTTTTCAAATCAATTCGGGTTAAGTCAGATATGGTAGAGATTTACAACTAGTGGGAGTTTTAATTTGGTGAAAACTGAAAGTTTTCACAAGCGCCTTAGTTTTAAGGTATAGAAAGTTAGTTTAGGGTTTATGGGGTTTAGGGGTAGAGGGTTAGAATTTAGGGATAGTTGTTTCAATTTAAGGTTTAGGGTTATAATTTAGAGTTTATAGGTTAAAACCTAAATCCTCACCATATTACCCTAAAAACTAAACCCTAACATATAAACCTTAATTTATAACCATAAACCTTAAATTAAAACAACTATCCTTAAATTCTAAACCCCTACACCTAAACTCCTAAACTCTATACCCTAAACTAACTCCCTATACCCTAAAACTAAGGCGTTTGTGAAAACTTTCAGTTTCAACCACCAGTATATATGATATTAATCCTTAAATAATTGGCTTATTACGAATAAATGTTTTCAAATCAATTCGGGTTGAGTCAGATATGGTAGAGATTTACAACTAGTGGGAGTTTCAATTTGGTAGGTATATAATTTAAATAAATTAAAAGTATGGTTAATATTTGATGCACCGCTAGTGGACTTCAAATGATGTCATGTGTTATTTTAGGGACACTAAACCCTACACACTAAAATTAACCCTAAACTCTAAACCCTAAAACAATAACCCTAAACTCTAAAAATACACGCTTGTGGAAAACTTCATTTTTCCACTGCCAATGTATCAAATCATTTCTTTAAAAGTAAATGTCTATTTAAATTTAATTATGAAGTATACAAAAATTAATATGACTCGAACTTGAAAATATTTTAAAACCGAATCTTGATGCAACCCGATCCATTGATATCACTAATTACAAAATATAAGATAATAATAGTAAAAAGAACAATGCAAAGGCAGAAAATTTAGGATTAGTGGGAGTCATGGTCCTATAAAATTATTTTAAAAAATAAATTAAAATTATACTTTTACTCCAAAACTATTGTTTTATTATTGACCTTCATAAATTTAAACATTATTAAACAATTTATCAATAAAATAATATTAAATTTTATCACTAAACGATATTTTGATACAAAAATGTGGTGTTTCAACAACAATGGTCCTAACCTTGAGGCTGCTTGAATATTTTCTCCATAGATTTGTGGTTCTAGAAACTTGGAAAGGGATGCGAAAGTACGGTTCAATTAATAAAAACGCGTTTAACTTTTATTTTTAATGATTAAATTCTCAACTACTATCTTTACGTTGTAACACTAGACCCTAAATCTTAGTCATAAACTATAAATTTTAATATTTAACTTAAACTCTAAATATTGAACTTATAAACTTTAAACTAAAGGAAAATTCTACAACAGGCGACGAACATTGATGAACACCACTAGCGGTGAACACCATTAATTTTTTTTTAATTTTAAAAATCTAAAGGACTAAAATTATAATTAAAATTATCTCTTAAAACAAACAAAAATCAAATTTAATAGTTACTCTATAATATTTTTTAATAGGTTAGAATTAAATATACCCAATTCTTCTAAACCCTAACAAAATCAATCTCTTAAACAAATAGAAATCAATTTACAATTTTTTAAATGAGGGGTTGAATTTGTTAGGGTTTAAGTTTAGGAGAGTTGGGTATATTTGATTATAATCTATTAAAAAATTATAAATTGATTTCTATTTTTTAAGAGATTGATTTTGTTAGGGTTTAGGAGAATTGTGTATATTTGAGTCTAACCTATTAAAAAAATATTATAAAGTAACTATTAAATTTGATTTTTATTTTTTAAGAGATAATTTTAATTATAATTTTAGTCCTTTAGATTTTTAAAATTTTAAAAAAAATTAATGGTGTTCATCGGTAGTGGTATTCAGCAATGTTCGTCGCACGTGTAGACTCATCCTAAACTAAATATCTAACTCTTGAATTTAACCTTTGTTAAACTTTTTTTTATCGTCAGTGTATTAAATAATTATTCTTAAAAGTTTATGTTGTAGTCTTTAGAATTTCAAAATTTTAGTTAATGAATCTTAGGGGTTAGATTTTTACGGGATTTGCGTATAAATAATTAACTCATACTATAGATATTTTCTTGTAAGAGGCATTTTTTATACACGAGTTGCGTAGCAAAAATTACATAGCCTAAAACTTAAATTGCTAGACTCTAACCACTATTTTTATAATCCTAAAACTTAACTTTATGAGACTTGAATTTTAAATGCTAAACTAAACATTTAAATACTAATTCGTTTGTTATTGATGTGAGTAGTTGACTACAACGGCTGTTTGAGCAAAAGTTTAATTTTCTAGCTATGGTCAAACGTTCGTTCATGCGTTAAATTCAAGTGAGCAAACGCTCGTTCAGGCCAAACCATTGATTGTTTGACAAAAACATTTTATGGCTGAAAGTGATTTTAAGTTGCTAAACTCAACAAAAAACGAGTCCTAAACTAAACATATAATCTCTAAAACATTTTATGGCTGAAAGTGATTTTAAGTTGCTAAACTCAACAAAAAACGAGTCCTAAACTAAACATATAATCTCTAAAATATATAGACTTATGTAAATTAAAATTTACGTAACATGTACATCAAATATATTTCCTTCTAGTCATATTATACTCTTAACGAATGAAAAATCCAAATTCAAATATGAATTAAAACAAAAAGTCAATAAAAGTTTCCTTTCGTGTGTGTTAAAATAGCTCCAATCTTAACTTTTTATCCAATTAAATTAGAGAATAGTATATATATATATTATTTTGAACAATTTCAACCAAGGGGAGGGAAAGGAAAAATTTGCTCCTAATAGAATTTGAATTCACAATTTAAGAAAAAGGGAAGGATGTCAATAGGAGTGACAATCGGGTGGGGATCCGAATCGATGGGCATGGGGAATAACCGAAATCTTTACCCACTGGAAGGGTGAAGTTTTATCACCGAAGCTCAAATGGGGATGGGGACGATGATTGCAATATCGAACCGTGAGGATAACCGAACCGTATCCGTATAAATCGCCGTGGAGATCCCTGAAAAATATCCCCAGGAATCCTGATATTTTACAAAGTTTGATGGCCATAAGGGTAATTTACCTATTTTTTTCATCAAAAATCTAATTTTACATGCATGAGTATGTCCGACTGCAGTAAGTTTGAAAATTCTTCGTAAATTCTATAAAAATAATTAGAATGTGGTCTATACATTGTTGTAAACGTGATTCAATCTAATTTTGTTTAAGATACATGATGGTCGATTTCGATATGTATTCTAAATGATATGAATATTTGAATGTTGAAAGGTCATAAAAATATGGCAGCAGATTTCTTAAAAAAAAGTTTTAGAATGACTTTGAAAAATCACCAGAATTTCTACAAGATAAATTAGGAAGTGAGCCTTGTATTTCTATAATCATGCTAAAGTCAATATTCGTTTAAAACAAACGGTTCTCGATTTCGAGTTATATATCAGGAATTATTAATTTTGAGTGAGAAAAGGTCAGAAGAAATGATAACGTATTGTTTCTAAAAACAACAATAACAATGACTTCGGAAATTCATCATAAATCGTTAGAGAAAAATTAGAGGAGGTAATTTATATGGTTGGAAAGGTTGTCGAATCTAGTTCCTTTTACAACAAACAAATCATGATTTAGAACTATAGACTATTAGTTATATATTTTCTTTTACAAGTAGTGCAGGCTATCATGTTTCAACAGTTAATATTTAAGTCATGTTTTATAGTTTTGAAATGATTTGTTTGTTGTTTGTTAAAACTAAATTTATTTTTTATGTTTATAATTTTGGAGATTTAATGTTGGGTATTTGTTTTAATGTATTAAATTATGTTTAATTTTTGGATATGAGAATTAACTGAAAACGGCGGGGATCCGTAGAGGATGGGTACAAGGACGAAAAAATCCCCGAAAAGGTTTATTGGGAATTCCCCGAAACCGTACCCGTAAGTCTCGAGGACAAAGTAAGGAATGCAAAACCGTCCTCGATCCGTCCCGTTGCCACCCCTAGATGTCAACTGAAAACTTTAATCACATGCTCTAAAGATTGTTGTCAAAAATATTATATATTTAACTACACTAAAAATTATTTAATACAATATTACGAAAAACATAGGTTAAATCCTTGATTGATCTTATACATTACTTTTATATAGCCTAAGATGATTATAAAATATCATTTGCTTATATTTTTTTTAGTCTTTGAATAACATACGTTTTATAGATAAAACTGTTCAAATTCAGATCATCGAATAGTCTCAAATGATTCATTTTATATTTAAATGTGGTATTTTAGGTTTGATGTGATGTTACAGATGCTATTAACCAATCATCAAACTCATGGAATTGGTTCCACCTAAACTAATGTAAGAGGGGTTGGTCCATTTTTGATAATAA
Source organism: Hibiscus tridactylites (assembly GCA_958450335.1). Lineage (NCBI taxonomy): Eukaryota > Viridiplantae > Streptophyta > Magnoliopsida > Malvales > Malvaceae > Hibiscus > Hibiscus tridactylites. The sequence continues at coordinate 74,262,449 of OY288284.1, read as the reverse complement.
AGAGGGGTTGGTCCATTAATATCTGATTATATACTTATTAAATAACTATATGATGAGGCATAATATTCCTTCTACCTAATCAATCAGATCTACAGACAATGAGACAATAATTCTATTTGGATGGGTGTTGGAGGCCTAAAATTTTGTTTAGTGGAATTTTTGTTTTTGAATATCGTGCCCTCATGTTTAGATTCAAAAATTTAAAATTAATTTTTGGACTTCTAAACATGATTATGGGAGAAGCAAGATAGAAGTAACTTTTGCTTTTCGTCGTAATTTTTACATTATAAAATTAATTAATTTTATACAAAATCAGTTCTATAAAATTATGTTGATCTAAAATCAATTCTACCACCGCAAAACCAAACGCATAATTAACCCATTTGATTGTTCTTGCAGAAAACAAAGACCTTTGTTTGTATTTACCATGTCGAAAGCAAGCCCAGGTTGCTTTGCTAGCTTTATAAGCTTATTGTTTCCATGGCGGCTCCTCTCGCAGCACTCCGTTTTGCCTCTACCGCCTTACCGGCGCCACGGAAATACCTGTAAACTCTCTGTAGAAAAATGGGTACTTCTTAGAATTCCACCGGAGAAATCAAATCAAAGGATCGATGCAGCAGCAGCGGAAGAGTGAAATGGTTTCAAGGTGTTCGATGAAATACCTGAAAGACCCATATGCTTAACAGTGTTTCAACACAGAGTAACCCAAACCAACTAAGTATAATATCTGTTTTAAAAAAAGCAATCACAATTCACAAGGCTTTCAGCATTACCAGCAAAATGTTTTGATAGTCAAAGGATTCAAGAGAAAGAAATGATCTTTAGCTTTACCCCAACTAAAGCATTGTCGCTCATAACACTTATTGCACTCAAGATTCCCCTGCATCACCATTCACCCATAACATCAAGATACGGATATGTCTCCAACACGAATATATTAAAGTTGAAATGCACATGTCGAGATATGCGTCGGACATGTTTGTTATCGATTCGAGTAACTTACGTGAATGATAATCCGCCCTAAACTATAGGTGGAGCAATCGAAGCATAGATGCAGAAGCAAATATGTATCTGTAGGCCAGAACAAGAAATGGTATAAAACAGCTAGCTATAGGAACCTGGCAAGGGATACCAGATACATAAAATAATATACATTACCATATAAAACATGAAAAACCATCCAAACCTAAACGCACTGTCTTTCCTGCAACATGATTATAAGAAGATAACTCATTAAACAGAATGAAGATTGTGTTACGGTTCTGGTTTAAGGAAATCACGTTTTGATAGAGAAAGAAAGGAAGAAATTGATATTAAGAAAGAAGAAGGGAAATTCACACAATTCTCATGTCCCCGAAAGGTACAAAACTGTCCTTTAATAGGTCCTATATTCTAGGAGATAACAAAGTCCTCTAGGTGAGCTGGCATCCTCTTAGCCCGGTTGCTCCTACGGTTTGAAATTGCCACACGTCCTTCAGCAGGTAATTCACAGTCTGCATGGGATGTTGTCCTCCTTGTGTCGTGCATGCATGGTATAGCCCCAGCCATAACAGATTGAAGAACATAATTTGAAATCATCGATCCGGGTTTTAGTTAGTACTTGCAAGCTCAATAAAGCGGACGATACCATAGAAAATAGGCTCCCGGTACACCTATAATGAAGTAAATGACAGCCAGGAGCCATATCCTTATGCATAAAAATGTTTAGGATTTATCAATCAGAATCAAAATACCATAAAAAAAATAAAGCAACAAGATTTCTAATCCAACCTTTCCCTTTGATGCTTGCTGTGGAGACAGCAATGACATTCCAGAAAAGGCACAGCCCCAGCCCTGCATAAAATTAACATTCATCATTTTACTCGGACTCGAATGCACGTGTCGAACATGGATGATTCAACAAAAATGAAGAAACGAAGCAACATAGATTCGACCTCTATGTTCGAGCGAAAACCTGTGGTAATCGAATCTAAGTTATGCATTTTGACAAGTAGCTTGCATACCTAAGAAAGTGGAGAAAGCTACATATTGCATTCGATGTAGATAATCTGGTATTTCGTTTGCAATATCATGGTGAATGATTGGGAAAAATGGTAGCCAGTTTTTCAAATCCAGGAAAACCCCAGCTGCAACAAGAAAAACAGATGATGTAAACAAGAAGTTGCATTGAAAATTTAAGAATAAAATCATCAGGCCTACCATTACCATAAGTTAACTTGAACAAGCTTAAAAATCATCAAACTTTAAGGACAAATATTACCTTTTGCTAGAGCTTCTTCTTTCTTTTTAACTTCCTGCATGCATGTCACCAAAAGATAATAATAAGAATTTTGATCAAGGGCAATGCAAGGTTACATCCAGAGAAATCTATTTTTGGGGTAAGAACTGAAATTTCATTTATTAGGGTCAAAGTATAATTTACCATTGTATTAATTTATAATTTCAATTTTTGAAGGGACTAAAGGAAAAAATTCTCATTTAATGTTACCCCTATGGTAGAGGCCATTTTTGTAAATTATACATACAAAATTAAAATTTAACAACATTATTATTATTGTGAAAATTAAATTTATAATAATTGTTATAGAGATTTTAAATAATTCGCTAGTAAGCACAAGTGAATATGTATGCTAATTTTTTATAGTCTTCGATATTTAATTTATTGGTCGATTATTTTGGTACGAGAATGATCAATCTCTTATTAATTTAGTTTACTTCATTCACAAAATTGGTATTGGAACACTTGATTTTACTTGAAGGACCTAACATCTTATTTCGCTCTTGTAGTTAGTTTGATAGCCGATTCCTTTAAATATCTTGTAACAAATGCTATACTGTAATCATACCAGAATATTCAAAAAAAAATCTTTCTAACTAACTGAGTTTTAATCAACATGTAACTAATCCTTTAAATTACTCATTTAAAATCAAAATAAAAAATTGATTAATCATATCATTCTTTAGTTTGTTTCTCTATTAGAGTATATACAAATTCTAAATTTGATAAAACGAATTTGACCAGGGACTAAAATATAATTTGATGATGATACAGGGACTAAAATATATTTTGACCAAGTCTTTACACGTTTATAAAAGACTTTGGTACCCTAACTATACATGCGTTACTATTTTAGTACACCAACTATTAATTTTGGCAAAATGATACCTAACATTACGTTTTTGTTCTGTTTTGGTACTACAACCGTTAAAAACTAACGGAGATGATGACGTAGCTTGGTATAATCACATTTTTAGTCCAAAACACACATATATTATCAATTTAGTCCAAAAATTCATCAATTTAAAACATCGTCTTAATTTTTGGGGTAAAATATCATCTTAATTTTGATTAAGTTTTGTCTCATCCCTTTCTCACCCCTCGTATTCTCATCGGTATCCCGATCGTGGAGTTTGGGTCCTCTAATGGACCTCGCATTAGCCCCCCATTGATCCGCAAATTCTAAAATTTTTAGTGTCCTTAGCGTGTTTTTAAACTCCAAAACCCAAAAAAGTGTTCAACTAGAAGAAGAGAAATGAGGATTTTACAATTTTAATCTAAAAATTAAAATAATTTTTAAATTGATAGAATTTCAGACTAAATTGATAGATTACAGTATAAGTTTTTGGACTAAAACTGTTACTAACTCAAGCCACGTCACCATTTCCGTTAATTTTAAACTGCAAAAGTACCAAAACAGAACAAAAACGTAACGTTAAGTACCATTTTGCCAAAATTAATAGTTGGGTATCAAAACAGTAACAGGTACATAGTTAAGGTACTAAATATGTAGTTCTCCCAAGAATTTATTACCTCTTCTCTCTTCTTGAGTTCAGCCTCCTTGGCTTGGAGTTCTCTCTCTTTCTGCTTCAAATTCTACATTTCAAGCATAATCTATTCAGACAAAACCGAGGTGATAGGTTTCCACAACAACCTGAGAATTGAGTACTTAATAAATTACCGTTGCTTTATCAAGAGTGATGTTAATAAACTTTGTCTTCTCCTTCAGAGAAACTTAACATTTAATAAGGACTCCGCTGATTAATTATCATTTTCACTATAAACGAATATATTCGCAAACACGAATCAAATATAAATACTTTAAAAAATAAACAAATAGTCGAATATTTGATTAAATGATAACAAATGTCTTTTAGATAATATCTCAAATTCAAATCTTATAAGTAAAATAAGCCAATCTTTAAAAGAGTTAAATGTCCAAATAAAAGTCTACCGTGTTATAGGTTTCTCACATAAATGTGTACTCTTATTAAAACGATCGAATGTGAGTTTAATGTTTTAGTATTTGCTCAAATAAGAGTTCAATCTTTTAAAATGATCAAATGAAGTCCTAATATTTCCGAATTTGTTTAAGTAAACGCTTAATCATTTGAAAATGTTTTCAAGGGCTCTCATTTGAGCATATTTAAAATGTTCTATTTAACTAAACTCGAAGACATTGAGCCCTTATTTGATTTTTTAAAATATTAGACCTTTATTTTAGTATATTTAATAATATTAAATCCTAATTGGATCGTTCTAAAATATTAACCCTTGCAACTCCTAAAATATAAGCATCTAGTAAGTAAATTCTTCATAGTAAAATATCATTATCCAAATCTAAATGTTGAAACCTTGACTAATAACAACCAAAAATATCTTTTTCAGTTTCCTAACACTAAAAAATTATATTCTAAACCCTAAAAATTATATTATATCTCTAATTTCTTAAATCTTAAACCTTATAATCAAGACTTTGTTTTTAGTTGAGTTTTCCCACTCATCGCTTATTTCCGCCGTCTTTTTAATGTCAAATAAGTGATGATTAGTGATTACGTACCTATACGCACCATATTGTCCGTCCAAACGGTCGTTTGCCCATAACTAAATTTTATAATTTCTAGCAACAGAAGTTTAGCCCCCTACACCCGAAAACAAAATCTAAATCTTAAACCAAAATTTTAGCATAAAACATAGAAAAAACATCAAAAGGTCAGAAAGTTTCTATTAGACTAATAACACCCGAGAAAGTCAAATATAAAATTAATGGTATAATTACAGCTTTTCTCCGGCATGCTTAGTCAGCCTTTTATAAATCACGCGCGCTTTACTCGCGTGTACTCGCGTGTCACTTCCACTGTCTGGCGCAATTTCGCCCCCGAATCAACCAAAAAAAGAAAGAAAGACTGACACGACGCCGTATCGGACACTGAGACCAATCCACCTTCTTCTCCACCGCCGTCCTCCGCCATGAACCAAGGAACTTTTTTTTTGAATTTATCAACCGAGGAATTTGAGACCAATCAGACTTCAGAAAAAAAGAAATTGTTATTGAATATAATAAGAAATACATCTCATTTTTAAAAAAAAGGAAAATTCAAAGTATTTCTACAATAAACCAATCCTAGGTTAAATCCCAAAGTAAAAGCCACCGCATTCGTCACGATTCTCTTTTGTAATTTTCTTTACAAAAAGTCGCATCTAATTTGAGACCGCCAACGCCAACTGTCGAGGAAACTTTCTCGTGGTTTCTTCGTTGAATTGATGCGATTCGTGTTGATTGGATCCAATAATTTGTTTCTTTTTGTGAATTGGCCGGTTTTGAGCTTTTCTATTAGGGTTTTCGTTTTTCTTGTTTGATGTTGATGATGGGGGAGGATGACTATAATGATAGCTTAGCTGATTGTAAGTTCGGTGATGACTTCGCTGGCGACGGTCTGAGCATGGATATCGACAGCTTGATTCGTATTCTTGAGGAGAAGTCTGATCCTCCGCAGGTAGTTAGTTACCTTTTTCGCGGTTAAATTCGGCGTCACTTTTAGCGTTGTGGAGCGTGAAGATTTCTGGCGAAAATTCTACTCGTTCAAGTGTGGATTTTTTTAAAAAAAGGAATTTGTTGTACGAGCACGTACTCTTTCACTGAAAACCCTAGCAAGTTACCTCTTCACGTCTTGTGCTATAAGCAATGAGTCAATGGCAGCTTAATGTTAACTGATTTCATGAGAACTATTGTATTCTACAATGATTTTTTGGAATTTATTTAATTCAAGTACTTCCATGCTTAATTTGTGAATCTAGTTGTATTCTACTATGTTTATATATTGTTGAACTGATATTTCATGGCTTTTTATTGGCTCTTGTTTCTTGATAATAACACAATCTTGTTTTCTATTCTTTCATTGGTTAGGTTATCTTTTCTTTGTTAAATTGCAGGGTAGTCCAGAAGATCCATCACTTAGAAATATGCCTGAAGGGGACTCAGTTCTCGAATCCATCCAGTTTCGGAGTGGTAAAGTTCTTTGGAGAAACACATTTTAAGTTTCTTTTCTATTTGTTCATATAATGAAAACTTGATGATCTTTTCTTGCTTGGAATTTGAAGAATCACCTTCCTCGGGGTTTACTTTTGGTGGCTCATTTGATTCTCATGGGAATTTAGAACCCTCTACACGAGATAGTTCACTGGTCCAAACACTCTCTGCAAGTTTAAAAGAGTGGTCTGCTTTTCAAGGGACATCCTACACAGAGAGGGTTGAGATGTCTCTGCCTGAGATACCCAGCTGTAGTACAGCATCTAGTTTTACTGCTATAGATGACAACCATGTGTTCGATCATGGAGATAATTTAAATTTTGATCTTGTGGATAATAAAACTGGCTTATGGTCCATGAATACTAAAGAGGAGTTTGACCACAAAAGTACATTACTCACTTTCTACTTTAACCTAAACAATTTTCAGTTGTGCATTTTGATTTTTTTGAAAATCACTGTCCCTGATATTCTGTGTGGAAATGCTGATTCTTCTTTACTGAATATTCAGATGCTTTGCACAGCCCTGCTGATGAGAATACAAACATAACATTTGATCAGTATGGTGATTTTCTAACTAATACAGTGGCAACCCTTGAAGCTCCTGATATTAAGGTAGCTAGGTCTGTGGAGTTTTCTTCCTTAGATGCAGATATGGGGTCACACAATCTTACTTCTAATAAGCCTACCATCTTTCATGGTTCTGATATAGTTAGTGATGTTAGTGGTCCTTGTTCAGTTATACCTTATTACATGAATGGAAATGATCCCTATTTTGCTGATTCCTCAATGCAAGACTCACCTGATTCCTTCAATTTTATGTTTGAAGAAAGTAAGGAGGGTGAAGTTCTTGAATTTCCCACCGAGAGTGCATGCTCAAGTAGCAGGACAATATATGCTCAGGGCAGAACTGATAATGGGTCTGCATCGCAGCTCTCAACGATTGGTTTCTCTGATGTAAAGCCACTTCATTTTGAAGGTGAAGGGAATGAACGTGTTTTACCAGCCTACAGAAAGTTTCCTTACGTTGGCACTGATGAACAAATTGATGAGAAAAGAACGGTGCGGCCATTCCCTCATTCTCATCCTTGAATTTCAGAAAACAAGCAAGCAATTTATATAAAGAATGAAGACAACAAATTGATCACTTCTGGCAGCATTTTCTCCCATTCTGCTGAACCTTTGAATGAAGCTAGCCTGAGAAAGTATACTAACAGAGTTGCTGACTCTTCATCTCTTGATGAAGACTCAAAGCAGTCGTCTGATATTTATTCTTCTTTATGTAAACAAGAGTTTATGGTTTTTGGCAAGGATGCTCATCATGACATTAATCTAAATGTTAGTAGTAAATCTTTCTTCAGTAATGAACATTTGAATTTAGCTTCCTCAGAGCAATATTTTTCCAGTGCTCATCCAATTACTTCAACCAAGATGCGGTCAAGTTGTTTTCAGGATGAAAGAGAGAATAAGTTGATCCCTTCTAGGACTTTTGGTCTTTCAAAAGTAAGCCCTGAATCTATTCATAGCGATTTATCAGATTGCAGATCCCATGTTGATGATGACCCTGATATGTGCATTCTTGAAGACATTAGTCAACCTGCCCGCTCAAACCCATCCCTGGTGCTGGTGAAAAAGACTTCAAGTTTGCCGAATGCTACATCTGGTACTCAACCTCATAACTCAGGAATGTGGGATATGAGACTCAAGGGAAATGATGAACAGTTAATTTTTCGGGAGGCATTGCAGGTTGGTCTACTTGTTTGAGATTGCACTGGTTCTTGCTTTTATGCGTTGCAGCGTTGGTGAATCAATAGAATTTGATTGAATTTCTGGGGATTGCTAGCATTACAGTTCACTTTGCATAACTGGCTAGGGAGAAAAAAACCGTCTTTTGCTTTTACTGTGCTACATCTTTATTTAGTTATGCATTATCTTTAACCGCCTTTGAAATTGGGGTTTAGGGTTTGGGCTCCTTTGAAATTTCTGTGTTATCTTTAACCTCCTTTCAAATATTTTGCGAGATAGATGTTTAGGCTCCTTTGAAATTTCTGTGTGGATACATTAATTTTGCCTTATTACTGAGCTAAATTGGTGGCCTTTTCTGTTGGAATAAATGGTATGTGCAATGTTTATAGCTTTATGTTGACCTGATTAATAAAATTGGTAGCCTCACAGGGTCTTTCTCAGCCAAAATCTGAAGCCAGTCCTCCAGATGGTGTTTTGGCGGTACCTCTTCTACGACATCAGGTCTGAATTGTTCCATATCATACATTTTCGTCGTATTTTACTGTGTGAATGTTGAGCTTCTGTGAAGTTTTGAACTTCATTGATTGAGATTGGTACTTGCATAAGGTGAAAATAAAGGACATTTAAATATGGTTATTTAGATTTGAATGTAAAAAATGGATGATTTTTCTGCTAGAAAGAATGAGCATACTTATCTTTGATCAGGTTGGATAAAATTGGACTGAAAAAGTACTTAATGTGGTGATTTTTCTCTAATATCTCTTATTGAGAGGTTCAATGTCAGTTTTTGAGACTTTTGCACTTTCCTTTTCTTTTAGTGTTAGATATTTCCTCACCACATTAACTACTTTGTGTTATAAAGACGGATGTTGTGTTATTTTGTTAGTTGCAGTTTAATTTGTTTAAATTAAGGTATTGTGCTATTATTAATAATGGTGTTACAGTTTTGAGAATTGTTCTTTACATGTTGCTTTTCTGATTTCTGTATGCTTGTATAGTGAGTGCCTGTTTTCTCGTCCATGTTTATTTGTGAGTGTTATGATTCTGTTCCAATTCCTTTCAAACATAATCCTTGGACAGAGAATTGCTTTGTCATGGATGACCCAGAAGGAGAAAGCTGGCTTACACTGTTCGGGAGGAATTCTTGCAGATGATCAGGTCAGTTCCATATTCTGAGGTTATCATACACTAGTTAGACAACTAGTGAATCATGTTTCCATATATATTATTTATTGCAGAGATTAGGAAAACCTGTGCCAACAATTGCACTTATTCTTAATGAGTCTGAGGTTGTCATACACTAGTTAGACAACTAATGAATCCTGTTTTCATATATATTATTTCTTGCAGGGATTAGGAAAAACTGTGTCAACAATTGCACTTATTCTTAATGAGAGGCCTTCATCTTCTCAAGATATAAGAAAGGTTGAGCCGGAAACACTAAATTTGGATGATGATGATGAGGTTAAGCCAGAGTCTGATAACAATCAAGTTATGTCAAATGGTGCTTCAAATAAAAGCTCTTCTCCACCAGGGCAAGCAAAGGGAAGGCCAGCTGCTGGAACTCTCATTGTATGTCCCACAAGTGTATTGCGGCAATGGGCCGATGAGTTACAGAATAAAGTGACGAGCAAAGCTAATCTCTCTTTTCTAGTGTACTATGGTACCAGTAGGACAAAGGATCCTTTTGAGTTGGCAAAGTATGACGTTGTCCTAACTACATATTCAATTGTTAGCATGGAGGTCCCAAAGCAACCTTCTGTTCATGGAGATGATGATGAGAAAGGGAAGTTGGAAGGTGACTGTGCTTCATCTCCGGATTTTCCACCAAGCAGAAAAAGGAAATACCCACCTAGTTCTAATAAAAAAGGAGTGAAACAAAGGAAGGGGGTGGATGATTTGCTTCTTGATTCTGCTTCTCGACCTCTTGCAAGAGTTGGATGGTTCAGAATTGTTCTGGATGAGGCCCAAAGCATTAAAAACCATAAAACTCAAGTTGCTAGGGCCTGTTGGGGCCTTCGTGCTAAACGTAGATGGTGCTTGTCTGGGACTCCAATTCAAAATGCCATTGACGACCTATATAGCTATTTTAGATTTCTGAGATACGACCCATATGCTGCTTACAAATCATTCTGTTCTTCCATAAAGATCCCGATTTCTAGAAATCCAGCGAAAGGCTATCCAAAATTGCAAGCTATCTTGCAGACAATAATGTTACGCCGCACGAAAGGTACTAACTTTTTTTTTTTGGTTTTAGTTGGTCTTGCAGTGAAATCTGGTTCTACTGTGATGTTCCGTATCCAATTTATATAGTTGGCTGTAGAGTTCCTTGAGACTTTTATTTGCATGCAACTAAAAGCAGTCACTTATTGTAATATTTGGGTCTTTTTGCAGGTACTCTTCTTGACGGGAAACCTATAATTAACTTGCCACCTAAAGTGATAGAACTGAAGAAGGTGGAATTCACAAAGGGGGAACGTGAATTCTATACCAGACTGGAGAGTGATTCACGTGCTCGGTTTAAAGTATGGTTTTTCTTAGTCCAACTAAATTTTAGATACTCGTAGATGTTGTACATCTTGTAGCTTTACAGGATATACCTAATGGTATGAATAGTTGATGTTGCTTTATCATTCTTCTATTAGAATCTCTTTTTACTTTGCTAATTTTGAAATCTTTATCAGGAGTATGCAGCCGCAGGGACTGTCAAACAGAACTACGTGAATATCTTGTTGATGCTTTTGCGTCTTCGCCAAGCCTGTGATCATCCTCTTCTGGTCAGAGGTTTTGATTCAAACTCTTCATGGAAGTCGTCAATTGAGACTGCAAAGAAGCTTCCTCAGGAGAAGCTAACCTTTCTTCTGAGTTGTTTATCATCTTTGGAACTCTGTGGCATCTGCAATGTATGTGGTTATTTCAGCTTGTTCCTTTAGTTGGATTCCATTTACTTCAAGAACTGCTCCTCCTTTTACACTATTTGGTTGACTTATAATTGCCTAGGAACATTTCTGTAAGTTAATTTGTTTTTAAAGGATTTAAGTTATCAAATAAGGGTTCATTCAGTTAGGATTTAGATGACATACTTGTTTGGGTGTATGTAGATGGTTCAATTTTGACACACACACAATATATATAGATGGTTCAGCTTGGGGCATGTATAAAGATCATACTGTGTTTTTATGGAGGCATATTTTACCTTCCATGGCTTAGTACCAGAATCGTCTCTTTTGGCATAATTTCCCCCCTTTTAGTTATTCCTTTGATGATTCTTGAACTTCTTAATTTTAATCTTCTGTTCTGACATCCATGCTTATGTTTTGTAGGATCCACCGGAAGATGTTGTTGTCGCTATCTGCGGTCATATTTTCTGCAATCAGTGCATCTCGGAACATCTTACTGGTGATGACAAACAATGTCCCACCAAGAAGTGCAAAGTTCAACTAAATGCGTCTTCTGTGTTTACAAATACCTCTTTAAATAGTTCTGTCTGTGAGCAGCCTGGTCAGGATAAGCCTCATGATTGTTCTGGTTCAAAAGCTGTTGAGGTAATTGGGCCTTGTTCTGATGATAGTTTGTATGATTCTTCCAAAATTAAGGCTGCCCTTAAGGTCCTTAAATCACTGGCTAAACCTCAAGATCATAGTTTAAGGAGTAGTGGCTGTTCAGAAGGTTCTTCTGATCTCCATTCTCGGGATTCACTAAATGGCCTTCTGGTTATGGATGAAAGTTTGAATGCTTCCTGTAATGTACCTGGGGAGAAAGCAATAGTGTTTTCCCAGTGAACAAGGATGTTGGATTTATTTGAAGCCTGTCTTAAAAGTTCTTCCATCCAATACAGAAGGCTTGATGGAACTATGTCGGTTGCTGCTAGAGATAAAGCAGTGAAAGATTTCAAAACACTACCAGAGGTTTCAATGACTTTATTTTCTTTACCTCTATTATTTTTTTGTTCCATCATAGAGTGCAATATTCCGGCGTTCAGAAATTCTGCTTGGTTGTGAAATTCATTCCTTTTGCTGTAGGTAACCGTTATGATTATGTCTTTAAAAGCTGCCAGTCTTGGGCTGAACATGGTTGCAGCTTGCCATGTACTTCTGCTTGATCTTTGGTGGAACCCTACAACTGAGGACCAGGCAATTGATAGAGCACATCGAATTGGGCAGACTCGCCCAGTATCTGTTCTAAGATTAACTGTGAAAGATACAGTTGAGGATCGTATTTTAGCTCTTCAGGTAAGCTTTTCCCCCACCTATGCAGGCACAATGTTGTTTTGCCTTTTTCTTTCATGGTTAATACCCTAAACTTGAAATTAGAAAGATGAGTAAAAAATAATACCTATTCAAAATAAGCAATATTTATTCCTTCTCTTCGTTCAATCTGAGTCGTGTGATTGACTAAAAATCAGCAAGTTAAGTTAGTTTATTGTTAACTCGTGTATAACTCCTACCAAACGTAGCATAAATATGATATCTGATAGCTTCCAGGAATATTAATGTTAAAACTAAGTTATGCTTGTTTATTGTGTATAGCAAATGGACCCTAGCTTCAATAGAACTAGAATGTTTACTTTCACCCAGAACTCTATCTGCAGCAAGTGTTTGCTTATTTCTGTATTCGTGAATTAACAGCAAAAGAAGAGGAAGATGGTTGCATCGGCATTTGGCGAGGATGAAACCGGTGGGCGTCAAACTCGCCTCACAGTAGAAGACTTGGAATACTTGTTCATGGCATGATATATTTCACTTTTATAGCTAAATTGTTAATTTACATTCTTAAACCGGCAGTGTTTACACTTGCATCCCGAGGTCCGGTGCATAGCGTTGGAGATGGACAGAGACTGAATCTCCCACTTCTTTAACACCATTTCATTACCCGTATTCCCTGCCCAGCTAGAAGTAAGGCTTTTTGAACACACTGTGAATAGTAGGAGACAATCCCCTTAGTCAGAAAAGAAAAGTTGATATATATATATATATATGGGTTAGGATCAACTTACACATTGTAAAATTCTTTAAGTGAGTTTTATACTGTGTAACTGGATCTTATCCCTATATATATATTCTGGTTTTGTCATGGGCTTTGATAGTTCTCAAACCTTTGACATTGTATATGAAATTAGGTCTCTTCCAAAGATAGTATAGAGTTGGAAGTGGTTATTCTTTTGAGTTGTAAATGATAGGTCTCCTATTTCCTTAATTCATTTTTAAAGATACAGAAGTTGAAATTTAGCTTCCATTTTGAGTATAGAATAGTGTGATTAATATCAAACCATGATTATTGCCAATTTGGTCCTTGTACTTTTTGCCAATTTGAGATTTGACTGAAAACAGCACAAGGAACATATGTATAGACTGAATCATTCAGGTGACCTTGTTGGACCTGACACTTTCCATCCAGAATTGGCATCCCAATTCACAAGTTTATTGAAATACAAACCATCATTGACAAACACCAAACAAATCAAGCCTAAAACATGATCATAAATCAAACCCTATTCAGATCTTTGTGTTACATCTATCATTCAACCAATTCAATATATCACGACGAACGATCTCGATGTTGTCATCGGGTTCACCGAACAACAACGAATGCCACATCCCTTCATAGATCTTCAACGTCTTGTCCTGACTCGAGGCTTCCTTGTACAACGCCCGACTCACTTCCGGATCCGTAACAACATCTGCACTGCCATGGACTACTAAGAACGGAATACTCACATCACACAGTTTCTGACTCAGTAACTCGGTCACCCTCAAGAGCTCAACCACGGTCCCCAGTCTCGGTTTCCCTCTATACCTGAAAGGATTACTGTTCCCAACAATCTTCTTCTCTTCCACTTTGATCGACTTGTGCAACAGATCTTCAGTCGGTACAATGGCTAAAGTAGGCAAGAAATTGGAGATAAAAGTGAGGGCTTGAGGAATCGGCCATCTGGGTTTAACCTTGTCCGAGATTTTACACATGGGTGCCACCAAAACAGCCCCATGGAACCCTTTCGGATCAGCAAAATGAACCAACAAAGCAATGGCACCGCCCATGGATTCCCCATGGAGAAAACAGGGCAACCCATCAAAGTTTTGATCTCGCTTGATGAAATTAAAGAAGGAGAGACAATCTTGAACAACTAAATCAACACTGGGGACATAACATCTCAGGCCCTGAGACCTGCCATGGCCTTCAATATCAAGAGCAAAGCAAGCAAACCCTTTCTGAGCAAGGAAGATCGATGTGGACTGGAAAGTCCAACTTATGTCATTTCCATACCCATGGATCCCAAAGATGATGCCACGTGGAGGGTTGTCGGAGAGCGGAAGCCATGATCTTGTGAAGAGGGAGAGGCCTCTTGGGGAAGTGTACAAGGATTTTGAGCCTTTGATTCCTTGTTGCTTGTAGTAGTCTTCCTCTGAGATGTTTCCCCAGTAGTGAACATCTTGTTGTTCTTGTTCAACCATTTTGGGAGAGAAGAGATTGGTGTGTGTGTGTGTATGATTGGTGCTGAGTTTGTGGACGGATTTTGCTTTGTGTTGGGTTGTAGACTTGTAGTAGTGATTGAGTTGGGCTACGAGAGCTAGGGCTTGCCATTCTATCTACATTTAGCCATGTTGCCTAGGGTTTGGATGGAAGGATCGTAACCGTTGGATATTTATAATTTTTCTAGAATCTTTGAATTTGAATTTGTAAAAAATACTATATAGATTTTTTTAAGGATAAATATTCTATACACAAGCGGTGAAAACTGAAAGTTTACACAAGCGTCTTAGTTTTAGAGTATATGGAGTTAGTTTAGGGTATAGGGTTTAGAGGTTTAGGTGTAGGAGGTCAGAATTTAGGGATAGTTGTTTTAATTTAAGGTTTAGGGTTTATAGGTTAAAACTTAAATTCTCACCATATTACCCTAAAAACTAAACCATAACCTATAAACCCTAAATTATAACCCTAAATCTTAAATTAAAACAACTATCCCTAAATTCTAACCCATACACCTAAACCCATAAACCCTATACCCTAAACTAACTTCCTATACCCTAAAACTAAGGCGCTTGTAGAAACTTTCAGTTTCCACCGCCAGGTATAGCATATTAATCTTTTTTTAATTGTATTCAGTGAACCGAGTTCAATGATTAATCTTTAAGACCTATATAGAAATAAACATTGACCACGGGTTTTATAATTGTTCCATATCATAATAAAGATCGAACCATTGAATTAAGGTAGGAGAGTTATATATTATCTCACTTAAACCACTATGTTAATAATCGAAAGTAATTATTCTATTTAGATAAGTGTCTTAATTTTAAGGTTTAAAGACTCTGTTTAGAGTTTAGGGGTTTAAGTGTATTAGTTTTGAATTTAGGAGTAATTGATAAAATTTTAAGTTTAGGGTTAGAATTTAGAGTTTGTAAGCAGGGTCGTCTCAAATATTTTCGGGGCCCTGTGCAAAAATTCAAAAATGAATTCTTATAGAATGAAGGGCATATTCCAATACTTTAAACAATTAATTTAATATTTTACTAATCTGAATTGGGTACTGTAGAAACCATTATAAGGGCGACCCTTCCAACCCATTTGCTCCATTCACAATGTCAGGAGTTGAAACTCTGCCCTTGCTTAAGGGATCTAGTACCACATCTCACTTGACCAATTGATTGTTGGCAATTATTTTTTATTGTTAGGTTAATTAATTAATTTAATAAATTAAAAAATAAATTTTAAAAATAAGAATAAATTTTAAAACCTAAATCTCTAATCATATTATTTTTAAATCTAAACCCTAACCTTAAACCATACTTCTTAACCTTAAATTCTAATCATATACTCTAAACTCTAAATTCATACACTAAAATTATTAAACTCTAAACTTTAAACTCTAAAATAAAATAGTATGTGAAAAAAAATTCCACGGGGTAATAATCCGTTATTAATACGTTAAAACTTAAATAACCTTACCCACCAAATAAAAAAAATAATGGTATTTATTCTTCCAGCGTCTGTCCCCGCCCTTTACTCCTTTGACTTCAAAATTAAAGTCCAATTTAATTCAAGTTTTATTTCAGTAAAAAAAATCAACGTGTTTTGTTTCTTTCTTTCTTTTTGCCATAAACGATTAATTCATTCAAAAAACAAGCAATCAAAATAACAAAGTAGAGCAAAAACAATCAATTCCAACACAACAAAAACAGAAAAAGGCAAGCATAGTGCCTGGATAGAATCATAGAGAACTCATAAGGACGTCGCAAAACAGTCCCAAAACCATCGGGGGACCACAAACATAGGAAGAAACCACCCTATCTTCAAACACAACATCAATCGTGAGAGGGAGGGCATTTAACCCAACACAAAAAAGTCTTCTTAAAAATCATTTGCGAATTTGAGAATATCTAAACTAGTGTCGACCAGCTAAGAGAGCTCCAAAGTCGAAGACAAGTCTTCTCGATAGAGGAAATAAATCTGAGATAGAGAAAACCTGAGATTGAGAAAATAAACTATTTGCGGATTTGAGAATATCTGAACCAGTGTCGGCCGGCGAATTCCGACGTTCGTCGTGAATCGTTCGAAAAAATTATTTGACAATTTCGACGATTCGCACGGTGTCGGTCGATTTTCGACAACGGGGTGGCGGGGAAAATGGTCGTGATGGTCCGACGACCGATTTGGTAGGCAGCAGTGTGACAATCGGCGGCGTAATCGGCCCAAATTGAGATTTAGGTTTTGGGAGGTAGATTTTAAAATTTGGGGTTGTTTTGTGAAATCTGAAAAACTTTGAGAATTTCTAAAAATTAAGTAATTTTATTTATTTTAATATAATTTTAAAATTTTTTAGAGATAACACATGTCCCTTAAATGAGTCATGGAATAAAACATCAAACACATATTTAACATAAAAAGTAATTAAAACATTTAACTGAAAAAAAAACATAATTTAACATTTATTAGACGATTAAACCTCCGCAATAACTATTGCTTCTACTTTGTGGCCTAATAAAGGAGTGACGGACTTCATCACTTTGAGTTGAGCATATGGTTGTATTACTATTAATTAGCCTCGAAATCTGTCCATCGCAAATCCAGAGATTTAAGCTTATATTTAGTGAAGCTTTCATAATATTAAATCACGACAGAGGATTTGGGTTTCTATTTTTTAACCCCTAATTCTGAATTAGAAGAAATAGTCGAATTTAAAAAGTCACAATTGAAAATTTTATTTTTTAGAAATTAATTCGAATTATAATATATTAAAATAACGTAAAATAAATTATTTTTAATAATAATATAAAGTGTCAATATTTATAAAATCTAAACGTTAAAATTATAATCTTATAATTTAAATAAAACTTTCAAATTTAAAGTCTGAAAATGCATGGTAAAAATTATAAGCCCAAAATCTGAAATTACATCAAAAT
Source organism: Hibiscus tridactylites (assembly GCA_958450335.1). Classification (NCBI taxonomy): domain Eukaryota; kingdom Viridiplantae; phylum Streptophyta; class Magnoliopsida; order Malvales; family Malvaceae; genus Hibiscus; species Hibiscus tridactylites. The sequence continues at coordinate 74,244,997 of OY288284.1, read as the reverse complement.
CTCAAAATAATCTTAATAATAATAAAATATTCTCAAAAGTAAAGTATATCCATACTGAAATAAAATAGATTCAATAAAAGAAAAAAATCCTCCGAGTACCAAGTCGCTTAGAGTCCAAGGTATATGTAAGAGAAAACTATGGGGGAGTAAGCTATTGAGCCCGTTGTGTCTCCAAAGTGCAGACAATCACAAACTCAGTTTCATAACAATAAATATTCACAAAAAATATTTAAAAGACACAAAGCACGTTTTAACACGGTTTTATGAAAACACAATGCAATGCGCCAATACTGCATAGTCACCAAAAAGAGTAGGTTCTCCAGAACCTCTTGCTACATAGTCACCAACGTAAGTGGTATAAACCACTGAACTTCCTCCGTACAATCTCAACCCATGATAACACATTCACTGTTTTCACAGTCTCAACACAGTCCGGTAATAAATCGAAGATTCACAATTTATTTATTTTAAATTACAATTTTATTCACAGTCTAAAAATAATATGCACGGAAAACATAATGTAAACTCACAACACAATTGAAAATCACTCAAATGTAAAATCATAGTCACAAAAATAAAGTATGTAGCACGGAAAGAGAACACACAAAAATATTTTATTTATAGCACCGGAAAAAATAAACCTCGCAACAATAAAGCTATAACGGTGTAGCAAATAACTTTTGCACTTATTGACTAGTATTGAATCTTAATCGAATCAAAAACGTTTTAGTGTGATCATATTTGCGGTATTGGGTGTGCTTTGCCGCCTTGATATTTTATTTTTTGTTTCTTTATCGCTAACCAAGTAATTATATATATTTATATAGGCGGTTGAAAGAAAAACTAAGGGTTTCGGTTATATATACATAAGAAGGGGATTTTGGAATAAAATAATAATATAAAAGAATTATAATTATAAAAGTAACAAAACTGAAGTAACCGAATTTATTTGGATTTAAAAATAAAATGGGTTAATCACTCAACAAGTCTTCAAATTTTCGATTTGTTCTATAAAGTCGTAAAATTATTATTAAAAATCATTTGACTCTCAAAATTCCCAATTTGGCCATAGGAATTTGTTTTAAAGTTTAATTTAGTCCCTTATTAAATTAGGTTTTTTTAATTAAAATTCTCAATTGTTAGAGTTTTCAATTAGAGATTTCAAAATCAGGTTTCTAAATTAGGGAATTTTTAAATTTATGGTTTACAATTTGCGCGTAATTTTTGGGGTGTTAAAACTTTCTAATTCTTCCATTGCTGACATTTGTATTTGTATTTTTTTAATAATCTTAAGATGGTTATAAAATAATATGTGTTCATATTTTTTTCTTAACATTTTAATAAGATATACACACCTTGCAGACAAAACTAGGGGTGAGCAAAACTCAACTCGAAAAAATTAAATTTTTTGACTCCACTCGAGGCGAAAAAACTCGACTCGAAAAAAGTTTCAAATAAAATTGAGTTGTAAAATGGAAATTCAAATAACTCGAATTTTTTTAATAATTAGTGGGTTAATTTTTAAGTTCGAGTCGAGTCTCTCAATTTTTCCTAATATATATAATACTTATATAAAAAATATGAAGAATATATGTCACATATAAAAAAATATGCTGAAATATACATGTATATCTTATATGATTATAGAAAGTTGTTTAAATTGAAATTAAACTATACTATAACATGATAAATAATTACAATTAAATTTGTATAGGGACTCGAAAACTTGACTCGACTCAAATTGAAAAAAAAATTAAGTAAAGTTTGAGTTGTAAAATATGACGCGCCAACTCGAATAATTCAAAATTGTTTGCCTCGACTCGATCAAACGTTCACCCCTAAACAAAAATGTTTGAACTCAAATCTCTTATAATAAATATCACCATTTTTTCATTTATCATTGGACTCACGGGGCATTTGCATCTCTATTAGTGGAATAGGCTTATTTCGGTTCAACGGTAAACACTATAGATTATCAAGTGGGACTCGTAGCCACAGGCTTTAATCACAATTGAGTTTTATTGGGTCACTTTATTAGATGGGGTACCCTAGCTTAGGGTATCTCAACACTAAAATTAGTGGGTTTGGTATTTAAACACACAACTGCATCTGCCTCAAAATGACATAAATGATAAACCCTAAAAGAAAAATAAAGAAACACTACAACAAAATAGATTTTTAACTACCTTTATTTAATTTTATAGCAGCGTTTTTAAGCGCCTCTAAAAATACTCTTGACGCTCGATAAAGCGCAGCAAGAAGTGCCACTAAATCGAACGCCACAACAATTAGCGGCGTTTGTGAATAAAAAACGCCGCAACATGTCAAAATCTATAGCGGCATTTAATATTTAATACGCCACAAACGCTGCTATATGTTAGTCATATTTAGTGGTACTTTTATTGACAAACGGCGCAATAGCCTGACTTTTAATGGCATTTTATTTTTTAAACGCCGCAATAGCCTAACTTATAGTGGCATTTTATTTTCCAAACGCCACAACACAATAGCCTGACTTTTTGTGGCTGTGCTACCATTATTTTTTAGGCACATTTTTTTTAACAATTTAGGTACATTCAAGTTTTTTTGAATAGTCTAAAGACTAAAGGTAATTACAAGATAATATTTGTTTATACATATTTTTAACATTTTGACAAAGTACATACACCATGTAGACAAAAACGATTTGAACCCATATCTCCTAAAAAAATGTCATTCGTTTTTCTACTAGAACACTTGTTGAGTTCTACGTTAAAGTTAACCTCCTTATTCATTCAAGTATATTATATATGTTTCCTGAATTATGTTAAGAGTGTGAAGTTAGTAAGGTTATTAGTCACATTAGTAATGTTGACGATTACATTACTATTGACGATTACATTACTACGATAATGGTCAACAACAGAAATTGTCTTTTTATGTAGATGAAAAGATTCATCTGATGAAATTTACTAGTTCAAGGAATCAATTGGCAGAAAAAAAAGGTTCAATTTTTTTTAAGAATCAAGGGTTTCCTATACACTTAAATCTTTTTTATATGAGAAAAATTCCGACACACATGTGCTACACATCTCTTTGTGTTTTAAGGGTTAGAGATTTAGTTTAGACTTTAAGAGTTTAGTTTGTAGGATTTAATATTTAGAATTTATGGTTTGAATTTGGAGATAGAGGTAGAATTTAGGGGGTTAAGATTTATGTTTTAAGGTTAGATATTTAGATTTTATTTTTTAAGAGTAAATATGTAAACTTGTGCGTTTTTACACAACATGTGTATATTTTTTTATGTATATATTTAAAAGAGAATATTTTGATACACAGACTGGGTAAATTTTAGTTTACATAAACATGTTAATTCTAGGGCCTAAGAGTTTACTTTATGATTTATGATTTTAGAGTTTCAAAGTTAAGGTTTAGAGTTAAAATTTAGTGTTTAAATATTTTAGTTTAAGATTTAAGGCTTTAGATTTTATATTTTATAGTTTAAATGAGAAGATTGTGTGATTTTTTTTTTAAATTACTTATATATCAAAATACCACTTGATTTTTTTGAATATGCTGGTGTGATTATAAGGTAGTATATGTTTAATTTTTTAGCCCTTTAATAAGATACACACGTCATGTATACATAGTGCTCGAACCCGAGTCACCTAAATGAAATACATCATTCTTTACCACTGAAAACACTTACGGGTTCAAAATACCACTTGTATTTGAAATGTAATGAAATTGTACAGCATAGTTCAGATTCCCTTCATTCTACACATAGTGGAGGTGTTATGGGTTGGTTTATTACCTAGAAAATTTTCAAATCCCTTGCCCAAGCCCATTTGTTCAAGTCCAATTCAATCTTAACAGTCCATTTTAAGATTTTAAAAAATAATATAAATGCTTTTATGGTTAAATTTAAATAAAAATATTAATTTGACTCTTAAAATTATATTACAATCAAGTCAAGTCAAACCAAGTTAAATTAAATTTATTTTTCTAAACTTGTATTAATTGATCTCAACCTATTAAACTGTACGGATAATTCGATCGCTAGACAGATTTAACATATAATGATATATTTTTTTGAACAATAGCATATAATGATATAAGATATATATTTTATTTCCAACAATAATTAGATATAACGTCTGAATAATTCGAATTGGAATTTCACGTACAATATTATCCACTAGATATAGATGGCTTAACTAAATTCTTTTTAACACTAGATTTTGTTATATTATAATTCATGACTTAACTTGTGGATTTTATTTACAAATTATATAAAAATATGAAAAGAAAAAAAATTATAATGGTCTTTATTGTTTTAAAAACACAATCATTTTAATATTTTTCAACTGAATTGATATAGATTATATATCATAAAATATTTATTGTTGAGAAACTATATATATATATATATATATATATATATATATATATATTAATGTTTTCATCACGAGCATTGTTTGTAGATATATGTTTTCATTTGAACATATTTGAAAATAGGGTAATCTTCACTGATGGTCACTTTTGTTTTGGGTTTGTTTTATTATGGTCACCCGAATTCAAAAAAGATTATTCTGGCCACTTACGTTCGAAACCGTTTCTGTTTTAGTCACTGAACCGTTAACCTCTGTTAGTTAAAAATAATAATTTCTAATTTGACCCCCAAACTTTCAAAACTTCATTTTTCACCATATCTTTTAAAAAACCGACCCGAAAATAAATACCTTAAACCCGACTCCGACCCGACCCGACCTATATAAAAAAATCATTTTTAGGGACTAAAGTGTAAAAAATTATTTTAAGAGACTTAATTGTAAAAAAAATAAATTTAAGGACTAAATTGTAAATACAAAAAATCAATTTTAAGGACCTAATTATAAAAAATATATAAAAAATGGGTATTATTACAAATATCCCTAAAAAATTTAGGGGAAAATTACACTATTAGTCCCGGGTCGGGTCAGGTCGGAAGTTTTCACCCTAAAACCCGAACCCGACCTGACCCGACCCGACCTCACCCTACACAAAAACCCGACCCAAACCCGGTTTTTTCATAAAAATACCCGACCCGATCGGGCCGGGTCGGGTCGGAACCTGTCGGGTCCGGGTTCCGTGCCCATCCCTAATTTTAGTTTATAACCCTTAAAAGGTTTGATACAAATTATTTGAAGTAATGCAAGAAAAAAATATATCATCAAGGCGCTTTCGTATTGTTAAATTTTAGTTTATAGTTTATTTCTACTGAGTATTCCATTTCGATATTTAGAAATAAAAATTCGATATAATGGATTAATATCCTATACACTGGCGGTGGAAACTGAAAGTTTCCACAAGCGTCTTAGTTTTAGGGTATAAGAAATTAGTTTAGGGTATATGGTTTAGGGGTTTAGGTGTAGGAGCTTAGAATTTAGGGATAGTTGTTTCAATTCAAGTTCAGGGTTATAATTTAGGGTTTATAGGTTAAGGTTTAGTTTTTAGGGTTTATAGTTTAGGATTTAGTTTTGTGTCTTTGTTAATGTCTCAACACTAAAAAATTAAATCTTAAACTCTAATTTTTAAATCTTAAACCTTAAAAACTACACCCTACACTCAATACTCCAATAATAAATCCTAATCATAAACTTAACTTTTTTTAGGGTTTGGCATGAATAGGGTCAGAAAAAAGTACAAAATAATTTCTATTTCTCCATCCATGACTATTTTCTTATAATTCTATAACAGTTTCTTAATAATTTTATTATTTTTTATTTTTAAAATTTTATTTTTTGTGTGTTTTATAATTTAAATCAAAGTTTCATATTTTTTTAATATTTATATGATCATTATGATTTTTTAAATATTTTTATATTTTCATTTTCTGCTTATGTGAATATTTTATAGTATATCATATGTCTTCATTTTATTGACTCATTTATTTATTAATGATAAAAAATAATTAACATAAATATGGAGTATTTTCTAATGGATGACAAGCTTAAGGTAAACTTAAAAGTTTTGGGGCGCCATGACACCGGACAGCTTCGTCACTGCTGATATATACACCTGCTGCTTTTGAAATTAAAAAAAAAAATACCAACGACCTGTTAATCTAGTCGGTCAATAAATTGAATACCATGATTAAACAAAAAAAAACAAACTCATGAATTAAATAAAAACAATACTTATTCTTGAGCACAAGCACAGATTCAGATCTGCAGTTTTTTTTTTTCTTTTTCTTAACCCATTATCCACATATTCCAGGCTAGTGGCAGTGGCTCAACACTAGAGCCAATGAAATAAAAATAGAAATAAAAAACAAGAAGAGCTGATTAAAGGGATTAGGTGGGCATCCATTTTGGCCAATATACAGTTAGGTTTGCACTAGCATATGAGTCAGAACTACATGTAATTCTTTGCTTTTTGGGTGCCTTTTGCTTTGTGCACACAACAAAATCATGCACGTGTTGCTTCAGCATGTTTTCTCCCAAATTTAACTAACGAAAGCGAGTATTTGTCATTTCATTACAGAGTGGAATTTATCAGCATTACAACCAGCTCCAGGTTCCCATACTTTAAACATAAAATAAAATTAAATATATTCGTATCTGACACTTGTAACTGGGAAAATAAAAAAGATACGAATAATACGAATAGTTTTCCATCTCATTAAGGAGTGAAATGAAGTTGGATTCCAGGTCATTGTTCAACAACCTAATTGGTGTTCATGTACGACACCTTTATTCACATGTTCATCGGATTCAAGAGTCAGTACGAAGTTAGCCTCAAAACTCCATCTTTCAAGATTGGAATGATGAGAATGCTTAAAAAAGGTGCTCTATCTTCTGTATTTTGGAATCGGTAGTTCCCCAACATATGCCACAATGTCTTTTCATAAACTTTTAGCAAGATAATGGGCGATAAGCCAGTCCAATTCTTATGAAGATTCTGCCACAATGCCACAATGTATTTTGAAATCACATTCCTCTTTATATTGAGAATCGTATAAATCTATAATATGTCATGAGTTGTTGATGGAATATGGAATAAACTGTGAAGAAGATGGAATGAACCAAGAAAGAATGAATAGGAGTAGTTTTATTGATCTTGAATGGAAATTCAACTTAATCTTTACAATGCTGAGATTGCACTTATATAAGCACAACTTAACGACTATACAAGCTTTAACAGCTATACAAGATTAACGACCTTAACTGCTTTCTTAACAGACTGAGTTGGTTATACAAATATATTCCTCTAATATGCTTCTCGTCCTCTTTCTTCTTTCTTCTCTTATAAAAACATGCTTCTTAACGTCTGCAAATAGTCTTCTCTTATATGCTTTTTGTCCTCCTTTCTTTTTGGAACAAATGTATTTCTTCAATAAAACTTTCAACCTGCCTTGTAGAATTTCAGAAGCCTGAAACATCTAATGAGTCAGTCTTCAGTGACGGCGTTCAGATTAACTAAACTAAGTCTGATTTCTTCAGCACAAAAAACTTTTAATTTCTGTCTGAGGTGAATAAAGAAAGCTGCAGAAAGTAGTTTAGTTAAAACATCTGCAACTTGTTCTATGGCTGGAACATATTCAATATGAAAAGAGCCATTTGTCACTTTCTCCCGGACAAAGCTGAGGTCTAATTCAACATGTTTAAGTTTTGCATGGTGAACTGGATTGGAGGAATGAGCAATTGTACTGGTGTTGTCACACCACAAAACAGGAGTTGAAGAAAGAGAAATCTGTAACTCTTGTAAGAGAGACTTAATCCATATGCCTTCACACATAGCATCAGCAAGACTCTTGAATTCTGCTTCAGTAGACGAGCGAGAAACAACACTTTGTTTTTTTTAACTCCATGCTACTAAATTGCCACCTAAGTAAATAAAGTAGCCACCAGTGGATCGTTTATCATCAGCACCAATTCCCCAGTCAGAGTCAATATAACCTACTAGTGTTGTAGGTGTTCCACGTGTACTAAAGAAAAGACCATGATCGATTGTGCCCTTAAGGTATCGAATAACCCTCTTAATTGCCTTTCAATGTTTGTCAAGGGGGCTTGCATGAACTGGCTAACTTTGTTTACAGAAAATTGAATGTCAGGTCTAGTAGAATAGATGTGTTGAAGTGTACCCACAACTTGTCTATAAAGAGTAGCATCAGGTAAAGATTTTCCATCAATAAGGGACAGTTTTGGTGTTGTAACCATAGGAGTTGGTGTAGCAGTAGCATCCAACATCTGAGTATTTTCTAACAAGTCTATGACATGCTTCCTTCGACTCAATATTACTCCATTGATGACATGGTAGACATTCATTCCAAGGAAGAAATCCAAGCATCCTAAGTCTTTTAATGAAAAAACACAGTTTATATCTTTGATTACTTTGTCAACTTCAGCTGAATCATTTCCCGTGACCATTATGTCATCCACATAGACTAGGATGTAAATTTTGTTGCCTTTCCTCTCTCTAAAATAAAGAGAAATATCTTCAAGAGAGGGAGTAAATCCAAGGGTATTGACAAGAAGATCTTTAAATTTATCAAATCAGGCATGAGGTGCTTGTTTAAGTCCATACAAGGACTTTTTCAAATGACATGCAAGTTGTTTTCCTGAGCCATCCTCTTGCTCAAATCCAGGTGGTTGCAACATATAAACTTCCTCAGCCAAGTCTCCATTTAGAAAGGCATTATCTACATCTATTTGCCTTAGAACCCAACCATTACTCAATGCAACACTAAGAAGGATCCTAACTGTTACAGGTTTAATAACAGGACTGAAAGTTTCCTTGTACTCGAACCTAGTTTGTTGGGAATAGCCCTTGGCAACAAGTCATGCTTTGTACCTAACAACAGACCCATCTGAATTTCTCTTTACTTTAAACATCTATTTACACCCAATAGGAACTTTGTCTGTAGGTAATCGAGTTAACTCCCAAGTTCATTTTTGTATTAAACCATCCAACTCTTTATGAACAACTTCTCTCCACTCAATAGATTCTATAGCCCAATAAACATCTTTAGGTAACCGAGGATCCAAAACCTCTGAAGCATGAAACACTTTGGGTTTGAATACACCAGCTTTGGACCATGTGATCGTAGTATGACTCTTTGGAGCTTCTGCAGGTCTGAGGTAACAAAAACTTCTGCAGGAGGAGAAGTTTCTTGAACAAGAATAGAGGCTTGAGAAGAGATAGGAACAGACTCATGTCTAGGTGAATGCTGTGCTGAACCACCTTCATTCTCTTGAGGAGAGACAAGTCTAGGTGATGCAATATGACCAGACTGAGAGACTGTTAGACTAGCAACATCATTCAGAGGAGCAGAATGAACATGACTCAGGGGAACTTTATAGGTCACATCAAGATTAGTTGAATTTTATGAACTGATTGTTGGGGCATCCTGGGAATCACCTTATCTAAAAGAGGCAGAAGTATCTTATTAGAAAGAAAAAATCTCTAGATCTCTCTGTCTAGAAGGATTAGAAGCAACATGCCCATAATACTTAGCTTTTAGAAATTTAGAAACCTCATTCTGACTATCAGTTTGATTTTTAGAAGATAGAAAAGAAAAAACAGATTCATTAAATAGAACATGTCTAGTAACATAAACTCTGCCATCAATACTAAAACACTTATAACCATGTTTCTTAGAGCAATACCCTAGAAAAGTGCAAGACTTTGACCTAAAATCAAGTTTATGCTGATTATAAGGTCTAGTAAAAGGAAATCATTGACTACCAAAAACTCTAAGAAAAGAGTAATCAAGCTTTTGCTGAAACAACTTTTCATGGGGACTTGACCCTCCTAAAACCTTGGTTGGAAAACAATTTATTAAATAGACAGCAATATAGAAGGCATCTGACCCAAATTTAAGAGGAACATCACTCTGAGCAAGTAAAGTAAGTCCAAGTTCTACTATATGACAATGTTTGCGTTCAATTTTGTCATTTTGTTCAAAAGAATGGGGACATGTATGTCTAAATTGAACACCTAGTTGGGGAAAATAGGATTCAAGAGTTTTAAACTCTAAACCACAATCTGACTGAATATCTTTTAATTTTAGATTAAACTGTCTTTCCACCATTTTATGAAACTCAACAACAACCCTATAAACATCATATTTCTTAGATATAAAGTATATCCATGTATACCTAGTACATGCATCTATAACGCTAATGTAATAATAGAAATTGTTGAAAATCAAAGGTGCAGGGCCCCAAACATCCATTTGAATTCATTGTAAAGGTTCAGAATAAACAAAAATAGATTTTTGGAAAGGTAACTTGTGACTCTTGCCTAACTTGCAAGCTTCACAGAAAATTTTTTTTATTAACAAGCGAAATTTTACAAACAAATGAAAGCTTTACAAGAGTCTCATTAGAGGGGTGGCCTAATCTTCTATGCATGAGTTGAGTATTATTGACATTAGCAGCAGAAAAACAAGTATTATCATTGTCTAAAGCTTGAGTAGAGACAGTCCTAAAGCTAATAGACAAAGCATTATGCAAGGCATTATCAGCAGCAGAAGAAGCATCAAAAAACTTGTAAAGACCATCACTTTGCAGCCCTTGTAAGATTAGTCGCCGAGTTATCAAATCCTTCACAAGACAGTAATCAGGAAAGAATTCAACATAAACGTCATTATCTTTTATAAATTTAGACACAAATAAAATATTTTTCTAATAGATGGAACATGTAACAGATCAGTTAGAATCAAAGACCTAGAAGAAGACTGTAGCATGGATGTACCAATACCCGCAATAGGAATAGTAGACCCATTAGCAACAGACACTCTACCATTACCAGAGTAAGGATAAGATTGAATAATGTTACCAGCATCAGGAGTTAAATGCGATGTGGCTCCAGAGTCAGGATACCAGGCAACATCTCCATAGTTGTTGAAATCATCAGTGACAGAAGCAACGAATGCGACAACCGATTCTGAATTTTCGACGCCTTTAATTCCAGATCCACCAGCACTAAAACACCCTTGATTACTGCCATGAGTGTTGAAATTTCCTTGAAAGTTTCCTTGCGCATAAAACCCTTGCGAATAGCCTCCTTGATTGTCAGTGTATTCTTCAGAGAAAGAACACCGATTTGCTGAAGCTACTCCATCATATTCTTGGTTGAATCGAAAATAGCAACGATTGGCAAGATGCCCAATCTTGCCACAGATTTGGCACCGAGGACGCAAACGGCCAGGAAAGATTCATTCGCCTCTACCTCTGGGCAAAGCACGAAACGACGACCTAAACCCTAGAGACCCTCTTTGATTACCGAAACCTCGTCCATTGTTATCAAAATCCACATTTGAATTAGAATATGGGCCTTGTTGTGAATAGGCCATATCGACACTAGTTGGATTATAAGCCATGTGAACTGAGCCTTGACTAAGAAACTCAAGTTGATGTGCCTCGGTTTCAAGAAGAACACTGGAGACACCGTCAACTTTGTACGGTTGCTGACTGGAGGTGATGACCGCCACAACTGACTCATACTTCGGTGGTAAGCCAGAAAGAATTGTCGAGATGTGCATGGTTTTCGATAGGGGGTTACAACAAGCTGCTAGACTGTCACAAATAGCTTGAACCTGAGCAAGATATTCTCTCATCATCTGATCCCTCTTGCGAATGTTCTTAAGAGAACAGTGAAGATGCATAATTCGGGTGGTAGATGTAACAGAGAAAGTTATGCTTGACCTTGTTCCAAATATCAAGAGCAGTTCGACAGTTGACGAGCGTCGGAAGAATGGAAGGTCCGATGGAAGACAAGAGCCAAGAACAGAGGGCACTATCTTGCTGCCTGTATCGAACATAGTCTAGATTGGAAACCCTAGAGCCTCCTTCACCAAGAACAGTCTGTTGAGGAACTACCAAAGACCCGTCAATATAGTCAGTAAGAGCGAGGCTTTCAACGACAAACAAGACTTGTTGTTTCCAGAGCAAGTAGTTCGAGTCATCAAGACGAATGAAGATCATCTTGTTGGTGAAGGGTTTGAAGGAGGAATTTTCAGCCATGGACACCTCTGATACCGTGATGGAATATGGAATAAAGTGTGAAGAAGAAGATGGAATGAACTAAGAAAGAATGAATATGAGTAGTTTTATTGATCTTGAATGGAAATTCAACTTAATCTTTACAAGGCTAAGATTACACTTATATAAGCACAACTTAACGGCTATACAAGCTTTAACAACTATACAAGATTAACGACCCTAACTGCTTCCTTAACAGACTGAGTTTGGTTATACAAATACCTCTAATAGTTGTGATTTGTATTTCGTTTTGTTCTGGTCCGAAAAGTTTGGGTGCGACCAACTTGGTGAAAAATAAATTTGGAGATAAAAATGAGGATTTATGGTGGATGCGAAGGAAGCAAGCTGACATGTATCTATCCCGATAAATAGATGCTTTGAGTTAGGGTTAGAATATAATCGAATAACCCAAATCTTTTAACGTAATAGGCTAACAACCGCTGTCCCTTGGTTTGTGTATGTCGAACTTGTTTGGTCTTGGCCCTATCGGTAAGCTATTCCCACTCATTGAGCGTTTTAGTGGGAAAATGGCTGATTTTCTCCACTCATCTTTACCAAACAATATTTTATATATTTCCATTCAAGGCTAGTTGGTTTGGTTTGTTGAGCGGGCTTACACTTGGGCATATGAGAACAAGATTTATGAAGTCTACACAATTTGAACTTAACTTCGGTACAAAAGGATACAATAATTGACCGAATAACCAATGAGGTTTATATTATTTTATTTTATATAGATTCGAATTTCGATATTTGATTTTAGAATATAATAATTCTCTATTTAATTTTAGAAAAAGTGAACCATCTCCTCACCCACATTTCCTACTAAAGGTAGGAAGCAAAACACTCAATGTTTAGTGCATAAACTTTAGACCAGAACCTTGTTGGCTAATGCATAAGCTTTACTACCGTAGCTTAATTTCTCGATCGGGAAACATTGAAAAGCATGACAAAGTAAACAAAGTTAAAGCCAACCTTTCCCCCATCTTACTTTCTTCGTTCAAAAGCTTAGACTGTTGAATTCCAACACTCTCGTCGAAAGAAGCATAAAAGAGTCCATAAGATTCAACGTCAACAACATTGGTCCGTCTTTTTCTCAATAATTATGAAAACTTTGACTGAATGAAACATGTATTCATGAGTTACCATATGTTTCTTTTAGTACCCTCCCTTTCTTACATGTAATTTTATGGAAATGATTGATCGTATAATATAAGGGTTATATTTTGAGGATGGAAATCTTCTACCCTTTTCGGTGCTTCTACTTATGCTCTCATATTCAAAATTAAGTTTAAGACATATGGTTTAGGGTTTTAGGGTTTTAGGTTAGGGTTTATGGTTAGAGTTTACGGAATTTAGGATATGGTGTATTTTTTAGGGTATATGATGTAGGGTTTAGGATTTAGAATTTAGGGTTAGTACTTGGAATTTAATTTTGTAGTATTTTTTAGTGTTGAAGCATAAGTAGCGGCACCGAAAAGGGACATATGATTTTTATCTATATTTTGATACACAAGTTGTGTAAAAAAATTACACAACCCTTTTATAAAATTTAAAACCTAAATCTCAAACCCTAGTACCCTAAAATCCTAACCATAAACCTTAAATTCTACACCCTACACACTAAACCCCTATACCATAAATGCCTAAAACACTAAACCCTAGTATCAAAGTATTTTTTATAATATAATATGTTAGAGTTGTGTACTCAAATTCTATTTTGGCTCAGTCCAATATGTTTATAAAGAAACAATGACTAAAGTGGGGGTATGTGGTGGGGGTAAAAATACTCTTCCCCTAATCAAGCCCTTTATATGCTCCACACTAAAAATTACTTAAAAATTAAATTATAAATCTTAACCCTAATTTTTACGTCCTAAATCTTAAACCATACACCCTAAAAATACACCATGCCCCTAATTTTCTAAACCCTAACCACAACCCTTAACCTTCAACTTTAAACTTACTGTTTTAAAGTGTAGTATAAAAGGGGTAGACAGTTTTCATCCATACGGTGGCAGCCGAAACAATTCAAATCTGTGTAAAACTCTACTACTCTCTTAATGTGTTCGATGAAGAGTAGAATTCTTTCAATACAAATTTCTGTGTAAGCAACTTAATTAACTATAAATATAAGGTTTAGATACAAGTTTTGTTAATAAAAAAGTTTAGATAAAAGTTGAATAAACCCTACATCACATTTATACATAAACTTTCTTGTAATATTTTTCGACATAGTAAAATTTCTCATCATTTACATGTTATTTTTTTCGTTTTGGGTCCTGTTTTTTATTTTACGATTGTTTTCTTTTCACAATTATCGTTTGTTTGATTATAACAATATATATCCCCAAACCGAGCTTTAATAATTTGCTTTCCAATCTGTTCTTCCACTTCATGGATGACAATCTATGTGTTTGTGTGTGTGGTGGTCACCATATGTTTGTTGTATACTTTGTGTTGTTTCCTTGCATCATGGATCAATACCAATATTTGCATCACTTTTGAAAACAAAGTGTTTTTTAAATCTGAATTTAGAATCCAACATTTTCTCAGATAGTGTGATCATTGTCTTAAAGAAAACAATAATAAGACATGTGGATAGCGTTAATCATAAATTATTGGGGCATAATGATACACGTAATTCATGTCAACAACCCAATATTATTGTCCCCTAAACACTCGAGAAAACTGTCTAAAAAAGCCATGTCAGATTGCCACAAACAAGCCAAAAACCATATAAAAAAACCACAGTGCCACCATTGTGATGCCAGTATAAATACACATGTGATATTTCTTTGTAGTCATTGAACTCAATCTGACTTGTTTCGTCTCTTACCAACATGTGTTTCCGACCGAGAGCTGTGGTTTTCTTCACTTTGGTCTTGATCGTCTCGAGTGTTCCCTCATTGCATCGAGTCGCGGGTGAAAGACATTGGCGATGGCGTGACGAGAAGGGATCGAGTTCCCTGGGGAACGGCGGCGATCTCGTTACCGACTTGCCCGGACAGCCGCTTGTGAATTTCCGCCATTACGCCGGATATGTGACCGTGAATGAAAACTATGGAAGAGCACTCTTTTATTGGTTCTATGAGGCAATGTCTCAGCCTGATGAAAAGCCATTGGTTCTTTGGCTTAATGGAGGTAACAATAATCACTTTTTGCATCTTCGTGCTGGAACTATATTTGTTATCGAGCTCGAGTCGAATCAAATCTTTAAAAATATAGCATTTTTATCACTCAACCAACAAAAATGAGTAAATATTATATATTTTTTTCTGCTAAATATCATACATAGGGTATATGATATATGTCATCATTGTCTCGTGTTCTTTGTTAGTGGAGATCATTGAATTAATAAGCCTAATTTCCCAACAATTCAATTTGTTTATTTATTTATTTATTTTATTGTATATGTTTTAAAATAAGATGACAAAAGTCGTTTGTGTTTCAGGTCCTGGGTGCTCTTCTGTGGGATATGGAGCCACGCAAGAGATTGGTCCTTTCATAGTGGACACTGATGGGCGTGGGATTAAATTTAACAACTTCTCATGGAATAAAGGTATAAAGTTCAGAATTTATATATAGTTATCTACCAACTTTTCGTAATTATTTTCTTAGCATAAAATTCGAGTATAAAAGTCGAATATGATTATATGTTCGACACAAATATATATAATATTAAAACAAAATCATAACTTCGCACATGTCTAGATATGAATTGAAAATAAACATATATATAAATATAATACGTCCATTATTCATTGTTGTCGTCGTCGTCATCATTAAAATATCTGTTATTGCATCAGAGAAAATTCATATAAAATCATCACTTATTAACCTAATATATGCTGCTCTCTCAATATTCCAATATACCCATTATTGAGAATTTTTATCTATTTTAATGTCTTTGCTGACGCAGAAGCCAATATGTTATTCTTGGAATCTCCAATTGGAGTTGGGTTTTCATACTCAAACACTTCTACTGATTATGATAATCTAGGAGATGAGTTCACCGGTGAGTTTAACACATAAAATCACACTCATTTATGTTTTCTCTTTACACCCGCTATCGAATATGTATCGGATGTAAGTATCAAATACGAATAAAAATGAAGAGTCGGAGTAACATACGGTTTGTGGTTCAATATGACCTAATTTGTGCTTATGTTCTTCTCTGGACTACTAATACCAGCAAATGATACTTACACTTTCCTGCATAAGTGGTTTCTGAAGTTTCCATCATACAGAAAAAGAACCTTTTATATAGCTGGGGAAAGCTATGCAGGTATTTACTCTTTAATAATTTTACATTTTTCTTCAGCTCAACAGATTGATTTGATTCTCAATTGACTTGTTTGTTTCCTAGGAAAATATGTGCCAGAGTTGGCTGAACTCATTTATGACAACAACAAGGACCCTTCACTTTATATTGAGCTCAATGGTATTTTGGTACGACCATGTTGTTAATCCGGTACTATTGTCCCCCCTACTAGACCATTCAATTCTTGCTTGACGTGCTGAAAATTTGGACAGATGGGAAATCCCGAAACATACGATGCCGAGGACTGGCGAGGGATGGTGGATTATGCGTGGAGCCATGCGGTGGTATCCGATGAAACTCACAAAATCATCGCCGAAACATGTGATTTTAAAAGCAATGACACATGGAGCAATGAAGATTGTAGTGAAGCTGTTGATGAAGTGCTCAAACAGTATAAGGAGATCGATATCTTCAGCCTATACACCCCTGTGTGTATCGGTGACACCGCGAGTTCGGACGATAAATCAGTACTCAAAGTCACGATGAAGCGAAAATCGAATATGGTGATCGTTTAATGTAACTTAAATGTTCCTTTATTTCCATATGGTGGTCTCATGGATGTTTTTTTCCTTACCAGATGCCAAGGATTTTGGGTGGCTTTGATCCCTGCCTTGATGGCTACGCAAATGCTTTCTACAACAGATTGGATGTTCAAAAAGCTCTTCACGTTAGTGATGGTCACCATCTCAGGAACTGGAGCATCTGCAAGTAAATATATAGCATATATAATGTCGTTATCTACCCGACGATATTCTCATTATGTCGCACCGCACCGTGCAACATGTCACGGTGCGGTGTGAAAAAAAAATGAGAATATCCGGTCGAGCAGTTGTGCATTATGATTGTAATGCCATTGCCTTTTGTAATGCAGTATGGATATATTTTATAGTTGGGCAGATACAAAGCCATCAGTACTTCCAATATACGAAAAGCTTATTGCAGCGGGAATTAGAATTTGGGTTTACAGGTAAATTCCCCATGCTTCAAACAGTTTTCTAGACATTACAGTTTTAATGTCTTTTGGATTGGTTTTAGTGGAGACACGGATGGAAGAGTTCCTGTTTTGTCCACTCGATACAGCATAAGTGCTTTGGGATTGTCCATCATAAAGGCATGGAGACCATGGTACCATGAGAAACAGGTACTCGTGTCCGATACTCGACCCGAAATCGAATAAAATCGGCACTTGATTATTGCAGACGATAACATGGAGTTGATGTTGTTGATTTGGTCAGGTCAGCGGTTGGGTTCAAGAATACGAAGGGCTGACGTTTGCAACATTTAGAGGAGCTGGGCATGCAGTGCCTTGCTTCAAACCGAGCAGTTCACTGGCTTTTTTCTCTGCTTTTCTCCACGGGGAATCCCCATCTTCCTCTCGATATTGAAGTCTCTTGGAGGATTTTGGTCTTTTATTATGTATGTATATATGTATGTACGTATGTACGTATGTATGTACCTCCCATTAAAAATGCCATTTCAATTTAGGCATGGATGATCTGAAATGAGCTTAAGACTACATTGAATAAAAATGCAAATGAACAAGTGTTTCTATTTCTGATGTTTATACGACTGGATATAAAATATTTCTCTATTTTCGTAGAAATAATGTCACGCTTGAAATGATAAAATTATTTTCCCTTTGTATCGTTTAACTCGTTATCTTTTCTACCCTAGCCGCTGTCTCCTTCTCCTCTTTAGCCTGCAACTGTTTTTTTTTTTTTTTATTTCTACATGGCCCGCGGCGACACTAATTTTAGTGCTGGTTGTCGACCGTCGATAATATTTTCTTATTTCTTTTGTTTCGTTCTTTATTGTATACGTTTCAAATTCAATAATTACGTCATGTGGCACGCTTTTCTCTACCTTTTGGTATGTATCCTCTGTCTTTTGGCACGTTTTTCTTCTCTTAATCGGTCGTTTGGCTGCTTCTTTTTTTCATTTGTTTTTCTATCATGGTTGAATTTGATGCCGCCACGACTGATCAAGATGACGCCCTTTTGATTATCATGTTGATCTCTCTGTTTTGGACCCTCGAACTAGATTTGGATACGAGCTCAGTCACCCTCTTTTCCGCGATTGAGTTGTGGTAATAACAGTGCTGTTAACGTGCCTTATTACTGTAACATGCATTTTTTAATGTTGTTTGTTGTTGGTTTTTACCTTTCATCATCGAGCTTTAGTGATGTTTGTATCTATGTTGTTTCGAGTCTTTGAGTTTGGGTTTTTACCTTTTCTTTCAATGGTCATGTTTATGATTTAGAGACGTTAGTTTTCGTAATTTTAAAAATATGTTCGAACCAAATTTATTTACCTGAGTTGTAAACTCTCATTGTAGTCTTAGATTTTTGCTCTTTTAATAAAACTGATGTACTCATATTAAAAAAACTCGTTATCTTTTTGAATTCATAATTCAACAAACTAATAAATAAGATACGATAATTAATAACATCATAGTCGAAATGATAAAATTATTATTCGTTGGTATAGTATATTGGATAAAAATCATCTGTCACTTTTCGATGCCCCTATTTATGTTCCAACACTAAAAAACACTATAAAATTAAATTTTAAGTCCTAATGCTAAATTCTAAATTCTAAACCCTACACCCTAAAAATACACCTTACCCTAAATTCTTTAAACTCTAACCTAAAGCCCTAAACCCTAAACCTAATTTTGAGTATGGGGGCATAAATAGGGGCACCGAAAAGGGGCAGAGGATTTCCATCCATACTGGATAAAAATCCTCTGCCACTTTTCGATGCCTCTATTTATGCTCCAACACTAAAAAACACTATAAAATTAAATTTCAAGTCCTAACCCTAAATTCTAAATCCTAAACCCTACACACTGTACCCTAAAAAATACACTTTACCTAAATTCTCTAAACTCTAACTTAAAACCCTAAACCTAAATTTGAGTATGGGGACATAAGTAGGAGCACCGAAAAGGGACAGAAGATTTCCATCCTAGTATAATAGAATTTCAAGTCTAAATTTGTTGTAACATAAAAAGAAGGGGCATATAATTGTATTTTTGTTATAATGTAAAAAAATATTCTTAATTGAATAGTTACTTTGATCTCTATTTTTTTTTTTGAAGAACTTTAACCTTAAATGTCTAATTTTCCGTCAAAATCACTCTGTGAAAATAGGAACATGTGATATCATGTATGTTTGTTACGTCATCTCGAGACGTTAACTATTAATTAACTAATAATTTTCATTCAAAAAATAAAATTTTGACCCAAAATAACTACTTAATTTAATGTTTGAACATTTTTTGATATTATGTTTTTTTAAAGAAATGTTCCTATATAACTACATCACTTGATAACCAAAAGAAAATGAAGCGAGAAACGTTAATAGAAATAAGTTTGGGCCATAAAATCTGGTAAACCCATGACGGAACAACCTTCCAATTGGGTGGGCTCTCGACCACTCAAACTAAAACAATTAGGGTAAACTACCCTAGTGACCACTCAACTATTAGTCGCGACCTGTTTTGACCACCCAACTAAAAATATTTAAAAGTTTACCACCTAACTATTTAAATGGACCTATTTTGACCACCGGCCGTTAAAAGCTAACGGAAAGGTGACGTGGTCGTTAAAGTCAAATGTGTATAATTACACATTTGGTCTTTGTTAGTTACTTATTATATCAATTTAGTTCTAATTTTAATTTAAATAAATAAGATTAATCAACCAATCTGGTAATAACACGTGTCACCACCCGGTTAAAGAAAAATTCAAGAGAAATAAATAGGAATATGGTGTGGTTTGAACCAATAACCTCTTGGTTGAAAGAGCCAAGGCTTAACCACTAGGACAACTACTCTTTAATGATGTAAATTGCACCATTTTATATATATCTTATAATGAAGTTAGTGCTAGGGAAAAAAGAAAAAAAATGTTTGAGAGGAGACTCGAACATGGGTCACATGAGATATATAAAAACACGCATATCACTAAATCAAATATATTGGATTTAATTAAAATATGAAATTATTAAATATTCGATTTTAAAAAATATTTGATTTAAAAAATATTCAAATATTTTAAAATTTTGATTTAATATTTTTAAATCAAATATTCGAATATTTTTTAAAATCAAATTTCTTTTCATTTAAATCGAATATTTGATATGCGTGTTTATATATATTTTATGTGACCTATGTTCGAGTCTCCTCTCAAACATTTTTCTTCTTTTTTCCCTAGCACTGACTTCATTATAAGATATATATATAAAATGGTGCAGTTTACATCATTAAGGAATAGTTTTCCTAGTGGTTAAGCCTTTGTTCTTTCAACTAAGAGGTCATGGGTTCAAACCACACATGATTGGAGGAATATATATATAATATTAAATAAATTAAATTAAAAATTAAAATAAATTCATCCAATCAGGTGATGACACGTGTCATCACCATATTGGTTGATTAATTTTATTTATTTAAATTAAAATTAGGACTAAATTGATATAATAGGTAACTAACAACGACCAAATGTATAATTATACACATTTGACACGACCAAGTCACCTTTCCGTTAGCTTTTAACGACCGGTGGTTAAAATAGGTCTATTAAAATAGTTGGGTGGTCAAATTTTAAATTTTTTTAGTTGGGTGGTCAAAGCAGGTCGCGACTAATAGTTGGGTGGTCACTAGGATAGTTTACCAAAATAATTATTATAATCCTTCCTGTTGGGTTGTGTGGGGCTCGATTCGATCAACCAATTATGCTCACCAAGTGGTGGAGAGGTGGATTTTTGGGTGAAATGGTTTAGGAAGCTAAAAAGAATATAGACACAAAGATTTATAGTGGTTCGGCCTTCTAACAAGCACCTACATCCACTACCTTAGCTTCCCACTAAGGATTTCACAATCAATCCACTAATTGATTCGTCCCCTTTTCTAGGATTAGGAGGAAACCCTTACAACCGATCAAGCTTCTACCCAAAGCCTTGATCAAAACCCTCTTTATAAAGAGATAAATAAAAGCAAACTTAAACCCTCTAATAGGTGTTTGTTTGCACAATGAAGCACTCACCCAAAACCTAAAACACTTGAGCAAATTTGACAATTTTGGCTCACTAGTGTTTGTCTATACAAGAAATGACACTTTAAGCACTAAGACAATTTCTTGATCATTTGTTGATTGAAAATTGAAGCATTAACCTTCTCTTGATGCTTGGAGGTCCCTTTTATACTCCCAATTGAGTTTATAGCCGTTTAGGACCGTTGGGGTTGAAATAGAGTCGTTGGAGCCTTTAATTCCCTCCATAAATGCAGTTCTGCAGCTCCCCGTTTCGAAACGCTCTAAGCCGTTTCGAAACACCCTCAATATAGAAAGAGCCGTTGCAGTCTGTCAGGGTACCCGTTTCGGAACACCCCCTTGCCGTTTCGGAACGCGTATCGGAACGCTCTAAGCCCGTATCGAAACGACCTGCATTTAAAAGTTAGTTAGGAAAGAGCCGTTGGGGTTTATGACCGTTGTGGTCAGTGCCACGTGGGCGTATCGAAACGACCTAGCCTCTTTCGAAACGCTGGCCCCGTTTCGATACGAGTATCGAAACGTTTTGGCCACTGGAGGCACCTGTTTCGAAACGCCCTAAGGTGTTTCGAAACACTTGGTCAGTTTTGTGAAAATTGGCCTTTGAAAACATGAAAAACCTTTATGAAAAATTCCTTAAATATTATTTCAAGTTGTTTGGACTTTGGAAATGTTTTAAATATTTTTTAAATCAGTCCAAAACATTTTTCAATTATTATATCAAAACATTAGTTCTACAATCTCCCCCTTTTTGATATAATAAAACCACTTGAAAAATTGTTTGGAATTCTCCCCCTTTAACTTTAAAAATTGAATAAGAGATTAAAATTTTAATTCACATAAGGCTCCCCCTTATTCATTTGAAAATTCAATTTTTCAAACCATTTCTCCCCCTTTTTGTTATATCAAAAAGAATTTAAAAACATTAAGTTCAAAAATAACAATAGAGGTAAAAATTTGACAAAAGTAAGAATTTGGTTTTAAAATGGCTCCCCCTTACTCAAGGCATCATTGAAATGTTAGTCACAACATATATGATCATCTAGTTGACATAAATAGAAGATAAAACAAATAAACACTAAAGCAACTAGATTTTTACCACACTTGAACTCAAGGGAGGATGTGAAGCCTTCCTTCTTCAAGTGTTCATCCTTGTGTGCATGGAGCTCCCCCTCAATGTTTGACTTGTTGAACATCTCCATCACACCTACAATAGACAATCAAGTAATTTTTGGTATCCAAATTGCTTTGGATCTATAAACGTTAGTTGCACAAAATTTAGTCCCCTTAGGAATCCATTTTTCAATTTCATCCTTTTTAGTTGAAGTGGTTAGTCCTTTTGGGACCCAAACACTTCTAAAACATTTTCCATTTACAAATCTAGGGGCACTAGATTGTCTAACATAAAAGTTTGATTTTCCAAAATTGTTTTTCTTGTCAAGCTCTTTGGAAATCAAATCTTTTTCTCCTTGAACTTTTTGAAGCAATTTTTGTAAATCAAGACATTTTAACTCAAACTCTTCAAGTTTTGCTTCAAGTTCAAGTTTGGTTTTAGAAAGCAAGTCATTTTGAATTTTCAATTTTGAAATCAATTTATTGTTTTTCAAAATGTGGCTTTTAAAATCTAAAACCAAATCGTCATAGGCATCTTGTAATTCATCAAAAGAGTAAGAACATGAAGTAGATGAATTAGAAGTTACCCTTGAATCTTCTTCGATGGCCATAAGGCAAAGGTTGGCTTGTTCATCGTCGGTGGAGTCTTCATCACTCCAAGTAGCCACACATACCTTCTTCTTATGGCTGGAAGTGCTTGCCCTCTCCTTTCTTTTAGGTTCTCGTTCAAGCTCTTTCAAGGCTTTCTTCATGAACGGGGCACACTTCTTGAAGAGATGAACTATCTCTTCATCTTCATCCTCCTCTTCACTTGAGTAGACATGATGGCAAGTGGAGGATTTGAGAGCCATGGCACTAGCATTGATGCCAAGCCCTTTGATTTTCTTCTCTCCCATAGCTCTTATTTCTTCCCTCTTCTTCTCATCTTCCTTGTTCTTCTTCATGATTTGATGAGTGAGAAGTGACCCCATTAGTTCATCAAGCTTCAAAGTCTTTAAATTTTTGGCTTCGATGATGGCGGTTCTCTTTGAGTCCCAAGACTCGGGAAGTGAGTAGATGAGCTTTCGAACAAGCTTCTCCTCCGGGATGGCTTCTCCATAGCCTTTAAGACCATTTGTGATGGTGGAGAACCTATCAAACATCTTCTCGATGTTCTCTTCTGGATCCATTTTGAAGTTCTCATACTCCAAGGTTAGGAGCCCAATCTTGGTCTCCTTGACTTCATTTGTCCCCTCGTATGTGACTTCAAGCTTGTCCCATACCTCCTTGGCACTCTCACAAGAAGACATCTTCTCATAGATGGATGGACCAAAAGCACAAAATAGAATGTGCAAGGCTTTGCAATTTAGCTCCATCTTCTTGCGATCGTTGGCACTCCACTCCGTTTTACTTCTTTTAGGTACGAACGGACCATCTTCAACTACATCTCATAGCTTGTAATCTTTTGATTTGATGAAGAACTTCATCTTTGTCTTCCAATGGGCATAGTGAGCTCCGTCGAAGAAAGGCGGTTTGTCTATGGATTGCGCCATTTGAGCCGGTTGATGAAAAAGTGATCGAGCTTGCCGGATCTTCTCAATAGGATGTTAATCCTCACCGATTGAGCCAAGCTCTGATACCAATTGTTGGGTTGTGTGGGGCTCGATTCGATCAACCAATTATGCTCACCAAGTGGTGGAGAGGTGGATTTTTGGGTGAAATGGTTTAGGAAGCTAAAAAGAATATAGACACAAAGATTTATAGTGGTTCGGCCTTCTAACAAGCACCTACATCCACTACCTTAGCTTCCCACTAAGGATTTCACAATCAATCCACTAATTGATTCGTCCCCTTTTCTAGGATTAGGAGGAAACCCTTACAACCGATCAAGCTTCTACCCAAAGCCTTGATCAAAACCCTCTTTACAAAGAGATAAATAAAAGCAAACTTAAACCCTCTAATAGGTGTTTGTTTGCACAATGAAGCACTCACCCAAAACCTAAAACACTTGAGCAAATTTGACAATTTTGGCTCACTAGTGTTTGTCTATACAAGAAATGACACTTTAAGCACTAAGACAATTTCTTGATCATTTGTTGATTGACAATTGAAGCACTAACCTTCTCTTGATGCTTGGAGGTCCCTTTTATACTCCCAATTGAGTTTATAGCCGTTTAGGACCGTTGGGGTTGAAATAGAGTCGTTGGAGCCTTTAATTCCCTCCATAAATGCAGTTCTGCAGCTCCCTGTTTCGAAACGCTCTAAGCCGTTTCGAAACACCCTCAATATAGAAAGAGCCGTTGCAGTCTGTCAGGGTACCCGTTTCGGAACACCCCCTTGCCGTTTCGGAACGCGTATCGGAACGCTCTAAGCCCGTATCGAAACGACCTGCATTTAAAAGTTAGTTGGGAAAGAGCCGTTGGGGTTTATGACCGTTGTGGTCAGTGCCACGTGGGCGTATCGAAACGGCCTAGCCTGTTTCGAAACGCTAGCCCCGTTTCGATACGAGTATCGAAACGTTTTGGCCACTGGAGGCACCTGTTTCGAAACGCCCTAAGGTGTTTCGAAACACTTGGTCAGTTTTGTGAAAATTGGCCTTTGAAAACATGAAAAACCTTTATGAAAAATTCCTTAAATATTATTTCAAGTTGTTTGGACTTTGGAAATGTTTTAAATATTTTTTAAATCAGTCCAAAACATTTTTCAATTATTATATCAAAACATTAGTTCTACACTTCCTCTTTATATGTATTTTTTTAACTTTTTATTTTATCGAATAATAATATAAATTAATATTTTTTTATTTATGTCGGGTCAGATTGAATTGGATTCGAGTTTTTACTATAGAAATCGAATTCCGGTTCAGGTCGGGATGAAACAATATAAAATATTGGATCAGGTCGGTACGTATCGACCAAAAATTCGATTTGACCCATGACCATCCCTAGTTTGTTATTTAAAATATTATATTTATATTAAACATAAATAATAATTCTTAAAAGAATCTATATCCAACAAGTTTGTACGAAAGGCGAGTGGATTGTAAGTATGTCGCCCGACCTGATTTTTATAAGACACTGAACTTTGCATATACCATTCACAATCGGGAAATTTTGTATACACACGCGCGTTTTGAATATAATATTTATATCTTCTTTGAACAAAAAAAAATAATATTTATATCTTCCCGCCTTAAACACTCGAGATAAATTGACGAAAGCTTTCACAATGGCGCGACAATCGATCGAATATCGGCAATTTTTCAAATATCAAAGTAATTAATCCGAGTTTATATGGTTCATTCGGATAGAATTTGACGATAGAATTTAGGAATAAATTAAAAATTTTAGTTAATTTTAAATTTTAAATTATTTGGAATCTGAATTTGACTAACTTTTTTAATGATTTAATGAGATTTAATGAGAATTTTTTAAAATTATGGAGATGATTTAATTAAAAATAGGAAAAATTACATATTTAATACTCTAACTATGCCTGCATTACTGTTTTGGTACCCTAACTATTATTTTTGGTAAAATGGCACCTAACGTTACATTTTTATTCTGTTTTGGTACCTCTGCCGTTTAAAATTAACGGAAATGCTGACATTGCTTGGGTTAATAATAATTTTAGTCCATAAACTTATACAATCTATCAATTTAGTCTAAAATTCTATCAATTTAAACATCATTTTAATTTTTGGATTAAAATTGTAAACTGTCCATTTTTCTTCTTCTTCCAGTCGAATATTTTTCTGGGTCTTAGAATTTAAAAAATACAGTAAGGACAATCAAAACTTTAGAATTTGCAAATCAACGGGGGGCTAATGCGGTTGGAGGACCCAAACTCCACAATCGGGATACCGGAGAGAATTCGAGAGGGTGAAAAAGGGATGAGACAAAATTCTATCAAAATTGAGATGATGTTTTAAATTGATGGATTTTGGTCTAAATTGATAATATATAAAAGTATTTTGGACTAAAACTATGATTATTCCAAGCCACATCATCATCTCGTTAGTTTTAACGACCGAGGTACCAAAACAGAACAAAAATATAACATTAGGTACTATTTTACCAAAAATAATAGTTGGGGTACCAAAACAATAACGCGTGCATAATTGAGGTACTAAGTATGTAGTTTTCCCTTAAAAATATTCAAAATTTTCGAAACTTGATAAGAACTTTTAAAAATTTTGAAAGTACCAAATTAAAATTTTAAAAAAAATCTAGAATCAAATTTTAATTTTTAAATTATTAGGGGAACATAACCCCACTAGTCTCCATTACTTTCACGTCGTCGTCCATTCTTGATCTAGTAAAATGATATAAAGAAGAAGAAAATCTCGAAATTTATTAAATGTTGGATGTATTACAAAAGAATTATGTTATTTCTATTCTAAAATTTATGTTACAACAATCAATTATCATATGATTTAGTGAAATTAAACCCTAAATTTATTAAACATTTTTGAGTTATGCCTTAAAAATTAGCATATGAATCTTCATATACATATACATATTATTCAGGACCACGCAGAATATATGTACTTTTCTTGCTTGGATTATGAGCTCCCAACTCCACCAAGTTCTGAATGACAGCTTCAGTAGTTGAATTCAAGAACTCCGGCCAGTCCCTACATAAATGGAAAAACAAATAAGAAAAAAATTAACTTAGAAATATATTTCGTAGTTGATAGTTAATAGCGGATATACCCTTTTAAAGTGTCGAATGTAAGTCCGACCGTGTATTTGGCCTCGTCAAGTGCCAAGTTAAACCTTTCCAATTCCTCAGCCGAACATGTCCCATAATCCATAACCTGAAGCTGAGAAGGTTTCACGTCACAAAATATTGGGATAACCCTTTTTTGTTCTCCATCAATAGGGCAAGCTCTTGCAGACAAAAGTACGAATCGCAATAATTCGGCGAAAATATCGCCACCCCGAGTTTACAGTTCCGAATAGCCGGATTTATTTTCCCGAACAACCGATCACCAGGCTTCATACTCTGACTATCCAAGAAAGGCCTTAGACCCAGCCTGAATAAATGGTCGTGAAGCAAACCGGCAATGGTTCGTTTCGTATCAATCCCACGATGGTTGATAAAGATGTCGCAAACCGGTCGAGTCATTGCAGCCGCCTTGTTCAGGGTTGGCGGCGGGACTCGAACGAGTTTGCGACACAGGTTCTTGGCAGACGACGAACTACTCTGCAGCATTATTATTGAAGAAGCTAAAATGCAAAGAGGTATTTAAGGTTACTCATAAACAAAGTTTTTATTTTTGAAGGCGAAAAATAATATAAGGGGAGGGGCTAGTTTGACAGCATGCACTGAAAATTAAAGAAAAACTTTTTGAATGGCTTGACGACCTCTCACGATTTTCTTCTGATTTTTGTACGTTCAAACACGTTTATATATAATTTTGTTTATTGTGCTGTTCGGTTTATTTTTTTGGTGAAAATGAACTAAAGTGCTGTTCGGTTTATTGAAATGGTCTCTCTTATTTAGATAATAAATGGAGTACAATTAATTTTTAACGTATGTTTTAAAATTTTAATTTCATTATTTTTAAAATATAATTATTTTAAATAAATTTTATTAACTTTAAAATTTATTTTTTATTATTTTTTAAAGTGTTTGATTGATTTGGTGTCACTTAAGTTAGCATCAACTAAATTATTTTTTAAGATTACCGTTATCTTAAAAAAATATCACTCTGCTTATCCCTTGTTGTCCCAGTGGTAAAGGGTGATGTAATTCATCCAGGTGACTCGAGTTCATGCACTATTTTTTTTTAAAAAAATATGCTGATTAAAGAAACGGTCGGTTACAAGGGGTTCACTAAAGATAAAATAAAACAACCTGCTAAAGGGAAATGAACAGACAAATCTAGAAGCAAAAGAAAAGCTGAAAGCTTAAACGGCAACCCCCAAAAGAAAAACTCGACCATCGGAAAACCAGCTTCACCATCTGAGCTCAAACTCTGGGTTCCAGAGCAAGATACAACCATCGCATGCAGATGTGTGAGAAGTGCCGGAGAAGAATATGAAAGCTCCGGAAACAAGCAGAAAACTAAAGCGATGGCACCAGACCGGCTCGGATTCTGTCCGCACGAGCCGTCGCCTCAACAGGGTCTGGGGCTTCTTCGATCCAGATACGGGTAGAGTCGAAACGCCTCCCTTCTTTGGCCATCAGATGTGCCGTCATGTTGGTGGTCCGATGACTGTATCGGAAAGATAAGTCTCTAAACCCCCTTTTAATTCGCTTGATATCTCTGATTATTGGTCCTGTTAATGATCTATCACAAGATCTAACCGATAATTTATTATTAACATTCAGAGAGTCCCCTTCGATTTGGGCGCGGTGGAACCCTAATTCCATCGCCAATGTCACTGCATGCCGGCAAGCTAAAGCTTCGGCCACCTCAGGGTTGGGAACAAAGGAATTTGGGTAAGATCCAACAGCCATGAGTAAACCTTGTGTATTCCTAATAATCACACCAGAAAAAGACACTTTCTCTGTTGATTGAAAGCTTGCATCATAGTTTACCTTAACGTAGTCAGTGGGTGGAGGGGTCCATCCTTCCGATTGTGTGGTTGCATTTTTACTGATATGCGTTCGCGATGCATCAATCTCACATAAGTATTGTTGTATGAAATGTGCCACTTCTTTTGGTCTTTGATTACAATTGTCGTGCATCCGTTTGTTCCGATAGGTCCATACTGCCCAGATCGTCATAAACAACATTCTAACCGCTTCAATAGATAATTTCTCAAACAAATGTGATAACCATTGTAGCCACTGCTGCTCCATAGGAACTATAGAAATATCAATATGTAGTTCAGATAAAACCTGCAGGAAAAAAGGGCATTGAAGAATATGTTTGACAGATTCAGGTGAACTGCTACACAGCATGCAATCTGTAGTAATAGGCAATCTTCGATAATGCAGGTTCTCTTTTGTTGGTATGTAGTTGTTGATGAACCTCCAACACATTACTTGTACTTTAGAAGGGATAGAACTCGACCAGAGTTTGCCAAAAACCTGAGTAGACTGTGATTGAGCCTCTGTAATATTATCTCTAGGAAAATTTGCCTCACCCACCAGGAGCTTATACCCACTCTTAACAGTGTAATTACCAGACGACTCGAATCGCCATCTATATTCATCAGGAACAGCCACATTAGGGAGTTTAATGCTAAGAATAAGATTAGCATGGTTGTAACCCCCTCGTCCCGGTCTGGTCGGATGACCGATCCGAGTGGGCCACACGGAGAAAACCGAGGCGAAACCCGTTAAGGCTTCCCCTCGGTTAACGACCCAGAAAAATTTCTTTTTATTTTATCTTGTCTATAAGCATAAATTAATCCTATGTAAAGCACAGCAGCGGAAATACAAACATTGTAACATACGCCAACCAACCAACATTAAACAGTTCATTTTAATCTTTTACAGCAGGCCGTTTCGAAACGCCCTTAGGGTGTTCCGAAACGCCTTGACTTGGTCAACAGGCCAGGGTCAACCATAGGGTGACCGTTTCGAAACAGGGGTGACCCGTATCGAAACGCCCTTGACGGTCAATATCTCGTGGTCAACGAGATTTGACCGTTTCGAAACATCAAAGGCCCATTTCGGAACGCCTTTATCTCGTCAATTTCTCAAAATTCCAGTAGCAAAAATGTTCCGAAACGACCCCTATCCGTTTCGAAACGGCAGGCCATTTGCAAAGGAGCCGTATCAGAACAGGGTGACCCGTTCCGAAACGCCCCCTGTCTGCAGACTCGTTTTGGCTGTTTTAAGGCACAAGGGTGCCCCAAAACACCACCAAAACACCCTACAACATCACAACAATTAAACTTAAAGCATACCAACCATACTAGCATGTTTCAACAAGATTAAGACAAGTCTAATACTAAGGCAAGACCTCACAAGACATGCATTCATTCAACATCATTCAAGCATATATATAATCTCTAAGGCATAAGGCTAACATTCAAAATAAGCAATTTAGGCATGAGTTACAATTCAACATGGCAACACCAACCATGCAAAAGCAAGATATCAAGAAGTCTATACATGCTCCTAAACAACCAACAACTATCCAACAAAGCAACACATGTCCCATTGCTCAAACTATTACATGTCTAACATTAAAAATCCATACTTGAAGCACTCAAGGTTAACAACCACACTTGGAGGCCCTCCACTTGCCCAAGCAACCCACGAACTAAGGATCTGCAATGTTGAACAAAGAGAGCGTAAGCAATGATGCTTAGTGAGGGTAAGCTCTAAAAACAAACCTCAACATCGCAGGGTCCGAGCACGATCTAGCCAAGGTAAAACACAATCATACCAAGGGTCCACAAGAACCATGAAGTAAAGATGCATGAGCAATATACAATATAAATGCCATGATCATAAGCTTAACTTCATAATACATATAAGCACATACAAGCATCCATCAAAGATCATAAACCTCAACACTTTGATATACATATCAACCAACATTGGCACCTAGCTATGACCCGAATACGCGGATAGACATGTTGGAACTCACATCCAACAACCACATTACCTCACGGTGGGATTACACTCATCACCGATCTCGCGGAGGGGGTTCCACTCATCCTCACGCCCCGTCGATGGGATTCCACTCATCACCGACTATATTTAGACACAATTCCGGGCGAACCCGTACTCCTCCTTGGTGACTCAACGCCACCAAGGCCACGCGCGACTTTTGACTCATGTGTACACACTAACATCCTAATGATCGATCATTTGTATTCAAGTAAACTAGTGCCAATATTTACTCACTTCACATTACTCATTTCAATCAATCTCGTGCTTAGCACGTACTCACCAACAACCATCATCATGCATGTCTCAAGCATCACAAGTCATATCTCAACCCACATGTATAATACAATATACACAAGCATTCATACCACATTTCATACGAGACATACACAACCATATAATGAGTTCATCCAAGGGCTCTAGATCAAGCTTAGGATTAGGCTACCACCCTAATCCTAACTCTAGGTGGGTCTACCAAGCCCAACCTAGTCCATATACTCGAACCAACTATTTTAAAATCATTTAAAGCAATTAACCACTCACCTAAGCTTCCAAGCTCAAAGACCAAGCAAGCCACCACTTCAAATTCCCGGATTTACTTCTGATGCCTCACCGATGCCCAAACTTGATTCTAATCAATCCCAAACACAAACAAAACATCCACAATCAATATCTTATCATCGAAACTAACCTGGAATACAATTCAACCACAAACTACTATGTTGCAAGCATGAGAAATATCCATTTTTCGCCAATTCGGATGGCCCCAAAACCTTGTCCAAAAACCATGGTTTCAACTTCCATTATACCCACAAATGATTCCAATTCAATCCCCAACCATAGTACTATCAAAAGCCTATCAAAACCTACCTAAAACAACCCCCAAAACTCACCCAAAACCCTCCAAAAACCCCAAGTTTACCCAAATCCGAAAATTGATCAAAATCATTTGAAATTCAAATATGTAGTATCATTTGGCTCCTATATTCCATAACTAACCATAATAAATCAAAATATTAGGTTTAGCTACACAAAGGCACCATTTTTAATCAAATCCTTTGAAAACCCCATTTTCAAATCTTCAATAAAAATGAAAATAAATGGTACTTTTAAAGAGAGGAAGGTAAGGGGAAGTCAAAAACGTTATTACCTTTCAAAACGGAGTTGAAATGGAGGGGCTTTTTGAATGGAATAGTAACAAGGGGGAGGAGAGTTCTTTCACGTTGGAAGGAAATGAAGAAGAAGGTGAATAGTTGAAAGATGATAGGAAAAGGGGATTTAAATTTGAAGATGGGTAAATTACCCAAAAGGCCATTAATGAATAGTTATCCTTGTTTTTAAAATAGCTCTTCAACTTTGAGTCTAAATCATTTTGGTCCCATTTTAAAATGTTTATTTTGAAACCCAAAATTTTAAAAGGATCATTTCAAAAACCAACCCGAGCCCAAATAATATTAAAATATTATTTTCACCTAACCCCTAAACTCGGGTGTTACAACTCTCCCCCACTTAAGGAATTTCGTCCCCGAAATTACCTGGTGGAAACAGATACGGAAACTGCTCAACCATATCCGCTTTCCTCTCCCACGTGGCCTCTTCCACGCCTCTATGTCTCCACAACACCTTGATCAACTCTATAGTCTTGCCACGCAACACCTTGCTATCAGAAGCAAGTATCTCAACGGGTTCTTCATTATAGGACAAATCCGGATTTAACTCTATCTCCTGAACGGGCATCACATGCGAAGGATCCGATCTATATCTCCTAAGCATAGACACATGAAAGACATCATGGATCTTTTCTAACTCAGAAGGTAACCTCAAACGATAAGCTACAGGCCCAATCCGCTCAACTATCTCATACGGACCAATGAACCTCGGACTCAACTTGCCCTTTCGACCAAATCTCATTACCTTCTTCCACGGAGATACTTTCAGAAACACTTTCTCACCCACTAAGTACTCAATCTCTTTCCTCTTCAAATCTGCATAAGACTTCTGACGATCGGAAGCTGCTTTCAAACGGTCACAAATCAACTTCACTTTTTCTGTGGTTCCCTTAAGCAAGTCTGGCATAGGTAACAACCTCTGACCTGTCTCAGCCCAACAAATCGGAGTCCTACATCGTCTACCATACAAAGCCTCATAGGGTGCCATCTGAATACTAGACTGATAACTGTTGTTGTAAGCAAACTCAACCAACGGTAAGTGCTTCTCCCAAGAACCCTAGAAATCAATCACACAACAACGAAGCATATCCTCTAGAATCTGTATCACTCGCTCTGACTGCCCATCGGACTGCGGATGATAAGATGTGCTGAAATGCAAACGGCTACCCAAAGCACTATGCAAGCAACTCCAGAACCTCGAAGTAAATCTAGGATCCCTATCTGAAACAATAGACTTCGGAACTCCATGAAGTCTCATAATCTCACGGATGTACAAGTTTGCCAACTTGTCTAAGGAATCCGTAGTGTTCACTGCTAAGAAGTGAGCACACTTAGTGAACCTATCAACAATCACCCAAACTGAGTTCTTCTTCGAAGGAGACAAAGGCAACCCCGACACAAAATCCATGGTGATCCTCTCCCATTTCCATTCCGGAATCTTCAAAGGCTGTAGCAAACCTGAGGGAACCTGATGTTCTGCCTTCACTCTCTGACAAACTATGCAACGGCTCACATACTCGGCTACATCTCTCTTCAAACCAACCCAGAAGTAGTCATTCTTCAAATCTCGGTACATTTTGGTACTACCCGGATGCATAGAAAAGGGACTCGAATGTGCCTCACTCAGAATCTGACGTCTCAACTCAACATCTTCTGGCACAACAATCCTATCTCTAAAGCACAACAAGCTCTCACCACTGAAACTATACTCAGTTGGTCTTCCTTCGGCTATGTCTTGAACATGAGGAACTAGGCTTGCATCTTGCAACTGTTTCTCTCTAATCAACTGAATCAAAGAAGGCTTCACTTGCAACTCGGTGATCAAACCACCATCATCAGACACACTCAATCTAGCAAACATAGCTCTCAGCTCAACGGCCACTTTTCTACTCAAAGCATCGGCTACTACGTTTGCTTTACCCGGATGGTACTCAATGGTCAAATCATAGTCTTTTAACAACTCTAGCCACCTTCTCTGTCTCAAGTTCAACTCCTTCTGTGTCATCAAGTACTTCAAGCTCTTGTGATCGGTGTAGACAATACACTTCTCACCATACAAGTAATGACGCCAAATCTTCAATGCAAAAACAACTACGACCAACTCTATATCATGAGTAGGATAGTTCTTCTCATGAATCTTCAACTGTCTAGAAGCATAAGCAACAACTCTCCTATCTTGCATCAAAACGTATCCTAAACCTACGTAGGAAGCATCACTGTAAATCACAAACTCCTTACCTGAAACAGGTTGCACTAACACTGGAGCATTCGTCAAAGCTTCTTTCAATTTTTCAAAGGCCTTCTGTCTTGCATCTGACCATTCAAACTTAACTCCCTTTTGCAACAACTTAGTCAAAGGAGCAGCTACTCTAGAGAAGCCATCAACAAACCTCCTATAGTAACCGGCTAATCCTAGGAAACTCCTAATCTCGGTCACGGACTTAGGTTGTTTCCACTCAACAATGGCCTCAATCTTCGATGGATCAACTCGGATACCTTCGGCCGAAACAACATGGCCAAGAAATACAACCTCTCGAATCCAGAACTCACATTTACTAAGCTTCGCATACAACTGATTGCTCAACAATCTCTGTAAAACAAACCTCAAGTGCTCATCATGCTCTTCTTCTGTCTTCGAGTACACAAGTATATCATCAATGAAGACAACTACAAAACGGTCTAGATAGTCTCTGAAAATTCTGTTCATCATGTCCATGAATGCTGCTGGTGCATTCGTGAGCCCAAATGGCATCACAAGAAACTCATAGTGATCATATCTAGTCCTAAAAGCTGTCTTCGGAACATCACACTCTTTCACCTTCAACTGATAGTACCCGGATCTCAGATCTATCTTCGAGAACACTGAAGCACCTCTCAACTGATCAAACAAATCATCTATACGAGGCAACGGATACTTGTTCTTCACAGTCAACTGATTCAACTGCCTATAGTCAATACACATGCGCATGCTACCATCTTTCTTTTTCACAAACAACATTGGAGCACCCCACGGAGAACTACTAGGCCTAATGAAACCACGATCTAATAATTCTTGCAACTGACTCTTCAATTCTTTCAGCTCTTTCGGAGTCATACGATACGGAGCTATCGAAACTGGATTAGATCCTGAAACTGTCTCAATCACAAACTCAACATCTCTGTCAGGAGGCAAACCTGGCAACTCTTCAGGAAACACATCTGGAAAGTCACACACTGTCCTGATATCTTTCGGTCTAGCTTCACTCATATCCGGATTCATAACATAAGCTAAATAGGCCCCACATCCAGAGTCCATCAACCTATGAGCCTCTAAAGCTGACACCACATTAGACAAGAACTTAATGTTCTCGCCCACTACCACTACCTCGTAGTCATCAGAAAGCTTCAAAGAAATTCTCTTTGTCTCAAAATCTACACTAGCCCGATGCTCAACCAACCAGTCCATACCCAGAATAATATCGAAGCCGTAGAAAGGAAGTTTCATCATATCAACTGAGAACACATGACCCTGAATCTTCAGTGGACATCTTCTATACATACGTCTAACCACAACTGTCTCACCAAAAGAACTAGTAACATGCATGCCTACATCTAAGATCTCAACAGGGATATCTAACTTCTGTGCATGCTCACTCAAAATGTAGGAATGCGTAGAACCCGAATCAACCAAAGAAAGCAAAGACATAGACTGTAACTCAAAATTACCTGCTATCACATCGGTGTCGTTCCCGGCCTCTCTCTGAGCATAGACTCTCGCTGGTCCTCCCGCCTCTGGCTGCACAACCACAACATGAGCAAGGTTCCTCTGAGCATCTACCCTAGGTGCATTAGCCCTAGGATGGAAGTAGCCACGACCGCGCCCACGGCCTCTTTGAAAATCATTAGCTCTCGCAGGAGCCTGAGCAATGTTCGGTGCCTGAGCCGCCTGATGCGGACAATCCCTCCTAAAGTGGTCCCTCGAACCACAGTTCCAACAAGCATGGAAATTACCCCAACACTCACCAGCATGTTGTCTCCCACAACGGGCACACTCGGGCAAACGCCCTCCTCCTCTACGGCCCTGATGGCCCCTACCATGGTGGCCACCGCCACGTCTATGGTCAAACTGATGTCCGCCACCTCTGTGCCTCTTAGCATCTCTACCATCAAAGTTGTTGTGCCTCTTACCAGAATTAGATCCCTCAGAACGCTTGGCCAGCCCCAAGCTGTGCTCAATGTCCTTGGCTCTAGCAACCAAGACATCAAAGTCAGAATAATCAGAAGCTAAGGTATACCTCTTAACTTCCTCATGAAGTCCGTATCTGAAACGATCACATCTAGCCCTCTCAGTAGGCACTAACTCCGGAGCATACTGACTCAGACAAACGAAACGAATCTCATAATTAGTCACAGAAGCATCCCCCTAAGTAAGAGCCATGAACTCTCGCTTCTTCTCATCTAGGTACCTCGGTCCCAAGTACCTCTTCCTGAAAGCGGACTCAAAGAATTCCCAATCAATCTCTGTCTCTGGAACCCCGATAGTAATGGTGACCCACCAGGTGTAGGCATCACCCTAAAGCAATGAGATCACACAACCCAATCTACGTGCGCCCGCACAACCCATCTGAGCCAAGATACGAACTGTCTTCTCCAACCATAACTCCGACCTCTCCGGAGTAGATCCTCTAAACTCCTCGGCCCCTAAGCTACGGAGCCTCTCCAAAGGTAGACTAGCATCGTCACACCTAGGCTGAGCTGCAGCCTGAGCTCCCGCAACTGCGGCCTGGAATGCTCCCGCTATTGCTTGCACAAGCGGAGTCATGTCAATTCCAGCTGGACCTTGACCACCTTGGCCACCTTGAGGTCCATCTCCTCTGGCTCCATCCTCGCCCCCAACTCCAGGTGGAGGAGGTGGTGGTGGTGGAGGTGGTGGAGGAGCGCCAACTCCCGCGGCCACCGGCCCTTCTAGGTGAGCCTCCGCACTAACTGTCGGCTCAACAGGAGCCGCAACCCGTGGTTCCTGACGAACCAACCTCGGTCTACCTCTCGGTCTAGACATCGCTCTCACAGATATTAACTACAACCACAACAACAAAACATATAAGATGGGTTAGCAAGGCAAGGCTTCCAAGTGTTCAAGTACGTTCTCTCACTTAAAAATCATTTTTCCAATGTAATAGTAGCAATGAGACTCACACACACATGCTTTAGAATAAAACAATCAACATACTTGTCACACAAGCAATCATTCTTGCAAAACAAGCAAACACCGTGCAATTTAATTTAAAACTTAAACTTACCTCACTTACCTGCCCAAGGTCTCGGTAACCTTAGGCTCTGATACCAACAAGTGTAACCCCCTCGTCTCGATCTGGTCAGATGACCGATCCGAGTGGGCCACACGGGGAAAACCGAGGCGAAACCCGTTAAGGCTTCCCCTCGGTTAACGACCTAGAAAAATTTCTTTTTATTTTATCTTGTCTATAAGCATAAATTAATCCTATGTAAAGCACATCAGCGGAAATACAAACATTGTAACATACGCCAACCAACCAACATTAAACAGTTCATTTTAATCTTTTACAGCAGGTCGTTTCGAAACGCCCTTAGGGTGTTCCGAAACGCCTTGACTTGGTCAACAGGCCAGGGTCAACCATAGGGTGACCGTTTCGAAACAGGGGTGACCCGTATCGAAACGCCCTTGACGGTCAATATCTCGTGGTCAACGAGATTTGACCGATTCGAAACATCAAAGGCCCATTTCAGAACGCCTTTATCTCGTCAATTTCTCAAAATTTCAGTAGCAAAAATGTTCCGAAACGACCCCCATCCGTTTCGAAACGGCAGGCCATTTGCAAAGGAGTCGTATTAGAACAGGGTGACCCGTTTCGAAACGCCCCCTGTCTGCAGACTCGTTTTGGCTGTTTTAAGGCACAAGGGTGCCCCAAAACACCACCAAAACACCCTACAACATCACAACAATTAAACTTAAAGCATACCAACCATACTAGCATGTTTCAACAAGATTAAGACAAGTCTAATACTAAGGCAAGACCTCACAAGACATGCATTCATTCAACATCATTCAAGCATATATATAATCTCTAAGGCATAAGGCTAACATTCAAAATAAGCAATTTAGGCATGAGTTACAATTCAACATGGCAACACCAACCATGCAAAAGCAAGATATCAAGGAGTCTATGCATGCTCCTAAACAACCAACAACTATCCAACAAAGCAACACATGTCCCATTGCTCAAACTATTACATGTCTAACATTAAAAATCCATACTTGAAGCACTCAAGGTTAACAACCACACTTGGAGGCCCTCCACTTGCCCAAGCAACCCACGAACTAAGGATCTGCAATGTTGAACAAAGAGAGCGTAAGCAATGATGCTTAGTGAGGGTAAGCTCTAAAAACAAACCTCAACATCGCAGGGTCCGAGCACGATCTAGCCAAGGTAAAACACAATCATACCAAGGGTCCACAAGAACCATGAAGTAAAGATGCATGAGCAATATACAATATAAATGCCATGATCATAAGCTTAACCTCATAATACATATAAGCACATACAAGCATCCATCAAAGATCATAAACCTCAACACTTTGATATACATATCAACCAACATTGGCACCTAGCTATGACCCGAATACGCGGATAGACATGTTGGAACTCACATCCAACAACCACATTACCTCACGGTGGGATTACACTCATCACCGGTCTCGCGGAGGGGATTCCACTCATCCTCACGCCCCGTCGATGGGATTCCACTCATCACCGACTATATTTAGACACAATTCCGGGCGAACCCGTACTCCTCCTTGGTGACTCAACTCCACCAAGGCCATGCGCGACTTTTGACTCATGTGTACACACTAACATCCTAATGATCGATCATTTGTATTCAAGTAAAACTAGTGCCAATATTTACTCACTTCACATTACTCATTTCAATCAATCTCGTGCTTAGCACGTACTCACCAACAACCATCATCATGCATGTCTCAAGCATCACAAGTCATATCTCAACCCACATGTATAATACAATATACACATGCATTCATACCACATTTCATACGAGACATACACAACCATATAATGAGTTCATCCAAGTGCTCTAGATCAAGCTTAGGATTAGGCTACCACCCTAATCCTAACTCTAGGTGGGTCTACCAAGCCCAACCTAGTCCATATACTCGAACCAACTATTTTAAAATCATTTAAAGCAATTAACCACTCACCTAAGCTTCCAAGCTCAAAGACCAAGCAAGCCACCACTTCAAATTCCCGAATTTACTTCCGATGCCTCACCGATGCCCAAACTTGATTCTAATCAATCCCAAACACAAACAAAACATCCACAATCAATATCTTATCATCGAAACTAACCCGGAATACAATTCAACCACAAACTACTATGTTGCAAGCATGAGAAATATCTATTTTTCGCCAATTCGGATGGCCCCAAAACCTTGTCCAAAAACCATGGTTTCAACTTCCATTATACCCACAAATGATTCCAATTCAATCCCCAACCATAGTACTATCAAAAGCCTATCAAAACCTACCTAAAACAACCCCCAAAACTCACCCAAAACCCTCCAAAAACCCCAAGTTTACCCAAATCCGAAAATTGATCAAAATCATTTGAAATTCACATATGTAGTATCATTTG
This sequence comes from Hibiscus tridactylites, assembly GCA_958450335.1. Taxonomy (NCBI): domain Eukaryota; kingdom Viridiplantae; phylum Streptophyta; class Magnoliopsida; order Malvales; family Malvaceae; genus Hibiscus; species Hibiscus tridactylites. Next base: position 74,205,105 of record OY288284.1, on the reverse strand, counting down.
GCTCCTATATTCCCTAACTAACCATAATAAATCAAAATATTAGGTTTAGCTACACAAAGGCACCATTTTTAATCAAATCATTTAAAAACCCCATTTTCAAATCTTCAATGAAAATGAAAATAAATGGTACTTTTAAAGAGAGGAAGGTAAGGGGAAGTCAAAAACGTTATTACCTTTCAAAACGGAGTTGAAATGGAGGGGCTTTTTGAATGGAATAGTAACAAGGGGGAGGAGAGTTCTTTCACGTTGGGAGGAAATAAAGAAGAAGGTGAATAGTATTAAAATGTTTATTTTGAAACCCAAAATTTTAAAAGGATCATTTCAAAAACTAACCCGAGACCAAATAATATTAAAATATTATTTTCACCTAACCCCTAAACCCGGGTGTTATATTGGTCACTAGGAAAAATCCTCTGAATCACATCTGCTTTCCATGAACGACCAGTTGAGTCGTTATCATCAATTAAATCCGCCACCCAGCTATACTGAAGGGGAATGGCATCAATCGTTACTCGGTCATTTTCTAGCCCAGGAACCCAAACATCGTTCCAGATACTAATGCTCTTACCATCCCCCACCATCCAGCCAACTCCTTTCTCCAGAAGCCCACGACAGGCCCAAATACTTTTCCAAGTGTAGGAGGGGTTATTACCCAAATTCGAATCCATAAAGGACCCATTTGGAAAATATCTTCCCTTGAGGACCCTTGCTAAGAGCCCATTAGGCCTGGTTAAAATGTGCCACCCAGGCTTAGCCAAAATAGCAATAATAAACTTCGCGAGATTACGGAAGCCCATGCCACCCATAGCCTTGTACGCACATAGATCCAGCCATCTCGACCAATGAATGCCTTTTCCGGAGCTATTATTACGCCACCAAAATCTGTTGTAAATGGATTCCAAGGCACTACACAAGGATAGTGGAAAAAGAAAGCACTGCATTGCGTATACTGGTATAGCTTGCAAAACAGATTTCAGAAAAACCTCCTTGCCTCCCATAGACAGAAATCTAACACTCCATCCCTCCACTTTCTTATTTGTTCTATCCCGCAACCCTGCAAACGCTTCCTGCTTATTTCTACCAACCATAGTCGGGAGGCCCAAATACTTCTTAGGGTTGTTTGAGATTCGGACCCCCAATAAGGCCCCTATATCATCTTTAACATTCTAACTCAAATTGTTACTGAAATAAATCAGAGATTTTTCAAAATTTACCTTCTGACCTGAGGCTCACTCATAACTTTGGAGTAGGTTTCTCATAACTGTTGCCCCATGAATAGATGCATCTCCAAACAGGATGCAGTCATCTGCAAAGAATAAGTGTGTGAGAGTAATACCCTGTCGGCCCACCTTGACTCCTTTCAGCATGTTATTAGCCTTGGCGGAATGTAGTAAAGCTGAAAGTCCTTGTGCACAAAACAAGAATAGATATGGGCTCAGGGGGTCCCCTTGTCTCAGCCCACGAGTAGGCTGAAAGCTCTCACTAGCTTTACCATTAAACAAGACCTTGTACGAGACCGATTCCACACAGCGCATAACCAGAGAAACCCATCTATCGTCAAACCCCAACTTGGACATTATACTCGTGATAAAGGGCCACTCCACCCTATCATATGCCTTGCTCATGTCCAATTTCAAAGCAAAAGAATCGTTCCTTCCTCCTCTTCTCATTTTTAAAGAATGAAGAACTTCATAGGCAATCAATATATTGTCTGTGATATGCCAGCTAGCCACAAAAGCACCTTGCGTGTCATCAATACAATGATCCAACAAAGGACTTAGCTTATTAACAATAGCTTTCGCAATAATTTTATAAAGCACATTACATAAGCTTATTGGGCGGAATTGAGTCATATTGGCTGGATTTTCCACTTTCGGGATTAAGACAATACTCGCATCATTAATACACGAAATATCCCCGCTATTGTTTAGAATATTTAAACAAAAATTCGACACCTCCTCACCTACGATATGCCAATATTTCTGATAAAAGAGCGCAGGGTATCCATCCGAACCGGATGCCTTTAAGGGAGCCATGCCCTTAAGAGCCGCAGAAATCTCATCCTTTCGGAAAGGTAAGAGCAGCATTCTGTTCATATCATCATCAACAACAGTTCTAATGCTATTTAAAATGGAGTTTTCCCTTACCGAGTCCGCACTAGTGAACAAGTTAGAGAAGAAATCAACCGCCATAGATTCCATCGCATTTTCATCCGTGACCCACATTCCCAAATCATCTTGCAACTTATTAATTGTGTTCTTCTTCTTTCGATACGATGCCCATTTGTGAAAGAATGTGGTATTCCGGTCTCCATGTCTGAGCCAATTAACCCTTGCCCTTTGCTCTCAATACATCTCCTCCTTATCTGCCTCTAAATTAAGTGCAAGCTTCACATCCAAAATTTCTGCTAACACTTCATCATCGGGATCTTTATGAGTCAGAGACGAGAGTTTTGCTTTTAGGACTCGGGATCGATTGCAATAAATGCGTTTATTTTCTTTCTGCCATTGAATAAGCTTAGTTCCAAGCATCTCTAATTTTGAAGGGAGAATAAGATTATTCCCCATCCAAAATTCTTTAATGAGAGGTTCACATGTCTCTTCTAAAGTCCAGTTCGCATTGAATTTGAAAGCTTGCTCATTTAAACAACCAGAAGGAGAGTCATGTTGCCAATGAGTGAGCAAAACCGGGCAATGATCAGACATCGAATGCGAGAGGTGCTGAACAGAAAAATCTGGAAAAGAATCCCACCATGACGAAGTAGCAACTCATTTGTCAAGTCTTTCCCAGATAACATTAGTGGATAACCGACCTTTCTCCCACGTGTACCATTGACCCGTGAATCCCAAGTCCATTAAACCACAATCTTCTAGTGCCAATCGGAAAGCCTCCATGTTTCTATTGGATCTTAATCGACCGCCCTCCTTTTTTGAAGAGAGAAGAATCTCATTAAAATCCCCCATCACCAACCATGGTAGACTCTGATCTTCACTCAACGACCGTAATAAATTCCAACTGTCCTTTCGTAAACCTTCTACTGGATTGCCCTAGAATCCCGTGAAACGCCACATCGAGGGAGGCGAAGCGACAGAGATATCGGCATCAATATGGAATATAGAGAAACTCCGAATAGAAACAGATACATCACGGTTCTAGGCTAGAGATAATCCACCACAGGAGCCATTTGCACTCACATCAAAACCTTGCGAATAACCAAGTTGTCGACGAACCCGAGCCATCCGAACATCTGACAGCTTTGTTTCCATAAAAAACACTACATTGGGGCGAATTTCCCTCAGTTTATTCTTGAGGCGACGAACTGCCCGCAGCTTCCCCAGGCCACGGACGTTCCAACTTAAGGTTTTCATTGTGACTGGCCGGCCTGCGAAAAGAGGCCTGCCGATGAAGTCGATGAAACACCATACAAATCCGTGGCAACATAAAATCCTGGTGGTGGAGTTTGAACACGTGGGCGTTTAGTTCCCTCAATTGGATCTAGAGCTTGATCTTCATTAACAGTAGACATGTGCGTGTCCATGATGGGTCCATATGCTGCAGCTGGCCCATAAATCTGTCCACCCATAATTTGATTAGTCAACCCAGGCTGCCTTCCAGATATTGGATAAGGGGATTGAATCCCAAAATTTCCGCCCTGTGATATAGTCTTATCCTGATCAGGATTGTTTCCACTAATCCCGTTAGGAACACCAATCCCGGAAAAATAGGCAACATTAACGGGCTCCTCCCTGAGCCAGGGGCTAGACGCTGGAGTTGCCCTTCTTGACGGCGCTCGGAGCGACGTATCTCATCCAAAGACGATCTCCTCATCCCCCTTCACCACCCTCATCGGACAGAAGCTCTCACCATGTCCCAGTAATCCACAAATAAAGCAGAACAGAGATAACTTCTCATATTCGAAGCGAACATAATGATCTTTGCCCCCGCCAAGTATTAACTTTTTCTTTCGCTTTAGGGGTGATCGACAATCCAAAAGAACACGGATTCGCATTATGCGCTTATAGCCCAACGCCACTGCTGTAGAATCATATTCCATAAAGCTGCCAATGAAAGTTCCTAAAGATTTGGCCACTTTCTCTGAAATAAAGTCAGGGGGCACATCATGTATTAACACCCAAAAAGAGATAAGAAATAAAGGCACCTGCAAGGGATCTTCGCCATCCACCAGTCGATGCAGAATAAGTAAATGATTATTAAAATACCAGGGGCCTCCCTTCTCAATACGATTCGCATCCACATTATTAAAGAATCTAAAAAGGAACCGATTATCACCAATATCTGAAATAGCTATTCCTCCCACTGGCTTCCAGACATTCGCCAGGGTTGTTTTCATTGTTGGGGCATGGATTACGCTATTAGTGAGAAAACGTCCGGCAAAACAATACTCATAAGTGATCGGAGCAACCACCTCTTCAACCTCAATCTGGAGACCATCATCTTCTCCCTCAGTGATAGAAAGGGTAGCCATATCCGCAGTCACTGTCGCCATACCAAGGGAAAGCAAAGCACCAAAACAAAACTAAACAGAAATGAAGAGAGAACCAGATCTGAAAAATACGGAAACGTGCCACAAGAGCAGAGGTACAATATTGAAGCACTAATTTTGTATAGTGTGTTTGCCTTATTAAAAAAGACTAAAAAGTTGAACATATATTATCCTTATATCACTCTCAATTATTAAAAAAATTACATATACAGTAAAACCTCTTGAGATCCCTTTTATAAATATAAAGGTTGCACACAATATCTTTATCAAAATTATACATATTTGCTAAATTGAGAATTTTTTTAATTAATAAATTATTAATTTATCGATATATTAACATCTCTCTAAATTTTATGGTCCTAAAGGTATTAATTTATTGAGGTTTTTAGTAATAAATTTGTATACCTTAAAAAAGGGTCAACTTGAATTCAAAAATCTGGATAATTTCTAAACCCCTAGTCGTTCATAACATTTTTCTCTAACTTAAACGCCTATTTTTTATCTTTATTTGATCAACGACAACATTAAATTTGATGTCAATTATTGGCCGTGATATTCTTTCTTTTCCTTGCTTTATTATATCTTATCTTTAGTTTTGTTTTGTTTTGTTTTTCTTCTAATTTACCTAATAGAGTCATAATTAATTACCTTAATTTGATTTACAGTTTGCAAAACGTATTCTCAAGTTAGAAAATGGTAAATAAGAGAAAATAAATCACAGATTGTCATTCCATGATCTCTTGGGGTACAAACCTTGCCAACTTCATAATTTTCTATATTTAACTTAGCCATAACTCAATCTGTCTAACCATGAAATTTACGTAATATTCCCTATTATATCAGCCCAAATCTTATCAATATTAAGAAATTTCAAAGTGAATATTTAAAGATAGAAAAGATTTCATTTGAAAAAACCTTCGACTTGATCTTGAAAATTTTAATTAAAATTTAATATAAGTTATTACGAGCTCGATTTTTAAAAATATCATCTCGATTAAGACCGAGTCGAGTTCAAATACCTAATTTACGAGGTCAAAACCTAAATTTTTTCAAGATTTGTAGGAGGTTGAGAAACTAACTTGTAAAAGCACATACACTAAACCAGGAGTGTCAAGTAACAAGACAGATAGAGATACCTTAAACAAAGACAAGATGAGAGTTCAGTCCATAATAAGCAATTTCCTATAATTGGCTTAACACTTTTTAGAGCAATGTTGAAACAAGATTTGGTCTTCCTCATTTAAGGTTTTGTTGTCTTCCATTTTCATTTTTTTTTTTGGGTTTGAGTTTCAGGCCACAAATCCAATGCGCTGCAGGAAACCAATGTTTCTTTTCGCACCTGGGTTTTTTCTTCTTGATTGTTCTCGTTTGGATATTCTTACATTCTTTGATTGAGATTAATCCAACGTCAATCATTGTTCCATTCTGGTTTTCTTTCTTTCTTCTTTGTATTGAATTCTGGTCCACGTTTTAGGTGATCATGCGTGCAATATGTTGTGGTCTCACGCCTGTGTTATTTGGTTCCAAAGCAGTCAAACTTGTCCAGGTGAATGTTTATATATATATATATATATATATATATATGTGTATTGTTGTTCAATCTGCAGAAATCAAGGGCTGTTCTTCTTGTGTTAGATTAAAATTCTAGAATTCTGGGTTTAACCCACCATTGTTGGCAATGTGGAGAACATGTTTACTTGTTAAAAATGCCATTTTTAATGCATTTTCCATCTCCCTTTTTATGAATTGTCCTGGATTTTTTTGTTAATTTTCTACAAAATTCCCATTTCTGCACAATTCTGATGTTATATCCACATGTCTGAGTCATGTTTGATTAAAATCCTGATGTTATATGACACATAATGTTACACAAAACCTGCAAATTCTTTTGCTGTTAGCAATCCTCAAATGAAGATTTTGATCTTCTATATATATGTGTGTGTATGTATATATGCAGGGAAAAACATCTCTACCAAAGTCATGCATGAGTCAAAAGAGAAAGAAGGGGTCCAAGCGGGACAATTCATCTTCATTGCAAATCAACTTCATTCTGATGATGGAGCTTAGGAAGAAAATTATAACTTTTCGAGACATCATCGGTCTACCGCCCTGTGATACAGCTTTATCCACTGATCAGGTATTCGTTTATTCGTTTTGTTCGAAGATTTTCAAGCATTCGAAGATCTTCATGTATGTCTTAATTCTGCAGATGATAATAGGGACAATGCAAGATCTCCATAAGTACTACCCCGAAAGCATACCCCAGTTCCGCGGATCGAAATTGAAAAGATTACCTCTTGATAAGGTATGCAATCTTTCTGTAAAACTATCTGGTATTCTGTTTAGATTGGAGCATGACTTCAAGATTGATCTTATCCTAACAATCTACATGAAATTTGCCTATGAACAGCTACTGATGTACTTCTGCAAGTCGTTGCAAGATCTGGCAGACATATCGAATATGAGCGGTGAAGGGATAGACAAATGCAAGCTTGATCTAAATGACAATGAAGAGCCCAAAAGTGTTGAACAACTTGGTAAGTATGAAGTAAATTTTCTCAGAGATGTTATTACTTATATGTATCTTTGTTTGTATCTGATAAACTGCAAAGAAGGAAGCACTTGCAAGAACTTTTGGGTACATTTTCGTATGTGTTTTTTCGGTATCCTGTATCGAAAACGAGTCTAGTTGCCACATATGAACTTGTTTGTTCTTGACTGAAATTTATGATGATTCCCCCCTTTTTTCACCTTTTGGCAGTTGAAATTACTGTGGCAACACTCAATGGGTTGATTAAGATAGCAAGAGAGAAATGTGATTTGAGTAAAGAAGATGAAGAGAATGATGATAAGGATTTATGTCAAGAGGTTAATCCTCGTAAAGAAAACGGCTGTTGCTGCCCGTCACCGAATTCGGTGCTGCCTGAGTTGATGGACGGTCCATTAAAACCTCTTTTGTTGTCTGTCAATGTTCAAGCATTGGGGAAACTGAGCCCCATGGATGTGGAGCGACTGAAATTACATATGCTTCCTGGTTATGGAGATGAAGTTACCAGTTTTTTGAAGCAAAACAAGGTGATGATTGAGGAACAAGATGAAAATGGTGAAGTTGTTGATGAAACCGGGGATCTGAACTCTCGAAACGAGACACTAGAGGATCCAGTTTCTGATTCAGATGGTGCATCTGGTGGTACAATGATAAATGGAAGCAATGCTGCACCAATGACACCACTGTTAATGCCGCCGCCAGAGGTGACACCACCTCCCGAGTTGTCTGTAAATGTAGGAGCGGATGAAGATAGTTCAGCATTAGCACCACCAGCAACACCAGCAGAACCAACATCACCGCCACCACAGCCATCCCAACCAAATGTAGAAGCTGCAGAACCAACGTCAGAAGCAAAAGAATCAGAGTCGCCCTCACCGGGTTCAGCACTGGAAGAAACAGCAGCAACTGCAGTACCATCACCTCCACCAACAGAGTCAAATATAGAGGTAACAGCAGCAGCAGCAGCGCCAACAGAGCCAAATATAGAGGTAGCAGCAGCAGCAGCAGCGCCAACAGAGCCAAATATAGAGGTAGCAGCAACAACAGCAGCAGCAGCGGCGCCAACAGAGCCAAATATAGAGGTAGCAGCAACAGCAACAGTAGCAGCAGCGCCAACAGAGCCAAATATAGAGGTAACAGCAGCGCCAACAGAGCCAAATATAGAGGTAGCAGCGGAACCACCACTACCACTATCGGCGCCAACAGAGCCAAATATAGAGGTAACAGCACCACCACCATCAGCGGCAACAGAGCCAAATATAGAGGTAACAGCGGCACCACCGCTACCACTATCAGCGCCAACAAAGCCAAATATAGAGGTAACAGTGGCACCACCACTACCACTATCAGCACCAACAGAACCAAATATAGAGGAAACAGCAGCACTCCTTCCACCAGAACCTCCTGTAGTGGAAAAAGAAGCACCAGTTACACCAAAACCACCTCCTCTTCCTAGAAGTATATCAGCACCAATTACACAACCACAACCACCACCACCTACTCCTACTAGAACTGTTTCTGTTACACTTACACCACCACCACCACCACCTCCTCTCACTAGAGCTGTTTCACTTACACAACCACCACCACCCATTATGGCTTCAAATGGATCAGGACCAGCAGTACCACCACCACCACCAGGAGCGCCACGGGCAAACGGAGCTGCTCCACCGCCTCCACCAGGAGCGTCAGGGGCTAAAGGAGCTGCTCCACCGCCTCCACCTGGTGGCTTGCGCTCCAAGAAACCAGATACTAGATTGAAGAGATCAAGTCATATGGGTAATCTATACCGAAATCTCAAGGGCAAAGTCGAAGGAGTTCCTAAGAAAGGCCCCTCAGGAGCTAATGGAAGAAAGGGAGGAGGAGGAGGAGGAGGTGCTGCAAGCAATGGCAATGGGAAACAAGGAATGGCTGATGCATTAGCAGAGATGACAAAGAGGTATATATATATATGTGTGTGTGTGTGTTACATTAAAATCCAATAAGTGGCTCTTCGTATTTTTTGTCACTTTGTTTTGGTCTCAGATCAACTTACTTCATACAAATCGAAGAAGATGTAAAGAAATACGAAAACCAAATCAAAGAGATCAAAACTTCCATCAGTACATTCAAAACCAATGACATGTCTGAGCTAGTTAAGTTCCACAGATCTGTGGAATCCGTTCTCGAGAACTTAACAGACGAAACTCAGGTTAGTTCTCTCTTGTTTCTAGTTCTACCGTCCTACAAACCAATGAATCTATCGCCTCATGAATCGTTGGCCGACCATCAAATGTTTGCAATCTGCAGGTTCTTGCAAGGTTTGAAGGCTTCCCTGGAAAAAAGCTGGAGGCAATAAGGATAGCAGCGGCTCTGTACTTGAAGTTAGAATCAATGCTGACTGAGCTACAAAACATGAAGATTGAGCCTCCTTTGGCTCAGCTTCTCGAGAAGGTCGAACGTTCCTTCGACAAGGTATCGGTTGGTTCTTGAATTCTCCTATAAGATTGTAATACAGTTCTCATCAATAGGCATTGATATTGATCATTACTTGAACAGATAAAAAAGGAAATAGACTCCCTGGAGCGAACCAAGGATGAAGAAGCCAAGAAATTAAAGGCTCACAACATCGATTTCGACTTCAAAATTATTTTACGAATCAAAGAAGCAACGGTTGATGTTTCCTCCAACTGCATGGAGTTTGTACTGAAGGTAACTCTGTTTCTCGATTCTCAGCCAAATTCAAAGCTTGTTTTTTTATTACTTGTCTAGCACGTAATAATTGGATTCTTCACATTCAGGAGAGAAAAGAATCAAAATTGGCAGCAAATGAAGTGTCCAAAGGCAAAGGTGAAGCACAAAAGAAAGTGTGCACTAAAATGCTGTGGAGGGCTTTCCAATTTGCTTTCCGGGTTTACACATTTGCCGGCGGACATGACGACTGTGCCGATAGGCTGACCCGAGAACTGGCTCATGAAATCGAGACTGATCCCGAACATAAGTAATTGTAACCCCGATATATGTAAGGTGTGGCATATAGTAATGAGCAACTTGCGGAATCGGATTTCTCTGTAAATTAAATCCACTTTTGTTTGAGTTGTGATTTTGATGGACTGGGAAATTGAAAGTTGCTTCAGGAGTTTGAAACAAAGCTCTTAAAAAACAAACCAAAACTCCCTTACTTAGATTGTATAACACATGATTTTTTTTATATCTCTTTTATATCAATATATATTTATAATTTACCTAATATATTCTATGGTCATGGACGTGATGACCTTACTTATAACCGATTTGTGTCGCACACTTAGCTTTGGTGGGAGAATCTTATAGCAGGAATTTTTTTTGTATACACAAGGCCTCGAAGTCGAATTTTATGGACTAACCGGCAAGGTACGACCTGTAAATCCGACATTAGGCGAGGATGGTTTGGGTCCTTTTGTTCCTGGAAGAAAATCATTGGGCTCCAGGCTTTGTTAGAGGTGTAAATATTGGGCCATCACCCACCTGAGTTCTTGGGCTAACAATTGAATTGTGCAGCCCTCATTCATTGCTGAGATCCTTTCACAATGTTCCTGCAGAGGAAATTCTGCTATTTCTTTCTTGTTTTGATCCCTTTCACAAGCGTTAATTTTTCAGTTTTCACTAAAATTTAGGGAAAATAAAAAATTATGATATCAGTCACATATTAGAAATTCGATATTTTATAGTTATTTGTGACATTCTAATCAATATGAAATTAATAAAATCGATATATTTCATTCCCGAACGCTTCGAAACCGACCAAATATCCAATCCACATCGGGACAATGATCATCACTAGAAAATGAGACCAAACTTAGAAATTTTCCATGTCTTCATGATTTGGTTGTGTTATCTCTGCACCACGTCAAATTAAAGAATTGTGCATGACAACCGAGGTGAAGTCGGTTGCATCCACGTATATAAATAAAATCAGAATAAATATGGACTCAGCTCACAACGTCATCTGTAGTCTCAGCTAATAAGGTCTATCCATATCATTTTTACTCATACAATTAAAATGATGTTGGTTGCATCCACGTATGTAAAGAAGATCAGAATAGAAATAAAAAAATTATTTGATGGACCAGGCTCACCACGTCATTTGTGGTCCCAACCAATAAGGTCCATCCATGTCATTTTTACCTAAGGTGAATCTTTACCTCTTTCTTACATGTAAAAAAGAATGGGTAATTATTTGATTTTTTTTACATGAATGGATCTTAATGGATGGGATCACAGATGACGTGGTGAGCCAGGTACATTTAATAATTTTTTCGGACAGTACCCCTTTCTATGCCCTAAATAAAAAAATCAGGCTTAGGGTTTAGCGTTAGAGTTCATGTAATTATGATTAGAGTGTATTTTTTATGGTTTAAAATTTAAAGTTATGACTTAAAATTTATTTATTTTTTACTGATAGAGCATACAAAGGATACCGAAAAGTGTCCGACGGTCGAACTTTATGCTATGAAACAAAGCCCGGGAAGGGTGGCCCCAATGTGCACATGCTCTAGAATTGAACTAAAAGAGAATTAGGACATAGCATGTTGGAACAAAGATTTGGTTGCCCTAATAAATATCAATGAAATCTACAAAGCCAACAGTTTAGACCGACCAGTAGAAATGATGTGGGGGACAAGGCAAAAGAGAATGATTCTCAACAAGTGGAGAAACGAATCCATGCAAATATTACCACTAATATATGTCCAGATATTCAAAATCATATCCATAAGAATCTTCCCATCGCATCTAGTTTCCCTTGTTTAGCTGGAAGAGACCCCATCTCTAAGGTTTTGCATTCGGTTAATTTGGTTAACCGACCGAACTAAATTACTCAAAATTTATTAATTGATTTTTTTTTTGTTTTAACCGCTAATTGAATCGGAAAAAAATCGGTTAATTTGGTCGTTTTTCCAGTTAACCAAAAATTTTAAGTAAATTACACATTTGGTCACTAAATTATGCTAAAATGGTCTTTTTAGTCACTAAACTTTCATTTTATGCTAATTTGATAAAAGTTTAATGACCATTTTATAATATATCAAAAAATTTAATGATTATTTTATAATTATTAAAAGTACAATGACCAAAAATAAATATATGTAATATATATAATATTTAATATATAATAATTTCGTTTAATTCTGTTAATTAATCGGTTTCGAACCGAATTAACCGATAATTAAATTTCTCAAAAAATAACCGTTAACAAAATATATTTAAATTAACCGACCGAATTAACTGGAAAAAATTTGGTTCGATCAGTTAATTCGGTTAAAACCGAGTAATGCACACCCCACCCATCTCTGAACTCTCCATACGCACGTGTTATATAGAGATTATCGTATAACTTTTTAGTTAATTAAAAAATTGTTGTGTTTATCTTTTTACTCAATTTTAACTTGTAAATTATATTGCCCATTGCTAGTAGAGTTTAAAAGCTATCAAGTCATTCTACTATATTGAAGGAAAAAAACATCCTCGTATGACTACAAAAAGAAAAAAAAAGCCTTACAAGAGCAGTTAAAATTATCTATTATTTTTACACAACAAAAATAATGACAAAGCCTAATAATAATGAGAGAAGAAAAATAAAAAAGAAAAGTTAGTAATAATTGACCAGTCTATCACTAAAATTATTACCGACAATAAAAAAAATAACATAGGAAAGTTAAGAGAAAAAAATGACACAAGAAAGAAATGTAAACCCCCCAAAAAAAATCTTATAGAAACTGACATAGTTTAAACAAGAAAAATTGAACCGTTTTTGATTCAATAAGGAAAGAGTTATATCCACAATGTAAGATGAACATCGTCTGTTTTTTCACTGAGATACTTGTTGGGTTCAGATAATTTTATATATTATGTTCGATTGTTAAAAAAAAGACGTTCCCTTTTCATGGTATGATCTGAGAATCATCCCATGGAATGTTGAGATCCGTAGAGACAAGTTCATCAATATCATCCCAATCCCAGTAGCAGTTGGCCATTTCAATGCCACTCATGACGCCCGGCATGACAATATTTGGATCCGACGTGGATTTTTCCAAGGAACTCGAACTCGAACTTGAAAATGGAAACTGTAAGCCTTGAGACATGGTGGTAGCACCCAGGAATACTTCATTGCTTGTGCTGAAAATTTCGCTGATCTCCGATGAATATGATGGACGAACCTGATCATTGAGCCTACTGTTAAGGCAGGACGTGGTGGTGGAGCTTTTTGTGGCGGCTGTGGCTGCGGTGGATGTCTTGATCCGCTTGTTTTTGCGGCCGCCACCGACAGGAACGTTGCGAAGGGTGCCACCTTTTGTCCAATGTCTTTTACAAGTCTTGCAGTAATACCTAGGCTGTGACTTGTTATAGTTGTTGTAATAACAGAACTTCGTGTTCGGAGAATCGCACCTCGGACACTTCAATGGCGGCTCTGATTCAGGCTGTTGGTTCTGTTGATGTCGTTTCTTTATTGATGAAGCTTTCGATAGCTCCGTAGTTGGAGCAGCCTGCGACAAAGATTGGCCCTGGTTCCACCCGATGCCGTCGCTAGAAACGTGCTTGGAACTCAATCCCATATCTCAGAAACTCTTTCAAAACCCTACAAATTTTGAAGCTTTTTAGGACACAAATCAGATCAAGCTGAAGAAAAACTAGTGATGTTCATGGGAATTGTTCCTTATAAACATGTCAGTTTGATGTTTTTAGGACACAAATGGGATATTGGAGGGTGTGAACTGTCAAGTGTAAGGAAATTCCCGGAAAAGTGATGAGAAATGAGCCTCTTATTGCGAAGGGAGAGAGGTTTGCTTAGGCGTGAAGGTGCTGGTGGTGGTGGGTTGGTGACACGTGGAAATGGATGGACCGTTAATAGTGGAGTGATTGAACGGGGTGATCTTGATCGATATCCAAAAAAGGAAAATTAGTGCTTAAATTCTGACATTGTAAATGTAACTATTTGATTAAGAGGATCACCTAATAATAGACCTTTATCAGAATTAATCAATCAATACGTTAAAAATAGGTGGTTAAACAAGAGAATTTTGAAAATAACCTTGAATATGTAGTTCATTTCTTTAAAAAAATCCACAACAACTATAACGGAAATTTTCGTTTCTCTTCTAACTAGATGTTATATTGATGTATGAATGAAGATCAAGAAAATTAATTTTGCATATTGTTCCGTTAACGATTCTGATTACATCGACAAACTATCATAAAAAGAAATCTAATCATATTAGACTTTCAATCTTTCTTGATCAAAAGGTGTGTCGTCATGACCGCTACACAAACACCAAACTACTATAAAGATAGAGAAAAATTGTGCCACAAGACAAACGAAAAATCGTGTCACTCTTGTTATAACATGAACATATACATTTATAATAATAGCGGAACATTAGTTCACATTTTTATGCGATTAAAAGCCCATCGTTAGGACATATTTAATCGAATCCTTCTCATAATTTAGTTCGAAATGAATGGCAAGCAATAGGAAATATTATTATAAATGTATAGGTCAAATTTTAGTTTCCGAGATCTATTTTTTATATATATACGACCACTGAATTTTTATTATAACCATAGAAAATATTACAATTACAATACATTAATGAAAGAAAATAACGAAACTAATCTATTCAAATTTCTTACAACTAAAAATAAAGAAAAGTGAAAAAAATTATGGAAATAAGCATACCATCAAAATTCAGAAGCTTCCTAAATCTCCTTGTCTCTATCCAATCGGGACTCATAACTGATAAAAAAGGAGTGTTGAGCGATCCAAACTATCAGGCAGAATATTCCGCTACCCAGGACTGATTACATAGGCAAACAACCATCAACCGAGTGGAGATCTACCTTTGCGTGACCACCGACAAAATCATAATCAGAAACTAGCGCCGATTAAAAACTCTATGCGAGCAACGATCGACCGCTAGGGTATGTTGAATCATGCCACAAGGACAGATGAAACAAAACCACAAAAACAAAGAAAACATGTCACAAGAATAGAAAAAAAGTGTGTCACAAGGACAGAGAAAATGTGTGGCATAAAAGCAAAGATTCTTATTAGAAAATAAAAAAAAAGAAAAATCAGAAAAATAATAAACATCGGCGATCGACAACCAATAGCTAGGTGATTGCCGATCGTCGACTAATGCAAAAAAAAATTAAAAAAAAAAAACTTACGGGAGGCGTAGGATTGCTAGAGAGAAAAAACTAGGGTTGAGTAGCTAGGGTTTGTACTAGTTTCCGAGATCTATTTGACTAAATGATTCATATATGTTTTATATAATATCTAATTCGAACCTAAAAAATGGTTTTAATGAAAAACAGATGATGTTCATCTTATAAAATTTAGGTTCAAATCGCTTTGTCTGCAAAGTGTATGTGCATTGTCAAAGAGTTGTGAATATGTCCACTTATATATTATAACAAAAAATAATATCAACGGATTGGTGTTCAATCAACATTTTTTTTTGAATAGGTGTCCAATCAACAATTAAATTTAAAAACAATTCTTAAAAAACATATATATGTAAGCTTTTTTACCGGAAAACATAAATGTAAGTTATGACATCAAAACAACATATAATCATATAGAATCATTGGAAATGATAATACGCGATTAATAATATTTTGATTTATTGATAAATTGTTTGAAGTTGATCAAATGAAATAACATATATGATAGGTTTAGTACTAAAATAAGTGTACAAACTATTTTTTTAGATGTTTAATTTTTTTGTCCCTTTTAGATTCTTAAATTATCACTTTGGTCAAAGTGTGCCCAACTATATTTTTTCCGTCAAAGTAGGTGCCTCAATTTGACCTTAAAAGGGGCAAATATGATAGTTTGGGCACCTCAAAAGATCAAAAAAAGTTTAGGCACCTAAAAGAGAAAATGAGATAGTTTAGGCATCTAAAAGGTGCAAAAAAATTAAACACTTAAAAGGAGAAAACTGAATAGTTTAGACACTTATTTTGACATTAAACTTATATAATAATATAAATAACAAATTAATTAGTTTAGGGTAGTAGCGGAGTCGAGTGAGTAATTGACATGTCAGTTTACACTTAAATTTTATTGAAAAAATAGTTATATAAGAATTTATATAAAAAAATTAAAAGAATAAATTTAATATTATTTTAAAAGAATATTTATATTATTTTTAATATTTTATATCGTAATTTAAATTTTTTAACTTCATTACCGAAAAACGAATGCGAATGGAATTCGAATTTTGGTCGGTTAGTTAGGTAAAGTTGATTGTCATGACAAAGACAATATATAGAATATGTGCCAAGCAATTTAGCATGTTATACTAAGCAAAGTTCTGTTTCATAATCAAACTTTAATTAGTAATCTAATCAAAATAGTCCAACTCGTACACCTAAGAAGTTAATATCTCATCGTAACATATTTGGTACTTCACATTTCTTTTATTAATAGTTAGTATTTTACTCGTCATTCGATAAATTTAAAACGAATTTTACATAAGTCTAATACGAGATGACATTCACACTAAAAACAACCAATTATTATAAGCACAAAATTGTATAATTATCTCAGCAACTCGCATTAAAAATATAAATAAAATTTTCACGCATAATTTACATAAATTGATATTCGAAATCTGAAATCTAGATATCCAAATATTTAAGGACTTAATCTTTACGAATTACGTCAAGTCTTCATCGACTAAATATTCTTATAAGGATCCACAGAAGTCAGAACCTCGGCTTGCATGGTGGACCCATTGATGGGGAATAATCTTGGTTGAAACCGGGATGAAATTTGGAGTAAAAGTTTGAGAGTGTCAATTTAAATTTTTTAAAATTTGGAAGCTTAACAATAAGTTTCAAAAAATTTAAGGGTTTGACTAAAAATTTTAATAATTTCGAGAGATTTAACAAAAATTAAAAAAAAAAACTAAAGAGGGGATTCAATTAAAAATATTTAAAGTTTTGAAGCTTAATATAAATTTTTGAAAATAGGTCAAATTAAAATTAAAAAAAGATATAATTAAAATTTTTCAAAATTTTGGGATCCGTGGCCCTACTAATTCTTTAAAAGATACGTCACTTGTTGGAACATGAACATAATGTTATACTCAAAGGTCGGTCCAAACTAGTAGAAAACAGAAATCACTTAAAATATTCTCTAGAAAAGCAAAATAGAATTGTGAAACAAAGATTGAACAGTGACCCATCAACAGCCATGTTAGATCCCATGTTCAACATTTAAGTTTGGTTAGTCCAAAAATGTTCAACACCGGTTACCGTGACTTTTTGTTCATCATAAAATCGTTATTATATTGAGAATTTGTGTTATCTCCTCCCGAGTTAAGAATTTAATGCACGATCAATTATGAATTTTTAAGAAGTTATTTAAAAGAATTAAGGGTATAAAGTCAAAAATTTCACGGGTACAAAATTAAATTATTAATAAAAAAAATATAATAAAAAATACTTAAACTGTATGAGAATTTAAAATTTTCAGAAGTGTGAAAATGCGAACTCCCTTAACATATTTCCAATTCATATATGACTCGAACCAAACCGAGTATTTCTCACCCTTATATGATGTCAAACGAATCTCCTATTCGGAGAAGAGTGAAGAAAGCTAAGCTTCCACTCTATGATCACTGTGAGACAACAAGCCTTTCCTATTCAAAATTTTCAATGCGAAATTCGTACATTAAGACTACACGCCAAGCTAACTGATCGGATCTAAAAGGGCCAAATTTTCTACGTCGGACGGCAGAAAGGACCAAAATCAAAGCCCAAGCCATCTAATCAAATACTTTTAACCTATGTTGCACTGATACGGATACAGGGACAGATACAGGAACGAAAAACAGTAATTTTTAAAATTACAGGGTACGAGTACGGTAAGGGTACGACAAATATAAAATAAAAAATATATAATAATCTATTCATAATAATAATAATATCTAAAAGAATTAGTAAAAACAAAATGTTAATAAAATTAAAGTAAAAAATAATCGAAAAATATATAATGCATTGAAGGTGGTAACATTTTGTTTCTACAAAAGCTCTAATTTTAGGGGATAAGGGTCCAATTTAGGGTTTATAGTTTAGGAGTTTAGATTTTAGAGTACGTGATTAGAAATTAGGGTTAGTGGTAGGGTATAGGATTTAAAGGTTTAACCCCTAAATTTTAAATTCAACCCATAATTTATAAATTCTAAACAATTAAACCTAGACCTTAAATTATAAACCTTAAACTAAATTTCCAACCCTTAGAATTAAGATGTTTGTAGAAACAAAATGTTTCCACGACCAATACATAATATAATTACACAAAAATAATCCTATTTTTTATAAATTGTTTACAATTGAATAAGGCTTCCGTATAATAAAAATAATAATAATAAATAAATCACATAATTTTTTTCACGTTAAACTAAAGCAGCAAAAATAAAATAAATAAGTGCTCTTATATATATATTAATAGAAACAATTTATTGGGCCCCACAAGATGAATAAACAGTCTTGTTCATCCCCTTGTTCTTCTTTTTCGTTCAACACAATTGTAATTTTTTTAAAAAAAAAGTTTGTTGGTCGTTCCAAATCCGTTGGTGAAACTTCTGGTGGAATCTATGTCGAAACTCGTGAATCTCTCCGCTACAAAATGACCTTAGGGACGCTCGTGAAGGTCATTTGTCGTCCCCGAAACATCCCCGAATATATCTCAGTTGTTCCCGATCGATTTCGGCCGTACCCCGTCAACGTGGGACGTCTCAGATACGTCCCCTATATGTACTCGTCTCGTACTCGTCCCTGAAACATTTCGGGTACTTAAAACGGCATAAGAATGTCGTACCTGTGCTTCCTAGCTTTTAACTTATTTAATAGTGGTTAATTCACCTAACGTCTCAAATTTTAAATTGGTCTTTAAAATTTTAAAATATTTTAAATAAATCTTCAAAATATTAATCTTATCAATCAGATTTCTTCGTCAACTTAACAGTTAATTCATGCATTAATTAGAAGCAAGCTCGAATTTAACATTAAGTTTATCCAAAACATGTCATCAAATTGTAAATATGTATATACTTATTTTATTGATGGTGATAGTAACAATAAAAATCAGGGGAAATTTGTTTCATTTCATTTAACACATCTAATGCAATTTGTTCGTGCAATACGTATATACGTGTTACAATTTAATCCACGAGATTTGAATGAATTTCGCATTAACTTTGAGTTAGCATTTAAAACCTAAAGTAGTAGCTAGATTGATCGAAGAGCCTAATTGATATGGACCGTAATTAACATATCGAATTTAAAAAGTCATACATTCTAGAGGTGTTATTATATGACTATAATTGCAGGATTGCTTAATGAATTAACATAGCCTTTCAAATCAGCAAATGTAATTCATGCAAAATACAAACAGCTCATATTACTGATTGAAGATTGTGGAGGTGGTTGGTCAATATGTACGTATTAGGTCCACGAGAGAGTAATGAAGAAGTAAGGCATCTTTCCTCTATATATATTTAAAAAGAAAAAAGGAAAGGTTTTGTCAAAGCTAAAGCATCGAGGGTTGGCTGAATAAAAGGGACTGTCGCCCTCAAATCTATGTCAAATAATTACTATTTTAGTTTGGCCTATCACACTTGAGGACTCGATGGGGTCAAGAATCAAGATAGGATTTCACACCACCCATGGGACGGATTTACATGTGGCCTGTGGGTGAGGAGGGGCGATCCCCACTAAGGCTGTAATTGTGACGAGACATATCGCGAGTTACTCGAGTTCGACTCGGTCAAAGTTCGGTCAAAGCTTAACTCGATTAGACTCGACTCGAGCTTGAACTCGGCTCGAATTTTTGACGAGCCGAACCGAACTACTTGATACCCGACTCGAAAAGCTCATGAGCTACTCGAAAATATAATATACTAATTTTTATATTTTTTATAATTTAAAATCTAAATTCTTAAACTTAAAACGTTAAATATAAACCTTAAACATAATATTAAACCCTAAAATCTAAATCCTAAATTCTAAACCCAACAACCTAAACCTCTAAACCCTAAACCATAAAATTAACAAGCTTGAGTTTACACAACTTGTGTATCAAAGTTTTTTCTTCATAGTACTTTAAATGAGACGTGACAGATGAAGAGTTACTCGAGTCCAATGCAATCAAAGATAGGTCAATACTTGACTCGAATGGGCTCGAATCAAGCTCGAACTCGACTCGAGTTCTAAACGAGCCGAGTCGAGCTCAGATTGCTCAGGCTCGTTAGAAATTACTCAAGCTCGAACTCGACTCAAAATCTTAACGAGCCGAGCCGAGCTTAGCACAACTCGAGCTCGACTCGGCTCGTTTACACCCCTACGGCCCCCACCCCGAAGAAATTTTTTTCCACTTTTATTCTTTTATTTAATTTGTTTTTTAATAATTTATTTATAAATTTATCCCCCACTTTTAAACATTTATAGTTTATCCCCTAACTTCAAATCCTGGCTCCGTATCTCCCGGCCATTACCAATCAAACCAATAGGTTGCCCCTTGTTTGCTCATCCCAATCAGCATACCATGAATTTATTTGCCTTTTAAATCTTCACTTTTGGGTTGGAATAACCCGATTGAATCGAAAATTAATGATCTGATCGATTCAATTGATAAAACATAAAATTGAGTATAAAATGAACTTCAATTCAATCGGATGAAAAAAAACATTTATCTGAAGTATTGAACCGAATTAAAAACCGATGATCCGGTCGTTTCGATCACTGATCCAGTTCATACAACATTTCCAACTTCCCTCAATCTGGTTTCTTAATGGCGAAGAAGATGAAAATAGTTAATGATGGTAATACTAATACAGGTAAAGTGGGTGTCGAGATAGATGATGACGAGGATCCACTTCAGAATCTTTGTATGATCAAATCAAAGCTACTTTTTGGACTCGGAAAAAGGTCGGACTCAGAAAATAGAATACTGACTCAGCCTCTTCTTACTTTGTATGATCAGATTTTGACAAAAGAGATTAGCGTGCGTTGCCTCAAATTGCAAAACAAAAACCCTTTTCTTCTTTCTTTCAAGGGACCTTTCTAACAATAGTAGGAGCGGGGCGGGTGCGGAATCCACGAAATTGTACTCATTTGCCATCCCTAAGCTTGAACAAGAGGTTTTATGAAATTAAGCTTGAGAAATCAATCAGCAGATTAATGGTTAAACAAGCACCTAGCTATTAGAAATGAGGAGAGGCGGTCGACAATGAAGATTTTCACCTCCGACTCGAAACTATTTGAAATAAGAAGAAAATAACAGCATTTGACACTCATTCTACAGATGCCGTAAACAAGTTACAGGATAGGGTTATCGCTTTCATTTCCACTCGGTAAAGCTCCCAGACGTAAAATCGAGTTGGGAGCAATGGCGGGGATTATAGATGTCATCATGATTGGCATCTATCTTCCTACATATTTGTTCTTACAGCATACATGTTGACATGGGAAAACGAATTCAGTACAACATCTAGCACAAATGTTATAAAAGGACCTCATTCTCTCAATGGACAAAGGCAAGGCAAAGCAAATCAGCTTCTCCTTCACGTTCACGCCGCGGCCGGAATCTTGTTATACTTAGAATTTGAAATCCTTTTTCTTTGATTTCCCTTCTTTCTCTTGCATCTTACGCTTCCTTTTCTTCTCATTCTGCGTCATCAAAATACATGGAATTAACAATCATACACATCCAACCACATAATCCATCGCAACCCACTATCCCGAGCTAAAAAACAAGGTTTGACCCAAATCAACTCCAAATTATTAACCATCTTTAAGAAATATAGATATAGATATCCTGCATTTCAGATAGCGTGTGCGAAATGCTGTACAAAATATTCAACTAAACATCATAATATCAGGTATCAAGCACATTAACGGACCTAACTTCAGGTAGGCCTCTCACTAATCCAACATAGTCAGACATAAAGACTAAACTTTTATTGTTTAGACTTGGTCGGTAATCACGAGGATATCGAGTTTTGCCAAAATCGTGTGAAACAATATCACATATTTGAAGCAGTATTATTATTATTATGACACTTTTGGATAAAGTCGGTAACACCCAAAATTTCATCAAAAGAGACGCCAGTAAGCCTTACCTCAGCCACCATATCACTGAAGTCCTCACGCTGACTTCGCAGCTTCTCCTCCTCTCTAGCTTCTTCATACCTGTGAAATCAGGCGAAGTGAGTAAACTAGATTTTTAACTTCGGAGACTAGATAGACTTTGATGGTAAAAGTTGCTAGAGTCCAACTCACTTTGCAGGCAACACATTGTCCATAACTTCCAACTCCTCTGGCTGTAGACTGACTTCCACCCTGTCAGATTTTTGGCCCTTGAGAAGATCAACCTGCAACGGGAGAAAATTTATAATCAAATATCAAATTAAGGCAATATGATCGGTTTAGTCACAAAGATTTCAACTTCAGGCTAAATAAAACATGATTTACACATTTAAAACATCTAGTTTGTCTCTGAGTCGGAAGTGAAATGTCTAGTTACAGCAGGGAAGTACTACATAATAACAATTGCAAATGGTCAAAGAGGTTCATAAAAAACAACAAAAATGTCTAAAGTAGCAAACTTGGGATGATGTTCTAAATCTAAGCACAACTTTTATTCGAATAACCAAGGGTAAAGGAACTGCAAGATCAAAAAAGGACTAGTCATCTATCTTACCCTTTTGGCAGCCGACTTGTCTTGGGTGCCAGTGTTAACCACATATCTGTACGCAAAAAACAAGTTTCGTGATATCAGTCAAAGATTTGAAGCTATAGGAACAAAAATAAATAAACAAATCAGATTCTTACGTGTGAGTTGTGCCAAGTAAAGTCCCAGGGGCAATCCTCTCTTCTTTTTCTTCAAGCACCTTCAAAGAAAAAAAACAATCGTGAGGAAGTTAGAAGAAAATCTCATGAATAATATACAGAGATATGAATAACAACTGGGGGCAGCAAAGTTTCAAATATAATACTCACTTGGTAGAGAGGCCTCTCTGGCTCCTTTCTCTGCTGTTTACGAAGGTCAATGACATCAGGTGTCTCAACTCCAGTAGGAGTACTGAAGTCAAAAGGGGGAGAGGGGAGTCATCAATAAAATAGTTAATACTCCACATACAACATAGAAAAATCATGGCTATTAATCAATAAAAACCAAACAGATAAAGCACCTGCCCTGATAATTTTGGGCTGTGAAAAGATTACAACCATAAACAGAAAGAAAATTGTAGAATATTATTACCTTGATAGGCTATCAACAGATTGGATTCCATCCTCTAACTCCTCTTCCTCAATCTCCTCTTCCTCCTCTTCCTCTTCTTCCTCCTCTTCTTCTTCTTCCTCCAAATCACCCCAATGCTTTGACTTATCAACAGGCTCCTCCTGGATTTTACCATTAGATACAAGGAAATAACATACTGCAAAATTAAATCATAGACTCGAAAAATAGAAGTTTAATCCAAAATGTTGAAGCTATCAATGCTACTCTTCATTATAATACAAATGGCACCTGTAGCCAAGAACACAACCCACACCACGAAAGATTATGAAGAATGTTTCTAATGGGATATTGTCAGTAAAGTCAAATTGCTTCCTAGGGAGAAATAATGTTGACGGTACTTGTGTGGGTCAGGCTTAATGTTAAGACGCTACTTCACCCTTACTAGTTCTTTATTTATTTATTTACTTGTTTTTTCACTTCAGTAAAAAAATCACATGAAGGACAAAACCAATGAAGCAACAAAACACAAGCTAAAAGCCCAAGTGTTAGAATATTAGTCGAGCTCTAAACTAGAATTATCCATAATCAGAACATTAAAAACTTGGAAGTACCTCATAGTTAGGCTGATCTTGCTGCTGGACTCCAAATACATCTCCATATAAAGGCCGTCCATACTATTGAAAGTTGGAAAAGGCAAGAAAGTTAATATAAAGAGAAATATTAAAATGATCACCTCATCTATAGCTTTCAAGCTTACTAGAACACACAGAACACAGTAATTTTCTAAGAGGCTTACCTCATCTACTGGAGGTTTACCCCAACCACCAGGGTGATAACCAAAGCTTGCTCCAGAAGGAATGGGTGCATTTAGGCCAGGTATTTTCAAATGTGGGTATGATGGTGGTGGACCATACCTCTGAAAGAAAAAATTACCAATTAATAACACCAACAATACCGAGACATCAGATGCAAAAATAAACCGAGGACATTAGCCAAACTAACCTGCATATTGATAAGCCAAGGGGGTGGAGCACCCTCTGGCATACCAAGAGCTTCTTTTAACTCATGTGATAGAGAGCCTGGCTTCATCTCCCTCAACTTAACCTGTATTCCAAAGAAACAACATTAATTTAAGACAATGGAAAAAATTACTGTAAGACATTAATCATTCAAGATAAAATACAATAGTGCCAATATCATTTCATTCAGGTATATCACAATAGCCAATAGCAGCTCAATCTTATCCAAAGATTGATTGTTTCCGCAAAACAACAAGCCACTCTGGCAACTAGATGGCCATTGAATACACACACCAAAATGAAATAGCAACAGGAGACTACATAGAAGTATAACTTATTCCAAAAAGTTTTATAGAACAAATTTTCTTAAATCACTGGTTTAAGCTAATTTAAGCTAAACTTATATCAAGTGCTTGAAATTTTACATTAACCAAAAAGCATCCTGTCCTTAGGGTCCGGTGTACGATCCTGTCATTAGCAAAATTTAAGTACATTGGTATTCGACAATGTCCCTATAATCTTCAGAATTCAACATACAGCCTTACGTTGTACAATTTCACATCAATTTTAAATTATCCATGTAGAAATAGCAGAAGAGTACCTCAAATTCCTTCCCTTCATAATAGAGATCCCCATGAGTTGTCAGCTTTGGTTTTGTCTGATATTTAAAGAATGCATCATGAAGAACCTAAAAAACAGAAGCCAGAACATCATTAGCTATAACAGCATGACAAACAATTTCAGAAAGGAATATATGATTATGACTGACCTTCCATGACAGCTAAAAATGACAAAATTCAAATCTCCAAAAATAAAAGAAAGAATCAATGAATCGAGAAACTAAGAAACCTGATAGTCGATATCCATTTTCCCCATCTTTGGCTGCATACGCTCTCGTTGCTTTTGCTTCAGCTTCTTACTATCCTCTTTTTCAATGTAAGCCTAATGAGAAAAAGACAGGTAGAGAACATGAATGAATTATTCAGTTAAAATGATGCCATTATCCAGTCAAAATCAATTATCACTTTAAAGCAATATATAGATTTCCCCGACATAAACCACAGGACACTACACAACTGCTATTATAATGAATTAAATTTACCTGTCTAATTTTCTCTATTCCTGTTGCAGCAATGAAGTCAGGAAGCTGAAAAGGTTGCTTCTCAATACCACGCTTCCCCTACAGAAAAGATCCACAAGGCGATGAGAAACAGAAGTTCAAATAATAATCATTATTATTAATATCTAGGAAGATTCTGCATCCAATTCAGGTCACGTAAAAAATAAATCTTAGATGGATCTAGCCCGAGCATTTAGCACAATGGAAAGGCATCTGAAAATTCAAAATAGATTAATTAGAACCTTAACAATGAAAAAATTATACCCCAACATCTAGCATGCAAGTAACTTATGCCACTCTACAAAAACCTTATTAAATAACTATATCCCAACCCAAAAAGCAGGCATATTAAAAGAGAAATCAATCATGAGTCCTTTCTGCAAAACACCTATAAGTCCAGGCTCCAAGGCTGTCACAGTCACAGATGTTCCCCTGCAAGAAGTACATATATACATATAAGAGAAGCCATATCGACTTGATCTTCCCTCACCGTCTTCCCTAAATCACTCAAAGAAGATTATGCCTAACAGCCATGAATACATATCTGACCCATATTAATAGTGAGGGATGTAAGAATTACTAACCTGCAAATATTTCCTTTTCTGAGACCAGTGCCTCGGCACAGGAACAGTATTTCGATATGCCTTCAAAAACACTAGCAACTTAGGATCTGCAGCAGTGGCATCCCAAACCTGACAAAATAATATTAACAATTGAATTATAAACACAGGAGTAAACACTGTTCTCCATATGAGTTGCACCATTCCAACAGCATTGCATGAGAAAATCCAAAGCAAATGATCAGAAAAATATGATCCCTTAATAGCCACAAAAAAGAAAGAAAAAAAAAACCTTCATTTAAGGAAAATAAATAAAAAGGCCATAGACTCAACATTGGGCTATAAATTTGTTTAATACTGGTTTTAAAAAAAATCAAAACAAGACAGATTATCAACTAACCATTTAAAGAAGCAAACATCAAATAAACAGCAAGAGGAAAACATACCTCTACAACATCAGGCCTTGAGCAAATTTGTTTCAGTTCAGCAATTTTCATCCGCCTTTGTAGCTGTCAGAAATATCAAAACAAGTATTTTCAATCTTCAGAGTTCAGTCTGATCAACATAAACTAATTACTATGATAACATCAACCACATTAGAAACCATAAGGAATGAGAAACCAAAAACCTTCTTCTTCTTATTTGATATGCCGCCTTTCTCTTTCTGTTGATTATCCTGCTCATCCTCTTCTGAATCAGAATCAGCCTTCTTCTTCGCATCTGCATCTTGAGCAGACTCGTCATTCTTATCTGTCTCCTGTATAAATAGAATTACAGGGGTTTTAGAGAACTAACAAGGAAATTAAAAAAATTAACAGATCATATCTAACCAAATTTCATTTTACCTCAGAACCAGCAGCTTCCCGGAAGCTGAATTTTTCGAAAACCTTCCTAAATTCCTCATCAATACCATCATCTAACTCAGCTTTTTCAGGAACGTACTCAATTACAACTTGTTCCATCACCTACAGTTCAAAACAAAAGTAATGCTAAATTTAATATTAAACAAATGTAAGTTAATTAAAAGTGCACTACGCGGAATTATAAACTTTTTTTTAAAATGTCAAACTAAAATCTCCAGTTAAACAAAAAAATCAATTCCATTATAACTAAAGAAAACCCAAAATCCTTGCATCACTATCAAAAACTATATTATACAGGAACAAATTCAATTACCAAACGAAACAATCGATATTAACTAAAAGCATAAAAATCTCAAAACATAAAACGGTTAGATACCTGCTGATGATTGGAATTGTCCTTGGTTCCATCTTCGCCAGCGTCGCTGTCACCGGCTTCGGAAGCCACACCGTCCGCGGCGTCATTTTCCTGCTGGGACGTCTTCTTGTTCTTCTTCTGCTTGCGCCTCCTACGACGTCGTTCACTCTCACGGGCCTTCTTGGAGGCGGCGGAGGGTTTAGGGTTAGAGTTTTCCTTACTCGGATCTCCGCCGTAAGCAGCGCGGCCGTTTTGGTCCGAGAGTACTTCGGCGGTCATTCTGTCTGTTTAATCCGAAGAAATGAATCGGGGAAGATTTTCGAGAGTGGGAAAATGGCGAAGAAGGTGAAATCTGAAAGGGAGGCCTAAAAGGCTAAATATGGAGATGGATACGCACGTGTAGCTTCGGTTGCACGTGAGATATTGTTGGGCTTTATTTAAATGAGCCTATTTCCGCTTGGAAATTGAGCCTAATTCTTAATGGGCCTTATAACGGAAAAGTTGTATAGTGCATAAATATATCGACGGGTCGGGTTGACCCGCGGCTCAACTAATCGGCTCAACTCATAAATTTAGTTCAAATTTTATGTGAAGTATATTTAAAATATTTATATATAATTATAAACATGTACATGTTTACTTGAATAAAATTTTCATATTAATGTTGTGTAGTAACTCCTTTTATTTTAAGGTTTATGGAGTTTATTTTAGGTATAGGGCTTTAATTTATAGGATTTAGAATTTAAGTTTGACTATAGATTTAGATTTAATTTTTAACAAATATGCATAATTGTGTAACTTTTTTGCACATCGTATGTATCATAAAATTACGCATTTACTTTTATAGACAAATTTCTAGGAATACTAAAGATAGTTCGGTAAAATTTAAAATGACTATTTTTTAATATAGCGGATCCAAAATGTTCATATAATAATTATAAATATAACTACAATTTTATATTTCTAAATGTTTTAAATATGTTTCATATTATATTTAAATTAAAATCTAAGGTTTAAACTAATAATTAAACTGACAAAATATTTAATTGATAGAATATTACGAAAAAACGTTTAATATATTTAGAGATGACAATATCAAAATTGTCATTAATAATAAAGTTCCGCAACCTTATTCTCTGCAGAAGTATTGAGCCTAACTTTTTTTTATTTAGTTTTGTTTAGTCGGCGATAGTATCGGTTTTGATGTTAGTTACTGATTGTTAAGTGTTTTTTTTTTTTTTGTTTTTAATAAAAATAATTATATTTTTATAGCACGTTTATTTCTGTCTTTAGGGCACGTTTATTTTTATCTTTTAGCACGTTTTTCGTCTTTTTTTCGATCTTTTGGCCGTTTTTAGTTTATGTTTTTTTAGAGTTAAATTTGACAATATCACGACTAATCAAGATATCACTTTATTTGTAATTCTGTTGATCTTTCATGCTCTGACCCTCGGACTGAATTTAGATGCGCGGTTTGCGTTCGTGGATAGTTTCTCACGACGCTCCTCTCTAATTTGCGGTTCTCAATGGTCTTTCAATAGCTTAATCCCTTTTTTGGTTTGTTTGTCGATGCAGTCAGATTTGTTCGTATCTATATTTCGTTCTAGTCTTTTGGTTAGGTTTTAAACATTTTCCATGTATGGTCTTGTATGATTTAAATTGGCTAATTTTTTGTGTTTATCAAAAAATATCCAAAACACGTATTTAGTTTACGATGATAGTTGTAAACCCTTATTGTAATTTTAAATATTTTATCTTTTTAATAAGACTAACGACTTCTATACATAAGAAAAAGAAAATTACAAGAAAAATTGTTGTGGCATATCAAATATTTTATAAAAAATAATTATTATTAACTGCCAGTTGATTTAATTAGATAAAACATTAATTTTTTAAAACGATTTCAAAGATTTTAATTTTAGTGAAATTATTTTTTTTTGAAAAAGTTACCCATAATTACCCTATGCAACATTCAATTTATATTACCAATGGTTATATCTGAAAATAAAATTACCGATTTTTTCAACCAATGGTTTGAGGTTTGAGCAGTAATTGCAACAGTCAAAATTGGGTAAGAAATCCAGTGGCCTCATAGGTTTAGAGGTGGCTTCTAGTTAACTAAAAATTAGATAACCGACCAATTAGATCAACTAGGAGTTAGATGTCCTAAATCTATTGAACTACAATTTCTGATGTTTTATCAAGCCAATAACAAGAACCTGTCAACCAACCATAGGTTTTTTTCTTTTTAATTGGGTTAATTCGTCGGTACATCCTCAAACTATTATTCGAATTATAATTTGATCATAAACTATAAAACGTTCTAAGTGAGTCTTTAAAAGTAGTGGTATTATATTAATCAAGCCCTTACATTATTCTACTTGTCAATTCAATGTTAAATATCAGTTCAAATCTATCGTGGAATATATTTAAAATACGTAGATCAAATTATAAATATGTTTGTATCGGCTACATAAATAGTTTGTATCCGATTTGTTTTAGAGGGTCATTTATTTAACATGTTGGATTTAAGTTATCCACGTGGTATGCACACGTGTTTACAATTCGATTCTTATTGTTCTAAATAACATGCTCGGGATTTGATTTGAGCTAACTTTTAACGCTCAAAGTAATGACTAGAGTACTAGAATGACCTAATTGATATAATACTTAGATTTTGAAGATCTAATTAAAACAATTTTGAAGTTCTAAGATCAATTTAAAATCTAATCCATGGTTTGAGAATGTCAGATGCAATTAACTTTATTTTAATCAAAGGTGGATGAGAAACTGGTAAGCTAACTACTAGAATAGCTTAAAATCAGGCTATATAAATACCCAACAATAACACTGATTTTCCTCAATTCAAGCCTGAAACAATCTTTAATCTTCTTTTCCCTTCCCATATCCAAAGCTTTGTCTTGACTAATTCGGACTGACCGACGTTTTTTTCACTTACGATAGAAATGGCTGGTTCCAACGTTTTCGTTTTAGCTTTCTTCGTCGCATTGTCTTTCTCAAGCATCGGCGTTAGCCTAGCAGCTCGGCATCTTCAGCAATTGCCACCTATGCCCACAATCCCAAGTTTGCCAACGCTGCCACCATTGCCTACGATCCCGAATCTACTGCAGCCGACGCTTCCGACCATGCCGACAACCCAACCGTCTTTGCCTAATCCTGCGACTGTTCTTCCTCCACTTCCAAGCTTGCCTAACTTGCTGCCTACTGCACCAGGGTTCGCTTTGCCTCCGTTGCCGAGCTTGCCTCCGGTTCCTTTCTCGTCTCCACCTCCGGCTCCGGCTCCTTCTACCCCTTGAGCTCTAGCACTTGAAGATGTTTGGTATTTGATTGTTTTGTTTGTGCTATACTATACCGTTGAAGGTGTTTGTAATGTTTAATTTCTTGTGTTTTCTATTTATGTTTTACGTATACGCACACCGTTTCTGAGATTTTGGTGGCCCATGGGCGAACTTAAAAAATAGGCTCCTAATTAAGGTGAGCATTCGATCGAGTTAAATTGAGTAAAAAAATTTCAAGTTATGCGAGCTTACGAGTCCTTACGATTAGAATTTTTATTTTACAACTCAAACTTTATTTGAAATTTTTTTTCGAGTCGAGTCGAAAAAATTAGTTTTTTCGAGTCGAGTGGAGTTTTGCTCGTCCTTTCCCCTAATAACGAGTATTAGAAAAAAAAATTGAAATTAGACCCTTAGTAACAAGTGATATATAAAAAAAATTGTAATAACAAATATAAGAAAAAATGGAACCCTAATAACAAGTATTGAAAAATTAAAATTTAAGAGTATGTATATAATAACAAATATTAGGGAAATAGACCATAAATAACAAGTATTGGAAAAAAATTTGACTCGTAATAACAAGTATCGGAAAAAATAAAATTTAAGAGTGGGACTCTAATAACAAATATTAGAAAAGATAGACCCCTAGAAACAAGTATTGAAAAATTGGCCTCATAATAACAAGTATTGAAAAATTTGTAACCTAATAACAAGTATTGAAATAACAATAAATAATAAAAAATAGGCTCCTAATTACAAGTATTCGAAAAAATGAGCTTATAATAACAAGTATTGAAAAAAACTATACCTCTAATAACAAATATCAGAAAAATAAATTTTAAAAATAAAACCCTAATAATAATTATTAAAAAAATAAATTTTAAATAAAAAATATTAAAAAATAACTATAAATATTCGGAAAAAATGGGCCCTGGGCGGGCGCCCCTATTGCCATGCCCAGGGACGGCCCTGCATATAGGATGAAGTGATTTTTAAAAAAAATTATTATACTAAATAGATTAATTGCACCATATATCTTCAAACTATGACCTTCATTCTAAATTAGTCCTTAAACTTTTGAGTGTTTTAATTCTGTCCTCAAGTTATGGTTCTCATTCTAAATTAGTCCCAAACTTTTAAATATTTTAGTTTCATCCTCAAACTATAATTCTCATTCTGAATTTTTCCACAAACTTTTGTAAAAAACAATTTCATCTCTAAATTGTCGTTTATGCCACATCATATTCTTACATAATACGGATCAGTGTTTACACGATAGTTAACAATTAAGATAATTGTTTTACTAACATGTGACATGATTAATATAAACCGATAATTTGGGGATGAAATCAGAATATTCAAAAGTTTGGGGACCAAATGAGAATGAGGGACGTAGTTTGGGATGAAATTGAAAAACACAAAAGTTTACACACCAATTTAGAATGAGAGTCATAGTTTGAGGAGAAAACTAGAACGTTCAAACATTTTGATAGCAATCATTTTGGGTGGATGATGAAGTAGCTGATATTTTCATGTCCAAATAAATGGTTGAACAATATCCAATCAGAACCATTGTAAAAAACAAACTCACTTGTTCATAATTTGTTCCTTTCACTTTCATGTACATCGAGTCCTCGCCTGCATCAAGACGATGCAAATACTGCTACAAAGAATGGTACTGTCAATCTAAACAAAAAAAAAAAAGGAACAAATTGTGGGGGTGGGGTAAAATCAAACAAATGTATCAATGGATGATAATCGAGGTCTGCCGGCCAGTTCCGTATAGTGTGTTGCCATTTGCCAACTCCGATTCCCGTCAGCACCGGCATTCTGCTATAACAAATCAGCTAATCTAAAACAGTAGACAAGGCTGTACAGAATATTCATCACTTCTCTCATGGTATCCTGCATGATTTTTATCACTTCAGTCACTGCTTTATGAGTCTCCGGAGAAAAAGAAAGTTTTAAAGATAATGGAATTGTGTAATTATGTTTCGAAGTTAACCGATGACTTCCCAACTCTCAAGGACTAAATGCAGTAACAGATTTGTGGTATGTAAATTCACTTCCATTTTACTGCTGCGAGGCAAATATGAGCAGAATGTATGGTAGTGGCAGGCAATTAATGTAGACAAGGTTTCCAGGGCCCTCGAAGCAGCGATTTGCCGACAGTCGAGTGGGTTGTCATTTGTTAAATTCATCAAAACCTGCCAAGATAACAGTCACTACCGAACAAAAATACTTCTCAAACGGTCGTTAAACTGTTGAACGCTAAAACACTACCGAACAAATTACGTCAGACATGTATAACAGCCGTTTAATATTTATAATTTGCCTCAAAAGTTACAAAAACATAAAAATTAAAAAATATAACTTTTACCAAATGTTCGTTTTCAGTTCAACGCTCGTTCCAAAATTAATACCAAAACTAATCTTAAATAGCATAAGGATGTAATTAGCTGGCTGTGGATAAAATTTTCTTTTCATTCTCTAAACCCTTTTTTATCATTCATTAAATTCTCTAAACGTAAGGGAAAATTATTCAATACATATAATATATTGTGCAATCTTTACATACTTTTTTGTTTTATGTTTAAAATTTTAACTTAGGATTTAGAAATTTAGCCCGTAAAATTTTAAATTTATGATTAAAATTAAGGTTTAGATTAAATATTTAAATTTTAACTTTTAAAAGTAAATATACGTAATTGTGTAATTTATTTTAAACGATATTTTTTTATACCCTTCCAATAAGATTTCATACACCGTAAAGCATTTGCTCTATTTGAAATACAACATATACACAATTCACCTAAATAATAATAATAATCGTAACAGAATATAACAAGAAAAATTGCAAACTAATACCTAAAACTAATGGGATATATTGCTCCAACATCAGGCTTTCAGCTTCATTTTCCTATTAAAAAAAGAAGAAGAAAAAAAACCAACACTTGAATGTTCACCTGGGGGTAACCTCAGTGATAGTGGCAGGAACAAAACTCATCTGATAGCTGGTTGACGTCGCAGATGATTCGGTCGACTTTTTACCCGAAGATGCCACTCCGTCTTGAAAGAATTCCGGTGCCATAAGTTCTGTTTCGTTCAGCCGAACATTTCGTCCCAGCATTTTAATTACCTGGCTCATTAAAGGCCGTCGATTGGCCGCTGCTTGCGTGCAGAAAAAGGCTACTTTCATGTACCTAATGACTTCTTCCTCCGGGAATTCTCCGAGCTCAGGATCCACGAGCTCGATGAGCTTGCCTTCTTCATAGAGCTGCCATGCCTATCAAAGCAAACAATAATAATTTGATTGTTGTGACTATGTTGGAGAATGATACACAGTACAACACTACAACTACAGAAATATCGTAAACAAAAACAAACGCGTACCCATCCCAAGAGTAACATCTCCGTGCCTCCACAGTTCGTCTTCGAGCTGCTTCGGCCACTAATTATTTCGAGTACAAGCACACCAAAGCTATAAACATCAGCCTTCATGGTTAACTGACCACCCAGAGCGTATTCCGGAGCCAGATAACCACTGCACAGAATGAAGTATGCATAAGTCATTACCATTCCCTTTTCATCATTATACAAAATTAATTCCAGAGAATCCGGCTTCGTTCAGAAACAAATACCGAGAGACGGCATTGGATCTCGGGACTATTTTTTCACAGATTCAGTGGCTGAAATGCCGATTATCCCTACTAGGGAAACTTAGTCCAAACTCATAAGGGAAATAGGATATCAGAGAAGGTTTGGATAAAGCATGTACTAAGTTCTTTTCCTATTACTTGCTATGCAATTTATCTTCTTTGTCTCTCAGCAAGGATTTGTTCACTGCAAATTAAACGTGAATCTATGAAAGCATCTTCGATTTCAAGGACAATGCTACCGTGATCGGGATCTTTATATTCTAAGTCGAGAATGACTTCTCGAACAAGTCAAATACTCGACGACAATACAAGAAGCCTTAAAGGAAAACAGAGCAGAAAAAACAACCTGATGTTGAATAAGAGCAGATAAAGAAGCAGTGACTTACGTTGTTCCTGCTAATCTGGTACTAATATGAGTGATATCATCTGGAAAAAGTTTGGCCAACCCAAAATCTCCAATTTTAGGGTTAAAGTCTTTGTCGAGAAGTATGTTACTCGATTTGATGTCTCGATGAACGATATGCGGAACAAGTTCTTCGTGAAGGAAAGCAAGACCCCTAGCAATACCAAGACAAATAGCTGATCTCTTGCTCCAATCCAATCTGATATTTGTACTCCTTTGATCTGCAAAACCAAGTAAGTCAAAAATGATACTAATTAAGCCTTCCTGGCCAGTGGCCACCATTGAAACACAAACTTCAGACCAACTTACCTAGTAAAACTTTATCAAGACTCTTATTTTCAACATATTCATAGACCAATATCCGATTCGATCCTTGAACACAACACCCGATCAGCTCGACGAGGTTCGGATGCTTGGCATTTGATATAGTATTGATCTCCGTCAAGAATTCGCGAGCTCCCTGTTTCGATTCGGCA
Source organism: Hibiscus tridactylites (assembly GCA_958450335.1). Lineage (NCBI taxonomy): Eukaryota > Viridiplantae > Streptophyta > Magnoliopsida > Malvales > Malvaceae > Hibiscus > Hibiscus tridactylites. The sequence continues at coordinate 74,170,032 of OY288284.1, read as the reverse complement.
GCAAGTGTCTTCACAGCAACTTCAGTTCCATCTTTTAGATTTCCCTAGCAAGTAGCAACATATATATAATGATAAATATTCTATACACATGCGGTGAAAACTGAAAGTTTACACTAGCGATTTAGTTTTAGGGTATAGGGAGTTAGTTTAGGGGTTTTGGTGTAGGAGTTAGAATTTAGGGATAGTTGTTTCAATTTAAGGTTTAAGGTTATAATTTAGGGTTTATAGGTTAAAATCTAAATCTTCACCATATTACCCTAAACACTAAACTCTAACCTATAAACCCTAAATTATAACTATAAACCTTAAATTGAAACAATTATTCCTAAATTCTAAATCCCTAAACACTATATCCTAAACTAATTTTTTATACCCTAAAACTAAGGCGCTCTGCCTGTATATAGGATTTGTCGGTCAATGTGTCGGAAACCGCAGTTAAACAGATAAAAATACGTAAATTTAAAGCACCTTGTAAACGGTTCCAAAACCTCCACGCCCTACTTTATTGCTTGAATGAAAATCATCTGTGGCTGATCTTAATTGATTGTATGAGAAATGATTGACTCTCCGAAGCAATTGCTCTGCAAAATTTTCAACAAAAAAAATAATATTAAAAGTTTACAGAACAAACCAAAGTAAAATTCTTGAACAAGCAGTAAATCAAAATCCAGTAACTCTAAATTCAAATTTTCAAAAATACAAAATTCTAGACGAGAATATTTTAGGAAATCCACACCGTCTATACCGCCGGTGGCCTTAGCGGTGCTCCGTTTCCGGTGAACAACTGATCCACCAAAACAACCGCAAGTCATGTCTCTCTCTCTCTCTGCAATATCTCAATTCTAACCAACCTCTCCCGGTTCACATAATTTACACCTTTTCTTGAAAAAAAATCATAAAAATATATATCAAAATAAAAAATCCACTAATTACGAAGCTCACACTGCCTCGATATTCAGATCAAATCATCACAAAAAAGAACAGTTCAACTTAAATGAGGTTTAACTAATTAATCAGACTAAAATCTACAATAAATACCTCAACTAACAGCTCAAAAAAATGAAAGAAAAAAAAATTACCTTAGTTTGAGACTGGAGAAAAGGTTGCAGAGGTTGAAATATAGAAAAATGAAAAATCGAATTGGCAGAATTTAAGTTAAAAATGGTGGTAGTGGATTAGGTTTAAGGAGAATTGAGAAATGGTCATTAGTCAATAGATTTTGGTTTATGCAATTCTGTTTGGTTCCCACTCTGACATGACATCTCCAGGCTCCAGCTCTAATCTCTTCATTCAACATGTATTTTTCTTCCATTTCAGCAGTTAAACCGCTTTTATTATATAATTCTCATAATTATTAATTAATTGCTATTTTTGACTTTGGCTTTGGGGTGACAGTGCGAATTTTTGACAATTTTGATATACTTTTAGATTTTAATATTGTATAGTTTTGTTATTTACGGGTTTATTTACGTTTAGTGTAAACTATCGCAATGACCACCATACTATGGTAAATTTATTAAAATGACCACATTAAAAAAAATCGATCACTCAAATTATTGAAATTGGATCAATGTGACCACTAGCCCGTTAATGGGCTAACGGAAGGTGACGTGACAGTTAAAAAATTAAAGGTATAATTATACATTTGGTATTTACTATTTACACATTCTTTTAATTTAGTCCTAATTTTAAACTAATAAAATAAATTAATTTTTTAACTGCCACGTCACCTTCCGTTAGCCCATTAACGGCTGGTGGTCACATTAATCCAATTTCAATAATTTGGGTGGTCAAATGAGTCGATTTTTTTTAATGTGATATTTTAATACATTTACCATAGTATGGTGATCATTGGGTGTTCAATTGAGCCGTTACCCTTACGCTTGTGTAGGTATTGCCACAGGTGGGAGGATTTGGTTCCAGTGATTTCCATCTGGTATGACAAAAATTCCTGGACCGTGCATTTTCAATCTTGTTGTTTTGGATTTCTGTTCACACATGGTGCTTCTATTCCATCTGCAACTTGTTGCTGTTTTTGCTTCATTTGTAATTCACTCGTTTTACATGTACAGAACTTGATTGCAACTAAACTTGGAATCCAGAAAATTAGTGGAATTACAGTATCCGACACAAGAGAGAAGAAGACTTTTGCCCCATTGCCAGATGTGGAGGTTGGTATCGTATTTGCTGATTTTACGAAACAGACTAAGATGTTTACTTGCCTCGGTTCTGATGAATTCTTTTCACTAAGATGTTTACGAAACAGACTAATATGTTTACTTGCCTCGGTTATGATGAATTCTAACCCTAAACTTTAAATTCTAAATATTATCCTTAAATTTTAAATTCCTACACTTAAACTATACACCCTAAATTAAGTCCTTAAACCTTTAAATTAATGCGCTTATGTAAACTTTTATTTTCTACCGCTAGTGTATAAGATAATAATTCAAGTAAAAAACAATATATTTCGGACCAAAAACACGGACAAAGCCCCTTTGACGTCTCAAAAAAATATGCGAATTCAAAAGAATCACCTCAATCGAATACTCAAGAACAAAGTTACGACTTTTTGGTGTTTTGAACACCAATGTCCTTTAATTCCTTAAACTTACTGTTTCACTTGATGGGGTAATTTCTGAAAATTTTGTATTAATCTCTGTCATTTTATGTTCTTTCATTTTAATCCTAAAATACAAAAAAAAGGACCAAAGTTGGCAGTTACCGATTATTCACCTTCCACTCACACCACCAGGCGACCACTTCTATCTAAGTCGGCATCAATTGAAGACAACTATTTTTCACTGTAAATATTACAGCAATTCTCTAAATAAAATAAAATTGGGTAAAATACACCAATGATCATCGAACTTTAAAATTTTTATTAGAGTCATTAACTTTTAATCCGCTTTCATTGTGATCCCTCCTATTAACTTTCGTAAAAACGTTGATGCGGCACGTTAACTTTCAGATTTTTTTTCTCCATTTCTTCTTTTCTCTTACTCTGCTTCTTTCAATTGAGTATAGTTACAAAAGTCATTAACTTATATTTGGATTATTTTATCATATATAAAACATATTCTGTTTTGTTTTTCCTCCATAACTGAAACTCTGCTAATATGGCAAAAGTTGCTAATTTGGAAGACATCAGCTTCAATATATTTGAATTTGTTTAATCTGCCTCTCTAATTTAGCTCTTTAACATATTTTATTCATGGCCTTCGGTTCGAAATGGAAATAATCTTACTTTTGTGCGAAGTGTATCCTGAAATTTCTATCTTAAGATAAAAGAAATTATTTAACTTCTGGAGATTAGATCTACAAAACAGAGCAAGAAAAATAGGAAGAAAAAAGAAAGTTAGCATTTTTATCGGAAGTTAACATGAATGACCAAAATAAAAGTGAACTAAAAGTTAGATAATTCAATAAAAAAAAATTAAAAGTTTGTGACTAAAATGAACGTGCCCTAAAAATTCAATAATATTTTTGTACTTTACCCAATTAAATTTATACATTTTTTTTTAAATTTGGTTCTCTATTCTTCTAAACTAACCGATTAACTAATATCCGGATAAGACCCACCCGTCAAAATTTTCCTTTCTTCCCCTTGTAAGTTGTAACCAGGCAGCAGCAGCAGCAGCAGGCACATGAGACCAAATTGTTTTGAGTTTATAAACGTCAGCGCTTACGCAGGCACCAGATTTATGTAACTTTTCACACCACATTTGTTAAATACAAGGCGCAACTATTGACATAGTCAAAACATTAGAAAATGTTATTGTTCACACACACATATAAAATCAAAATTTGTGAATTCAATAAGTGTCTCAGTAAAAAAGCGGATGATATTTATCTTAGAAGATATGAGTTCAATCTTTTTTGTCTACAAAATGTATGTACATTGTAAAAGGATTAAAGAATATGTATGAACAGATATTACTTTGTAATCACCTTTAGATCATCAAAAAAAAATTTGGCCATTCAAAAAAAAATCAAGGAAAACATCAGAATTTAAATCTATATAAGATGAGACAATATGAGTACTTGATATTTTTTAATATTATGAAATGATTATATTATAGTATTTGTTCATAATTTTTAATCTTTTCCATCTTCATTTAAATTATTTTATTTTATTCATTTTTAGACCTATATGAATCAATGTCTACTCGTGCTACCGTGAATGAATAATGTTCGTTTTTACCTTTCATTTATTCCCATTAAATATATATATAATATAATCAACCATCTTTAAAGTAAGTGAGTAAAAATTTTCAGTTAATATTTTTTATCTATTTTAAATTGCAGATTCAATACTTATTAAGCATAATTTTTTTTTGTAAGTAGAATTGTTCAAAAAAATGTATATAATGTAAGCCCTTTCTCAAAGCGTTCAACAAGTGGATGTTTGTCTTTTATGATCATTAATTATATAGTAAAATAATCCAAAAGTTACACCTCATAAAGACAACGATATGAAAACCGAGTAAAAAGGAAAAAAATAAAACAATTTTGGAAATATAAAAGTAATTGTAAATAAAACTTTTTTCTTACAAATTGAGATTAATTTGTTTAAATAGTAACATTATTTAGTAATTAAGTTTAATTAATGACCTTTTATTATTGGGTAAACTACACTGGTAGTCACCGAACTTTTAGGATGCTTTCAATAAGGTCACCGAACTTTTAAAACTTTCATTACAGTCACCCAACTTTTAATTCGCTTTCAATAAGGTCACTGCCGTCAACCACCGTTAAAAAAGCCGACGTGGCATGTTAAATGTAAGGGTAAAATACATTATTAGTCACTGAACTTTTAAGAGGCTTTCAATATGGTCACTGAACTTTTAAAACTTTCATTACCATCACTCAACTTTTAATTCGCTTTCATTACCGTTAAAAAAAAGCTTATGTGACACGTTAAGTTTAAAAATAAACGTTTTCCCACCCTATTTTATCTCCATGTCTTATTTTTTTCCATCTAAACATGTCTATCTTTTAGATAGATTAATATTTTTCTTTGAACTCCTCATTATGCAGTGCATGACTCAGTAAATGTCGGGCCTGAAGCATAAAGAGGATTTTTATGAGCAAAATTTTAGTTATTTATTTATCATTCCATCATCAGATGTCTCCCAATGTTTTTTTGTTCTCACACATGTCGCGTGCATGTCTAGATACATTAATATTTTCCTTGATGTGTTACTAGAGAAGTAACGACCTTCACCAAAAAATTACAATTTGATTCATATGGAAGAAAGAGACATATTTATATGGAAGAAAATAAGAGGAGAGAGAAAATATGATGAGAAAACGTTTATTTTTAAACTTAACATGTCACATCAGTTTTTTTAACTGTAATGAAAGCGAATTAAAAGTTGAGTGATAGTAATGAAATTTTTAAAAGTTCGATGACCATATTGAAAGCCTCTTAAAAGTTCAGTGACTAATAGTGTATTTTACCCTTACATTTAACATGCCACGTCAGCTTTTTTAACGGTGGTTGACGGCAGTGACCTTATTAAAAGCAAATTAAAAGTTGGGTGACTGTAATGAATGTTTTAAAAGTTCGGTGACCTTATTAAAAGCGCCCTAAAAGTTTAGTGACTATCAGTGTAGTTTACCCTTTATTATTTACAGCTATATGTTGACATCATGTACGATAGTTGTATCCCACATTTACTAAGATATAATATTTAATAGTTTGATGCTTTACTCCAATATTTGACTTATAAATTAAGATTAATTTAATTTTGGGTAAACTACATAAATGGTCCTCTGACTATGCTCCGATTATCTTTTGCATCCCCCGACTATCAGAAGTTACAAACTGGTCCTTTAACTTAAAAAAATTAACAAATTAGTCCAGCGCCGTTAAAAATTTAATGGTTGATGATGTGGCAGTTACTATAAATTGATATAATTACATAATTAGTCCTCAAATTCTATACTTATTTTAATTTGACCCTAATACTAAAAAATTAACCCATATAATTTTAATAATCTATCAATTTAGTTCATCTTCTTTTCTATTTCTCCTACCCTTTAATTATTCAATTCAAACCTGATAATTCTTACCATTAAAATAAGCATTGTTTAGAATCGATGTACTGTAAAACCGAATCTTTACCTTATCTTCAAGTTTATACGAAGGGTGGGAAGACCATTGTTTTTACACAAACAAAATGAGATGTTGATGATGTATCAATGGCTTTAACGAGTAACATAGCTTCTGAGGCATTGCATGGCGATATATCTCAGCATTAGAGGAAGAGAAAATTGAATGGTTTTTGCCAAGAAAAATTTACGGTGGTTGTTGCCACTGATGTTGCGGCTCGTGAACTTGATATCCCAAATGTTGATCTGGTATGTTGGCAACTCTATTATTTTATGTTTCATTTGATTGTTGTATTTCCCACTTTGTTTTTTATCTTTGTCTCTGCTTGCAAAGTAAGTTTCTTAAGCTTAAAAGAAGACTAGTTATATTTGATAGGAAAATTCTACAACGTGCGACGAACACCGATGAACACCACTAATGATGAACATTGATGAACACCATTAAATTAATTAATAAAGATTTAAAATTTGAAGGACCCATCAAATAATTAATAATTATTTTAAAAAAATTAATTAAATTATTTATATATATATTAAAATTTTATTTTTTTAATAAGGGTAAACTATATATTTAGTACATCAACTATTTTCGTATTTCTATTGAACCCTCATTATTTAAATATTATTTTAATTTGACCCTATTCTTTATAAAAAAATAATTTAACCCTTAACCCTCAACCTAAAACTCTAAACTATTAAATGTTAAACCCTTAAACTCTTAAACTTATACCCTAAACAAATGAAAATGTAACTTTGAACCAAACTGAAAATATAAGACAAAGGTACACATGGATCCTAGAAACTAAAACTTCGAAGCTTGCAGTCATGCCAACTGACTTTCATGGTCGATGGGAACTTTGTAGTCCAAATAAAAACTGTGATTACAGTAAGTTTTTGACTTTTCAATATTTCACAATTTTGGGGTCTAAATTGTTCGAAAGATGTCAAAGGTAGTTAATGGCAATATTACCGTTTCTCGTTTGCAGTGCTAGTGGTTATCACTAGTTTCTATTCTGATCCTCCATGTCTCTCTGCTCAATAACTATTGTATTGTGTGTCATTTTTTTAATCAAAAATGATTTTAATAAAAGTTAATGTTCTCCTTATTATAAAAAAAATTGAAACTAAACACCACAACAAAAAATGTCATGGCTGCTGCAAAACTGTAAAGAAGAAGAAGAAATTGATTAAGGGAAATTTTGAAGATTAAAGAGAAAGACAAAGCACAAGAAATATTTGGTAATACTTCTTTTATTTTTTTAAAATCAAAGGCATTAAAATAGATTATTTGGACAGTGCTTATGTGTGAGTATGATATGGAAAAAATATATATGATGTGTATTAATTGACTTGGTTGGGATCATATCCTACGTGGTGAGAAGGGTCTATGTAATAATTTCTCCTATTGAACAAGTTTAAGAAAAATTAAGCCGGGTTTTTTTGGAAAGAATAGAAAGAATTAAACCGGTTTTGTTTTGGAAAGAAAAAAACACGAGTAATTGATTTGGGATGGGGTAGGTAAGTGTGTGATTATACTGATAGGTCCCGACTCAAATGAATGATCATTCAAAAAATTTCGTTTCATTTAACTCTCAAAGTTATATCTTCTCTAAATTTGTTTAGGGTATAGGCTTAAGAGTTTAAGGGTTTAAGGTTTAATACTTTAGGGTTTTAGGTTGAGGGTTAAGGGTTAAATTATTTTTTATAAAGAATAGGGTCGAATTGAAATAATATTTAAATAATGAGGGTTCAATAGAAATACAGAAATAGGTGAGGTACTAAATATATAATTTACCCTTATTAAAAAAATAAAATTTTAATATATATAAAAATAATTTAATTGAATTTTTAAAGTAATTATTAATTATTTGATGGGTCCTTAAAATTTTAAATCTTTATTAATTAATTTAATAGTGTTCAGCAATGTTCATCATTAGTGGTGTTCATCAGTGTTCGTCGCACGTGGTAGACTAATCCTATTTGATATTATGAAACTACCGAGAAAAAATGTGTCATTTTAAGTATACAAAAATGGATATGTAAGTTATTAATTATGTTGATTATCATAAGTTTGTTTGTTGTTTTTTCTCATCTTTTTTCTTTCAATTTTCATGCTCCAAATTTTGAGATGTCATCATATGTGGAAAGCTATCACATTTTTTTTTAACTTTTTTAGTTTCAAAATGAAGATAGTGCTTTCTAAATTGCATATGAAGAAGACTATTGCACTCACTACTACTTTCTTCAAATTATTCACTATGAGCTTCTCAATGATGGGAAGATTTTTGTGCATCGCTCTAGACGTGTAGGGAAAGAAGGTTCTGCAATTTTAATGTACTAACAGCCAAAGGAGAACCGTCAAATCTCTTGAACGTGATGTTAAATGTAGGTTTGAGTTCATTAGTCTACCGTCAATGGAAGAAGTTTTAGAGTCTTCAGCCAAGTAAATTATTGCTACTCTAAATGCGTATCAACGGGGAATTATCATGTTTGAATTGAAGAATTAAAGGAGGGGAAAATAGAAAAAAAATAGACTAAATTGATAGATAATTAAAATTATGTGGGTTAATTTTTTAGTATTAGGGTCAAACTAAAATAAGTGTAAAATTTGAGGGCTAATTATGTAATTATATCAATTTATATTAACTGACATGTCATCAGCCGTTAAAATTTTAACGGCGCCGGACCAATTTGTTACTTTTTTTAAGTCGAGGGACGAATTTGTAACTTCTGATAGTCAGTGTACGCAAAAGATAATTGGACCATAGTTGAGGGACCATTTATGTAGTTTACTCTTTAATTTTTAATATCTACAATTATATCAAGGTGCTTTTATTGGGCTTTTCTAAAAACAAACGGCTTAAAAGCCAACTAAATACAAATCAGCATCTATACCACCTAAAGGTGGTATCGATACCCTTTGGTGAAATAGCATATTTTTTCATGTCTACCAAACCAACATCTATACCATCTAAAGGTGGTATGGATGCCCCTTTGGTGAAATAGCATATTAAAAAAGGTATATACATTTTTCTCTTACAAAATTATTACAATTTGTGTACATTTTGTACTCATTTGTGTATATGCACATTGTGTAATATTTTGTATACGTACACATTTTGTATAATAAATGTACCAATTTTTTTATGTCTGCCAAACCAGTATCGATACCACCTTTAGGTGGTATCGATGCCCCCTTGTTATTATTGTACCAAATTGTGTTTCCTTGTAACAAGTTGTGTACATACACATTTTGTATAAATGTACCAATTTTTTCTTGTCTGTCAAACCGGCATCGATACCACCTAAAGGTGGTATGGATGTCACTTGGTGAAATAGCGTAATAAAAAATGTATGTATCTTTTTCTCTTACAAAATTGTAATAATTTGTGTACATTTTGTACTAATTAGTGTATATACAAAAATCTTTGTTATTATTGTACCAAATTATGTTTCCTTTGTACCAAATTGTGTATGTACACAATTTCTTACCATGTAACATTTTGTGTATATACATTTTTGTGTTACAAACTTGTAAGGATTTATGTACATGATTTGTAATAAATATGTACCGCTTTTTACCCAGTAAACAGTGCATCTTTGTAATAAAAAGGTATATGCATTCTTCTATTACAAAATTGTACCAATTTGTGTACCGCTTCATGTACAATTTGTGTACCGCTGCCGTTTTTTAGCCTGTATTTAAAGGTTGTTCCCTATAATTCTCCGCTTTTATTACATAGTTTTGAAATTGTTTTGGCTTATATGTTACATCAATAGGTTTTTTTATGTGTTGATGTGATACAAGGGTAACTGTAACACTCTAGAAATATATATATATATATATATATACACATATAAAGAAAGAGAGAAATAAAAATAAGAGTGGCTGCCAAGGGGACTCGAACTCGTGCCCTTTGGCATGAGAGGTAGAAGGGTTAACCACTAAGCTAAGTGCCCAAGTTGTCAAGGGATAACTCGGTTAAGTCTTGAAGTAAAAGTTTGAGTTTTTTTTGTTTTAAACCGAATTAAAATCATTTTGACTCCTCACCTGCCTTTTTTTTTCGAATATGGAAAATTCAGAGAGAGAAATTCTAGAACTCTCTTAGACTTCTCCCAGCCACCACCGTTCGGCCCTCCTGATCTCGCTCACCGCACCGCCGTGTGTGACACAGCCACCACCGGTGTGTGTGTCGTCTCGCTCCGGTCACCCAGCCGCTAGTCACGCGCGCAACCGCGCCACCGTTCGCCGGGAAGTGTGGGTTGAAGGTTCGGCGAGAACACTCCTTTCCCACCTTCGGTTTTCTGCATTTTCCGGCTCCGTCCGCCGTCCGTTCGTGATGCCGCCGCCAGATCCGGGCTCCTGATGTGACGATGAACAAAACCCAACCGGCCGATCGTTTGTCCGACGCCGGGAAGGGCTTCATCGGAGCTACGTCACTCTCCGGTCGTCCCTTGGCATTTCGGGTAAGAATCGATATGATTCCGATAGATTTTTCAGTGTTTGAGTGTTGTTGTTGAGTTGTGGTGCTGATGTGTCTTCTTTTTCCAGCAAAAATCGGCGTTCCGGCGACATTCCGGCCACCGTCCGACGGCCGTTCTATTAGGGGTAAGAAAAAAAAAAAACCGGTCCAAAACCCTTTTTAATTAAAGCTCAAAACCTGAACCAGCTTGGCCCAATTAAACCGTCCTGACCCGAGTCCGACCCGTTGACCCGACCCAAACCCGATCAGCCCATAACCTGTCGACCCGACCCGGCCGAGTTGGCTTGCCGAGTCGACTCAATGAGTCAACTCGTCCGAGTTGACTCAGTGAGTTGATTTGCCTGAGTTGACTCAGCCATCTTTGACTCGGTTGACCTGGTCAGTTGACTACTGACGTCGTGCTGACGTCAGCGTTGACTTTGACCGCTGACGTCAGCTTTGACCGTTGACTTTGACCAAAAAGTCAAATTTTCCGAAAAGCCCTATTTTATGTTTTTCGACGTCCTGAGTCCGATTTTGAAGCCCGTTTTTCAAAATTCTGACCCGAAAGCCTCCGAATCTGACCCTGAATCCGAGATTTCTTATACGTATTTAATTTTGGTTAAGAGCTCTCTGAATAAGGACTAAAATGAATTATTGTGTGATTGAAGGTACTCTCAGCTTCTTGAATACGAATGGTTGTTGGACATCAAATTCGAGTTCGATTGCAATTGAATGGGGTTTCATGAATCGACAGATATAGCTCGGAGTTAAGGTAATACATTACTACCCCTTGTATGCTTTAAGTACATGTCGATATCCGGTTAATGCTTGTATGCTTATGATGGCGTATACTGTAAATTCTGCCTAAACTGAATTAGATTCGAGCAATAAGTATGGATATTAATAAGACCAAATTATCCGAATAAGATTTTTAATGGGCTAACAGTATCAGAAGTTCTAATAGTTAAATTCAGTTAATCGGCAACTCAATCAACACTGTAAGAATCGAGGCCCAGGATACGGAGTGAGAGATGTTAATTATGAATTTTACGAAAATGCCCTTGGAGCATAAGTATGACTAAACTACCCCTCTGATAAAGGAAATGACCTAAAATCTGCATTCGACCTAACTATGCAATACATGTGATACAAACTCGGATAATCCCTCAAACTCTGTATAACACTTGGATGAGAATTCTCTGGAAATATTGTTGAAATTATAAGTTGATCCTTAAGACAGTAATGCGTGAATTAAATGAGAATGATCGTAATGACCAAAAAGACGGTAATGCCCTCGAGCACTGTAATGTCTGATTAATTTGTATGACGTTATACTCTCAATTTCTGTATTGAATGAATCGTCTGTAAAAGGGCGGAGAGTTATGACGACTTAGTCTTGTTTGAGTACGTGAATGATGGAGGTACCGAATGGTAATTCAGAAAGAAATGGTGGATTTACCCCAATTTCCAAAATGACTTTAAAGCCCTCTTGAGCTAAATATGCAAATATGCAGTTGATGAAACTCTGAGATTTTCTAATAAAACTTTAAGGGCTAAAGCGCCCCTAAGTGTTAGGAAGCACACTTATGTACGATAATCACTCCTGATATTAAAATAAGGTTGGAAGTTTTTCCGCACAGAATATAAGTTCGACTACTCTGCGGCAAGTCTGGTGGTGAAATACGAAAGCAACCGTTCAGATATACTATACAACCAGATACATTAGAAGGGTTGGTTAGAAATACAAGGTTGAGGTGTGTTAGTTCGAATGGTTTGGAGGCTCGATAAACTTCTGGAAATATTAAATATTGTGAATCGTTATATCATCATTAATGGGCTAAATTACGAAAATCACCTATGATAGTTAAATGACCAAGATGCCCTTGTTGGCCCAAGTAATCAAAATAGCCCTGAATGTATCCGATACCGTGAAAGATCTTGACATAGAAATCTCTGAATGCCTGGTTGGAAATTTGATGAGCAAACAGAATTCCCGAGCCGCTGTTTATGCCTTGTTGGTATAAATTACCAAAATGTTCGTGTATGATAAAATGACCATAATGCCCTTGTAAGCTTAAATGGCTGAATCACTCAGGATATGCCAAGGCTCTCAAAGATCTTGATGTATCACCTCCTAAATATCTGGGTTAAACCGTTAGTATGAACCCTTTCTAATAGGAGCTACGTTTCAGAAATCCGTTCAAATCGTCACAAGCTTAATATGTCTCATTCCGTAAATGCCAAGCATCTCTGAGAAATGATCTGTCCCATCTAGTGTGTTCCATGTGTATGCTAATTTCTGTTGAATGAACTGCATAATGACATTCTCTGCCTACTTAATAGTATGATATGTTAGCTTGATATATGATAGCACAATCTGTTTGCATGAAGAATAATGAATGTCTACTTTGCTCAATGGTATGCCCATTTATCTGTTAAAAGCATGAACTTCTGTTTCTGATACTCTGAATAGAATATATCTGTTACATGTATTATGTTACTCATGTCTGAAATCTGATTACCGATTGTCATCTGGGGTATACTGTTGGGTTATGATATGAAGTCTCTGTCGGTACAGCCCTGATCAAGCTGGTAAATCCTTATGGACTCAAGGTCTCCCCTTGAGTGGCACCTACGCCCATCGGGCCTAGGGTAAGTCCTTATGGACCTAAGGCATCCCCTTAGGTGGCACCTATGCCCATCGGGCCTAGGGTAAGTCCTTATGGACTCAAGGTCTCCCCTTGAGTGGCACCTACGCCCATCGGGCCTAGGGTAAGTCCTTATGGACCTAAGGCATCCCCTTAGGTGGCACCTATGCCCATCGGGCCTAGGGTAAGTCCTTATGGACTCAAGGTCTCCCCTTGAGTGGCACCTACGCCCATCGGGCCTAGGGTAAGTCCTTATGGACCTAAGGCAGCCCCTTAGGTGGCACCTATGCCCATCGGGCCTAGGGTAAGTCCTTATGGATGCAGTTTTGGGGGACTGCATATTGGTGTAAGGTTGGAGGGTATTTCTTGTGAACTTCTGTATGAACATTGGACATTTTCACTTAATCTGTTATGTGCTCACATGATATGATTTGTACGCATTTATGTCTATTTGATATGCACCCACGATGCTAAGTACTTATGTATGTTGATCTGTACTTATTGGAACACACTAGATGCCCAACTCTCTGATTCCTACCTCGTATATTATCAGCCTATATAATTTCCGTCTAATTCTCAAGGTCTGATTAAAGAACAGATATCATTATTCTTGAGTATGTTGAAACCCTGAAATAGTAGAACAACATTACCCTTAAATATCGGAAAGGAAATGAAGACTGTTACTGCTTGGAACATCATGAAAATGTTATGTCTACCATGTATCTGCATGAGCTTATAGTATCTTTTGGTAGTTCTGTATTACTGAGCTTTTCCAAGCTCACGTTGTTTTTACCATCGCAGGTTAAAAGAATATAGCATGGTATAATGTTTGACATCAGTGTTCGGAGTTCCCTCGGCGTTGCCTCTGGAGTACGGTACTGTTTAGTTAGTGGGCATGTATGTCATGTATGTCACGTATGGTTTTGTGATTGAGTCTGTAAAGTACTTTCTAAAATTTCTGTTATGTTTAAATAACTTCATGAGATGGTATTTTAAACAGAAGTTGGTTTTACAGTTTAATAAATGTTTTGAAGAAATAAAAAAAATGTTTTTTATGTGTATTTTTACCGTGGGTCGCTCTTGTGACCCAAATGTGACTTCCTAGGATCCGTTGTAACGCATAGGCGGGTTTAGGGGGTTACAGTAACATCTTTTTAACTTTTTTAGTTTTTTTTAATAAGACACACACCATACAAAATTGGTGCTCGAACTCGGGTCATCTGGATGAATTACATCATCTTTTATCAGCGGGATAACAAGGGGTGAGCAGATTTTAATCAAGTTAAATCAAGACGAGTTCAAATAATTTGATTTTTTTATATAAAAGGGGAAAAGTTGACTCGATACTATTTGTACCTTATTAAAGACCTCGCTAAACCTAAATAGAAAAAATAATAAACCATATAGTACCAACCAAATTTACAACTCCAATAACAATTCGATTTTATGGAAATAAAGAAGCAAAATGTGAGGTGTGGTCGATAATGATCGATGCATCGTGATACAATGTATAGAGGCTAGAGCAAGGTTGAATGGCCGGTAGTAGCCTAGTAGGTCATAAAGGCTTAACAATCTCAGTTGTGGCTGTGATTGAATAAAGCGTTTATTAGGGTTATTGATATCTTCAGAAAATGCTCATTCATTGGCCCAAGTCACAAATCAAGAGATATATACATAGGGATGGCCACTTAACTCATATTTAATGGGTTTCGACCTAATTTGATACAATAAATAGAGTTTTTTTTATAAAAAAAATAACGGGTTTAATTTAGGTTTGAGTTTGATTTTTTGAAGATGATGTCGGGTCGGCTAGGTTTGAATTTATGGTAAAATATATCTTATCCGACCTAACATGAGATAATAGTTTAATTGTATTCTAAATATTTATGTATAATTGTTACAATGACCCTCTATTTATATATATATATTATATATATATATATATATATATATATATATATATTAATTATCTTCTTGTTTTGTCTAATAAAAGTGGAATAATTATTATAATGCTCTATCTCTATTTATATTTTTACAATTAGCTCCTTATTTTATCGAATAATAATAATAATTGATAATTTTTTATCTATGTCGGGTCGATTCGGGTTTGGTTCTAGTTTATACTCTAGAATTCGAATTTGGGTGGAACATCATAAAATATCGAGTTGGGTTTGGATAGAAGTGTTAAATTTTTAGGCTATTGCGGATCGACTAAAAATCCGACCCACTATCTACCTACCCCAAATATGCCTCACAAATGATTTTTTAGTACAATGATTAAAATTCAAAATCAAAAATTTTCTCGTATTTAAGTTTGAAGTTGTCATCTCTAAGTCTCTAACAATGTCACGTTTAATGTTCAAAATCGTGTCTTTTTCTGTATTTGAAGTTGCATTTCCTGACAACATCTACTTTAATATTTGAAGTTGCATTCAGACTTACATATTTTTGTTAGGAGTGCAATATATCGTATCCATAAGATTCAAAGATTTAAAAGACATCCTTCAATTTATTAAATGAGGCCCTCGACTTTTAAAAAAGATTAATGTTTGTCATCTTGTTGATTACATTATATACTTCTTTTTGAATAAAAATAAATATAATAAAAATCAAAACCCTTCAAATTCAACATCATTTTATTTTCTTATATGTGTAATAGAAGCAATCTCACATAAAATTTAAGAAAATGAGGGCGTCAAAAATAATTATAATTAATTTGAGATTATTTTAAAAATTTACGAGTTATGACCATAATTAACTACAACATGAATGATCATCCCCTTGTGTCCTGGTGGCAAAGGTAGATGTTCATCATCCTTTGTGACCCGGGTTCGAGCACTAGTAATGCATATTGTGTCTGTCATTTTTAAAAAGACTAATAAAGTTGAACAGATGTTACCCTTGCATCACACCCAACATATTTAAAAAAAATTATAACATGAATTCAAACATGAACTTCATTAATGATTAAAAAATCGAAGTCGACTGAATTACAGTCTGTTTGAACAATATTTTACATTAAAGTCAGAACTTTTTCCCACCGTTTTTTTTTAAATGTAATTTGGACCTCGTTAAAAACCTCTTTCCTAGTGAAAGGGGAAAAGAGTACCGACTAAAATTTTATTCCAAACCAATGTAGCATTACATACAACAAGCCTTACTCCCCACGACCGACCACAAACAAGGGGAGGTTACAACGATACTGTTTCTACCCAGCAACAACTTCTAACCTATTCCCTGTTTAGCCAATGAGTCCGCTTCCCCATTTGCGCTTCTAGAAATATGAAGAATTGTCATACCATAATTCACGATTTTGAGTTGCAGGTCCTTGACTAGGCTGCTGGCCGCCGGGAGAGGGGGATGAACATCAAGCAACCAATCGCACACCGTCTTGCAATCCATTTCCACCGCTAGCCTTTTGTCAACAGTCCACCGTGATCTTAAGAATTTTTCGATACTTTTTTTGACCGCCATCAATTCCACCAAAGCAGGGGGTAAATTATCTGTCGACTCCGAAAAGCTATCCAGGATATTGTCTACCTCGTCTCTAAGCACACCTCCTACTCCCCCCTTTGCAACTCCCTGGAATATGCACCATCTATATTCAGTCTTAAATAACCTACCGTTTTTAATAATTTTTAATTAAAAAAATAAAGATGAACAGTAAAACCGGATCTCTTTCCTACCTACTTCACTTTTACCATAACATATGCTATAAATTTGAAATTAACCTGAATAGTACAATATTTTTAAAAAATAAATATCAATTTCCATATTTAAGTAAAGTTGTCAGTTTCCAAGTGTTTTGGAAGAACAAATAAATTTGTGGCTGCTATAAAGCTTTGCAGGTTGAGCCGTACAGCTTTAAAAAATATCTTCTTTTTCCAGCTGCAAAGTAAAGGACAGTCTGTACTCAGAGACGACGGTGGTAGGGCCAGAAGGGGGCTGCTCAAATTTTAGATAATTAAAATTTAGCCACTCAGATTTTAAAAAATAATCTGACCCTAAAAAATTTTACAATTCTCTTTAAATAATGATTTATTTAAATATTTTAAATTAAGTCCATTTATTTTTTAAAAAGTTTATATTAGGTCTCGATTTTTTTAGAAAACTTAGTTTAGACTTTCAATTTTTTTTTAAACATTTTTCAATTTTTTTCCAAAATCCGCCCCATGTCCATACTGTACATGAAAACTATAAACTACTAGAAAGGGGATAATGTGAAAAATCAGCGAGGTTTTGGACAGACGCGATAAGAGCGACCGCACAGGGCTCCCAAGAGAGAGAGGCTCAAAAATAGAGAACTTAAATTAAATTAAATATTTGTAAAAAAAAATTATAAATTTTTAAGTGAAAATATTTGGTTTTTAGATGTTTACAAGTCAACTTTTTGTTGCTCAAGAGGATAATCTAATAATATTTTTGTATTAAAGTAATTTTTTAAAAAAAAAACTTATATCTCTTTTTAATTATAAATTAAAGATCTTATTTTAATAAATTACATGGCCCTCAAAATTTTTAAACCGTCCATGTGAAAAACTAATTACCGAATATATGATATAGATTTTTAAATATTTTAAATATATGTATTAGTGAAATATTAGATATAACTCCAGCGGTGCAACTATGAAGGGATTAATGAGGCTACGACCTTACAAAAATATTAAAATTTTAAAAAATTATGGTAAAATTGTTCTTCAACCTTCAAAAATGTATAAAATTTACTGTCAATTCTTAAATTGTTTTTTTTTCTTAAAACGACCCTTAAATAAATAATGTTGAATTTCACTAATGTGTAACACAAATGATTTGCGAAAAGGTTGGTTTCTTGCATCCATGCATTTTGTCATTATGATTGTAAGTATTTCTATTATCGTCACCTAACTCATAGTATCATTGTAATTCCTTCCTGACGTCCGATATGGGCTGGAAAATGAACTACTCGAATATGAAAACAATTAATAAGATAAGTGATATTTTTGGTTTTTTTTTTTGATTTTCAGAGTTTCACCCTGACTAATTTGAATTAGCCCGCGTCGTACACTTAATTTTAGTAGATAAGTCTTTCAGCAAGAATTTTCTATATATACAACGCCTCGAACTCGAGACTCATTTTTCATTCCAAGGATTGTAATCAATATACATGGTGAAAATATGAAGGATTAGTGGGGTCACAAGCTCCACAAAAATATTAAAAATTAGAAAAATGAGGTTAAATACACTTTTGATACATGAACTATATCCAATTCTTCAATATCATATTTTTTGTTCTCAATTAATACATAAACTTTTTCGCCGTCAACCATTTTTTTTAATTTTTGTCACTGAATCTGGCGTGAACTTTTTAGACCAGTAAAAAATTTACACGACATATTTTTCAAAAATGAAATTATCTATTACACGTGGCATATTTTTCAAAAATGAAATGAAATAATTTTTAATGCCAGCCGAAAATAGTGATCATAATAAAAGTGAACTAAAATTTTAATGATTATATTAAAAGGTTTAGAAGTTTAGTGATCATAATGCTTTCTCCCTAAAAGTCCAGGGACTAGCAATGTTGTTTACCCTTATTTATTATAGCTGTAAAACGCTCATAAACAGGGGCCCACCCGTTTTGTTAAATATTACCCGACCGGTTATACCCAGTAAACATCTTCCTATAAATACCACACAAGCTTCCCGTGAATCTCTCTGCTCCCTTTATATCATTTCGGTTTCTCTAGATCTAGAAACATCCATTTTCGTTTTTCTAAAAAAGCCACCTCTCATTTCCGTCGTCTCTTGGATCGTTCATTGGTGCATGGCAGCGAGCTTATTGGCGCGTGAGGTATCTGACCTATGTCTCGGCAAACCACCGCTGCGCTGCCTCTCTATCTCCGCCACGGTTGCTGACGCCTTGTTGGCGTTGAAGAGATCGGGGGATAACTGTGTCAGTGTTTGGAACTGTAACCACGGTCAGTTACCGGGAGCCGCCGCCAAGGTTGACGCCGCCGATCTTGATGAGTTCCGTTGCGTAGGAAAAGTATGCATGGTTGATATTATCGGCTTCTTATGCAAGGAAGATAACCTGTCGAATCCTGGAACTGCTCTTCAAGCTCCGGTTTCCGTTATCATTCGTAAAACAGGAGGCGTTGTCCGTCATTTAGAACCTAACGCAAGGTCGGTTTGTTTTTCGGTTTTCCTTTTTCCCCTTAAATAACGCGTTTTGATTTTCTGGTAAAATAAGTCGAATACAACCGGATTTTTTCCCCTCTTGATACAACGCGGTGTTTTTTTTTACAAAAATCGGGATTTAAATTTTTTTTTTGTTGAAGCTGGAGTCGGTCTAAATCAAACCTGGCGCCTCTAGTTTTGAAAACTATTTTTTGTATTTTAAATTAGATTTTTTTTTTGGGTAAAAATAAAGATACATACAAAAATATCTAGATAACTAAAGTCATAATGAATAAAAAAATAAACACTTTTAATAAGACATTTTTATTTTATTTGCAAAAATTATAAGAATTAATATCTTATATACTGGCGGTGAGCGCCTTGGGCCTTGGGCCTTGGGCCTTGGGCCTTGGGCCTTGGGCCTTGGGTCTTGGGCCTTGGGTCTTGGGTCTTGGGTCTTGGGTCTTGGGTATTGGGGTATTGGGGTATTGGGGTATTGGGGTATTGGGTATTGGGGTATTGGGTATTAATTTAAAGTTTGGATAATATGGTGAGAATTTCTTACAGCTAATTCCCTAAACTATATACTCTAAATTAACTCTCTATACCCTAAAATTAAAGTAAATTAACTTCATATACCCTAAAATTAAAGTGCTTTTAAAAACTGAATCTACCGCTGTGCATAGAATATTTATTCAAATTATAATGTTAAAAATTAGTAATTTGTTGGGTCAATGTAAGCATAAAACTGACAATCTTGTGCCATACCAAACTTTCCTCTGTTTCGTTATTAATTTATTTATTTGATTTTTCAGTTTGGTGGAAGCTATAGATTTGATCCTGGAAGGAGCACAAAATCTCGTGATACCATTGGAGATCAGCGGCAGGAATTCAAGGAAAAAGCTGCTTCAAAATACTTTGTCGAATTCAACTTTCCATAATAACCGGCAATATTGTTGGCTAACTCAAGAAGATATAGTTCGTTACCTTGTGAATTCAATTGGTCTTTTTAGCCAAACTGCTGTTAATCCGATCAATGCCCTCGACGTCATCGATGCTCGTCGACAGTGACAGCAAGTTGGTCGGAGAAATTTCACCTTCCACTTTGAATTCTTGTGACGAGGATGTTGTGGCGGCCATTGCGACACTTTCAGCTGGTGAGTTGATGGCTTATATCGATTGCAGTGGACCGCCCGAGGATTTGATTCAGTTGGTGAAAGACAGGTTGCAAGAGAGGAATCTAGTGAAAGCCCTAGAATTGATGGAAGAAGATTCATGGTCTTCCTCAGGAATTTCATCGGTTTCATCTTCGTGTTCCTCGTCTGAGGACGAGGGGTTCGGTGTTGGGAGGAGCAATAGGAGGTCGGGAGGGTATTCAGCAAAGGTGGTGAGGAGATCAGAGGCCATTGTATGTCATCCATGGAGCTCGCTGGTGGCAGTAATGATTCAGGCACTCTCACACCGTGTAAATTACGTGTGGGTTGTCGAAGAAGATCGAACTTTAGCCGGGATTGTTACCTTTGCTGGGATGCTAAAAGTTTTCCGGGAACGATTGAGGACCATGGCTTAGGGTAGCATTGAAGAAATCCGAACATAAAACACCAAAAACAATAAGAATTCCACAATAAAAAAAAACACTATATTTGGTGATTATAATTCGGATGTATTAATTCAGGGAGATGAAATGAAAATCAACCTTATTTCCCCGGTTTTCCCATCAATCAAACAGATTCTAGACAGCATCATACTATATAAATCTAATTAACAGCTAGTAAAAACTGAATGTATTGGTAACTTTAAAACATTACTACAGTAAACAGAATTTAACAGCAAACCACATGTTTGTATAAAGTTAGATACAATCTGATGATATTATGAGCTAAATTTTTAATGGCATGAAAGAAAATTATCAAAGCGATGTATTTTCATTTTATTTAATATATAAGCAATATCATTGTTTCATTTTACACTATGAAGACAAGAAGCCCTGCACGTTGTAGAACGCACTGAAAAATTTACGGGATAGCAGAGAAAGTTTAGAGAGGTCGATTCTTCACTACTGCTATCGTAAATCGTAAGGACTAAAAATACCTATACTTCAGCTCGGACATACACGATGATAAGGCATCTCTTACTTGCAGGTTTTTGGAGTCCATATGGAGTGCGTCTTCATATAACCTCTTCGCCTGCAGTAGTAACTTCATCTTCTCTTTACTGTTACTAGGCCTTAAGCGAGATCGTTGCTGCAATATGGCTCCCCATCTAAACAGGGCTGTAAATCAAACATATGCAGTATTTAGGGGATTTCCAGACTCACCATTCTCTATTCGCATAATCCTAAAGATATACAGAACGCATGATCATATAGACACGCAGAGACCGCCGGGTGCTAAGATAAATTTTAGGGACTTCTATATTTGAAGCTCCATGTAAGACAAAGGGTTTTTTTTTATCTCAATAAAAAACTTCAATTAATTAGCAGATTGCGGAACGTTGTCTGTTTCATGGTCATACAAGTTTCATTTAGTTAACATATCAACATTGTTACAACAACTTGACGGACACAAGAGAAGTTAGACGTACCATCAGGTGCATGAACATTGCCTCTAGTCATCATGGCATCAAATTTATCAATTGCAGCCAAGAATAGTTTGTCAGCATCGTACGCTGCTTCCTGAAATCAGAAATATGTAATTAACAATTGCAATTCCCCACAATAAGAAACCCCATCCTCCCTCACACCCGATGAAGGTTGATCAAACTGTTTCCCTTTGACCAAGAAAATTTATGCAATGGACAAGAAATTAAATTTCAGTTCCAGAAATGCTTACAGGTCCTATATCTGCAATCAACTGTGCACGAAAAGACAGAGCAAGACCCCAATTATATAGGGATCTAACGTCGTCTCCATCGATTGATAAAGCGAGCCGATATTTTCGCCCAGCCCTTACAAGGAGCTCTTCACACTCTTCACAAGCACTAACTAAGAGGGATAAAGCTTCATCTCTACTTGAAACTTGATCTAGTCTGTTAACTACTCTTCCTTGTGGCCTCCCACCGGTTACGGGATCATTTTTAGTAAGAAGAGTTCTCAGCTCACGACTGACATGAAGTTTCAATTCTCCATGAAGAAGATAAGTGTTGCCTAACTGGCCCACAGCTAACAGGCTCATGGGCTTCATTGTGATGGCTTGCGAGAGTAACGTGGCGGACCTATTCAAGATGACTTCTACACGCCCTTCATCTTGTCTTCCCCTCATACACTCTTTGGCTTCTTTAAGAAGACCAGTAGCTTCTGTAAGATACTTATCAAAGACCAAATCATCGACAAACTTTGACGACGATGATGAAATGACCTCATTCTCAGCTGCAGTTACACGATCAGCTAGGTGGGAATCATCTTCATAGCGCTGCCTCTTTCCATACTCCTCATTTTCTCTCATCTCTGGGTTTTGAGAAGACCTGTAAGATCTACTAGATTCATGATGCAGTTGCTCGTGTATAAAGGAAGTTTCAGTTTTCATGTGTTCCAATCTGACACTGAAATCCATCGAATCAAGCAGATTATCATCGGATTTCCATCTTTTCCTCTCATTCACATGACTTGAGTTAAAAGAGATGTCATGAGTATTTGTGAACTGTAATCTTTTGCTCTCGTAATTATACTCTTCACTATCCACAAATCTCTTAGCATTTCCACCCAGAAAATCAGACTTTATTTTCTCATTCTCCAAATCAAAATCCACTTTCCTATCCCTTTCTCGATTCAAATCAGACTTATTCAAAGAATCTTGAGCAACGCCTTGATTTGAAACACGTTTTCCGTTCTTAGGTGAACTAAAAACCCTATCTTCAACAGCAGGCAACGAAACATCTCCTCGAATTTTATTATTTAAATTAGTATCCACATTCTCTGGTTTAACATCATCTTTTACTTTATTAGGCTTCGATGCCAATGATTTTTCAGCAAACATGCCCCCAAGAAATTGTAACAACTCAAACCTAGCCTCGCCAGCCTCCTTTTTTCTACCTGATGGTTTCAGATTATCTTTATAAGAGTTCCCAACGCTATCCATAGAAGCTTCAACAACGTTTCTAGCATTTGAAGCTGATAACCTCATCGATTCCACTAAATTAGCATAATTCTCCAAATCAGCTACATTAATTCTGTTAGAATCAATCGCTCTTTGTATATTATTCTTCAGATTATTAAGTTTAACATCAAACCCATCAAAAAATTCCACTAAATTCCTCAATTTCTCACTATAAACTCCTGAAACTTCCTCCTTTGACCTCCTTTTATTTGAACTTAAGTCGTTGAAACTTCCCCCTTTAACAAACCCAAACGAAAACCCAATACCAAAAACCAAAATAGAAGCTGGAAATAATACAATCGTAGAAACCCTAACCCTAGAAATCGCTAAGGCACAAACGAGCCCCGATAAAAACATAAATACATGTTTCTTATCATAAATTCCGATAGAGACAAGGAAATCACGCAGCCGAATTGACTCACCCGAGTTAGAAGACCAAGTACCGGGCTCAAAATCGTCCCACCCGCCGTAACTCGAGGGTTCAGCCGATAAAGAAGCCTTGGCGGGAGTGACATTGAGGTTTCCACCGATTGGGAAGTTTGTTCTACGGGAGAAACGACGGAATTTTATCCTTTGTCGTGAGTGAAAATGGAAAGGGGAAATCGAGGGCGAAATTTGGGAGTTCAATATTTTGAATTTAATAGGAGTTTTGAAAATTAAGGTCTCCATGAGACAGAGGAACTGATTGTCCGAACAGTTTTACTAGTTATCACGGTTGAAGTAATAACTTTAGGGTTGGGTCGATCTTGTTGACATCAGCTAGAGTTTGAACTGAAAGGTTATTTTCGTTAATACACGAAGAGTTTGTGGATTATTTGGTAAAATAATATGAAAATCCATGTGAATATCTGTAATTAAATGTGTGTAAAACTCGAAATTTTTTTACAAATATATTGAATTATATTTAAAGTGAAAATGATTTTGAAAAATTTAATGTAAAAATTAAGGATGAGTCTACCACGTGCGACGAACATTGATGAACATCGATAAACACCATTAATTTTTTTAAAATTTAAAGGACTAAAATTATAATTAAAATTATCTCTTAAAAAAATAAAAGTCAAATTTAATTGTTACTTTATAATATTTTTTAATAGGTTAGAATCAAATATACACAATTTTTCCAAAAATTTAAATTGATTTCTATTTTTTAAGAGATTGATTTTGTTAGGGTTTAGGATAATTGGGTATATTTGATTCTAACCTATTAAAAAAATATTATAAAGTAACTATTAAGTTTGATTTTTATTTTTTAAGAGATAATTTTAATTATAATTTTAGTCCTTTAGATTTTTAAATTTTTTAAAAAAATAATGTTCATCGGTATTCATCGTTAGTTGTGTTCATCAATGTTCGCCGCCCGTTGTAGAAATTTCCAAAAATTAAATACAATAATTTTTAAAGAGTGTAAAAAACAATAGAAGCAAAACTCATCCCTTTGTAGAAAAACTTGCATAATTCTTTAAATGAAATCCAGCAACAATATATTTTTACCAAAAAACTCTATGAATCAAGCATTATTCCGCTGCGAATTTTTGGCATATCTACAAACTACCATTTAAAAATAGAAAAATACTAGTCCGTCGATCATATTGTGACTAGAAACGCTCTATAATTCTTATTATCTAAACGCTAAATTGCAATAATAACAAGAAATATTGTCACAAAAGCAGACAAACCTGTAAAAATACAGAAAAATAAACTGCCATACAAGCAGGGGCAAAGTCAGAAATTAAAAGTTAACGGGGCCGTTAATAAATATTACTGTAAGAGTTATAGAAAAATTCAAAAAAACAAGACTAAAAATAACAATACTAGGATTTGATCTATTAACTTCAAGTAAAAACAAATTTTTTTCACTTATATATTTTACCACTAAGGCAAAAATTATTTTATGACATCAAACCAAGTATAATATATTATACTTTAAAATTTTACATGGGCCAAGTTAAAATATATAAATCATATGAGTGAAAAAATAAACCGAATATAATAAGATGCGGAGCCAGGCTTCTGTCAGCCTCTATGTGGCTTAGCCATTGTATACAAGCAGATGAAAAGAGCCAAAAAAGCATATATAATATGATTCTGGTAAAATAACAAAACTAGTAAAGAACAAATGGTTCTCCATCAAAAGAGAAGAACTTTATTTATATACAATAAACATAAAAATTAAAAGCCAGTCGACGTCATAAAAGACGTCACTGAAAATAACTTCAATGAAGAATAAGAACTCAAAATAATTATTTTAAATAACTTTTTCAAAAAATATAGAAAAAATTTTTAACGTAAAAATATCTCTTTCTTAAATCAGTTAATTTTAACGTAGAGATATCCTCTCTCTTAAATCAAAGGCTATGTATTTGTTTTTAATATATATTTTATTTTGATTAGTTAGAGAAATATTACATTTTCATACAAAAATTTAAATCAATATAAGATGAGATAATATAAATATGTTTGATCATTAAGTCAATTAATAGATATATGTTTTCAATATATTGAAATGTATGTACCATAACGTCATGGAAAACTCAAAGTTATTGAAACTTTACATGTTATTTACATTTTCATTAAAATTATGGGTTGTATATGTGATACATAAATTATGTAAAAAAATTACACAACTCTTTATATTTAAGTTATAAAATTTAAAATTTAATCCTCTAATCTTAACACCCTAAAACTTAAAACTTAAATCATAAATCTTAAACTCTAAATTATAACCACAAATCTTAAATTCTACCCCATACATCCTAAACCACTAAACCATGAACCACAACATAAATATCTAAACCCCAAAATTAAAATGATTATATAGACTTTAACAAGCTTGAGTATCAAAGTATTTTCCTAAATATATATATATATATAAATTTAAGTAGGGATGGGCACGGGTCGGGTTTTTCGCTCACCCGAATCTGGCCCGAAAATAAATACCCTAAACTCGCACCCATCCCGAATATTTTCTTTAAAAAATCTGACCCGACCCGAAAATAAATATACTAAACCCGACCCCGACCTATAAAAAATAATTTTAGGGACATAATTGTAAAAAAATAATTTTAAGAGATTTAATTGTAAAAATAATAACGTGAAGGATTAATTTGTAAATAAAATTTTAATTTCAAGGACCTAATTATAAAAATATCTAAAGAGGAGTATTGTTATAAATATTCCTAAAAATTTTAGGAAAATTACATAATTAGTCCCAAGTTGGGTCAAATATTTTTACTCTAAACCTGAGTTTAACATCAATAAAACCCAACCCAACCCGATTTTTTCATTAAAAATCTGACCCGATCAAACCGGGTCGAATCAAAACCCAACCGAATTTTGTAAAATACCCATCCCTAAATTTAAACGTACGACACAGTTAACTCATTCTATCTATTAAATTAAGATGTGAAATATTATTTAAGTAATAATAAATTTCTCATCACTTAATACAATAAATATTATAAGAGGTTATGAATATTTATTTATGTGGGTGTTTATTATGATAAGGACTTTATTAAAGAGATTTGACTTATATTATCATTAGGAATATTATGTACAGTAGAGTTTAATTGTATTATGTGTTATGCCTATAAATAAATGACTGAAGGCACTGTACATAAGTCTATATATATAAATCTCGAATTAAAAGGTCGAAATTCCAAGCTGAATTTTGTAAGTGAGAACCGCGGTGCAATTGCATCAACACCTTCCGTATCTTAACAGCCTCTCATAAATTGGCAATTTATCTATATACACACACCTATTTTTCTACGTTTGATTTTCCAACAAAAAAAGCAAAACCATTCCCAAAGAAAGTAGCAGTGTTGGAAGATCAGGGTAATCAAACGGTTGATAGAGAGATAGAGATGGGGAAAGGAGGGGAAAAGAGAGAGGAAGATAAAGAAGGGATATTAATGGCGAATGAGTTTTTCTGGTCATACACAGATGAGCCTCACGCTTCTAGGAGACGCCAGATCCTCTCTCAATACCCTCAAATTAAAGAGCTCTTTGGCCCTGACCCCTTTGCTTTCCTTAAGGTATTCACCCCCCTCATTTTTCCAGATTTGAATCCATTTGATTCCGAGTTATTTTGTTTATTTAGCTCAATTGGAAATCTGGGTCTTTCCCAAAATCGGATCTTTCAAGTCACATTGTTTGGGATTAAGCTTTTTTAGCGATTTAATTCCATGGGTAGTTCTGTTTTTCTTTGTTTTAAATGATTTTGATGCTATTCCATTGAAATGGTTGTGGATTTGGCTTTCTGGAATAATGATGTTTTTATACCAGATAAGCAGTCTTTGCTTTGTATGCTTGTTTGTAATCTGTTTGGATTAGTTGTGCTGTGCACATCAAGATCTTTTGTAAGGCTCCAAAGTACTATTCTAGCTTAGAAACATAAACTAGTTTTTATTCAATTAATTTAGCTCCATTGTTGTATTTTTAATCATTTTTCTCAGATTCGGGTTTACCGGATCCGGTTATGTTTTCGATTTTTCATGTATTTGGAGGGTTCTTGGAGAGTGATATCCCCAGTCATGTATGAATGTACCTCTCACATTAAGTTTAGTTGGAGTCAAAATCAAGTTTTTACCAAAAGCATTTGTTTTATTTGGTGCCATTGTTGTTTTGCTTCTATTGCTGGTCTTTTCAGCTTACGAAACTTTGGAATGACATGGGCGATACTTATCTCGAAACTGTTTTTGCAGATTACTGTGGTTGTTTTACTTCAGCTATGTACTGCGATTATCCTCCGTGATGCCGGCTGGTTGAAGATGTTGGTAATTGCCTATTTCTTTGGTTCTTTCCTCAACCACAATCTGTTCTTAGCCATCCATGAGCTCAGCCACAATCTCGCCTTCTCCACTCCGGTTTACAACCGTTGGCTTGGGATTTTCGCTAATCTCCCTATCGGTGTGCCAATGTCTGTCACCTTCCAGAAGTATCACCTCGAGCATCATCGGTTCCAAGGGGTAGATGGCATCGACATGGATGTCCCGAGCCACACCGAAGCCCGTTTTGTGACTAATGCTGTCACGAAAGCCGTATGGGTCATCTTCCAACTCTTCTTCTACGCTCTCCGCCCTCTGTTTCTCAAACCGAAGCCCCCTGGTTATTGGGAGTTCATCAACTTAACCATTCAGGTTGGTCTTGATGTTATGTTGGTTTACTTTTGGGGCTGGAAATCTTTTGCTTATTTGATCCTTTCGACATTTGTTGGTGGTGGAATGCACCCAATGGCCGGCCATTTCATCTCCGAGCATTACGTATTCAATCCTAAACAAGAAACGTATTCTTATTATGGTCCCCTGAATCTTATGACATGGAGTGTTGGCTATCACAATGAGCACCACGATTTCCCAACTCTTCTTCTACGCTCTCCGCCCTCTGTTTCTCAAACCGAAGCCCCCTGGTTATTGGGAGTTCATCAACTTAACCATTCAGGTTGGTCTTGATGTTATGTTGGTTTACTTTTGGGGCTGGAAATCTTTTGCTTATTTGATCCTTTCGACATTTGTTGGTGGTGGAATGCACCCAATGGCCGGCCATTTCATCTCCGAGCATTACGTATTCAATCCTAAACAAGAAACGTATTCTTATTATGGTCCCCTGAATCTTATGACATGGAGTGTTGGCTATCACAATGAGCACCACGATTTCCCAAGGATTCCGGGGAACAAATTGCATAAGGTGAAGGAGATTGCTCCCGAATATTACGAAGGCTTGGATTCGTATAAATCATGGAGCCAGGTTATTTACATGTATATTATGGACCGGAGTGTCGGCCCTTTTAGTCGAATGAAGAGGAAGCTCTCAAAAAAATCCGAATAGGCCTATCCCATTTTGCTCTCTTCCCCTTCCACCCTTGGTTCCATTAGTAGGTTAACTCAATATTATTAAATGGTTGCAACATTCTTGAGGAATCAAATTTCTATTATGTTGTTTTAGATGATGAACATATTATTTGTTGATTAGTCATTTAAAGTAATCATCTTTTGCACTGAAGATGCAAGACATTGATGGTATAAGGGCTAAAGCTGCCCCTTGCTTGGTTGTGCTTTCGTGGTTTTTTTTCCGGCATTGATTTGTTGATGTCGTCTTCCGAATAATGCCGGGTTTGTTGTTACTCTTTCGACTCATTTGCATGTTTATCGCCGGTTCGAAAGAATCTATTTTTTTTGGTAATATGCATGTTCGTATTATGGTCATGTTCAAGGCTCGAGGTGCAAGATTGCTCCTCCCAATAATGTAAAGGGGAGAATCCTCAATTACACATAATCCTCAATTACACATAATTAAGTTACTAAGAATGTCGTATTTACACATAATTAAGCATGCCATATTATCTTGTTTAGTTTGTTTGGTCGAAATATAAAATTATAATATTTAGTTAGTTAAATGTAAAATTATCTAAGAATACATTTTAATATATAAAATCAAATTAAAATTTAATGTATAAAATTAAATATTTAAAATTATACCATCAAAATTCATATATCATATGACATTTTCAATTAACTCTATGGACATTACCTTTCAAAATGAAAATTAAGAAGTTTTTAATTGTATTTAACGTTGGAATTCGTATTATATTATTTCAAAATAAAATAAGATACAACAATGGTGATGGCTCGTATAGTTTCCAAACAAAGCTGAATTCAGAATATGAAAATTCCCAAATCATCAAATCTCAGAAAAGCTTTTCCATGCGCCATGAGTAACAAAACTGGTTTTCATATATTAATTAGCAGAAATGTTTTGAAGGGTTAAATAAGATTATATCGAACTTTATGTTTCACCTCTTGCTATGCTGAAGTACTTGGTACATCTTCGCCACGTTCATTGGGTGTAGTGACTGGTGGCGGTTTCACCACCGGAGGACTGAGTGGCGATGGTCTTGGTCTGACTTGCGCAACTATCTCTTTACATATTTCAAACTGCAATGTGTAAAGAAACAAGAAATTGCAGATGGAACGAAGGTGAAGAAAGCAAACGACAAGTCTAAGTTCGCGAGCTCAGACCGACCTTATAACCACATCCAGCTACACAAGCATTGAAGCATTCCTGTATGATAAAAAAGCAACAATGAAACTAATATTATGAATATTTGACAAAAAATATTGCTTATTTCACTAATCCTTATTATGGATTCCTATAATTTACCCAATTGCACTGAATAGACATCCTTATTATGGATTCATATAAGTTTGTTGTGCCTAAACCTGTCTAACACTAAAACGCAATTGCAGACCAGTGTATAATCAACCCTGAATAACAGAAGTGAGCAGTGACGGGTTTAGAATTTTTTTTGAGGGTGGGCACACATATATTAAGTATTAACAATGTGTACGTAAATTGTTACAAATAAAATTTTAGGATGGACACGCTCAGTAAAATAGATAATCAACAAAGGAAATTCATATTTGCAGGGTGGGCATAATAAAATTACAGGGTGGACATACTCGGTAAAATAGATAACCAGTAAAGGAAATTTAGATTTTCAGCGTGGGCACACTCAGTAAAATAGATAACCAGTAAAAGAAATCTAGATTTTCAGTGCCCACCCTCGACATAACCTACGTTTGCCACTGGAAGTGAGCACCAAACTCAAAAAGTAGTAAGAACCCTTTCTAGTGTACTGCACTTGATTTCTAAACAGAACATAAGTTGACTAAATTTGTGTAATAGCAGACTTTCATTCTTTCAAACATGAAAAACATCAAGAGCAAACATAAAAGGCTGCTCATAAAAATGCAATGACCAGCAGTTCAACCATACCAGACATGAAAAAGTACGAAATAAATGACAATATCTACTGTCATTACAGGTGAGAAAACGGGATGAAAAACGGCCACAAGATTTAGTACCTGAGAGTAATTGGCAGCTCCAGGGGAGCGATCAATGTAAGCACTCCATTTCTGGTCCTTCAAAACAGGATCTTTATAGCACATTTCATCGCACTCCGATAAACCTGAAAAGTGAATAATCGTAAAAAGAAAGATATAATCAGCTTTAAAAGATACGCCGTTTCACCAGCGTTCATTAACGTTGGTTAAAGAACTATGCCAATCGATGAAACCATCGTATGAATAATCCGGAGAAAATTAAATGCTTAATACATTAATCAACAATGAAACATCATTATCTAGAGAGACTAATTGCTAGTAAATATGATCCAAGCACCGGAAAGCCGAACAAGGAACATCAAACCACTGATTAAACCAGATTTGACAGAACATAAAACTTCATCCTCGGTATCGGTTTCTAAATCAAAAGCAACAATTAATACAAAACTGCTTACATTCTTCCCATGTCTCTCCATCCGCGCTACACCCTTTTTTGCAAAACACTCTCCCTACAAGAATTCACTATTGTTAGTAGCATTAATAGATTGCTGACATACAAATAGATTTCTTAAATGAAGAAAAACTAAATTCATATTATAAGCAACTGATTGTGCAAAGTATTAAATTGCGGCCGCGTCGTAACCATTTTGGAGGTCTCCGCGACACCGCAAATCGCAACCGCATCTAGAATCCTAGTTATATTTAGAGAAAAATCACGCCGCAACATCCGCAACCGCGACGTTGCAACCACAATTTAATACTATTTAACAAAATAATTTGAATACCTCGTTGCACAAATGCACACTTTTTTTTGGGAAATTGATAGCCATTTTATAGCTCACATTGTTATAAATCAACAACCAGAACTTGCAACAGAGGTTGAGTATCCATTCAAAAGCATTTGGAGAGACCCTCTCAACCCGTACAAAATAAAGCAATAAAGAACCAAAAAACACAAAAACAAACAAACAAACAAATAAAATATCGAATTAAATGGAACCTTGACCTCGACGGAAGAAGCTTCAAATGCAATCAATTAAACAGAATACACAAAATACTAAGATTTTTTAAATCGATGTTTGGAAGAATTGGCCATCCGAAATTATTAAAAAGATAGAATCGTATGTAGTCTAAAACAGGAATGAAAAAAGGGAAGTAATACAAGGAATTTGCGTAAGAGCAGCGTATTTGTCAGTGCATTGATTTCCACAAGCAGAAGCCCACAGCTGAGGTATCATTAGCCTTTCTTTTCCTCCTCCGAATGCGGCGTCTCCGGCGGACGAAAATTGGATCTTTGGTTTTTTAAAGCTTTGGAATTCGGAGGGCGTCGCATCGGGAATGGCATGGCAATCAAGGATAATTTTGTAATTTGCTGTTTGATTTTTTTTGTTTGGTTTAGGAAACTAGGATTTAAGACCGCCAGTATTTTGGTTTACTTAGAATTTTTAGGGTGAAGTATCTTAAAATAAATAAAATGATATTTTTTAGCTATTGAAGTTTTGGAAATTAAAAAATAGTTATTGAATGTATAAAAATATTATAAAATGATATGATTGCTGCGCCACAAGGGTCTTTATCCTCTTTTTTTATTAGCCGACGGCAGTTGTAACTTTTAAGTTGATTGCCGACGTCAGACTCATTATTTATTTATCGACTTATTTATTAGTATCGTTCTTTAAATTTTTAGCCCTTTTGATTTGATAAACTTTTTACTTTTTGGTACGTCTTTTTTATTTTTAGCACACTTTTCTGCCTCTTGGTACACTTTTTTATTATTTGTTTTTTTATCAGGTTTGGATCTGACGTCGCCACGACTGATAAAGATGGTGTTCATTTCTTTATGTTGTTGATCTCTCTGTTTTGGACCCTTAAACTGATTTTGGATATGCGATTTCATCTTCTGTTTATTCGCGATTGAGTTGTGGTAATGACCTTATTGTCAACGTACGTTCACTGTAATATATATTTGTCAATGTTGTTTGTTGATGGTTTTTACCCATCATCGTCGATTTTGGGATGTTTGTATCCATCTTTTGTTTCGAGTCTTTGGATTAGGTTTCTTACCTGTTTCTTGGTATGGTCCTCTTATGATCTAGAGCCACTAATTTAGTTTCTCTGAGTTTGTGTCTGTATTTAGGTGTTTGTTTACTCAATGGTAAACTTTCATTATAATTTCGTATATTTTCTTGTTTAATAAAATTAGTGGATTTAATTTTTAAAAAATATATATTATAAAATGATCAATAAATTTTTTCAAACTATTATAAAATGATTATTAAAATTTATGGAGTCGTTTTTAAATGGCCTTTAAATTTGTCAAATTTATCATTATTTTATAATTTGTAATAACTAACTTATAATAATTTAATTAATTTAGTAATCATTTTATAATTTCTAAAGCTTCAGTGGTTAAAAAATTATTTTTATGTAGTTCAATGATTATTTATGTACTTTACTTTTTCTATATCAATAATATAAATTTAAAGTTACAAGTAAGATGTACAACTATTACAACGTGAGAAATATTTTGATATATAAGTTTTTGTTAACTTAAGTTTATAGAAGTTTGTTAATATTGGGTTTAAAAATAGTTTAGGGATTTTGGTTTAGAGGTTTATGTTGTAAGGTTTATAATTTAAGACTAAGGTTAAAATTTAAAGGTTTAAATTTTAAATTTTATGTTTTGAATAGTAAAGTTTGTGTATATTTTTTACATAGGTTGTACATCAAAATATAACCACATACGTTTAAATAAATAAACATTCAAAATGCATAATGGAGCTCCAAATCCTTTATGCAATTACTAGTTGAATGAGCCATTATACCCTTTAAACAATTTAAATCTTAATATTATGAATAGAAAAAATTAAATTGATAGGTCATTCTCATAAAATAAATAAATGATATAAAATTGAATAATATGCTATAGTTTATACTAATTTATACCTATGAGATTAAAATAAATTAATGGTTAAAATTACATTAAAGATTTCTCTTTTAATTTCTCTTTCCCTTTCTCCACCGTAAACAAAATTTCTTATTGTCTTCTTTACCATCAACTTTTTTAAGTAACAAAAGTGTTTTTTTTATTATTTTACAATGTATTTGCAGAGATTTGTGTGTGTGTTTTGTTGATTTAAATAGATATAAACAATGTTCACAAGAGCGTTCGTGTTAATAAAGAAAAAACACCACCAAAGTTAAACAACCAATCATACGAAAATAAATAAAAGTTCAATCCAAGAATTTAAATAGCAGTTGTGGTTGTAGAAACAAAATCAGTTGTGTTGCGTTTATTGTAGTTGTAGACAAAATGCATATTATTGTGTGAGAAAAAAAACGAGATGTTATTATCAAAACTGTAAACCTTAAGTATTTTTCAAATTATAAAAACTAAAAGTTATTAAACATAAATTAGAGTTTAAATATTTTCCCTAATAACATTTCTCATCCATTTTCATTTCAAATTAAGCCGACTTTAAAATTTATTTATTTATTTTTCCTATAATAAAAGCAGGTAGCATATTGGAATCCAATCATAGTCAATCTGTCTGGTTATTAATTTATTTTTACTTTTGACAGAACCCTAAGTTTATATATATCTATGAAGATTCTGGTGCCATAGCTTTCATATTCATCGCCTTCTTTTGCCCTAATAAACCATTGGCATCAAGTTTCATGGTAAGGTCCCTAATCGTTTGTTTGAGTCCTTCGAGACTATAACCATAGTCTATGCTGCAAGGGTTGTATCCACAACTGCAGCTGTCACCGCAAAAGCCGCTGCCGACGTAGCCTGAGTTGCCGCACGAGGGGCCGGTGCACGAGGGTCCGACTCCGATGCCTACGCTGACGCCTGAGTTGTCGACGTAGTAGCCCGAGTTGCAAACGATATTGACATTGTCGCAGTAGAGACAGTAAGGGTTGCTTGACTGGCACGGATATTTTTCGATTCCGTCGACCATGGCGGAAACGCCGGTCCGCTTACCATAGGAAGACGGTAAACATAGTGAGATTAGTAAGGTTAATAGAACCCAATTTGCTGTCATCTTTGGGAGGAATTTAAGCTTGTGTGATTTTTGCTTGATTGATAAAGAAGGTTTATATAGTATAGTTTTTGCGTAAAAAATGAAGGCATAGAGTTTGTGATGAAACAAAAAAATCGAAGTGAAATCTGTCTCTCTTCATGTTGTTTGCATGTAAATTGGCCATTTTATTTAAAATTCATTTAATAAAAAAAATTTAAGAGGTTAATATATATATTATTATTATTAGAGATAGATTGATTGCTGCAAAAGAATTCTAATTGTAGATGCTCAACTGTATAAGAATTGGGCATTAAGTTATCTTTCTATGAAAAGGTTCTATGAGTGATTTTAGTTAACATTTTTTAGTTGTAATCTGTAACAAAATATTGCTTTTGACTTAATAAAATTCTTATTAATCCCAAAAAATCAAATTATATTTTTATTATTATTTTTTAAGATAACCACTCCCCCTAGAATTGTTTTGGTATTTGTGATTGATTGATTTTAATGTCAAACACAAATATTTAGGCTCCGTTCGACATAATTTTTGGGGCTGTCGAATAGAGAAGCTCCACCAAATACCTCAACTTTTGCGCTGCTTCACCTCGTTTCTCCACTAAATTTGGCCTTAAACGCAGCTGATGGAGAAGTTAAAATTTTCAGCTTCTTCCAGAACGCCGCTTTTACACACAACTCAGTTTTCCAACAGCTCCGCCGAACGGAGCCTTAATTGGGACAAGAAAAAAGTTAAATATCAAATTGAATATTTGAGTAAAAACCAGGGACCAAATAATATATTTAACCAAAATTAAAAACGCATACTTGAATTTTAAGAGAAAAAGAGCGCCATTTGAGCGCGTAGCAAAAGAACGGCATTTCCAGTTTCCGAACAGCCGAATCTCTTCATTTCCCACAACTCAGCAGAATTCAAAACTTGTATTTTCTCTCAAAAATAGTTAAACCTCACTCGCTCTCCTACTTCTCCATTTTGAACTCCAAAATTTTCCAAACAAATTTGAAACAATGTCAACAAGCAAAACGAGAACCAAAAAGCGGATATCGGAGTCTTTGCTCAAATCCGATCCGAAGACCCGATTAGTCGATGATTTCGATCCTGATCTTTCAAGGTCATCTTATCAACAACCTTTATGTTTTATATAATTTGTTTTTGTTGAATGTTTTGTGTGTTGATGATTTTTTGGTGAAATTTGCAGCGATCTCAAAGGGATTATGTCGGCGCTGCAACTGATCAAAGAGAAAGCGCAGAAGGACGGTCAAAAGAAGAACGAAGAGACGATTTCTAGGTAATATAATTATTTATTCGTTCGCTTTTCTGATATTGATTTGAAATTTTTGGAATAAATGAAAATTCTGCAGAAGACTGTTATTGTTTCAGTATATTCTCGATAGATTCCACGATGAAGTTGTTTTTCTCCATGTTTCTAGTTGTTATGTGTTTTTTTTTTCTGCAAATTAATGTATAATTTTAGTTGATCTGCTTTCACGCCTTCGAATTTTTTTATGAGTTTCTCAAGTCACTCGTAATTTATACGAGTTTCATAAGTCACTTGCGAAGATCATAACGTTCTCTCAAATGATTTTATAAGCTCGTTCAATCGTTCTTGAAATTAATTCATTAGATCGCTTCTTCGCATAAATAATTTTAATTTTAAAGAAGATGAAATAATAAAACAATAACATAAATTTGTTTTTTGTTTTTCTTCTCAGTTACTTATTAATTTCTGGTTTTTATTAAGTCTCTTACGTGTATATTGTCGACGGTTACAGTGTAGCTGCTGAGATAAAGTCTAAGCTTGATGAACTGAAGTCAAAAATTGAAAAGGAAAGGTAAACTAGCCTACTTCTAATCCAAACTTGAAGCAAAATTCTAATTAAATCTATCTCGTGTTTGTGTTATGTTCATTATATTTTTACTTATTTCAATTGTATTTGAAGTATGATATATTTATATAAATATTGATAAATTAATAATTGGTTTTCTATAATTTTGATATGCACATGTATCCGTTTTGTGTTCGTGTTAATTTTATCATGTTATGTTTTGTATAAGATTTTAGTTATTTTTGTCCAAAATGATACAATCTAATTCTAAGCACGTTCCCAATGGAAAAAAAAATACTAATTTGTTGCTGTTAATTTGTTTTTTTACTGTAGACAAACATTTGCTAAGGCACTTTCAAAGAGCTCAAAAGAGGTGAATTTGTTATTTTTATTTACTAAATGGTTTGAACTTTGAAAGCTTGAAATGCTAATGCGATTGCTTTATTTGCAGTGTGAAAACTGCTTGAAGAATGAGACTACAAAGTTTCAAGAGGTTTATGAGAAATTCTGCAAAGAAAAAGCTGCCCATCTGCAGGCCCTGAAAGGTGGGTTTTGATGAATTACAAAAGGAATAAATCTTAATGCTTTGTGTCTTTCATTTGCTAGTGCTCTGGGATAAAAGCTTTAATTTACTATTTTTCAACCTTTTCAACTGCTGCTCAAATGACAAACATGCTCAAACTTGTCCTTCTTTGTGCTACCTAATGCCTGAAGAAGATACATTAAAATAACCAGAAAAGGTATTCAGCGGAATTCACATATACATATTTGTTCATTTCTTACCACGCCGCCTAATTTGCTTGTCAAAGCTATATGATTTGGCATGTTTTAATTTCAGCCTAATTAGTGCAGTTCTATATTTTTCCTTGCTGTTGATACTAGTATGTGAAATCTCAAATAGCCCAGTACTTGTTCCTAAGTAGACCATGTTCCCATACTCTTTGTATTAGAACATGGGTTTATCTCCATGAGTCTGGTAAGGAAGATGGTAGATAAAGATTGTGATAAGTAATTACCATTATTGACTCTCTTTTTTCGGGAAAAAGTGTTGTTTTATTTATCCAAAGAAGCAGCAATGAGCTGCTACAAATCACCTATGCGCACCCTTAGGCAGCCATCTCCTCAGAGAATTCCCCAAGCGGCACAAAGAGTTCTATTTATATTCTCCATTCGTACATTCTTATGTCGTATTCTATTACAAACTATATCCTTTATGCACCTCAACAAATCATCCCAAGTTCTATAAACCCCTCTAAAAAGCCTATGATTTCTTTCTTCCCAAACAAAGTATATAAAAGCCTGCCATGCTAGTTTAAGAACAAAGACTATAAGAGACTTTCCCTTGAGCAAAGCAATAGCCCGGCTTAGTTCACCATCCCAGTCAAGTACAGCACGATCCAAGC
Source organism: Hibiscus tridactylites (assembly GCA_958450335.1). Classification (NCBI taxonomy): domain Eukaryota; kingdom Viridiplantae; phylum Streptophyta; class Magnoliopsida; order Malvales; family Malvaceae; genus Hibiscus; species Hibiscus tridactylites. The sequence goes on along the minus strand of OY288284.1, from coordinate 74,131,437 downwards.
CACATAAACTGAGCACAGCACTCCAGATAGTTTTCGAGGAGGAACATGCGTAAAAGATATGGTCCCTAGTTACCATTATTGACTTAGAATCTTTCAGAATTTGAGGTTTATGATACCAAATAAACCATGAAATTAAATTGAGGTAGACTTTTGATTATGTTCTGATTATGGTAGATAAAGATGGTAGACTATATTTCGTTTTAGATGGAGACTTTTGATTATGTTCTGATTGTTAATGCCGTTCCACAGATACTATTTCCAGATTTGAGGAAGACAAAGAAATGCTGTTCGGGCGATATGAACAATTGAGTGAGCAATTAAGCACCAAACTCTGTGGTTCCCCTGTTTTTGTTGAAACCTGATTCTACTAATTTGATTTTTGGTTGGCATTAGGGAAAAAAGAGAAGAGCTTAATATCTGAGCAAGAGAAATTCTGTGCTGATAGAATTTCTCAGTTGGGAGAGTCCTTGAAGAAAAAGAAACAGGTAATGAACCGCATCATTTACATTCATTTACATTCGAGACATTGTTATTGTATAAATTTATAAATTTAACAATGAACCACATCATTTACATTCGAGACACTGTTTTTATATAAATTTATATTTAACAACGAACCGCATCATGTCACATTAATGTATAAATATGAATTCGATTCAAACTTTTTTATTCGTACGTTAAATATTAATGATATATCATAATAAGATTTCTATTTAATGCAATGCTATTTATAATGACTTAGAAAATGACATTTCAATAAAAGAATTGAAAATAAATGTAAATAATTTATATAGAATTCTATTCCGTTTACATTATGCATGATGCAGGATGACAAAACTTTCAGCATGTTGAGGAAAACTCTTGGCACTTTTCTGGACAATGGTTCGGACGAAGACTTCCCACCTGAAGATTGAAGATTTGCTTCAATTCACAAATACGGTGACGTCTCAACTCTTTTAATCTTTTCAATTGTTTAGCCTATGCTTTGCAGTATCCAAAATTTCCATTTATGTCTTTCTATATTAGTGCAGAATTCTTAGAAAAAAAAAGCATTTTATTGAACTGTCACAAATTATACATAACAAGGAATTGGAATTAAAAACGGTATTCAGAAATTCTCTACTACTTGTGTTTGTGTTCAATAGTTGGCTAAAGATACCATGGCCACCAGTGTACTGTTATCTGCAATCCTGACTCATCCTTGCAAAGAAACCGAATTGGTCAAAATTTCAAGTTTTAGGCTTCTTTTGGGTTCTTGAATTTCCTGACTCAGCCTTGAGCTTGATTCCCAAGAAATGCTCAACCGTTCTATCACCAAGCATAGGGGCAGTTCTGCAGTGCATCAGCTAAAAAATTGCTAAAAACTACTATATTAGTTGTAACCAGAAATATCACCAAAACATAGTAATATTTTCAATTGGGTATAGTTTACATTTGGGTTGCAACAGAAAAGGTTACCCAGGAAACCTAAAGTGTTATATAGATAGGTTTTGATAATATTTTTTGTTGCAACTTTAAATGTTACCTAAGCTCAACTTAAAATATTACATATTTTTAAAATATTTTTTATTACAATTCATCTGCCGTTTTCTTTTCTAACCTTAAATTAAACTGCACTCTTTTAGAATTTTCCTGGAAGGCATAGGTGTCAAGACCACCAGAAAATCCTTCTCCACAAGAAGTAAATATAATATAATAAGGCTTAATGGTTAAAAATGTGCCGATCTATATAATTTTTTCAGTTTGGTGTCTAATAATTTTTTCGAGCTATTTTGGTGTCTAATGTTTCATTTCGTAACTTAAATTGAGTTTTTCTGTCAAAGGTCGTTAAAATTTTTTTGTTAACCAATCATAATATGACACGTGGTCTGTCTTATTTATCTATTTTTTGAATTACTTTAATAATATGAACTTCTTAAAAAAACCTCAAAATTTTAATTTTTTTCAATTAAACCCTCAAATCACATTTTCTTCACCGTCCGGCATCCCCACATATTGGCGGTTTGCCGTTAACCACCCAAGCGTCGAGTACTTCATCGGGTAGCATCCTCACCCACTAGCCGTTGCTTAGAAGCTCAACCGGTCTATTTTTTTTATTTTTAGATATTTGTCGACGAAGCAATCGATAGTTCATTCGTTAGTTTTCGACGACAGGTCATGGGACTTTTAGTAGTGGGGGCCGACGAAGACAAAGGTGGGCGGTGGTGGCTGAATCAGTGGTGGGATGGGAGGAATTTAGGGATTTAGGGTTAGGGTTTATGGTTTAGAGAAATTAAAGATTTTGAGTTTTTAATAAAATTAAAGTTTTTTTATTTTTTAGAAAATTAAAAATTGAAGAAAATATCAGAATATGCCATGTGTCGTGTTTTTATTGGATAACAAAAAAATTTTAACGTCTATCACGGAAAAACTTAATTTGAGTTATAGAATAAAATGTTAGGTACCAAAGTGACCTAGATAACCTTAAACACCAAACTAAAAAAAAATGTTAGGCACATTTTTTTACTATTAAACCGTATAATAATTATGCATTTTGGCGGGTAACTGGCAAAACGATGCGTTTCAGCTGTCAAGACCCCCTGTACCTTTGTTTCAAAGCTCAAAAATTTCCCTCCATTTCTCCCCTTTTCTCTCCTCATGGCAAGTTTCCATGGAAGCCAAACAACCGCCACCCTCACGCATTCACCAATCTACCACGCAATCATCCAAGCTGGCCCACGTCTCAAACCTCTTCAACAAGTCCACGCACTGATCCTCGTCACCGGCTACGGTCGTAGCCGATCCCTCATCACCAAATTACTCTCTTTTGCTTACGCCGCTACTTCACCAATTAGCTACACTCGTCGCCTCTTCTTTTCCATCCCCAAACCAGATACCTTTCTCTTCCATTCTCTAATCACTTTAACCTCTAAATTCAATTTCCCTCAAGAGTCCCTTCTCTACTATCGCCGGATGTTTTTAGCCAATATTTCATCTTCAAATTACACGTTCTCGGCGGCGATTAAATCTTCTGCCGATTTAATGACTTTTAGTATCGGTGAAACTATTCATTGTCATGTTTTGATTTGCGGGTACGGTTTGGATGTGTATGTTCAAGCTGCTCTTGTGAGTTTTTATGCTAAATCTGGTCATGTGAGGATTGCCCGTAAAGTTTTCGATAAAATGCCTGAGAAAACTGTGGTAGCTTGGAATTCAATGATTTCGGGATACGAGCAGAATGGGTTTGGAAAAGAAGCGATTAGGTTGTTTTATTTGATGCAGGATTTGGGAGTTAAGCTGGATTCCGCAACGTTTGTTAGTTTGCTATCTGCTTGTGCTCAGGTAGGCGCGAATGGTTTAGGCTGTTGGGTGCATGAGTATATTGCTAGAAACTGTTTTGATCTGAATGTGGTGCTTGGCACCGCATTGATTAATATGTATTCGAGGTGTGGAAGTGTGAGGAAAGCCAGAGAAATTTTTGATTTGATGGAGGAAAAGAATATTGTTGCTTGGACGGCTATGATTTCAGGGTATGGAATGCATGGTCATGGTAACCAAGCACTTGAGCTCTTTAGTGAAATGGGGATCCATGGTCCGCGACCAAACAATGTTACGTTTGTCGCGATCTTATCAGCATGTGCTCACGCAGGGCTAGTTAATGACGGGCGCCGGATATTTGCCAGCATGAGGCAGAAATATGGATTGGTGCCGTCGGTGGAGCATCAGGTTTGTATGGTGGATATGCTTGGGCGTGCCGGACACTTGAACGAAGCGTATCAGTTTATAAAAGACATACCAAAAGAGCCAGCTCCTGCAGTTTGGACTGCAATGCTTGGGGCTTGCAAGATGCATAAGAATTTTGATCTTGGAGTAGAAGTAGCAGAGCATCTTTTAAGTCTCGAGCCTGACAATCCGGGCCATTATGTAATGCTTTCGAATATATATGCATTGGCAGGCAGGACGGATCGAGTGGAAAAAGTACGAAACATAATGATAAGAAATCGCTTGAAGAAGGAAGTTGGCTACAGCACAATAGATGTTGATCAGAAGGTTTACTTGTTTAGCATGGGTGACAAGTCTCATCCCGAGACGAATCAAATTTATCTGTATTTGGATGAATTGATGAGTAGGTGCAGAGAAGCCGGCTATATACCGGCATTTGAATCCGTGATGCATGAGGTTGAAGAAGAGGAGAGGGAACATGCCCTTAGGTACCACAGTGAGAAGCTTGCAATAGCATTTGGCCTATTAAAAACTGGCCCTGGTGTGCCTATCAGGATTATCAAGAACCTTCGGATGTGCGAGGATTGTCATACAGCCATCAAACATATCTCGGTTATTGCTGATAGGGAGATTAACGTTCGTGATAGGCTTCGGTTTCATCATTTTAAAGACGGTTCATGTTCTTGTCAAGACTATTGGTGATGAACTTTGCTGCTGTTTATCAAAGCATATTGAGGGTTTCATTTTTTACTCCGAGTAGGTTATAGTGAATGCATAATCTAGAAAGGGTATAGTTCTAACATCAAACAGAAACTGAAACATAATAGGAACTAGGGATTCGGAAACTCCAATAGAGATTAATCGAAGCACAACAATCTGATCATCACTTCATAAAAATCTTATTGTCTGAAAACAACAGCTTTGTACGGTCATAGCACAAGCCTGTTAGGGGATAGCTTTGTACAGTCATAGGCTCATAGCACACCCCGATATGATACAAAACTGACCTTTTTACTGGGATCTTCATTTGGTTTTCGTTCTCGAATTCAGGTGATGACTATTACACAAAGCTATTCACATTATAGCAATTTTCAGTAATGTACATTTGTGTTTACCCACTAGAGCCTCAGTGGTACATTCACTTATCTTGAAATTGGCTGCAATCGATTCCCTGATTTGAAAATGCATCCACAAGCTTCGGGAAAAGCTTAGCGAGCATGATTTTGAACCCAGTTGAACTTCCTTTAAAGTTAACATCAAGCCCATTTCTGCGGCATTCAAGAGCAAATCCTACCGGGGCTCCTTCCATGTATGTGTTGCAAGCCGAGAGAATCGTTTCAGCTCGTCTACTGAAGTGCTCCTTGACAAGGGCCTCAAAATGCTGATCCAGCAGAGAAATAGGCATTCAATCAAGAGAGCATCAGTTTTAACTCCATTAATTCAACAGATGCAAATGGAGCTGGAAAAATGTTTAAAATGTGGAATTTTACCTTGGGTGGCTTCCGGAGTATATAAAGCATAGACTGGCAGGTTGCAAGGAAAGCATTTTCGTTGTAGCTCACGGAGTTTGTCTCCCCCTCCGCTCTTCCCAACTGTTTATCATATCCAGCCTCGTTGAAATAAGGCTTCTCATTGAGCACGAGTGCCTGGAGGGATAGAAGAACTTGAAGAATTGTGGATTTTCCAGGATTCCAGACCTCCGTGTCCGAACCTGCCCAAGTATTTAGAAGGCTTAGACAAACCTTCCCTGATTCATACAAGTTGGGATTGAGGCGAAGCCCCCCGGAATGGTAGTGCACCATCTGCAAAATTTCGATAAACATAAATGTCATGATATTTCATTCGTGTATATCAACATTTTCATAATTTACATGAACAATGGTATTTATAATTCAATTTGTGTGGAGAACATGAATTGGAATGTCTCCTCTTTTCTCGAAAGGGAAATACTTTATTGCATACAAAAGGATATGAATCAAAGAGGTTAATAGTTTCTTGGCATTTTAGAGATAAACACCCTGAAAGCAGCAACTACTTAGCCGATTGATTCTTTAATTTAGTAGTAAGGTTGGAAATAGTAGAATTTACCGGTGGTTCATACGGGAACTCCGTTGGGAGAAAAATGTCAAAAAAGAACAGCCCATCATGGTAGGGTGTTCCAGGAGCACCAACAAGGGCTGCTCGTAGTAGATCCATCCTTTCCTCGTATACACGGACGTAGATAGTTTCTGCTCAGGTAAACAATAGTTTCGTGAGAAAATAGCAACAGGTCTAAAGTTTAAGCATTCAATGAGCAGTAACCGAAAATACGAGGGCAGTGTATCAATACAACTAACACATAAAATCAATTCTAAAGAGCAAGATAAAATGCTAACCAGGAAGGTTTTTCTCTAGAATACTCCATTCTTGCTGAACCTTCTTCAGCCAACTTCTTTTGACCTAAAAGTGCGGAAAATGAAGAAAACTAAAATGATTATCAAGACGTTTTGAGCAACTCAAATGTCATGTTTTAGGAGTCAGCAAAGGTGTGTTTCGAACCTGAGATACAGCAAACACCTTACTTTCACCAAGAAAGTGGTGATCTGAGCAATCACTGACCATATCAAACTGCCTAAATTTGTCGGAAGTCCCCCCGGGTTTAGGCATCACGCTGCCTTTGTTTTCCTCAAACTCTTTGGCTTCCTGTTTTATGTTTGTTGTTTCAAGTATCTCCAACTCGCTCGTATCTTGTTCAGCACACTGATGGAAAGTTTCCAATACCTCTTCCTCAAGGAGAATGTCATACTCTTTTGCATTGTGAGAAATACGACCAGATGAATCTTGGCTTATCAGTGAACTGGGACCAAAAGATCCAAAGATGCTAGAAGCAATGCTTGTGAAAAATCCAATAGCAGCTTGAGGACGGAAGAAGGGTGTAGGTACCCATGCGAAGTTCTCGCCACTTTCATCAGCATCATCAAAATTCGAAAACTCCTGAGAATAGAATCACAATTGTTATTTAGTTCAGTGAGGGAAATAATACAAGTTTTTTCATGTATTTGTGTGTACATCTGCAAACAACCGAATTAGAATACACAGATCGACAAAAAAGTTATGCTAAAAAATGAAAATGGAAATGAGAGAGTTGAATGTACCTCTCCTTTCTGGTTATCAGACTGCATCTCATGCACAAAAACATCTTGATTAGAAGCCTCAGTATTTTCTTCAAAGAGAACAGGAGTTGTTGCCGAATCTCCATATTTATCAATACAGTAAATTTCATATGGTGCAACCTATGACAAAACCTAATGATCAACTCAAAGGATGATAGATCTGTAACTGTTAATTGCTGAGCTAAAAATAGAATGTAGTCAACAAAAATGAGTTTCAAAAGTTAATGTATCCAGATGAAGGATTTAATACTAAATTCAAACCGCAGCTGAATCCTGAAAATAGGAGTATTAACTTAATTTAAACATATGCATATGATTTGAATCATGGAATAAGAATGAATAAGATTCAAACCTTCGTTGTAAGACCAGAAGCCCACTTCACCTCCACTTCACCATCTTTACACCCAATGACAATGCCGATACAGGATAGACAATATGTACTGGGATTCTCATTCTGATACAAATTCAAGTTTTTGCCTTCTGAAACATTTTGAGAGATTTTGTGACCTTTATCAGCTTGATCACCAAACTGATTCTGGACCACAATATCGCCAAAACAATAAGAGTAGTCCGAGTGCTCAACAAGTTCATAAGCACTAACAGTTTCCTCTATCTGCTCCGCATTAAAACCATTTATTTGATTCACATGCATGTCTCTCCACTGCAGTTTAACAGTTCGTTCTTTAGCATCCACACCACACACTACACCCCATTTTTGACCATTGCCAATGGTTCCCTTTTCCAGGACAAACTGATGAGGCCAAAATTCATGCGCATTCACGACACCAACAGGAAGTAAAGTTTGTGAATCTAATTCTAAACCTAAGGTACCATCTTGCCACACGACATCAACCTTGGTCCTTGTCTTAATGATTGAAAAGATCTCTTCCAATCTTGAATGTGGGTTTCCTCTTTCAAATCCTTTATCTAGTTTCCAGTAATCTCTAGTTATACCACGAGTTGATGCATGGAGAAACTCTTCAGTGGTCCCCTCATGGTCATCCAAAGAAAGCATACACCAGTCACCAAGTTGCCAATTTGCATGGGAAAAACATGGCAACAAAGTCAAGCCTTTTGCCTTTTGCAAACGTGAGGGAGGAGAGGCAGTTAAATCATGATCAGCGTGAGCAGAGGAAATCCAGTCAACATAGACGAAACCCGCATCCACACCTGAAACAGTTCCTTCATCCTGATCTCCATTCCAGATACCACATAACCATCTAGTTGATCGAGAAATTTTTGAGAGCACAACCTTTACTCTCTGACCTGGATAATATCGATATTGTGAGTCATCGATTATGTTGGGGGAAACTGGCACAAGCTTTTCATGATCCACAGCAGTGACCTCGCGCTTTGACCCATCATCAAAGGTGACACAGACACAGTCAACCACTTTAACCACCCTTCCTATCCAATTTGAATTAACCACAAAATCCCCTACTGAAATGGTGCAGATCTTCGAAAGTTGTTTTGAATTTATATTTTTTACAATTGTCCCGTGAGCATTCTCGAGATCCACAAACATATTTATGTTGGTTACTCTGCCCATCTGTCCACATGGGTCTGTTACAGAGCGCACAATGTCCCCATGAAGAAATCCCCTCTCGAATGAGAGGAACTCATCAATTTTTCCAATACTTTCTTCCAGACTCGATAGAATGGTACAAGCATGATTGTCATATAGAAAGTCAGTTTCTTCTTGTTCGCTGCAGCCACTTTCACTAAAAGTTTCCCATTCTGAATCGGTAAAGAGAGAATCCATTTTTAGCACCTATGGCAAGATGTACATTAAGTATAGTTAAACATAAATAAAATATTAAGAGTTAGTACAATTAAGCAGTAAGAAAAATATCTAAAAAATGTAGCAGTCAAGCACTTTCATGCAATAACTGACCTCAGTAATTAAAAATATAACGTCTGGTGTAACTTTTTCTTTCAAAGGTTTGTTATCTTGAAGGGCAGGATCTTTAGTAGACCAGGATAGCGTATGCACCTGCAGATGCATGGAGGCTTGTTATCTCGTTTTTTTTTTCGTACCAATGCTATTACAAAGTAGAAGAAGGCAAGAATAACGAAAAATACCAGTGACTCCACTCTTGTCTGAAAAAATGAAGCTTCCAATATATGCCTGTCCTGCTTAATCTTAAGCTCTCAAGTTACAATATATAGTTCCATTGCAAATTGCAGGATATGTAATTTCCAGTTGATTCAACTGTTTGAAGTGATGGTGAGTGAAATATCCTCTCAGGATATTTTGACTCTAATGCCAAAGGAGATTTGCCCGAAAGGGACAAACTACAAAGGACTCTAAATGCCAAAGAAGATTTGCCGAGGGGACTTCCAGAGGAGATATCCCACAGAAATCACAAAAGGGTAAACTTGCCAGGTGCCTTATTTGAAGGTGAGAATGAAGTTACAAGTACTAAAGGAGATCTCCTAAAAAACAGATGCAAATGATGATCATAAACACTGCTCCCCTAGGAAATTCACCCGACCAAAGGAAACCGTAGTGGTTTTGCCAAAGAAGATTTGCCCAGCAGAGCTGAAATTTCACAAATTAATATTTTCTAATACCGGAAAGACTTGTTTGTTTCTAACAAAATCTATGATGCTAAAGGAGACATGCCCCAGATCGAAAAGCTGAAGTTTCTGCTTTCTTTTTTCCCTACAACACAACAGATCTATCTCAAGAAGAGTTCAACTAGATTGGACGAACAGATCAGCCTCGCTCAACCAAGCCAACAGAAACAATAGTTTGTTATTTACTGACTGTGGAAAGTTGCCTATCAAATAATGCCTCAAAGAAATTTATCTGAACGATGGCTTTTCCTTGCCGGGACTCACAACTCCTTCTCTAAGCCATTTAATATCTCCATGAAACCTTCACAATAACCAGAAATATGTTCTAAGAATAAGATTCATTGATATCTTAATATAAGATGCACAAATAGATTTAACAACGAATAAAGGTAGATTGAAGAATATATGAGACTAATAAATCTTATTATCCTTTAGTTAGTTTACAGCTTACCTACATATAATATTTGATCACTGAGATGGATCAATTCATTGAAAGAAATATGATTTCGGACAATGTTTCTCCAGTTTTTTTTTTTGTTGTTGTTGAAGTATTTGTTTTCAACAACCATGCATGCAGGGACGATTTTATGCCACGAGTGTGAACTTTTATATTTAGTAAAACTATGAGAATTTGAAAATTTGCCTGAGCAATTAGATCATCAATGTAAAATACAACTGCCATCCTAGCCCCCTCGGTCCATCCTGCACGCATGGCATATTTCTGGCACTCATTCGGGAATTCGAACTTCCAAGGATCTCTAAATTAGGTTACTCAACAAGAATCCAATTTCTTTGCATACACAAAATTAAAAAAAAAATCCAAAATCCAAACAAAACTACAAGAATAAGCTTGGATTTCATTAAGAAAATTCTAATTCTAATAGATTTTCATGCTTTCTGCAAAGAGATAAAAATCTAAGGGTTCAGGGAAAAAAACTTACCATTCGCCGCTTCTAAATACGAGTAGATCCATGAATCCAAGCGAAAGAAAAGCTTCAAATCGTAAACTGAATCAAGCCAACTCGAAACTCAGAAAACAACAAATATAATCTTCCTTTCCTCGCCGTTCCTTCCTATTTCCACAGGTCCAAACAATATAAATTGGAAAACGAAGGCAAGAGAAGAAAACAAAACAGGAAACGCTGAGAAATTCGGAGAAGTTAGTTTCCGCTCTGAATCACGACGCCATTGACGAAGCTTGAACGCATACAGCAGTGCAGTAACAAAGAAGAAGAGCTGCTCCCCTCTTTCATTTCCGGAGGTTTCGTTTATATATTTGTGGAATGTGTAGAAAAGAATATACAGTGGAATCTGAATTATGCTGTGTACTTTCCTATAACGAAATCTTAGTTAGCAGTGGAAATGAAATGACATTGCTGCGCCTCTTGTTTTTCTATATCACAACCAAACCCATATAGTAAACCGGAAAATTAAAGCTATTTAATTTAATTTTGGTCAAACTCTGGATTTAGTCCTCTATTATGGTTAAATTTGATATTTAGTATCTTTACTTTATTTTTTTGTTTAATATCATTAGTTAATCTAAGCAACTAATATATTGAAATGAATTTCTTAAAAGCACATTTTAATTAAGGATTATGGGGCTAAGAAGTCTTTGAACTTTTGAAAAAATCAGTTAAGTCTTTGAATTTTTTTACACTCAATTAAGCTCTTGAACTAATAAATTGAATCAATCAAGTAAGTAGCTCGATTCACAGGTAAAAGAAGTTGTGAAAATTAGGTTAATAGTTTGATAAAAACATGTGGGAAACTAAATAAATCACTTTATATAGCTTGGGGAATTGATTGTTAGTTATTCTTTGATGAGTGTACAGTCTCTAGGTTTTGTATAGGAGGCTTGCGAGAATTTGAATTATTGACTCGATTCATTATGTCATTCATGATTTTAATTAATAAAAATTATTTATTTTATTATTTTTTTTCATGTTATATTTTTATCAATTGAATTTTTGATTATATTTACTGTTAATTAAATTAAAAAATAAATTTTTACCAACCGAAGATTTACTTGGTAAGAATATGACATGGAAAAAGTTAATGAAATGGATACTTTTTATTAGGGGTGTTCAAATCCGGGTACCCGGTACCCGGATCTTCGGGTAGTAGCCCGGTCGACCCGTGTTGGTCGGATACCCGCTAGACGAGTACCCGCAAAACCAGTAATTGAGTACCCGAATATTAAAGTATGTATTTATTAAATATAAAATATTTTATTAGTTTAATATAAAAATAAAAATATGTATTTATTAGTTTAATATAAAAATATTTTAAAATATTTTATTAATTCAATATATAATTATAGATGTATTAAATATAAAAATATGTGTATGGCACAAATGTGAACGAAAAACTACCGGAAGAAAACAATGAATGAGACGACTGGTAAGTTAAAAATGGAAGAAAAAAAATAAGATTTTGTGATTCGGGTCCGACCTGGAAAATGACGGGCCAGGTACCCGACTCTGGAGATGATTTTTTTAATTACCCGGATTTTTTTGATCGAGTTAACGGGGCAGATATATTTAAACACCCTTAATTTTAATTGATTAAGACTATAGATGACTTGACGAGCCCGACTCATCATATAATTTCTCGAGGTTTGCGGTTGGTTTTTGATGCACTGATACTGATCTTTAGGTTTGTTGAGTTTGGAATATACGCACACATTCACTAAAAAAACTTTAATTGTGTAATTCGTTAATTTCTTTTCCAATCGAAAATTATGGGATTTAAGGTTGTGGTTATTGGCATGCACGTGTTTGCTTAATCAGGAATTTTTTTTATACATATATATATCATAATTCAACCAAAAATACAATAATAGCATACGAATATGCTGAGTATATAATGTCACTCAGAAGATTCTGTACTAGAATTTTGAAAGAAAAAAAGAAACTGAACAATGACGTCCATTTCTGCAAAAATAAATAAATAAATATTGTTTAATATGAGCTTTAGGTACCGAAAGATGATGTTCATGTTCGCGGACGAAAGGATAGACAATGAGAGGAAAAAAGTTGTTTATTTTTAAAATCAATAAAAACAAGATTTAATTTAGAAGAGATAAAATTAAAATTTAAGAGGATAAAAATTAATTTGATAAAAATTAATTTGACAAAAAATAATTTAGATGAGAAGGGACTTGCGTGTGAAATAACTTACCGACTGATCATAGTCGCAGTTGGCTTTCTCCCACGAATATTGTTGATAAGTTATTTTACACGCAAGTAAAATCTTTCTTCACACTGCAGTCGAATAAGGACAGTTCGAAAAAAATGATCTCTAATTTTCAACGCGTTGTTACAAAGAACACACTGTACTGCAACTATGATACCCTACCGTAGGAACCTCTTGGTGAAAACTCTATTCAAAACAATCATACATGATACGATGGAATGCTTTGGGAACAAGATAAGTTTCTGTCATTGTACCTTATCGAAAAAAATTCTTGCTCTCTCCCAAATCTATCTAATAGTCATGTTACTAGAAATTCCTGCTGTAAATACATTACTAGAGATGTTTATTTATAACAACAATAACATGTGAAAACGAAGTGACACACTGATTCAGCTTTTATTATTAAAAGTAAAATAATTACAATTTTATCGACTTTAACTAAATCGAAATAATTTTTTTTAACTGAAACGAACAAACTCATATTTCTTGAAATGATGTTATTGGTATAAACCTATGTCATTTTACTCTTATATTTAGCACATTAATAATTCATTTTTAGAGTATTTGAAAAAAGTTGTGGCTAATAGAAAATGTCAAAACAATTGTGGTTTTTCTCTTTGATTTGATTACCTATAAACCAAAATGAAAGGGCATTCTTTTTGTAGGTATAAACTTAACATTTTTTTTAAAGACAATTGATTTAATGATTAATATCTTATACGCCGTGGAAACTTTTAGTTTCCACAAGTGCCTTAATTTTAGGGTATAAGGAATTAGTTTAGGGTATATGGGTTTAGGTTTAGGGGTTTAGAATTTAGGGGTAGTTGTTTTAATTTGAAGTTTAAGGTTATAATTTAGGGTTTATAGGTTAGGATTTAGTGTTTTGGGTAATATGGTGAGGATTTAGGTTTTAACCTATAAACCCTAAATTATAACCCTAAACCTTAAATTGAAACAATTATCCCTAAATTCTAACCACCTACATCTAAACTCATAAACTTTATACCCTAAACTAACTCCCTATACCCTAAAACTAAGGCGCTTGTGGAAACTTTCAGTTTCCACCGCATGTGTATAGAATATTTATCCTTGATTTAGACACTAACTAAATTGTCTAGTTGGAAAGGCAAAATAAATGTTCAAAAAACTATATATTATTTTGAAAATGACAACTTCCTAATCTTCTTTATTTCCATTACTGTATTTTATATAAATTCATTTCCCCCTTTTTTTGATGTATAACAAATTGTCAGCTCTTGTTTTGTTGCACTTTTGGTAGGCTGACCTAAAATGCATTCCCTATAAATTCAAAATGCGTATATATAATCGACTTTTTAGCAATATAATCGAATTTTGATTATATTCGTGCCAGATATATTTTTATATCGGTTAAATAATAGTTTTTATATTTTATAGTATTTGAAATTGAATGCTTATACTTTCTTTTGATATAATATGGCCCTAATTTTATTACATTTTTAGTTCGGCCCGTTTTTGGTCGTTGTCAGGGTCTCTACGTCCGTTTGCCTTATTTTTCGCCACACAATTATCGGTTTGGTCTCTAATGAAAGTTTGCCCACCATTTTTAGGGTCCAAACAGACGTTTAGTGAAAATAGAAAATTTAGTTTTTGGCCAACGAACGTTTGCCCACGACCATTTGCCACAACAATGACAAAGGAAGCTTTGGTCTAAATTTAACACTATTTAACTAATTTCGGTTGATTGTTTTAGATGAATTTTTTCCCTTAAAAAACTACCATTTTCAACTCATTAAACTGAAATTACAAAAATTAAAAGATCAAATTATACTAAATTATAGGAACTAAATTCTAAATTTGAGATTACTGAAGTGACTAAAATCATAATTTCAGTACTTCATAATAAATCACTGATTTGTTGGCTCCAGAAACATTGAGTTGGCAAATATCTAAAGTAAAAGTGGATGTTTGAAATGATGCTCATCATGTCTCCAAAATATATCTTTCCATAGGATGACACAACTTTCAGCATGTTGAGGAACTACATCGACAAATTTTCGCAAAAAAAATCAAATCATACTAAACCATCGACATTTCTTAATCTAAAATGTGTATCGTAATTGTAGTTACATAGTTGTCAAACCGTCGCAAAACATACGAAAACAACGCTATAAAGACAAACAGAACAAACACTGTAAAAAAATTATCATTAGAAACTAAAATTAAAAAAAATCACCGACGGATCCAAAATAAAAATATTTAGAAGGATGAACCGAACATAAAAACTATTATATAAGAGAAAATAACCATCGTAACAAAAATATTAAAATTGCAAGTAAAAGAAGTTTGAATATGCTTGACATGGTTTCATATGGACCAAGTAAAATGAATAGTTAAATCGGAAAGAAGATTTAGAAGGGGTCAAGAACGTGAAGAAGTGGAGAAATTATTACATGTTCCATTAACATAATCATATTTAAAAATACGAAAGTGGGAGCACAGGCAAAAGTGCCTTTTAAGACAATGGCAAGTGTTGATTTTATTAATTTGTAGTATAGTATACATGTGGTATACAAGTAGTATATGTTCTGAATATACTCTCAATTATTTAACAATGCATGCACAATCACCCTGCTGCAGTTGCTAGTGCTCGAACTCGTGATCTCTAGGAACAACAAGTGTTCCCTTAACCACTGAGACAAATTGATTCGTGCACAATTGAGGTCCCACTTAAAAGACACATATTCGATAAATATATATATATATATATATATATATATATATAAAAGAATACAAATTAAATTCCATGGCCACCTGCAACCACTAAGAAAGCAATAAAGAAAAGAAACATAGAAATAAGATTAGAGTTTCAATTGGAGCAAAAGAGGAGTTAGAGAAAAGAAAATCTATAAAGCTGGAAATGTCACGACATGTCCAAAAGCTCCTGTTGTGCATATGATTCAGCTCCTTAAATCTGTTAGATTTTTTTTTGGTATTTTCAAATTATTGAATTATTTTCTCTATTTTAAAATTAAACTCGAGATTTTTTATCGTTTCTTTTAATATTATTTTTAAATTTCGAAAAAAATATTATTTTTATGAGTATAATGTACCTTATTTTTACATCTAATACTTGTTGATAATAATCCTTATATTAAATGTATCTATTAGGGAATCGAATACGTAGATATATGAGTTAGCTAGAACATAGCTGATTCTGTTAAAAATAACAATAAAAATGTTTACTTTTTATTTTTATATATTTGGTAATTGAATTTAAATAATATAGTTTTTATTAAATAGTAATTCGGATCAAAATATTAGATCGATTTTGTTAAAAGCGTGATCCATACAAATTAGACCCGCATAACTAGATCCTTACAGGATGTTCGATAATCAGGGGCGAGCCTTCGATCAAGTTGTGTCGAGTCAAAAAATTTTGAGTTATTCGAGTTAACGCGTCATATTTCACAACTTAAGCTTTATTTGTAATTTTTTTGATTCGAGCTTTCGAGTTCCTATAAAAATTTAATTGTAATTATTTATCATGTTATAGTATGATTTGATTCTAATTTAAATAACTTTCACTAATCATATAAGATATGCACATATATATTTTTTTTCATATTTTTCACATATGACAATATTTCTTCATATTTTAATATATCGATGTGTATATATCATAAAAATTGAAGCACTTGTCTCGAACTTAAAAATAAATTCACTAATTACTAAAAAATTCGAGTTATTCGAATTTCCATTTTACAACTCAAACTTTATTTAAAATTTTTCGAGTCGGTCAAGTTTATAAAATTTCAAATCGAATCAAAACGAGTCGAGTGTTTTCGCCTCAAGTCAAATCTTGCTCACCCCTATCGATAATAATAAAAAGGGTAAATTACCAAAAGTATCACTTTTGATCACCAATTTTAAAAAAGTTACATTCCTATCATTTACATTATCAATTTATTATATTTTGATCACTGAGCCTGTAACACCTAATAATTAAATGGCATGGTACATTAGTAAAAGGGGAAAGTTTTTAATTTAACCCGTGAACTACAACCACATAATTGGAGAAGTGACTTAATCCTTAAGAGGATATTCAATAATAATAGAAAACAATCACTTCTTACATAATTAAATTATCAAAAGAATGGCACCGATTAAGCCTTCACTCAATTGGCACCGTTGTTGCTGCAACATACAATAAGACATGGATTCAAACGTATAAAATTATACAATATCTTATGATTTATGAACGATGGATTTGAATAGTTTAAACATCGTATAATACCTCAAGAAAAATAAAATAAATTGGCACGAGCAAAAGAGATTATGTACGTGGATTGCACAAAATCTCCGAAAAGTGAAGATTTTTCAATGGATATGAACATATGATGCGGATAGGGATGCTCAGTCATTGTCTCTATCCATATGTTTCAAAACAGTTTCATAATAGCAGTCCGCGCGACCGCTATTTAAAGGTTTTGGCACTATTCGAAACCGCGATATTTGCAACCGTTATGTCCACAATAGTATCTGTTCTTTGAAAATTCACCACCGCGATAGCATCCGTTATGTCCGCAACCGCGATAAACATCATTTGATCCCACTACAAAAACTAAGTTCATTTGAGTACTACTGTTGAACTTTGTTGTTCAATGGTTGACCCGGAAAACAGTAATTCAATAATTTGATTTATATGCACGAAACTAACAAAAATCAACAGTTTAACAATTTATATACATCAATTAGCAAAAATCAATAGTTCAAATTTCAAACTGGAGTAACTTCTCAGTTCTCGTAAAGTATGATATCAAATTCTGATAAACTAAAGTTAAAGAACCAACTTTCAATTTTATGTAAAAGAATGAAATTCATAATTATATCAAAGACAAAGAAACTAGCAATCCTGTTAACTATATATCAACACCAAAAATACAAATCAAGTTTTCACTTAAAAGTTGGATCTTTCCAGGGATACCTGAAACAAGGACGAAAGTGACGAAACTATAAAAAATGTAGTAGAACATGAACGCATAAATTTAGAAGTTTATTCAACCAGTAAACCCTTGATTTTAATCTGTTTCAATCCTTTTGTATCGAGTCAGCGTTAACTTTTTACCGTCTCTATTTGCCTAATCAAAAGAATCTCTTTATGAGAGCTTACCCAATATTTGCACAGATTACTGTAGGTCCAGATAATGTTTAGCATAAACTTGAATATATATCTAAAGATGTCTCAAAAGCAAGCAGCAAGCAATGGCCAATAAGAACAGTAATGGTTCAGACTTTTTCTATGGTGCAGCAGTGGCATGGACCATGTACTTTATGTGATATGTCTGCTGCTGCTTCTTTTAAAAAGCAAACAAACAAAGAGGTAGTAGCATGTTTTGAATATCGAATCTCATACTGTTTTTTCGTTGATGTTCGGGACTGACAACATGGGACTTTGTCAGCAGCTTGTGGTTTTAGATAGAACTACGTAGACAAAGGCGCTACTAAGTAGGGATGGGCACGGGTCGGGTCGGGTTTTTGGCCCACCCGAACCCGACCCGAAACTAATTATATTAAAATCGACCCCGACCCGATCCAATTTTTAAAAAACCTGACCCGACCCGACCTCACCCTACACAAAAATCCGACCTGACCCGATCGGGCCGGGTCGGAACCCATCGGGTCTGGGTGTCGTGCCCATCCCTACTACTAAGTTGAAACAGTAAAGACTCAAGCTACCAAATGCTATTGCAAAATATGTTACACTACATCCCCACTAGACAATCTCGGTAAGGATGGGCACGGTACCTGGACCCGACGGGTTTCGACCCGGCCCGATCGGGTATTTTTATGAAAAAATCGGGTTCGGGTCAGGTCGGGTTCGGGTTTTATGGTGAAAAAATCCGACCCGACCCGGAACTAATAGTGTAATTTTCCCCTAAGTTTTTAAGGATATTTGTAATAATACCCCTCTTTATATATTTTTTTTATAATTAGGTCCTTAAAATTAATTTTTTTATTTACATTTTAGTCCTTAAAAATATTATTTTTTTATAATTATGCCTCTTAAAATTATTTTTTTTACAATTAGGTCCCTAAAATTATTTTTTTTCTATAGGTCGGGTCGGGTTTAGAATATTATTTTCGGGTCGGGTTTTTAAGAATTGGATCGGGTCGGGTTCGGTTTTAAGATAATTAGTTTCGGGTCGAGTTCGGGTGGGCCAAAACCCCGACCCGACCCGACCCGTGCCCATCCCTAAATCTCGAGAGCCACTAATTCGACGACAACAGTTTCAAGCTATGTTACTCAGGTTCTTCATTGTTCTTGAAGTACCTATGTCAGGCAGCCATGACCAGTACATATCTGGACATAGGTACAACTATGTGGAAATCTTGGACAAAAGTCGAACATACTTCGAGTCTAACACTCACACGAGAGAGTAGAGTCCAAATAGCTTACGGTTTAAAGTAAGTCCAAGAGATTCGAAGAATGAAAAAAAAAAGGTTGGAAATAATTAATCATTGTCAGGAAGTAAAAATTGTGTCCCTAAAAGTTGGTGGAGTTTACTGGGTCACTACAAAGAAAGGAACAAGAAATACAATAGCACAAAAATTTAGCATGAGGCATATTACTTTTCTCACTTGGTGCTTAAAAAAAGGTGAGCAAACCCAGTGCTTCCAGGATGTTCAAAAAATGTACATTGATCATATCAAGAAGACACTCACCCGTAGTATAAGATTGCATTACCTCGAGATCCAAAACACAAGCAGCCATTATTTTGCAAAACAAAGCCATGGGGAGAGCATCTATCTTTAAGCAGTAGTAGCAACCTTCTCTGGCTTCTTAGCGGCTGCCTTTAACGGCTTCCCATCAGTTTTGATTTCTAGTTTTTCAATTCCTTGTATATCCGTTATTCTCAACTTAGTCAGTTCCTGAAACATGACAACAATCAAGAAGTGTTACGATTACGAAGTCGTGTCAAACAAACTAAAATTGCTTAGAAAAATGGTCCTTGACAAACCTGACGGTGTCCTTTGGTTCGGCGGTAATTCTTTCGTCTCTTTTTCTTAAAAATAATCACCTTAGCATCTAATGCCTAACAGAATAAATTAAAGAACATATATAAGTTTAGGTGCACGGCCAAAAGATTCGATAATGAAAAACAACAAATACATGCTATCACGGTTAATGATTGTAGTATCTCCCACGGAGCCAAATGAAACTGTGGAAATTTGGTCCGATTTCTTCACTCGTTGATATCTTTCTCAAGATAAGGGTAGCTTTATTTGTTGTTGTTGTTGCAATTCGGGTAATATTATGTCACTAAAAATGCAATATGCAATTAAGAGAGAAAAAAATATCAGAGCGAAGCTCACATGCTCCTCGACAACGGCGCAAACAGCTGCATCTGGGAGTA
Organism: Hibiscus tridactylites; assembly: GCA_958450335.1. Classification (NCBI taxonomy): domain Eukaryota; kingdom Viridiplantae; phylum Streptophyta; class Magnoliopsida; order Malvales; family Malvaceae; genus Hibiscus; species Hibiscus tridactylites. The sequence continues at coordinate 74,111,408 of OY288284.1, read as the reverse complement.
TAGGCCTTCCAATAATTGTTTGTGTAGGTGATCCCAGCAAGAGAACCTTGTTCAATATCAGCTGCAATGTACAGCTATAGAAGCATGAGTATACAATCAAACATGGAAAATAAAAAGGAGCAAAAAACATGGATAAGTGCACTTAATTTTTCACAAAATGTAAGTTTAGAGGCAGGGATTTAAAAAGCGGACCACGATCGCGATATCGGCAAAACGGTCCACGATCACCGCAATTCAGATGCTTTTGTCAGAAACCATGATATAACGCCGCAACCGAGAACGCAATTTAAAACCCTGTTCAGAGGCTAATTTTCAATAAGCAGAGTAAAGAAACTGCAAATTACCTTGTCATTGACTTCGCAGAATTTCAACCTCTCCGCGAAAATGGAATCCCCATTGCTCACCTTAAACTGGTGAGATCCGATCTTTATTTAAAAAAAACAGTTGGATTAATAACGTTCCAAATTTTCGATTCTTAAAACCAAAAAATAAAATAAAATTGAATACCTGAACCACTGCGAAAACTGGTTCATAGTCTTTGAATACCCTATCGGACCTCTGGAGCGGGCCCACCACTTTGTATCCAATAGCCGCGGCCTCAGCTTCTTTTTCCTCAGGCGAGTAATCTCTACCCAAATCCGCCGCAGCCTCGTCGTTCTCAGCTTCTCCGTCGCTGCTCTCTTCCATTTCCTCTTCGTTATCTCTTCCGTCGCTTTTGCTGGACGATAAGTGACGAAATTGGGAGCAGGGAGTAAACCATGAGGATTCCAACTTGGGAGGGGATATTACCGGATTTGGCTTAGTGGTTAGGATTTCGAGGGTGGAGAGTGGTGGCGACTTTCTTAGACAAATGAGAGCAGTCGCGTGGCGAACAAATGATTGGAGGCACCGTCGATGAGCCATTGTACACTTCGCGCTGTTTTTTTAAGTTCAGGCGATGGCTCACTAGGGTTTAGCACTTTAGCTAGACGGAAGTGGGGTTTAGATTTTTTTTCTTTTTTCCTCTTTTAAGTTCGGTATGGTGAGATATGTTGTAGCCTTGTAGGTACGAAATTTTTAAACGTATTTTGTAACATATAGGGTTATAAGGTAGCTACAAAATTTCTTAACATAAGTTGGGTTGGTTTAAGATTAGAACACATGAGATAACAAATTCGATAGTTACCTTCTTTCTATCTATTGTGTACCAAATTATGTAGGTAGGGTGTGATATGTTGTAGGTACGAAATTCCTTACGCGTTTTGTAAAATATAGGGTAATCCTTTACGAAAAGAAGTAGCTAGAAAATTTCTTACTAGAAGTTGGGTTGGTTTAAGATTAGGGCACATGAGGTAAAAAAATTCGATAGTTACCTTCTTTACTATATAATGTGTACCGAATTAGGTAGGTATGATGCGATATGTTGTAGGTACGAAATTTCTTACGTATTTTGTAAAAGATATGATAATCCTTTACGAGATGAGGCAACTACAAAATTTACTACTATGATAACCTTTTCAGTAACTATCATTCGTCTTACAATTACTGTAATAAATTAAATAACCTTATCATAACAAATTCCGTAAATATCGGCTACTGATATTATCGAAAGACTTAAAATTAGCCTAACGTTAAGGTGACCTAACGCTAGAATCACCCATACAATTAAACAGAATTTAAGAGAGATCATTATTTTCAAATAAAAATAGTACAATAATATAATTTTATAAAACTAGAGTATATTAACTAAATTTTAAATTTTAAAATGATAAACCGACTTTTTTACTAATAGAGAGATATTTGACATGTTTAAACGAGTAAAAAGCACAATAGTGCCCCAAATACTGTGGGTGGGGAAGGGGAAATATGAATAAAGCAAATTTTTAAATTAAATATTAAACGAAAATTTATATAAATTTAAAGTGTTACAAACATGTATTAGGTGTAATGATAAATTATTTTTTCGTTATAAAAAAATTTAAAATTAAAATTTAGAGTACATATTATTAAGGATGGGTACGAACTTAAAATATGATAATAAAACATATATGGAGAAAACAAAAAATAAGTATAATAATAAATCTGACCTCCTAATATTTGTAGCATTTATCATTTTGACCCTAACATTTTGTTTATCCTCTATAAAGTTTTGGACATGCCATTGTACATTTGTATGTTAAAGTTTTAAACTTTAAACACACATTCTAATTTTTTTTTGGGTCTTTGATACGATTTATAATGTTAAAAAACACGATATAGATATATAAAAATATTTACGAAATTAATACGAATTGATAACGTATTAAAATACTTTAAACTTAAATACGTTTCATTAAAAATTATAAAAACAATATAAATACAGAAATTGCCAGTCCTTTTAACATGTTTACAATAGAATACTTAACCATAAAATTAACAGCATGTCATCAAGCACCAGTGGTCTAGTGGTAGAATAGTACCCTGCCACGGTACAGACCCGGGTTCGATTCCCGGCTGGTGCAGTCTTTTTATTTATTTTTTATTCCAGTTTCTGTTACAGTCCCAATATTTCCAGGTTATTTGGGTGTTTTCTTACCTACTCAATACTGACTTCTTTGATTACTTACAACCCTTATCTTTACCCATTTCATGCCATGAATGTAGTATTGTTGGAGAGCGCCTCTCTGGGTTTAAACTTGCTTCGAACCAACAATTTTGCCCGGATTTGTTAATGGATTTCCCCTGGAAATCCATTAGTTTTTCTATACAAGAAAGATTCTAACACTGTAACAGATAATACAATAAAGCTACAAGTTAATTAAGTAGATTAAGGGAAGTGGAGGGAAGGGTTTGTTAACCATCTCATTTAAGCCAAATTAGAAGGAGAAGGACCAAAAGTAACACTTTGGTTTTAAAATGTTCTTGTAATTTGCCTTGAATACAAGCCAGAATGCTAAGCACTTAAACTACCGCAACATTATAACTTCTGCTCATTTTTTCTTTGTCCTGACCTTATTACCTTTATTCTTAGCTTTCACATGTAATTTTCATCAACAATGTCTGGATGCAGATTGCAGACTCAAAGCGAGTAGTTGAACCATTGTCTCGCTCTCACTGTAGCAATATTGCAAATGCAAGTGGAGAAAGTTGTATATTTGTTATTTTATATAATATAAAAGTAGAACGCAATCGACAATCCGACCTTAGCTCAGTTGGTAGAGCGGAGGACTGTAGTGGAATTCCCAATGTAATCCTTAGGTCGCTGGTTCGAATCCGGCAGGTCGGAGTTTTTTTTTATATTTTATTTTCACTTATTTCCCTAGACAAACTGTTTGGTTAACTATAAATTTTGGGTTTTGTTCTTTAATTTTGTTTCACTTTATATTTACTTGTTTATTTGGGGTTTTCATGACGGTTTTTTGGGGACAAATTAAAAAATAAAAATATTGAATTGTAAACGTTATTTTAATGAGGTGATCGAAAATCCTTAAAACAAAATTTATGCAATATACTCTAAGAAAAAATTTAATACATTTATATATGTCTGCCCAATTTAAAAGTTAAAATTTAGTTTACATTTTAAAATTTATGGATTTAGGTTATAAAATTTAAAAATTTTATATTAAAATATAACTCTTATTTTATTGTTTATTATCAGAATTTGAGACGGTTAAGTTTAATGTAGGGGTGTTAATCAAGTGAGTCGATATGCTCAACTCGACTCGATATGCTCAATAAAATTTTGCTCGACTCGACTCGATATGCTCAATAAAATTTTGCTCGACTTGATTCATTGCTCGTTAAATTTGTCAGAATTTTTATTTGTTTTCTTTAACAAAAAATTAACAAATTTTTACCTTGTTTTGCTCGACTCGACTCGTTGTTCGTTAAGCTTGTCTGCTAATATAAACATAAATGAACAAATTTAAATATATATATCTAAATAATATATGAAGCAATTCTAAAATTTAAATTCCAGAATAACAATTCACAAATACACCAAACTAATATGCTATAAAAAAGAATTAACGAGCTGTACGTGAAGTTTTCGAGTCAACTTAAACTTTACTCGATTTATTTAAATTTCGAATTAAATCAAATATTGATCAAATCAAATTTGAAAGGTTCGTTTACACACGGTGTAGTCGAATAAATTGATTTCCCCTTTGTACAAGTATGTCTTGGTTGCCTGCATCACCCGAGCAATTGTTTGAAGCCATTTGTTTTCCCACCCCGCGCGAGACCCACTTTTTCTCCTTTTTATAATTCCCCTGTGCCATTTCAATTCCTTCAGCTCGATCAAACCTTTTTCATTTCTTCTTCTTTCTGCAAATTAACTTAAATTCTTCAACAGATCTCATCCGAAAAAGTAATGGCGGGCCTGTTCGGATCGCAATCCTCTACGGTTGCAACCATGGTTGTCACCAGCACACCGTCACCAGATCTCGCCTTGACTAATCTTGCTTATTGCTCGCCTTCCGATCTTCAAAGCTTCGCCGTTCCTGGCTCCAAACTCTTCCTCGCTATCATCGGCGATGCCTTCGTTCTTTCTGTTTCATATCCTTTTTTGATCTTTTTTTCTTGCTTTATTTGCAGTTTAACCGCATTTTTACACGATTCATTGTCGAATGTTCATAAATTATTGTCTGACTAGCATAATTTATACTTCACTGTTTTCGTTAATTATTTGTTGCTATGCACATTTTCATGAAATTACGGAATGTAAATTCATGATGTTAATCAATGTTATTTTGATTGATCATTTTAGGAGATGTAAATTTGTTAATTATTGTCTGACTAGCATAATTTATACTTCACTGTTTTCGTTAATTATTTGTTGCTATGCACATTTTCATGAAATTACGGAATGTAAATTCATGATGTTAATCGATGTTATTTTGATTGATCATTTTAGGAGATGTAAATTTGTTAATTATTGTCTGACTAGCATAATTTATACTTCACTGTTTTCGTTCATTATTTGTTACTGTGCACATTTTCATGAAATTACGGAATGTAGATTCATGATGTTAATCAATGTTATTTTGATTGATCATTCTAGGAGATGTAAATTTGTTAATTGTTTCAATTTATTAGAATCTAATTTTTTTAATAGATTGCTCCCCCTTTATTACTACAAGAAATTGAATATCTATATATTGTAAACTTATTTTTTATTTTTAAATGTTGTTGTTCTTTGTATTTGAACTAAGAATTCTTTTCTTTTTCCTTTATTTTTTTTGGTTTTAACCTTTTGGCTTAACCTTAACTTATAAATACTCCTCATGAAAGCATACGCAATGGATATATTGCGCTAAATGCTATCCATCGTCGTCTTGCAAAAGTTTCTAATGGTGACAATGTATCAGTGAGCAGGTTAGTTAACCTTGGCTTTCAAATTTTGTTGTAAAACAATTTCTAGTCACTGACTGTTTCCCCCCTCAACCTGCAGATTTATTCCTCCCCAAGATTTTAACCTTGCATTGCTTAGGGTTGAGTTGGAATTTGTGAAGAAGGGTACTAAAAATGAGCAGGTAGATATTAATGCAGTATATGATATGTTTGTTTTCTTGGATGAAATTATATTGCTTCGATGGATGGCAGTAGGGTTAAATGCTGTTTATTATTTTTGTAGGTTGATGCTGTTCTTCTGGCTAAACAGCTTAAAAAGAGGTTTATGAATCAGGTAGGCTATGTGTCATTTGCCTGTTGTAAAATGCTTGCTTTGATGGCTATATTTTTGGCTTGGATTGGCTAAACTTGTATTTCTTTTCCTTAATTCTCTGTTTTAGAATAAAGGGATTGTTGTGGAATTTTTTTTTCCAAATACATGTCAGTTTTCTTTTTGGTCTTATATTATATCAATTCAAACTTGGAAAATAGTTTGCTTGATGACACTACCCATCTTATTTTTGTCATGTCATGTAAAAAGCTTGCTTGCTTCTTCCCCTCTTTCCTCGTGCATACACGCATGTATTATAAATTTCTTCTCGTCTCAATCATGGAATACTGGTTTCTTATTTGCAGGTTATGACTGTGGGGCAAAAGGTTACATTTGAGTATCATGGTAATAACTATATTTTCACAGTCAGTGTAGCTCAGTTGGAGGGGCAAGAAACATCTGGTGCTCCCGAAAGGGGGATGATTTCCGGTGATACTTACTTTATCTTCGACGCTCAAAATTCAAGTGGGATAAAGGTTATATACTAATATTGTAATTAGTTGCCTTTTCTTTAAAGTGCTTATGTCTAATACTTGTGTTCGACACATTTGGATATGGGTATGAGGGTATAATCCTCTAAACGTATGAAAAAATGTAGAAAAGATTGAGAATGCTCGTGCCAAACACATATTTGTGTCCAAAACTCACCTCCGAATTCAAGTGACCTAGATTTAATCAACTTGATTTGACTAGCTCTAATGGCTCACTGAATTGTGTTTTGCGAATCAGGTTGTCAATCAACGTGAAGCTGCTAGTAGTAATATCTTTAGGCACAAAGAGTTTAATCTACAATCACTTGGTATTGGCGGCTTAGGTGCAGAGTTTGCTGATATATTTCGAAGAGCTTTTGCCTCCCGTGTCTTTCCTCCTCATGTAACTAACAAGTAAGATAATTTATTCTTCCAAGCATGCTATTAACATTTATATATCAGATATCTATTTATTTGTTCTGACGGGAATTCTTGAGGTTGCAGGTTGGGGATTAAGCATGTTAAAGGCATGCTACTTTATGGACCTCCTGGTACTGGCAAAACTCTCATGGCTCGTCAAATTGGAAAGATGTTGAACGGAAAGGAACCTAAGGTTTGGAGTTTGTCACCATCTTAGTTAACATGGTTTTTATCATTTTGAGCCTGGCATTCTTTCATCATAATTCTGATTATTCATGGTTCAGATGGAATGAAACTGATGCATTTGTCTATGCGTCATCTCAACATATATGACCTTGAATCACTTGTAATAGTTTTCCTGTAGATAATAAGAGATTATTCTTTAAGATATGTATCCCATGCTTGTTAGTGTCAATAGCATTTTGGATTGCTGTTTAAGGACACAATGTTGATTAAACTTTTAGCGGGCATGCAAACTGTGTGTCCTTTGACATGCTTGTTTTTGTTCATCATGTAGTTTCTGCTTTCTCCATGCTTCTTCTGGTGCTGTTTTTTGCATGAGTGTGTAACTTCCATTCAGAGACGTCTGCTTTATGGTGTCTTATTGCATTGTTTTTGAAGCTGCTTACTTACCCCATGTTTCAGAGATGCTGCATTTGACTTGATTAACTAATATGGTTGCCTATATGGTGACTATTACATAGTACTGTAATTGACTTAATGCAATATTTTCCTTGCTGTATCTACTTAGATTGTTAATGGGCCTGAAGTCCTGAGCAAATTTGTTGGTGAAACTGAGAAGAATGTTAGAGACCTATTCGCAGATGCTGAAAATGATCAAAGGACTCGAGGTAAGAGATATGGGCCTGTAGTTTTTAATTTGTTAGGTTACACTTTTAATTTTATAGTGAAAAATCCTGTCCTTTGACTTTTCAGGTGATGACAGTGATTTGCATGTCATAATTTTTGATGAGATTGATGCTATTTGTAAGGTACAAGACTGTTATATATACATCTAAGCATTCCTTAGCCCAAAAGTATTTTCACCTAATTTTATGTGATGTTTCTAATTTCCTTCATATCATAACTTTCTGTATGCAGTGTTCTTTAAAATATTGAAACAGTAGCCGATAAAATTGTGGCAAAGAGTTGGATGTTATTTAAGTCCTACAATCATTCTTTGATTTAGATCGAGTGTGCTTGCATATTTATATGCATGTTGTTGTTAGATGCTAACAAAACCAAGGGAATCTTCATAAAGAAGTTATTTCAAGCTAAAGACCAGCTTATTTCTTCATACATGAAGGAATATGACTTGTGCCCTAGTCACATATTATACCCTTTGGCTGTGTTCCAAATCATTGAAAGATTCCATCTTATTTAGCATACAGACAATTGACGTAAGGCTATTTATTCGTGTTGTTGAACTTTCTTCATGTTATAATTTGTGACTTTGTTTTGATTTTTCAGTCAAGAGGCTCAACTAGAGATGGTACTGGAGTTCATGACAGCATTGTGAACCAGCTGCTTACCAAGGTCACTGACAAGCTCCTGACAATACCTGTGTCTTAACAATCAGTACTGTTTGTCTCATACATGTTTCTTGGGTTCTCGCGGCCAACATGTCTTAATGATATGATTATTTTAACTAAGGGTTCATTTACTTTTCAGATAGATGGTGTGGAGTCTCTAAACAATGTTTTGCTTATTGGAATGACCAACAGAAAGGATTTACTTGATGAGGCCCTTATGAGGTTTCTCCCTCCCTCCTGCCCCCCCCCCCCCTTCTTTCTCATGCACATACACACACGAAGCAAACCGATTGATCTGCCTGCTTCTTTGTCACATTAGATCACCCTCTATGGCGAGAAGCTTGGTTAACAACCATTAACTAGAAACAAAATTTGATGCATTTTGTTGTTTTGGATTGTGGACATTAAAAATCTCCAAAGATGTACTAGAGTTGCATCAATATCTTGGTTTTTATGGAGAATTTATGGCCTATGATTAAGATGTGTACTTAGGATCTGGAATAAACATGCAATAAGCTGTCAGCATGTTGAGGAGCTATATAGCATTTTATTTGTATTTTTGTGAGTTCTGTGGGCTTTTCAGTTTGTTGATGATTGATCAGCTTTATTATTGTATGAAATGACTTGATCTTAATTACATATTTCAACTCTTTTCTTCTGTAGGCCAGGGCGGTTGGAGGTTCAAGTTGAGATAAGTCTTCCGGATGAAAACGGTCGTTTTCAGATTCTTCAGATCCACACAAACAAGATGAAAGAGAACTCTTTTCTTGCTCCTGATGTTAACCTTCAAGAACTTGGTATGTTTATTAGTAATATATGATTCTGGGATGTTCATTCTTCACTGCTTTGAAATTGTTAATTATTAAAGTAAAAGTTAATTTCATTTATTCCACTCTTCATCCACTCCGAAAGATACACTGGCTGACATGTTGATGATTGTAATTAAAGCTACCTTTTCCTTTTATTTAGTTGTTCTCAATAGATTGTGAGATATTCTCCTGGGTCCTCTGGATGATTAAACTTGGTAGTAAAATCTTTATCATTAATATCTTCGTAATGTACCTGCCTTTGCACATTCTTTTTCCAAAGCATATGCACATTGTGATGATCTTGATCTCTATCCAGCATTTGGGAAGGCCTTACAAGTTTCTAGTAACTTCTTTTGTGTTCAGCTGCTCGTACAAAGAATTATAGTGGAGCAGAGCTTGAAGGTGTTGTGAAAAGTGCAGTGTCTTTTGCTTTGAATAGACAAGTAAGTATGGATGATCTTACAAAGCCAGTGGATGAAGAGAACATTAAAGTTACAATGGAAGATTTTCTCAATGCACTCCATGAAATTGTCCCTGCATTTGGAGCCTCAACTGATGACCTTGAACGATGCAGGTTTTATTTTTGTTCAAATTAGTACAATTATCAATTCTTTGATTGCAAGATGTGATTCCATTCTGCTTCAATTTTCATCATTATTATGTTCTAGTAGTAGGTTTAGAAGGCAACACTCTTGGCAATGATGATTCTTTGAGTCCTAAACTTTTGTAGTTTTTAATATTTTTAGAACACTGTCGAAACAAAAATGCAAGCTGTGAGCATCATATGCAGTTTCCTAGGTTTTGCGTTCAGACGTCTGTTAGTTATTTTGTTGGATCCTAACTGTTCTATCTATCTTAGTTGTCTTGGTTAAAGATAATTGTTTTGGGGTTGGCTTTGGAAAATATGAATGTTTATCTTGAACCTTGAGTTGTTTTTCGGGGAATTAAATCTTTTTTTTTAGTTTTCCGGCAGAAGATGACTTGTGTCTTTTGTTTAAGTTTGCCTGAATTATTTCACATTTTAGACTTAATGGCATGGTGGATTGTGGTGATCGGCATAAGCATATTTATCAAAGAGCCATGCTACTAGTAGAGCAGGTCAAAGTAAGCAAAGGAAGTCCTCTTGTTACTTGTCTTCTAGAAGGGTCAAGTGGAAGGTAGGTAGCAGGAATTTCATTTTTTTAGCACATCTTTTAGCTTTAGCTTTAATGTAAACTTTAACTGAATCTAAGTTGAATTGTACAGTGGCAAAACAGCCTTGGCAGCCACTGTTGGTATTGACAGTGATTTCCCATATGTCAAGATAGTAAGCTCCTGACCTTTTGCATGTATGAATATATTGCAACCTTCTATTTGTTAATATTTTTGTTTTTAATTTTATAGGTCTCGGCTGAAACGATGATTGGCCTTCATGAGAGTACAAAATGTGCTCACATTGTCAAGGTTTGTGGTGCCAATATCTGAAATCTGGATGATGTGAATACTTTTATCTGAACAAATCACTGGTCTAAACCGGAACTTTGCTTTTGTCTGAGCTCTTTTACATATGCAAGATATTCTGATTTGCATTTGACAATTGTTCGCTAGGAATATTTGTGCATCCGACATCAAACTAGGATAACTTACATTAGAAAAAGTTGGAACATTTTGAATTTCGTGTACTTTGGCAGGTATTTGAGGATGCATACAAGTCACCCTTGAGCATCATCATCCTTGATGACATAGAAAGGTAGGGGAAACAAGAAACTTATGCTACTAATTTAACTTGAAATGTGCATTGTTGAAAGAATAATTGGCTAACTATTGTTGCAGGCTACTGGAGTATGTTGCTATTGGGCCCCGTTTTTCAAATTTAATTTCTCAGACATTGTTGGTCCTACTCAAACGTCTTCCTCCTAAGGTTTCTCTTTGGTCCTTAATATCTCTGTATTTTGCTATGATCAAATACTCCAAATAGTTATTTTGGGAATATATAATTTTTCCATTTAAAAAAAAAGAATTGAACCAGTTGAATAATATCTGCTCTCTCCCTCACTCTTGATTAAGCAGTCCCACGCTGCTTACTAGTTAAACATTGTAAAAGATACAATTTGATTCAGTTGTTAACCAAATCTGATTCCAAACAAGTAAATTAAGAATCTTGTTTATTTTTCAGGGAAAAAAACTCTTGGTGTTTGGGACAACTAGTGAGGTGGACTTCTTAGATTCAGTTGGCGTTTGTGATGCTTTCTCTGTCACCTACCATCTTCCTACGTTGAAGACAGCTGATGCAAAGAAGGTAATATTATTTGCCTCTTTTGTTCTTTTAAGTCATCTAGGGGTATGATATTTTGTTTTGCTTTCCTTGGCTTGTCAGCATACATTCGCTTCGGTTAACACCGACTCCTTTCTTATACCGTGTTAATTGATGAGTTAAATGTATTTAATATGCTTTTTCTACCCCAGGTTTTGGAACAACTGAACGTATTTGCTGAAGAAGATGTTAATGCTGCTGCGGAAGCCCTGAATGATGTGAGTTTAAACATAGCTACCTTGCTCTTGTTGTTACAGATTGCATTATTTTCCCCCCTTCAGTGTCGTCTCGGGTTTTATCTTTATTAAGAAAGCATGATTTAACTGCCTCGTAGGTGTTAACTTTGCATCGTTACTCTAGTGAATCCCCTAGGCCCTTGATATCTTCTTTAAACAGTCTGGCTCATTTTGATTCATTCATAGGCACATTGTTTCATTTACTCCCCTTGTGTACTATCATACATGAGAATGTCGTTTGTGCATGCATGTCTGCATGTTCGAAGTGTTTGTCGAGTGGAATGAGTAAAGAATTGAGGTAGGGTGACGACGTGACGTGAGTGCATGAATGTGCCGAATGATCTATCAAGCGTCAAGTTGGGGATTATTTCTAGAACTTTGAGCTTTAGATAAACCAATGCTTCCACATTGGTGTTTTTATCGTGCATCAAACGACAAACATTCAATCCGAGCTAGCTCTCATTCTTCCCTTACGCACATCTCGGACTAGGCCGGGCAATGGTTTGAGCTTCAATGTGTTCGAGAAAGCAACAGAGATTTGTTATTATCATACTAACTGTTACCTGTTTTCTCCTTTATTTTAGATGCCTATCAAGAAGCTTTATATGTTGATTGAGATGGCAGCTCAAGGGGAGCAAGGTGGAGCAGCGGAGGCAATCTACTCCGGCAAGGAAAAGATAAAGATTTCTCACTTTTACGATTGCCTCCAGGATGTCGTCCGAGTCTAATCCATGCGTTTCGCTCGTTTCTACTTTTCGGTCGATTTTTCATACACTCATATTAGATCTTCACTTACCCACCTGGTTTCTCCATTCCTCTTCCGCCAGTTCCTATTTTGTTTAATGATTTAGACATTGGTCGAAGGTCATGGGAGGTTTTATGTTATGTAAATCTATCATATTCGATATCAAAAGTTTAATGACCATAACGCAATTTTTTAAATTTCTTTTAATGAAAGTAAAATCTGTGTCGTGAAATTTAGATCACGTGTAGACGATGCATGGTCTAGAGTTAGACCTAAACACAACGAAAGGATTGAATATTAAAATACATGGACTGAAAATAATTAAATTAGATTTTTTTTTCATTTTATTTATTGTGAATTTTTAACATGGATATATTTTCAAGGGTAAAGTACACAAATGATCATTAAATTATATTAAAAAATAAAAACTGGTCACCAAACTATCAAAAGTTACATGATGGGCATTAAACTTTAGTTTTTATTACAAAATGGTCATTGAGCCGTTAACTGTTGTTAAGTGAATGACGTAAGAATTACGAAAATTTGAATAATGACATATTTAATCTTCCATATTTACGCATTCAATCAACTTAGTCTTAATTTAACCCTCATTATTAATGTCTAAATTGATTGGATGTGTAAATATTAAAGATTAAATGCGTTGTTATATAAATTTTTGCAACTGTCATATCACCCAGTCAACAACAGTTAACGGTTCAGTGACCATTTTGTAACAAAAATTAAAGTTTAATGACCATTATGTAACTTTTAAAAATTTGATGATCATTTTATATTTTTTTAAGATAAGTTAATGACTATTTGTATACTTTACCCTATTTTTAATATTAGCAGCGCCAACCAAAGCAAAGAACACGAAATCTGTCAATTATCTTACACTACAATTCAAAAGAACCCAAAGTATGAAGTAAACACATGAATTAAAACAGAAAAATAACATTAAATCTAATCATCAAGGACGATGTTAAGATTTGTAGTTGAGGGACAAAATATAAATTTTAAAAGGTGAGGAACAAATTCACAATTATCGTAATATTTTCAGAAATTATATTTTCTGGAAATGATTTTTTTACTTTGTTTATTAAAATATCAAATATGATAATATGGTAAATTTAATAATTGTTCGGTTGTGATAAAAGTGTAAAAACAACTAAAAAGTCAAAAATTGAAAGTTCACACCTATTAATCCTACCCAGAGCCAAAACTTTTTTTTAAAAAAAATTATAAGGGTATCAAAATCACTAGACTATAAGATATCGTAATGCATAAAATTTAAAAATATTGTATATAATAGATCAGATCAATTAATCAATTTTGCTTAAAATTGTGAACCGTAACTGAATCAGAATAATTTATTTTTAAAAATTTGTATCGAAATCGGGTTCGATTATTTCTTAAAAAATTACTTTGGTCAATTGCTAAATTTAGATCATCACCCGAATTTTTTTAAGGATTAATCGAATTTTTCTATTTGTATAATCATGTCATTTGAGAGAGGCCAAAATATAAACAATTCGAAAGTTAAGTTATTAAATTAAAAATTGTTAAACTCTAGTGACCAAAATAGGTGTGAGAAGAAAGTTGAGTGATGATTGGTATAGTTTACCCATTTTTTATTAAGGAAAAATGAGAACTAACGTCAATTTCTAACGGGAGGGACTGTATCAAAATCAAACTAAAAGTAGAATGACTTTATCGAATATTTTAAAAGTACGTTGACTAAAATAAATACCTAAAGGTTTAGTGGCCATTTATGTAGTTTACCCTTTAAATTTTTAGGAGACAACCATTTCTTGTAATATTCTCTGCCATCCCTACCCAACCCAAAGGAATAAGAAGAAAGAGGGAGATGAATCGGAAAGCTACTTTCTTTAGCTTATAGTAATATTATTACGTTTGAAAATGGTTTTTTACCCAATAAAATTGGTTTTGACCCATCACAAAAAGTTCATTTTTTACCTCAAAAAAATTAGATTTTTACCCGACAATACACACATCTTGCAGAAAAAGTAATTTTATTTCGAATTTTTAAAATTAACATCATCCGTTTTTTTCACTAACCACTTGATATGTTCAAATATTTTATAATCAAAATTACACATTACAAATAAATAAAATATTTTATAAACGATACAAGAATACGATACGAATATATGTAAATATATATATATATATATATTATATATACACATATATATATATATATATGAGAACTGAAACAAGAGGAGAAAATACCGATGTGAATTTCCATCCATCTTTATTAAAAATTAAGTCCAAAATACAATGCCTGCTATCACAATAAAACAACAAAAGGGGAGACCAAATTTCATATTATATATGTATATAACTATGTTTAATGTGTGTATATATACAACGAAAAATGAATCAAAATAGACAATTTCCAAAGTTGAATGCAACCAAAAAAATGGAAAGAATTTGGACCGACTGTAGTTTCTATGTAACAAAACTTACAACACTCTTTTGCATGAAGGTTTCTGAAAGTCGGAGACGAGAGAAAAAAGTATGGTCGTTTGCCTCGATAAAAACACCTCAACTCAAAATAATTTCCTTTCTGGCTTTGTGATGACGCCTAGAGGCGGGTCTCCTATCCCTTCCACGTCTCGGTAAGACCTTCCGTAGCGGATCATTGGCCGAATGTAGTGGTAGCGATAGCGGTAGCGGTGGAGGGTAAATGGCCGGAGGAGCCAAATGCGCTAGAACATCCTTATGGTATTTCTGCAAGGAACAAATAAGTCCATGAGAACGGTAAGTCGCTCCAGAGAATCAACAATCTTATTCGATAGTTCGATTCTAGGTTCTAGCAAATCCGAGCATGGTATGCGCATGACACAGTCTCGTCCCTAGGAAGAATGGAAACATGTTTGCCGCAAGATTCAGTCTAAGAACATTTCAGGTATTCAAGGAGGATTCTATTATATTACCATATTTCCGAAGAAAATAATACCTGGACGACAAAGTTGCGCCTTTCACAGTCGAAGAACATATTCAAAGTCCAATTTGTCTTCACTGCAATCTTATCCCTTACCGTCGAGAAACTAATTTGGTCTCTCGAAGTGAAAAGGTCGACTTCGTTGAACCAAAGACAAGTGAAGAGGTTACTAATCGGAACATGTTCCCGTATTATTACACATCCTTCAGGAACATCTGCAAGATGTGTGTATTGTCGGGTAAATAAACGAGACACAATCAAACACTATAACATACAAGTAAGCATCTCGCACCGTACCACTTGTGATAGGAAGTTTAGCTTCGGAATATGGGGTCAAACCCTCCTTTCTATAAAAATCGACCTGAAAATTGATGGAGGCATTATCGTATTTGCCTGCAGCTTTATTTGCCTCGGCCTCGGCAAAAACATCAAAGCGTTTATAATGTCGAGAGATTGCAAATGTAGCATTTTTTCTCCACAAGAACCTGAAGGAATACTTGGAACAGTTAGAATAAACAAACATCGAGGCCGAAGTGTTTAACATTAATTGCAAAGTATAACTTCAACACATAATACTTTAGAAACTTATTTATTTGGAAGCTGGATAGAATTCTAAATTACCTCTCTAGAATTTGATATGGATCAACAACAAGCTCGAGTTTCCCGTCAATCCATAAAGAAAAACGAGCATTCGGAAATAGCCTGTGTGTTAGAAGCTTTGGGATCTGTTGCAAGCATAACACAAGTATAAAGGCATCAAGTTGATGCATTGTATCAATATCTTTTTCTCGGTCCTGTTCTCGGAGTGAACCAAGCAATGTGGACAATATTCATTATAATCTACTAAAACTCGAATTCTCTAACTCTAACTTAAATATAAATCCGAAGGACATATGGTCAGTATTCTGAACATTTACCTTTCCGTTGCGCCTTCCATCAACGTAAGGAAGATTACGAGCAACGACGATTCTCCATACTCCAATCTTCTTGCTCTCATCCAAACCACCATTCAATTTCAAATCAGCCTCGGTTTCTTCATCGACAAACATGTAAAAGCAGATAGTTTGCTTGGAATATTCGCTGATATTCTTTGGCTGTTGTATGATATCGAAAGCTCCTGAAAATGAATCGGGTTGTTCAATTAAAAATCAATTGACTCCAACATAGAAATTGAACAATAAGATAAAATATAATACAATTTCGGGTACCAAATATCGCTGATGCAACCACCACTCCATGACATTGCTCCATCTCGAGAAGATCATTGTCATCAATGTCGAATCCTGTCCCACGGCCAGGTTTGCTTCCTTTGACAAATCTGGCAAATGCATGATACACATCAATCAAAAGTACTAAATCGGCAAACTTGCAAATATAACACAAAAGATAAAGAATACTAAATCATATTTAGTTTTAAACCCTTCAACAATAAAAAGGTAAACCGTACCCACAACGCACATTCATCGACTCTCTTATGTCATATGAATCATCTCGCTGCTTCAAAGTAGGATACCCACCAAAGTCCGAACCACCAAATTCGTTCTCTTTTTTTAAGTTTTCCTCATAAACATATGTTAAATTCTTAAGTATTGGAGAAAATGATGGGACTTTTGGCATCAAAGCAACAGCTTCCTCCACAGGAAGGTAACATACAGGACAAGCTGCGTTGTAAACAAGAGACAAAACTCAGAAACTATAGTTCAATGAGATGAAACCCGAACTAGACATGACAAAATACTAAATCTATAACTGGAAAGCAATAATTCGACGAGAAATTTACAGAACAAAGGAATGCTTACGACGTGGTCCCGTTCTTTTCTTGTCTGCTGGTGGAGGGGGTAAACTGAAAGTGTTGCACGGATGCCCGGGTGACAGAGTGTAGCCGAGAAAATACGAAGGAGGAGGAGGCGGCATTACTCCAACATCAGTTCCGTCAACACCGTCACGGGCTAGTAAAGATGTCCAATTGTCTATTTTGACTCTTTGCACTTCGTTTATCAGGGGAAATCCGGAAATATTAAGATGCAAGCTATCGTTTACCTTACGGATATTGTCACTTTCCTGGTATTCACCTGTATACAAGCCACAATCAATTCAAATCCACATATAATCTCGTCATCGGCGCCTAGAAGTCCAAAACTCAAATAGCTAAAGACATATTATCCAAAACCAAAACAAAGAGGGGAGCAAACTAAATTAGCATGCACTAGGATCTAACATTCATAAAAAACTATACACACACACACACACATAAAATCCAACATAAACAATGAATCAAAAAGCACATTCAAAGTCTGTAGAGCAAGAAAAAAAATTCAATTCGAATCGAATGATTAACATTACTTCCCTCAACAGGGCAGGCACAATATTCTCAGCTCAATTGAGCTCATGAGCAAGAATAATGGATGCCTAGTTCTTTATTCAAACACACTAACCAATATGGAAACACCAAGTCCAAGTCTAATCAAGTTAAACACATAATTTTGACATCAAAATAGCAGAGCAACCACCCTAAAAATCACTAATTCACTAAGAACAATCTAATGATGAAGAGAACAAAAGGGAGGAAAAAAAAACCAACCTTTGCCGACATACAAGACCCAAAGAAAAACAGCAGCAGAGATTAGACAAAGGAGCAACATTCCAACCTTTTTGCGGCCAGCAAACTTACAGATCCAATGAAAAAATGTTTCCTTTTCCTTCAAAACTTTAGAAGGCTTAGTTCTTATTGCTGAAGGCGCTTGAATTGGCAGCAAAACACCATTTTGCAGCTGTTTATCCAAAGAACCATAACTCCCAGAACGAATGCCTAATGATCCTCCAGTCATTGTATCTTTATCAACAACCCCAATTCACTCCTCTCATCAAACTTTTACTTGAATAAAAAAGAGAGGGAAAAAAACCCCAGAAAACTATAGCTTCAAAAACAATTATACAACTCAACAACAGCGAAGAACAGGCCGCCAACTCATGGGGCGGCAACACTCAGATTGAAGTCAAATGCAGCTAAAAAATATAAAGAAATTGAGAGATTTGAAGGAAAACAAATCTGGGATTTTATGTTTTTGGAATGTTGATAATGGTTTTGTGAAACCGAGGGAGTGGGTTTTCCGATCAAATCTCGGAACGCAAATTTCGAGTGAATTATTACAAGTTTTGATGAGGAAATCCACAGTTTATGACGTGAATGTGATTAAAATCGTAACGGTTAATCTGTCTGTGAGGGTATGATATCGAATAATCGGACAGTCATGGCTTGTAGTTCGGTTTTATGATTTTGTAATAAAATAGACTCGACCGTACGTGAAACCTAAGAATGACAATTGTCTTAAAAGTATATAAATATTTTGCCGGTGGGATTAAGAACACACTATTAATTTCCTTTTCAAGCCTTGTTATTATTTACTTTAAAAATTGGAGGAATTACCACAATATTGTGGTTCATTTTATTTTCAAAATACGGTTCCCCAAATTATTTTTAAAAATATTGTAGTTTATTGTTCGAATCAGAAGATCGAAGGATTTCCCCCCACCTTTGAACAATATTTTGCCAAAAAAATATTAAAAAGTTCATGTTACTGTTTAAAGTCGGATTGTGCACCATCCGTCTTTAAATAGTGCATGGCTTTCTCTCTTGCTGCCACATGGAATGCGCTCGGGGCATCATGCATTGTTCAAAGTAGAGTGAACACCGTCCGACTTCAAACAATAACGACAGACAATGTAGCGTTTCAGCGTTGCAGTTGAGCTTTATTGACGTGATGGGGTGGCTGCTGCATGCATGCCGGGTGAGAAGAAATTTTTTTAATTGATATAAGGTTGCATTGATGTGATGAAGCAGTGGTGTAGGTGCAAGTGTAAGGTGGTAAGGTAATTTTTTAAATTGTTATATTAGTTTTAAGCGTAAACTAGTGCATAAGTCACCTATGTTTATACCAAGTACAAAGTTAGTCACAAAATTTAAAAAAATGACCAGTAAGG
This sequence comes from Hibiscus tridactylites, assembly GCA_958450335.1. Lineage (NCBI taxonomy): Eukaryota > Viridiplantae > Streptophyta > Magnoliopsida > Malvales > Malvaceae > Hibiscus > Hibiscus tridactylites. The sequence goes on along the minus strand of OY288284.1, from coordinate 74,092,274 downwards.
TCTCAAACGTTTTCGGAGTGTAAAGAGTTGGTCACTTTGCCATTTAGACCCGTTAACTTTTTTTTTGAATAATAGACCCGTTAACTTTTAACGGGTAGTTCACATGGCTCTTATAATAATTATAGTTAATTTCACGTGGACCCTAAATCCCTGCACCCACAATAATTGTGGTCTGAAAATTCAAGAGGAGAAGATATCTAAAAAATTCTAAACTTTCCCAAACTCATCTCTTTTCTCAGCATCTCGTTCAACTCCGGTGAACCTCTCTATGGTCGTCCGTGGCGTGCACCGCCACTATCGATGTGACCACCTCTCCCTTGCGGTCAAAAACTTGGTCACCGTTTACCCCCATCAATTGTCGTTCGTGAAAAATCAGAGGACATGTGATATGCCAATTGATGTTCAAAAACGGGGAAATTTATATTTCTTTTGGCTCGAACAGTAAACTACAATATTACTGGAAATAATCGATGTAGAACCATATTGGAGGAATTCAACCACAATCCTTTAAAAATATACATTTTTTTCTTTTTTTGATAAATTTTAAATCTAATCCTATCTAGTAGGTATAGAACTCATGAACTAAGATAATATGAAGGAACAAAAATAACAGTTTGGTCAACTGACTAAATGTAATATGGGTAAACTACATAAATGGTCACCGAAATTTTAGGGTGAATTCATTTTGGTCACCGTACTTTTAAAATATTCGATAATGCCACCAAACTTTTAGTTTGATTTTAATATAGTCACCAAATTTTAGTTCGTTTTCAATATGGCCCCTCCTGTTACCTTCTGTTAGAAAAGTTGTGTTATTATCCTTAATAAAAAATAGGTAAACTACACTAATCATCACTCAACTTTCTTTTCACTCCTATTTTGGTCACTAGAGTTTAAAGTTTTTCAATTTAATAACTTAACTTTCGAATTTTTCATATTTTTGTCACTCTCAAATGACATGTTTATACAAATAGGAAAATTTGATTAATACTTAAAAATTATTTTGGTTAATTGGTAAATTCAAATTATTCAATAATCGATTAACCTATTTAAACAAAATATTTGATTCTGAAAATGATTTTTTTACTTTGTTTATTAAAATATCAAATAGGATAATATGGTAAATTTAATAATTGTTCGGTTGTGATAAAAGTGTAAAAACAACTAGAAAGTCAAAAAATTAAAAGTTCACACCTATTAATCCTACCCATAGCCAAAAAAATTAAAAACCAGAAGGGTATCAAATTCACTAGACTATAAGATATTGTAATGCATAAAATTTAGAAATTTTGTTTATAATAGATCAGAACGGTTAATCAATTTTGCTTAAAACTGTGAACCGTAACCGAATCAGAATAATTTATTTCAAAAATTTGTACCAAAATCGGGTTCGATTAATCCTAAAAAATTATGTTGGTTAATTGCTAAATGCAGATTATTCAATTTTCGATCTTACGTGTACCAATTAAATCAAATAATCGATTGACCGATTAATTGGAATATTTTATTCGAATAATAATTTTTTTACTTTGCTTATTAAAATATAAAATATGGTAAATTTAATAAGCAAAGTAAAAAAAAAAACTATTACTCGATTTTTAAGGATTAATCTAATTTTTCTATTTGTATAACCATGTTATTTGAGAGTGACCAAAATATGAACAATTCGAAAGTTAAGTTATTAAATTGAAAATAGTTAAACTCTAGTGACCAAAATAGATGTGAGAAGAAAGTTGAGTAATGATTGGTGTAGTTTACCCATTTTTATTAAAGAAAAACGATAACTAACGTCAATTTCTAACGGAAGGTAATAGGAGAAACTGTATCGAAATCGAACTAAAAGTTAAGTGACTTTATCGAATATTTTAAAACTACAGTGACCAAAATAAATCCACCCTAAAAATTCGGTGACCATTTATGTAGTTTACCCATGTAATATATATGTCAATATGTTATGCTTCGGATTTTTATTAAAAACATATTTAATTATTATTTAGTAAATGCAATAATGGACATTAATTTAGTGTGCGTAATGCATTAGAAGAATGTTTTATTTAATATAATAACTTTAAATAATTTCATTAATCATATTCTTCAATATATATATATATATTAAAGACTAACAACTGTCCCATGTGAAAATTGATGCCGAATCTTCTTCAATCAAGAGCTCGAAAATTACTAAATGTTTGATGAAATAATTAAGATTAATTAGTTTTTGGATATGGATATTATAATTTTTTTAACATAGGATGTTGTAATTATTTTAAAAAGGGAATATAAGAACAATGAATAGTTTTGGGCTAATAATTTGACGGGTATTTGAACAGGCAATGGCATGATGCATCCCACTACTATTTATTTATATAAATAGTTATTAAAATATGTTAAAATGATTTTTTAACTACTGAATGATGCTGGTGTAGTGCTTATTGAGGTGGCTAGAGGCTGAATATATAGTAGTATTATATTAGTAAATTTATATGTATTGTATTAACATATTATTCAGAAATTAATAATCTAATTCAATAAACATTTTGCAGAGTTAATAAAAGTTCAGAGTTTAGGTTATTGAACAGTTTTTTTTAATATGCTAGAGTGGTTGCAATGTAGTATTTGTTCAATTTTTTAGCCTTTTAATAATACATACACACCGTGCACACATGATATTCGAATTCGGATCACCTGAAATGAACAGTTAAATTCAATTCTCATTTGCGTAAATGATATGCGAGTTGTTTTATACTTTGTCATGGTTTAAATCTTATGGTATGCGAGTTATTTTTTTTAAACAATTTGTACTTAAAAAAGGGAAAGAAAAATTTGCTCCTAATGGTTTTTAAACTCACAACTTAGAGAAAAGGGAAGGGTGTCAACTGAAAAAAGTTTTAACCTCTAGAGATTGTTGACGTATTGGAGTTGTTTTTATATTTATTCTAATCGGGTTTTATATATATCTATGGGTTAAGATCTACTTCATTATGTAAAATTAAGTTTTACATTAATTTATGACCATTTGATAAATAAAATGGATGGATGAGATTAAACATTTCTCTTATTTTTCACTTAATTTTTTTTTATTTTTTAACTTTTAATCTTATCCATCTATTTTTCTCATGAATGGTCATAAATTAATGTAAAACTAATTGAGTTTTATATAGTGTAAGACTGTAAGTGCATCTTACATATATATATATATATATATAAATTAATACACTTATGACCATAAAATTTTATTAATTTAGAGAGATATTAATATATATATAAATTATTAATTAAGTTGAAGATGACTCAACACCACTTGAACTAGTCACGCGAAATGAAGCATTGAATGCGGCAACAACTCTTCACAACTTTTTATTGCAGTTGGAGACCTTAACGCCGGAACTTGTGGGTGCAATTAGAAAAGTTAGAGATGAAATTGAATTAGATTTGAATTTAAAAAAGAAACATATTACAATAGATTCATATTTTAGCAAGTTACCAAAGTAGTAATTGTAATATTTATGAATTATTAATTTATAGTTTTGATGAGACCTTTATATTTATAAAGGGATCTCCAAAAAATTATTATATTATTATCTTATCGAATTTGATGATTTTTTACAGTGACCCAAATCAGGACCAAAGAAATTTATTATTCAATAGAGTTTATTAATTTAAAGAGTATTAATTTATACAGGTTTTAATATATATATATATATATATATATATATAATTTGAGCTTGGGTTTTAGACGGAAGGAATTGGGTTTTGGTCAAAACTTGAAAAGGATTTGTTAAAAAGGGTAAACTATGTTAAATGATCATTGAATTTTTAAGGTGTTTTCGTTTTGATCATCGAATTTTTAAAACTTGTATTATAGTCACTGAACTTTTAGTTCACTTTCAGTATGGTCGCTCCCGTTCCTTCATTAGAATATGCTGAAGTGGCATGTTAGTTTTCATTTTACTGAATAAAATAGTGGGTAAACTACAATATTCATCACTCAACTTTCTTATCACTCCTATTTTGGTCACTGAAGTTTAAATATTTCCAGTTTAACAACACAAATTCGAATTGTTCCTATTTTAATCACTTTGGGATGACATGTATTTTTATTAATATTTTCATATGACATGCCATATTTTATTATCCCACTATACCAACGGTAATCGACGTATAATGAATCGTGTAGGGTTTGGTATAGACTTAGAATTTCCACGTTTAAAATCAGCACAGAAAATTTAGTCCTTATTTGTCTCGCATGCTAAATAGGATGGTTTAATTTCTGTCATATCAACTCTTTGATTAATTTGGTACCCAATCTTGTACTAATTACCATTATACAATTAGATGCCTAACACTTTGTTTGTATTCGGTCAAAGCATGTGAAAATGCAGATTCATTGTATTTCTTCCTCATTATGGAAAAAGGAAGGTAGACTACTTGCACTTTTATGTAACCTTAAAAGAGAAAATGTATTCAAATGTTCTAAAATTCCATGTAGGGGTCTAAAAGAACGTCTTTCACTTCCAAGGCTGCTGCATCAACAAGGGATGGACTGAGAGTGGGGCGATCGCCTCCTAAAAGTTTAAAATTTATATATGATTTAGAATTTTTTTAAAAAAATTATGTATACTTTTATTAAAAATATATTTTCGTCCCCTTAAAAATTTATAAGTCTGTTCCCCTTAACATAAAATCATGTATTTGTTCTGACATCAAGTCATCAACTATATTTCTATTCTGATAAAGTCTGACGCATTCGGATATTAACCATTATACATTCATTATTTAAATACATTTTGTTTTTGGGTAAACTGCAACAGAGGTCACTCAATTATAAGTAAAGTTATATTTGGATCACCTAATTATTAAAAGTTATATTTAGGTCACTCAGTTATGGGTAATGTTACATTTGGGTCACCCAATTATTAAAAGTTACATTTGAATTACTCAATTATGGGTAAGGTTACATTTGGGTCACCCTTCATATTTAAAAAAGTATATCAATTTGTGTATTAGATTAATGAATGGTTTCAAATGAAATATTCTAATGTTAACGAGGGTATACAAGTGATTTTGAAGAAAAAATGACTAAATTGATGTACTTTTTTAAATATGAAGGGTGACCCAAACGTAACCTTACCCATAATTGAGTGACCCAAATGTAACCTTTAATAATTGAGTGACCCAAATATAACATTACCCATAATTGAGTGACCTAAATATAACTTTTAATAATTGAGTCACCCAAATATAACCTTACCCACAATTGAGTGACTTCCGTTATAGTTTACCCTTTGTTTTTGCAGATAATAAATTCAATTTTGAATATTCATTATTCAAATTTATTTTACTTTTACATTTAACCCCAAAAAAAGTGTAGAAATAGGAACACTTACCAATACCATGAGTGGTTTACCTAATTACCTTACCTGCCTCGAAGTTTCACATATTTTTCTAGTTTTTTTTTTCTTTCAAATATGCTAATGTATTTTTTTAAAGCTAATGTATTTAAACATGTTAATGTATTTAAATATGCTAATGTATTTTTTTTCTTTCAAATATGCTAATGTATTTAAACATGTTAATGTATTTAGAGACATGGGCGGAACATCATAAAGTAAAGTTTAATATTTACCAAAAAAATTAGTTCAGTAATATAATAGACATTAAACTTAAAATTTAGTGATATATAATATAATTTACCAAAAAAATCAGATTTGTAAAACAAAATTTCCACAACTTTTTCAAAGAAAAGTTTGAAGAGTGTGGTTCAAGCAATCAAAAGCACCTAATCTATTTGATCATTATATAGTGACGTCAGCAAGTTGATTTCCGTACGAAAAACAAATACAGAGAGTACCTGATTTGTTTGAAAATAAATTTGAGTTGAAAAATCGAGTCAAAGACAACTTCTTGCCATCTGATACCTAAACCCAGATTTTTCTGGATTAAATTGAATTATATATAAAATATATATTTACTAATTGAATTTTAAAAATAAAAACTTCATTATCAATATGTCAAATCAATCTTTTTTCATAAATATTTATGAAGGAATACGCCGTTCTCGACTTTTTTATTCAAGAAAGGATTTAAAATTTAGGGTTAATTATACTAGTACACACTAAACTATAAAAAACAATCATTTTGGTAATTTAAATTTCAAAAGATATAAAAAATCATTAATTTTTTTTTAAACAAATGCCGTTTGGTTTGTTATTTGAACAGTAAATAAAGAAACGAAGCCTACCTGGACATACCCAAATAGGCTATCTGTCTGAAAAAAACTAGCAGAAAGACAAACACACGCGGCCCATTTTGTCTTCAATGGCTTCAATTCAACTAATCTTTTACTCTACGGTATTGCTCAAGTAGATTCCAGAATTCTTACACTCACCAACGAAACATCTTTTTCTGTCGGTCGAGCTCTGTACAGATCGAAAATCCCAACAAAGACCCCAAATTCTTCTCATCTTCTTCCTTTCTCCACTTCTTTCATCTTCTCCATGGCTCCTTCGAGGAACAAAGACACACTTCCAGGACACGGCATCGTTTTCATCTTCACACCCAGTACTGGCATCAACGGGACAAGCTCATCTCAACATCTGGGTCTTTTCAATCTTACAAACAACGGCAACCCGACCAATCATGTCTTTGGGGTCGAATTCGATGTCTTTGCCAACCAAGAGTTCGACGACATAGACGATAACCATGTCGGAATCGACATTAACTCCCTAAAGTCAACAAGCTCCCACACGGCTGGTTATTGGCCTGACAACAAAAGCAGTGATTTTGAGGAACTGAAGCTTAATAATGGTAAGAATTACCAAGTTTGGATTGATTATGCAGATTCTGTTATTAATGTTACTATGGCACCTGTTGGGGTAAAAAGGCCTAATCGGCCATTGTTGAATGTTTCTCTGAATTTGTCTGATGTTTTTGAGGATGAAATGTATGTCGGATTCACTTCATCAACTGGGAGATTGGTCGAGAGTCATAGGATTTTGTCTTGGAGTTTCAGTAACTCGGATTTCGAATTGAGTGAACGATTGGTCACCACTGGTTTGCCGTTGTTTACTATCCCGAAAACTCCGTTTCATAAGCATAGATCGTTTATCGCCGGTGTGACGGCGGGGAGTTTGATTGTCTTTGTTTCGGTTGCGTTGTTTTCACTGTTTTTGATTAGGAGGGAAAGGAGGAAAGCAAAGGAAAGAGCTGAAATGGAAGATTGGGAATTCGAGTATTGGCCTCATAGGATGAGTTATCAAGAAATCGATGCTGCAACTAGGGGATTTTCGGACGAAAATGTAATCGGATTAGGAGGGAACGGAAAGGTTTATAAGGGTGTTTTACCAGGAGGAACTGAGATTGCGGTGAAACGCATTACGCACGAGAACAACGGGATGAGAGAGTTCTTAGCCGAGATTTCGAGTCTCGGCCGGTTAAAACACCGGAGCATTGTCGGTTTGAAAGGTTGGTGCAAGAAAGAAAAAGGGACATTCATGTTGATCTATGATTACATGGAAAATGGAAGTTTGGATAAGAGGGTTTATTATGACTGTGATGAATCCAAGATGTTGAATTGTGGGGAAAGGGTTAGAATCTTGAAAGATGTTGCCTCGGCTTTACTGTATTTACACGAGGGATGGGAGTCGAAGGTCCTGCATAGGGATATCAAGGCCAGCAACGTGTTGCTCGATAAGGATATGAATGGAAGGTTAGGGGATTTCGGGTTGGCTCGGATGCACGGGCACAGTCAAGTGGCCACCACGACTCGTGTGGTTGGAACTGTGGGTTACATGGCTCCCGAGGTGATTAGGAGCGGACGAGCATCGACACAAACCGATGTGTTCGGTTTCGGGGTCTTAATTTTAGAGGTCATGTGTGGGAGAAGGCCTATAGAGGATGGGAAGCCACCTTTGGTGGATTGGGTATGGCAGTTGATGATGCAAGGGGAACTACTAGCCGTAGTCGACACACGGTTAAAGGCAAACGAAGGATTCAACGAGGAGGAGGTAATGAAAGTTCTGCGTTTAGGGTTGTTGTGCTCGTATCCGAATCCAGATTCCAGACCAACAATGAGGCAAGTAGTCATTGCCTTGGAAGGGAATAATGAGCCTTTCGAAATGGAAACCGAAGATATGGAAACATATTTGCTGTCAAAGGTGAAGTCCAGGGATATGTGGGCTAATTACTCCCAAAGTTCCGGGAACTCATCGCACCCGACATTCGACGATATTCGACAGTCACATTCGTCTTCCATGTCTCTGTCATGGAACAGTTTCATAGTGGAAGGTAGATAATCCCCGCATCATTTCTAAAATGAGAGGCCTCTTTTGCTTGCACTGAGTTTGATGCATAGCTTATTTGGTTGTGAGGAGCTTTTCTTTGTTGTTTTTTTGCCGTATTTTATTTTTTATTTTTTGCATTCTTTCATGTGAGTGTTATGAGAGAGCATATTAGGGACTTTTTCTGTGAAAATGGTGAAAGTTTTGGATGCCATTGTACATATGTATGCTAAAGTTTTAAACTTCAAACCCACAATGTAATGTTTTTTTTTGTCTTAGTACAATCTATCATACCAAGAAAACACGTTAAATTCTTCAAAATCTTTTTAATACAGATTATTAACATATTAAAATACTTTAAACATGATTATGGTTAATTAAAATTTATAAAAAACAGAAATTACCAGTCCTTGTGAAGATGTGGAGATTTTACAGTTAAAAGTTGGAAGTTATTGTCATAGAAATCAAGTTGTCCTTATCCAACTGCCACTCACTTCATTGGTATTCCTTTGCAAGCAAATTATTCACTCTTTTCAAACCAGCTATGAGAATGATTGCCACTACTCACTAGTTTCTAAGAATCAACAAATGCAAATTACCAAATCAGCAAGCACCAGTGGTCTAGTGGTAGAATAGTACCCTGCCACGGTACAGACCCGGGTTCGATTCCCGGCTGGTGCAGTCTTTTTATTTTTTTTTATTCCAGTTTCTGTTACAGTCCCAATATTTCCAGACTATTTGGGTGTTTTCTTACCTACTCAATACTGACTTCTTTGAATACTTCCAACCCTTATCTTTACCCATTTCATGCCAAGAATATTATAGTATTGTTGGAGAGTGCCTCTCTGGGTTTAAACTTGCTTTGAACCAACAATTTTCCCCTGGTTTTTGTTAATGGATTTTCCCTGGAAATCCATTAGTTTTTTTTTTCTATGCAAGAAAGATTCTGACAGTGTAAGAGATGATGCATTAAAGCACCAAGTTAATTATTAAGGGAAGTGGAGGGAAGGGTTTGTTAATCATCTCATTTAAGCCAAATTAGAAGGAGAAGGACCAAAGAGGGTAACACTTTGGTTTTAAAATGTTCTTGTAATTTGCCTTGAATACAAGCCAGAATGCTAAGCACTTAAACTACCGCAACATTACAGCTTCTGCTCACTTTTTCTTTGCACTGGCCTTATTACCTTCATGTTAGCTTTCGCATGTAATTTTCCTCAACAATGTCAGGACACAAAATAAAAGTAATTATTTAAATCTATGTCGACCCTAATCAACAATCCGACCTTAGCTCAGTTGGTAGAGCGGAGGACTGTAGTTGTATAAATTGTAATCCTTAGGTCGTTGGTTCAAATCCGGCAGGTCGGAATTTTATATTTTTAGCACTTTTTCTCGGACTAATGATTTAATCCTTAGGTCGCTGGTTCGAATCCGGCAGGTCGGAATTTTATATTTTTAGCACTTTTTCTCGGACTAATGATTTGGTTAAATATAATTTCGGCTTATTTTTACTTTGGCTTTAACGTCAAATAGGTGCCCAAACTATACCTTTTTTTCCAGTTAGGTGCCTAACGTTTGTTTCGGGCCACCTAGGTGCCTAACGTTTCATTCCGTAACTCATTTAAGGTTTTAGCCGTGACGGACGTTAAAATTTTCCGTTAAGGGACACGTGGCACATTTTTAGGGCTTCTGATATTAAAAATAATAAAATAAATTAATTAAATTAATTAAAAATAAAATTAATTAAAAATAAAAATAACCCATCTTCTCCCCATCACCATCACCATCCCCTTCTTCCCCTTCAGCAACGACAACAACCGACGTCACTGCCACACCAAGCACAAATCCATAGCTTGGATTTTTAGAACCACCGTTGTTTTGAGTAGTATTAGAGCTTCCTGAATTGTTGTTACCGGAAGATCCTCCGGTGGAGTTAGAAGGACTAATGAGAGATATTGGCGGAGACGTTACGTATAGCGTTTGAGGAGGAACACCCGGCGTCGATTCATTAGATCCATTTTCTGATGTCTGTGGTGTCGATGTGGAGTTCGTTGACTACGGCGATTGTGAGATTGTGGAAGAAGGAGAAGAAGGGTTGTTACCCGAAGAACTTCCGCTGGGTTGAGATGCAGAAGGAGTGTTTGCGGTGGAGTTTGGTTGCTGGGAGATGGTGGCGGTTTTTGATTAGGAGGTGTAGGAGATGGATGTGATTGCTGGTTAGTAGGGGTAGGAGTCGATGGGGATTGTTGCGTAGGATTGCTTGGAGGTGTTTGTGGCGACGATTTCTGGTCAGGGGTGCTTGGAGGTTGTTCCGGCGGTGATTGTTGTCTGGGAGGGCTGGGTGGTGACTCGGATGATGATGGCAGAGATGGTGGTGGAGGTGTTTGTGGCGACGATTTCTGGTCAGGGGTGCTTGGAGGTTGTTCCGGCGGTGATTGTTGTTTGGGAGGGCTGGGTGGTGACTCGGATGATGATGGCAGAGATGGTGGTGGCGAACTTTTCGGTGATTGTTTTGGCGGCGAATTTGGAGGAGAGAATCGCCACCTGCAAGTAGGTGTAAAGGCACCGGGAACGTCAAAAATGATGACCTTTTTACCGGCGGCAAGGGAGTGTACGGTCACCTGCTGGAGCTTATCCTTGGCGTGGTGGTGGTTTTTTCTCTACCGGTGGTGGCGGTGGTGACGCTTTAGGTGTCTCTTCATTCGGGGGAGGTGGAGTTCACGTGTCCCTTAAGTGGGTTAATTTTATTTTTATTTTTAATTAATTTTATTAATTTTATTTTTAATTAATTTAATTAATTAATTTTATTATTTTTAATATCAGAAGCCCTAAAAATGTGCCACGTGTCCCTTAACGGAAAATTTTAACGTCCGTCACGGCTAAAACTTTAAATGGGTTACGGAATGAAACGTTAGGCACCTAGGTGGCCCGAAACAAACGTTAGGCACCTAACTGGAAAAAAGGGTATAGTTTGGGCACCTATTTGACGTTAAAGCCTTTTACTTTTTAATTGGGGTTGTCGTAACGGTTTTTTCGGGGGATGGAGATTTAAGAAAAACAATATAAATATTGAGTCCTCAACTACATTTTAATGAGGCGGTCAAAATGGTTTAAACTATTTTTTTCGGTTTGTTATCTAACATTTATTTCGAATAAAATTGTTGATGTTTAACGTTTACTTTCGTAACACAAATTAGGTTGTTCTATCAACGACCGTTTTAAAAAAAATATTCTAATCCATTATAACAAGACACGTGCCATGTTTTTTTTTTATTTAAAAATATAAATTTCTTAAAAAATATAAAGTTTTAATTTCTTTCAATCAAACCCTCAAATTACATCTCTTTCACCGTTCGATACCTCCACGCGTCGGTGGTTCACTGTTCACCACTCAAGTGTCATGTACCTCACTGTTTGACATCCGCACCCCCTGATCGCCAGTCAAAAGCCTAATCAGTCTCTTTTTTCTTCATTATTGAATGTCGTTGACGGTTCATTCGTTGATTTTCGACGACATGAGGATTCGACGAAGGCAAGGATGACCGATGGTGGTTGAATCAATGGTGGGATGGGAGGAATTTAGGGATTTAAATTTTGGGTTTGGGATTTTTTAGAGAAACTAAAGATTTTTAGTTTTTTAAGAAATTAAAAAAAATATAAAGAAATTTTTTAACATTTGTCGTGAAGAAAAAGCCTAATTTGAATTACGAAATAAAACGTTAAACATGAATTTGACTCGAAACAAACGTTAGACATTAATTTAACTCGAAATAAACGTTAGTCATCAAACTGAAAAGATATATAATTTAAGCATTTTTCTAACGTTTAAGCCATCAAAAATCTATAAAATTGTTTGTTATAGAAGATTTTATTTAAAGAAAAACATTTTGGGTCTGCATTTGAAAACAAGGGTAAAACGAATTTGGTTATGGACATGAGTTATGTGAGGAAGGTTCATTAATAATTTTTCTCTCTTTCTCTTTCCAAAGAAACCAAATAAATAAATTAAATTAAATTATTTGGTTATGTAAAATTATACGAACTAATGAGATTGCATCCCAATAATTTTGGGGAATTGGTTTGAATATTCCCTTTTGGGAATTTATTGGGGGAAAATAACCCCCAAAGATTCATATTGGGAAAAATACCCCCCCTTTCATGTCATGTAGGACGAATTCGCGTCCTGGGGAAAGCGAATTTAGAATTCGCGTCCTGCAGGACGCGAATTCCTGAGACGTTTCAGTGAAAAGGGAATTCGCGTTTTGCAAAACGCGAATTCAACGATTTATTGCTGCCCCCGCACGAGAAATTCAACATGAAATTAAATTAAAACCAATATAAGATGTTTAGGTAGCAATATTTGTGATCGAATAACGGATTATCGGGGTACCCGATTAAAATTTTTGAACTATAACAGTGTCGTATTGAAACATATCTTTAAGATGGTGTGAAGATACGAGCGTATATAATATCCTAAGATGTGGGAAAATGGCCTAGAAATAGGCAAGTAACAATGTTTTAAAAGGAAACATTATCGTATAGGCATGTTTAAATGCATTTTACGGTGTGTTTCGAACTTTTTTTTGGTTTTTCCTAAGTTTGGAGACAAAGATCTGCAGCTTAATTTTACAGTGGTGTTAAAGTTCTGAGGAAGACGGTGTCCGAAAATGTGAGAAAATTGTGTTAAAAATGCTATCAAAGTAACATTTTTGAAGCAAAAAATGTGTCGATAGGCATGTTTTTTTTTTAAATTTAAAGGGCCTCGTTAAAAAACCCCTCTAAACCTATGTAGGGGGAAAAGAGTGCCCATAAGATTTATTAAATTACCAGATAATAGAAGTTCACAAATCAGAAAAGAGTACACAATGGTTGATCTAGTTAATTCAGGGGCCGGTCCTAAGAGGGCATTTTCTAATATCATGTCCAGTGTTCCCACATTTACTGCACCTCCTAGGTTGTCCGGTCTTTTCTCTCAGAACCATATCTTCGGCACAATGAATCCTCGTTGATGGTGGTCGGCCTTTTTTCTTTCGTCGCAGGGAGGGATCTGGGCATATCTTTGGTTCGTTGCTGATTATACGACGGTCACGTGCATTTCCGATCGGAGGGAACTCGTTTCGGTAAACCTTGAAAATGGTTTCGAGCCTGTAGACCGGATCAATGAGTGTCGTTGCATCAAAATAAACCGATGCACATGCTGCGAAAGCATGCGAACACGGGAACTTGAACGTCTGGAACTCCCCGCAATCGCACGTTCGTTTTTGCAAATCAACCACGTAGGTGTATTGCATTATTCCTTGTAGCGGTTCAAAAAATTGCGTGACCTCAAAGATGTGTTCCCGACGAGAGAAGCACAACGCACCCATCGAGTTAGCATGCGCAATGGACGCTTGGATTTTGTCGGCGAGATCTGGATTAAATATGCGACCAACTGCCATCCAGTTCATTGCTTGTTTGCCGAGGGTTGCGAAAAGGGTTGCCAATCGGTAATATGTTGCTTTGACAACGGACGTGATAGGTAAATGGCGCGTTCCCTTAAGAGACGAATTGATCGCCTCAGCCAAGTTTGTTGTCATATGGCCGCATCGACGACCCCCGTCATAACATCGCAACCATTTCTCCTTCGGTATCTCCATAAGATAGTTATACCCGAATGGATTCCTCAATTGCAACTCCTCCAACAGCTCTTCCACTTGATTAACTCGGTGTGCGTTGCCTGTTGAATAAGACATGCAAAATAGTTAATTGGTAATAATATGAAATTGGTGGACGTAGAATAACAAAATGAAATGGTTGCATACCCATACGGAGAACCATTATACGTTCATCCTCGTTCTTGAACCTCTGATAGTAGTTTGTTGCTATATGCCGCAAACAATACCAGTGATGTATGTATGGGGGTTTCCATGAATCTCCCAAACATTGAATTGCTCCCCAAATCCCTGCGCCTCTATCTGAAATAATAGCTAGGCCATCTTCACGTGTACGCAAAACCCGACGCATGACATACTTGCGGAGGTTGTAAAGGAAAAACTCCCAAGAAGGTATATTTTCCTTTTCAACAATCGCAAAAGCAACTTGGATACATTTTCTGTTGCCATCCTAGGCAACTGCAATTAGCAATATCTGCGTGTATCTGCCATATAAAAATGTATCGTCGATCTGCAGCATAGGTTTGCAGTGACGGAAAGCTTTTATGCATTGGGGGAACGTCCAGAAAAGGCGATGAAATTCGACCTCCCCTGGTACAACACGATCGTTGTAGTACTTCGGAACAGTCTCCAATTCCACAATTGTCCCTGGATTGTATTCCTGCATAACTTGAAGCCATGATCGCAGATCGTTGTATGATAGCTCCCATTGCCCGTACAGTGTTTCGATGGCTCGATATCTTGTATACCATGCCTTATCGTAATTGACGGTGTACTTGTAAATGGATTTGATGGCAGCTATACACACTGGCACAGATACACGTGGGTTTGCTTTCACGAGTGGAAGGATTGCATCGGAAAGTACGTGTACATCTAAGTTAGGATGGTCTTGGCTGAGGCTCCCAACGGAGCATGTGTGAGGCCCTGTATATCTCGTTATTTTCCACAGGTTATTCAGCCTTTTCAATTGCGACACACGAACCCTCCATTTACATCCTGCAGACTTGTGAGGACACTCTACAATATATTTCCTGGCCTCGGTCTTCCAAACGGTGGATGTAACTGAGCGCTGAATGTTGTAATGCTTGATGGCAGCCTCCGCGAGCTTTTTTGTCCTGAAGACCATTCCAGCATGTAGCTCAGTCGAACCCACATTCCATTGGTTGAACTGGTCTAATTGTGGATGTTCTGGGAATTCAGTATCGAAGAAGCCATCCATATCCACTGTTGTGAAGTGCGAAGGTGGGTCGTAATATGTTGCGCAACTGGTTGGTCCATGCAGTTGCGTCGAACGAACATCATCGTCCTCATCATCCTCAGAAGAGTTTTTTGCGCTCTCCTCTGATTCCACCGGCTCGTCAATGTCAGATGGTTTAGAAGGAAATAGACCCATCTCGTCACCATCAGGCCCAACCTCTGTACGCGGCTCTTCATCAGAAAGCGCATCATGAAACTGGAAAAGTTCTGCGTCATCATAAACCTGTGCGTGAACAGGTTCTGAAGTCATAACCGGATCGACAGTAGCGGCGGTTGAATGTCTCCCCGCTGAGAACATATCATCCACATTTCGGTGACTTGGGATGTATGTTGAGTGGCGCCCGGTAGAGAAATCATCGAACGGGTTAAACTGTTCATTGTACGTTGAAGACGCCGTGTATGGAATGTGTGTTGAGTGGCGCCCCGTAGAGAAATCATCATAGTTTGGAACGTATGGACTGTATGACGACTCTTGGGTTGGTGGCAAGTTAAGGTCAAATTCGAACCGTGGAACGGAAGAACGTCGTTGCCGCGAAGACGAAGACGATGAAGCTTCATCGGTTCTTGTTTGAAGAAGGTTGAAGTCACGTCGTAAACTCGATGTCGGACTAATAGCATTTGGATTGAACTCGAGATTTCCTCGTAACCAATTTGGTACCACATTTTGAGCAGCAACGTGACCTTCAGCAAATGTTACAAATAGCTCCATGGCCCATCCCATTGAGTACTGGCTATGTGTATCTATCATCATTTCTACAGAACTGTCGTCTTCCACATCGAATATTGTGTAATATAGTGGCTCTATCGATGTTGGACATCGATACTTCAAAGACTGCAACTCCCTTCAGGAGCGATTGGGAACCTTCCTGGATATTAAGGTCGTAAGCGACTGGAACGTTGATCGTCTTGGAATGTTGATCGTAACAGTATTTTCAGATTGAAATATGATCCCAATGTATGAATCGGGGACCATCTGACCATCGTAGTATACTATAGCTTGAATTCTCGGTGCCATTTCTGAAAATCGAAGAGCTTTGTGATTCTTAAGTTTTGTTTGGGTGCATCTACAAATTCTGCACCCCTCAATTATAAATAGAAATGTGTCTGGTAAAGCATTGGTGAATTCTGTATCAATAATTTTTGAGTTGTCAGCTCAAAGCCCGGTAAAGCCTGGTAAAACGCGAATTTTAAAATTATTGCTCTGTTTACCAGGCTTTACCGGGCTTTGGGCTGACAAAGTCAATTATTTGTACTGAATTCGCGTTCTGTAGGACGCGAATTCAGTAGATTCCAACAGAATTCGCGTTTTACAGAACGCGAATTCAGTACAAATAATTGACTTTGTCAGCCCAAAGCCCGGTAAAGCCTGGTAAACAGAGCAATAATTTTAAAATTCGCGTTTTCCAAAATGCGAATTTTAAAATTATTGCTCTGTTTACCAGGCTTTACCGGGCTTTAAGCTGACAAATGCATTATGATGAAACCGCGTTTCTAACACGCAAATAGGTCCCTGCATGCCTACACCCTGTATAAATAGGTTGTATTTCTGCCTTAGCATCTCATCAAACTTTTTACTTTCCTATCTTCACGAGATTTCTTTATTTCTACCTTTCTGAAAGAGAAAATGGCTCGATATTCAGCTACTGTATTTTTTCGTGGAACATACTTCTACACATCTTTTAGTGAAACGATCACAAGAAATGAATTATTTGAGTTGATCTCAAAACGAGTTAAAGAGTCGACCAGCGCAAAAATAGAGGCCTTGCAAGTGAAAGTACCAGTCAATGAGCCCGGCCCCGAGGAACATTATATGCTCACACTGTCAGATAAGAAAGATATGCGAAAGATGTTTCGGGCATACAAACGTGCTGGGGGAACAAACATCGAGCTTAGCGTGAAATTTGATGACGGATCAAGTTCTTCAACAAATGTGGTAGCTGTCCAAGACGAGAATGCGTTAGCTGACGAAGACGAGAATGAGTTAGCTAGTCCAGACGAGAATGACTTGTTCTTAAAAATTTATCAGAGACGGCAGGAGAAAGAACAAATAATTGAGGAACTAAACTTAACGTCTGACATAAGTACCGACTACGATTAGTAATGTAATTTTGATTAAGTTATGTAAGTTATTTATCTTGCGTACTTGTATTTTGTGAACTCGGTGCTTTCTATGTTGTGCTTTCGATGTAAGTTTTTAAATATAAAAGTATCAATTAATAATTCTGAATATATAATGTTTTAATTAAGAAAATATAAATCAACATTACTTATTTCGAAAAACATAGAAAAAATATAACTACTACATATGTCTATGTCCGCCGGTACCACAATTTGGTGGACGTCGAGTACGACCCTGATTGCGTCGAACGGGTTGAACTGGAACCTGTTGAGGATCATGATATGGCTCGTTAACGTCGTCGTCTCCAGAATAGAACAACGACTATTGAGGTGTGTGCTGAACGAACCTGGGGCCCAAAATATCATAAGGTCGAGCATGAAACGGGTAGGGGGCAGAAGCAGAGGGAACAGTGGAACTCGAAGATCCGCCAGGAAATAACCCGTACGTAGTCGGTACCGAAGATCCACCCATCATTCCCACAATAGGAGTGAAAAAGCCTTCCGTCGGACTCGGGGGCCTCGGCTGAATCATCAACTGGGTGCGGCCCTGGGGGCGAATCGGATCAGTAGCTCTAGAGGATGAAGCACCTGCTCCCCTTCGACGTTGCGATCCACCTGATCCGTAATTTTTCTGGCTTATCCCCTAACAAGTCCATACATAAGCCCTCCCAATCGTCACTGGCGGCACCAGTGATAGCCTCCCCATCTACAGGCAGGCCAAGAATATGCGACACATCTTCTAATGTGATGGTCGCCTCACCACATGGTAAGTGGAAGGTATGTGTCTCTGGCCTCCACCTCTCCACAAGCGCGTTGATTAAATCAACGTCTAATTTCGCACCTCCTCCATTAATTTTCGCCACATGTCCAAATCCGGCTTCGGCTATGTACTCAGCTAGAAGAGGATCCGGGGGCACCCTCATCCGTGTGATATAAACCTCCAATCGACGTTCTTCTCCATTCTACAAATAATTAATGACACACACATATTAACAATCACATATTATATCACAATTTTTTATAGTGTACAATAAAATACTAAACATATTCTAATTTTACTAATTTTTAATCTATAAGTCAATACCAAAAATATATTCGAATTTAACTAATTTTCTTAGTCTAAAAATAAATACTATTAACATATTCGAATTTAACTAATTTTTTAGTCTAAAAATAAAATCTAAAAACATATTCGAATTTAACTAATTTTCTTACTCTAAAAATAAATACTATTAACATATTCGAATTTAAATAATTTTCTTAGTCTAAAAATAAAATCTAAAGACATATTCGAATTTAATTAATTTTCTTAGTCTATAAATAAAATCTAAACTCATATTCGAATTTAATTAATTTTCTTAGTCAATAAATAAATACTATTAACATATTCGAATTTAACTAATTTTCTTACTCTAAAAATAAAATCTAAAGACATATTTGAATTTAACTAACATTCTTAGTCTAAAAATAAATACTATTAACATATTCGAATTTAACTAATTTTCTTATTCTAAAAATATAATCTAAAGACATATTCGAATTTAACTAATTTTCTTAGTCTAATAATAAATACTATTAACATATTCGAATCTAACTAATTTTCTTACTCTAAAAATAAATAATATTCACATATTCAAATCATGCCGGCAACACTAAATTAAATTTACATATTCGAATTAAAATAATAAAAAACTTACATTAAGTCGACGATAGTTGGATACGTGGCCTTCTTCTAATCTTAGCAAACCCGCCATGATTCTTCAAAACTCTTCAAAAACTCTTGAAACTCTTCAAATCCTCTTCAAAATTTTGGGAGAGAATGAAAATTCTCTCCCAACTCCACTGCTTTTATAGAGAAAACGGACGCTGGGGGTAGTGAATTCAAACCGAATTCGCGTCCTGCAGAACGTGAATTCTATTTCCCCAACCGTCCGCATTTATTCGCAATTTACTGCGATAATTTGAATAAAATCTCGTGGAATTCGCGTTTTGCAGGACGCGAATTCCCTTTTCCACTGAAACGGCGCAGTAATTCGCGTCCTGCAGGACGCGAATATTGAATTCGCTTTCCCCAGGACGCGAATTCGTCCTACATGGCATGAAAGGGGGTATTTTTCCCAATATGAATCTTTGGGGGTTATTTCCCCTAATAAATTCCCAAAAGGGAATATTCAGACCAATTCGCCAATAATTTTGACGAACAATTTCATTATTGTTTTTTTTTATGATAAGAATAAAATAATTGTAGTTTGAGATGATTTAATTGTTGATGATAAAAAATAAAATAGTGGTGATTTTAAGTGGTTCATATTTTATGGTGATTTTAAAAGAAACAAAGAGAATGATGAAAAGAAAATTTAAAAAAAGATGATGAAAAGAGGTCCAAGTCCTTTTCCAGTATGCCTTATGTGGATATATAGATGCCCTTGATCGATGGGTGAGGTTAGGTATAAGATTGATAGATGTTAATAGGTTGACAAAGATCCGATTTTAAAATAATAGAGTCATTGGTAAACTGGTTAATTTTGATAACAGTTTTATCGAAATTTCTTTCAGTTAAGACTCATTCAGAAATTGCGAACTTTTCACTTGAAAAAATCAACAACGAAAGAATTTATATATAAAAGTACAACACTCTTAATGTGAAGATGTTGTCTTTTTTGATAAAACTTAATTTTGATCCTAAAACTACTTAAGGGGAGAGAAAATGGACTCTAGGGGAAGGAATGGGTGCTCTTAATAGGTCTAAACTTATAACCTAATAGAATATAAGGGAACAATGTTAAACAGCTTAACCAACCGGCTAAATGTATTTGCTCTACGAGGATGTTATGTTAATTATAAAACCGAAAAAGAAGAGAAATTATTACATATGCACTTCCCACCACTTAGGATATAATCTCAACCGATTAAATTAATACACATCATATATTTTCTTTTTCATGTCATACTCACATATAAGCATTGTCCAAATCATGAGCCTTTCTCGTCACACAACACCATCAATGGTCCTAATTAATAAAAATTACCCGTCTTGTTAATTTTTATCATGTCACTTTTTAATAAGTGAATTTTCACTTATATTTATTGTACATTAAATTTGAAAATCAGTGTTTTTTAAATTACTATTTGAGCGAGTTGATGACATAAAAAAAATTAATAAAATAAGTACTTTTTTATTAGTTAAGATTATAAATAACATGATAACAACATCTTATAATATAATTTCTCCTTACAAACATCATCTTTATGTTTTATCTTTTTTGTTACTCGTGTCTCAAGAACTATCATAAAATAGAATGATAGTATTCAATTATTATAAAATCATATTTGTTAAAATAAATAAATATCAAACAATTATCTAACTCATCTAAAGCCTTCAACAACAATTTCATGATAAATGAAGGATGTCCTTATTTCTTTTCATTTAAATTATTTTTTACAACTTTCCTGTTTAGTATTCGATGTGATCTAATAATAATATATATTATTTATTTATTATAACATTTTTATAAAATAACATACCTTACAAACAAACGGTTTAAATCTGAATCTTTTAAAAACAATAATATTTTTATTTTCACTAAGACCACTCAAAATATTAACGTCTTATGTTTTTTTTAAGAAGAAACAATTTACAGGAAATAAAACTATTTTTTATTATTTTTGATGATTAAACGAAACAAATGCACCTTAATTTTGAAGTTCTTGGACAAAGAAGAACCCTAAAAGTAAGCACAATATGTATCCTCAAATTAGAGCACTAATAGTGATAAAGGCCCAATTTAAGATCTATAAAGTTAAAGGCCCAAGTGCTAAGGGTAAACCCGTCATTTAAGACTATTATAAATCCCCTTCGTCTAGGGTTTTATACTTTAATTTTTTAATTCTTCGCTCTATTTTACTCTTTGTATTCACTTTCGCTCCACCCGCGGCAAAAATCCAGAGATCCATCGACAATGGTAGGAGTTTTCGAAGTCGGCGCCGTTCCGTTTAATTCCGACGGCTGGGGTCCACCCGACTACTCCACCACCGCGCCAGCCGCCGCCACCACCACTCTCCCTCTCCACGTTCCTTTCGCTCCCTTCTCCCGTTCCGAAAAGCTTGGCCGAATCGCCGACTTCACCAGGAATTTCGCAAATGCCAACCAATCGAACCGCCCTTCTTCGGGTAGACCCGGCTCAGCCGCCGAGTCGCCCTTCGATTTCTCGCTCGACATCGATGCTTCCCCTCTAGCTAATCCGGACGACGATTCCGCTTTCCGTTTAGTCGACGCTAAGCCGCCGACTCGGCCTAAATTTGGCCCTAAGTGGCGGTTCAACCAAAACCGACCTCAACTCCCACAACGACGAGACGAAGAAGTTGAGGCTCGAAAAAGAGAGGCTGAAAAAGAACGAGCTCGCCGTGACCGGCTCTACAATCTCAACCGGTCGAACCAGAATCAGCAGCGTCGTGAAGCGGCGATTTTCAAATCGTCAGTCGATATCCAACCGGAATGGAACATGCTCGATCAAATCCCTTTCTCAACATTCTCCAAATTGTCTTTTACTGTTCCCGAACCCGAAGATTTACTCCTCTGTGGCGCTTTAGAATATTACGATCGGTCATTTGATCGAATCACACCGAAGAACGAACGGCGACTCGAGAGGTTTAAGAACAGGAACTTCTTTAAAGTCACCACCACCGATGATCCGGTGATCCGAAGGTTGGCCAATGAGGACAAAGCAACAGTTTTCGCCACCGATACAATACTTGCAACATTGATGTGTGCACCCAGGTCAGTTTATTCTTGGGATATTGTTATTCAACGAGTAGGGAATAAGTTATTTTTCGATAAAAGAGATGGGTCGCAGTTAGATTTGCTGTCGGTCCATGAGACCTGTCAGGAGCCACTGCCCGAAGCTAAAGATGATATTAACTCTGCCTATTCATTGAGTGTTGAAGCTGCTTATATAAATCAGAATTTTTCGCAGCAAGTTTTGCTTAGTGATGGGGATAAGGTTAGTTTTGATGAGCCGAACCCATTTGCCAATGAAGGTGATGAGGTGGCTTCTGTGGCATATAGGTATAGAAGGTGGAAGCTTGATAATGATATGTATTTGGTTGCTCGATGTGAGGTTCAGAGTGTTGTCGAGGTTAATAATCAAAAGTCTTTCCTTACTTTGAATGCGCTTAACGAGTTCGATCCCAAGTATTCTGGTGTCGACTGGAGGCAGAAGTTGGAGACACAGAGGGGGGCTGTTTTGGCTACTGAGTTGAAGAACAATGCGAACAAGTTGGCAAAATGGACTGCACAATCGATTTTAGCCAGTGCTGATTTGATGAAACTGGGATATGTATCGAGGGTGCATCCTAGGGATCATTTTAACCATGTGATATTGGGTGTTGTTGGTTATAAGCCGAAGGATTTTGCTGCACAAATTAATTTGAATACTGCGAATATGTGGGGAATTGTGAAATCGATTGTGGATTTGTGTATGAAGTTAAATGAAGGGAAATATGTGCTTGTAAAGGATCCATCGAAGCCTCAAGTGAGGATTTATGAGGTTCCAGCTGATGCTTTCGAGAATGATTATGTGGAGGAGCCATTACCAGAAGAGGAACAGGTTCAACCACCGACCGAGGATGCTGAAGGCGGGGAGCCAGATGGTACTACAAATGATGGAGAAGTGAAAGAGATTGAGGCACAAACTTAACGGTAATGGTTCTTTTGGATATTTGGTGATATATATTCGTATGCATTATGTGGTTTGAGCATCTCGAAGTTTTCCATGCAATGATATGTAATGTAATCCAGTTCCCTTGCTTTATGTTAGAACTTGTCATGTATGTACTTATTTGAACCAATTATGTGCATAGCCTTTGGCAATTACAATAGTTCTTGACAAGCATTTATAATTTATTTTTGTTTTCGAATACGGAAATAAACTGAAGTCATGAGAGTTAGCACATTCAATGGCTCTGATTACTTGCTATTTCATACTAACAGTCTTCCAGAATGATGTTCAACTTCCCTTCTATTTTACTATTTTCTCACAAAGTTTGGAAGCCCAAACTACAAAAGAGCCCTCCAATTTTTTTATATAACTTGTACTCTAATATGCCCTTAACCTTTAATTTATACCTAAATAAGCTCCTAACTTTTAATTTAGAGCTAAATAAATCCTTACCATAAATCAACCTTCCACTTGTATTAAGGGTTTCTTTAGGTATAACTCAAAGGAGGAGGGGTTATATGTATAGGGGCTTATATAAATAAAGCAGTAATGTGTAAGGGCCTTTTTTTAATATTTTGGTCAATGCTTTCTTACAAACACTTTGTTGAACTTAAATGTTTTTAAATGTATTTATTATGTATGGTGTTATAGGTGTAGACTCTAGATTGGAAATCTTGATTTGCTTGGTATGTTGGAAAACAAGTATGGCATGAAATTCTCAGTTTTGATTGGCATACTTACCATGTTGTGTGGATGCTTTATCTTGTTTTGCTTGTTATAGATGTCTGAGGCTTATGGTTTTGGAGGACAACCATCCAGGAGTGTGTTATATTGTCACAAAAGGACGAGGTTTGAAGCTCAAAATTTCCACTGTTTTTCATTCCTTTCTTTTGGTGATCAAGATATGCGGGTAGATTTTGTAAGAGCACTTATTTTATGAACTTTTAGAAGTGAATGAACCCAAAACCTAAGGGTTTGAACTTTGTGTTGACTTGAATCTACTCACTCAAAATCTTAGGTTGTTTTATTGACTTTGTGTTATATTTTGTTTCTGAATTTCCTATTTGATCTCTCACAATATAGACTTGTTCCTTTACTAGTAAGTTACAAATGGTCATTGTATTTCGGAAAGTTACGATCGAGTCTATTAATTTTGTTACGGATGGGTGATTTGGGTTTTTGGCTTTTCGGAGATTGAGGGTTTCATTCGACAATCAGAAAGGTGGAGGGGCTGTTGTTGGTGAGAGGAAAAATATATTTTGAGGTGGAGGTCTTTTAATGGTGGGCGATGTAGATCAAGATTCAAAAATTTTGAACATTTTGGAGTGATTTTGTAGCTTTTGAGTGAGGTCATAAAAATATAATCCGTAATCTTTTGAAATGTGTGGCTTTTTCATGATTAAAATAATTTACATTAAACTGTTTGTGATTTAACAACACGATGATTTAATTGTCACAATCAATTAATTTAGTGGCTCAATTGTGGTTTTTTAAAATTCAATGACCCGTTTATAAACTATTTACTATTAAATCAGAGTTTCAATAGAAAGCTTAGAAACTAAAGATACTTAAATCATCTTAACCAAAAATTGGTTTCAAAATTGCGAAATCCTCTCCTTCTTAATTAAGATTTATGCCGATTATTAAAGAGATATTATATTTCTAAAGTAATATTAAAATTGTAATTTGTACAAAATGTGACAATATAAGTATCATTATCACTCGATCAATTAATAAATTTCATTTAAGGCCGATTATTAATCCACATTCTCCTCCGGCGAACCTCAAGATTAGGTTTCAGTGTCCAAACTAATACATATAGTGGCATAATAAATATTTTTGTTCTTTTTTTGACAAGTAAATTTAATTTTTTGTTGTCATTTTTCCTTTGACCTTTAAATTTTTATTTTTTTGCCGGAGTTTAAAAATATATTTAAATAGTAAAATTGTAAATATATAATTTTGAAAAATGATAAAAAGACAAAGTAGCTATCGATAACTTAACGAATATATTATATATTAACCGATATTAAATAACTAGAGAGATAAAATCACCTAACATTAAAATTAACAAGACTTAATAAGTATTTAATTAAAAAATTCGAAACGGCACAGAAGAATCTCATTCCCTTAATAAGTCCGTTCATATCTATTAGTCAATATTTTATCTGAAATTACAATTGGGATATGTAAAATCAATTTCCTTGTAAAAGGCTAAATAATTAACTAAACTCAAACCAATTATTTTATTGAGCCTA
The DNA here is from genome assembly GCA_958450335.1 of Hibiscus tridactylites. Lineage (NCBI taxonomy): Eukaryota > Viridiplantae > Streptophyta > Magnoliopsida > Malvales > Malvaceae > Hibiscus > Hibiscus tridactylites. Next base: position 74,066,997 of record OY288284.1, on the reverse strand, counting down.
TATTTTTAGCCAATGTTTAATTCCATTTGTATATAAAATAATGTTTAAATTTCAACCTTGCTTGCCTCATAATCATCTACAGGTTGTCCAAAAAAGTAAAACCCTTCTTGAAATGCCATATTTCACATTGTTACTTGACCGTAGTTGTAAAAATTAAATGACATTTATTCATGCATGTGATTGTCAAAAGGGAATTTTTTGGATCTCAACCCATATATTAATTGTACCTAAATTTGTGTGAATAGTAACACTACAATTAAAGATACAAGTCAATGATAATAACATGTAATAAAAAACCAAAGTTATGGTACCAACAACTATGAGGTGTGATAAATGGGTCAATCGGTTTGAATCATTTCGGATTCGATTATTTCAGGTCTGGTGTCATTCGGTTCGATTTTATTGTGCTTCAAGTCATTTCGGGTCGGTTAATTTTCGGGTCGCTTCGGTTTCAGGTCAACAGAAGATCGGTTTGTTTTTAATCAATTTTTTAGGTTGGTCAGTTTTTTACACCTTTTATATGGCTTTATAAAACCAATATATTTGATTTTTTGGTGAGTTGTGTGGTTGTTCATATCTCATCTTTCTTCATTTCTATTGATATCTTTTACTTATTTCAGGATGTCTTCGGTTCGGGTCTATTCAGTTCGGGTCTATCGGTTCGGGTCAATTTCGGTTCAACTAAAAATCGGTTCATTTTCGGTTCTCTTTTGGTTCGGTTTCGGGTCAAATTTCGGGTCATCATGTTCGGTTCGGGTAAATCGATTCAGGTCTCAGATCAAGTTTGCCATATCTACCAACAACTAGTTAGTCTAGTGGGATGAGGCACTAGATCTTGTAAACAATGTTAGGGGTTTGAATTCTGACATTGTAAATGGAGAAAACTACGTTATAAGAGTCACTCTCATAATAAGCATCTTCAAAATCTGATCTGAAATAATTAAATAATAGGTCGAAATCTAATGGTTAAACCAATTAAAAAACCCTCAAAGTTATCGTAACCAATATTTCAATACACAACATTGCTTCCAAGGTGGATAAATCATAATGGTGGATTCTTTAAATTTACCAGTTGGATCTGTATCATGGATAATTAAATATTTTTTAATTACAAAATAATTAAAAAAATAGAATTTAGGGTTAAAAGTAAGATTAATAAAATTACAGATATTTGAATAATTTTTTATATAAAATATTTTCCATTGTATAACACAATTTAGTATGAACTTATTTGTGAGATTGGAAAATTTAAAATTCTATTTTTACGATAAAAGAATGTATATATATAGTGAAAATAATATATTCAAATATAGAGAAAGCACATTTGGTCAGTTGACCTATTCATTTATGTTCCATCATATACACTTGAGTAATGAGTTTTAGACCTACTAGGAGCACCCTTTCCTTCCTCTAGAGTTCTCATTTCTCTCCCTTCTAGACAGGATTAGTGACAGAACTTTGAGTAAAAGTTTGAGGGACAACTTAATTTTTTTTTAGAAATTTGAAGGCTTAAACAAAAAAAATTAAAATGTTTGAGGGTTTAACTAAAATTTTTAATAGTTTTGAGAGATTTAAACAAATTAAAAAAATGTGAGCAAATTTAATTAAAAATATTCAAAAAAAAATTGAAGAACCAAATTAAAATTAACAAAAACTTTAAGGGAAAAATTTAAATTTTCCAAAATTTGGGCATTGTGGCCTTACTAGCCCCTTAAAGGATCCACCCCTAGTAAGATTAGGAAATAATGAATAAAAAAGAGTGTCAACCGAAAGTTTTAATCACTTACTCTAGAGGTTGTTGATTATATTATCTTTTATGTTCTTGAGGGATGAGGAATAAGTGAAACTTGCAACTTCGTTTTATCTTTATTTATGCTATAAGGTTTAGCCTACGTTTTATTGTATTAGGATAAATTATGTATTTAGTTTACGACATTTTTTTATAATTAGTTTACGACATTTATTTTAGATATCTTCTCATTTTAATAAGAATATCGATTTTTATTAAAAAAACTTAATTATTTATGAAATTTTCATGTTAATTGATTTTTAATATATTATTAATGCTGGATATCATTTTACATTCAGTCATTATATGTACCTAATTAGTGAATAGCTCAATTTATGTGTATAGTTACGTATTAAATTAAAATTTAAGCGTATTTTGAATTTATCACTATTGAATTTTATCTACAACATAAATGTTGAATAATTTTTTAGATACAATAATTGGCTGAGTCAATCAATAGTGTTCATGTTATCTCATCTTATATGGGATGGAAATCGTGCCCCTTATCTATGCCCTTCTTAGTATCTCCACTTTAAAAAAATGTGTTTAGAGTTTAGGGTTTAAAGTTAGGTTTTAAAGAATTGGGAATATGATGTATTTTTAGTGTGTAAGTTATGGGATGTGAAATTTAAGATTGTGGTTTAAAATTTAATTTTTTTAGTATTTTTCTAGCGTAGGCAGATAATTTTTTTGAATGGTTGGAATCGTAACATTTGTCTTGCATGTATAATTTTCTTTCTGCGTTATAAAAAAAAACGTTAATTTTTTTAAATTTGTTATTTCTATTAATATTATAATAATTATTTTATATACTAACAGTGAAAATAAATTATTATACACAGTGTCCGTAAGATTTTGTGAGTGTCGGGTGTCATTTAATTATATTAAAAAGTAAAAGCGAAAAATAAGAACGCAGGGCCACCATACAACCTGGTCTTGGAATATATTTTTAATTGTTAATGCACTAAATAATAATCCTATTATTATCGTTCACTGAGCTGCTATTAGATTTCTTCTCTTTTTCTCATACTATCATATAAATTTCAAAGATCGAAACATGTAATTAATAAGAATTTATTGAAACACTTTATCTGGCACCTCTTTCTTTTAAGAGGATTTGAGAGCGTCAAAAGCTCTAGTTTCGAGGATAGATTGAGAGTAGTGACGAAGTCAAAATTTTTATTTAGTGAGGTTAACAATAAAATCTAAGGTCAACAAAATTCACGTACCACTATAATAAATAATGTTGACCTTATACTTTAATAAATTAATTAGATCGAATCTAATATTTTTTATGAAAAATTTTATATTACCACATTAAAAATCTCATACTCAACTAATTAAGTGGGGTCAATTGTACTCCTACTTTTTATGCTACATCTGCCATGATCTAGAGGGGTGTTAAAGGGGCAATCGCGCCATAAAAATTTTAATTCTCTTTAAAAATTTTGAAATTTTAATTTTAAGTGTCTAATTTTTTTTGTTTTATATTGGCAATCTAACTTTACACCTTCTAAAATTTTGTAATTTCCCACCCTTACGTTTTTAATATATCATCATAATAGTTCACATTTACTTACATAAAATTTTGTGTCTATCCCTATTAATTTGCATATATATAAGATATGATCCTCTTACATTATGTAAAACTTGAAAGTTTTATACATTTTTTGGACCATTGGACAAAGGTAGATAGATGATTGAGATATGATTACGTTTTCCTGCGTCTTTGGTGACAAGGTCTAATCCTGCTATGGAACTGGGAGCATGTTTTCGGATGGAGCTCTCTCAGACGAACAAAAATTACGTTTACGCTCTTTTTGATCCGAGGTCGTCTTGTGGCGGATATTTCTTTTGCCTTGATTGGCGCTGATTTTTCCTTGTGGGCCTGCGTGCCCTGGTCCTGGATAGGCTATTTGCGTTCGTTGGTTTGTGTTCCCTCTGAATTGCTCGGCTTTGCATGGATACTGAGTCCTGCCGCTTGACTGCCTTTTAATTTATGTCTGGTGTTGTCTCTTTGTTTCCTGCACTCCATGTGCATGGGGTCGGGCATCTTTTACTTTAATGGAATTATGTTTCCTTTTAATAAAAAATAGATGGTTGAGATAAACAATGGTAAATTAGAAGATCATTACTTGAAAAAAAATAAAAATAAAAATAATTTTAGTCATTTATTACTCTCATCTAACAGTTTAAATAAAATCTTTTGGATCCTATTGATATATATTATATTATATATATGGAATGATTTTTCTCCAACATCGTAAATGTATATTTTTATTATTAATTCTATCCTATTGTAAAAAAATCAGAGATTTTCGAATAAAATCTTTTGGATTGAATGGGAATGATTATTCATATCTCTAACAGTATATGAGGAAGAAAAAAATATCAACTTTGTATTGAAATTTGTCGTTAAAAAAGTGGCCGATATGATTTGTGGGGAATATGGCCCCAGTGCTTTTGTTTGCATCTCCATGTCGATTTTAACGTCACATTTCCACAAGGTCAAAAATCGAGGAAACTAGTAGTTCATCATATTATGTTTTTCAGTTTTGGTTCATTTTTTTATTGAATTAAAGTTGTTTTTAGTAATATTTAAATATATTTAGCCTTTTCAAATTTGGGGTGTAAATTTCACTAATATTTTTATTTCACATTAGTCCAATATTAAAATTGTGTTATTTAAATAGTATTTTAATATTTATTCTTTTTTTGTTAATATTGTGTTTATGACGTCTCTAATATTTTTAACATATTATCTAACTATCTAGCTCATAATATAAATTTGATTGAAAATATTTAATTAAGATAATATAAACTTAATCCATGTTTGAGATTTATTTTTTATACGAGAATTTAGCTTGCAAGCTTATGACAATAAAGTTGTCTTATATTACTCAAATTTGGTTCAATAATGAAAAACAACATTGTGGCACTTGCTAGAAAACTTGATAATCATCTAATATTGATTTTCCGCGCCCAAACATTTTTTTTAATAATTTAAACATTCTTTAATCACTAAAAATCAACTTAAAATCCTATTATATATTGTGATAAGAATAAATACAACAAAATATAATTATGTAAATTTATTTTTTATAAATTGTTTAATATACTCATTATAATAATATTATCTATTTTTTTGAATCAAACACCTGATTTCATTAAAACAATGAGAATAAATACACAGATAAGCATACCTTAAAATATAAAAATAAACGTAAAAAACAAAGAGTATGCAAACGCGAATAGCAAATTCAATTCTTCTCATAAAACTTTCACCAGTGTTCTTCAAATCTAACACCTTAGCTAAATCTTGGAGTGCTCACCGGAAGAGCGCATATCATTGAATTACTTCAACCAACAAAAAAGAGAGAAAATGTTTTGGTTAACTCCACGAACAACCAACCCATGCAATATTATGCAACAAGATTCAATTGTAAAATGCACAAGGGTGTAAACGTTTTCAATATCAATATGTCATGGAAAAAGACAGAGAATGTGTCATAACGGTTGTAAAATGCATAAGGCTGTAAACGTTTTCAATATCAATATGTCATGGAAAAAGACAAAGAACGTGTCATAACAGTAGATGAAGAACATGCCAAAACAGTTGACGAAAAACAAAAAAAATAAAAAAAAACAAAAGTTAAAAAAAAATCGATGCTGATAAACGACCAAAACCGCCACCATTAGCTTGAAAACAATAAAAAACTACTTAAAAACTTCTAACTATAATAATAACCGTTGCAGAATAAATGTGACAGTGGGAGAAAATGTGTTTGGGATTTTTCTTTTCAATTAATAATATTATGTTAAATACAAAGTTTTATACAATTTAGCCAGTGTAACAGAAAATGGTTTTGAATTTTCATGTAACTTAATACTTAAAGTTTAATTTGTTAAAAAATATATAATAATAATAATTTAATAAAATTTACGTTTAAATAATCTTATATTCTTTTAACCAAACATAATAATTTTATATTTTTACGAAATAAACCAAACAAAATAATATATTTTTCATAGTAATATATCCAACAATATTATATTCTAAAAATCTCATTTCTAAAAATATAAAAATAATCTTATATTGCGTGATCGGTGAACCAAACAAACAACTTTATCATCCTTTGATGTTCAAAGTTCAAAAGCTACCTTTTTCCCGCTTCATGATTGCCCAAACCAAAGGAACAACTTTCATGATCCTAATGCCCTAATCTTTTCAATTTAATGCTATAAAATCCAATTTTATATATATTAAAAAGGGTCCCACTTCTCAATATCCTTGGAAACTTCACATTTTGTTGGAGCATTGGCTAGATTCCCATTAATTATCCTTTTACTTACCCCTTTATTCAATTTTTAACTTTTTAATTTGGATCAAATGGAAATATATTACTGATATTTTTATAATTTAATTTATTTTATTCACAATATTAATATTAATATTTTTAATTTTTAATTTTTCTTAAAAATCCAACATATTATATTATCTTATTAGATGGATTGATAATTGACGAATTAAAAACTAAATTTAATTAACCAATGCAACAATAGTCATACTAAAACTCTATTCTATTCCAATTTGGTACTATGCATTTAAAGTTATGAACCCTATTTTCAAATAATAAGCTAATTTATGATCCATATTGGGACACATGGTGGTTCAAATTTCTTCTGATAGTCATGCTCAAGTCCCATTGAGTTCGAGTTATTTAAAGTCTTGTTCAGTTGAATTAGGGTTAGTGTCTTTCGAATTAAGGTGGTATTACACTTGTTCCAACTTCGATCCTATTTTTATACATCCTTCTCAACTCTATTTTGAATATGATTTTGCGGCCAAATTCTAACTAATGTTGTATACTATTAATTTAGAAAAGTAAACTAAACATATTTTTATAAAATCTTATATAAATAAAATTATAATGGTATAATTTTTAAAAGTTATAACGATGAAACAAAAAGTTTGTCAATTACGTACGAAGTATTGAGTGGTCTTAATAATAAGAGACCGATAGTTCATTGAGCGAGAGGGGACTTTGGCAGCCCAAAAAATTTGAAAACAATTGTTATATACCTTCAAAATATTTATAAAAAAATTAATTAGGCTCCCTCAATATTTATAAAAAAATCCATAAAATTATAAAAGTTTTCTATATTTTTTATTTTCCCCTTAAAATTATTTAAAAGTTTCATTAAAGCTTCTAAAGAATTTAAAATTTTAATTAGACCCTCACATTTAAAAAACAAATTTCTCATTTAATCCCTAATTTTCTTTTGAAATTTTTATTAGGCCACTAAATTTTTTAAAAAGTTTAATTAAGCCCCCTTAAACTATAAGGTTAAGATTCACTCTTTACGACTCTTTACGACGTAATTTGTAATTTTGTATATGTGTGTAAATTTATTTAAATATAAAATCCAATTAAGCTTGAGTACTATCGTATTAGAATATTAAAAAAATATTAATAACTAACAAGTGTTTGGTGTATTGGTAAGCACTCGCAATAAAAAAAAGTTGAGTTCAAACATTAAAGATGACATAAAAAAAAGTTGAGTTCAAATATTAATAACCGACTAGTGTTTGATCATGGATCATAAGACGAATATGTATATAATAAAAAAATCTTAATAACGAGTACAACCCTAACGCTAATCCCATTTGGCCACTGCCCCACTCCATTATTAAACAAGATTTTCATGAACAAAAACCGCAGTGAATCATGGCTTAACCCCTATAAATACAATCCCTAGAATCACCCATCTTCACCATCTTTCTTCTTCATCTCTCTCTAATCTGCAACTTAAGCAAAAGCTATGGTTTTTGCAGAGGCAGCTAAAGCTGCTTCGCTTCTGCAGCTTTCGCTCTTCTTACTGAGTTGCCAAGATCGTTCCCCAAGCTTTGCCTCCTCATTACCATGCCATTGCCCCTGTAGTCCCTCCTGCTCACCCACCGACCCACCACCACCACCCTCATCCCCCTACCCAACCACCTGCTCACCCACCGACCCACCACCACCACCACCATCCTCATCCCCCTACCCAACCACCTGCTTACCCTCCTCCACCACCCAAAGCACCAACTTATCCTCCTCCACCAAAGTCACCACCCAAGCCACCGACTTATGCTCCTCCGCCCAAGGCACCACCCAAGCCTCCGACTTATCCTCCTCCACCCAAGGCACCTACCAAGCCACCAACTTATCCTCCTCCACCCAAAGCACCATCCAAGCCTCCGACTTATCCTCCTCCACCCAAAGCACCATCCAAGCCTCCGACTTATCCTCCTCCACCCAAGGCACCCACCAAGCCACCAACTTATCCCCCTCCACCAAAGTCACCACCCAAGCCTCCGACTTATCCTCCTCCACCAAAGTCACCACCCAAGCCACCAACTTATGCTCCTCCGCCCAAGCCGCCGACTTACCCACCACCTCCGGCTAAGCCACCAACTTACCCGAAGCCTACAAGGAGCTTTGTGGCAGTTCAGGGAGTTGTTTATTGCAAGTCATGCAAATACAAAGGAGCCAACACCCTGCTGGGAGCAAAAGCAATTCAGAGTCAGTTTCAAACACCATTTATTAAATTTAAACAATAAAAAAAAACTTGATTTCATTCATTCTAATGGCCTAATCATTTTAATTTAGGCATGCATGTGTCTTTCCCTGTTTGTCTTTTGAATTTCGAGTTGGTAATTTCTTGGCGTTTTGTGGGTTAAAACTTAAAAGCAGTACCTTTTTTTCAACGTATAGAGCTCATATTTCTAGGTTTCTGCTGCAACATCAATGGCTGGCATGCATTGTCACAGTAAACCTAGCTTTTTACTCTCTTTTTTAGGTAAAAATAACTTTAACCAATGCAGGAAAACTACTGGCCAAACTGAGCACTTTCGTTTTGTCATTTTTGCAGACGCCACAGTAAAGCTAACATGCAAGAACACCAAGTACAAGCAAGAAGCCACCGTAAGAACCGACAAGAACGGCTATTTCTTCATGCAGGCACCGAAGACCATCACCAGCTTCGGAGCCCACAAATGCACGGTGTCTCTTCTGTCATCGCCGTTGGCTTCGTGCAGCAAACCGACCGATCTCCATGGCGGAGTAAAGGGAGCTGCTTTAAGGCCTGAGAAGCCATTTACTGCAAACAAGCTCCCGTTTGTTCTCTACACCGTTGGGCCATTTGCTTTTGAACCCAAATGTTACTAGAAAACTAGCTTAAGAGACTCCATTGCTGCACTTTCATGTTTTACTAGCTTATTGCTGTAATGGCGCTTAGTTCAGTTGTATTGCTTTGTGTGAAGATAGGTTACCGGAGAATAATTATCTATGGATATGGATCTGGTCTTAAACTTTGACTATTATTATATTAAATATTTTAAATAATTAAATTTTATAAAATATATATTTAAAAACTACTGATTAAATTTTTTTAAAATATTTTTTTATATTTATATCAATGACAATTTTAAATAATTATGAGTTAAAATTAAAAAAATTAACTAAAAGAATTAATAAAGACAAAAATTATAGGACGAAAGATATTATTGTTCTTATCATCTTTCTAACAATGGCAATAATATGAGTTAATTATTAATTGAGATGACCAAAACTAGGAAAAATATAGATATTGTGTTATACTTGTAATTACTGATCATGGGGAGGAGTGTATATTGTCTACCTATTGGTAGACATATGACTTTATTATATCTTGAAAATGAAAGTATGTAATAAAATATAGGGTAAAATTTATAAATAATCATTAAATTTTGATCAATTATTTAATTTGGTAATTAAATTTTTAATTATTTTAGTTTTATTTCAATTTAGCCACCGGTGATGTGGCTGTTAAAATATTTTGTATAATAACACATTTAGTTATTTACGTTTATACATTCAAACAACTTAATTTTAATTTGAAATAAATAGTAAATTTAAACTTTATTGTTTCAATTTGACGTTATTTTTAATTAGAGATAATTTAATATTTTATTTTGATCCCTCAATTTTATAAAATTTTATAAATAATAGAACATAATCATCTCGTAAAATTGTATTCAAAAGATATAGAGAGAGAGTTAGGATCAACTTACACAATGTAAAATTCTTTAAGTTTTATACGTTGGATTGTTAGATGGGAGAATGGATGGCTCAGATTAACTCATTACTCTCTTTTTTACAAGTGATAATCTTCACATATTTATTGTTAATCTCATCAATTCGTTTCACTCATTTAACAGTCCAAAAAATATATAAAACTTAAAAAAAATTACGCTGTGTAAACAGATCTTATCTATATATATATTATAAAATTACTAAAAAAACCTTCAATCGTTTCTTCCCATATCATTGTCTTTAACAGTTTCCTGCTTACAAACTCATGTTTGCAGCCCTAATCTATTTTGTTTTCATATATTTTTTACTAATCTTTTGATACTAAACACACATTTAAAAAAAATTAAAATTGAATTTTTTAAAATAAATATTACTATATATTTTTCTATTGGAATAGCTCGTTATGTTACTTTCGGCTAATTTGAATTGATTGCTTATGTTAGGAGTCATATAACAGGTGTCATTTCGTGTCATCTTTTGATAATGCAATGATGAGGCTTTGGATCTGGTGAGTCCCCCATATTTCTGTTTTCTAGAGATGATGCCTATTGAAAACTATAATATATATGATGGTAAGTTACGTTGTATTTTGGATCGAGTTTCACAAAAGTTCAATATAGATACGACTCTTTTAATTTAATTTTTTTCATTCATAATGTTAGAATTTAAATTTTTGACCTTACTTAAGGGATCTAGTCCACCACTTCTGTTTAACAGAAGAAATCAGATTCTAACATAATGAGAAAAATAGCAATAGAAAGGATTCAAATTTTAAGTGATTTTAGTTATGATAAGATCTATATAATTATTGAATATTGAAAGAATGATGTATAAAAAAATAGAATACTCGCTTTTTTTAACAGTTTCTACAAAAATAAATATTATATATTTTTAATTATGTCACAATTTAATTATTTTGATGCATATTATATAATCATAATATTTGAGTTAAACTTACTGTTTGATAAATACTCGAGAGAGATTTCGTTTATTTAAGAGTCATGGGCTTATCGTGATGTGGTGTGACATCCAATCATGGATGTCGGTACAGCGGTTCACGTTAAGCTGTACGCGTGCCAGTATTGTTAGGGATGCATACGGTTTGATTTGATAAATCTTTTTAAACAATTTATCGGTTTTTATTCGATTAATTTTAATTATTGAATTTTTGATAAATTTTAATCTTAATTTTATAGGACAGAGAAAGGAAGACTTTAGGGGGAAAATGGTGCTCGTAGTTGGTTCAGAACTCATGACCTAACAGAATATGAGGAAACACATATAGTAGGTTGACCAACGGTCAAATTTTGGTTGTGGGTTTATATTAACTTTAGATTGTGGATTTATATTTATTTTATGATTTTTATACTCTATTTGGTAAATTTTAAAGATTTTTTTTTATAATTTTCAAAAATAAATTTTAAATAAATTAAAAACAATTTATATATAAACGCAACAAGTGGTCGTAGTGGAAAAACGGATGATGTTCATCCTAGAAGACTCAGGTTCAATCGCATTGTTTGCAAGGTATGTATGCATTGTCAAATGGTTAAGAATATACAAAAACATATAATATCTTGTAATCACCTTTAGATTATTTAAAAATAATAATTTATATATAATATTTTAAAGTTAGTTTTATTTAAAGTATAAATTACTTATTTTTATATTGTAAAAAATATTAAATTAGCTATGAATTAACAAAAAAATTTAAATTTAATTTGATTCGAATAACAATAATTTTTAAACTTACGTATCGTAATCATCTAAATACTATAACTTGAATCAATTTTCGATTTTTAGTACTCAACATTAAAAATCCCGATCCGAACTCAGACAATTCAAATTCAAACACGCACACTCGTTGTCCGTGACCCTATTTATTGTACAATATTGCGACGCTTTCTATCAAGTCAAACGTGGTTTTGTTCTAATTTCTTGGGTAAAATACAAATATTATCACTCAACTATCGTTTCACTTTTATTTTAGCCACTTAACTTCTAAATATTTTAATTTTATGAACTAAACTTTTGAATTGCTCATATTTTACTCTCTCGGTATTTTATTATTATTTTCAAAAATTTTGACAATTATTATTATTATTTAATATAAAAATAATTTAAAATAGAAAATTTAAAAATAAATCTAACTGTTCGTCGACCACCGTTCGTCGTCGTCGGACGCCACTACCGACGGCCGTAGATGATGGCCATTCAATTCCAGATTTTAGCGTCGTTTTGTCTCGGCCCCCTAAGTCTAAGTCCGACCTCTATTTTTGTCGAAAATGCTCTAAAGTCCACAAAAATGATCGAAAGTTAGGAAACTGAAAAGTTTCAAACGAAATTTAACAAACACCATATTTAGAATTAGCGTGTCAAAACGAGTCTACGGTGCAATTTGAGAACAAACAGTTATCGATTCTGAGACCAACAGTGGTGGTAATTTTTCTTCATATTTTTAAATTTAATAATAATTAAATGTGATTTTATTATTTATTTTAAATTATTTTTATATTTAATAATATCAAAAAATTCAAAATTAATAATAAAATATTCCAAAATGACTAAAACAAGAGCAATCCTAAAGTTCAGCTTGTAAGTTAAAAAGCTTAAAAGTTAAGTGATCAAAATAAGAATGAGAAGATAGTTGAATGATGAATGATGTATTTTACCCTAATTTCTTTTTGATAAGGTTTTGTTATAATTTTGTATCCATACTCGACCGTGGATTATCCTCCTAACTTAAGTATGTCGGGTCGAGGTTTTCTAAGCTTAAATTCGAACTTGCCCCGCCCTAACTTATTCCATACCAAAAATTAAAATTTTAAAAAATAAAATTTGCCCCTATAAGTTTGAGTTTAGGTCAAATTACCATCTCTATAAGTATATGATACAAATACAATATTTATTCTATTAAAAAAATATAATATTTGTTGATGTACTACATGAGATAATGTTGAAAGGGACAAAAGTTTATTAAGATTTCAAATTTAAAAATTTGAAGGAAAAATCATATTGATTAGTATTTTATATCATTATTTTTTTATATTTTCAAAAATAATATCTGAAGCAAACATTTTATTTTGTTAAAAATAGTTTTTGAAACTAATATCAAACATTCAAATTATAAATTAAATAATTTAAACATTATTTAAAATCATTTTTCAAAAGTATTTTTTCACCGCAATTTCAAAAGCAAAGTCAAATTAACCTCAATAATTGTTGTTTTAAATGTTTAGTATTAAGAAGTTAAAATATTAATATCTTAATTGCTTTCGTTAAAGTTTTATGCTTTAGTAACTCCTAATGTTACACGCGTTGTACTTAGTTTTACATGTTTAATTTTATTTAAGCATTAAATAATATATTTTGTTTCATGTAAATGTAAAATTATATTATGCAAATTTAAAATAATTGAAATTTTACAAGAAAAAAACCGAAACTATAATTAAGGTCAGCATGAAAATAACAATAAATTTGATTTTTTTTTGATTTCTTGACTATTGATCGAATGAAAAAATATTCAAACTTTGAATGTTAATGAATTAAGGTTGCATTTGGAAAGTTACTAGGTACTTGAATTTGATTATAATTACATATAATTATATAGATGCGACATATTTGATAAATTGATGATCCACATATAAAAGAAAATATGTTAAAATATTTTGCTATGGGATGAAAAGATGTTAGATCAAGTACAAATTTTTTAATATAAATTAATCACGATTTTTGAATGAAATAAGGAAATTATTACTGTGTGTCTCGTTAAAAAGATCGTCGATATAAGTTTTAGATTTAAGAAGGTAACATTAATTTTTAATAAAAAAGAATCATGTTAGAGTTTATTAATAATAAATTAATATACAATTTGTATCGTTAAACATAACACAACATAAGAATTATGATGTAATTACATTTGTGAATCAAATTTGTCCAAGGAATTAAAATTTATTATATCACACACTTTAAAGTAAATAATCTATGATTTCTAAATATATTTAAGTTTTTAGTTTGAGCTAAGACATCCGCAGCCGATAGCAATAAGTAATCATCTTGCCACGGGTGCTCTCATTAAGAGGTAAACAGTGAAAAGTGTAATTTAACATTTATACAGACTTAAACTACCATTTTAGTGATTTTTTATAATATTAAAAATTTAATCATAAAAATAAAATAATATTTGCAATAATTTAATAAAACTAAAATATATGTTTGAATAAAAAACTAAATTATATTTTTTTTTGTTAAATTAAAAGTTCCTTCAAACTTGTACATTTATATAATATAGAATATAGACTATAAGTTCAAATATTGATTATACATGAGATTATCAATTGAGATAATATCATTTTAATAGTGACAGTATATTTAATCTGAATTACATTAAATACTGGTTACAAAGGTAATGTATATTATATTTTTATGAAGATAATTCAAATTCCAACTTTAAAAATATTTTATTAAGAGAAATAATTATGAACTTTAGAAATTAATCGTAAACGAACATGAAAAATGAAAAATTAACCGTAAACTTCTACAATAACCAAAAAAAATTGCGAAGAATATATAATATGAGAAAAATATATAATGCATTCGCGGTGAAAATATTTTGTTTCCACAATCGCTCTAATTTTATAGGTTAGAGTTCTTAGTTTAGGAGTTTAGGTTTAGGAGTTTAGAATTTAGGGATTGTGATTTAGGGTTATATTTTAGGGTTCAAATGTTAGGGTTTAGGGTGATATGTTGAGGATTTTGGTTTATACCTACAATTCCTAAATTCAAACCACAATCCTTAAATTCTAAGCATATAAACATAAACTCCTAAAGTATGAACCATAAATTAAATCCTTAATCCCTAAAAATAAGGCGCTTATGAAAATAAAATGTCTACACGGTCGGTAAATGGTATAATTACCCATATTATATAATTAGCTATACATATAAAGGTTTATGAATCTTGTACAATATTAGGGCTTATTGGGCCTTCTTTAATTTCCGAGTAAGTTTGATAAACATTAGACCTTGATTTTTTTTCCCTTTTTGGGTCTAGAAAAACTGCTGAATATACTATTCAGCAGTTTCAATCTTTGGACTTCGAACCCCAAAACCGCTGGAGTGAATATTGGAGTAAAAAAATTGAGTTAGTTGTATTGAGCAGTAATATTTTACTATTTAAATTTCATTACAAACTTTTTGAAATAAAGTTGAGTTTATAAAATTTTGATCGAATCGAATCAAATTGTTCGAGTTTTTGTTCAAATTTAATTATAAATATTTATAATATTTTTATTCGAGGCAGAATTGAATAACTTGACTCGAACCTAATAATCAATCTATTAATTACTAAAAATTTTAAATTGTTTAAATTCTTATTTTATAGATAAAATATTATTTAAAATATTTTTTATTTAAATTTTCTCACTTCAAATTGAACTAAAACTTTCTTTTTTTCGATTTGAGTTTTGTTCATCCTTTCAAATAACTCACCCGGTTTTAAAATGGTGTTGGAGTCAAATTTGAGTTTCGTTAGTTTATTTCTCCCGGTTCAAGCTTCAGGCAAAGCTAAAACGACCTCCGAACCCAAAGTCCCCTCTCCAACAAAACATTTCTTACCAAACCAAAACCAGAAAACCTCCATCGTTGTCTCCCCTCTTTCCTTCCTTCATTACCACCTTTTTTTCCCCGGCATCCAAACAGAAAATCGACAAAAAAAATATAGTTCTAAATGGAAACCTCTCCATGGCTAAGCCCAAACCCCAGTTATCTTCCATCTCCTAAAAGCCACAGTCCCAGCAGCAGCAGCAGCACCACCACCAACCCACCGCCGCCTCAACAACCCATACCCATCACCAGATCCGAATCCGCCAATCCATACCCGACAACTTTCGTCCAAGCCGACACTTCCTCTTTCAAGCAAGTCGTCCAGATGCTGACCGGATCTTCTGAGACCGCTAAGCTCGCTTCTACAAGCAAACCAACTTCTTCTCCTCAGTCCGATCCGAACCCGAAAGCCCACATCCCTCCGATCAAATCCATACCCAAAAACAAGCAGAATTCTGGGTTTAGACTTTACGAGCGAAGAAACTCTTTGAAGAACCTCAAGCTCAACCCGTTGAACCCGGTTTTCGGCTCTAACAATTCAGGGGTTTCGCCCCGACAACCCGAAATACTCTCCCCTAGCATTCTCGACTTCCCGTCTTTGACTCTCAGCCCGGTCACTCCCTTAATACCCGACCCGTTTGATCGATCTGGACCTGGAAATTACACCAATTGTTTTGATAATAACGCCAACCTAGACAAGGAAGCCGAAGAGAAAGCAATTAAAGAAAAGGGTTTTTATTTGCATCCGTCACCGGCATCTACGCCGCGAGATTCGGAGCCCAGGCTTCTCCCACTTTTTCCGGTTACTTCACCTAGAGTTTAAGGTTCTTCTACTTCTTCAAACTAAAAAAAGAAATCATTTTTATTTTAATATTTACTTGCTTTGATGTTGTTGTAAGATTTTTATATATTGTTGAGGCACTGAAGATGACAAAAGATTTGTAATGTTGGATACTTTAAAGAGAAAAATGTCTGCTTCAGTTGTTAAAGTTCATGCCTTTTTTTTTTCTTTGTTGTGTTTGGATGCTAGGAAAACTGACATTAATTTAGCTCGGTTAAATGGGAAATTGAACTTTTTTTTCCATCATTAAATACGAAAAGATAAGTGACTGATGGAGTCTTTCAGTTCTTTGCTTTTAGACATTAATGAAACATTGTAAGAAGTGCAGATGCACAGTGAATCGACAAGAGAGAGAGAATTGAAAATAAAAGTATTGTTTCTATAAAATATTTCAATTGGGAAAAGCAGCTTTGGGACTGACTTTCAAATGGAAGAGTAGATAAATGGGCAAGGAATCGCCTGGGAAAAAAAGATGCCAATAGAGGTGGCCTTTCTATGTGCTTGATTTTCTTTATAGATTTGTAATTTTATTGTTTTCTATTTTAATATATGATTAGATATTTACGTTTTTTTTTTGGATAAGTTTCCAAGACAGCAGCAAAAAACCTGCATAGTCCCTTACAACTTTACAAGTATTATCTTTTTGATATTTATGTATTGATATTTAAGTCTGAATATAAATATTTTTTCTAAGTGAGGTCAAGAATTCGAATGTGTTACGAATAGAAAAAAATTTATATCGCTTTGTCTGCAAGGTTTGTGCATTGTCACATAATTAAAGAATGTGTATGAATATATATTAAATTATAATTATTTTTAGACTATTAGAAAAAAAATTATATCCTATACACTGATGGTGGAAACTGAAAGTTTTTATAAGTGTCTTAGTTTTAGAGTTTAGGGTTTAGGTGTAGAGGTTTAGAATTTAGGAATAGTGGTTAAAATTTAGAGTTTAGGGTTATAATTTAAGATTTATAGGTTGAGTTTTTGTTTTCAGGTAATATGATTAGGATTTATATTTTATCTTATAAACTCTAAATTATAACTCTAAAGTTTAAATTCTAACTACTATCCTTAATTTATAAACTCTTACTTCTAAACATCTAAACTTTATATTCTAAACTAAGACCCTAAACTTAAAACTAAAGTCTTTGTGGAAACTTCTACGGCCAGCGTATAAGATAATAATTTAAAAAAGATATAAACTTTTTTTAAACATATGAACATGGACTAAAATATGAACAATTATATTGACTTTAGACTTTTTTTTTCAATTATTTATGACAATTACACTAATTTTCTTCTACTAAAGAAACATCATGTCAAACACACTTATAAAAAATGTGTCTAAATTATTATTATTAAAAAGTTGTCTAATTAGATGCACATTTTCTCTACTTGGCATAAAGACGTATTATTTTCGTAAATAATTTTGTTTAGATGGATTATTATGGTTTTAGAAAATCAAAAATTGTCTCCATACCAAGCAATCCTTTTTCCCCCAATCGTAGTGCAACTTTCATTACAGAAAACTTCAAGAGTTACATATGTTTTTTTTGGTACCATTTCGGACACACAAGGGGTGTTTTATTAGGACGGTTTGAATCCAATGATCCACGTGGATAAAGAAAGAGTGAATTGAAAAATAAAGCAATGTTTTTTTTTTCTTGTTCTTTTTGTTTGAGTTGCCCGAGTAAGAGGCGACTTTAATGTTTAAAGTTCGGATGGTTGCCCACGTTTGTGCGGATAAGTAATTTGATGTTCTTTGTATTCGAGTTTTATGTAGGGACAAAGTTACAGTTAAAGATTAATAGATAAAATATAAATGTTTGAAAAATAAAAAGAGAAATTTATATTTTTTTTAGATAAACTGTGTGATTTATTTATCCAAGAAAGTAGCAAGCTACTTACAACTATACAAAATAAACGCAAACATACGAGGGATACTCAACAATGGATCCCCCACTCTAAACACAACCTCCTATTTACAGCATTATTAGTGTCAATCTCAGCCCTATACAATTTAGCTTTAACAAAATCTCTAATGCTATCAACAAATATATTGACCGACCGAGAGCTCCTCTGAAATAAACGACAATTTCTCTCTTCCCAAATAGTATAAATGCAAGCAAGTAAAACTGTAACCCCCTAGACCCGCCTATGCGTTTCACGGATCCTAGGAAGTCACATTAGGGTCACAAGAGCGACCCACCGTAAAAATCCGCATAAAACATTTCCTCTGAAAGACACATATTAAATTATAATAGTAACTTTTGTTGAAAATACTCTTTCATAAAATCATATAAACATATAACAGGATTTCAGAAAACGTTTTACAGACACTATCATGAAACAATAATGATATGCATGCCCACTAACTATGTCGGTACCGTACTCCAAAAGCAACGCCGAGAGAACTCCGAACACTGATGTCAAACGTTATACCATGATATATTCCTTTAACCTCCGATGGTAAAAACAACGTGAGCTTGGAAAAGCTCAGTAATACAAAACTACCGAAGGATGCTATAAGCTCATGCGGATATATGGTAGGCATAGTATTTCCATGATGTTCCGCGCAGTAACTGTCTTTCTTTCTTTTTCGATATTTCAGGGTAACGTTATACTTGAGAATAACGATACTTGTTCTTTATTCAATTATCGAGAATTAGTCGGGAATTATAGGTTATTAATGTACGGAGGTGGAATTAAAGAGCTCAGTTCCTAGTGTGTTCCAACAGTGTAAGTAAAACATGTACAACAACAGTATAATATATATTTCTAGTTCAAAAACATAAAGTTCAAGTAACAATACAGTACGGTTAAATTTTTTTATCTACCCTCCAACCACACTCCAAGAGGCAGTTCCCCAAAACTGCGTCAAAGGCGTTAACCAGTGCCCATTGGGCATAGGTGCCATCCTAAGGGATTACCTTAGGAACGGTACGGTACGGTATGATAGGTATTACCCTAGCCGAAGCATAGGAACCTGTAACGGTAAAGGAATTACCAGCTGGATCAGGGCTAAACCTACGGTCACTTCGTATTCCATCCCAAGTATCCCAGTAACAATCTATGTAACAATTCGGTTAATCAATAACTGTATTTTTAGTAATACATTATCTATATAGCATGTTGGTCATATCAGGTACATATGCATATATCAAGAATACAGTATGGTCATGTTTAATTATAAAACATGTCATGTTCATGTGAGTTCAAGTATTCTATCATGTGCACATAATTGATATTATAACATGTAAATCAGTATGCAAAAACAGTCGTGTAGCACACATGGAACACACTAGGTGGAATAGTTTATTTCTTTGGAGATACTTGACATTTACGGAAGAGAACATATTAACTTTTGACGATTGAACGGATCTTTGAAACAAGGTCCCAATTAGAAGAGGGGTTTGTACTAACGATTCAAACCAGATAGTCAGGAGATGATACGTCAAGATCTTGAGAGTTTAGGCATATCATGAGTGATTTAGCCATTTAAGCCTACCATGGGCATTATGGTCATTTTATCATACACGACATTTTGGTAATTTATACCAATATGGCATAAATAGTGGCTCAGAAATTCTATTTTGCTCAATAAGTTTCCAGCCAGTCATTTAGGAATTTCTACGTCAAGATCTTCCATGATATCAGATACATTTGGGGCTATTTTGATTACTTGGGCCAACATGGGCATTTTGGTCATTTTACTATCAGGGGTGATTTGTAATTTAGCCCAATAATGATGAAATAACGATTTGCAATATTTAAGATTCCCAGAAGTTTATCGAGCCTCCAGACCATTCGAACTAATATATTCCAACCTTGCAGTACTAACCAACGCTTCTGATGCATCCAACGGTATCGTATATATGAACGGTTGCTTTCATTTTTCACCACAAGATTTTCCACGAAGTAGTCAAGCTTATACTCTGTGCGGAGAAACTTCCAGCCTTACATTAATATCAAGAGTGATTGACGTACGTAAGTCATGCTTCAACTCATAGGGGCATTTCAGTCATTTTCAGCTTTATTGGCATTTCTAGAATTTTATCAAGGGCAATTTACTTATTTTAGTCAAATGGGGTATTTCAGTCATTTTGAAGCTCAGGATATCCATCATTCCTGTCAATTGAACCCTATATAACATTTCAATCATTTAAGTATCTGTGGGTGTTTCAGCCATTCAAGTAATTGCGGTAACTCCAACCACTTCGTTCATTCCAAAACACGAGGTTCGACCTATCATCTCTTGTTAATTTAGAAATTCCAATGCCCAAGCACATTTTGGTCATTTGATGACTCGATTGTATCGACATTTTCAATTCTTTTACTCGATTCAGCCATTAATAGCAATTATGTATCTTCTGATAGTTTAATTGATTCGAACATATAAGAGTTTCCCCCACAAATTTATCTTCAGAGGTTTATTCAGGATTTACGCTAAATCCGAGTGCTTATCTTTCTTGAATAATTAAGCCTCATTATCGCATCTCTCTGAGTAATTTCGAGACTTTTAGATGAATCAATTGTTTTACCGGATTTAGTGTAGGTTTCCGCACCACTTTCATTATCAAGGGTATTTCTGTCATTTTCACCTCGAGGGCATTTTTGTGATTATATACTCCAATATTTCTGTCGTTTGACAAGTTAACGTTATTAATCGGGTTTAGAGATTGATCAACTCATTAATTTTCTATAGGATTCCAGATTCTTAGATTTATCATCTTTCTCATTCGATTATTCCAACCTTATCTATAACGTCGTACATTTTCATATCCGGTTAATCTTAAGCAGAATTAACGGTACTCATCATCATATGTGTGCATGCATTAACCGAATACCAACAAGTTCATAAAGCATACTAGAGGTAGTAGTGTATTACCTTTAATCCTTGCTACATCGGTCAACCATGATACTCCGTTTGATCACTCTCGAACCCGAATGTGACGTCCTCAAAATCCAGAATGCAAGAAACTTCGAATACCTTCAATCGCATAAATTCCAATTTCAGTCCTTATTCACATTGCTGATAATTGATTATTAAAATACATAAGCAGACTCGAGTTCAAGGTCCAATTTAGAGGCTTTCGGGTTAGAATTTCACGAAACGGGCTTCAAAATCGGACTCAGAACGTCGAAAAACATAAAATAGGACTTTTCTGGAAATTTTGACTTGTTGGTCAAAGTCAACGGTCAACGGGCAGGTCAACGGTCAACGTTGACGTCATGCTGACGTCACTGGTCCAAGGCTGACTCGGCGAGTTGACTCACTGAGTTGACTCGGACGAGTTGACTTACTGAGTTGACTCAGACGAGTTGACTCACCGAGTTGACTCGGTTCAACAGGTCGGGTCGGGTTAACGGGCTTGACCGAGCTGACCGGTTCAACCGGACCAGCCGGTTCAGACCGGTTCGGTCTACACGGACCGGCTCTTACCTTTAGAACTCGGAGGTCGTCGGACGGTCGCCGGAATAACGCCGGAAAATCCATTTCGTGTCATTTCTGCCGGAAAACACAAATAATCAGGCCCTCATTTTATTTTACACATCTAAGAATCGAAATAACGCCGGAAACTAACCAAATCTTACCGGATCTAACCTTAAAGCTTCGAGAATCGCCGGAAAAAGACGAGTCTCCGACGACGGCTTAAACAATGATAATCGGATGAGTAAAAGGATGGGTTTTGCTCGACTCATGACGAGAAACTCATTGACAGTGGCGGCGCGACGAACGGATGTCGACAACGGCCGTAATCGGTGAAGAACCCTTCGATATAACCTAGGTTCACCGAAATTTCTTCCCCCGATTTTCGGCGAACGGGGCAGCGGTTGGGCGCGTGGCTTTAGGGGTTTCGATCGGGGCGGCGAGGCGGTTCGACTGGCGGCGACGGTGCAAGGCACAATGTGACGGTGAGGTCGGTTGAACGGGGTGACCGGTGGTAGAATTCGAAAGGGTGGGAGAGAGGGAAGGTGGGGGGGGGGTCGAATCTGGATCTGGATGATTTCAATATGGGCATTTAATTCGATACAGGTGGGTGGTTGAGATATTTTGTTTGTTTATTAATATTTTATTTGGTTCAAGTATTTAAGGCAACACATAAATATAAATTAATGTAGGTCATGACCATCAATAACTTTAGCCCAGATGGCTAAGGCTTAAGCACAATAAGCTGAGGTCACAGGTTCAATTCTCTCAAGCACCACTTTCTTCCTTTTTTTTTACTTTAACCACATTATGTGGGTGTTACAACTCTTCCCCCCTAAAAAGAAATTTCGTCCTCGAAATTTACCAGAGTTAGAGAAATGAATATCCATATGGTACTAAACTTATCCATTAGAGTGTATTTATTTATCGGGACTCTCAGACGGTCGCGGATCAATCCGGTAATGTCTTCAATCATTCGGTTTGTCCTTGAACTCAAAGTCATGTCATTACACATCTCAGACCAACTAACTTCGATACAATGTTTGAATCTATATCGAACTTCAAACAATACCAAGCAAACCATTGTCTAATAGTTTATATAGTAAACCGTCTCTACCACGAACAAGAGACATTTCGAACTACCACAGAATTCAATCACACAACCGAAGGGTATATCTTCCAGAATCCACATCACTCTTCCAAGTTGAACATCAGTTTACGGACGAACAACTGTGCGTGGAATTCATACGAGTACTCAAAGCCTCAACCAGGGCCCTCCAAAATTAGGATGTAAACATCATATTCCAGTAAGTAGGATATATATGACGGTACATTGCGGCATTTTCCCCTAAAATGTCTTTCTTCATACAAATCAAGCATAACAAAGGTTTTAAACGAATATCACTTACATTCATTATAATACTCCGATAATTGTTTCCTTCGTGCATAACAGAGCCACCACATAATCTATACTTCCACCGATCTCACAGACACTTTTCTTTTAAATTCGTAATACTTTTATCAAATTTTTGTCAGAATATTCTCAATCACACTCATTATCACCGAGCTACTTTACTTGTAATCTTATATCGGTTTCCTCGTTTGATCAAACATTTATTCTTAATCTGTTTCAGATCTTCTATTTCACATGCATAAACCATTTCAGGTTCCCTATCCAGATTCAAATCCATCAATTTAATCCAATTCGTAGACAAACATTACCGATTTTTCCTTTCCAGTACAGATCAAGCTATTATGGACAGAAGAGTTAGATGTACTTATTACAAGAAAGGATTCAACATCAGAGTCTCAGCACAGAGGAGAACGGTTATGATCTAGGGGCATGCACAGACCAGACACCCTATGACAAACGATCGGCCGATCTACCCAGAAAGACGCAACTCTAAGCTCTGATACCACTAAATGTAACCCCCTAGACCCGCCTATGCGTTTCACGGATCCTAGGAAGTCACATTAGGGTCACAAGAGCGACCCACCGTAAAAATCCGCATAAAACATTTCCTCTAAAAGACACATATTAAATTATAATAATAACTTTTGTTGAAAATACTCTTTCATAAAATCATATAAACATATAACAGGATTTCAGAAAACGTTTTACAGACACTATCATGAAACAATAATGATATGCATGCCCACTAACTATGTCGGTACCGTACTCCAAAAGCAACGCCGAGAGAACTCCGAACACTGATGTCAAACGTTATACCATGATATATTCCTTTAACCTGCGATGGTAAAAACAACGTGAGCTTGGAAAAGCTCAGTAATACAAAACTACCGAAAGATGCTATAAGCTCATGCGGATATATGGTAGGCATAGTATTTCCATGATGTTCCGCGCAGTAACTGTCTTTCTTTCTTTTTCGATATTTCAGGGTAACGTTATACTTGAGAATAACGATACTTGTTCTTTATTCAATTATCGAGAATTAGACGGGAATTATAGGTTATTAATGTACGAAGGTGGAATTAAAGAGCTCAGTTCCTAGTGTGTTCCAACAGTGTAAGTAAAACATGTACAACAACAGTATAATATATATTTCTAGTTCAAAAACATAAAGTTCAAGTAACGATACAGTACGATTTAATTTTTTTTTATCTACCCTCCAACCACACTCCAAGAGGCAGTTCCCAAAAACTGCGTCAAAGGCGTTAACCAGTGCCCATTGGGCATAGGTGCCATCCTAAGGGATTACCTTAGGAACGGTACGGTACGGTATGATAGGTATTACCCTAGCCGAAGCATAGGAACCTGTAACGGTAAAGGAATTACCAGCTGGATCAGGGCTGAACCTACGGCCACTTCGTATTCCATCCCAAGTACCCCAGTAACAATCTATGTAACAATTCGGTTAATCAATAACTGTATTTTTAGTAATACATTATCTATATAGCATGTTGGTCATATCAGGTACATATGCATATATCAAGAATACAGTATGGTCATGTTTAATTATAAAACATGTCATGTTCATGTGAGTTCAAGTATTCTATCATGTGCACATAATTGATATTATAACATGTAAATCAGTATGCAAAAACAGTCGTGTAGCACACATGGAACACACTAGGTGGAATAGTTTATTTCTTTGGAGATACTTGACATTTACGGAAGAGAACATATTAACTTTTGACGATTGAACGGATCTTTGAAACAAGGTCCTAATTAGAAGAGGGGTTTGTACTAACGATTCAAACCAGATAGTTAGGAGATGATACATCAAGATCTTGAGAGTTTAGGCATATCATGAGTGATTTAGCCATTTAAGCCTACCATGGGCATTATGGTCATTTTATCATACACGACATTTTGGTAATTTATACCAATACGGCATAAATAGTGGCTCAGAAATTCTATTTTGCTCAATAAGTTTCCAGCCAGTCATTTAGGAATTTCTACGTCAAGATCTTCCATGATATCAGATACATTTGGGGCTATTTTGATTACTTGGGCCAACATGGGCATTTTGGTCATTTTACTATCAGGGGTGATTTGTAATTTAGCCCAATAATGATGAAATAATGATTTGCAATATTTAAGATTCCCAGAAGTTTATCGAGCCTCTAGACCATTCGAACTAATATATTCCAACCTTGCAGTACTAACCAACGCTTCTGATGCATCCAACGGTATCGTATATATGAACGGTTGCTTTCATTTTTCACCACAAGATTTTCCACGAAGTAGTCAAGCTTATACTCTGTGCGGAGAAACTTCCAGCCTTACATTAATATCAAGAGTGATTGACGTACGTAAGTCATGCTTCAACTCATAGGGGCATTTCAGTCATTTTCAGCTTTATTGGCATTTCTAGAATTTTATCAAGGGCAATTTACTTATTTTAGTCAAAGGGGGTATTTCAGTCATTTTGAAGCTCGGGATATCCATCATTCCTGTCAATTGAACCCTATATAACATTTCAATCATTTAAGTATCCGTGGGTGTTTCAGCCATTCAAGTAATTGCGGTAACTCCAACCACTTCGTTCATTCCAAAACACGAGGTTCGACCTATCATCTCTTGTTAATTTAGAAATTCCAATGCCCAAGCACATTTTGGTCATTTGATGACTCGATTGTATCGGCATTTTCAATTCTTTTACTCGATTCAGCCATTAATAGCAATTATGTATCTTCTGATAGTTTAATTGATTCGAACATATAAGAGTTTCCCCCACAAATTTATCTTCAGAGGTTTATTCAGGATTTACGCTAAATCCGAGTGCTTATCTTTCTTGAATAATTAAGCCTTATTATCGCATCTCTCTGAGTAATTTCGAGACTTTTAGATGAATCAATTGTTTTACCGGATTTAGTGTAGGTTTCCGCACCACTTTCATTATCAAGGGTATTTCTGTCATTTTCACCTCGAGGGCATTTTTGTGATTATATACTCCAATATTTCTGTCGTTTGACAAGTTAACGTTATTAATCGGGTTTAGAGATTGATCAACTCATTAATTTTCTATAGGATTCCAGATTCTTAGATTTATCATCTTTCTCATTCGATTATTCCAACCTTATCTATAACGTCGTACATTTTCATATCCGGTTAATCTTAAGCAGAATTAACGGTACTCATCATCATATGTGTGCATGCATTAACCGAATACCAACAAGTTCATAAAACATACTAGAGGTAGTAGTGTATTACCTTTAATCCTTGCTACATCGGTCAACCATGATACTCCGTTTGATCACTCTCGAACCCGAATGTGACGTCCTCAAAATCCAGAATGCAAGAAACTTCGAATACCTTCAATCGCATAAATTCCAATTTCAGTCCTTATTCACATTGCTGATAATTGATTATTAAAATACATAAGCAGACTCGAGTTCAAGGTCCAATTTAGAGGCTTTCGGGTTAGAATTTCACGAAACGGGCTTCAAAATCGGACTCAGAACGTCGAAAAACATAAAATAGGACTTTTCTGGAAATTTTGACTTTTTGGTCAAAGTCAACGGTCAACGGGCAGGTCAACGGTCAACGCTGACGTCATGCTGACGTCACTGGTCCAAGGCTGACTCGGCGAGTTGACTCGGGCGAGTTGACTCACTGAGTTGACTCGGACGAGTTGACTCACTGAGTTGACTCGGACGAGTTGACTCACCGAGTTGACTCGGTTCAACGGGTCGGGTCGGGTTAACGGGCTTGACCGAGCTGACCGGTTCAACCGGACCAGCCGGTTCAGACCGGTTCGGTCTACACGGACCGGCTCTTACCTTTAGAACTCGGAGGTCGTCGGACGGTCGCCGGAATAACGCCGGAAAATCCATTTCGTGTCATTTCTGCCGGAAAACACAAATAATCAGGCCCTCATTTTATTTTACACATCTAAGAATCGAAATAACGCCGGAAACTAACCAAATCTTACCGGATCTAACCTTAAAGCTTCGAGAATCGCCGGAAAAAGACGAGTCTCCGACGACGGCTTAAACAATGACAATCGGATGAGTAAAAGGATGGGTTTTGCTCGACTCATGACGAGAAACTCATTGACAGTGGCGGCGCGACGAACGGATGTCGACAACGGCCGTAATCGGTGAAGAACCCTTCGATATAACCTAGGTTCACCGAAATTTCTTCCCCCGATTTCCGGCGAACGGGGCAGCGGTTGGGCGCGTGGCTTTAGGGGTTTCGATCGGGGCGGCGAGGCGGTTCGACTGGCGGCGACGGTGCAAGGCACAATGTGACGGTGAGGTCGGTTGAACGGGGTGGCCGGTGGTAGAATTCGAAAGGGTGGGAGAGAGGGAAGGTGAGGGGGTCGAATCTGGATCTGGATGATTCCAATATGGGCAATTAATTCAATACAAGTGGGTGGTTGAGATATTTTGTTTGTTTATTAATATTTTATTTGGTTCAAGTATTTAAGGCAACACATAAATATAAATTAATGTAAGTCATGACCATCAATAACTTTAGCCCAGATGGCTAAGGCTTAAGCACAATAAGCTGAGGTCACAGGTTTAATTCTCTCAAGCACCACTTTCTTCCTTTTTTTTTACTTTAACCACATTATGTGGGTGTTACAAAAACAGTCTTTAATATGAACACTAAATGTGTTTTGCCTTTCAGGACAGCAATAGCCCATAGAAGTTCTTCATCCCATTGTTTAATGCTTCGCTCCAACCTACATAAACAAAGCAATCTTCTCCAAAGACCAGCTGAAAAAAAACATTCAAAGAATAAATGATTCCTAGACTCGGCCTCCCTGTCACAAAACACACAGAAATTTTCTTGAATGATCCCCCAATCAAGCAACCGATCTTTAGTGGGAAGTCTATTACGTATCACCATCCAACTCAAAATAGAATGTTTAG
Source organism: Hibiscus tridactylites (assembly GCA_958450335.1). Classification (NCBI taxonomy): domain Eukaryota; kingdom Viridiplantae; phylum Streptophyta; class Magnoliopsida; order Malvales; family Malvaceae; genus Hibiscus; species Hibiscus tridactylites. Next base: position 74,038,867 of record OY288284.1, on the reverse strand, counting down.
GAGTATGCTTAGGAAACCAAAGCAGTCTATCCCAATCCACCTTCTCATGTCTAACTCGAAATCTTTCCCAAATCCACTTAAAGATCCCTCATTAGCAAGTAAGTTTCTAACAAGGAAAAGAAGGCAAACTTTGTTCCAATCTGCTACACTCCGTAAATCAAGTCCCCCCCCCCCCTCAAATTTTGGAGAACAAATAATAGACCAACTTACTCTTGCTCCTTTGGCTGAGGTATCCGCCCCCTTCCAAAAGAAACGAGCACAGATTTGTTCAACTTTAGCTAGAACAACTTTCGGCAAAATAAGCTGTCTACACTAGTAGTTAGTGATACTAAACAGAACAACCTTTATAAGTTGAAGTCTTCCTCCATAGCTTAATTTTCTAGCACCTCACAGATTAAGTTTGGAACGAAGTTTATCCAAGAGGGGAAGACAATCTCCTTCATTCAACTTCCGAATAATAGAGGAACACCTAAGTAACGCACAGGCAACTGACCAATTTTAAACCCAGTAAACTCTTGAACATCATTGAGAGTCTCTTCAAACATACCACAAACATACATTTCAGTCTTACTAACATTCATCTTTAGGCCTGTAACTTCATAAAATACATCCAAAACACTCAACACCCCCAATACAGAGTCAATTTTACCTTTACAAAAAATTAGCAAATCATCCGCAAAACATAAATGAGTGAGAGAAATCTTTTTGCATTTAGGATGAAATTGAAAAATTCCTTGTGCAGCAGCCATATTCAAAAGAGATGAGAAAACATTCATTACTATCACAAAGAGGTAAGAAGAGAGAGGATCTCATTGCCTCACTCCTCTCTTCCCTTTGAAGAATCCCACCAACGATCCATTAAAGGAAATGGAAAATCTAGAATTCATAACACAAGCTTGGATCCAACTAAGGAACTGTGCAGGTAATCCTAAAGCCTCCAGGATATTCAGTAAGCAATCTCAATTGATTGAGTCGAAAGCCTTTTGCAAATCGATTTTTAATGCACACCGAGGAGAAAGAGATTTCCTAGAGTATCCCTTAACAATCTCTTGCGCAAGGATTGTATTATCCACAATACTTCTCCCTTTTACAAACGCAGATTAATTCTTGGAAATAATCTCAGAGAAGTAAGAAGTAAGGACTTAGCCTGCTTACCATAATTTTTGTAATGGTCTTATAGATTACGGTACAACACGAAATAGGTCGAAACTCCTTTGCCATGCATGAATTTGGCTGCTTAGGAATGAGAACAAGTGCAGTGGCATTGAAGGCAGCCAGAAGAGAGGAAGTGGGGAAAAAATGCTTAATAGCAGCAACAAAATCAACTCCCACAATGCTCTAGGAAGCTTTAAAAAAACCATCAGTATAACCATCAAGACCAGAACTTTTATCTTGACCCTGATGAAAAATAGCTTCCCGAATTTCCAGACTTGTGATTTCCCTACAAAGGGCTCTCTCAGCATCTCCAGGAATCCGAAACTTAAGAATGTCTTTCAAGGCAGCAACTGAAGAACCACAAACATTAGAATCCACTTTACTAATTAGATTGGTGAAGTACCGAACCAGTTCAGTTTTCATCTTTTATATAAATTTATATCTTTTTATATAAATAAAAGGTAAAATAAATTGAAGATGGAGACAACGGCCTCTCCCATCATATACATACCTCACCTCTGTCACTGATCTTAGGGATAAAGAAACAAAATTACAAGAGTTTTGTCTACTATTTAGAAGTTCAATTCAGTTTTTAGATATAATCGAGGGGTAGTTCTAGGACGAGGCACTTTTATGGTGTAATTAAAACGAGACGAAATTATTCAATTTTTTATAATCTACACAGTTCTTATCTAAATTGTAAGAATTTGTGTAGTTACACAAATTATTACTAAGTTGATAAGAATTTATGCAGTTACACAAATTTTTACAACAATTAGCAAGAATTTATGTAATTATCTAAATTATTACTAGACATATATAAATTTTTACAAAAATAATAAAAATTTATGCAGCCACCTCATTTTAGTTGCTTTGAATCCTGCACGTAAAACACTGTTTTAAGACCCCACTTTTTTCGACTCGAAACAGTCCAAACTGCAGTGAGGGGAGACATGAGAAAATGCAGGTGGGACTCTTGATGTTGGAAAAAAGAAGAAATGTTTTGATTAAATTGGAAAAGGCCAGAAACACTGGTTTGGACATATGCGGCCGGACACAACATTTTATATAATGGTGTAAATTATTAAGGAGTTATATTAAAAATGTAAGGATGTAAAATTATAAAAATTTAAAAGGTATAAATTTATATCATCGGAATAAAATATAAATAAAATATATAACTATACGAGTGTTTAAATTTTTTAAAGGTACAACTGTCTACTCTAACACCTTTCGGTTCATCTCTGATCTGAGTATCACATCTTATGTTTTGTTCCTTTCTTGTCCTATGTTGTCTTTGTTAACATATTGGTTTTGTAGACCATGCTGCCATACCCCAACTCAGGAATGTGTCGGGGATCGAGATAAAATGTTTGTATGAACGCATTGGTTTTTTTATAATTAGGGTTAGTGTTGGTTATTATCAGAGAGAGGCATAATTTTACATTAGAAATGTAAAATTTTATATTTAGTAACATTATATGGTGGTCTAATGATAAAAGGTGATATGTTTTATCTAAATAAAATTTTATACGTATTGGTTTTTTTAACCCAACAAGTATCCTAGTAGATAAGCGAATATTGTTTATCTTAGGAAATACATGTTCAAATCGCATTGTCAAATAGTGGAGAATATGTACAAATAAAGACTATCTTTTAACCACCTTTATATTATTCAAAAAAATAATTTTAATTCGAGCATCTTAATATGCTGACAGGGATAGAACCATTAATAGGATGAGAAGCGTTGTTGTCCCTTCTATTTTTTTTTTGTATAATAGCATTTTAGGTCATTTTAGTTTAAATATTAGTTAGAGAAGATCTTTGTCCCTCTGGATTTTTACATTTAAAAACTTAATAGACTCTTCGCCCTTACATGTTTGATTCTAACTCCGTCTTTGTTTATATACGTGCTTGAATTTATTCTGATTTATTGACATAGATACTATCTCGTACTCGAATAGAATTTAACAAAGACCAGGCAAGTTCTAATCCACAAGGCTTTGGAAAATTGATGAATTGAAATAGTAAAAAATCGATTAATAACATTGAAGATTCAGTTTCGTCACACTTTTTTGAAAACAATTTTGGTTTGATTATGATTCATAATTTTAGGCAAAATCAATTAATTGACCCAATTGATTATCTATAATATTTGTAAATTTTATGTATTAGAATATAATATGGTCCAATAGTTTTAATATTGAATGTGAAAACTCTCAATTTTATTTATTTATTTGTTGTTTTTGCACTTTTAGCACAAAAGAGCCATTATTAAGCATAGGATTAAGGTTGCAATAAACTCTTGAACTTTAGAAAAAATCAATTAAGTTTATGAACTTTTATTCTACCTAATCAATTAAGTCACGGTTGAATTTTTTTTTTGAAATCAAATTTCGCATTTTATTAATAGGATCGAACAAAGACATCGGCCTCGTTAAAAAACCTCCCTAAAGCCTATGAAGGAAAAAGAGTGCGCGATGAATTTATAACACTCGAGACAAACGAATAAAAATACTTAGATCATAGTTCAAACACATTAAAGCTACTCTAAAAGCTCCAGTATAATTCGTGAAAGAGTGAATTGGCACCCTCCCTTTCTGCCCGTACATGCGTTCAAAGCAACGCCCTGGGCCTGCTGAAGCAGCGTCCCAGATCACTTGAGAACTCTTCAGCAGACTAGCCTCTTCGGCACCATTAAGGCAAGATACGAAACTGCACCCGGTGCCTACTTTAATCAAAAACCTGCAGCATATCCATTGTCCTACTAATGCCCTTTTTTGCTCGCACATCCGCACTCGAATTAGCTTCCTTATCAATGTTCGCGATTGACCAACTGAAATGTCTACAGACTTGTACTGCTGAAGTGATGATATCCTTAAACACTCGAGGGGCCTTAGCCGGTTCCTTGAACCACTGGACCACCGGTAAGCAATCGCATTCCACACACAAATGCAAGCTTAGCAACTTAGGAAAGTGAGCGAAAAGTCTCAGCGCTTCTGCCACTGCGAGAATTTCGGCCGACGACGCATCGCACTGACCAATCGATTTTGAAAAGATCGCCAACGTCTTGCTGTTATGATCTCGGAGAATGCCCCCAATGGCGGCTGCACCAAAACCTCCTGTCGCAGCCCCGTCTACACTAAATTTCAAACTCCCCTTCGAAGGAGGCACCCATTTCGATTGCTTAGTTTGAATGAAAGTCGCGGAAATGGCCTTGAATTTAACAAGTTTTTTTGGATCAGTTGGTGGCTTGGTGCAGTGCATCGCGTCACAACATTTCTACTTGACATTTTCAAATTTTTTATTTTATTTTAAAAATTCTTTCAAAATCCTAAAAATTCTAAATTTTTTTTATAAAAATTAAAAAAAAACTTTTTAAAAAAATTATAAATGTCACATGATAAAACTATAGTGTATCATGTGACAAGAATATCTATTTTTTTTGTTAAGATTTTTTTTTGTATAAGAATTCGGAGCCTCATTAAAAACCCCCCTCATACCGGCAGACACGAAATCAGCCGATAGCGGAAGGGGGAAAAGAGTGCCCCTTATATTATTAATATACCATAAAATAATAGAATTACAATCCGAGAGTCAAGATACAAATACAAATGCAAAATCAGCCTATTCCTTGCTTAGCTAAACTATCGGCTTCCATGTTTAGAGCTCTGGGAATTACCTTGAATACACAATAGCCTTCCTCACCAAGCTTTCTGATTTCTTTTATAGTCTCTTCCAGTAACGGAGGGCTCCTTCTCTTCCTATTTATCCAATCGATAGCCATCAAACTGTCGCTTTCCAGTAGTACTTTGAGATTTTTGCACGACTGAAGCGATTTAACCAACCGCAATCCAAAACCAATAGCTCTAAGCTCCGCAAGAATGGGAGTGCTTGGCCCTGCTAGCTCCGAGAACTCTAACAACTTCTGCCCAGGGTGATCTAGAATAACTCCTCCAATACCGCTTGCTGAGCCATCCCGCTTAGTAGCACCGTCCACATTTAATCTCAAATAACCAAGAGGGGGAAGAGACCTGTACCTGGAAATGCTTTGTGCGTTACCGACTGGACGTTTGAAAGTCTCCACTGCCGGATTTACAAAGAGGTCGACAAAGGGAGTGGAAACCTCCGGACGACGAGCTTTAAACCATGTAACAAGTCTAAAACGGGATATAAAAAACAGATTCGACAGATCCAGCTTCCCATTCTTGAAGGTAATTTCGTTCCTCATCAACCAAAGTGACCATAATACTACTGCCGGGACAAAACACCAAATAGAACCTCTATCTTTTGCTGGTGCTGCTTCGAACCACGATTTTACAGCCCCTATTGCATCCCCAGGGAGGGTGAAGTGAAAACCCCAGTAGTTTGCAAAACGTTGCCACAAGTTCCAAGCCACTCTACATGCAAACAATAGGTGAAAAACATATTCTTTATCGTCCTTACAAAAAGGACAAAGCATTTCATCGTTCGGCATCAATCCTCTTTTACGCAGTTCCTCTTTCACGGCGATCCGCCCTCTCATAACTTGCCAAACGAAGAATTCGACTTTCGGCGGAACAAGATCAACCCACACCATTTTCATCCAAAACAGGTCTGCCTTACCGCGATCTATAGAGGCAACATAAGCAGTTTTAATAGAATACATTCCATCCCCTGTAGGCATCCATAGCAAGCAATCTTGATCCGTGCCAAACGATTTAAAGGACTGTAGCGTACCCATCAGTTGATTCCATTGATCCACTTCCCAATCGAACAATCTCCTCCTTAGTTCTATTTTCCAGACCCACCCGAGATCAGACTTGGTTCCGAACTCTGCTACTTTTCCGGACCGATTTATTGCTAGAGCATATATACGGGGAAATAACACTTGTAGAGGAGACTCGTTAAGCCAAGGATCATGCCAAAAAGAAATAGCTACACCATCGCCCACATGAAGCTTAAGATTTTTCCTCATCGCTGTCTCAAAATTGTCCTCCTTATAAAATGAGTTTGTGATAGCCTTCCATACCCACGAAGTTTTTTTGTTAAGATTTAATGATTAAAATTGGTTGAGTAGACCAATTAATTTAAGGGTAAACTACTAGAATAGTCACTTATGTTTTCCCTCAGTACAAAGTTGGTCACCGATTTTGAAAAACGACTAGTAAGGTCACTTACGTTTTGGGTGTAAACTTTTGGTCACCCAGCCGTTTGTTGCCGTTAAAAACTGACGGATTGTTGACCTAACAACAAAAATAAGGGTAAATTATTGTAATGGCCATTAAAGTTTATCTCATGTACATTTTTGCTCCCCAATTTAAAAAAATAAACATTATAGTCACTAATAAAAATGTTTCTTTATATTTTCACCCTTAAATTTTTAAAAATTCATTTTTCAACCCTAAACTTTACAATCAATTAGTACAATAATATTATAAATGCTTAGATGAAAAATAGGTGCCCAAAGTATACCCTTTTTGAACTTAAGTGCCCAAATTGCTCCAATATAATAACTAAACTTTCAAATTGCTCATATTTTCACTCTAAATTATTATTATTATTATTATTATTATTATTATTATTATTATTATTATTATTATTATTATTATTATTATTATTATTATTAAATGTCATGTCATTTTTTATTATTTTTAAATTTAAAGTAATTTTAAAATAAAATAAAATTATTTTTATTATTATTAAATTTAAAATATTTTAAAAAAATATTAGTTTTTAAAATCATTTAAGTGTCTAAAGTATTATTTTGTAAAAATTGGTGTCCAAAATTTCTATAGGTACAATTTTAGGTGCCCGGTTGTTAAATGAGTGTTAAAAAATTGTCAACCAATCGTTGCTTGACACGTGACATTAATTTTATTTTTTAAAATTTTGTAATGGAAAATACTCAGAATTTTCAAATTATTATAAAATCTCAAAATTTTACAAGCTTCACAAAACAATCCTTAAATTCATAAAAATTACCAAACTTTCGTCGTCGACTGCCGTCGTCGCTTCCGCCGCCAGTTGTCATGTTGACCGTTTAGAAATTTTTAGGGATTTAGAGACTGTTTTGTGAAGCTTTTCAAATTTTGAGATTTTATAATAATTTGAAAGTTCTAAGTATTTTTCCATTAAAAATTAATAAAATTAATGTCACGTGTCAAGTACTGATTGGTTGGCAATTTTTCTAACACTCATTTAACAATCGGACAACTAAAATTGTAACTATGGTAAATTTGGGCACCTATTTTTACAAAAAAATACTTTAAACACCTAAATTATTTTAAGAAGTAATATTTTAAATTTAATAATAATAATAATAATTATTTCATTTTATTTTAAAATTATTTTTAATTTAACAATAATAAAAATGACATGTCATGTTACAATAATATTAAAAACAATTCAAAATAAAAAAATAGGAGAAATTTGAAAGTTTAGTTATTAAATAGGAGCAAATTGAGCACCTAAATTTAAAAAGGCTATACTTTGGGCACATATTTTTCATTTAAACCTTTATAATATTATTATACTAATTGATTGTAAAGTTTTAGGGTTGAAAAATTAATTTTTAAAAATTTAAGGGTGAAATTATAAAGAAACATTTTCATTAGTGACTATAATGTTTATTTTTTTAAATTGGGGAGCAAAAATGTACATGAGATCAACTTTAATGGCCATTGCAGTAATTTACCCTTATTTTTTCGTTGTCAGGTCAGCAATCCGTCAGTGTTTAACGGCAACAAACGGTTGAATGACCAAAAGTTTACGCCCCGAAAACGTAAGTGACCTTACTGGTCGTTTTTCAAAATCGGTGACCAACTCTATACTGCGGGAAAATATAAGTGACTATTCCAGTAGTTATAAACATGCTATTGTAAATTATGATGCTGCAATCGGTTCTTATCAAATGACTAAACGGAGAATATGGGGTTTAGATCGGATTCTTAGCTATTTAAATTTCTTTTTCCATCCACCACGAAGGTAAAATCTTACGTAATTTGTTTTATTTATATAAATCCGATTATGTTTAAAATCGTATTAAAACAAACAAATATCAAATTCAAAATCATATATAGAAAATAGTTTGATTGCATGAAACTAATTTTAATTAGAAAATATTGAATGCTTATACATATTTAATGTTCTGAATTTTTATATATATATTATATGAACACCGTATCGGTTAAACCAAAACCGATAGGAAAAAACATTGATATTTTTTCTAGACGATCGAACAAGAATTTATATGAACCACTTTTATATACATTCTTATCCTTAGAGTGTTTTATATTCTTTTCAATATTTAGTTGGTCTAATAAAATGAGGTGTTAAATCTTTAAATAAAGTTATGTGTTCAAATTCGTATTGTGTACGAAAAAAAATTAAATTGTGTTCAAATTCGTATTGTGCATGGGAATATATGTCCGAATTCGTATGGTGTCAATTTCACTCAAAAGTATTCAGTACTTTTGGTCTCATCCATTTTCAAGGCATTTAGATACTTTTTGCAGATGAAATAGGCCTATTGCTAAAAAAAACTTACTTTCTTACGATTACGAGGTTCATTATATGGGACTATAGGGGCGCATTCAATCGTCAAAAAAGAGGATGTGATTGAGTATGGAGGGGTCAAAAAGGTTAAGCCAAAATACGAAATAAAAGTAGATCGAATTTTTTTTATTCCCGAGGAAGTGTATATTTTATCCGAATCTTCTTCCATAATGGTACTGAACAATAGTATCATTGGAGTAGATACCCAAATAACTTTAAATACAAGAAGCCAAGCGGGTGGATTGGTCCGAGTGGAGAGAAAAAAAAAGGATTGAACTGAAATTTTTTTCTGGTAATATCTATTTTCCCGGAGAAAGAGATAAGATATCTCGACACATTCAATTATAAAATTTAAATAAAAAGTTAGATTTATTGAAAATTTTCAAATTTGGATTAAATTGAGAAAACATATAAATTTTGAAGACTAAAATTTTTAGTACATTAATATTTCGTCAAATATTTAAGGTCTAGCGATTTATTTGTAACAATATTTTAATTGAATGATTAATTTATATATATATTTTTAAAAAAGTTGACCCATTTATAACTGAAGTAATAACTGAGTGACCTAAAGTCTATTTTACCCTGCTTCTCTGAATCCAAAAAACAAAAGAAAAATCTGGATTCGATCCAACCGGTTTGGGTAATTTCCTTCGTTGAATTCTTTTAACAGGAGTTTTAGGGATTTCGGCTCCAGCTCTCTCGATTGAAGTCTCCGCCTTTGCTTCCCGAGGGCCGAGTCTCAAATTCAACATCTAAAGATCCAACACGAAACTCAAATGGAGAAGAAACAGTCGGCAGGAGGCGATATATCTTCAGCCCAAGCAGTTTTACTTGGAGCTTTAGCTCCTGGCGTCAACGTCGGTTCGATTCCCTTCAAAATGGTTGATTATCCATAATATTTGCACCCATATTTATGTAGTTTTGATTTTGTTGTTGTTTGGGTTTCAGGGTCCGACATGGAATACACTGAAATCAGCGTTTTTGATGTTGGGTCTTTGTCTTGCTGTTATGCTGGGTTTAGCTTTCTCCTCTAGCGACTCCTCTTTGATTCTTCATGTTGCTTTCCTCGTTCTCATCGCCATTGCCCTCTTCTTGCTTCTTAACTGGTACTATTTCTTATTTCTTTGCTAAATTTTGACCCAGTCATTATTAAATTTTCTAGCTTTTTTTTATATTAATTTTGGAGTTGCTTTATGTGTTATTCATGTTTTGATCATTACTTGAAAGCTATATTAATCGGATTCGAGTGTGAGTGTCGGATGCAGATATGTATATGAAGAGAGTATGTTTTAGATCTTTTCAGGTTTTTTCATGTATTTGTAGTATCCTTGAAGGTCATATCTCATGACTAGTGATTTAAATTGCGGTTGTGGCCGCTTATTTGATCATGGTTGCTGTCCTTGCGGACAGAATAGCTGCTATTGCAGTCATTGCGGACCGCTATTTTCCGCAACGGTTTCGGAGGTGCCGCGACTGCTATATAGTGGCTGCTATTGCGGACCGCTATTTTAATCCCTGCTCATGTCCATGCGGCAGACACAAATACTTCAAGTAAAATGAAAACACTGAGCAACATAGCTTTAAAGAAAACCATGGGACTGTGTATGGTCATTAGACAAACTTTCTATGTTAGATCTGAGATCATACTTGGAGAAACAGGGTATATTCTGCTATATTAACTAGGGGTGAGCCCGAGCCTGGCCAGCTCGGGCTCAGCTCGGCTCGGAAACAGTGTAATTGGGCTCGGCTCGAAAACAATACTAATGGGCTCGAAGCTCGTCAGGCTCGGCTCGGATCGAAATGAAAAATTTTGCTATGGTTTTTTTTTATAGATTCGTTAAAAATTCCTTTCATAACCAACACTAAAACAAAATTCAATGACCGGAAAGGGGAAAAAGTGCCAAAAATTAGATTAATCTAAATAACCAATAAATATTCTTATAATACAAATACATAATTAAAGAAAATACAAAATTAAACAACAACCAACTAAAGAAAATGCCCAATTTATTTTAGTTAATTTAATTTTTAGTAGATTTTTCCTAATCTATTTTATTGCTTTTCTTTTGCTAAATATATTACTTTTAGTGCATATGTAGATTCCGAGCCTGTTCACGATCTTTTCGAGCCGAGCCTGAGCCAGGGTAGCTCGCGAGCCGGTCAGGCTCATTATCACCCCTAATATTAACTATGTCGACTTAGTGGAACTTTGAGTGTTTTGTCTTAAACATGATGAATATTGCAGCTTTCAACATTTATAATGTTCTCTGTATATTAGATTTCAGTTAGGGTTGAACCTGCAATTGCTCACACCACTACCTGTTATTAAAGAACATAACATGGAAGGGTAAGTTGGGGGCTCGGTATTTCGTTTCAAAAATGCCGATTCTTGCATGCCTGTTTAATTCTTTTTCTCAGTTTTAGAACAATAAAGTGGAGGGAAGCAGCCTAAAGTGAGTGGTTTTTCTTATGACAGTCTTTATGCAAGCATGGGGATGATGATTCGAAGCAGTGAAATTGAAACTTTAATCTTTTTTTTTTCCTGTTGGGAACTCTTACTTTGCATACACCCTGAATTTGGTTGATTGGATTACTTATGCAGGTTCCTTGAACAGACCGGTTTGGTTTCCGTCGAACATCAAATGCAAGAAATGGACTTAATACCGAAAGATCATACGAGATAATGGATAAGCATCAGTTTAACTGGATGAACCGATTTTCTTTTTGCTTAACATTTGAATAGCATTACAAGTGAAGATGTCATCAAACACAAGAGGGTAAATGACCTGTTGATACGAGAATGAGATGTCATTTCTGAAACAAGTTAAAAGAGAAGTGTGAGAGCAGATCATGGTGCATCCTTTTGTCTTTTTCTTTCCTGGGAAATCACATCGGAGACAGGCCAACGGCAACCATTAGTTGCTCTTTGCTTCCTTCTCCTTATGTTTGCTCTTCTTGCACTTGATGAAGCAGAACTGCAGAAGCATGAACACCATGGGAGCTGAAGCAAAAACTTCATATTTCATGTACGGATGATTCATTTGCAGAAACTGAGATTTATGTAGAACTCCATTACCTTTTTAAGATTATGATTTAAGATTATTCTCATATCCTTTTCTGCCTTTGAATGCCATTACTTTTTTAAGATTATTCTCATATCCTTGTAGGGTTTAGCCCATGATGATTTAAGCTTAAGTAGTATAGTATAGTACTAAGATTCTCAGTAGAACCACACATCACAACAGTATATATGAAAAGGAAACTGAGGTCTGAAACAGCCCATCACCGACCTCCGCGCCACCCTTTCCGGCCGGCCGCCCATCTGCCCACTGCTTAACGCTCCTTTCCCTATTATATTGTCTGTCTCCTTCACAACCTACCTACATACATCTCTTACTAATTCAATCCCTTGTTCCATCTCATATTTAGTTTCTTAGTCTGTATATTATTCAGACAAGCATAGTTCTTGTACTTCCACTGAAGCAACAAATTTCACTCTTTTTTTTCACCTAATTAATTCTCTCTTCACTCCTTCAGATTGAGACCTTTGCTTAGTGGAGTTTTTCCACGCCCGACACTCGTACCCCTCTTTTCTCTTAAAAGCCGCTCATTCAGCCAAATCTAAACAACTGTACATACATATGTAAACAGTTTGTGATTTTCTCTCCTCTTTGTGTAGATTTTGTCAAGTTTTTAAGGGAAAGCCATCGTTTTCTTTTGGTGGGTTGGTAAGGTAGAAAAAGGAAGATTTAGGCATGCAAACAAGATAACGATCATCGCCGTTGTTTTGTTTTTGTACAGCTCTATATCACTGTGAAAACAGCCTCTCCAATATACACTATCAAAGTAAAGATATGGATCGGAGGTTGAAGCCGTCGCCGGCCGCCGGGGAGAACAACCAATATCAGCAGCAGCAGCCACCTCAAAAGTGTCCTCGTTGTGACTCGGTTAACACAAAGTTTTGTTACTACAACAATTACAGCCTCTCCCAGCCTAGGTATTTCTGCAAGAGTTGCAGAAGGTATTGGACTCAAGGTGGAACCCTACGGAACGTGCCCGTTGGCGGTGGTTGCAGGAAAGGGAAACGCTCTAAGGTTTCGTCTCAGCCGCAGATATCGCCACCACCGCCGCCACCACTACAAACTCAGCAACAAACCATGATCTGTGGTGGTGGGTTCTTGTCATCTTTGGCAGAAATTCAATCCATGAACCAACAGCAACCTTTCAATCAAAGTATCGGTGTCGGGTCTTCAAATCTGGGTGTTTTGCAGGGACATCAAGCACAGTTCTTACAAATGGGTGACGGATATCAAAATGGTCTGAACATGTACCCATTGGATCATCAAGATGGGAATTATTGGCATCAAAGTTTCATGAACATCAGCACCGGCAACAACACAGGTGGTTCTACTTCTTTGAATCCAAATCAATTGTGTGAATCTGATCTTCCAGGTTATGGTCCTGCATAGTGTTTCTTTCTTTTTCTCCCTTTATAAAGAACAGAAGTTCTAAAGGTAGACATATTAATTTCTCTTGAAAAGGAAACTTCCTTTTGCCTTTTGTATAAAAAGAAGCCATTGAACCTCTCATATAGATCCAATATTGATATGCCATGTTTAGTTTTAATCTGATTCAACTTGATGTTTTATTGTAAAACTCCAACATTTATCGTAAAACGGACTTGAAATCTAACAAAACGGGTTTTGTTTGAATAGTTCAAGTTAATTAAGTTGAAGGTGTACTATTTTATAACTCAAAATATATTTAATATTTTTTTAATCGAGTTGTTCGAATTTTTGTTCAAAGATAATTGTACACATCTACTCTATAATGTTATGATACTAATTAGTTTTAATTTAAACAACTTTATATATATATATATATATTCATATTCATATGTGATATATATCAAATTGAATTGAAGAACTCGAATCAAACTTGAAAATCGATCTATTAATTAAAAATTTCGAGTTACTCTATTCCACTTTATAACTCAAACTTTATTGAAATTTTTCGAATCAAGTGGAGTTTATGAAATTATGAGCAAGTCCAAATTTTTTGTGTTGAGCTAAGTTGAAATTTTTAATTTTTTTCAAATCGAGTTAGTTTTACTCACCCTAGTTTAAGTTTTATGTCATTGTAAAAGAACATAATTTTTGTGTATGTGTTTATATGTATGCTCCAACACTAAAAAATTAGAGTTTATGATTATAATTTAAACTTGTGGTGTAGGATTTAATTTTTAGGATTTAGAGTTTAAAATTTTATGTTAAAGTTTACAGTTTTTTTTTTTAATTTTGGGATAGATTAAAGACAAAAAAATACATAATTTTTTTGTTCATAAAAGTGGTGAAAAAAGAAGGTAATTCGGCTGAATGTTTTCTTTTTGAGATTTTATTAAGAAAAATTACTCTCTTTAAATAATATTTTAAAAAATACCTACATTCAGGTCACGAGGAGTAAACTCGCGTTTTGCAAAACGAGATTTTAAACTAGATAAATTAATTTTTTTTACCTATCGACTCAGCACGAAACTCGCGTTTTGTAAAAAAGAAAGTTTCCAACTCTAAATTTGTCATTTGTGACCTAAATAAGGATTGTTTTTTAAAATATTATTTAAAGGAAGTGCTTTTTTAATAAGATTTTCAAAAAAAAAAAATATTAAGCCAAGTGTGTAAAAGAAGAAGAAGAAGATAGATTTGTGTTCTTATGCATGTGGGGTGACTGAGTGATTGACTGTCGGCAATGGCTTTGGTTCACATCACTTTCAACAATTCCAATTTGCCGACCCATGATTGTCATTCTTTCATTCCGTCTAATATTTACGTGTGATGTAAGGTAGTATTTGTTCAACTTTCAAAGACGATACACACATCATATATTATTGATGCTCGAATTTGAGTTCTAAAAGATGATAAACATCTATTTTTACCATCAGGACAAAGCGATAAGTATGAATAAACTTTTTTAATTTGAGTAAAAGATTTAATGTTTATCTCGTTAGTTTAACTAGTAGTTGTTGGTTGATTCTTTAGAAATGAAATTAATTACTTTTCATTTAAGACAAAAGTTTAATGATAGAACTTTAAAGAAAAATAAATAAATTTAAATCTTAAAAACGATATTATTATGAGAAATAGTTACAAACTTAGAATATAAACTATGCAATAAATCATTAAAAATAATTTGTTAATAATTGGCCGTCTTAAAAATGTGTAATTAATTTATTCAATCTTGCTGTGATTTCCAAGTAAAAGCAAATCTTGTGAGAGATCTCTGTCCACAAAATATATAGTTAACAGTTAACACCTATTTAAAATACCCCCATAAGCTTATTTGACACACCACACCCCATTAGGAACATAAATAATACATTTTTTATATAAAAAATGGATTAACCTAACTTATTCTAATATTAAGTTAATTAATATAATTACTAATTATTTAATTCTTATTCTAGAATGAGATTTCATAAGCTATTTTGGGTCTAATTCATCATAAGCCGTAATTAGTAGATTTTTTTTATAAAAAAAATATTTTAAATTTGTATTTAAAAGCAATCTTTAAGAACAAAATTCGGCGCCCTTGTAACTTTCTTAATTTTAGCAATTTTTTAATAGTCTTAAAGGTGATTATAAGGTAGTATCATACATATTCTTAACTAATTGACAATGCAGACACACTTTGCAGTTAAAGACAAAGCGATTGAACTCGGTCCTCCTAAGATGAACATTATTCGTTTTTCCATTATGATCACTTGTTAGATTCATTCTTAGCAAATTTTAAAAACTTTGAATTAACGATAGTTTTATAGAGTTGATAAAAATTGAAATATTTAATTTTTAAATATTAAGGTTAAGGTTTAGGTGCCCTTTTAACTTTCTTAATTCTTAAAAATTTTTAATAGTCTAAAGGTGATTACAAGGTAATATCTGTTCATACATATTCTTAATTAATTGAAAATGCACACACCTTACAGACAAAACGATTGAACTCAAAAATACCATTCGTTTTTCCATTATGATCACTTGTTAGGTTAATTCTTAGCAAATTTTAAAAAATTTGAATTAATGATGGTTTAACGGAGTTGATATAAATTGAAGTATTTATTTCTTAAATATTAAGGTTTAGGTGTTATTATGTATAAATATTATCCACAAAATGATCATTGTAGTCTCTTAATTTTATTAATTTAACCATTTTAGTCCTTATTTTTATTAACTTTTTTATTTTTAAATTTTTTTATGTTATGTCAAATTGAATCAAATATGATAGGTAGAGCAATAATGTTATTTTTTCCTTTTTAAAATATTGATATCGACAATTTTATCATCTTGTGTCATGTCATCTAAAATTTAATAAATAAATAAATTTATTAAAAAATTAATATCAACATTTCAATAAAGACAAATAAATTATTTTTTTTCAACATTTACATTATTTATACTATTTACTATCCATATAGTATAAATCTTATGAAATGTTTTCGTAAACTCCAATTCGTGTCGAGAAATTGTCGGTATCAAAGTCAATTTTATTTTTGTTAAAAATAGACAACAACACTAAGTTGTAATATTAATCAAGGACATGATTTTATTTACAAGAAGACATCTCACGTCGATGTTATAGTTAGAAATTTATTCAAAGGTATTATTCTTCCTTTCGAGGTGAAGCCATAATTTAAAAAGTTAAGAGGTCGAAAGTAAATAAATAAAAATTTAAAGATATAAAAAGTCCTTAAATTTTTGACAAAAAAAAATAATTACGCCCTTAAATTTTTTTCACCTAATTAAGCACTTGAATCAATTTTGATCATTAAATCTTGATAGTTTTTTGGATATGTTGGTGCAGTGCGTTGTGTTAGTGTCTCGACTTGATATTTTTAAAAAAATTAATTTATTTAAAACTTGTTTAAAAATTTTAAAAATTCTAAAAAATGTATAAATATAAAAAAATTTATTGAAGAAATCTATAAATACAACATGATAGAACTGTAGTGTATCACATGTCAGTGATAACTAGAGAAAAATTGTTAAGATTTAATGGTCAAATAGCTTAATTAATTCAATTTCTTGGTTCAAGAGCTTAATTGTGTGTAATTTTTTTTAGCAATTTAATTAATTTCTTCAAAAGTTCAAGAGCTTTTTACACTTAAGCCCTAAAAAGAATAAAAGACTGAAAACGCCATCAATCAGATTTCATTCACTAACTTCAAGTAAAGCAAACTTAATTTCATGCACACACTTTATCACTAAGACAACACTTACTCTATAATATTAAAATAAGTAAAATAAAATATAATTTAAAATTCTACGGGGGCTAAATTAAAAAAAGAATGGACCGTAAGAGTGAACCACGAGGGTCTGGCCCCTGCCAGCCCCCATGTGGCTTCGCCCATGCTTTTAATGGCATTTAAAAAAGATTAACCCGTTTTACGAATTATATACAATGTTCGTAGTTATCCTTTCAACAATTTTGTTTTACGAAAACATTCGTTTAAGGGAAAAATTCGGTGGAAAGGGCGAGGCTAACGTCCGTTTACTGTCCTGTTCGGCGCTGCTTTAACGTTTGCGGCTCCAACGCCCGTTCAACAAGGGTTGGTGAATAGGGCCTAAGTTATCGCACACACGAGCTCTCTTGGGGATCAAGTATAGTTTCTTATATAAATTTTAAATATTTAATTAAGTGAACTCAACGAGTGATTTCAGTGGAAAAAAAGATGATTTCATTATATATAGGAGACTCTGGTTAGGGCATCTTTATCTGCAAGGTGTGTGTTATCAAATAGTTAAGAAAAAGTATGAACAAATACAACATTGTACTCATTTTAAGACTATTAAAAAATATTTAATCAAATACGGGTTAAATTGAAGGATAGACATGTGCTCTTATATTTTGGTTTAAAACAACTTAATAAAACATTATATTTTTAATATTTAATATTTTAACTCCTAGTATTCAGTCTTAACTCTGTCTCAGCGCACACTATTACAAGGTAATGTAGTTGGTGCCTGTGGGTTTGATTAGGACAGAATTAGGTTTTGTTTGGTGTTTTAGTAATAAATATTGTGAAGTCTCATTGTCAAGCCGTGATTGTAACGCAAAGGGAATTTGTTGCCTATAGGCCGTAAATAAGACGAGAGAGATTATAAGTTATTCAAGTTTGATTAAGTTAAAGTTTGGTTAATATTCGATTCGGTTAAATTCGAATTCGATTTGAGTTTTTAACGAGCTGAGTCGAGCTACTTGATATCTAATTCAAAAAGTTCGTGAACTACTCAAAAACATAATATACTAGGTTTTTAAAATTTTTAAATTTAAAATATAAATTTCTAAACCTAAAACCCTAAAACTTAAACCCTAAACATAAGTCTAGAACCCTAAAATCTAAATCCTAAATTCTAAAAACAACAACCTAAATGTAACACCCGTATTTTGGGGTCGGGTGAAAATAATATTTTAATATTGTTTCGGGTTTCAGTTTTATAATTAAAATAATAATGTATTATTTTGGTCTTCCTATTTTTTTTTTCAAAACAAACAATTGTGTTGGACCAAATTGGATTGAAACTCAAATCCATGGATTTTAAAGTAAAGAAGAGTTGTCATTCTCATTAATGACACTATTGTAATTTCAAGCCCTTGGAAATTAAAAACCCCTTTTTAATTTAAAACACCAAAAATTTATCTTCTTCCTTCTTCCTTCTCCATTCTTACGACAAAAAGGGGAAGTTTCTCCAAGTTCCATCCAACATTCTTTTCTCCTTCATTTTGGCTCAAAATTGAAAGGTAAATACATCCCCATCTTGTCCTCACATTCCTCTCTTCAAAAGTACAAGTAGATTTCATTTTCATCCATGTTTTAGAAATTGTGTTTTTGGAAGATTTGAATAAAAATGGTAATTTTATTGTGTTTAACTTAAAGTTTTGATTTATTAATGTTAGATATGTTGTTTGTGAATCAAATAGTCCAACATATATGATTTTTAGAGTATTTTAAATGAATTCCCGAAATTGGGTAAAAATGGGTTTTTTGAAGGGTTTTGGGTGAATTTTGGGGGTTGTTTTAGGTGAAAATTGATAGCCCAATGGTAGTGCTATGGTTAGGGGTTGATTTGGGATTGTTTGTGGGTGTTATGGATGTTGGAAACATAGTTTTTGGACATGGTTTAGGGGCTGCCCGAAATTGCTAAAAATGGGATTTGTTCATGGTTTGCAACATGAGAAATTGCATTTGAATTGTATTCCGGGTTGGTATTTTGATGTTGGGCTGATTTGGAATTGTTTGAAATGTGTTTGAGGTTGTTTAGAAGCGGGAATTTGTGTTGGGGAAGCTTCGGGAAGAAATCCGAAAATTTGAGGGAGGTTGCTTGCGTGGCTTGGAGCTTGGAAGCTTAGGTGAGTGGTTAAATATTTTTAAATGGTTTTCAAGTGTTGGTTCAAGCATGTGAACTAGGTTGGGATTGGTAGACCCACCTAGAGTTGGGATTAGGGTGGTAGCCTAATCCCAATCTTTAGCTAGAGACATTGGCTGATCTTTAAAGTGTTAAATTATGACTCATGTTTGATCATGCTTATGGTGGTTATGCTTATGTTGTTATACATGTATGTGGAGACATGACTTAATGCATTGTTACATGCATGTTGATGATAAATGTGCTAGGGATATGCATATGTATGAAATATGATGTGATATTTGTGTTATTGAGATGCATGTAGTGTTGACATGTGTAATGATGTTATGAGGTGAATGTATGATCCGAAGATCATGGTGAGTACATGCTAGGCATGGAAATGTGGTTTGTGCATGACGGTGAGTCATGGTGAGTACGTGCTAAGCACGGAAGTTATTATGAAATGGTATTGTGAAAGAGTAATGAAATGTGTAGTATTGGCACTAGTATACTTGAATACAAATGATCGATCATTAGGATGTCTAGTGTGCACACGTGAGTCAAAATGCGCGCGTGGTCTTGATGATGGTAGTCATCAAGATGGAGTACGGGTTCGCCCGAAAATCTTCATATATATATATTAGTCTGTGATGAGTGGAATCCCATCGACGGGCGTGAGGATGAGTGGAATCCCCTCCGCGTGAAATGAGGCGTGAGGATGAGTGGAATTCCCTCCGCGTGAACGGTGATGAGTGTAATCCCACCGTCAGGTAATGGTAGAGTTGTTGGATGTGAGTTCCAACGGTTATCCGCGTATTCGAGTCATAGCTAGGTGCCAATACGGATTGTAGTTTATGTTGCCAATATGTGGTTAATTGTGAGCCAATGTGATTTGGGATGTGTTGCTAACATGGTTTAATATATGAGACTTCATATGTTATGGATTTAAACATGTTGAACATGACACGATATTGAATATATGTTCATGCATCATCTATAATTATGGCTCGTGTGGATCAGAGGTAAGGTCATGCATTTTATCTTGGTTGTAGCTCGTGCTTGGACCCTGCATTGTCGAAGGTTTGTTTTATGAGCTTACCCTCACTAAGCTTTTATGCTTACGCTCTCTTTTGTTCGACAATGCAGATCAATGGCTTGTGGGTGGCAAGGGCAAGAAAAGGTCTCCAAGTGTTGCTTTTGGTGAGCTCAATGTATGAATTTTAAGTAATAGAATGTAATAGTTAAGCAATGGGATAGGAATTGTTGATTCGAGTCTTGATGCATGTCTATGGTTGACTTGGTTTGTAAGCATGATATGTCTTGCCAAATGCTAGTACGATGGATGTCTTATGAATGCTTAAGTTGCTTTGAATGGCATGTAAACTTATTTGATATGTATGATGCTTATTGGTTCTTTTTAATGTCTTCAAGCATGCTTGTATGAAAGGCTCTTAATGTGTAATTTGTCATGTTAGAAAGATTGTATAAATCCATGCTTAAATTGTGTTTGAGTATGTTAAATCTAGGATGTATGCCCCTAGACTTTGTTTGATGGTTTTGTGTGCCTTTAGGGGTCCTATGGGACCTTTAGACTTGTCAAAACACCCTAAATCTGTATTTTAAAGGTTACAGACTGCCAGCGTTTCGAAACGGGAGGGATTGTTTCGGAACGGGTAGGCTTCAGGGACCCCGTATTGGAACGCGTTCCGATACGGTATGGCCTTTGGAACCCCTGTTCCGAAACGCGTATCGAAACGTTTTGGCTACTGGAATTCTGAGAAATTCACGAGATGAAGGTGTTTCGAAATGGGTGTAAAGGTTTCGAAACGGTCAAAATCTCGTTGACCACGAGATATTGACCGTCGTGGGCGTTTCGAAACGATTGACCACCGTTTCGATACGACCCCTTGTAAAGGCTCTAGGACAGTTGACCTGGTCAAGGCGTTTCGATACGCCTCAAGGGTGTTTCGAAACGGCTTGTTTAAAAGATTAAAATTGGGCTGTTTAACTACTATTTTGGGTTCGAATGTTTGTCTCATGTATTTTATTCCGTTGTTTGATCACATATGACTTAAATGAACTTTTAGAAAAGATTAAGTAAAAAAAAAGGGTTGCTAACCGAGGGGGAACCTTAACGGGTTTCGCTTCGGTTTTCCCCGTGTGGCCCACTCGGACCGGTCATACGGCCAGACCGGGACGAGGGGGTTACACTAAACCTCTAAACCCTAAAATTAACAAGCTTGTGTGAGCTTTAGTTTAAACAATGTGTATCAAAGTTTTTTCCTAATAGGGCTTTAAATGAGACGAGACAGACCGTGAGCTACTCCAGTCCAACTCGATTGAACTCGACTCGAATTCTTAACGAGCTGAGCAGAGCTCAGATTATTCAGGCTCGTTAAAAATTACTCAAACTCGAATTCAACTCAAATTCTTAACGAGTTAAGCTCAGCAGTACTCGAACTCTACTACACCCCTAATTGCCAATGCCCCCGCGCCCATCTCGGACCTTTGCACGTTGAAAGTTGGCCAACCTAAACGTCATGGAAAGGAATGCCGACCCTCACCAGTACTAACATGTAATTTCCTTTTCGACATCTTTTCTTCTGTTTACCAAGTTATTCTTCCAAACAAAGCCAGAAAACATCGATTTAAAATGTCTAAAGACCTGAACTGATCGAGTAGTTTTCATGGAAAAAATGTTGTTATTCTTATAAGATCTAAATTCGAACAATTTGTCTGCACAGTTTGTATACGTTATTAAAAAGTTGAGACTAAATCATAGGTCGGTAAGGTTTGCTTGAAGGACGAGTTTAATTTAATTTATGTTGATGCAAACATATTAGAGAGAGTTTGACCTCAATGGGATTTTTAAATTATTAATTTTTTAATTATTTTATTGATTATTTGTAATTAAATTTAGCCTAAGATTTATTTTAGTTACTCGACATTTGGTTTAATATTTATTTTAAGATTTATTTATCATTTGTAATATACGAGAACAGAAAAAACCAGCCATCAGGTCAGTAAACATCTTTCTTTATGCAAAAATCTTTTATAATTTAACGAAAGAGGATTTGTGGTATCACTGCATCATCAATTTCACGATTATTATCATTTTGATACATAATATGATAATTTTTTATTTTAGTAAATAATCGAGTTAAAATTAGATATTTAAGTAAGAATTAAAAAATGACCGATCAAATTTATTAATTTGAATATTTGATGAATAGCATATTAAAATAGTAGATTGAGGTAAAACTTCTAATTTCGAAAAAACTACTAATGAGAACTTTTTGAAATTAAAAATTTTGACATCATGGTTATAAACTATTTTACTTATCAAAGAACTCCAAATAACTTAAATTTAATATTTTCTATGTTAATTATTCACCCTCGCGTATTTACATTGTGACATTCGTAAACTAATATTTTTTTTTTGTTTTTTTGTTCTTATTCACACATTTATTTTTCACAGTCTAATTAATGTTAATAGATACAAAATATTAATAACTAATAAAATATTCAAACAAGTATCGAATACAATTATGTCTTCATATGTTATTTTATTTGTTTAAATAATTAAACAATTATTATTTATCAGTTAATTTTACCAAACACTTTCATACAATCAACTAATACAATTCACTAGTCAAATTAGCTAATGCAATTAACTATCAACCACTAATGTAATCAACTATCCGCTAATTGCCAAACAGGGCCATAGTATTTCCAACAATTGATTAGATTATAACTTATAACACATGAAAAAATGTCATACGATCAAATTAGATGTATAATGCTGCATATCAAATTTAAGTCTCAAGATGTATATTAGAAAATAAAGTTGGATTTTCAAGGAAGAACATTGCCAAGAAGGGAAACAGACAACTGAGGTTAATTATACAAAGATCGTCTGACTAAGACGAATAGCTCAACTCTGGACAGGCTAAGGCTGCGAGTGCAAGTAAATGAACCAGTAAAGGGATGCCCTTAATGTGTAGGGGGACCCTTTAATACTCCCCCCATACCCATTGCTCATATGATCTGTGGGTTAATTCCGGTAAAACCAGAGTCATCATAATGTGGTTGTTCGAAACTTGGTTCTGCATATTCCGGGTAATGTTTTTTTTTTCTATGGCACAAGGAAAATGGCAAAGGTCATAGCTTACTGGGAAGAATCTGATTAGGGAGTCTTTCTGGTTTGCCGAATTGAGCTGATCCCTTCAACAATTCGTTCCTTTCGGCTATGAATTTAGCAAACCGAGAACCTTTCCCCTCTTTGTTGTCGTTATCTTCTAGTGGCGGCTGGGGAAGGTTACGCTGAGGCCCTGGCTTGGGAGGTAACGGAGGCATCAATGCCCATACCGAGGAAAGGTATTCGTTTGGTTGGTCAAGATTTTGAAGAGGTGAAAAGTCTTTCATGTCTGTTGACGGAAAACGAGAGTAATTTACAAATTTAAGCAAAGAAAGATTTACATAATCAATACTAAATTTTAGCAGTCGTATAAGGAGAAGAAGATGAAACATGTCAACCGTTGATATCCTGATTAACTAACCTCTTGCAAACTGAAAGATCGGCATCAAAACTGCACTCGGAATGCTGAAGTTCAAGTGTGGTATAACTGTTCCTCCACCATGCCTGGTATTGCTGTATCAAGAATATATCTTGTTAAAGAACTGTTTGATCAGCATGTGATGGCGAGCTTAATAACAAAAGAACACCCAACAACAACAACAAATGGACGAGACTAGTCAAATGGAAACACAATAAAATGATGTCACAATCATGTATATACATGAGGCATCAATCATCTACACCATCCACGAGGCCACAACAACAAAAGGGACAAGAGTATGCAGAAGAGCATTTCTGAGTAACTGATATGATGTCAAAGTGATACGAGACACATCATCAAAAATATGCTACAAATTTGTCGTTAAGAGATGAAAACCATTTTTGCATGATTATTATTCACCATACCTTGTAACAAGACCAATAAAACAACCATTTGAATTGACGACAGCACCGCCACTTCCACCAGGATGAACAGCAGCAGTTGTTTCAAGCATTGCAGGAAATTGTGAAACCCCTGGTAGAAAAGATTTGTAATATAAGGGCATCTCTGCTTTAACTACTTTTGAGACCACACCGGAGCAAACAGAAGGGGAGAATCCTGCAAAATACAAGGTGGTAAAAGATTTTAAATCAAAGAAAATAAGAGATAATGGAAAGCGTTGATAAACTGTTTATTCAGTTGAGAGTACACAGAATCCCAAGGGACTCAGTCCATCAACATCATCTCATTAAGAAAATTCCGTTCTCATAGAGGCATCAAAGCAAAAAAACGCATATGACCAGATAGTTAAGAAATTTTCAGGAGATAAGAGTCACTTGACAAGCTGACACATAATTGTATGGGCGTACAGTAAAAAAAGCTCAAGCAAAGAGTAACGTAAACACATCAGATTCAAATCCATCAAAACAGCCACAAGCAAATAGATGAAATGGACGACAGTTTTACCACATCTTGGTGCTAGTAGTCCATGTCCAATAACGTATGCCTTTGATCCTAAGGATGGCTGAATAAAGTCCACCATAATAGGGCTAAGCTTATCGGGAATACTGTCGAGTTGAAGCAGTGCAACATCCAACGGTCCCTTGCAAATATATACTACCCTCGCGTTGCACCAAATCCAGGGGTCTAGATGATCAAGTCGAACACGTATACGTCTATGGCCATGGAAAAGTGAATTCAACTTGTACCCTTTCTGATCATCAGCCAGTGGAAATGGTGCTATGCTACTTTTCTGGTACCTGTTAAATCCTTCTCCCTCAGGAGATGCAGATCCTTCAGGTAGGAAAAATGGTACCTTATTTTTTGTCCCACTTCTTATGGTTGTTTTCCCAAATCGCCATGGTTCTAGCAGGTGAGCATTTGTGAGTATTAGGCCTTGATCATTGAGCACGACACCTGATGCCCATACACCATCATCAATGGTAATAAGACATATAGAAGTCATTGCCTTCTCAATTGGTAATAGTGAAGGGCAGGGAGAGTTAAGATGGTCATGATTGTAACAGCCGAGTCCATTTGAACCATTGTTGTTAGACAATAATCCATTTCCTACAGAATTTAAGTTTTCCTTGTTGATATGAAACCCCTTTTCTGCAATTTGTGGCTCCTTCAGCAGCAAGTCACTGCAACCATTTGCAATGGCTTCCCACGGAATCACTAGCTGTTACCCAAGACTACAGTTTGTTGTGATGCATTACCATAGAGAAAGCTTAAAGAATATGAATATGAAAAAGATGTGAAAGTTACCTGAATCTCGGCATCACTGTTCTTTTGCCTCAAAGGTCTGGTCAACATACCAACTAGTGTGCTCTGATCACTAAAAACTGGAGCTCCTTCCATTCCTGGTAAAAACGTGTCAATCATAATTAGGACTCTAGTATAAAAAAAAAATCATAGGTGACAAAACATGGGGATATGCTCACCAGGGAGACATCGAATGTCAGCCATCAGCAATGCTCTGTCAGATGATTTAGGAGGATAGCAGTTGGCAACAGATCCCACTGATGTGCTGGTTCAAGTGGCTACATCGGTTAAACAGTAAAACTCCCGAAAGAACTAAGGAAAATAATTTATAACACACCATGTCGAGAGAGACAAAATTATTTACAGTTTGATAGCAGAAGATAAATGTCCAAAAATGATTAGTTCTATTTCGTGTTCCACAAGAATCAGCGCCGTTGATCTAAGTATTTCGACTGATGAAAACTAATTTCGGCAAACAAGTTGGTTGTTATCAATGTTAACTTATTAAAATGTAAAAGACATTTACATAGGACGAAGCATCATTACGTGTTAAAGAAGTGCACGGGAGAGAGGATGCCAAAAGGAGATCCTATTGCCAGAAGAAACTCTCCCCTTTTATTCAGAGGTGATATCCCAATTTTGGGTAGATCCTGATTTATGACAATCCACATAACATTAAGGTTAAGGGCCATTCAAACCAGAACATTTCAAAATATTTGCATTTGCTACAGCTGTTGTCGTTGAACAATGAATAGTATATATTAACTAAGGTAAGAGTACTAAGTGAAAGAAATGTTTACATTTAACTGGAAGCTAACCCCAAGGATAGCAATTCGAGTTGTTGACCTGGCCATTTGACTAGGATTGCTTAATTTCCCTGTCACCAGCTTCTGATGCTCCATTAAAAAATTGTTATCGTACTCAGTCTGAAATAAAGCTAAAAACATCATGTCTTGTTGGATCTCCAACAAGGGTTAATAAATGCAAATGAAAAGCTTCCTCGAACATGATCAAAAAATAAAAAGGAAAAAGTCCAGGATCTACAGCAAAGGAAAACTAACAACATTTTATTGACTATTTTAATTCACAGGTAAATAATTCTATAAAGAAACTTGTGCCTGTACACAACAGATCACCACTGAACACAATGAAAGAAACTCGGTGTTCTAAAGCATAAATGCCTCGGTGTCCAGAATTTCTCAAAGCACCACATTTAGCCATTAAAAATGCGAACACTTCTAATGGTCTCTAGTACATTAGCCCAACAAGAGTAAAGAGGTAGAGGAACATATAGTTCACACAAAATTTCCACGAAGCCTCTATGAAGCCAACCAAAGAAATACAACAAAGAGAAGTTTGCTTCATACTTGCCTGTGTCTGAGTACTGTTCACCGAAGGCTGATTAGTTGAAACCAAAGACCAACCGAACTCCCATCCATGCTCTTGCGAGCCTGAAGAAGCTTCAACAAGGGATTGAAGTGCAAGAGATGATGTTGGAACATCAACCTTCAAAATCCATTTATCAGTCGAATATATACATATATAATACTACAAAGCGTTGCCTAATATTACTGTGCACTAAATTGTTCTTATAGCTTTTCTATCCACAAGTAGCCATACTAACAACTTAAAAATGCTCACCAGTTTCAGTAGCCGTGCGGTAAGCCAACGAGAAGCTCCTTTATCCGAATTCACTCCCATACTTTCCTACAAAATGAAAACAAATTCATTCAAATTGCCGAAAAATTTTAATCAAACAAATAGTCATTTCCTATCTTATACCTCAACCATAACATCAATCTGAGCACCAGGAATCAACTCAGGTAGACCCTGCATCAAAACAAAGAGTCCAGCACGATAATAACTCAAAATCACAATGAAGTCAACAATTATACCCCACCAAGAAGGTCAACGTTGCTACCTGAGAAAGGTTTTCCCTATGTTGAATTGTAAGAAAAGGCTCGATGACAGAAGCAACTGTCATAACTAGCATCGAATTCCGACCATTATCAGTGTCCCAAATACACTTAGCCACCTCAGTGTTGTAAAGGGTGTCGGGTAAGAACATGCCTGAAGCTGACAGTGTCGTTTTGCCAGAACTAGAATACCCACAAGTAAGGGGAGAAAGGAATTAATTCAATAGAATTGAAAAAAAAAAACAAGCAAACTAAATGAAATGCAACAGAAAACACAAATTTAACTCACTGGTACAGATGAAAGGCATGATTCCTCATCTTCAAACCCTTTGGATCCTAAGTTTTTTTTTTTTTTTTGAAGAATTAAAACATAAGTTCAATAAACATCCGAACAAAGAAAGTGAAATGAAAAACAGGGTTGTAATTAGCAAAGGAAAATGGGCTTACAGGGCCTTGAACTCTGACCAAAACGGAGAAATTCCGGGCGAAATCGACAGTTTCCGGGAGACCCATTTGGATCAAAAAGAATAATCCGATGAATTTGTTGAGATATAATGAAAGGAATTGGGGATTTTTGACTTTCAGAGCTTGGCCTAAAAAAAACTGTACGCCTTACGAGGTGGGTGAGATAACGTGAGACCGTTAAAGTGCGCGCCGTTTTAATTTGTAAATCGTGGCCGTTGAATCTATTGACGCGTCTAATCATTTTTTTTATCTTCTTATATGTTAAACGCGACGGCAGATTTTATTTTGGTAAATATATATTATCGTACCTCTATTTGGTATTAAGGTATAATTCGAAATCTAAACTTGATTTTAAGACTTCATTTAGTATTTAATTTGTATTTGTTCAATTAGATATTTGAACTTGATTTGTTGATTTAAATTAGAATCTAAATTAGGGTGAATAAAATTCGATTTGATTCGGAAAAATCAATTTTTTTTAATTTAACTTGAGGCAAAAAAACTCGACACGTCTTGACTTAATTCGACTTTCATAAACTCGACTCGAAAAAATTTCAAATAAAATTTGAGTTGTAAAACAGAAATTAAAATAACTCGAACTTTTTAGTAATTAGTGGATTTATATTTAAGTAAGAGTCGAATCCTTTAATTTTTCTTGATATATATAATATAAATAAATATATGCCACGTGTAATATATATATATATATATATATATGCATATCTTATACTCCATGATTAGAAAAAGCCGTTTAAATTGAAATCAAACTGTACTATAACATGATAAATAATTATAATTTAATTTGTATAGGAATTCGAAAATTCGAAAACTCGAATCGACTCGAACTTGACTTAAATTTTATAAACTTGACTCGAATCGAAAAAAAAATTCAAATAAAGTTTGAGTTGTAAAATATGACGCATCAACTTGAATAACTCAAAAAAATTGACTCGACTCGATCAAATATAAAATTAAATTTAACCAATTTGAAACTAAAAATCAAATTTATATATTTAATTGGAAAAAATTAAGTACTAAATTCAACCCACCCTATGTTTAGATGAAAATAACAAAGAGAAAAAGGGGAAGTTTAAGAAAGGTAATGATAATTTTAATTCTTTTGAATTTTTTATCGAATTAGATTTGGATACGAGCTCACAGTTATCGTTCTTGTTCGCAATTGAGTTGCCTCAATGTAATATGCATTTTATTAATGTTGTTTGTTGTTGGTTTTTACCTTTGATCTTCGAGTTTTGATGATGTTTGTATCTATTTTATTTTAAGTATTTGAGTTAAGTTTTTATTTTTATTTTTTATATGGTTTTTTTGATCTAAAAACATTAATTTTCGTGTTTATAAGAATATATCATGATCATGTTTGTTTACAGTAATAAACTCTCATTGTATTTTTTGATATCATTTAAACTCCCTCTCCCACTTACGAAAGAGTTATTCACATTTAACTATCAATGCTCATGTTAGAACGATTATTCAAAATAATGGAACGTTACAACCCTCGTCTCTTTGTATATATTGAGAACAAGAATGAACACAAGACTTATATTAAGAGGCGAACTTATAAAATTTTAAGGAGAATATATTTATAAAATTTTAAGAGGCAAAAATAAATTTTTAATAAAAATTACATAAAAAAATTTAAATCATATACAAATTTTAAATTTCTGCCTCCGCCCCTCAATACATGTTGAAAACATGTAGTTTCTTGAAGTCGCTTACTCAACCTTGTGATTCATCCAAAGAACTGCCACTAGAGGAATACGCTTGTTCCTCATCTCCTTTAACTCGCCATGCCAAAATTTTAATAAGTTCTTTACCTAGATCAAATTAAGACGAATCTCAATTGGTTCAAAATTTATTACATAAGACATATACAAAAGATAATATCGAATCATCAAAAGATAAAACATATTATAAACTAATTATTAAAAATTTTGAGATGTTACATATTATGCTAAGCACATTAATGATTTTACTTATGATCTATAAAATGTGTTTATCAAACTAAGATTTAATCGGACAAGTTGACTAAGGCTTTTTTAATCATTAGAGTGGTAATCGGGCGTTGAGGTGCAAACAGTCGTAAAAAATTAAAAAATTTAACTGTTGCTAACGTATGTTGACGATTAAACCGAAAATCGTTTAGCGAGAAAATGATGAGCAAACAGACGTTGAAATTTCAACAACAACAAAAAAAGCAACCTAAATCCTTTTGTGATAATAAAAATGTAATATTTCAGCTTAATTACATGATTATTTTGTAATTTTAAATTTAAATACAAATAGTTTGTTAATAATTGTACTTCTCATAACCTAACGAGTGGTACTAGTGAAAAAAATAGATGATGTTTATCATAAGAGACTCGTATTCAAATTATTTTATCTACAATGTGTGTGCATTGTCAAATGGTTAAAAATATCTATAAACAGATCGATAAAGTTTAGTGATTATTATATAATAATATGATAAATTTAAGGCTTAATAGGCAAATAGGTGCCCAAACTATGTTTTTTTAATTAGGCGCCCAAACTATTTTTCGGGTCAAATAAGTATCTAATGTTTTATTTGTGACTCATTTAAGGTTCTCCGTTAAAAGACATGTGTCATCTTCGAAAAATTTTAAAATTACATTAAAAATAAATAAAATTAATAAAACAAAATAAAAATATATCCTAAAATTTTCAAAAATTCCCAAAATATTCCCCAAACCCCCTAAACTTCCAAAGTTCGACCACTCTCGCCGGCGTTGGTCGCGTTGCCGGCGATAGAATGAAGTGCCCTCGCCTCATCGAACAACCCACACACCGTTCGTCGCCCCTCCTGCCACCGTTCGTCGTGAATCGTTCGAAAGAACCATTTGACCATTTCGACGATTAGCACGACGTCAGACAATTTTCGGCGACAAGAAAAATGATCGTGATGGTCCGACGACCGATGTGGTGGGTGGTGGCATGACAATTGGCGGCAGAGTCGGTCCAAATTGAAATTTAGGTTTTAGGGATGTTGGAGATTTTTGAATTTGGGGATGTTTTATGAAATATGAAAAAATTATAGAATTTCTAAAAATTAAGTAATTTTATTTATTTATAATATAATTTTAGAATTTTTAAGAGATGAAATGCGTCCTTTAACGTAAAAATTAACGCAGAACTTTAAACGGGTCACATAATGAAACTTTAAACACCTATTTATTCTAAAAAGTATAGTTTGTACACTTATTTTACAACCTAAATTTAACGAGAAATTGTGAGAATTTATGTATTTTAACCATAAAAAATAAAAATATAAAATAAATAAATATAGTAAATCAGTTAGAAGCCAGGAGCAGCATATAAGCCTTTCTTTCTCTTTACCCATTCGTTCGCTGCTCGTCAAACCAAAAAAAAAATAAGATCCCAAAGCAAAAGGCCGAAGGGGAAGACAAATCAAGCACACATTCATCGTTTCTCCACCGTTTCCATTCTACTTTTTCCTTCTTTACTCTAACAATTCCGTTTCCAAACCCCTTTTTTCCCTTTGAATTCTTCTTTCCCGTTTCCAATTCAAAGAAGAAGAAGAAAGGAATGCCGGCTCAGAAGCGTTCCCCCGAACCCGTTTCCACACCGGAAGACGGCGATCTTTTGGTTATGGGTCAGAGTGTTAACGGCCATGAACCAGACCCCATGGAATCCGAGGATGCTGCTGTTGCTGATGGTACACTTAACCAACTCTTCTGCTTTTCGATAACGAATACGACCCAGTTTTGTTTTGCTTTGTAATTCAAGTATTGCTTTGGGTTTTGTTTTTTTTCTAACAGAATCTGATCGCAGCCCTTCTCCTAGTAACGAAGAGAAAGATGAGTAAGTTTCTTTTTTGCTACTTCTGTTTCGATGTGCTCTGGTTTGTTCGTTATTCCTTTGTTTTAAATGTTTAAACTTTAATGCGTTAATGGCGGGGGGGCTTTGTTCTTTTTCGTTGTTGCACTTCCTTCTGGGTTTACTTGCTGCTAATATTCATACTTCCTCGACTTGGTTATTCTTATGCTCTCGAGCTTCTTTGCTGTTTCCCGATTGGTTGCTTTTTTCTTTGCTTTATTTTTAAATGGGTTGGCTTCTTTTTCAGTAAAACTGCTTGGTGTTTTGATTTCGGGTCTTTTCGAGTTATTACTTTGCTGGTTTGCTCGAGAGTGATCTCATGGTTGTATAAGTACTTTTAGATTTGTGTAAATTTGTGTATTTATCTAAGTAGGAGGACTGGGTTTTTGGTTTCTCCATGTCTTTGAACTTCTTCTCCATTAGTAATTATTAGGCATTTTCAGGGTAGTTGACCAACTTTAGGACTTGGGAGGTTTTAATTTAGTTAGGAAAAGGTAGGTTTTACCTGGTTAAGGTTAATTGTCTGTTTACTCTTGGTCAAACTGTCTCTGCTTGGTTCTTGAAACCACCCTTCTCTTGGTCTCTATATGATCAATGCATGATAATACAGTTAATACTATACTGTTGGAGAGTGTCTTATGCTTGCGATATTTTACGACGACGGTGTCGTTATTGGCCATCTTGTCAAAATGCTGTCTTTGCTAATCACTTCATGAGGTGTTGCTAAATTATAGTTACCAGCCAGTATGCTTTGATGTTGGGATTCAATTTTTTCCCCTTAAAATAGTCGGCAGTTGTCATGTATAAGTCATTTTTGGTGAAGTTGCTCAGGTTTACCATAAGACATCCATGTGTCCGTGTTATCCTATTGATATGCTTTTCATATTTGCATCTTTTTTGAATAACAGTGGTAAATTAACCTTCTGGATGATGCCTTTCTTTGAATTTCAACTGTCGAGGACTTTAAAGTAATTTATTGTGCTTGTTGGAAGCTCCTAATTATGGAATACCCTTAAGGTTAGACTGAATGTAAGAACCTAATCCTTAGATGATGATTTTGACAAAGCTATAACACTGTTAATTGGACTTGGGTGTAAGTGTGGGATACGGATATACCCAATACGGGTATGGTTAGATTTATGTTTTTCCATGTATTTGGAGGATCCTTGGAAGTCCTATCCCTATATCTATTTGTTAGACATGGCTACTCCAAGACAAATGAAGAGCTCAAACAATATTAGACACTTCCCTCTCGCTTATTCTTGTAGTACGTGTCTGTTTCAATTCAAAGGTAATGGTTCACTTGAGAAAGGATTATTTTTCTATAAATGCTACTGTTCTCCCTTTTTCCGCATATTTTTCCTTGCTTCCACAGTACCATATTGCTTGAAGTTTTGACAAGATTATCGATGATCATTGAATTTGCCTAGCAATACTGCAGTAACCATGCCGTTTATGACTCGTGTTTTATTACTGCATGAATAAATTGCACTCTGAAGTAGATTCAAGTTAAACCGGTTGCGTTAATGATAATTAAAATTTGCCGTGCAGTAGTGCAGTAACCATGTGGTTTATGACTTGTGTCTAATTACTTTATGAATACATAGCCCTCTGAAGTAGAATTCAAGTTAAACCTTAAACAGATTTAAGGATGAAACCTAATTGCTTTAAAGGACAACTATTTTTAACGTATAAATCTGAAAATGTGTGTTTTACAATTAGTCCAATGTATTTAAAGTTCCATATCTGACAAAATGTTTTTACAGTTATAAGTGAATATGAAAAGAGAAATAGCGTGGTGGCTAACTGTTTTTCCCTTGTCTTTCATTGCAGTTATGTTGTAATAAAATTATCTGACATACGCAAAGAAGTACAATGCCCAATCTGCCTGGGTACGTTCTTTGAGGATTTTTGTTTAATATGTTTACTTTTGTGGTGCTAGCTACATTTGTCATCGTAATGGACTTATTAGCATTCTTCTTTGAATTCTTACAGTTCATCTTGTAAGATAACCATCTCTTGGTTATACTTTGTTTTGAACACTTTGCATGCATGTTGATGAAAATTATGTCAATACTTAATATCATTTGAATTCTGATATGTGCTTTAGCTCAGTCTACGAAAACAAAAAATTACTGTTCTTCAGTATTGGTGCCTGGTTTCTTGGCATTTGAGACGTAGATACCGAGTTAACTGGCTAAAATTCCTGAATTTTCATGTATTTTGGGTTCAATTTTTTACTGTCAGTGAATCAACTCCTAGCTCAAATAGTTAAGTGCTTGAATCTGTTGTTATTATTCTGCTACTTTTTATTTTGTTGAATTTATTTGTATAGATTTCCAATCATCTAAAATACTATGAGGTGTTCATGTTGCAAGATTGCTCAACATATCTGAAAAAAATGGAATCAATTTATACTAAGAAATCACTTAGAACAGGGAGTGCTTCAATTTTGCATTTTTTTGTTTAAATAATAATGCTGCATAGCACATAAACATCAACCTTGCATTTTTATTCTGCTACTTTTTTATTTTGTTAAATTTATTTGTATAGATTTCCAATCATCTAAAATATTATGAGATGTTCATGTTGCGAGGTTGCTCAACATATCTGAAAATAAATGGAATCAATTTATACTAAGAAATCACTTAGAACAGGGAGTATGCTTCAATTTTGCATTTTTTTTGTTTAAATAATAGTGCTGCATAGCACATAAACATCAACTTAACTCTTTCTTTTTCTTAATTAAGGTATC
Source organism: Hibiscus tridactylites (assembly GCA_958450335.1). Lineage (NCBI taxonomy): Eukaryota > Viridiplantae > Streptophyta > Magnoliopsida > Malvales > Malvaceae > Hibiscus > Hibiscus tridactylites. Next base: position 74,004,447 of record OY288284.1, on the reverse strand, counting down.
ATTCGCAAAACAAGAACTGTAATGGAATGCTTACACCGCTTCTGTAGAGAATGCATAGACAAATCAATGCGGATGGGGTATGTTCAAATCGTTCCATTCTCCTCACTAGTTCACCGAAATGTGGATCAGATTTAGATTTTCGTGACCTGGTTTGGTTTAGGATGATCTTACTAAGATCGTGTGTCTTGAGTCTAATGGCAGGAACAATGAATGCCCTGCTTGCCGCACTCATTGTGCTAGTCGTCGGTCTCTGAGAGATGATCCTAACTATGATGCCCTCATTGCAGCCTTATATCCAGATATCGACAAACACGAGGAAGAGGTATAATTAGGTTGATCTCTAAGTGCACATTAGAATCTGATTTTCTCTGCTAATGTTAAAGCTCACAATTCATCACTTTGTGATTTAGGAATTCACTTTGCATGAGGAGGAGAAAGCTCGGAATAAGCAGGTGAGGCATCAGATTCCTAGTTTTCTTTGTCCATTTTAACTATGCCAATCTAGTATTTTTCGGAGTGAAAATGCATTCATCTGTCTTGTACTCCATTTCTTAAAAAAAAGCAATTAATTAAATTAATAATCTGAGATAATCTGCATCAGATCCAAGCTTCCATTGCCCAGACTTTGCATCGACAATCAGAAGTTATGGGTAGGAAACGGACAGTTAAAGGCACTGCATCTGCAACTCCAAGGAGATCAAACTGTCGCTATCAAGGGAGGAGAAAATATCGAACTTCTGAACATCAAGTGTCTAATGATAATAATGAGGATGCGAATGAAAATGGAAGCACGGGTTCGTCTTTGGTCGATGAGGATCTTACTGAGGTCAAACCAAAGAGATTGAAAAGATGGGAGGGTCGGTTTTCTCAACCTTCTTCAGCAGCTACTAGTGCAAATGGGGTTGGTGACGAAAATGATTCTGAAGTTAACAGAGAACCCTTGGGTGTATCTACTGCACTTGGTGCCTCAGAAAGGGTTCAGTTGGGAGCAGGCAGCATCCGAAGTCACACAGCACATGGCAGTTTGAGTGGTGATGAAAATGATTCTGAAGTTAATAAAGAACCCTTGGGCTTGTTTGCTGCCTTTAGTGGCATCTCAGAAAGGCTTCATTGGGGAGCAGGCGGCATACGCAGTCACACAAGACATGGCAGTTTGAGCGGTGGAAATGGAAAGAACACCCGAAACAGCCGCCTCTCTAAGTTGGTGGATTGTCTTCGTAACCTAGACGAGAAGGATGATAAGGTAAAGTTGAATTTTCAGTTGTGATCTTATATAGTAGTCTGCCATCGTAAAGAATCAGCAACTTCACTTTTTTTGGCTCGATTAACCAAACTGTCAAGTCCAAAATAATGATTTAACCACCATGCAATTGACATATAAAAGCTTCTCTTTACCTACAAAATTCATGAAAAGATCATTAATGTTCTGGATTATCAGTGGGTTTAAATTGTCAGTTGAACTTGCTGAAATTTTTGGATTACTGATATGCTCTATTTTCTTTCAGCTCGATATCTACCTGATGCTTGTATCGGTTGATGAACAAAGAATACCCCATTTACAGCGGCCTTACCTTTGCTGCAAGCCAACTTTGCTGGTTAGACATCTTTGCCAGGTACTTATTCTTCTATCAGAAACCTCATTGCTCATTTACTAGCAGTCTGTAGCACTTCAAAACGTCGGACGATTTGGAAACTAATACTTAATTAACCTCTTACCTAGTACGTAGCTCTGCAAACTTCTTTGCAAGCCAGTGAAATCGAAATATACCTGGTAAGAGAGTTATATTCAATGGTCAACATGTCAACCCTTACGACTACCAAGCCAGGTTTTGCGGAATCAGTCAGAGATAAGTTGCAAGTTTTGAAAGAAGAAGAAACTTTGGCAGGACTTGGGCTACAAAATAGCAGTCATGGCCATTTGGTAAGCTCCTCCTCTTAGAATAAGTGTCGATACTTTAAACATCTCTGATCCCAAATTGAAAAATTGTCTCCGTAAGACCTTTGTGTCAAAACAACTAATATCTCGGATCATTGCATCGAAAAGTATGCTAATACATGGACTTGCATAAACCACCCTACATTGGTTACAAAATTTTACACATAATTTGTGTTAACTTTTTCAGATTCTTGCATATCAGAAGAAGTAGGAGAATACAGATGGACAATGTGAAGTTTAGTGCCAGCTTTGTTAGACTAGAACACAAGATGTTTCACATTGCTGTTGCAACATATGCAAGTATGGACAAACATGTAGATTTAATATATTGAATCTGAAATAGATTTGGTTTTAATTGTTGCACAAGAGTGGTTTATCTCATACAAACAGAGGAGTTTAGTTTAGGAGTAGTAGACCAAGTATTAGTAGGCATTTTTGGAAGCCAGATATGTATAAATTTATTGAATTTATTTGTTATTTTAATATCCAACATATGCTATTACCTTCAATCTTACTTTGTTCTTTTAATATATTTAAAGTTCTTACAGGTTGAATTTTTGAAAATTAAAATGAAGATTTGAGATGGTGTTTATTTTTAATTATCTATATTCACAATGTTCAAAGTCTCCTTTACATTTTAATATTGATTTTGAATGGCACAATTCTGATGGTTGAATGAAGTTCAATTCCTAAGTCATGTAAAAAGCTTGTTTGTTATTCGATTTAGGAGTGAGTATTTGATCGAGTTAAAATTTTGAATTGACGAATTTTGTTATCATTCAAACTTTATTTGAAAATTTTGAGTTAGGTTACGTTGTCCGAGTTTTTGTACAACTCTAAATTGATTGTCTAATTTTTTGTACAACTCTAATTTGGTTCTCCTACTATAATAAATTTTATGTCTTAGCCTAAAATCACTGACATGAATATTTTTTATATAAAGTTAAATATCCAAAAAAATGTACTTTTGAAGGATCATACTAGCGGTGAATGCACCTAGTCTTGGTGGGTGCATTCGTATCCTATTTTCGGAATTTTAAAAAAAATAAGTTTAATTGTGTTATTTTTAATAAAAAAAAATTAATTTTTTATCCTTGTAAAATTAATCATGGTGGTTCCCACCCTACTTTGAAAAATAAAACTTATCTTATCCACTCTTTCTCACCTCAATAATTCCATTAAATAAATATTTATCTGTTTGCATCAATCGATATAGAGCTCCAAAATTCATTAATTCCATTAAATTAACAATACCATACTCCTTCCATTTATTTATTTAATATAGCACCCTCCGTTCATGGCCGGGATCTTACTACTAAACTTGAAAAGGACTATATTTACATGCAACACCACCGCATATTCATTAGAAAGCAATCTTCTAGTCCCCTCCGCCACCGTCAGCCACCACTCAGCGGTGGTGCTTGCTCCGGGTCTCTCCACTGTAAAGCCTGTCAATTACAAACAAAGGATCCCATCAAAAATCAAACTTTCATATTTTACTCACTATACCCAGAAGTTATTAGCTCCCATGCAAAATCAAACTTTGCATGATTAATTTTTAATTCATTTTCTCAGTAACCAAACAGGCAACAACAACAACGTCAAAAGGAAGAATCTGTACGGACCAGTCATAAACAGTAGGAGAGTTTGGCTGAGGCTTGTCGAAAACTTCAGCACCGATACCTTTGGTAGCAAGGTTGCTACCTGGGTGGAACACGCTCCTCCACACGTTCTCCCTGCGCGCCGACACCGGCGTTGTCGGGGACGTCGGAGTCGTCGGGGTCACCGGCATCGTCGCCGACGAAGCTTCATCTGACAAAAAATGATTCATAATAATTCCAAGAGTGACAGACAAACTAAGACTTCAAAAATATCATCAAATGATCAAAAGCTAAATTGTTTTTTTTTCTTTCTTTTCACCTTTGGTCGACAAGGGCTGAGTGGTGGTGGTGATCTTCCTAAGCCGGCCAAGGCCACGCTCCGGTTGAGGGCCGGCCACGACGTCATCCCACAGCTTCTCTAGCAAAACCATTTTTGTTTATATTGTGATGCTTTTGGGTGCTATGTTTTGTCTCATTATATAGAGCAAGATTTAGCTGAAAATATCTTTCCTGTTCCTAGTAACATGCAACTGATTTTTGCTACTTCCAATCTTTTGACATTTGGACAAACTTCACTAATTTTAAGACATTCATCCCGAAATTATATGTAATTTTGATTTATTATGTAGTTTTTCCATTAAAATATTGACTATCATGGTAAGTTTTTAGCTTAAATTTATTTTAATTTAAGTTTTATTATATTCAGAGTTATTTTACATTAATTATATTGTAATTATGAATCTATTACTTATAATTGTATTTGTAACTTTTTTTTCTTCAAATTTATGTTTAAAATAAGAAATATTGGCAATAGAAGATTGAAGAGTGGAGATACCTAAATTATGGATAAGGATGAGGGGAGGACTGAGTAAACGAAATGGGCCCGCAAAATAATATCACACTTGGATAGAATTGTTTGTCCTGTTCTTCATCCAAAAATATTATGGCAAAATGATAAAAAGATGCCTTAACGTTTTGTATGTTTTGTTATTTGGCCCTTCATTTTTTTTAGAGTAAATAATTTTTAATGTTTTTATTTGGTCCGAATATATCTTTGTTGGATGAAAACTGTCAGTCAACAGCTGATGTTAACTGGACTTGTCACGTGTTAAGATCTGCTGATGTGTCAGCATCATATTCGACATGTGTCACCATTCGGTTCGGCCACGTGTAAAGAGGGTATAATAAAATAATTTAAAAAAAACTTACATGGCATATGTCACGTCAACCGATCATAAAGCGCGACAAGTCTAGTCAAAATCAGCCGTTGATCGTCAGTTCACTGACAGTTTCCAACCAACATGAGCATATTTGAATCAAATTTAAACATTACGGTTGTTTGCTCCAAAAAAAGAATAAGAGATCAAATGACAAAACATGCAAACGTAAGGGCATATTTTGTCATTTTGCCAAAAAATTATATAATGGGTCATTCTCATTACATTAATAATGATCTCAATCGATTAAAATCGGTCATTTCATTGTTTTGTTCATCTTATTTTTATCAGATAAATCTTCCCTCATACTTTTTTTTACATTAAGTTTAAAAAAATAGCTTTTATAAACCATAAGATACGGTGTGGTGGTTGCTCACCCGAGTCACATCATCCTTTAACCTTGAGATCAGGAGTTTAATTCTTACTAATTGGTCGAGTGATCAATGATGCTTATTTTATCTTATTTTTATAAAAAAAAATCAAATTCCGATAAAAAAAATATAATAACTTAACTTAATCAAATAATAATAATTTTTATAAGTCACCATTTAAGCAAGTTGATGATTAAAAAATAATGAGATAGTGATTTAAATTGATTGAGACTCTATAACCCATAATATAAATTTTCTTTCATCATAGACAAAAACAAAAACAATATGGTAATTGTATGCCAATTAACTCTGAAACTAAAAAAACATTTTTCCACTCTCACATATTCTCTACAACCGTTATTATTTTGGTTAAGTGTTTTTAAGTATTTTTTATTATTTTTAAGTTAATGGTAGTGGCTTTGTCCGTCTACCGGCGGTGATTTTTTTAATTTGTTTTTAACTTTTATTCTTTTCTTTGTTTTAATTTTTTTATTTTTCGTCAGTTGTTTTGGCATGTTCTTCATTTGTCGTTATGTCACGTTTTTTGCCCACCTCTATAGCACGCTGATATTGAAGACGTTTACAACCTGATGCATGTTACAATTGAATCTTGCCGCATAGCATTGCGTTGGTTGGTTGTTCGTGGAGTTAACCAAGACATTTTTTCTCTTTTTGTTAATTGAAGTAATTCAATGATTTGCGTTCTTCCAGTGAGCACTCTAAGATTTGACTATGGTGTTAGATTTGAAGGACACTGATGAAGATTTTATGAGAATATTTGATTTTACTATTCACGTTTGCATACTCTTTGTTTTTTATGTTTATTTTTGTATTTGAATGTATGTTTATCTGTGTATTTCTTCTCATTATTTTTATGAAATTTGGTGTTTGATTAAAAAAATTGTAATAGTGTGTTTAGATGTGGACACGTGTATCCATAGCCTTTGATCAAGGGATTGCCATTAGTTCCCCATTAATTATTACTATGTCTTATATAATACAATAGACTGACTATATTGTATGGAGTGGAAAGGAAGTAATGTTGAAAATGAAATTTTAGATAATATATTAGTGGACAAAGAATCACGTCTCGAAAATGAAATTTTAAATAATACTAAATTTTTCTTCCGGGGTTAAATAATTATTTATAAAAGTAAATTTTAAGCGTAAATCTAATAAATGATAATTAGTTAATTACTTATATTTTATCTAGTTAGACGTAGAAGTATTTTAATGTAAATAAACGAAGAATTAAACTTAAAGAGTTATGATAAGTGATACAAATTATATTAAGTAAATTGAGATGTAAATAAAACACAATACTATTAAATATTATTAAAATTACAATATAGTATAAAAATATGAATATTATATAAATACATTAAAGTGCAAATTTTATATAAAATAAAACCAATTATTTGTGCAATATAAATTAAAATTTTGGGTATGTATTGTGTGGATAGAAATAAAAATGAATTAAGACTTTGAGAACGATAAATAGTTTTATTTATTGAATTATTTGTTTTCATACAAAGTTTGTCGATGAATTTAAGCAATAATACTCATAGACAGAGGGACAGACACAGGGTGCGGCCCGCATCCCTTAAAAGTTTTTAGTTTCTTATATTTTATATATTTACTTTATATTTTTTATTGATAATTTAATTTTGTGCCTCTAAAATCTTATAATTTTGTATCCTTACCTTTCTAGTATAACTTCCTGATAGTTCGCACTCCCATACATAAAATCTTGTGTCCTTCCCTGCTCATATGAATACAACAAAGTCTTATAAACTCTGCAGATAACAATATTAAAAATCCTCTAATCTCTTATCTTGTGAAGATTTTTTTTTTGGAAATTGTGTTGGAAATAAAAATTGGTTGCCTTTTAGGGTTCAAATATATTTTTAGAAAATATTATTTAAAACTTTACTTTTTGAAAATATAATTTATATGTTTCAAATTTTTACTATTTTTTTACTTTTAAAAAAATCAAAAGAATGATGTTTAAAATTTTAAAAAATCTATTTTTAAATATATTTGAGAATTATTTTAACGCTTAAATAAGTTTTTGGTTTTTTAGTTTATTTTCAAAGTGGCATTTCTCATTGTGACATGTTACATGTTTTGGTGGTAACACATCATTATTATTGAAGTAATCGATAGATAAGGTGACGGTGACTCCGACATAAAAATATAAATATTTACTTTAGAACATTATGTATCTATAGTTAACAGAGACTATAGGTTCATGGGTTGTTTTTTAATTAATAATTCTCTAAATTGAATTGCTATGAGATATTATTCGAAAACCCTATTTGACATGAAATTTATATATACACTTTACATTCAATAAGCATCAAATAGATAATGTGAATTATATTAAAAATATAAATTATTAACATGTAAAAATATATTAGTATCATAACTAAATACAAAAAATAACAATAATACGATAAAAAAAATACAGACAACATACATAAGGATGATTAACGTTACTAATAAAATTTTTGTATAAACTTATTTTTCTAACAAGAAATCAGATTTTAATAATAAAAAAATACAACAAGGCACATCTCAAAACTTGAAGATAAATTTGATGGCTATGTTACCAATAAATTCTTATATAAAAATAAATAAAACATAAAAATTCAGAAGGCGTGAAAAGAGAAAACTAAAACCTTCCTTTGACTATATCCTTTATCATCCATAAAAATTCAACAAACAATTTTTTTTTGTTTTTATCCAACTACACATTTAAATAGTGATGTAAGAGAGATAATCAACAACATCAGTCTTGTATATTGACCTGCTAACAATTTTGAAAATATCGTCAAATTGTAACAAAAGAGATCTAACTATAGAAGATCGTTAACTTTTCCTGATCAGAGATATTCGCCGTGATGATTGCTACACGAATGCCAAATTATCACAAAGGTAGATGAGAAGTGTCATACCACAAATAAAAAATATGTCACGAAATATAAAAAATTCGTGACACAAAGACAAACAAAATAAAACAAAACGTATGAAGAGGAAAAAAATAAAACAAATTCTTATTAGGGACAAATTAATAAAGAAAATAAAAAAGATCTCCTTGCCAACGACATAAAAAAATAGAGAAAAGTTAAAAAAATCACTATGGAAAGAGAAAAATATAATTAACCCAGAATTTCTTCAACTTCAAGATGTATACATTTATCTTAAAACATAACCCACTTTTGTACTTAATAAGTATTTGTAATATTTTGTCAAAAAAATGTCTTTATAATATTTTTCAAAAAAAATAAATTCAAATTGAAATCAATCTTACTTGAGCTTTAACAATTGAAATTGAAGTAAGAATTGGATAAAGTGTTGAATTGGACCAGTTTAGTGTGATTTATCAATCGGGGCTGGAGAGACATTTGCTTGGGTTAGGATTGGGCTGTATGAATCTAATGGAGTGGACAATTCGGCTTTTTGACCCACAAAGCCATTCACCTCCAACCCAACCACTCAATTGTTTGTAACCAACTATAAGAAAAATAAAACAAATCAAACGGGTTTGGGTCCAAGTGATAGACAGTTTGATATCGCTTAAGCAGGTCTCGAATTGAAGGTCTTGTTTATACGAAAATTTCTGTTGGAAAATTCAACCTCCATACACAAGCTATATTCTGTCTAGGGATGGTAAAAAAACCGGGCTTCGACCCGGTCCAATATCATTGATTTTTTTTTCGACTTTTGAGACGAGTTTTAAAGAAGTTTGAGCCGGGTCGAGTTCGGGTTTGGGTGGAGATTCCTCGACCCGACCAACCTTGTTTATTTATAAATATATATATATATTATTTTTAATACTTTATTAATTTTTTTCGGGTCGGGTCAATTTTAACCAGTTTTTTATTAAAATTTTGGGGTCGATTCAAGATCAAATTATATTTTTATTATATTGGATCAGATCGGTCGAGGATAGAGATACATTAAACTCGGTCGGGTCGGATCGAGTCGAAACTTTAAATTTTCAAGGCGGCAAAAAAACCGCCCCATTGTGATCCTTAAATTTCTATCGTGGGTGGTTAAGTATTTTAAAGGCTAAACTATAAAATAAGTGCTCAAACTATGTCTCTTTTTTGTAATAGGTGCCTAAAGTATTTTTTGGTTAAAATAAGTGTCTAAACTTTTATTTTGGTTAAAATAGGTGTTTAAACTATCTTTTTTGCTGAAATAAGTGCTTAAATTTTTATTTGTTGCTTATTTTAAAGTTAATTTTGGCACCTACTTGAGCACTTATTTCAACAAAAAAAAAATAAAATTTAGGTACCTATTTCAGCCAAAAATAATTTAGGCACCTATTACAGCTAAAAACAAAATTTCATGCACCTATTTTAACCAAAAATACTTTAAGCACATATTACAAAAAAAAAACATAATTTAAACACTTATTTTATAGTTAAGTCTATTTTAAAGAAAGAATAAGATCTAAAATCAGGGCGAGCTGTTGCAATGATTGGGTTGTGGCCTCCAAATTTTTTATATTTAAAAATACATTGGAAAAATTGTAACCCCCTCGTCCCGGTCTGGTCGGATGACCGGTCCGAGTGGGCCACACGGGGAAAACCGAAGCGAAACCCGTTAAGGCTTCCCCTCGGTTAACGACGCAGAAAATTTCTTTTTATCTTATCTTGTCTACATGCATAATTTAGACCTAAGTGTGGCACAACAGCGGAAGATACGATCATAACATCAAACATCGACCAACCCAACATTTAAACAGCTCATTTTAACATTCTGCAGCAGGCCGTTTCGAAACGCCCATAGGGTGTTCCGAAACGCCTTGACTTAGTCAACGGGCCAGGGTCAACCATAAGGTGACCGTTCCGAAACAGGGGAGACCCGTATCGGAACGACCTTGACGGTCAATATCTCGTGGTCAACGAGATTTGACCGTTTCAGAACCTCAAAGGCCCGTTTCGGAACGGCTTCATCTCGCCAATTTCTCAAAATTCCAGTAGCGAAAACGTTCCGAAACGACCCTCATCCATTTCGAAACGGCAGGCCATATACACAGGGACCGTTCCGAAACAGGGGGACCCGTTCCGAAACACCCCCTGTCTGCAGACTTTTCTGGGCTGTTTTGAGGCACAAGGATGCCCCAAAACACCTCCAAAACACCATACACCAGCCAAGCATTTAAACCCAAGATATACCAACATTACTATCATGCTTTAACAAGGTTTGGACATGCCTAATACTAAAGCAACATCCCACAAACATGCATTCATTCAAAGATCACTCAAACACATTTATAAACTCTTAAGCATAAGGCTAACATTTCAAGCAAACAAATAGGCATGAGTTAACAATCATCATGGCAACACAACCATGCAAAAGCAATATATATAAAGGAGTCTACACATGCTCCTATCAACCAACAACAATCCAACAAAACCATACATGTCCCATTGCTCAAACCGTTACATGTTTAGATACTAAAATCCATACTTGATGAACTCAAGTCAAAATCACACTTGGAGGCTCTCCACTTGCCCGAGCAACCCACGAACTAAGGATCTGCAATGTTGAACAAAGAGAGCGTAAACAATGATGCTTAGTGAGGGTAAGCTCTAAAAACAAACCTCAACATTGCAGGGTCCGAGCACGATCTAGCCAAGGTAAGTCACAAACATACCAAAGGTCCACAAGATATATACATGAGCAAAGGACAATAATAAAGCCATGATCATACACTCAATTTCCATGATACATGTAATCACAACCAAGTATTCCAATAAGAACCATGAACCTCAACACATTGATATACACATCAAACAACATTGGCACCTAGTTAAGACCCGAATACGCGGATAGACATGTTGAAAACTCATATCCAACAACCACATTACCTCGGTGGGATTCCACTCATCACCGGTCTCGCGGAGGGGATTCCACTCATCCTCACGCCCCGTCGATGGGATTCCACTCATCACCGACTATATTCAATTACAATTTCGGGCGAACCCGTACTCCTCCTTGGTGACTCAACGCCACCAAGGTCACGCGCGACTTTAGACTCATGTGTACACACTAACATCCTAATGATCGATCATTTGTATCCAAGTTTACTAGTGCCAATATTTACTCACATCACATTACTCATTTCATAAACCTTGTGCTTAGCACATACTCACCAACAACCATCATTATGCATGTCTCAAGCATCATAAGTCCAATCTCATTTCACATGTATAAAGCAATATACATAGACATTCATATCGCAATTTATGCAAGACATACACAACCATAAAATGAGTTCAACCAAAGGCTCTAGATCAAGTTTAGGATTAGGCTACCACCCTAATCCTAACTCTAGGCGGGTCTACCAAGTCCAACCTAGTCCATATACTCGAACCAACCAATTTAAAACCGTTTTAAACAATTAACCACTCACCTAAGCTTCCAAGCCCAACGACCAAGCAAGCGACAACCTTCAACTCCCCGGATTTGGTCCCAAAGTCTCTTCCATGTTTCCTCTTGCTTCAAGTCAAACAAAACACTTACATTACTTCCCAATTCAATGCTAATTCAATCATCAATCTACTTTGCAACTCACAACCCATTTCCACAATTTTCCAAACCACATAACATCTCCAAAGACCCAATTTTCGGACTCCCACAACCAAGGACTGAAATACCCAATTTCAAGCACCCAAATGGCTTCCAAAACACCCCAAATCACCTCCTAACATAGGTAAACCATCAGCCCTTCAATTCCAACATTAAACCTCTCAAAAACCCAATTTTTCATACCTTAAAATTTGCCCTAAATACCCACTATGAAAATTCACTCAAAATCAACCAAATTAAGATATGTTGCAAGTTTCATCATGATTAAGCATAACCCCAAAACAATTTCTCAAAACAAATTGAAAAACCCCATAAAACCCCCAAATTTCCATATGAACCCTAATTCCCAAAACTCACTATTTTTGAAATTTGAAACAATAGATAAGTAGAGAATGGAGAGGAGGTTAAGAAAATATATTTACCTTTTAATTTGGTGTAGAAATCGGCTAGCAAAGCTAATGGAATAGTAACTAGGGTTTAGGAGTGTTTGAAAATGGGGGAGGGTTTTGAAATTAGTAAAGGAGAAAATGAAGAGGAAGATGACAACTTTTATGGAAAAGTTGTCTTCCTTTATTTAAAATGTGGGTAAATTACAACTTTGGTCCCTCCCTCATTATTAAGACTCAAATAGGTCATTATTTAAAGTAGGTTTATTTTTAATTAGATTCTATTTGACTCGGACAACAACCCGGCTACCTCCTAGGCCCTAGACACGGGTGTTACAAAAATTGTCCATTTAAGTCCAATCTTTTATTATTTGAACTTTACCCCTCATTTTATGATTATTTATATTTCATCCTTCGTAAGTCGTAAGTCGTAACCTTGATTCTTGACTTCATCCTCCAAATTTTTGACTTCATTTTACGGGAATTAGTTTCGTTTTAAAATTTTTTAATAGTCTTAAGGTGATTGCAAGATAATATTTGTTCATATATATTTTGACAATGTACATACACCTTACAGACAAAACGAATTGAACTCATGTCTCCTAAGATGAACATTATTGACTTTTCTACTGTGACCACTTGTTGGGTTCATTTCCGTTTCAGAATTAAGTTACCTCTAAGTCTTTGCAAAGATATTCATGTTTGCTGAGCATGCCTAGGTTGCTATTGGTTGGATTAATAGGGGAAGTCTTGAGATTTCGAGTGTTTAGATTTGAATCTTATTAAATATTAGTATTATATATACATTAATTAATTGCAATTGTAATTATAAAATATATAAGCCTGTTTTATTTAACATTAATGATTTGAGGCAATCTTTTTTAGGTGAGTAAGATAACGAAAAAGGAAAAAGTAATGGACACGCCATTATTTTCATTTGATAGGTACAATGCAACATGTAGGGATGGCAGACGGGTACAATTTCGTGGATTCCGCACCGCACCTGCCCCAGTTGGGGTGGGGATGGGTATGAGTTTGGTGGGTAGTGGGCGGGTGTGGATGTAAAAAGTCATACCCGCCGCGGGTAGTGGGTAGGTGGTGGATTTAAGACCTTACCCACCCCGCACCCGCCCGCCCCGCATTCGCCCGCCTCGCACCCGTCTTCCCCGTATGCTACCCGCCATATTATGTGGCTTTGAAGATATCTAATTCAATATAAAATTTGTTTTCTTTATTCAAATTTTAAGTTCATTGCTTTAGTTCTTTGCATTGTCTTACCCTCAGATTTATCACATAATAACTAACTTACACCGGTGCAAGTTAGTCATAGTTAATTAGCTATAGTTCAGTAGAACTTACACCGGCGTAAGTTAGTTATACCACATCACAAGTTAATAGTGTTAGGGTCGGGGGCGTTTTAAATGACGGAAGAAAACTTCAGGAGGCACATTAAACGCATCCAAAATTCAGGCACCACATTGAATTTTCCGTCAAAGTACATGGGGCATTGGTGCCATTATCCCTTCATGTTTTATGTGATATGGTTGCTTCCAGGCGGGCGGGTAGGCGGGTATAGGCGGGTACGAGATGGGTAATGGGTATCTAATTGGGTGGTGGGTGTGGGGATGGATTTAAGAATATACCTACGTGGGCGGGTGTGGATTTGAAAATTATACCCACCGTAGGTGGTGGGTAGGTGGTGGATATGAAAATTTTAAGTGGGTATGAGGATGGGGAGGGGGTATCCGCACCCGCCCCGCCCATTTGTCATCCCTAGCAACATGAAGCAAGTTGGCTAATTAAGTAATTATAATCTAACTATTAATTAACAAATTTAATATTGCTTTAAATAGATTAAATGAAAAATAAATTTATAAAAAATAAGGTCTCACCTCAACAGACAATAAAAGTCCATTTGAGAATGATGAGTATACTACGTGCGACGAATACTGTTGAACACTACTAACGATGAACACCGTTGAACATCATTAAATTTATTAATAAAAATTAAAATTTTCAATAACTCAACATATAATTAATAATTATTTTAAAAAAATCAATTAAATTATTTTCTATTTATATTAAAATTTTGAATTTTTTAATAAGGTTAAACTACGTATTTAGTAGCTCACATATTTCTGTCTTTCTATTTTAGTACCCAAACTATTTTTTTTAACAAAATGGTACCTAGTTTGTTCAACGGTGTTCGTCGCACTTTGTAGAATTTTTCATTTGAAAAAGTAAGACCAAGAACTCAAGAATTGGTCTTAATAATAAAGGGTAAACTACTGCAGGGGTCACTCTCGTTTAGCGTTTGTACAGAGTTAGTCACCACTTTTGAAAAGTGCCAATTAGTAGTCATCTACGTTTTCGATGTGTAAATACTTGGTCACTCCGACGTTATACTCCGTTAGTCCCCTAACGGATTGCTGATGTGGCGGAATTAAAATAAGGATAAATTACTGCAATAGTCATTAAAATTTATCTCATGTACATTTTTTCTCCTCAATTTAAAAAAGTAAACATTATAGTCACTAATAAAAATGTTTCTTTATAATTTCACCCTTAAATTTTTAAAAATTTATTTTTCAATCCTAAAACTTTACAATCAATTAACACAATAATATTATAAATGCTTAGATGAAAAATAGGTGCCCAAAGTATGCCCTTTGAAACTTAGGTGCCCAAATTGCTCCTATTTAATAACTCAAACTTAAAAATTTAGTCCACTAACTACTAAAAAATTCGAGTTATTGGAATTTCTATTTTATAATTCAAACTTTATTTTGAATTTTTGAGTCGAGTTTATGAAATTATGAGTCGAGTATTTTCACATCAAACCAAAAAATTTAATTTTTTCGAGTCAAGTCGAGTTATTGGAATTTCTATTTTATAATTCAAACTTTATTTTGAATTTTTGAGTCGATTTTATGAAATTATGAGTCGAGTATTTTCACTTCAAACCTAAAAATTTAATTTTTTCGAATCAAGTAGAGTGTTGCACTTCCCTACATATAATTTTTAATTTTAATCCGTGCGAAAAAATAAAAGGTCGTCGGAACTTACGTAGCTCCGATAGAGGCTCTGCCGACGTCGGTTGGACTCGGAACCTTAGGGGTTTTGCTCGCCGCCACGTCAGGAGCCCGGATCTGGTGTCCGTCTCGCGAATGGACGGCAACCGATGCCGGAAAATGCGAGAAACAGTGGCGTCGATTGGTTTCTTGCCAGAGCTTCAATCGAGATTTACTGGAGGAAGGCGGCCCGACGACGCGCGTGGTTGCCATGGATGAGATCGCGACGACGTGGCGCCTCTAACGATGTAAGCGGTGACCACCACCGCCCGACGGTGACGGAGATCGACGACGGCCGATCGGGAAGGTGAACAAGCAATAGTAGAGTCCGAAGTTTTTCTTGGGACAAACACGGATTACAATTAAAAATTATATGTAGGGAAGTGCAACACTCGACTTGATTCGAAAAAATTAAATTTTTAGGTTTGATGTGAAAATACTCGACTCATAATTTCATAAACTCGACTCAAAAATTCAAAATAAAGTTTGAATTATAAAATAGAAATTCCAATAACTTGAATTTTTTAGTAGTTAGTGGACTAAATTTTTAAGTTTGAGTTATTAAATAGGAGCAATTTGGGCACCTAAGTTTCAAAGGGTATACTTTGGGCACCTATTTTTCATCTAAGCATTTATAATATTGTTGTACTAATTGATTGTAAAGTTTTAGGATTGAAAAATGAATTTTTAAAAATTTAAGGGTGAAATTATAAAGAAACATTTTTATTAGTGGCTATAATGTTTACTTTTTTAAATTGAGGAGAAAAAATGTACATGAGATAAATTTTAATGGCTATTGCAGTAATTTATCCTTATTTTAATTTCGCCACATCAGCAATCCGTTAGGGGACTAACGGAGTATAACGTCGGAGTGACCAAGTATTTACACATCGAAAACGTAGAGGACTACTAATTGACACTTTTTAAAAGTGATGTCTATCTCTGTACAAACGCTAAATGAGAGTGACCACTACAGTTGTTTACCCAATAATAAATTGTATGTGTTTCACCTAGGTGATTTAGGTTAGAACAGTTTAATCTAAATGAATGTGTAAATTTATCTAGATCTAAAATCGAATACATATATCATCTTATACCAAAATAAAATAATAGAAATGGACAAAATAACAAAAAAAATTGATATATTATTTTCTCCACTGTCCTTTTTAGCTTTATATTTTTTATATAGATAAATAAAAAATTATATATTTCTCACACTTTCTGCTTGAGCGCGAAACGTGGAGCATCACGAGGGATCCGCCTTGTCTTTTTAAATCATGGCGGCAGCAGCCAATGGGTCCCACCAAAAACCAAACATCTTTTAACGTAAACACGCCGACCGGCCGGCGTTACTGTCTGTCCTTATCCGACACGTCACCTTTTCTTTAATTTTTTTATTCCATTTAATAAATAGGGTAAAATACCTAGATCATCACTCAACTTTGCCATGCGACTTATTTTGATAATTCAACTTTTAAAATAATCAGTTTTAGCACTAGACTTTAAACATTGACCTATTTTTGTCATTTTACCATTAAATCTCTAACATTGTTATGACGTGGAAATAAAAATATATATTGTTATGAATTTTTCGGTGAATTAAAACCAGTATGCTCTTACTCTTCATTATCATTCAGGCACTGGAAGGTGTAGACTCCGAAACTCAATTAGACGAAAATACGAACCGTGGGTATCAAGTTTATAATATTTGTACCCTTTTATTAGTCTCTAAGAAAGAAATGTTGTACTTCGGTTCTTAGTTATTTACTTGAATGGCAAACCCATGAAATTGTAAATGCTTTTTTTACATTTAAGCATTGTTATTCTGTTGTCTCTTGTAGAATAAGGTTTGTTTTGATCAGCTGGAGTAGACTTTTCGGGCAAAGTCAAGTTTTGTTGAGTCAGATTGTCACTAAGATGGTAAGATCACTAAAGATCATCAAAGGTTTGTTTATTTAAAGTTGACTCACCGTTTATCCAATTTAAAATTATAGGGGAGAGTGTTCCAATTGAGAAACTTTGTAGAGCTGCTATATTGAAGAATCAATTTGCTGAGACCGTTCTAAAAGCTCGAGATAAGACAATCGAGAAAAGACCTTAAACCTTAAACCTTAAACTCTAAACCTATTCTTTTTTAAGCGTCTCTTACTCTGTATTAGGGTAAAATTGTGGACGCAAAATAATTGCGTCGTGAGCGAGAAGAACTTAAACGTCAAATGAAGAAAGATTTGAACTCCGGTAGAGTTTTCTGGGTTTACAAAATGCAATACAAAAATATATATATTTTTTATTTTCACGTCATAATAATGTTAGAAATTTAGCGGTGGAGTGACCGAAATAGGTCAATGTTTAAAGTTTAGTGCTAAAATTGATCATTTTAAAAATTGAGTAATCAAAATAGGCCACAGAGCTAAGTCGAGTGATGATTTAAATATTCTACCCTAATAAATATTTGAAAGAGACTTTATGCATAGCATCCCATAACATAACAGATATTCCCTCCTTGTCTTATTTTTTTCTTCACATCTTATTTTCGCGGTTTATGATGTTAATTAAAATTTAAAAATATGATTCATTAATTGGTCGAGTGATTAAAAGTTTAAAATATTCATATTATTTTATTTTATATAAGTTCGAATCTCGATATTTACATCAAAAAATTAAGAATGTATTACCTTTTATTTAATTAGTAAAAAAGATAAAATCAAATTGTAATTAATTAATTAAAGTGACAATTATCGTATCAGTAAATGGGTATATCAAGATAGGAATAATGTTGTTTTAATAGTCTTAATGTGATTACAAGATAATATATGATCATATTTTTTAAATCTTTTGATAACAAACACCTTGCAGACAAAATTATTCGAACCCGAGTCTCTTAAGATAAACATCATTATCTTTTTCACATATAGCACTCGTTAAGTTCAATAGGAAGGATGTTTAAAATATTAAGGGGTTAAGCAACAATAATAATAATATAATGACATTACAAAGTTATTGTTTAATTAATGTTTTAATGCAGTTATATATATAAATAAAAAAGAACGCTTACGGGTACTGTAAGCTCTTGAATTAAAAAAAAATCAAGTCTCTAAATATATGTTGCATCCTTGTAAGTTTTTATACCTTAAAATTTTATCAATTCACCCATTTAATCAACATTGACTTTTAAATCTTAAATTTTTTTGTATTTGTTCATGCAATGTGTCGCATTACAATATTTTCACTTAATATTTCTAATTTTGTTTAATTTAATTTAATTTTAAAAAAATCATACAAAACTTATAAAAAATAATTTTTTAAAAAATCTATAAATGCCATATGACACAAAATGTAGTGTATCACATAATAAGAACATCTCGAGATAAATATCATTAAAAAATTATGGTTAAAATTGATAAATGACTTAATCGATCTAATTTATTCTTTGAGGATTTAATTAAATAAAAAAATTGAAACTTGAATTGATTTTTTTTTTTTAAGGATTTTGAGCACCCGAAATTGGTGAGAAAGTGAAACAGATATGGACGCCTGGAAGACCGAGGGGCCCACCAAAAGCGGCAGCCGCGCATTCACCTCATTTCCCACTTCCAACGCCCGCCTTCACGTGGGACCCGGTTTTGTCTCCTTTTGTTGGCTCTTATGAAATAATTTTATTTCCGAAAAAAAATACAAAAAAGGACGATTATGATAATGATTAGATTTGGAAACACAAATCCCACGCAAAGATCGGACGGTCGTATACCACGTACAGTCCCGACACGGATCTCGAGAAATACCCAACCTATCCCCAGTCAACGTGCGGAATTTTACCTTTCGGTTTCCTAACGAAAAACCCGCTCTTTTGTTAAATACCATAATTCTACGCGCCACTTGTTTTCATCCACCTACGTACACCATGGGTCCCACCACCCATATTCTTTTGAAAGTCATGCCACCTGTCCTCGCTTCTCATCTCCAAGGTAAAAGTATTGGCTCAGTCCTTGTACTATTCTCAGTTTTGGAATCTGGTCCTCAATCAGAATTGCTAAATCCAATTTTTGTTTGAAATGTATAAATCCAAATTTTAAATACGCTGGAGGGATCAAAAGCAAATTTATGGCAAACTATTTGCAAAGAGGAAAATCACAAAGGAATTATAGCGCATCTTTTTTAATTATACATGTATATTTAAAATTTATTATTGTTAAAAATATAAAAAAATATATTTTATAAACTTTTAATTAAATATTTTTAAACTATATATTTTAAAAATTTTAAGTACTTAGAGTATTTAAAATAATCATAATTAAAGTTTAAAAATTTTTAACTTTTAAAAAAGTTTAAAAAAAATGACAAAATTAATGGGAGGGGGAGTATTTATTTTCTCATTGTTTTGGATACTTTGGACAAATCTGGCGTTGGGAACATTTGTTAATATATGCTTTTCATTTCAAATGTCCTAAAATTGCAATTACCGTTACGGCGTTACCCCATCTTTGGTTTCAGTATTGTTTTTTTTAAATATATCTTTGACAAATCTAAAAAATTTAACATTTTTTATCCGATAACATAAAAACAATTATATGTGTTATTGGTTTTTTAAAGTAAATAATTCTAATAATTTAACCTCGTAATATATAATAAAAATAATCAAAATATAACGTTTATTTCTATATTACATTTTTCAGGGATGAGTGTTCGTTTGAGTCAAGTATTTTTGAATTATTCGACTTAAAGTATCATATTTTATAATTCAAACTTTATTTAATTTTTTTAATTCGAGCCGAGTTTATGAAATTCGATCGAGCTCAAGTTTTCAAGTTCCCATACGAATATAATTGAAATTATTTATCATGTTATAGTACGATTTGATTTTAATTTAAACAAATTTCTCTAATCATATAAGATATGCGTATATATTTCTTTATATTTTTCACGTGTGACATATATATATATATATATATATATATATATATATATATATCAGTAAAATTTGAGGGACACAACTATAACTTAAAAATAATCTAATAATCATTAAAAGTTTTGAGTTATTCGAATTTTCATTTTACAACTCGAATTTTATTTGATTTTTTGAGTCAAATTTTTTTCGCATAGAGTCAAGTCGAAAAAATTCAATTTTTTTCAAGTCTAATTTTGATCACTCTTACTCTCACCTATAAATTGTTCGATATTATATACTTATTTAGGTAAAATATAATAATTATATAAGTATCATATCTTATTATATTATTTACACAGTATCGTTATATTTTCTTTATATAATCACTCATTTTTACATAATTCAAATTAAAATTTCGCATTTTTATAATAATTATTGCTTTCAGAAAAAAAACTATTTATTCTAAATAATTAAATTTGAAAAACAATTAATTTTTACATATTATTTTTTTAAAACATACGTTATAAAGATCATAAACAATTGTTATGATAAATTATATGATTTTAGTTGTTGAACACTTGAACTATCTTTATAAATATTTAAAATTTACATATTTTACACTTGTTAGTAATGAATTTTATTTTTTTTAGATTTTGTTTTTCTGATTAAGATTTTTTTCCAACAATACAAATAAAGAAAGTTGATATTAAATAAATTAAACCCAACAACAGAAAAAAAATACCTAAACTTTATCTTGAAGACAATAATTGATAAGAATGGCCGGAATTATTTTCACTGATTCCGGCAACCATTTTTATTATCATAAATTCCATATATTAGTTGAACGAAAATGGAAACAAATGGCTGAAGAAAACTTTTTAGTGCTTAATTCATTGGAAATAATACAGTAACTAGAGATTTAACAACGGAGAAATTGACGTTTCTCTGCTGCAAAAATGGATGCTTTTTCAGCTAAACTATTCACATAATCTGGGCTGCCGTGAATTTTACGATCGGGCGGTTGCCACCGTAGATCACATCAAAATATGCAGTAATTTTATCTCCTTTTTTGGGTCTCATTTTCTCTAATCTACCTTCGATTTAATGGACGGAAAATTGAAACTTTATAGCTTTCCCGGTTGGGAGATCGGCGAATATGAAAAAAAAAATCAGGCGATTTCCGGAAGAGCGGGCTGGTTGAGATCGATGTTCAGAAGCGGGCGCGACTTGACCTCGTGGTGGTTCAAATCTACGACGGATGATGAATCGGAGTCGCTTTGTACACCGCCATTAAACGTAGACCCGTGAAAATCATGTTGATGATCGAATCTCAGCCGTTGAAGCTGCTGGCCGTTCACTACACCGGGCCGGACGAACGGGTCAAAGTAAAAAACTTTGCGCCCCGCAATATACGGCATCAGCGCAGCTTGCTGGAACGGAAACCTAACCGCCGTGGGTACGTAACCGGAAACCGCCTCACCTTGTACGAGATTGAGATCCAACGGCGAAGAATCGATCATCAGAGCCGGCTCACGGCTTGAGGATTCCACGGTGCTACTCTGGCTAGGGCTATGGCTGTTGATAATTTTGTTGTTGATTTCATTACCCTTACTTTTACAGTCATTCCCGTTGATGAGATTTTCACAAGGAACGGGAAAATTAGTCTTAGCCTTGGCGCCGCGAAATTCTCGAGCGGCGTCGTCGTAGGCTCTGGCCGCTTCCTCAGCCGTATCAAAAGTCCCTAGCCAAACACGGCTCTTCTTCCCCGGATCTCTGATCTCGGCAGCGTAACGACCCCATGGACGCTTCCTAACTCCTCTAAAATGAACTTCATTGTTATTCCCGCCACCGTTGCCGGTTCCTTTGACGGCCGCCGTTTTCTCCCTCGGTGCCATCTCAAAATGGAAAAACTGTGCTTTCAAAGTACGGCGATGATTTTATGGTTTCCTTTGGTTTCGATAATGGGGATTTTGTGTGGGGTTGAGAGGAAACAGATGGCGGAGCAACGAGGAATTTATAGAAAGGGAAGAGTGGAATCGGCGAGGAATTAAAGCAGAGTCTATTGGAAGGGTACACGGTCAACGTGGGATTTCACTGAAGAGGGGGCGGCTGGTAGAATTGAGTGGGTGGCAGTTTCGTAATTTCATAAATCCAGATTACGTGGCAGTGGCACGTGGGTTTATCTTTGAACGATGCATTTATATGTCATCGTTATTACTATACTACATTATCTAACGGCTGTTTCATATAACACTGTTGGTTGCGTGCGGTTGTTTGGGGTTCTCCATCTCACGCTCGTTTCTGTCGCGTTCTTTCACACACCTTTTTATAAAAGGGTGAATTACACCGGATGTCACTTAGTTTTAAGTTTAGTAATAATTATGACAATTGATTATAGTTTTAGATTAAAAGTAAAGATTTAACCACTCAATTATAAGTTAAGGAACAAAAAAATTATTCAATTAAAATTTTGTAACAATCAAGTTATTATATCATTAAAATTGAAATAATTGATTGATATGATAACAATTTTAGTCCATAAAACTTATGCATTCTATTAATTGGATTTTAATTCGAAATAGTTCAATAATTTAACCCTTTATTTTTAAAAATTTCATCAGTGAAGTGACAGACTTTGTCTACCAGCATGCGACGTTATGGTCATAATGAGTATATTCTATTTATTTGTCAGCTCTGCAATAGTGAAGTGCTTATCTATTTAGCTATCACATCTGTTGATTATCGAACTAATGGGCAATAACATGAAGTGTGGTAAGTGGTCTGAGGGTATATCGAGATGGTGTAATGTATAAATTTTCAAATATTAATGGTCAAGTTTATTGAATTATTTCAAATTAGGATCAAATCAATGTAATGCATAAGTTTCAGGACTAAATTTGTTATTATTTCAAATCATTGTTTCAATTTTGGTGACATATTTGTTTGTCACAAAAATTTAATTAATTGACATATTTGTTTTTAAATTTATAATAAAAAACACAATTTTTAATTTAAAAAAATATTTTTACTATTAAATTTATAATTAATTGACATGTTTATTACTAAACCTATAACTAAATAACATTTAGTTTATTTTGCCATTTCTATATAAGTGGGGAATGGAGCGCGTGTGGTACTGATGTGAAGTGAGAAATGAGGGGAGTGAGTTTTCAAAAAAGCTGTCGGCATATTCTGCTAACTTGCCGCGTGGCATTGGTTTATTTATTTCTCTCTCTTTTTTTTATGTTATTGATACGCTAAATGGGCAATTTTGAATCAATAATCTCTTTTAAATAATTATTAGGGAAAATGGCTCTCAACAAATATTATTTGGCAAAATGACTTCCAAACTTGCCACGTCGTTGAACCTCGCGTTGTGTAAGAAGCGAGGTCTGATATCGCGTTCTGCATAACGCGAGGTCTGATATCCCTTTTAATCTGTAGATGATATTCAGCAAATTATTCCACAAATATCGCGTTCTGCATAACGCGATATCAAACCTCGCTTCCTACACATCGCGAGGTTCACCGACGTGGCAAGTTTGACGGTCATTTTTCCAAATAATATTTTTTGAGAGCCATTTTCTTTAATAATTATTTAAAAGAGATTATTTATTCAAAAATGCCCGATAAATGAGGAGTGGGGAGCGGTGGCTAGTGGCTACCCCGGCCCGACAGAGTTCCCTTTGAACCGCTCGCTTCGCTTGGACCAACAGGTGTTGCTGAATGGGTCCGCCACGTCTGGTTTGTTCCACAACGCGTGTTGATTGGAACTTAACGCTCGTGGAAAAAACAAAAAGGTTTCTCACTCAAACCCCTGCCAGCCCACATGATTTGTTCCTGACGTCTAGTATCAATTTCACCCGACAGCTCTCCTCCTCACTCCCTTTCATCAATACGTGAAACGCACGCTCTCCCCTTTCACAGTTACCCACTCTTTCCACCACAATGGCAGTCTCTCAAATTTTAGGGTGATTTTAATATGGTCACCAAAATTTTAAAATTTTTATTACAGTCATTGAACTTTTAATTCGCTCTCATTACGATTATTGTCGTTAATTGCCGTTAAAAAATATGATGTGGCACGTTAACTTTTAAAAAATACAGTTATTAATTTCCCCTCTATTATTATTATTAAAGTAAATTGTAGAGATCATCACTCAACAATCTTCTCACTTCTATTTTGTTCACTCAATTTTCAATTTTTCTTATTTAATAACTGAACTTTTTACATCAAACATTTTTTGTCACTCGCGAATATTTTATTATTATTTATAATTTTTTAATATTATTTAATATTAAAATAATTTAAAATAAATAATAAAATTTTAAAATTATTTAAATAATCGCCGCCACTGTCATCACCCGTCGGCCACCGTCGACCATGACTGCCTTCAAAATCGGTGGCCGTTTGACCCCCACTTGCATCGGGTGACTCGTTTTGACACGCTGAGTTCGAATCCAATAGTTGTTTCACCGGAAAATGTCTTGAAACTCGCAAATCTTGATATAATTTTTTTGGTTTTCTCACTTTCGATCTTTTTTCATGGATTTCAGAGCACTTTCTGGCAAAATAAAGGCCGAATTCGAACTTAATGGAGTGAGACGAAGTAACCGGTGAAATATAAAACCGAACGACCACCATCTACGACCGTCGGCGGCGGCGAATGGTGGCTGACGCACAATATGATTTTTCTTTTTCTTTTTTCTTTTGAATTATTTTATATTAAATAATAAAAAAATTTAAAATAATAATACAATATTCATGAGTAACCAATAAACGTTTGATATATAAAGTTTAATTATTAAATAAAAAAATAAAAATTGAGTGACTAAAATAAGAGTAAGAAAATTGTTGAGTGATGATTGGTACAATTTACCCTCATTATTACTATTATTGTTATTATTTTGGTTTGATCAGCTTAGGAGTCATAACGATAGGATGGAAGATTGTTGTATGATATAATCATGAAATAATTAAGTGAATAATAGCTAAAGGTGTGTTTCCATATTTCAATAATAAACAGATAAATTAGGGAGAGAAAATCTTACACCATATATATATATATATATATATATATATATAAGATCTTGTTTTTTAATATGATGTTTTTTCTAGAAATTTCGTATATTATTATATATGATATTTATTGTTATTATATTAATATTTTGTTGTGTGGGGGACAAGGACTAGGAGGGTGTGGCTGCCCATGGAATTTCCAAAGATTTTTCACTTTCCATAAGACAGCCACCAATTTTCAGCTACCGGCTGTTGGGCGGCCCCACACCTTTGAAATTAATATTAGGGTAAACTACCATAATGCTCACTTACGTTTGGGTGGTGTACACTGATTTTAAAAATTAAACTGAACTTTATGCTCATTTGGGTGTAAACTTATCCTCACTGAAACGTTTTTATCGTTAACATTTAACGCAAAGCTGATTTGACAGATTAAATGTTAATTAATAAAAGGCTTAATACCCAAATAGGTGCTCAAACTATGTTTGTGGATCACCTTTGGTGCTTAAAGTTTCAATTTTGGTCATTAAATTAAGTACCATTGAGCACCACTAACGATGAACATCGCTGAGCACCATTAAATTAATTTATAATGATTAAAAATCTAAAAAACTTAACGTATAATATAAATTATTTAAAAATCTAAAAGTAAATTATTTAAAATAAAATATTAATTACATTATTGGTCATATATTATATATTTATTTTTTTATAAATATTTCGATCATATACCAATTCTAAATTCAAAAACCTTAAATATTTTTTTCTTACCATTGAAGCCGCCGCCGTGGTTTGCCTCTTCTACCGGCAAGATAGTCAATCTAGTTGGAGTGTTTTTTTTTTTTTTTTTGCAAATGTAAATCCGGTAATTGCCTGGGAATTTCAACTTGATTTTATGCGTAAGGCATAACTTGAATGTTCCTGGGTACATTAATCCAACTTGTTCTTTGGGAACGACATTATCTTCGACTTAAAATGTTGTTTAGCTAACAAAATAATTTTTCTGGGAACGACGGCTACGCAGGGAGGGAAGTACGGTGACGACTATCTCACCGACTGAATCACTAATGGCGGCGACGGCTTCAATGGCAAGAAAAAAGTATTTAGGAATAGTAGTTGATCGAATTATTTTTTTTAAATTAAAAATATAATATATATGGACAATAATGTAATTAATATTTTAATTTAAATAATTTACTTTTAAATTTTTATATAGAATTATACGTTAAATCTTTTAAATTTTTAATCATTATAAATTAATTTAATGGTGCTCATCGTTGTTGTTCAGCGGTGCTCGTCGAGCGTTGTAAAATTTTCTTTAAGTTTTACATGTTTTTTGAATCACTAGTGAAATAAATGATTAAAATTAAAAATATGATATGCGTCTGATTAACGTGGGATTACACGTGGGAAAGAGCAGGTGGGAGACTGAAAAGAGTGATGGCCATGCAAGAGAATATTTATTTTATTATTAAAAAAATTATAAATAAAAAAGGAAATAGAAAAAAGAAAATGCATGAATCACGTTGACTCAAGTCACTCAACAGAACAGCTGGCCCGGCTTTCACTTTATGTCTATTCCAATTTCCACCCATCACCATTCATCTGTGTGTAGGCGTTCAAAATTTGACTTGATTCAAAAAAAAATATTCAATTTAATTTGATGTGAAAATATTTAACTTAATTCATAAGTTAATAAATTTGACCCGGAAAAATTTTAAATAATGTTTAAATTACAAAATAGATATTTAAATAACTCAAAACTTTTAGTAGTTAGCGGACTGATTTTAAACTTTATGTCAAATTTTTCAATTATGTCTGAATATATCACATATGAATATATATATATATATATTTCTGTGCGTGTATATAGTTATATAAAACTGTTTAATTTATAATTAATTAATATCATAACATTACAAATGTTTACAAATAAATTTAAATATAAACACGAACAATTTGATTCAATTTGACTCAGGGGCGGAGCCATGATCGAATATTGGCAGGGGCCAAAATATTGAATTTAAAAAATGCAAGGGCTTATTACGTATTTAAACTCAAAATTCATGAGGCATGACCTAATTTGTCTAATATTTAAATGTATAAGGACCTAAATTGACCAAAAATTTTGAGGATACATGCTCATTCCTCTTTAATTCAACCTAGAGGTGTAAATGAACAAAGTGTTCGACGAATTGTTATTGACCTGTTCCTATAACGTTCGTTTATTAAGCTGAATAAACGAGTATGCATAATTTTTTATGTCCGTTTAATAAACGAACGAATATGAACAGAGATGTATTCCGTTCGTTTATGTTCATGTGCAAGCTCGTTTAAAAGCTCATTTACTTGGTTTTCATTTTCCTTTTATTTTTTGTACATTTTATTTTGAAAATATTGGTGAATGTATGGACTAAATTGAATATGTGATGAACTTTTGAGTTCAAACTGTGAAGCCTAATGAGCTTAAAGACTAGTAGTGTGATTCCACCATTAGGCGAACATATAAATGAACATGTTAGCGGTCATATAAATGAACATGTTCACGAACGTTAAGCAAGCGAACACGAACACAATCAAAGACAAATAAACAAACACGGACATGATTTTAAAAATTTAAAAACGAACAAAAAATGAACACATTTAAATATAAATAAACGAACACGAACAAAATTTTATTCATTCAAGCTCGGTTCATTTATACTCCTAGTTCAACCCCTACTTGAATATATATTTAATAAACTCTCATATTTTTAACTTGAATAATTATTTTTATAGGGACCAAATTATTATTGAACCAAAATTATCAAATAATAAAATTTTATAACCGGAACAGGGGCCGCGGCCGGGGCCCCTTGGGCTTCAAGGGAGTTCCGCCCTAATTTGACTCGAATTTTATAAACTCGACTAATTCATAAAATTTCAATCTGCCCATATTGAACATTTTTTCTTTAGATTTATGTTGTTCACTATGTACTTATTTATTTATTAATTAAATGTCTTTTTTTTGATAAAAAAACATTTTTAAATTAGACAAAAAAAATATGAGTTTATTTTAACATTTCAACACGGCTTCCTCCTATTTACAAGACAGATGAAAGTTTCTGTTTTCCATGTTTTTAAATAAAAATAAAACATCGCAATCTCATTTTTATGAATTTCAAAGGGGTACAAAACTTCCAAAGTCAAGCAAAAATGTGAAAGGTTTTGTATGACACGGAAGTGAGAATTGGGTGTAACAAAAAGTCAAATATAAAATCTCTATGTATTTGAAATAAATGTTAAAATTAAAGGTCCATCTTTTATTTGAAATAAATGTTAAAATCGACGATCGATCTTTTTAGACGTGGTTCATATAAAATTTGATATTTTTAAAAGAGTCATGTAAGTTTAATTTAGATCAAATATTGTTATGTTATGTATACACATAATTAATTTCGGCAAATGTTTTAAATTTACGTCCCACATTTTAAATTAGTCACCCGTCTTTGATTATATGAATTAATGTAAAATAGTATACAAATTTAGTAAATAATTTAAAAAAATATATTATTTTCAAATTCAAATATAATAATAAAAAGTATTAACCCCAATTAAAATAATTGTATAATAGTAAGAAAATGATTGTGTTGATTAGTTGGCATTATTTTAATTAAAGGAAATGCATAATTTAACATGAATACAATTACACAATGAGTATACAAAAAAGATAGTAATTTTTATTTGTAACTAAAGGACAGAAAATTTATGAAACAAAATTGTAAATGAGAAGGGAGATTAATATATATATATATATATTTATATAATCTGATTAAATTAAGTATTTTTTTATACCGATGGTAAATAAATATTACTTCGACACGAGTGGTTAAGAAGTCATCATTTTTTAACTTCGATTAAAATTATATTGTTTGATCAATACATCCATGTTCTTAATATTGTACAAATTTTAAAATGGAAATTCAGAATTATTTTATTATTATGTTTTAATTTGTAAAACGATTCATGTATTTTAATTATTTAAATAGTACTGTTTCAAGTTAATTAGAATGTCTGATAGTTTGAGACTAATATAAAATTCAAGCTATAATTTTTTTATTAGCAAGAAGTATGATTTTATTAAACGAAATCATACATGCCAGGACATGAACATACTCCTTATTAAAAACTTCCCTAAACTTAAATAGAGAAAAAATAATATCACATAATCATGTTAAAACAACAAACGAAATAAAGATCTGGAAAATATACAATTAGCAAACTATAATTTAAAGACGTTTTGCGCAAATAATTTCAGGTCACGCGTTTATAATATAACATCGTATTTTATCATTTTTGAAAGATCAAACTCTTGTGTGAACAACCATATTTGTTTGGGTACTTATGCGTGTTTGATCAATTAACTCGCACCCATTTTTGGATGCTAGTTTTTTACTTGGAGTCCAAACAAAATAAATAACACAACAACTGTTTGACATTATTCCCAAGAGAAAAAAAAACATTTTCAACCAAAGAATCGCCTCCATAGGAAATTTGCTCAATATTTTAGATGATTTGCACACGTCAGTGGAGAACAATGTCAAAACCCAGGGCCGGATTCTAGTTTTGATTGACAAAGGAGTGTCAATCTAGAAGCATTTGGGTTGTTACAACCCCTTTTGTGTCCAAATTCATTCACTTGTCAGACAAAAACTATTGTCCAAATTGAAGTTGTAACATTGTTGTGATGTCAAGGTGTGTAGTATTTAGTTTTATTGAGAGTCGAGTCAATTGGAGACAGTCGAATAGGGGTGGACATTCGATAGAGTCGAGTGGAATTTTTTGAGTTAGTAGAGTTGATGAGTCGTATTTTATAACTCAAACTTTATTTAAATTTTTTTCGAGTTGTTCGAGTTTCTGTTAAGGGCATGCCCATTTTCTCGTTCTCCAAACAGGCTCTCGAAAGGAAAACCGCAACAAACTCCGAAAAGAAGAGGCGGAGAAGTGTAGAGGTTTTAGCATCGGAATCAATGGCGACGACGAGAGGGACGCAAAAGCAACAGGAGCAAGAAACCAACGGAGAAGAAGAAGCCAGTGTTTGTGAAAGTGGATCAGCTAAAACCAGGTACCAACGGCCACACCTTAATCGCCAAGGTCTTGTCGTCTAACACGGTCCTTCAAAAGGGCCGACCGGCTCCTCAAAATCTCCGCCAAATCCGCATCGCGGAGTGCCTTGTCGGAGACGAGACCGACACTATCTTCTTTACTGCTCGTAATGACCAAGGTCCATTTTTTATCCCTTTTCTGCTTTATAATGTTAACATCCTGTAGTTTAGTTGGTACTAGTTGAGAGTATTTCCCAGACTGTTTCTCCCGCGCGATCGAATCGCATCTGGATATTTAACTATCGAGGCTTTCATGGGGGAAACTACAAATATCATCATGAGCATGAAATTCTAACTTTTCTGAGCCAATTTTCCATATGATTACTGTTTCTTCCCATCACTGTTCAAATTAAATGTAGCAAACATTATGAAGATAATAAAATAACATCAGCATCATCATGTGATCCTATATCTTTCGAGTACAAAACCTTCAATACCACTTGCCTTAGAAACCATTTATCGAAAACTTTGCTCGACCGCTCAGACATTCATCATGCATCATCATTGCAATCTGAGTGAAACAACAAATCATTATTCTCCAAATAACAATCTGTCTCTAAATCACAAGCAAAACCCTTATCAACCGAAATGAATTCCTTAGATAACACGCAACAGTTAAGCGAGTCTAAATATTCGGAAAATAAACAAACACAGCGAATAACAGAACTTGGTTCCAATTTTCAGAAGTTCAAAACTAATTTCAAGACAATCAGATAGCTTATTTTATAAGAATATTTGAACAATATTTCATCTGTCATCTCCAAAACAATGAGAGACATAGCATTCAACCTCGTCTTTTTTACATTAATTCAGAAAGATAATTTTCTCAACTACACTACTGAAGAAGAATCCAGTAGCAGTTCCAAAAAGGCTTAACAATGTAAAACTAATAAAAGCATCCCTTTGTATGCTTCCTTCATCTAGTCTCGTCTTGCCCTACAAAAGGAGAAAATAATTTTACATTCTTTCATTTCGTTTACGCGACAGAGGAGCAACGTATCCAAAAAGAAGGTGAAAGAGGAAGTATAATACGAAACATTTGGCGATTACTTTAGAGTGGTTGTTGCTCATCTACAATACTTCCATGCTTAGTATAGACAGCCTAATCCCTCATAATTTCTAGTTCCTAATGCTTTCGGAGTACATAACACGATATGTAATAAAGTTCGAACATAACATGATATGCTCGAAGTTCATATTTTAGGAACCATCAAAGAGTTGAATTTTCTCACATGAATTGGCACCCTTTTAACTCTTAAGATCAAATATGGGTTTCTTTGATTATGGTTCTAAGACCCAAATACTTCTCAGAAGGAACTATGCATTATAATTTACACCACACTTAATTCAACTTTCATTGAATCAATTATAAAAAGTAGCGAACTTTCTAGGCAGTTTAAAACGTTAGAAACTGAATGCTTGAAAACCCAATAGATAAAAATGATAAACATGAAAAGGGAGTGGATAGGAATACCTTCAGGAGTCCAACCGGAGCTCCGGCGAGAGGCGGAAAGCATAGAAGTCAGCAAAGCTGAGGCGGTGGCTGTGTGATACGGCAGCATCGTTTCCACACAGCAGCTCAGCTCCACCGGTGACCTTTCTCAAATTCATTCAAAACTATCAGTGTTATAATCAACTTATCTCCGAATAGAATTAAAACAAGAGGGATTAATATCTATTACCTGAAAACGCGAGAAGAGAGCGGGTTTTGCTTGGAGATCCGAATGGGAGAGCAAGTGGGTCGTGGCATGGTCTTGGGTACAGTAGCCACTCTAGAAGCGGCGGTTGCTCGGAATGCGGCGGAGCGGAGGACTGACCTTGCGGCGGACATTATGGAGGGTTTTGTGATTTTGGGCGAGGGGTTTTAGGCTTTCGAATGGGTTTTGCTTTTGCATTTAGCACTGCTGTATTTTTTTATACCTTCGATGGTTGATTAATTAATTAAGAATTATTGGTTCGTACGTACTTTTGAAAAAAATTGTTACTCTTGAATTTTTTTCCTTTAAATTGTGAAGAAAAAAATATGATTTTTTAACCGATGAAAATTGTTGTTGATTATATATATGATGAGATGGTTTACGGTATGGATGTAAATGAGCTTAGTCGAGTGTTAACTAAGCTTTAACCGAGTTCAATTTGAGTAATTTGTGATCTGTCTTGTCTCATTTAATGCTTTATTAAGGAAAAAAAAATAGCTACACAAATGGTGTAGAGTTTAAACAAGCTTGTTAATTTTAGGACCTAGGGTGTTAGTTTAGGGTTTAAAAGTTTAGATTGTTGAATTTAAAATTTAGGATTTAGATTTTAGGATTTAAGACTTATGTTTAGGGTTTATGTTTTATGGTTTCAAGTTTAGGAATTTAGATTTTAAATTTAAAAAATTTAGTATATTTTATTTTCGAATAGCTCGCAAGCTTTTCGAGTCGAGTATCGAGTAGCTCGACTCGGCTCGTTAAGAACCCGAACTAAGTGTTGACTAAACTTTAATCGAGTCGAACTCGAATAACTCGTGATCTATCTCATCTCATTTACTGTCCTAATTTAGAGGGAATGATGATGTGATGATTTAAGGTGAATTATCACGCGACATAATAATTTAAATGGTTTTTTAAAAATATATGATGGTTTAAATGTTTTTTAAATTTTTTGAGAGTTTATTTGATTTTCAAGTAAAACAATAATAATTTAGAAATTATTTTAAATTTATTGTTTTTGAAAAATTAAATATTAAAAAGACCTGAGCTGAATTAAATTAAAATTATTTTATAATTTGTTTAACAGAATAAATAAATAAATAAACCTTAATTTTATGGATGAAAATTTTGTCTATCATAAATTTAAACCAAAGACCTTGCCTATGAAGTAAATCATTACACTTTTGAACTAACCAGTTGCGAGAGAATCAATAAATTGTTTTTTTGAAAATGATTCATCCTTCTCGAACGTAACATATTACTCTCTGTTATGCTGCGTTCTTTAAGTGTGTTTGTTCTCCCTTATTCCTTGTCATTATAAGTATTTGTGAAATAAGAAACAATTTTGATGAAAAAAATTTGATTTGTGTGGACTCTTCTCCCAATTAACGAAAAGATCTTGGCGGAATTGTCATATATCAAATTGAGTACAATTTTGTACAAAAATAGTCTACTTGCTTCTCAAGAAGAGATGAGAAACATGCTCAATATCATTTAATTGAATAATTGACTTAAATTCTTGTTATTTGAAGAAATTCTCTATTTCAATTAATATTTTTTACGAAAAATAAACATGCGATAACAAAACTAGTCTAAGACGAAAATTTTGATTACTTAATTTGCATGTTTTTTAATTTTATATTATAGATTGAGACTAAATTTATTTTTACGAAAAATACACACCACTAACGCTACAATCTTTTAATTTTTTTAATATTTTTAAATAATTATTAAAATTCTCAAAATTTCGAAACACAAATAATTATATTTAAAAACAAAGTTAAATTTTGGGTTTGATAACTTTTTTCATCTTTTTTGTCCTCAATCCCACTAATATTACCTCTAATTTAGGTTGACTCGACACATATATTTTTATTTATAATGAGAATGTGTTGCAGGTTATTCTAAATATGCATGGAGGTTGGGTTAACGCCGCCTTGTAATTGGAACGGCAACATTGAAGCATCGAAGATTTTGAATTTATAATCTCTTAAACTCGATTAAGAACAAATGAGCCGAATTTAAGAAGTTGTACTTAATTTTTAACACATTTTAAGTTTATTTATTTATAAAATAAAAATATTATTAAATAATAATTATTATCGTTAAATATCTCAATTAATTATGAAACTCAAACATTAAAACATATTATAAATAATTAATAAAAACATATGAATTAAATCCAAAAATGCATGCTGAAACATAATCTCAATGTCTGATATTACAAAATATTTTAAAATAATATTAAAATAATAGTCTGAAATAATTAAAAAGAGTTCATATTGAATAATAAAACATCCGAGTAAAAGGCGAGATGCTCCAAGTACCGAGTCACCTAAAGATTTTGAATATTTGAAAGAGAAATTAAGGGGGTGTAAGCTAAAGAGCTTAGTGTGTCTTTAAAGTGCAAACAAACACAAACAAAACTATAATTTATTTTTCTAATAAGGATTCTTAAAAACATATTAAATTTGATAAATTCAAATTACAATGTTATAATGTCCGATGCATGACTCATTACCCAACTATCCAATATCATATAGAGTGGAGGTTTCCCTCACTTTTTCTGAACACAATTCCGATCCCATGACTCAATGATATTATTTGAAAATTATAAATTCGAACTCTTTACAGTTTTCTTATTTTCGAAAACATGATGCTTGATTTTAAAACACGGTTTAATACGTCATGCATGGTGTTTCAAAACATTCACAAATTACAATTCGAATAATAAATCAAGTAAATATAAAACAACATTTATTTATAGCACAAGAAGAAGTTTCACTTTAAGCCACAATAGTTCTAATGCCTAGAAAGACGCGTCTCCAATACGAGTCTAACTAAATCAGAACTTATAATATAAAATTCTACATCAAAATCTATCACTTTGCCACCAAACTAAACATCACAAACAGTAATCCAAAAATTACTCACGTGTAAATCTCGTAGGATGTGCACAGTCGGTCTGAAAAATTAGAGGTAATTCATCGGCCTTAAAGTTGATACTTGAACACAAAAATAACTTGGGTCAAACCAATATTGTAACACCCTAAAAAAAATATGTCTATGTTGTTATGAAAAAAAAATGAATGAAATAAGAAAAAGATGAAATGTGTAGTCACAGGGGTTTGAACCCTTGACCTAGGGACAATGATCTCGAGCCTTAACCATTAGGCTAAGTTAGTATCTGATTATGATCTACCTAAACTCCTTTTTTAAGTTATTCAGTTTTGTTGTAAGGAAATAATAATAAAAGTCTGAAAAAAAAGGACCCATATGTGTTAATTATAATAAAAAAAAGAAGATAGATACCCAGATCTCTTATCCCCCTCTCGACCCCTCATCTTCTCCCCCACCGTCCGGCCCGATCTGCCTCCACCGCTGCGTCGTGGCCACCACCGCCAGCACCAGCAGAACCGCCGCGCTGTCCCGACCAAACCCTAGCCGCCACTCGCGCCGTATTGTTGCCGTCCGACGGGAGAAATGATTTGAAGGTTTGTCGAGAACCCATGGCGGCCTCCTCTGTTTTTCTTAGATTCCGGCCGTCTCCGTTGTCGTCTGGTCGCGTCGACGGCTCGAGTGTGTTCAGCATGAGTGGGTGAACCTAACCCTACCGGCCGATCGTTCGTTCGGCACCGGTAGAGCTTCGTCGGAGTTACGTAATAATCCGGCCACCTTGGACCTTTTGGGTAAGTTTTGTGATCTTTTCGATGTGCTTTTTGATGAGTATTAGTGATGGTTAAATTTTTCTGAGTGTAGGCTTTCGTTTTTCGGCAGAATCGAGTGATTTGGGGTCACCGGCGACATTCTGGCAGCAACTCCGATGAGTTTCCGACCGTGGTAAGTGAACCGGGTTCCACCCGGTCCAAACTGGTCTGAACCGGTCTGAAGTGGCCCAAACCCAAATCGAGCCCAAAACCCGACCCGTTGACCCGACCCGTCTGCTCAACCCGAAAACCCGAACCGAGTCAGCCGAGTCAACTCGTCCGAGTCAGCCGAGTCAACCCGTCCGAGTCAGCCCGAGTCAACTCAGTTGACCTTATCAGTTGACTGCTGACGTCAGCGTTGACCTGCTGACGTCAGCGTTGACTCTGACCCCGTTGACCGTTGACCTGCTGACGTCATCGTTGACTTTGACCGTTGACCAAAAAGTCAAATTTTCCGAAAAGTCTTATTTTATGTTTTTCGACGTCCTGAGTCCGATTTTGATGCCTGTTTTGCGAAATTCAGTCCCGAAAGCCTCCGAATCTGACCTTGAACCTAAACTTATATATTTGCTTGTTTATTCAGTTAAGTCTAATGCGAATAAGAACTGAAGTAGAATTTGTGTAATTGAAGGTATTCACGGCCCCTTGAATATGAATTGTTGATGGACGTCGAGTTCGAGTTCGAGTGCAATCGAATGGAGTTTCATGAATCGATAGATATAGCTCGGAGTTAAGGTAATACATTACTACCTTCTACATGCTTTTGTAACATGTTGATATTCGGTTATTTTTTTTTTACACGACCATGTTTGAGCGTATGATTATCTCCGATTATGACGGTCATTTATGAAATAAAAATAATAATGGCTAAGGCAATTATTCGAATATGTGGTTTGATAAATCGAAAGGACTCCCGAGTTCAGTAAGCGATTAATAAAAAAAAAAAAGAAAGAGAGTTTGATCTCTAGGTCTGATTATTTTGGCTAATGAATTACAAAAAATGCACTTGATGTATGAAAACGACTAAAATGCCTATATTAAAGGAAGTGGTCTGAGAATCTACACCAGATCCGGTAAAACTATCTTGTCCTTCTAAATATCTTGAAATTTGCTTGGGAAGTTATGGTAGCGAGGCTTCACGTTTGAGTCTGTAAATTGCTCAGATTCCTTTTTGAGATTGAATATTCTCTGAAGACAATTGCTAGAAAACAATTGTATGTTTGGACTAGACAAAGTCGCGTAAATTGCTGAATTGATCGAGATGACTGAAATGTTCGGTAATATTGATAAAGTTGAATCGGTCGGAATATCCATAATGATTAAAAAGAATAATGTATCCTCGGCACCAACTGTCAAATTAATCGAAATGATGAATATACCCTCGATATCGGAAAGGATTGAATAGTTGGAACACCTTTAGATATGAAGCATCTGAGATACCTGCGAATGTTGAAATGACTGAAGCTAACTCCAAAACTGGAATAAGGAATACCAATAAAGCTAGACAATATAACAACTCTAAAGTGGTAATTCACGGTCCGTGTTTGTTGGCCGTTTCTGATACTATCCTAGTTTTGGAAAGATACCATGTGACGACATGTTCGGGTTATTTGGAGAAAGTAATCAACGATTGGTAAGAGCAACATGTTTCCTCAAAAAGATAAATTCGATGCTATGGAACGAGTTCGAGGGTTATATGCAAGTTCAGGAATTTGGAAAATTATCGCTTGGGTACATGCTTGATCTCTCATAGTAAGTTCAGTGAATGAAGACGATCTGCTTTGTTGTTACGTTGTAATCAGTTCTGGAAATGGATGCTTAAGTTGTACTTATCCGATTATATTTCAAACTCCGTGTTAATGGTCTCAATTAGTTCAGAGGGACTCGAAAGCTTGATGAGCAATTAGAATTCCTAAATTCTGTACATCACAGTTTTTACCTTGTTGGTTCAGCTTACCAAATTACCCTCCGAAGGCCGGAATGACCAACAATACCCTCGTAAGCTTTAGCGATCGAATCACTCTCGATATATCTGAAATCTCAATGATTCTGATGCATCAACTTTCGATGTTAATTCGATCTGTCTTACTGAACTCCCCTATTCGTAGGGACTTCGTTCTGACATCAGTCTAAATGAATTAGGCCATAAAGCGTGTACCATGCATCTGTAAATACTTTCTGTTCTAAACCAAGGCAAAATGCTTAAAATTTAAAAGTATTATATTGTAATACGAAAGGAAAACAATTCTCTGATTTCTTACCTCTGTTATGAAAAATATATCTGATATATGACATTGAATACGAAATAATGATAATGATGATAAAATAAATTTGATACATGCCTCCTAGTATAAAAATAGATTTAATATTTATTTTTCTGCTATATTGTCTTCTGAATATAAATTGAAATTATCTGTGGTATATTATCTGGATATGAATGATGATCTGTAGGCTCAGCGCTGATAAGTCCTTCTGGACCCAAGCTCCTACGCCCAATGGGCCTAGGGTAAGTCTTTCTGTTAAGCTCCTACGCCCACGGGCCTAGGGTAAGTCTTTCTGGACCTAAGGCATCCCCTTAGGTAAGCTCCTACGCCCACGGGCCTAGGGTAAGTCTTTCTGGACCTAAGGCATCCCCTTAGGTAGGCTCCTACGCCTCAGGCCTAGGGTAAGACCTTCTGTATACAGTTCAGGGCGAATTGCATTTTAGAGTTCGGTGGAGAGTAGTTAAGTTAATTAATAGAACTTTCTGACCTCTTCTGAAACTTACCCTACTAAATTAATGTATCAATGTTGAACCCTTAGTAAACCTACATTTCGCACTTAATGGACCACTCTGAACTCCGTGATTCAACCTTTGAAATCTGAATCTCTTTTGAATCTCTGGCTTTAGACTACCTCTTACGGTTCGGGTGATCAAAATAGAACAACTCTGTGACCTCCTAACAATGCTTCACTGAATTATCGAATCGTAATTTGAGCTTACCGTTGTTTAATTCTTCATGAAAATGTTAAGTTGCCATATACCTACTTACACCTTTAGCATCTCCTGGTAGTTTGTATTACTGAGCTTTCCGAAGCTCACGTTGTTTTTCCATCACAGGTTAGAAGATCGACTTTGTCGAAGCTGTCAACGTCGGTATGAGAGTTTCTTTGGCTTGCTTGCAGAGTATGGTATCCGTATAATTAGGGGGCATGTATGTCATGTTTTTACTTATATTCAGATTTGAAACTTGTATTAATAATTTGTATCAAAGTTTTGTTTTATTGACTAAATGTTTATCTGAAATTGTATTTTAATTCAAAACTTGATTTATGATTTCAAATGGTTCAGCAAATTTGTTTATTTGAAATTTTATCGTGGGTCGCTCATGTGACCCTAATGTGACACCCTAGGATCCGTGGTAACGAATGGGCGGGTCTAGGGGGTTACAAATATTCAGTTCTCAAGACATTACTAAGTACAATAAATTATAAATAGTAAAACGAGGCTTTCAAGTTCGAATTAGATTCTGCTCGATCTAGCTCTAACAGTTAGATTGAGTTTGGGTCAGATAGGATCGAGTCTAATTAGAATTGAAGTCAGAAAAATTTCTTTAACACCACTATATGATGATCGCTAAGTATCTTTTAAAATAATAATAAGGCTTAAGGGTTACTTTTGCCCATGTAGTAGTCCTAATTTATCAATTTCGCCCCTATAATATTTTCGCATCAATTTAGCCTTTGAAGTAGTCGAATTGCATCACCGTTTGCCCCTTGACTGACGGAAGCCAACATTGATCGTTACGGTGCTGACGTGACAATTTACGATGCTAATGTGGTAGTTCACGTGTGAAAATGATGTGGCAAAGGGGCAAAATTAATTTTTCAAGTGAGTTCAAAGGCAAAACTGATATTCTGGTTGAGAGAAGGCAAAATTGATTTTAGACAAAAAAAATATGAGTAAAATATTAAAATAACATAAAAATTAATATATTTTTAATTTTTTTATTAATATATAACTAAAAATAAAATAATTAAAAAAATGTAAAAATAAATAAAAAATTATAAAATTAAAATAGCATAAACTAATAAATTATAAATTATTCAATAATTAAAACTTTAAATATTTATAAAATATTAACCTTCAAAAAAAAATTTAGACGCTTTTAGTTTTTTTTCTCTTCAAAGAAGGTAAGGAACAAAGGATCTTAAAATAGGGTTAATGTGATTCTCTCAACCGAACAAAAATATTCTACCTTTTTTAGTGCCCCTATCTCTCAACTATAAAATTAAACTCTACACTCTAAGTCTTATTTCTAAACCACAAACATTAAACCGTGTACAAAATAAACATCATTTAGCCGGTGATCAAAGGCCTATAAGAAAACAATGGGTGAGGACATGGATATAGAGAGGGGGGGCAAGGAAGAGCTGTTGGTGCAAATGGAATGGCAAATCACAAGAAGAGGCACTGAACTGAGTGAGAGTTTGTAAACAAGCACATAAATTTTTCTTGATTTATAAATTGAACCACAAAATTTTAAATTAAGTCTCATAGTTCTAAATTTTTTCAATTTAACACTCAAACTCAATTAGAGTTTTTAATTAAATTCTTAAATTTCTAAGATTTCAAATTAGGGATTTTAAATTTAATATTTTTTTGAATTAAGGGAAAATTAGGGTCTTTCAAAAGTGTTTCTCTTTGGCGCTTGCTGGTTCAATCCTTGTACAATTCATCTATAAAATTTTATCAAGAAAATTGAAAATCAAGATCCGACATGTACGTTGAAAGATGAATTTCGCAGTTGATAAGCTTGTTGGGTTCTCCCGAGTTAAGCCGGTTGTAACCCCCCTAAACCCGACCAAAGGCTATGGGCCGAATCTAGGAAGTTAGATTGAAAACGTAACCCTCAAGTAATTTATTTATTAGGTTTCCAGAAATCAATACACAACATATTAATTTAAAACAGTATCGTTTATCATTGAAATTTTTATCTCGAAAACGTAGTCGTATATATAAGAAAATCCAAAACAGAGTAGGAAAAATATCACATTAAAATCCCCATGCATGCTAAACAGTTTTAAAATCCCGAATAAAAATAATCGAGTTTACATAAAACTCCAAATAATAAAATAATCGCAATAAAACCGAAATAAAACTGGAAACTAAGAATATCCATACAAAAACAATAATAAATCTGATAACTGTGGTCCTCCAAGTACCGAACTCCTATGTCTGAGAGTCTGAAATAGAAGCTAAGGGGGGGTCAGCTATTAAGCTCAGTGTGTCTCTAAGGTGCATCAGACAGAAAATCACAAGAATCATACAGTCAACATAGTCATTCCAACAGTCATTCGAATATACAGATATGCAAAGCACGATGCACCTAATTCTATGTCATGAACACATCTACATCACCGTCCGAAGAGGAAGGTTCCCCTGAACCACTCTCTACATCGTCACCATCCGAAGTGGAACTCAGCCCGAAGGGTGAAACCACTGATCCGAAGTGGAATTCAACCCGAAGGATGAAACCACTGAACTTCTGCCGTACATATCCCACCCGAATGATATGACATGAATGTTCTGATTTCAATCTGAATGCAACATCAATAGTCCGAAAATGCATGAACAATTAGTCCGAAAATGCACGAGCATTTAGTCCGATAATTAACTATTCAGAATCCGATGTATGATGTTTAACAGAATGACATACAACATATCACATAGTCCAGATCACAACATATCACATAGCCCAGATCTCATCATATCACATAGCCCAGATCTCATCATATCACATAGTCCAGATCACAACATATCACATAGCCCAGTTCACAACATATTTTACAATCAACCATCACATAGCAACAACATATTTCACAGTCAAACATCACACAACATCAACACATATAGTATAGCACAAGTAGAGAACACACCTCAGACAACAAACAGCTCAACGTCGGGAGTGACGTCTCCCACGCTCAAATCTAGAAGCAGACGAAACAGGATAGACACCTACAAAGATTCACTAATCAAAATTCTCTACTACTATGTCATAATCTACTACACAGAAAATTTATTTAAATTCACATACGTGCGGAACTCGAAGGTTGAGACGCATGAGGTCGACCAGGCGGAGGAGGTGGAAGAATATCGGTGTCCAAATCTATGTCACCTGAACGCAAACGAAATTCGATTTCAGAAACTAATTAACATTTTCTTTTTAACTAAGCATAAAATTGAATAAAAGGGCTAAAAACAATTGTTCGGGATCGAATTTAGAAAAAGGGCTACGAATCTGGAATAGGGACGTCGAAAAACATAAAGTTGACTTTTGGCCCAAAAAGTCAACGCTGACGTCATCATGGTCAATGATGACGTCATCGCTGACGTCAGCCTGTATCATCATCACATCAGCAGATGACGTCACTACTGACGTCATCCGGCTTGGTCCAAAAGGCCTGGTTCGGTTTAGAGGGTCTAGCCCGGTTTAGTTATTGGTCGGTTCAGTCATATTTTCCGGTTTGGTTCTCAAAACCCACAATTTCAGTTAACAAACCCTAACCATAATTTCAATTTAATTTTCCCCAAATCAGATTATTCAAAACCCTAAATCTAGGAGCCCCACCCCAATGACGACGGCCGGCAAGCCCAACGACGGCCACGACTTACTTCGACCCCGACCTTCATACCAAAAACCGTGAACCACGGTGCTTACCAAGTCCGAACGGGGAAGGGGAACGACGGGGACGGCGACGCGAGAGGTTCGAAGGTTTCGGCCTCTCCTGTTCTGGCGAAGATGGCGGCGACGAAGGACACTGAGGGGCGGGTTTTGATCGGACGAGAAAGGGGAAGGCAACGGTGGTCACGGCTCAGCGAACGGACAACAGAAGCTCCCTCACCGGAGCTTGAACGGAAAACGAGGGCTTGGTTCGACGATAAGGAGAGAGGGAGGAACTATGCGGCTGAACTAAGAAAAATGGCAGATGAAGAGTCTTACAAGACTAAAAGGATTTTACCCTAAATTTTTGGGTAAATTACCCATTAAGGGTCTCTACTTCTACCCGCATCACAAAAGGGCCATCAAACTTCTATTTTTATTCAATCTAACCCCTAACTCAATTAGGTTTTAAACAAAATTCTCAATTAAATCTAGGTTTTAGAATTAGGGATTTCAATAAATTAGGGATTTTAATTTTAGGAGATTTTTAGGGTGTTACACCGGTGGGAGAGACTCTTAATGATGTGCCGCCTTTAGGATTGATGTCTACCGACAATCATGGGACTTAGTTGCCATTTTATGCTTTTGTTTTCATTGTATTAGCGGGAAAAAACAACTAACTTCACATCTATGATAACAAAAACAAATCATAAGTTCATTTCTGTCATTTTACATTTTTGCCATTAAACGTTTTTATCGAATTTATTACGATTTAGAAAATAAGAAATGAATACTCAAGTTCAATTTAAAAAATCTGAAAAAATATGATCGACCCAATTTTACCCCTACTTATTACTCCTTAAAGTGGCTAACTAAAAACCATGAGAGTACAATAATTGCTAGAGAACTTGGGAAGCTAAATTTGTATTTCAAAACTTGTTCAAGTGTACAAATGAGGGGCATGGTAGCTCCTTATTTATAGAAGAACACCCTTACATCCAACCACCATTAATGATACAAATGTACTACTAGGATTATACCATCCAGAAGTATCTATGATTAGAATACTACAGAAAATTCTAAAGATCTTTGGTCAATGGTAACTAACTTCAGGATCTATGGTGTGTAAGAGAAACCCTTGGCCATAGCTAAGCATCTGCTTCTGCAGGTGGAGCTGGAAACCTCTTTGAAGCTTCGACCCATGCCTTCGAATCTCGGTAATTTGTCGGTCTCCATCATCT
Organism: Hibiscus tridactylites; assembly: GCA_958450335.1. Lineage (NCBI taxonomy): Eukaryota > Viridiplantae > Streptophyta > Magnoliopsida > Malvales > Malvaceae > Hibiscus > Hibiscus tridactylites. The sequence goes on along the minus strand of OY288284.1, from coordinate 73,960,924 downwards.
CTGCTAAAGATATGTAGCGTAAGTGTTTATATGGAGTATAATTAAACTGCAGAGCAAAGAAGCTGGAGATAGAGAGAAAGTGGTCCAAATTGAATGCCATGGAAGGTCTGGAGACATGTGCAGTACGAGAATCCAAATAGTTGGGGTCCAAACAAGGGGCCGGAAATGATGATGGGTCGCACTTGGAGAAGCGACTCAACCTCCACGGACCGCACCACTTGGACGGGGGACTCATGCCCCAAGGCTGCTTTCTAGAGACACGATGACTTACACATAATTGGGTGATACAAATGTAACATTTAATAATTGGGTGACCCAAATATAACATTACCTATAATTGAGTGACCCAAGTGTAATTTTTAATAATTAAGTGACCCAAATGTAACATTACATATAATTGAGTGGCCTTTGTTGTAGTTTACCCAATTTTTTTTTTAACGTGAATTTGCAATTTTATTTCTAACTCAGCAAAAATCCTGCTACAGTGAATAAAGGATAAAATATTTCTACCCTTTTCGGTGCTCCTATTTAACACTAAAAAATATTATAAAATTAAATTTCAAGCCCTAACCCTAAATTCTAAATCTTAAACCATACACTTCTATACTTTAAAAAATACACTCTACTCTAAATTCCTTAAACCCTAAATTTTAGACCCTAAACTTAATTTTGAGCGTGAGAGCACAAGTAAGAATAAGAAATTTCTATTCGTGAATAAATTACAGGAAAAGAGATTTCTTTTGAGTAAACTAGTGAATGTTTAATTTTGGTCATATAGTCCTAAGAACATAATCAGTATACATGCCTTTAAACTATATCCAGGGACAGAGTCTTGGAGGGGCCGTTGTTAGGAATTTAAATTGTAGTTAAGATCAAGTTTTTCGCCGTGGTGTTTTATCGCAGTTGCGAATATAATGAATGTTATTGCGAACCGTTATTTGAATCTCTAACCGTTGTTCTTCCCAAAATTTTTGACATAATAACATTTAAAATCCTTTTTAATTTAAACAATTGTGCTCGAAGTCTGAACTAAAGAAAAACTTAAGCAAAATGCGATAAATCTGATCATTTCGATTCCTTATATATATGGGTTAAGTTAACTTATACAGTATAAAACTCTTTGAGTTTTACACGTTTTTAGATTGTTGAATGAGTGAAATATATGTATGAGATTAACAGTAGAATATGTGAAATATATATATATATATATATATATTCATTTGATAATGTCCCTAATTCTAAACCATGTGTCACCGAAAAAAACTTGTTAATTTGCAGAGAGGGGGAAGCCAATTCCATGGCGAGTGGTAGGGAAAACAACAAACAACATACTGCAGCAGACGCCGATCCCCACCGGCAGTGCCGTTAGGATCTCCTGAACTCGAGCCGACGGTGTCGGATAAAAGCAACTCACAACATTCTTATCAAACAATGCCACGGCAGCAAACACCAGTATCGACATTAAAGCATGCATGAAATCTATACACCGGAGTCGGTATTTGGCGGCGAATTCCGGCGGAAGAGTGGCCGAACCATCGATGACCCACATCCCATTTAGTGTAGCAAATCCATAACAGACATTCCCAGTCTTGTCTCTGAAACTATCGGTGAAGCTGGTCAGGAAACACGACAGTCCACAAAGCAGCACGAGGGCAGTCGTCATGGACCGAGAGACGGAGTCGCAGTCGCCTTGGTTGGTGAATATGGGGGAGAGGAGTTGGAAAGCTAGAACGGTGCCGGTGGGCAATAGGTTGGCCAAATGCGCGGTGCTTTGAAACGTTTGACTGATTGCAAGCTGAATAAGGGTTTTCTTTCCGGTATCGGTTTCCGGCGAATCTTGTAGGAGAGGTAGCTTTTGTTCACCGTGTTCTTGAGATTCTTCACTCTGTACCTTAATCTCCATAACTGAAGCTTTACCGATTCTCTTTGTTCTTACAATGATCTCACTTTGTTCATATGTTTGAACTGCGAAACTGTTTATTATTTATAAGGTTTGAATAGAGATGAGTGGAGGTAAAGGGAAGGAAGAGAATGAAGTGATTCCTTGTAAGGAAAAGAAACAAAAATTATTAGAAAAAAGGAAACCAATTTGCACCATTAATCAATAATGGGAGATCCCATTCCCACACTACACCAGGCTTGTTCTTTTGCGGCGTTTTTATTAGCCTATTGCGGCGTTTTTTAGCGCCGCTAAAAACTCTCCCGGCGCTAAGAAAAACGCCGCCAAAAACGCCGTTGATACTTGCGCCGCAAACGTTCGCGGCGTTTTTTGTGAACAAACGCCACAATAGATCTCGTTCTATACCGGCGTTTTGTTTTACAAACGCCGCAAAAAACCTGTTCTATAGCGGCGTTTTGTTTTACAAACGCCGCAAAAGGTCATACTCTGTAGCGGCGTTTTACCTGTCAAACGCCGCAATATGATGTGTTTTTAGCGGCGTTTGTTAAGAAAAACGCCGGTATTACTTCCTCTATGGCGGCGTTTTGCTGGCAAACACCGCAATTTGATCGTGACTTTTAGTGGCGTTTTTAGGTGCAAACGCCGCAAACCTTACTGCCCATTGAAAGTTCGTTTTGCATTATATTTATTACCCAAATTTAACCTGTGACATATCCAATCAAAGAAATAATTACAGAAATTAAGAAACAAATACTTAACAACAAGAAAATAAGTTCAAATCTATAACATTAAAGTGCAAATGTAATTCAACATTGTAGTTCAAAGTCAAAATGTATTTAAACTTTCGTTTAGTAGAATAAACATGACCAAACCTAATAAATCAACTAAGATGGAGGATTCTGCGGTGGGTTCTGCTTGAACATGGCCATCAGTTCTTGAAATTTATTTTCGAGACTCTTATATGATGCTTCTCTCTCTGCCTCTCTCGCTGCTCTCTCTGCTTCTCTCGCTTCTACTTCAGCTTTAAATTGAGTTAATTGTTGTTGTAAACGATTAACTTCTGCCTGGGAAGACCGGCTCTGTGATGGCATGTACTGCGACGATTGAGCACCAAAATATTTTGTTGGGGGTAACGAATGAACCTTGACATCGAACTCGACCATATCGTTCAGGACCCAAAACATCAGCAATAACTTGGTTGTCGATGTCATCCAAATTAGCAGAACCATTAGTTGAAGCTGTAGCTTCAAACTCTATCTTTTTGTCCTTCATTTTGGCCTAATAATCAATGAAGAAAATTATTAAAATCAAGTCAATAAAACAACATATACCAATTAAATATAGTTTTGAACATTACCTTGGGTTTCTTCAACTGTTTCCGGAACTTGTGAAGATCCAACACCGGATACTCCCTCATTATTTGAAACTTCCTCTTCTCGAGGAACTTGAACGATCCGCAAGTCACTTAATTTCCTTCTAGGCATAATATCTGTAACAAACAAACAACAAGTTTAGTAACTAGTAACTAATAACAATATTACTATCAATATATGTATTCGATAGCAAGTTAGAGTTAGAACATCTTACAACACAGAATTATCCACAACTTTGAAGGATGAACAGAAATGTGGAATCGCTCTCAACCTATTTTTTAAACATATTAAAAATAAATAATTAATATAGTTTGCATACAAAACAAAGTTTAAGCAATAGGCACATGATAAATTATCTATAGTATTATTTTAGTTTGTTTGAAAAATATCAATGTGAAAGTAATGCATTTATTATATCCACATTACTATGATAGATAGAAAGAAAGAAGAAACCAGAGTCAACACCAGTGCTATTATTTCAATCCATTTTTATATATAGGCACAGTGAAGGTAAGATGTGTAAAAGCTGAATTGCTTACCACTAGGATCACTACAACAAACCTCCACCTTCGAAAGATGCTTCAGCTTGTATAACTCAGCGGCCTGCATAATTTCAAAAAAAATTCATATGTAATGATCTCAAAAAATCCCACTTCAATTTTAGTTAATTGTGCTTGAAAGTTAACCGAACATAAAAGATTGAAACCAACCAATTTGTTATATCCAACAATAAATAGAAACCAACCAAAAAAATTAATGGACAAACAATTCAACCAAAAAAAATCAAAGATAATGTTTACTGAGATTTCATCGCAAAGATTGAATAGACAGAATTAGATTACTTGTCTTTCAATGGAGTAGTGGTGCCAACTGGTATATAGCTTTCCTTGGAATTACTAAGACCATCTACATGTTTACTTGGAATTACACATATACGGAAGTTGTGAAAAACACATAACCTTTTTGCGGTGTATGAGAATAATTTTGGATATTTGCAGGTTCACGAGCTCAATTATTGTAAATGAATGGCTCAACACCAAATGATTCCAGAACATTCTTTCTTTGAACCCAGCATATAGTATTTCTTTGATTTAGGATGCTTGCTCACCTATCTTAACGAGATATTATTTGTATTTGATAATAAAATTAGACATTTACATCTTATTTAAGAAAAAGATTCTGCAATCAAAGTTTTATATTATAATTGAAAAAGATAGAGCAACCAAAACAATATAAGAGTCTTACATTAACATCATAGTCAATACATGTTGTCGGCATGAGAAACTTGCTGCTCTTTCTTAATTGTGTAGTAGAAGATTTTAATGAGCCTTTTATTCTTCAACGAACTAAGTTTATTGGTTTTGGAAATTATGTCAGAAATAACTATAATCAAAGGACAGCATTTTCAAACTTGAAACCTACGCCCACGAATGAGGAAGGTGCTTTTACAGTTGAAATTCAGAATTTTTAGGGGAAAAAAAAAACAATTTCTCGACCAAATAATCTAATTCTGTTTGCTCCTAATTAGCTATGAGGTATGGAAGTGATTAAGCGAGCTCTTTGCTTTTTCTTATCGAAGGAAGAAATTAAAATCTGCAGTTTGGGAAAATCAAATGAAAAAAAAAATTACCGAGGAAAAATAACTAAAATCTGCAGTTTGGGAAAATCAAATTAAGGAAGAACTTGCCTGGGGAACGATTGACGGCGAGGAGGAGTTCCGGCGAGGAGGAGTTCCGACGAGGAGGAGTTCCGGCGAGGAGGAGCAACGGTGAGGAGGACAACGGTGAGGAGAAGTGCAGGTAAGGAGGAACGGCAGTGAGGAGCAGAGATGATAGACTTAGGGATTTCACGATTTGGGGGTCCATATTAGTCTTTAGATAATAAAACGCTGAGTTTAATCTATAGCGGCGTTTTGAACCCAAACGCCGCTAAAGGTGGAATACCGCGGCGCAATCCAAAAAAACGCCACTATAGGATGAAAATTGCGGCGTTTATTCCAAAACGCCACTATAAACATATTTTTAGAGTCGATCAATAGCGGCGTTTTTACCAAAAACGCCGCAAAAGGAGATATACTGCGGCGTTTCCTTCTTAAACGCCACTAAAGACGATACATACAATAAGCCTATAGCGGCGTTTGAGTTTAAAACGCCGCTCTTGGATTATCTTTACCGGCGTTTAATATAAAAACGCCACAATAGTTGTCAAGTTGTGGCGTTTCTTCTACAAACGCCGTGATAGGTTTTATTGTTGGCGGCGTTTGATCAATAAACGCCGCAAAATGTGCCGCAATAGAACAAGTCTGCTGTAGTGCCAATTGTCTTTTGGAAGAGCTTCACCTCTCTTAAATATTCATTTCAATTTATGTAGGTTCGAATTTCAATATTATCTTTAAAAATATCATTGTAACACTATTTAATTAAAAAAAATTAACATGACACGACTTCAAAACTAATTGTAAACACACAACATTAAAGGAGTCAAGTAATTGAACTTTTAAATATTTTAAATTAAAAATAATAAAAAATTTCTTGTAAAAATCTTCCCATCATTCAATTACCTTAAAATGTTTCATTCAAAAAAGAGTTTTGACTGATAAGTGTTGGGTATATTGGTAAGGTACATTGCACTTCTGAGGAGAAGACGCGTGTTCAAATTTTGAAAAAGATATTATTGGAAGGAGCAGCCAATTACCCCGAACATTAATCGTAAAATGGACATGTACATTAACTCTGGTCGATTTGTTCGGAATTTTAATGGTATAAAGTGAAAGAAGATTGGGTAACTTAAGGACTCATCGTGAGCGTTATGGATGGAAATCGCGTGTCCCTTTTATGCCCTCACTCAAAATAGTGAGTTTAGGGTTTAAGGTTATGAGTTGTGGTTAGGGTTTAGAAAATTAAGGGTAGAGTGTATTTTTTAGGTGTAGAGTTTAGGGATTAAGATGTGGAAATTAGGGTTAAAGTTTAAAATTTAATTTTTAAGTAATTTTTAGTGTGTGGCATAAAAAAGGGCAGAATTAGGGGCAGAGAAATTTTACCCTAGCGTTATATATATATGGAACCAAGCTCGAAAGTTAGATAAGTTGAAGGATTGCGTCATTTGTGTCCTGGTGGCAAAGGTAGATGTTCATCATCCCTTGGGACCTGGGTTCGAGCACCAGTAATGCATGTTGTGTGCTGTCTTTAAAAAGACTAAGAAAGTTGAACAGATGCTACCCTTGCATCGCACCAGCATATTCAAAAAAAATATTTGAAACAATTAGTATAAAATATTACCTCCAAAAATAAGTTTAAAGTAAAAAGAAATTGGTTTCTCATTTCACATGTTCATAGTGTTACCACATGGTGTTTTCAGAAAATTTTATTTTCATTTAAAACGTCCAAAAATATATTCTAAAAATATAGTAATTTATATTTTTAAAAATATAGTGTCTCATGGATCAATGATATCTCGTAAAATCCTCGAGACGTAACTTTCAAAACTGTTCAAAAAATTATTAATTCAATTTATCAAACGGTGACTTAAATGATTTAATTTTTTATTTTCCTAGTTAAATTTATCCGCAGTGGGCTGCATGTTTGGTTTTTTGTTTGGAGTCTAAAAATTTCTATTGAACAGAAAAATATGTCTCGGTCATCGTGCCAACATGTTTAGATCTAAAAATTCAAACGTGATTTTGGGAAAAGCAAGGTAAATGTCGCTTTTGCGTTTCGTCGTAATTTTTACACTATATTTTACACAATCATGATTTTTAAGAAAAAAACTCTCAAACATAAATCACCTTACTTTAAAACCAATTATACACAAAATTAATTTTATAAAATCACAGTGATCAAAAATCAATTCCATCACCACAAAACCAAACAAAAACGCAACGAGATTTGTGTGTTGCTTTACGGCAAATCAAGTTTGCTTAAACCATCTACTATTTGCTAAAAAGGGGGAAGTAAAATAACAGCACAATTGCTTGCACGCTATAGCTTGAAATCGGTGATGCGTTTTCCTGCTAACTGCAAGTTTTACCCAAAATATTTCAGCATTATTTATCTCCTATTAAAATCTCGATTCAAATCAATCAATCAATAAATCGAATATTAATAATTAATCTAAAAAACATAAAGTTATCCGTTATCATCACCAAATTCAAATCATAATAAAGACGTCTCAGTCCTAGTTGTAATTATATCATATGGTTAAAACTTTAATAAATTTTGGTGGGATATATATGAAGTTTGGCAAGGGTACACCACCCTTAAAATAAGGGCCATTTCTTGTTTGTTTATCCCTTTTTCCCCCTTCTTTTCCTTTCTTCCCTGGACAAAGGCAGTTTGAAGGACTTTTATTCAGTTGAACCGAAAAGAAACTTCCTATCCAACGAAGAATGATTTACTTTTCTAAATATATATATTGATAATATGCATGTTCGTCTTACGGTCTATATTCGGGGTGTGTGACTGCCTCTCCTAACAATGTCGTCTCCTTGTGAGTACAAGATGTCTTACCAATACACCCAACCCTTGTTGGTAAAAAATATATTTTTTTGATATTATTTTTTATTTTTTTCGAACTTGTTAATTTTATTTTTTTATGTAAAACATTATATAAAATACCAAATACATTAAATAATAGGATAAACTATCATAAAGATCACTTTTGTTTCGCTTTTACTCAATTTTTTTCATTGAAATTCAAAAAATTATGTTCCAAACATTTACATTATCAATTTGTTATAATTTGGTTATAGAATCATTAACTCTTATTATGTTGTACATATGATATATTAATAAAAAAATTAATTTTCAATTTAACCCCTAAACTAGAGATAAAACTTTAAATCAATCATCTCTTTTGTTAATCAAATCAAAATTATTTAAAAGCTATTAATTGAACTAAACAAAATTTGATTAATTTGATCAATTTTCGAATTAATCAAATTTTGTTATAAGTTTTAAGGTTTGTGCTTTTCTTTAATTATATTTGTTTAATTTCATTTATATATATATATATTGAATTTGTTCACTTACCATTTATAAGCCTAAAATATGTTTCTTAATTTACTAAGATCAAAATGCAGTAAACCAATTTGATAAAAAAAAATGTAGTAAACCAATCTGGGAAATTTATAAACCGTGGCATAAGAAGAGCTCGCTTTAATTTCCAAATTCTGCAGGTTTATTGATCAAATAGATATAGTTTTTAACACGAGCTTTATCATAATAAATTCATAGGAAAAATTAATTTTTTTAACACTTAATCTGGATATTTCTATAGGATAATTATTTGATACACTGATTGTGGAAACTAAAAGTTTCCACAAGCGCCTTAAATTTAGGGGTATGATTTAGGCTTAGTAGTATAGAATTTAAAGATTGTAAATAGAATTTAGGGTTTAGGGTTAAAATTTAGGGTTTATACGTTAAAACATAAACCCTCAACATATTACACTAAAACCTAACCCTAAGCCCTAAATTCTAACCATTGCCCCTAAATTCTAAACCCCTACGCACAAACCCCTAAACCCTACACCCTAAATTAAGTCCTTAAACCCTAAAATTAAGGCGCTTGTGGAAACTAAAAGTTTTCATCGCCAGTGTATTGGATATAAATCCATTTCTATAACCATTGAAACAAAAATTGACCATTTAAAATTATATAAAGACCGTACGATGAAAATGTTAAAAACCCAATCAATAGACTCAAACAAAATATAGATTCGAACAACACTAGAAATCGACGATTGAAGGATAAAGCTATCAACACTAACATTAAAAAATACATATGACCCTTATGGCATGTTGACAAAGCGGTCGTTACCACAACTCAATCGCGGACAAAAAAGGCAATTGTGAACGTGTATCAAATTCCAGCCCGAGAGTCCAAAGTAGAGACGATTGACATAATAACAAATAAACGTCATCTTGATCATTTGCGGCGATGACAAATACATTCACATAAGAGAACATAAAAAAATAAAGAACGGCCAAATGATCGAGAAAAAAAAAGATAAAAAACGCATAAAAGGCAAAGAAAAACATGTTGCAAAAGCAACTATATTATTATTAAAAACTAGAAGAAAAAAATGAAAATTAAAGGTTAGATGTATAGTAAACTAAAAGAAAAAAAGAAATATTAAGGTCGACAACTAACACTAAGATTAACACCGTTGTCGGCAAAATACAAATAAAAAAACGAAAAAGAAATTGAAATGACGGCTTGAGAGAAGAGAAAGATTAAAGTTTAAATAAAAATTAATTCTGTTAAAATAATTGAATAGATATCATTTATTTCTCATTCATCTAACAAACTAAAAAGAATATATAAAATTTTGAAATTTTAAATTGTGTTAACTGTTCCTACCTTATACACATGTAAATATAATCGATATAAAATCCTTTTTTATTGTGCGATAATTCTGTAACCTTTGACTGGTTTAATTTACTAATAAAAGCTTATGAATTAGCCTATAAAATTGGACCATACATACCTGTTAAAGTACTCATAACCCTAATAACTTTAAACTCGAAACCTAATTAAGCAAATGAAGAAGAACACTTTGATTTTCGTTGCCATTGTCGCCTGCCTTGTCTCCATTGTCTCGGCAAAATCAGGAGTTGCCACCTTTTATACAAAATATGTTCGTAAGTATATATTTATACATTTCTTTTCCAATTTTTTAATAAAATTTGCTATCAAATTTTGAATTATTTAACCAAATATTGTCATTTGCGGGTAGCTTCTGCATGCTACGCAGACAAGCCACAAGGCAACATGGTTGCTGCAGCCAGTGATGTACTGTGGAACAATGGGGCAGTGTGTGGGAAAAAGTACACCATAAAGTGCACCGGAGCTCGGAATGCTGTACCGCATCCATGCACCGGCAAGAGCGTTACAGTAAAAATCGTTGATCATTGTCCGGCGGGATGCGCGTCCACCATTGATCTTTCCAAAGAAGCCTTCACTCATATTGCCGATCCCGTTGCCGGCATCATTAACATCGACTACAAGAAGGCGAAGGACCATGATCATGATCTTTGAAAGTGTAATAATATTAATTATGTTTTTTTATTAAATTTATTATGATAAATAAGAGTTTTTGAAGTAATATACATTTGCTTTGTTTCAAATAAATGAATTAAAGTTTTGAACACGTTATACCTTTTAATCATACAATAATGAATTTAAATTTAAAATTAAATTGCTATGATGAATTTTGCAATATACGAAATAATTTAAGATCGACGTAAAATAATTATTAGAGTGAAAATTATGGGGTAAATAACCTACATAGTCCCTTGTTTATAGTTTTTTTTTTCTTAATTGCATCCCACGACTGAAATTATGAAATAGTCACTCGAGTTAACGAGAAATTTACATTGATCCATTTATGTTAAAAACTAACGGGGATAACGTGAAAGTTAAAAATATTGGCATGATACAAATTTAGTCATTAACTTTTACATTTTTATAATTTGATCAGGATTGGGTAACTTACTCAGATAGTCCCTTAAATATAGCTTGTTTATAGTTGTATCCCATGACTTTGGGAAGTTACAAAATAATCAACCGAATTAATGAAAAATTACAAGTTGATTTTTTTTGTTAAAAAAATGATGTGGGATGACATGACATTTAAAAAGCATTAACATAGTAATAAATTTAGTCTTTAACATTTACACATTGTTGTAATTTGATCTTAATTCTAAAATTTTAGCCCTCACATTTTAATTTTAGACCAATTTAATCTTTGTTATCTCATTTGCATTTTCTTCTACCCTCAACATTGTCAACCTCCACACATTGTTATAACAAAAAGAAAACAATTAAAAACAGCTGGAAATGAAATTAAAAAGAACCCAGATTTGAGAAGGTAGCAAAAAACCAATGTACCATTTCCTAATGAATAAAAGGAGAGGGAAAAAAAAGACAAAATGACCAGAATGGTTATCCCCTCGACTAAATTTGTCAATGATGGATCTAAAAATAAATAACTAACATAAAAGAATTCATATTTCAGAAGGCATACAAATTACAAAAACAATAATGAATTAAAGGAATTTCAAATTTCAGGGTGGACTTCTAATAGACATTTTATTTTAAATGTCTCAAATTTATGAAAAAATATTTTAAAAAATTGTTTTTATTATAATTTAAAATATTCGGTCATAGTTGGACATTTGTCATGTGTTGGTGAAACAAGTAAACAACATTATAGATCGTTTTATGTACTTATTTTTAAAATGTACACTAAACATGTAAAATTGTAATTTTAGCACTTTGACTCTCAACATTTCATTTTGAATCAAAATGGCTCCTCAATGAATAAAAATTGTTTGTTCACTAATGGTAAACCCCTTTATATGGTGTGACATAATACATGACGTCATATGCTAACATAACAATGTCACATTTACAAAGATTTTACAATCTGATCTTGAGAGAGAACAAACTCAAGCTTTTATTAGGGATAGCTCACGCCTTAATCACCCAATGTACGATGTCATGTAAGATCGTCATGCCATTTAAAGGTGTTTAATGTTAGTTAACTAACGATTTTCATCCATACAGGGGTCATTTTGACCCAAAATGAAACGTTGAGAGTCAAAGTGCTCCAAAAAATAAGGGCCAAAATAACTCTTCAGTCAAACGTTATGAGCATTTTTTAACATTATGCCTTAAATAAATTACTCTCTTTTGTTTCAGGAGAGGTGAATTTGCTCAATCTCAACATTGATAGAGACTTGAAAAAGTGTAAATTAAAATATTTAAGTCAACTAACTACAATTGTAAATACTATGATTAAACTATTCGTTTTTTAAACTGTCAATGATTAAAAATTTTGTTTTTACGATAGAGAAACTAAAATAAACTCTTAGGTACAACATATAAGGCCTCATAATCCTTTAGACCGCCCATGTTCAATAAACAATACCATTGTTAATTTGATTGCCACCACTTCAACTTGATTCGAATTCTCAACCTTGATAAAACACACACTTTACCAAGTACTGATAAAACTACTAAAATTCAAATCTCTTAAATAACATCATTTTCTTTTCGATTGTAACCGTTCGTTGGGTCAACTAAAATTAATTTTTAAATATACTTTAACTGATTTTTCTCAATATAAGGTATAAAGAAGACAAATATAGTAAAAACAATGTTGTTGTCACCTGCCCATGGACTCGCCGCATATGCCTCCTCCACCAGAATACTATAAATTGCTCAGCATTTTAATCTCAAATCACCCATCATATTCCACTGAGTAAATTCATATTCACACAAAAATTGTGAAAAAAAATGGCAAAGATTGCTCTGATCATTGTTTTGATCTCGATGATCATGATTCTTTCAGTTCACTCCGTCGTCGGTGACGTTGAACCTTCATTTGGACCGGCAACAAATGCTAAAGAAGCTAATGGTCCAGTTACGGAAGATGCCAAGGAAAAATCCTCATCATGGACAGATTGGACCAAAAATAAAATCAGGTGAAAAAAAAACCCCTTGAAAACTAACATTTGTTTAATTCTGATAACTACATATGAATTTGTTATTGTTCTCTTGGTTTATATGTAACTTTGTACAGCGGTATCGAGAGTCTTTTTTCTTCATCGGGGCAGGCAAAATCGGAAGAATCACCGGCACCGGCACCGGCAACTGCAGTTAAAGACGGATTATAAAAATATTTCGAAGTGTTGGCTTCACATATCGACATTAGACATTCGTTACTTCATGTCATCACCGTTAATTTTATTTAGTTCAATCGATATATTTAATTCGGAATAAAAATAAATTGCATTTCATAATTAAAAGTAGGTTAAATGGCATTCAATTTCAACCTATAAATAGGTTACCTTTCGTAGTATAGAATGTACGCATTGTTACGCAAACAAAATAAAAACCACCATTACTACTTTGTTATTTGTAATTATTTTTAAATTAAATAATTTTTTGTTGATTTTTTTATCCATGCGATAATTTAATAGATTCATAATATATAATTTAATAGATTCATAATATATATATATATATTATGTTGTGAAACTCTTGGAACTTAATAAATCAAAGAACAAAAAATGCACTTATCAGATCTGCAAAGTGAAAATATGAATTCAGAGATTAGAATAAAAACAAAATTATAAATTCACACAGAAAAATCAATTATATATGCGCCTGGGTCAAATGATGAAGTGAAAATATCAAAAATTCTAATTTCCAAAATTTATGTATTTAATTTATATTTCTTTTCAAAATTTTAATTATGCTAAAATTATTTTTAAAAAACTAAAAATCCATAAACTTTTTAAAAAATTGAAAAATCAATAAAATTATTTTTAAAACTGAATTTTTAAATATTTAGTAGAAATAGATAAGAATATATTTCAATAGTAATGGAATTTTCTAATTAAAAATTTTAATACTAAAATAATAAATAAACGTAGAGCTAGAGCTTTTGTTCTTATTCGAAACTCCCTCGTGATCTTTAACCAATTTTGCACCTCAATAAAATAAATTTATCAAGATATTTTTCATTTTTATGTTTTTTTTAGTTTTTAAAGAAGTTAGAAATTTTAGAAAAAGTCTTAAATATGAAAACAATCCTTAATTCTAAAAGAATCTATAAATTTCAAAATTTATCTTTTGAACTTATATTTTTCAAAAATTATAATTATGTTTAATTTATTTTTCTAAAAATAAAATCCATAAAATCATTTCAAATGTAAAAAACATCAAAAGTGAACAGAGCCAGAAAGTTTTAAAAATCTGAATTTTTAAAAGTATTTTCTAATTTTGTTCGTGTTTTTCGCTTTTTATGATTATTTAGTTTTTATTTTTCATTATATGTGGCAACGTTTTTATTAGGTCATGTGTAAGGATGAATCGAAGGGTGCTAAAAATCAGTCGCACCCCTAAAAGTTTTAAAATCTCATATATATATATATATATATATATATATATATATATATATATATATATTAAAAAAATGTATATTATATTAATGACTTAATCCCACACCCCTGAAATTTCTAAATTTTTGTACAACTTTATTAAGTTTAAAAGTACACGCCCTTTATTTAAAATCACGCTTCGTCCCTGGTCATATAACTTTTTTAATCAAAAATACTATTGAACTGATAGAAAATACAAAATAATAGTACAAAGGATAACCGGGAAAATTGTACATAAAATAAAATAATAATTAAACTATAATACATAGATGATGAGATATTAAGCTTAGAATAAATATAAATGTATTTGTTTAACCAACACTTCACAATCTGCCTTTTAGACAAACTAAAAATAAAACCCTAGAAAGGTGAAATTACTTGCTAGGTAAGTAAGAAAATAAAAGTATAGAGCTCCCAAGTTAGGTACCAAAATTAAATAATAAATACCTGTTCATCACCAGCATTTCCACACAAATGAAAGGCCATTCGCTTTAATAACATTCATTGTTTTTTTTAATCACTGGTATCTGAATCGTTATTTATTGATTGACTAATTTGAATCGAAGTTTGTAGAGACTTAATACAGAAGTTTTAACCCAATTTTTTCTATTTACAACATCTGAATTAAAACCTATAGCATTGCTTAAAGAAACTAGTAACTCGTCTCACCAAACTAAATGGTTGTTACCATAACCGCAATTGTTTTTCAGTCAAAGTGTTTTAATGTCTTTGAATTCAATAGCATTTTAATTATATAATCTCTTTTTTATCCTGAATTCATAGTATGTTTGAGAAAAATAAAATAAATACAACCATAAAGATTTATTATAGGAGAAATATATATTTTGATATTTGATTTTAAGTGTGATTTGATTTTGGTCCAATTAGGTATTTGAACTTGATTTTAAATTTTAATTTAATACTTGGACAAAAAATAAAGTTTTAGTATCAATTTGAACCAGTAAATCAAATTCATGTACTTAATTATACTAGAAAAAGTTTTAGTATTAAATTACACCTTGAAACTTAATTAAGATATCAAAAAAAATATATTTAACTCTTCATATGAACAAATGGGAAGTGATGAGACAATCGTAGCCGAAACTTGGTGACAATTGTGAGGACGTATCTGGGAAAAAAACAATAACACGGGTAGTTAAATTGACAAAATCAAAAAAGCAAAATATTCCCTAAAAAAGAAATAAATTTGGAAGCTTAACGGAGAAGTATTTCCATGTTGGTGTTGCGTGGCTTCTGGGAGAAGCTCTCCAACACGGCTTAACATTATCCATTAACATGTCTTGTCGGCTGTCTTAAAATGTTACGTTCAAGATTCTGATTTTCTACACTCACCTTCCCTTTAATCCTTTTGCTCTCAGCCGATTTGTCAAAAGCTACACCATCAGATCAGCTTTGATCAACGATGCAGGATTCATGAGAGTAATCCTGAAAGCTGGTGATTCCTTGCTTAACATAACAATTCTACTTGAAGAAATGAACTTATATATTCTTCTCTCATTATAATAAATTTAGGGAAAACTACACATTTAGTACCTCAATTATGCCCGTATTATTTTTTGGTACCTCAACTATTATTTTTGACAAAATAATACGTAATGTTACGTTTTTGCTCTGTTTTAGTATTTCAGCCGTTAAAAACTAACGAAGATGATAATATGGCTTGGTATAATAACAGTTTTAGTTCAAAACAATCATATATATTATTAATTTAGTCTAAAATCCATCAATTTAAAACATCGTCTTAAATTTGTAAAGCTTCGATCCCATTTTGTCCAATCCCTTTCCCACCCCTCATATTCTCTCTGGTATCTCGATCGTGAAATTTAGGCCCTTCTATGGACCGCATTAGCACCTCCCGTTGATCCCCAATCCTAAAATTTTTATTGTCCCTACGTGTTTTTTAAATCCAAAAAATGTTCGACTGGAATGAAGAAAAGTGAGAAATATACAATTTTAATTACAAAATTAAAATAATGTTTAAATTGATAGAATTTTAGACTAAATTGGTAGATTGTATAAGTTTTTGGACTAAAACTGTTATTAACCCAAGTCACGTCACGTCACTATTTCTGTTAGTTTTAAATGGCGGAGGTGCTAAAATAAAACAAAAACATATCATTAGATATCATTTTGCAAAAAATAATAATTGTGGTACTAAAATAGTAACACGAACATAATTAAGATACTAAATATATAGTTTTTCTATAAATTTATTGGTTTTAATTATTTTCATACTAAAATGCACATATATAATATTAATTAATACTTACTCATATCTTTAAGAATACTCTAGTTTGACACCGGAGCTAAAGGCCTTTTCTAAAGAGCTAAAACGTCCTCTAAAGAATACATGTTTGCCTTCTCTCCACCCGATCACCTTTCTTTTATTTTTATTTTATATCTATTTAATCATTTTATTTATCATTAAATTTATATGTGAAATTTTAATTAATTACATAATAGTAAATGTAATTCTCAATTTTTCTAAAAACATTAAATTAATTCGGTCGGTTGACTAAACTGCTCATCTTTGTTCCCTCATATTCTTTTAGGTCATAGGCCTTTATAAACTTACTAAGAGCGCTCTCCTTACTTCCCTTAGAGTCTCATTCATTTCCCTTTTAAATAAGATTAAAATTAAATTTAAGATTTATCTTAAATTAATGTGCACTTTATAATAATGTTACATTATTTATCTTAAATGTCACATTACTAAATAATTTAAAATTAATAAAAAAGTCAAAAAAACGAAAAAACTAAAAAACTAAAATATTTTAAGAAATTATCATAAATACACATAGATTATCACGAGCACTTCCATGTCAATGCCCTTAGAAATTTATGTTAAAAAGTTTTTTTAGAGTAGGTTAAAAATGTTATATTAACTTTTTAAGGTCTATTGACATTTTTACTTTCAACTTTTCAAAAATTTATTTTAGTCTTTAAATTTTTATCTTTTTCATCATTGAACTTCTATTTTTTTGAATTGACCTAATTGTTAGAAAAAATAACAATCTTTTGATATTTTATACTTTTTTTTTACAATTTTTAATATTTTTCATTTTTTATAGTTTTTTTTTTTGCTCTTTTGGTTCTAAAGGTGTAACACTCTAAAAAAAAAGGGAGTGAGGGTTGTGGGAATCGAACCCACAACCTTAAGGATGTTTAGCTGGGTGCCCAGCCAATTGAGCTAGGCAAGCTCTTGATCATAAGTCACCCCAAATAACTCTTATTTTGATCCAAAAATAATATATAATAAAATAATTAAAAATATCCCACCTAACCTATCTAGTATGTTTTATTTGGGATCCCCTTTTTCCCAATAATGGCAGAAACACCCCCCACCGTTCACGTTTTTTTTTCCCTTAAACCAAAACCCGTTCACCGGCAATCAACCCTCACCGCCGCGCCGTGGCGCTCACCGCCGGTGCCATTGAAACCATCGTTGCACGCCGACCAAAACCCCTAAGGCCACTCGCGCGTTCGTCGCGCCGATCACCGGCAATCGACCGTTGAAGGCTCGCGACCTAGGGCTAAATCGGTCCGCTTGTTCTTTCGAGTTTTCCGGCGCCGTTCGACGTCCGTTCGCCGCGCCACCTTTGTCGTTGGACTCCCCGTCGCAGGCAGATCAAAACCCAAGTTACCGTTCGCCCGTTCATCGTGGTTTGCTCCGTCATCGGAGCTACGCGAATTTTCCGGCGAGTTCGAGCTTTTAAGGTCAAATCCGGTAAGTTTGGTTGGTTTCCGATAGTATTTCGACTTGTTAAAGTGAAATAAAATGGTGGCCTGATGATTTGTGGCTTTTTCCGGCAGAAAACTGCGTGAAACGTGCTTTTTCGACGAGGTCCCGGTGACCGTCCGGCGATCTTCGAAATTTAAAGGTAAGAACCGGTCTGAACCGGCTGGACCGGTCAACTCGGTCAACCCGTTAACCTGACCCGTTGACCCGACCCGTTGACCCGTTGACCCGACCTGACCCGTTGACCGAGTCAACTCAGTGAGTCAGCCCAGTGAGTCAACTCGTCCGAGTTAACTCGTCCGAGTCAACTCAGTGAGTCAACTCGTCCGAGTCAACCCAGTGAGTCAACTCGCTGAGTCAGCCTTGGACCAGTGACGTCAGCATGACGTCAGCGTTGACTTTGACCGCTGACGTCAGTGTTGACTTTGACCGTTGACCGTTGACTTTGACCAAAAAGTCAACTTTTCCAAAAAGTCCTATTTTATGTTTTTCGACGTCCTGAGTCCGATTTTGAAGCCCGTTTTGTGAAATTCTAACCCGAAAGCCTCCAAATTGGACGTCGAACCTGAGCATGCATATGTATAAGTTATGTCATTTAAGATAAACTGATGATAAAGGATTGATATTAATCTTCTGATTTAATAGGTACTCGTGGATCTCCCGATCGTGCCTACGCCCAGCCCAGCTCGTCTCGATCCGTACCGCCTCGTGATCCGATCGTCACTCGTACGACCCTAAACTTAGTATTTTAATACGAATCAAGGTGTAAATTTGATTGTAACCATAATCCTTGTCTATTTAGGTTCCAGTACTGTAGCGGAGCGTGATCCCGGTGCTCGATAGATCTTTTGACTGACCGATCTCATCTTTTGAGGTGTGTTCCTTGTGTGCTATATGACTGTTGCATATTTACTGTTTTACACATTTTACATGATTTAATGAAACATACTATGTGTATTTGATTACTAAAGTTAATTTTGTGACAAACTAGCATGTTTTCTGCTTATGAAAGAAATATGATTGCACCGTATGTTTGAATTATGCTCTAGCATACGATATGACAAGCATGCCTATGATTTTCGGATATCAGTATTGAAATATGTTGTTGGGCATTGCTATGACTATTATTGTTGCATACTATGTTACTACCCGGACTAATCAGTAGAGGTATTTGGGGGTATGATGTGGAGATTATCGGCTCAGCCCTGATCAAGCTGGTAAGTCCGCCCGTTTTCGGATCCTAGGCTTCGGCCAGGTCCGCCCGTATTCGGATCCTAGGCCTCGGCCAGGTCCGCCCGTTTTCGGATCCTAGGCCTCGGCCAGGTCCGCCCGTTTTCGGATCCTAGGCCTCGGCCAGGTCCACCCGTTTTCGGATCCTAGGCTTCAGCCAGGTCCGCCCGTTTTCGATTCCTAAGTTTCAACTAGGGCCGCCCGTATTCTAAGGTATAACCTTAGGATGGTACCCCGCCCAATGGGCTTGGGTTAATGCCAGTATAAGATACTATTCTGGGGAACTGTATCATGGTGTTCGGTTGGAGGGTAGATAGGTTGCATGAAAACTTTGATGCATTTTTATGATATGTTTTGCATAACATGATTTATTAATTATTGATGCACTGTTTTACTTGCACTATTGGAACACACTGAGCTTCTAGCTCACGCCCCAAATTCTTTCCCCTTTTCAGATATTTTGGATAGGCCACCCCGTAGCTAACACTTGGAGGATCGACACATTTGGTATTCTTTTTTATTGTAATGTTTCTATCCCCCGTTTGTATTTTCAGGGTGACATGTGCCTATATTTTGTTATGTATGGTATTAAACTAAGAGTATTTTAATATACTAACTGATACTTATTTTGGTAACTATCATATTATGAGTTTATTTAAGTAATCATGGCTGCCTATAATATTTATGATGTTTATGTGGTGAATGAATTTGGGAAATATTGTTGTTTGACGTATTAAACAGGTTTATTTAACTTGATAGTTTTCACTAAGTTCTGCCGTTATGCTGCCGAAATTAACGCTTAATTTGCAAACATGTTTTCTACTTGAGTTTTAAATTTTAATGTGACTTACTAGACTTGGTCATTCCGCATAGGCCGATCTAGGGGGTTACATTTAGTTGGTATCAGAGCTTTTGGTTTTAAAACCTCGGACTGTGGATAAGTCCTTTTAAAATACTGTTTTAGAATGTTTTACAAGCATAGTAAAAAGAGTCCATGTCACCCTGCTTTATATGTTTAATTGTGTTCGATTCTCCAGTGTCATAAACTGATCTTAAGTTTTATCCCTTGTATAGATTCTCCAAGATGAGCACTGGAAGGGGGCGTCGACCCGCTCGTAGGCGTGGTCGACCTGTTAGATTTGCAGACCCGATAGATGAGCTGGTGGCTGATCCACCTGCCTCTGGAGTTGCTACAGCCGCAGTTGACCCTCCGACATCTGTAGAGCCTCCTACCCCTAGTGGTCCTTCAGCTGCTGCTGCTGCTTTTGCTTCGACTACTCCGACATCTGTCCCGACTGCTCCTACACCTGCTTCCACTGTTCCATTGTCTACTTCTGGTATTGGCATGACTACTCCGGTCAGGGGAGCTACTGTTTCTGGGCCTGAGCCTATGACTGGAGTTACGGATGAGTCCTTGAGTAGACAATTTCTCCAGTTGATTCAGGGAGTAGTCAGAGCATCTGGAGTCACACCTGAAGTTCCTATCTCACAGACCCTGATCGCCAATGGGATCAAGACCTTCTCGGGATCTCTTAGTGGACCACCGACCGAGGCTGAGGAGTGGTTATACGATATTGAGAGACGTATGGGTGAGTTGGGTTTTGAGCCATCCAGGAAGTATTTGGGTGCTGTATCTATGCTGAATGGGAATGCCCGCACCTGGTGGGAGTCCATTATGAGTAGTGTTCCTTCTGATCGTCTGACATGGGATTTCTTTAAGGAGCGCTTTAGGAACCGTTTTCTGGGCGAGCGGTTCTTGAGAGAGAGACGCCAGGCTTTTAAAGACCTGGTGCAGGGTACCATGACAGTAGCTGAGTATGAGATACAGTTTTTAGAGTTGTCGAGATACGGTACTGGCTTGATTGCTACTGAGAAAGACAAATGTGAAAAGTTTCTGGATGGCCTCCGCATTGGGATACGTGATCGAGTGGCTACCCACCATGATTAGGTGTTCGAAGATTTAGTGGATCGGGCTAAGACTGCAGAACAGATGGAGATCTTGACAGCTAGTCAGAGTACTAGAGATGGAGGTCGAGATAGAGGCAAGGATCGAGGGCGAGACCGAGATCGATCTTGGAGATCTTCTAGACAGAGAGAGTCTCACGCGCGCTCTGATAAGAGGGCTCGCACCATGTATCAGGGAGGTGGTTCGAGTTATAGGCCCGCGGTACAGCAGGGCTCATCGGTTAGTCGAGGTGATTCATCAGGGTCCGCTTTTCCTGTATGTGAGCATTGTGGTAAGCTTCATCGAGGGGAGTGCAGGAAGATGTCGGGTGCTTGCTTCAGATGTGGATCCACTGACCATTTCAAGAAAGATTGTCCACACCCACCTTCCGTAGACCGACCGTCGTTTGAGACCCCTGCTCGATCCCAGACTCCAGCCCGTTCACAGACATCTGTCCAGACACCGGGTTCAGGGCGTTATCAGAGTAGAGCTCATGGATCTTCTGCTAGATCTGATAGTAGAGGCCGATCACATCAGAGTGGGGGACCGGTTATGACTGAGGCTAGACAGCCTGCACTTGTTTATGCTACTAGACGTCGTGATGACAGAGATGAGCCAGACGTCATTGCAGGTACATTCACTATATTTTCTGTTTCATACTTTGCATTGCTTGACAATGGTTCTACCCATTCCTATATATCGAGATCTGTGTCCCGAGATCTTCAGATTCCAGTTGAGAGCACCGAGAGTGCAATTACCGTTATGAGTCCAGTGGGCCAGTCTGTGGTTGTAGATAAGGTTTTCAGGCGATGTCCCCTCGAGGTACAAGGGGAAATCTTTCTAGCTGACCTTATGGAGCTACCATTTGAAGAGTTCGATCTGATTCTTGGCATGGATTGGTTGACTGAACACCGGGTTAATCTAGATTGTGAGTCTAAGAGAGCAGTTTTGAAGACTTCTGATGATCGTACAGTGGTTCTTGTTGGTGAGCGCCGAGGGTATCTATCTAATGTGGTATCTGCTTTGGCTGCCGACAGGATGATCCGGAAAGGCTATCAGACTTTCATCGCCTGTTTCTTGAATAACAAGGGTTCTTTGTCAAAGATTGAGGAGATTCGCATTGTTAGCGAGTTCCCTGATGTCTTTCCTGAGGAATTACCTGGTTTACCTCCGGATAGGGATGTCGAGTTTGAGATTGAGACATATCCGGGCTCTGCACCAGTCTCTATGAACCCTTACCGTATGGCTCCTAAGGAGCTTAATGAGCTGAAGATTCAGTTGCAAGAGCTCCTCGACCGAGGCTTTATTCGACCCAGCTCTTCGCCTTGGGGAGCTCCTGTTCTCTTCGTGAAGAAGAAAGATGGGTCTCTCAGGCTGTGTATAGACTACCGTAAGCTGAACAGGTTGACAGTCAAGAATAAGTACCCTTTGCCCAGGATTGATGACTTGTTCGATCAATTCCGGGGAGCTACAGTTTTCTCGAAGATTGATCTTCGTTCCGGGTACTATCAGCTAAAGATAAAGGGGTCTGATGTAGCAAAGACGGCCATTCGCACCAGATATGGGCACTACGAGTTTTTGGTGATGCCGTTTGGTCTGACTAATGCTCCTGCCGCTTTTATGGATCTGATGAACCGTGTGTTCCGGCCTTATTTGGATCAGTTTGTGGTGGTGTTCATTGATGACATCCTAGTCTACTCCCGGACTGAGGCAGAACATGCTGAGCATTTGAGGATTGTTCTGCAGACTCTTAGAGAGCACAAATTGTACGCCAAGTTGAGCAAGTGTGAATTTTGGCTCAGTGAGGTGACATTTCTGGGGCATGTGGTATCGGCTCGGGGTATTCAGGTTGATCCGAGCAAGATAGAGGCCATTGTGAGTTGGAAGCAACCCAAGAATGTTTCCGAGATCCGCAGCTTCTTGGGTTTAGCTGGGTATTACAGACGTTTCGTCGAGGGCTTTTCCATTATTGTCGCTCCCTTGACGAAGCTGTTGAGGAAGGATGTTCCATTCATCTGGACAGATGCTCAGCAGGATAGTTTTGAGAAGTTGAAGACAGCTCTAACGCAAGCTCCAGTTTTGACGCAGCCCGAGTCTGGGAAGGATTTTGCAGTTTATAGTGATGCATCGCGTTCTGGGCTTGGTTGCGTTCTGATGCAGGATGGGAAGGTAATAGCTTATGCGTCTCGTCAGTTGAGGCCTCATGAGTGTAATTATCCTACCCATGATCTAGAGCTGGCAGCTGTGGTCTTTGCCTTGAAGATTTGGAGACACTATCTCTACGGAGAGAAGTGTTATATCTACACAGATCACAAGAGCCTGAAGTACATTCTTACGCAGAGAGAGCTTAATCTTAGACAACGTCGTTGGATTGAGCTTCTTAAGGACTATGACTGTGTGATTGAATACCACCCGGGGAAGGCTAATGTGGTTGCTGATGCTTTGAGTCGTAAGGCTATATCAGATTTGAGATCCTTGTTTGCCAGGATGAGTATATACAGTGATGGCAGTTTACTAGCCGAGCTGCAGGTTAAACCAACTTTGGCCGAGGAAATCGGGGCCAAACAGCTTCTAGACAGTTCCTTACTCCCTGTCATGCAGCAGGTTGAGCAGGGATCTACTTCTATGTATGCCTTTGATCAGGATGGAGTCTTATGCTTCAAGGGTCGTTATTGTGTACCTGATGATGCCGAGTTGAAGCGAGCTATTCTTAGTGAGGCTCATAACAGCCCTTATGCTATGCATCCCGGTGGGGACAAGATGTATCAAAACCTGAGGCAGAGATATCGTTGGGAAGGTATGAAGAAGGACATTTCAGATTATGTATCTCGGTGTCTGACTTGCCAGCAGGTTAAGGCAGAACACCAGCATCCTTCTGGTTTGTTGCAGCCTATTAAGATCCCCGAGTGGAAATGGGAGCGTGTCACGATGGATTTCGTTACAGGGCTTCCTCTGACACCTTCAAAAAAGGATTCGATCTGGGTGATTGTTGATCGACTCACCAAGTCAGCTCATTTTATTCCAGTTCGAGTCACCTACTCTTTGGAGAAGCTGGCTAAATTGTACATCTCTGAGATCGTCAGACTACATGGGGTACCTTTATCTATCATCTCTGATCGGGATCCGAGGTTCACTTCTCGATTCTGGTTGGCCTTGCACAGTGCTTTAGGTACCCGTCTGAATTTCAGTACATCCTTCCATCCGCAGACAGATGGACAATCAGAGAGGGTGATTCAGATTCTTGAGGACATGCTACGAGGTTGTGTGATTGATTTCCGTGGTAGTTGGGAGGATTTCTTGCCCTTGGCTGAGTTTGCATATAACAACAGCTATCAGGCTAGTATCCGCATGGTACCATATGAGGCTCTGTATGGCCGTAAGTGTCGTACTCCCAACTGTTGGACAGAGTTGTATGAGAAGAAGACTTTGGGCCCTAAGTTGGTTCGAGAGACCGAGGAGACCGTCAGATTGATCCGCAGCCGTCTGAAAGAGGCTTTTGATAGACAGAAGTCCTATGCTGATCGGAGGAGGAAAGACATTGAGTTCGAGGTCGGTGATCAAGTTTTCCTGAAGGTGTCTCCATGGAAGAAAGTTTTGAGATTTGGGCGCAAAGGCAAATTGAGCCCAAGATTTATCGGACCGTACCGTATTCGGAGGAGAGTCGGGTCTGTTGCTTATCAGCTTGAGTTACCTCCTCAGCTTAGCCGTATTCATGATGTGTTCTATGTATCTATGTTGAGGCAGTACCACCCAGATTCGAGCCATGTTATCCAGGTACAGGATGTGGAGTTGAGACCATATTTGTCTTACGAGGAGGAACCTGTTCAGATCTTGGATCAAGACGAGAGAGTTCTAAGGAAACGACGTATTCCTATGGTCAAAGTACAGTGGAGTAACCGTGGTCCGGAAGAGGCTACGTGGGAGACCCTTGAGTCAATGGAGGAGCAATTCCCGCATCTGTTCAATTCAGGTAAATTTCGAGGCCGAAATTTCTTTTTAGGGGGGGAATTGTAACACTCTAAAAAAAAAAAAGGGAGTGAGCGTTGTGGGAATCAAACCCACAACCTCAAGGATGTTTAGCTGGGTGCCCAGCCAATTGAGCTAGGCAAGCACTTGGTCATAAGTCACCCCAAATAACTCTTATTTTGATCCAAAAATAATATATAATAAAATAATTAAAAATATCCCACCTAACCTATCTAGTATGTTTTATTTGGGATCCCCTTTTTCCCAATAATGGCAGAAACACCCCCCACCGTTCACATTTTTTTTCCTTAAACCAAAACCCGTTCACCGGCAATCAACCCTCACCGCCACGCCGTGGCGCTCACCGCCGGTGCCATTGAAACCATCGTTGCACGCCGACCAAAACCCCTAAGGCCACTCGCGCGTTCGTCGCGCCAATCACCGGCAATCGACCGTTGAAGGCTCGCGACCTAGGGCTAAATCGGTCCACTTGTTCTTTCGAGTTTTCCGGCGCCGTTCGACGTCCGTTCGCCGCGCCACCTTTGCCGTTGGACTCCCCGTCGCAGGCAGATCAAAACCCAAGTTACCGTTCGCCCGTTCATCGTGGTTTGCTCCGTCATCGGAGCTACGCGAATTTTCCGGCGAGTTCGAGCTTTTAAGGTCAAATCCGGTAAGTTTGGTTGGTTTCCGATAGTATTTCGACTTGTTAAAGTGAAATAAAATGGTGGCCTGATGATTTGTGGCTTTTTCCGGCAGAAAACTGCGTGAAACGTGCTTTTCCGGCGAGGTCCCGGTGACCGTCCGGCGATCTTCGAAATTTAAAGGTAAGAACCGGTCTGAACCGGCTGGACCGGTCAACTCGGTCAACCCGTTAACCCGACCCGTTGACCCGTTGACCCGACCTGACCCGTTGACCGAGTCAACTCAGTGAGTCAGCCCAGTGAGTCAACTCGTCCGAGTTAACTCGTCCGAGTCAACTCAGTGAGTCAACTCGTCTGAGTCAACCCAGTGAGTCAACTCGCTGAGTCAGCCTTGGACCAGTGACGTCAGCGTTGACTTTGACCGCTGACGTCAGTGTTGACTTTGACCGTTGACCGTTGACTTTGACCAAAAAGTCAACTTTTTCCAAAAAGTCCTATTTTATGTTTTTCGACGTCCTGAGTCCGATTTTGAAGCCCGTTTTATGAAATTCTAACCCGAAAGCCTCCAAATTGGACGTCGAACCTGAGCATGCATATGTATAAGTTATGTCATTTAAGATAAACTGATGATAAAGGATTGATATTAATCTTCTGATTTAATAGGTACTCGTGGATCTCCCGATCGTGCCTACGCCCAGCCCAGCTCGTCTCGATCCGTACCGCCTCGTGATCCGATCGTCACTCGTACGACCCTAAACTTAGTATTTTAATACGAATCAAGGTGTAAATTTGATTGTAACCATAATCCTTGTCTATTTAGGTTCCAGTACTGTAGCGGAGCGTGATCCCGGTGCTCGATAGATCTTTTGACTGACCGATCTCATCTTTTGAGGTGTGTTCCTTGTGTGCTATATGACTGTTGCATATTTACTGTTTTACACATTTTACATGATTTAATGAAACATACTATGTGTATTTGATTACTAAAGTTAATTTTGTGACAAACTAGCATGTTTTCTGCTTATGTAAGAAATATGATTGCACCGTATGTTTGAATTATGCTCTAGCATACGATATGACAAGCATGCCTATGATTTTCGGATATCAGTATTGAAATATGTTGTTGGGCATTGCTATGACTATTATTGTTGCATACTATGTTACTACCCGGACTAATCAGTAGAGGTATTTGGGGGTATGATGTGGAGATTATCGGCTCAGCCCTGATCAAGCTGGTAGGTCCGCCCGTTTTCGGATCCTAGGCTTCGGCCAGGTCCGCCCGTATTCGGATCCTAGGCCTCGGCCAGGTCCGCCCGTTTTCGGATCCTAGGCCTCGGCCAGGTCCGCCCGTTTTCGGATCCTAGGCTTCGGCCAGGTCCGCCCGTTTTCGGTTCCTAAGTTTCGACTAGGGCCGCCCGTATTCTAAGGTATAACCTTAGGATGGTACCCCGCCCAATGGGCTTGGGTTAATGCCAGTATAAGATACTGTTCTGGGGAACTGTATCATGGTGTTCGGTTGGAGGGTAGATAGGTTGCATGAAAACTTTGATGCATTTTTATGATATGTTTTGCATAACATGATTTATTAATTATTGATGCACTGTTTTACTTGCACTATTGGAACACACTGAGCTTCTAGCTCACGCCCCAAATTCTTTCCCCTTTTCAGATATTTTGGATAGGCCACCCCGTAGCTGACACTTGGAGGATCGACACATTTGGTATTCTTTTTTATTGTAATGTTTCTATCCCCCGTTTGTATTTTCAGGGTGACATGTGCCTATATTTTATTATGTATGGTATTAAACTAAGAGTATTTTAATATACTAACTGATACTTATTTTGGTAACTATCATATTATGAGTTTATTTAAGTAATCATGGCTGCCTATAATATTTATGATGTTTATGTGGTGAATGAATTTGGGAAATATTGCTGTTTGACGTATTAAACAGGTTTATTTAACTTGATGGTTTTCACTAAGTTCTGCCGTTATGTTGCCGAAATTAACGCTTAATTTGCAAACATGTTTTCTACTTGAGTTTTAAATTTTAATGTGACTTACTAGACTTGGTCATTCCGCATAGGCCGGTCTAGGGGGTTACAAAAGGCTTTGTCTTAATTAATACGGACCGACTCACATCGCACACCTAGTTTTGGTGGATGAGTCTCTCATCGAAAATTTTCTGCATACACAAGGCCTCGAACTCGAGACCTACTTAAGCTATATCAAGCTGCTTACCACTTAGACCAACTCTCATTAGTAATTTTTATAGTTTTTAATAATCAAATATATTTTATAATTTTAAATATATTTATGATTTTTTACGTTAATGAAATAAATAGTTGATGTCAACTTGTATAGACTAATTACTTTTTTGCTAGATAGTTAAATTTGACAAAAAAAAATAAAAGTTCAAGAATAAAAAAATTAAAGACTAACAATAATTTTTTTAAGTTCAAGGACCAAAAATACCGACGGACCCTAAAAAAGTTCAAAAATGTTACTAAAAAGGATAATCAAATTAACAAAGTGCAAAACTAAGTTTTGGGTACAATAAAAAGATACATTGCACTATAAGAAAAGATTACGTGTTTAAATCTTGAAAACAATATTATTAAGAGAGAGCCAAAAATCTCAATCATGAACAATAAAATAAATATGAACTATACCGAAAAAACAAACAATATGTAAATCAACGTCTCTAAACTTGTATATATATATGACTTGTTAGTTAAATTGCTCATCTTTATTTTCTTGTATTTTCTTAGGTAGTAAGTTTTAGACTTACTAAGAAGAACATTTTCTTTCTTCCCCTTTAGTCCCCTTCCTCTCCTCTTGATAGGATCAAATACCGCTAAACTCATTATAAGATGATTCTCTCAACTTAATTTATTTCATTTTCAACGTCAGTATTCAAATTAGTAACATTGCTTAAAAGTTAAAAACATAGTGCATCATTCTGCTAGACTATTCGAAAGTTGATATATAATACTATAGTAATTATATTTTTATCTTTTTCATTTCTTTATATAATCTTTAAAAATAAATTAAAATTGTTTACTCTTATATAAAATATTTTTCACTCGTCAGTAAACCTAAAAACAACTGCATCTGCATGTACTCTATCATACAATCGCACATACACTAACATAACCCAACTTGACGTCCAAGCAACAATTATCCAAAATTTATTATTTAATAATGTTTTTGTTTCCTGGAAAAATAATTACCGAAATTAAATAAATCCCAGTTTCTTCTTCCACACAGCAAAACAGCAACTATATATAATCATAAGCAGAAATTGTTTTATTTTCTTTTAAAAAAAGAGAGAATAAACAACTTGGAGGAATTGAATTCCATTGCCAAACATCAAGAAAGAAAGAAAAGTAGGCAACTGTAACCGTGTTGCAGAAGAAACAAGTTTTGCTTTAATTTATTTATTTTTCTTTTTCTGGGTTTTTTTTGTTCTCTTTTATTTCATGTCTGAATCCTGTTAGAATTCTTGTGTTTTACGTGTTCGAAGAAGTGGAGGAAGAAACAAGAAGCGAAACTCGGGTTTCTAATGGGAGTAAAACTAAAACCAGAAGAACAAGAGAGATGACATGGTGCAATATTGTCACTTCAGCCGCCAGTAAAGAACCCGCCGCCGCCTCCGCCGCCGCCACCGAAGAAGCAGTCGTTTCATTCTCCAAAAACAATGAAACCCCAACCATTACTTGCCCTTCATGTGGCCATGGCATGCCCTACCAAGATCAGGTCCATACATAATCATAACTTACTCTATAAGTAAAGCCTTTTTTTTTCCTAGTACTTATCTATACTTTTATGTGTTTTCAGGCGGGGATTCATGATTTGCCTGGTTTACCGGCGGGAGTGAAATTTGATCCGACGGACCAGGAAATTCTAGAGCATTTAGAAGCAAAGGTAATATTGGACAAACGAAAGCTTCATCCATTGATTGATGAGTTTATTCCAACGCTTGAAGGAGAAAATGGGATTTGTTATACTCATCCGGAGGGGCTGCCAGGTACTTATTTGAGGCTTTGATTTTATGATTTAGCTGCAGTAAACTCAAGTTTCTGAACTTTTTTAGGGGTTGGTTTGTAGGGATGGAAATCTTGTA
This sequence comes from Hibiscus tridactylites, assembly GCA_958450335.1. NCBI lineage: Eukaryota > Viridiplantae > Streptophyta > Magnoliopsida > Malvales > Malvaceae > Hibiscus > Hibiscus tridactylites. The sequence goes on along the minus strand of OY288284.1, from coordinate 73,931,033 downwards.
CTTTTTTCGGTGCTCCTACTTATGCCTCCACACTCAAAATTAAGTTTAGGGTTTATTGTTTAGTGTTTTAGGTTAGGGATTATGGTTAAGGTTTAGAAATTTTAGGGTATGACCTATTTTTAGGGTATAGGGTTTAAGATTTAGAATTTAGAGTTATAGCTTAAAATTTAATTTAATTATTTTTTTAGTGTTGGGACATAAGTAGAGGCATCAAAAAGGGCAGAGAATTTTTATCCGGTTTTTAGAGCTATAATTTCCATGATCTGTGTTTGCGGGCGAATTTTATGAAAATACAAAAAAATGACTATATTGCGAATCGAAATCATCTGCTCCTTTTCGGTGCTACTATTTATGTCCCGCATTAAAAATTAAGTTTAGGGTTTAAGGTTAGAGTTTGTGATTTGAGTTTAAAGAATATAGGGTATAGTGTTTAGGGTTTAAGATCTAAGATTAGAGCTTAAAATTTAATTTTTTAACATTTTTAATATTAGAGCATAGAAAAGGGCACTAAAAAGAGACAGGTGATTTTTATCCATATATTGTGAGGAAAATGCCAAGGATTGTTGGTGTTTAGTGTTTCTTGGGTGGCTTGATTACGTGAGAACCTTTCAATCTACTCAAAGCCATTGTTTTTCTTAATTAAAGTCATCTCAATTGCTTCATTAGGTCCCTAACTATTTTAATTCTAAGCAAAGTATCTTAATTTTAAGCAATAAGGAGTTTGATATTTTTTGGATCCTTTACATATTCATGGTCTATGCTATTACACATACAATCATACTCAATTCGATGGAATTGTTTGATTTTGAAAAGTAAAAAGAGATCTTCTATAATTTCATACATGAGGGGTTATTTTTTGATTTCATTCTATCATTAATAACTTGATTATTTTTAGATAATAATAAATAGAAGCAACGCTCTGAGTCCTACTGAAACCAAGAGATATAGGTATGCCTACCTTTTACGGATGAAAATCCTCTACCCTTTTCGATGCCCCTATATATGTACATGCTCAAAATTAACTTTAGGTTTTAAGGTTTAAGATTATGGGTTGTAGTTAGTGTTTAGGAAATTTAAGGTAGGGTGTATTTTTTTAGGGTATAGAGTATAGGGTATAGGATTTAGAATTTAGAACTTAAAATTTAATTTTGTAGTGTTTTTTTAATGTTGGGGCATATGTAAGGGCAACAAAAAGAGACAGACGAATTTAATCCACCCTTCACACCTGAAAAGACATGCTAGCGGAAGAACTACTTGAGATGAGAGACGTAGAGCTCAAGAAGAAAAAAAACACTACAAATAAGCCATTCGCATGCATTTAGTTTCCTGCAAAAGAAAAAAAAAGAATTGAAATGATTCTTACTTCCTAACATTTGAATGGTGCAGGTGTAAGCAAAGATGGCCAAATTCGACACTTTTTTCATCGACCCTCCAAGGCGTACACGACCGGGACTAGGAAGAGAAGAAAAGTACACACCGACGACGAAGACGGAAGCGAGACGAGGTGGCATAAAACAGGCAAAACCAGACCAGTTCTGGTCGGAGGGACAGTGAAAGGGTTCAAAAAGATTCTAGTACTCTACACAAACTACGGCAGGCGAAGGAAGCCGGAGAAGACAAACTGGATAATGCATCAATATCACCTCGGCAACACCGAAGAGGAGAAAGATGGGGAGCTAGTGGTTTCTAAAGTGTTTTACCAAACTCAACCTAGGCAATGCGGTCCGAGTGGTGATGTTAAGGAAACCAGAAAAAACATTCATAATTCAAGCAGTGGGGGTGTTGTTGAGTATTACAATCAACCTTTTGTTTCACTTGATCATTATAGAGAAAACCCACCTCAGATAATCCCTAGTTTTGTTGTTCAAGGTGATGGATCTTCGTTTTTTAGGTTAGCTTCTGATGCAAGCAAAGGGAAAGGGAGATCACTCTGAAAAGAGAAATGTTTGAGACAATGACTTATCTGGTTGTTGTCGTCCTTGTTGTCGTCCTTGTTGTTGTTGTTGTGTAATAGTCAAAACTAATTGTCGGATTGTGATTTTGTTGAGGAATTGGAGGGATGAAAGAATGACTCAGGTGAATATATGTTGTTAGGGCTAACTTACAAAATTTTAACTTGTAAAAATTGATTTTCAATAAAATATTTATATATATAAATAATTTCTAAAATTATATTTCTATATCATATACGAATTTCAAATTTTAAGAATCCTCATTGATCCATCCGAAGTAGTAGCCTAGTAGGGATTGACATTTTACCCGGACCCGACAGGTTTCGACCCAGCTCGGCCCGATCGGGTCGGATTTTTTAAATGAAAAAAAACGGGTTCGGGTCGGGCCGGGTTTTTGTTGATGATAAACCCGGGTCGGTTCGGGTTTATGGTGGAAAATATCCGACCTGACCTGAGACTAATACTGTAATTTTCCCTTAAATTTTTTAGGGATATTTATAATAATACCCTTTTTATACATTTTTTATAATTAAGTCCTTAAAATTGAATTTTTATTTATAATTTAGTCCTTTAAATTATATTTTTTTACAATTAAGTCCCTTAAAATTATATTTTTACAATTATGTCCCTAAAATTAATTTATTTTATATAAATCAGGTTGAGGCCGGATTTAATATATTTATTTTTGAGTCGAGTTAAAATTTTAAAAAATATGTTCGAGTCAATGCGAGTTTAAGATATTTATTTTCGAGTCGGGTCGAAGTGGGCCAAAAACCTGACTCGTACCCATCCCTACGAAGTAGTCTAAGATCATTGGAGCATGGGAATGGGATATTCCTAGATTTGGGAACTGAGCGTCGAAAAAAGTTATGGCTTTTAGCCGAACGCGGTTTCAACAGTTGTAATATTCGGGAAACTTGTTGCCAAAGAAAGGGTGTTGAAATTTGTGGTCATAATTCCAATTCCGGGTCAAAATCAAAAGAAAAATACAAATTGTACTATAAAATAAAAGTAGTAGGCTAGGGAAACCCTTTTTGCTAAGTTTATCCCTTTCGAATATAGCACTTTTTGCCTTTTTTTTAAATAAAGAAAAGTCTATGAAATTGTGAAATTAATTGTGGGGGATGAGTTTTATATTTAAGATTTTTTAGAATCTAATAAGTGGTTTAAATAAAAAAATGGATGATATGTATTTTATAAGATTCGGGATTTAAAAGGTGTGTCATGTATACATTGTTAAAAGATTAAAAATATGTATCAACATATACTATATTATAATTACTTTAAAACTATCTAAAAAACTATTTTTTAGAACCAAATGAATCGTTGGTGAGATTTAAATTTCTATTATTACTAAAGTATTGATGAGTATCCATTCAATAAATTCGAGGGAAATTACATATTTAGTACCCTAATTATGTCATCATTACTGTTTTGATACCTCAACTATTATTTTTGATAAAATAGTAATTAAAATTACGTTTTTGTTTTATTTTGGTACCTCCGCCGTTTAAAATTAACGAAAATGGTGACGTGGCTTGGGTTAATAACAATTTTAGTACAAAAAACTTATACAACCTATCAATTTAGTCTAAATTCTAACAATTTAAACATTATTTTAATTTTTGGATTAAAATTGTAAATTCCTCATTTTTCTTCTTCAAGTCAAACACTTTTGGGTTTTGGAGTTTAAAAAACAAGATAAGGACAATTAAAGTTTTAGGATTTGGGGATCAATGGAGTCTAAATGTGAAGTCCATTGTTGGACTCAAACTCCATGGTCGGGATACCGACGAAAATACGAGGGGTGAGAAAGGGAAGAGACAAAATTCTATCAAAATTAAGATGATGTTTTACCCAAAATTAAGATGATGTTTTAAATTGATGAATTTTGACTAAAAATGTGATTATACCAAGCAACATCATCATCTCTGTTAGTTTTTAACGGACGGGTACCAAAACAAAACAAAAACATAAAATTAGATACAATTTTACTAAAAATAATAGTTGAAGTACCAAAACAATAACGTGGGCATAATTGAAGTACTAAATATATAATTTTTTTTCGAAAATCAATTAATGTTGGCATTATCTCTGTAAATAATAAATTTTGATTAAATTTGAGGCCACGAATTATTCGAACATCAATTCATTTTGGGAATTTATATTAAAAATTATTATGTTGAAATCTTAGTTCGAGTGATGAATTTGAGATTTTAAAATTTTGAAGGACTCGGGTTCATATCTAACACATGTAAAATTTATTATCTACCACTTTTTAATAAAATAACTATAATTCATTTTTTTATTTTTTAGATAAATAAAAATATTTATATAAATATAAAACTTATTTCAACAAATGATTATTGGTGTAGTAAAAAAAATTATCTATGAATCAATTAGTTATGTGTTTGATTCTCATATGATATTTTATTAGTTGTTTAATTTAAAGATTATATAAAATATAAAATATTTTATAATAATACTTTTTTGAATAATATACCGGTTGTATTTATTAAAAAGATAAAATAGAAAAATATTTTAAACAAAATGAAAATGCAGCAGAAATATAACAAAACAATGAGAAACTAAAAAAACTAGAAAATAAAATATTCAGACTAACAAACACGTCTAATTAGCTACAACGACAGGATGAGATGAAACACTTGAGAAAGGAACTAAGAACCAAAACTTCTTGTTTAAGGATCGAAGTAGGAGTGGTGGGTGAAACCAACAATTTTACATACTGCTAAACAAAACAGATCAGGTTACATCGGTAAACGAACCACAAAATGAATCAAATTACTAAAGGACCACTAATAACCGTAAATCAAAGTTGAGTGTCTTAAAAAAACAGCACATGAATAAATTTACTACAAAGATAGGTGAAAATGTATCACAACTCACAAGACATAAAAAAGTGTAACAGAAAAATAGATAAAAATTAAAAAAAATTAAAACATTAAAAAAATAAGAATTGAATATAAAAAATCAAGTTGAAAAGAATATTGACGTTCGGCGACCAGCACTAAAACTAAAAAATATTAATTGATTGATTACCTTTTAAGTTAAAATATTTTAATAATATCAACTCAGTCATCCCTTGTGTATTATTAAAGGATAAAATACTTTTTATTATTATTTTTAGTAAAATAACTTTAAAATATTTTTAAAATATAACTTTTATATAAAAAAAACTCACATCACCTACTTTTGTTGATGGGTATTTAAGAACGTTAGACATTTTCTTTATCTAAAAATTGTTGGATTTTTTTAACAAAAAAAAGGTTAGCTGTATCTAAAGAAATATTAGTATTAACGTTAAGCATTTGGTTTAGGATGTCATTCCTTAAACAATGTCAATATTTGAATATTAAAATTATAAATAAAATAAGTTGAATTGGTAGAACTCATAATAAGAATTGACAGTAACTGTTTCGAATTACTTAATTGTTGATGGTTGAAACGAAGTGTACGTACTTTTAAGGTTGTTTGGTGTCGACTCAATTGTTAGGGTTTTAAGTACTGTAAAACAATTCTATAGTATGTCGGGGCTGAAACTAAATGTTGAAAAAACCGAGTTATTTGCTAGTGGAGTAGATACTTGCACGCTTGATTCTATGATTTAAACTTGGCAAGCTTCCAATCAGATATTTTGGAGTGACTTTGATAACTAAAAAATTGACTAAAACAGATTGTCTCCCGCTACTAGATAAAATCGGAGACAAACTTGCTACATGGTCTCACAAAAAGTTAAGTTGCGGTGGTAGATTGCAAAGGATTAAAACGGTTTTGCTAAGTATCTTCAATTACTGAAGTAGACAACTTATTATCCCAAGATTGTTATAATTAAAATTGAACAACTTTTATGCGATTCTTTTAAAAATAGACAAATATTACGGCGATTGGTGCTAGAGTTCGGTGGCCGCAAATCTGCCTTCTCAAATCCAAAGGTGGTTTAGGGATAAAAAAATCTTCATAGTTGGAACAAAACCTGCCGTCTTTGCTAGTGAAGCTTATTCTGGCAGGTGATGGCTCATTGTGGGATACTTGAATTAAGGAGTATATGTTCAAAGGAGAGAACTTTGGGCAGATTGCAATAAAGCCCCACTTTAGCTGGACTTTGAGAAAACTCCTCAAGCAAAGGGATGAAGCGTTAGAGCTATTCGATTCGATAAGCTGGCCACAGGTAAACACTACATGAATCTCGAATAAAGTGAGAGACAAACATACTAAAGTACTATGAGAAAAAGCTATTTGGTTTCCTAAACATGTTCCAAAACTCTCCATTATTTCTTGGATAGGGATCTTAGACAAGTTACCAACTAAAGACCGTCTCGGGCAATGGGGTTTAGCTACGGTTGATTTATACTTGATGTGTGGGACTGAACTTGAAAGCAAAAATCACTTGTTCTCGGATTGTCTTGTTGTAGCCTGTAGTTGCAGACAATAATATCTCACAGTCATCAAACTTGAATATTCCTCCAGATAGAAGCATTCTGAACTGCTAAAATCACACCGTTACATATCATTAACATACCTACATATTCAACACAAACCCGAAACAGACTCTCAATTACGTTTGGTCAGGGTTCCCGGGTTTTAAAACTTCTACTTCCCTATGTTCATAAACTCATTATCACCAACTAAATGTAGAAAATACATGCATTACCGTTGTACAACTGGAATAAACCGTTATGATTTCTGCAGAACGCATTTCTCGTACAGTGCAAGGATTTCTTTCTTGTTCGGATTCCGCAGCGCAAGCAACTCCGCACCAAAGTTAAGTTTCGTGAGTTCCTGCTTAAGTTTCTGCACGGTGAACTTCGTATAATCTTCTTGATTGTTTTGCTGATTCTGGCTGTCATCGATGCTTTTGAATACCGACCCGCCATCGCCTGATTGTGAATACAAGAGGGGGCTGGTTGTGCTCCTGGACTTTTTATTTGCTCTTAAAATTCTGTCACTCATGTCTATATCTTGAACAGATCCCACGCCCATTTCCACATCGTCTGCCCTCGATCTCTTTCCATGGGAAGCGGTTTTGAGTTTACTATCCAATGCCGTTTCATTGAGCCGTACGGAAGTCAACTCCTGCTGGAGTGAATCAAGTTTTGCTTGTGCAGCTTGCAGCTGAAGAGAGAGGGCTTCGGCCCTTTCATTTGCATCTGCATGTGCTGCTCGTTCGGAGTCCAAAAGATCTTGAAGGACTTTGACTGTACTAGCCCTCTGATCATTGTTTGTTTTTAATAATGACTCGATCTCTCTTTCCCTCTCTTCAACTCTACTTTCTAATAACCCGACTTTTGACACTGCATCCATCTCTGACAAACGAACTCCATGCAGTTCATCTTCCAAGTCTGTTTTCTGTCTAACCAAGTTCTCGATTTGCCTCTCGGCCCTCTCAATCTGAGCCAATCTTTCCATTGCCATCCTTTGTATCTCACTCCTCTCCTTTTGGGCAGCTACTGCTTCTGCCCGTGCCCTATCGGCCAATTCTGTTGCTTTCTTCGCTTCTTTCTCAGCGGCTCTACACCTTTCTTCTACTTCTGTAAATCTCCTGAACTCGGAAGAATACTTCTGCTCCAAATGGATCTTCTCCTGTTCCAAAATCTTTGCTTCTCTCTCAAATGACTGGGCCTTGGTATTAGCATTTTCTACCTTATCAATTAACTCCCGGATTTCAACCTTTAGAGACGATACTTCTACATCATAACTCTTAATCTTTGCCTCAGCAGCCTGCAGAGCATTTCCCATTGTTAAACAAATGTCATGAGCAATCAATCAACCAGAACAGCTCAAGAGATGAAAATAAAAAGTGAAAATTGTATGCCTACTACTAAATCAGTCACTGTTATGTTTAAATGCAGTAGCTGATAGAATGATATCATTGTAAATCATAGTTAAAAATTCATCAAGTAAAATCATATTCCAATGCATTGCATATACAATACATGGTGGATAAAAAAATCGCAATCATATATGTATATCTATAAGAAGCTAACCTTCAACTCCAACTTTAGAGTTGTCAAGCACTGCTCAGCATGTTCAATCTTTCCCGACTTTTCCTTTATTTCCTCTTCCTGCAACATATTCATCAACATATAAACAAATCACATTTTTGCTGCATATTATTACAGTTGCATAAAACATGATTAACTGAACAAGAATCTTTTGGCCAAAAAAAAAGAATATGCATATGAATGTGAAGTGAGAAAGAGAGCACCTTATCAGCCAATGTATGTGAAAACTCTTCTCTCAAAGCATCTTCCCTAAGTTGAGTTTCCTTGCTTGACCGCTCTTGCACAATTGCTGCCTTCTCCAGAGCAGCTCTGGCCTCTCTAACAGCAAAGTCACACTTCCTTTTCCACTCTTCTGCCTCCTCTTGTGCAGACTCAGCTTGCTCCTTGGCAGCAGCCAGCCTAGCTTCAGCAGCAGTGCTCCGGGACTTGAGCACTTCAATTTCTGAGGTGGCCTGGTCTTCTTTGGCTTTCTGCTTCGATAACACCTGATCATACTTTCTTCTCCAGTCTAATGTTTCTTGCTTGGCAGAATCTAGTGCTTTTGTAAAACTAGAACATCTCTCTTTCAGTGAACTGTTATCACCTTGCAAATTATTCATACGGCTAGCATATTCATCAGCAAGTTTCTTTTTGTCATTGATAGCATCATCATATCGTTTCAGATACTCAGATTTGTATTTCTCACTATCCTCCAGTTGCTTGCTGAGCAACGTCATTTTGTCCTCAATTGATCGGCATTTCAATATAAGGGAACTCTTCTCTGATCTAATCTGATCTATAAGTCTCTTGGTGAAATCCAGTACTGGCCCCTCCAAACTGTTTAAAAGGATAGACAAAGTTAATACAACAATCTTAATGGAGAAAAAATAAAAATATTGATACAAACCTTTGCTGTAAAAATACAGCAAGTTTCTTCCATTTTCCAGGGCCATGACATGATGCTTCATACTCGGACAGAAGAGCATCAAGAACCTGCATACAACCCAGTGAACAGCATCATTTGGTAAATACCAACTTTCCATAGATTCAAGACAAAGGTAATAAATGGTAACTGAAAAGGAAAGCCAAAAGCAGATAGCTATACTTAAATTGGCTGACTAATAACTAGCCTTCATCCTTACAATAATAAGGATAAATTTAAATCTAGGAATATCATCCCAATCAGTAGTTAACGTGAAGTAACAAAGTTGCACAACTAGGCTGCAGTCCTTTGCATCAAGGATAAGGACAAGTAGATAATGATCACTTACTTTCACAACATTGCCAATACTTGCATCAGAAGCATGACATGCTGCTCTCAACCTCTTCCCCATGCTTTCTATGCCATTTGAACATCGCAAATCTGCTTCCATAAATGCATTCCTTTTATAATCCTGCATAAATAACCAACCACGTAATTCAAAGCAAACCATGCATTTGGATAACATAGAAAAATAGACTTAACCATTCCTTTGAGTTACTGCATACCTCAAACGCCTTTCTAAAGAATTTTTGGAGAAGCTCCTCATATTTCTTTCTCATTGCACCAACACCAACAGCACTAGCATTGTACTCGGCCATCGCTCTTTGAATTGCTTCTTCATGAGCCTCCCTCAGTGCCACCTAGGACCATCATGATTTGAGTTGTAAACTAAAATATCAAAATAGCCACACAACAATTAGTATAAAAACACCACTTACTTCCTCGGGTGGCTTTGTACGGTCAAAACTTGACATATAAATCTCCGCAGCAGAATCATATGCCCTCCGACACTCAGCTTCTTCAACACTCTGAAAATAACATTATTAACGCTCTTTGATTCCACTTAATGATATATCCTATAACATTTCCAGATAACAGTAACTAACCTGCCATGAGGAAGATATTGTGGGAACTGCACCATTATTCAAAGCATCAAGATATGATTGCGTAATACCAATAAGAACAGGCCCCGTCAGTACTGTACCCCCAACCTGCTTTGGCCTTGTTCTCTCAAAAACAAACTTTGTCAATGCATCAAGCCCAGCACGAAACTCGGGTCTCAGTTTGTCAAGCTACATATAAAAGTTACAGCCTTAGTAAACAAATTATACATGCTAAACGGAAAGGGAAATCAGGAGAAGGAGAGGGAAGGAGAGAGGAGGCAAAAAGGATGATTGAAAATCAGAGAGGGAATAGCATATATGGAATCAGTTGGGTACTAACCAAAATTTGATCAAGCCTTTGCAGATCATTTTCATTGTTCAAAGGCCTCACAAGGGTAAAGCATTCTCTGTCAGGAAATAAAGATCGAATAGAATCTCGGATCTATCAACAATTAAACACACATAATCAGTGTCTATTACAAAATTGCATGCTTAACCATGCAACAAAATTTGCATATTAATCATTAAGACACTTCATTTTCGGTTGTCGTCAAGCCTCTACAATAAATATTGAATCTTTTGCTTCCCAAATTAAAATCCATGTTAAGAGTTACCTCATTCTTGGAAGCTATATCTTTCCCGCTACCTTGAACTGGCCGTAAAGCAAGCTCCAGGTAGTCACGGGGAGTTATTTTCCTATTATCTTCCACCAAATCCAGATAAAAGTCCTGCATGATGAATGTTTTACGAAAGAGAACTTGAACAAAGTATGTTTTACAATCATAAGAAAGAACTAAACACATGACAATCAATAATAAGAAAGATTGTATGTGTTTGTTTGTAATCAAATATTACCCTTAAAAGCCAAACAAAGATAGGAGAGAACTGTGCAAGTTCAGAAGCTGAGGTTGTTCTTCCTCCAGCTTTGACTCGAATATGCTTTGTCATTTGGGTGACAAGAGAGAGACGATCCAGTGCAGCTTCATCTATACCTCCCATCTATATATCAGAAGTAGACAGTCAAAACTTGGGGAATATGGTGAACAATAACCTTATTAAAAAGCCAATCAAAAAGAAAAAATTATCGATATTATTTTCTTTCATTAGAAAGTACAAACCTGGTTGTAAATGAACATGCTAGATAAAAGGACAGCTAATGAAAATATTTGAGTGCTGTATGTTCCCTGTCAAGTTTGCAAGATAAGAGCATACGTCAAAATAATCATATACTTGATAACCAATCCATTACCACAAAAAATAAGAGAAAACAAACCGTTTGATCATAGGCATCTATTCCTTCAGAATCTAATAGCAAAAGGTTGTACTCAGTTCCATGAAGAGCAGTTCTCTTTAATGGTGCACTCCACAACCAAAGGCCTTTCGTACACGGACGATGAGTTGATGCTACTTGAAATCCACTACTCCTTCCAAGAAGCTATAGCACAAAAAATGAAATTAAATTCTGATAAAAAAAAAAGATATCAAACAAGCATCAATTGGGGAAAATATTTACAAGTACATAACATTTAACGGCCATACCAGTCATAACTCAGCAACCTATTCTTTACAAAATTAAGAATAAAAGGATACAAGATAATCCATCTTAAATCTCAATCTCTCCGAAAGGATACATAGATGGTCAGACTTGGTTCATTCAAATGAGTTTTATAATAACATGTTCGCGAGTTTCTCTTTACGCATTCTAGCTTATATATAATTGCCTCTGCCAAAGCTGTTTCTAGCAAGCATACATTAGTACTCAACCTCGTTAGGTTTATTTGTCTAAGCTCAAATGCACTTATGGAAACTCAAAGCAAATTTATACCAAAATGCTCTACATTGAACACCTGGTCCCCTCAAAACCCTAAATTTGCAACATTTCTACTCCTAAAGTCACAAACCTTAGAATTCGTTTATTTCCCCATGAAAACACATAAATAACATAAATTTCCTCCAATTTATCTTCAAAACAAGTAAAACCAGAATAAAGAAACAAAATTACCTGATTCAAAATGAAGCTCTTGCCTTGACGAGCCCGGCCACAAACCGAAACGACTCCAATTGGTTCCTTAACAAGCTGCAAAGCCGCGACGGCTTCCGGATCCATCCTGAACTTCCCTTTCTCATCGCAGTACAACAACCGAACCGGCCTTGCGGGACCATTCACCGGAGGCCCCGACGCCGACGCAGACGCCGAATGACCAAACGATTGCGGCGGCGACACATCAACGGCGGATTCCTTTCCTCTACCGAAAAGTTTCATCATCTTTTCCTCAGATCCTCAGTGGTTCACTTAATCCTCTCTCTAATTACCCTTTTTCGCTCTCGATTTTAGCTTTAATTTGGCAGAGTTCGTTTTTGCAACGTTTTGTTGGGTTTTCGACTCCACAGAAACAGAGGTTTGAAATTGGCGAGGGAAAAAGCGAAAGGTAACGTTTCAGACATTTCGGCTTTTATTTTCTTATATATATATAGGCGGTGAGATGGGCGTTAATTTACGATGATGTACGCGATTTCTTTTGTTAATGTAAATGTAGCGTGTGGGTGTTTTAGTCTTTTCATTGAACTTAATCTAATACCCTGAACGACAGCGTGGTAATAAAGCTGCTTTACGGATTTTCTTCTTCTTTTTTCTTTTTTATTTTTTATTTAAGAGTTTATTCTTACTCTATGACTTTAGTAATAAAGAAATTAAATTAAGCTACTTATGTTAAATAGTTCTTAAATAAAATATAGTAAGAAATTAAAATTAAGACAATTTATTATTTTATCAAATTTGATATAATTATAATGTAAAAATAGTATAAAAATAAACAAGATACCAATCAATTTATTAAAGAGATTTTAGTATATTTGATTTTAATATATAAATTAAAAATACTATAAAGAAATATAAAAGGTTTATTAAATCTAATTTATTTTTTTTTTGAAATAATTTTAATTATAAGTCTAATCCTTAGAAATTTTAATCTTTATTGGTTAATTTAATAGTGTTCAGCAGTGTTCATCGATGTTCGTCGCACACTGTAAAATTTTTCTATATATAAATACAGTAATATTTTTTTTAATATACAAGTGTGATACAAGGGTAGCATCTATTCAACTTTTTTAATTTTTTTAGTAAAATACACACACCGTGCAAAATTGGCAGGGACAAATCTATATACAATGTGGGAGGGGCAATTGCCCCCTAAATATTATGGGTTAATTATATTTGAGTCTCTAATAATTTTAAAACCATTACAATTAAGCCTTTTTTTCTTCTTTGCCCCTCTCAAATTTTTTATGGTTTATTATTTTTTAGGACCATGTAATCTAAAATTAATAATATTAAACTTTGACCCCTCTTTTTTTAATTTAATTACTTTTTGAAACTTTTCAAAATTAAAATTTATAAAAAAAATTTGAAAAGTGACGGGCCTCGTTAAAAATCCCCTCTAAGAATTGATGCTCGATTTAATTTTTACGATTTAATTACTTTTTAAGATTCTATTATTTTAAAATTAATCGGTCCGCCCCCTCGTTGTTCAATCCTGACTCCGTCCCTAAAAATTGATGCTCGAAACCGAGTCACCTAAATGAATTAGTTCGTCCTTCATTACTGGGAAGGCATGTGAGCATAATTACACTAATGTTAATATGGAATAGGACTTAGGGTTTGAATAGAATACCATCAGAAAGGTTAAGAGTTAAGACAGTGACAAAGCGCCAGTTCAAGACAAAATCAAGTAGTTTGATTAAAAAAATTACACTTTTTTCAATTTCAGGTCGTAAAGCTAGATTTCCAATCAAAACACACATGCAACTTTAGCAAATACATGTAGCTTCTTCTTCCCCAACATCAGCTGCTAGCTTCTGCAGCTTCTTCATCAGTATACATATATATATCAGACTAACTTGAATGAGTTGAAACTCGAAATGCAGTTTGTTTTAATACTAATCACACCCTGAAGTTGGCCATGAACATCGAAAATATTCGGGTGGAAACACCGGGATGCACTTCAAGTTATGTGTACCGTATTCATCAATCTTATTACAATGCAATATCAAAGACCATATCTCTGACAGTATAGAGGTTGCTTACTTTGGTACAATTGCTTCCAACTGTGTTCGTCGTTGATGGAGAATTCAGGTGGAACTGTTCTCCAGCACGAGGTACAAAAACTCCGGGAGTCAATGATAAAGTTGCTTGCACCATGTTTTCTTCCTTGTTAGCATCATGCCTTCCCTCGGTCAAGGAGAAACCGAAAAGTCTGCAGCTACTTTTAGAGGGATCTAATTCTTGACTTGTCCTAAATGTTGGTTGGCCAGCTAGAGGTAGAGTATCACCAAACTGAACGGAATCAATTGAATGACCGACACCGAATGGATCCGAGCTCCCAAGATCCCTCCCATGGGAATCATGTTCACCGGTAGATGGAAGTAACTTTCCCCCATATGTTTCAGGAGCACAAACAGAACTCCATGTGTTAACTCCCTGTTCCTTTTCCTGCCTACTGGAATTGTTTATAGGAATGAAATTCGGAATTGGATGGCTTGCTTGTTGGAACATTAACACTGAAGATGGTGAGGAAGCTTGTGTAGATGGCACGGACTGTGGTATACGACTATGAGGATTATACCCCTGAATTGTGGAAGACCATCTACTTCTAGTTCCCAACAACTGACCAGCATCAGGGAGACCAAGACCATCATTTTCTGTAGTCTCATCTGCAGCTGAACCTTTTCGACATCGAGGGGTTGCAAAAATTTCTTGACCTTGCAAGACCTTATGGAATCGGAAAGATTCCCCAAAGCCTACACTTTTAAAGGAAATATCAGGACTCACCATTGAGTCCCTACCAACATTCCCCACTGCAGCAAAACCAGAATCAACAGAACCAGGAATGCAACGCCTTATTTCAGACCGATGCATATTCTGACTATCAGAAACATCATAAAGAGTGTTAAAACCAGAATGTTCTTGAACTTGCAAGACCTTCTGGGACCGCAAAGACTCCTTGAAGTCGGATACTCCAATTCCATCTGTTAAAAGAATGAAGGACCAGGTCAAATACTGTCGTGTGATACAGGAAAGAGAATTAGTTCTGCATAAAAACCTACCAGGAATCATAAATTCAGATTTTCCTACCCGGTTCCTTTTTGAACCGGTAGTAAGCAAGCCATCAGAACTAGAAACTGAACCAGATGGCTCAATTTCCCAGGGAAAAACCCTGCTATGCCTGCTCGCGTCGATATCATCCCACCTTACCTGCAAAAAGAGAGCCAGAAAGAACTATTGGATTAACTCTAGTAACTTTTGATAAAATTTTATATATATAAATATATATATGTGAGTTCAGTTATACCAGCAGACACCTCCATTTTGAACCAGGCCATCGAACAGGATCCATATCACTAATTCCAGATATGACTCCCAAGTGTCTGCAGAAAAAAATACTCCTTAAGTTAAATTCAAGGCCTTGATAAAGCATGGTAGAGTAGATCTTTCGTCCCCGCTTTAGGCTAAAAACCAAGTAATTTAACTAAAGATTTGCTGGTTCTGCAAGGTCATACCTTCTTTCTGCAGCATCTTCGGCTTCAAATCGCATTTTGAACCTCCTTCCAATAGAGAAAGAATGATCAAGACTCTTCAAAAATTTATGCACGGGTATTACAAACTCCGATGAACTCGCCCTACTACACCAACCAAAATAAATAGCTTTAAGATCTCATCAAGAAAGTGGCCATAGAGAATGATCCAGAGAAAAACTAGAACATACAAATTATAGAAACAAGAAGATTTACCAATAATAACACCAGTTTGTATATACGACACTAACGTCTAAAGATAACTTCACAAAATTTCTTAGACATGCATTATTTCGACATATCAAAAGGATGTCCGAATAAGGTACAATGAAAAATGTCAGCCCAACAAACCACTTCAAAGTTCAAACCACTTCATATGTCCGAATAGTTTGTATAGCTTGTGTGTTTGTAATGTTTGGGAACATATGAAAAACATAAATGGAATGAATGAAACGACACTTTTATTCATCTCCATCACTTGATTACATCACAGCATCAAAGCTTTCAATACACAAATGGAATCACAGCTTTTCTGTTGGTGGGAAAGTCGGCCTTAAACTTGTCCAAATACCAATGGCGGCTAGCCCGAGCTCTAGGCACCAAGTTAGCACAAGTATAGAGAAAGAACCCAAAACCCACCCAAGACCAAGTCATGAGCGCCCACCCAAACCACTCCAAAATCTCCCCAAAATAGTTAGGGCAACAAACCAACTCAAACAACCCTCCTCTCGGAACCTTGTATCCACCGCCACCCTGCTTTTTCAGCCCCACCAACACCCCATCCGCCCAAACATTCAGCCGCATCCCAACCGCGAATATCAGCAACCCACCCAGGAACTTCCACCAGAAAAGCACATCACTTTCGTAATCGTCCTTATAATGAGACACCCACCTGGCTTGCAGATAAGCATTCAACAGATTGAACCCAAACGCCATGAGAGCTATACTCACCGGAAAGCCTTTACTCTGGGCGTTTTTGTTCCTCCAGAGGCGGAGAGGGTAAAGGACGGTGCGGTTGAGGTAGTGAAAGAGGAATGGAGAGATGAGGAGGAATGCTTTGGGGTTTGAAAAATGTTGGCCGGAAGGGAAGAGCAGGAGAGTGAGCCAGAGGGTGGGGCTTTCCATGAAGAACCAAGCCAGAGGAGGAGAAACGGTGGGACCCCAGCCGGGGCGGTTGTGCTTGCCGTAAGGGGCTTGGAGGAAGTGGAGGCTGATCCATGTCGGTAGGACGATGAGGTAGAGGCCGATGAGGCTGTAGTGGAAAAGGGTCTGGTCGGAGTCCATTGGATCTGAATCCAAGGTCAAACTGATCTGCCGTCTTCTTAAATCCTATTTGTCTTAACCTATAGTCATTAGGGGTAAACTACCTCCAAAGCCACTAAGCTATTGTTTTTATTCTATTTTGACCTGAGTTGGCCATATTCCATATAGGATTTTCTCAAAATAAAAATCCAATCTTGGTCTCCCTTTAAAATATTTGTCACAAATATAAACACAGAAAACCAAAAATGAAAACTTTCCAAAACCCGAGACCTGATTAGAGAAAGATAATATATATACCACACAACATAGAGTGGGAGTTTGGTAGCTTACATGGAGCTTGACATCAACAACCCGACAAAACACGTGGGGAGGGAGATCATATGCTGCAACAACACCGGGAAAATCGGAAACTTGTTCCAAGTGTCCTAGAAGAAAGTGTGATACAAGAGTAACATCTATTTAACGTTTTTTAAATTTTTTAATAAAATACACACACCATGTAAAATTAGTGCTCGAAACCGGGTCACCTGAATGAATTACATTGTCCTTTCCTCGGACAACATGTGAGCATAATTACAGTAATGTTAATATGGAATTGAAGGACTTAGGTTTTGAATAAAATACTATCAGAAAGGTTAAGACAGTGGCAAAGCGCCAGTTCAAGACAAAATCAAGTAGTTTGATTAAAAAAATTACACTTTTTTCAATTTCAGGTCGTAAAGCTAGATTTCCAATCAAAACACACATGCAACTTTAGCAAATACATGTAGCTTCTTCTTCCCCAACATCAGCTGCTAGCTTCTGCAGCTTCTTCATCAGTATACATATATATATCAGACTAACTTGAATGAGTTGAAACTCGAAATGCAGTTTGTTTTAATACTAATCACACCCTGAAGTTGGCCATGAACACCGAAAATATTCGGTGGAACACCGGGATGCACTTCAAGTTATGTGTACCGTATTCATCAATCTTACTACAATGCAATATCAAAGACCATATCTCTGACAGCATAGAGGTTGCTTACTTTGGTACAATTGCTTCCAACTGTGTTCGTCGTTGATGGAGAATTCGGGTGGAACTGTTCTCCAGCACGAGGTACAAAAACTCCGGGAGTCAATGATAAAGTTGCTTGCACCATGTTTTCTTCCTTGTTAGCATCATGCCTTCCCTCGGTCAAGGAGAAACCGAAAAGTCTGCAGCTACTTTTAGAGGGATCTAATTCTTGACTTGTCCTAAATGTTGGTTGGCCAGATAGAGGTAGAGTATCACCAAACTGAACGGAATCAATTGAATGACCGAGAGCGAATGGATCCGAGCTCCCACGGGAATCATGTTCACCGGTAGATGGAAATAACTTTCCCCCATATGTTTCAGGAGCACAAACAGAACTCCATGTGTTAACTCCCTGTTCCTTTTCCTGCCTACTGAAATTGTTTATAGGAATGAAATTCGGAATTGGATGGCTTGCTTGTTGGAACATTAACACTGAAGACGGTGAGGAAGCTTGTGTAGATGGCACGGACTGTCGTATACGACTATGAGGATTATACCCCTGAATTGTGGAAGACCATCTACTTCTAGTTCCCAACAACTGACCAGCATCAGGGAGACCAAGACCATCATTTTCTGTAGTCTCATCTGCAGCTGAACCTTTTCGACATCGAGGGGTTGCAAAAATTTCTTGACCTTGCAAGACCTTATGGAATCGGAAAGATTCCCCAAAGCCTACACTTTTAAAGGAAATATCAGGACTCGCCATTGGGTCCCTACCAACATTCCCCACTGCAGCAAAACCAGAATCAACAGAACCAGGAATGCAACGCCTTATTTCAGACCGATGCATATTCTGACTATCAGAAACATCATAAAGAGTGTTAAAACCAGAATGTTCTTGAACTTGCAAGACCTTCTGGGACCGCAAAGACTCCTTGAAGTCGGATACTCCAATTCCATCTGTTAAAAGAATGAAGGACCAGGTCAAATACTGTCCTGTGATACAGGAAAAAGAATTAGTTCTGCATAAAAACCTACCAGGAATCATAAATTCAGATTTTCCTACCCGGTTCCTTTTTGAACCGGAAGTAAGCAAGCCATCAGAACTAGAAACTGAACCAGATGGCTCAATTTCCCAGGGAGAAACCCTGCTACGCCTGCTCGCATCGATATCATCCCACCTTACCTGCAAAAAGAGAGCCAGAAAGAACTATTGGATAACTCTAGTAACTTTTGATAAAATTGTATATATATAAATAATATATATGTAAGTTCAGTTATACCAGCAGACACCTCCATTTTGAACCAGGCCATCGAACAGGATCCATATCACTAATTCCAGATATGACTCCCAAGTGTCTGCAGAAAAAAAAAATACTCTCCTTAAGTTAAATTCAAGGCCTTGATAAAGCATGGTAGAGTAGATCTTTCGTCCCCGCTTTAGGCTAAAAACCAAGTAATTTAACTAGGGATTTGCTGGTTCTGTAAGGTCATACCTTCTTTCTGCAGCATCTTCGGCTTCAAATCGCATTTTGAACCTCCTTCCAATAGAGAAAGAATGATCAAGACTCTTCAAAAATTTATGCACGGGTATTACAAACTCCGATGAACTCGCCCTACTACACCAACCAAAATAAATAGCTTTAAGATCTCATCAAGAAAGTGGCCATAGAGAATGATCCAGAGAAAAGCTAGAACATACAAATTATAGAAACAAGAAGATTTACCAATAATAACATCAGTTTGTATATACGACACTAACGTCTAAAGATAACTTCACAAAATTTCTTAGACATGCATTATTTTGACATATCAAAAGGATGTCCAAATAAGGTACAGTGAAAAATGCCAGCCCAACAAACCACTTCAAAGTTCAAACCAAGTTTCTATGTGAATATCAAAGTATGCATACCTTCATAAATAGAGCTAAAAGCACTAAACATTTAAATATATTTTATATATCATTCACTCATTTCAAACATTTTAAGGGCAGCATTGCACAAAACAAATATATCCTTTATAATATAAAAATGGGGCAGCCGCCCACATACCTCGGATTACAGTAAATGTTGAATACACCTTTCATAGATATAGCATGGACCACATCTGCAAAAGTGCTACGGTTCAACTGCTGGCAGCACAAAGATGGGAAAGAAGAGCCATTTTTAATTTGAGCAGCTCTTCGAATCCCCAGCCTCAATTCTCCATCCTCTCCCCTGTTGTGAACACTTGATAAGATTCCTATTGTATTATTAACTAAAACTTCACAAAAGGGGAAATTTCTAACCTCAGAAAAAGCACAGCATCTCCAGAGACGAGCTTCTTTTTATTCACGAAAGCACTCCATCCCGAAGTCAGTAAATGCCTCTGTGGTTGCCCTACTCAAACCGAAACTATCTTTAGTACTAAATAGAGAAATGAGCAGCTAATCAAGGCTCTGACCAACAGGCCTCTGTTCCGTGAAAGGAAATCCATAATTAGTATAACTTAACATCAAAATTCAGCTGATAACTTGTGCATACATACCCCTATAGATGTGTCGAAATCTCCATTCCGAGCCATGCAGGTCTTTCGCAACAAGCTCTTGGGAGGGCCTTTGCTGATTATAATCCTAACAATACCAATCTAGTTAAACTCAAAAAGATACACCAAAGATTGTTTTAGGAAAACATAACTAATTGTTCTTAAAAAAACATAGAAATAAACAATGAGGAGTTTAAAATGAAATAAGAAAAGTGCCAGAAATTTACCAAGGGAGGGAAGCAGTCCTCAGCAGCTCGACGAGGAACGGAGAACCCTCCATGCGTGCTGGTATCGGAAGCGGTAAGCGTCTTGCAGAACATGTGGGGCGTGGTTGACTTGATATTGGCTTCGGCATCCTCCTCCTCGCAATCTGCCTGAGTCTTCCCTCCTCGAAATTCCTGCTCAAGTTGCTACATATGCCATAATTTACACAAAATCAGACTCGAGATGAAAATGAAACGAGAAGAAGCAACATTAACCAACAAAATGACACCAAATTTAGGAACAGAGTTCAATTCATCATTGGACTATATTTCGGATTCGGAACGATGTCATTGTCCTATGGATCAAACTGATTATAGTATTCTACCGATACAACAATTGTAAGCAACCGTTAACCAAGCAAAACAAGAAGCTAGAATAAAACTCACCTCGGTTTCAGGAATCAGTGAAACTTGGGCGTAAACCTCATCCGTGGCACCCTCAGCCTGCAAACAAAAACAAGCATTTCATAGCAAATTCACATTTTAAGAAATACAGAGGAAATAGGGTGAAATTCAAATGCTTGAAACACCCCAATTTCCTATGATAAAACCAACTTCAGAATGTCAATTCTCTGGGAAACTAAACCAAACCCAGCAACAAAATTGAAGAGCTAAACCCATAAAACCACAACCACAATCAATTTTCTCAAAATAAAAATCCAATCTTGGTCTCCCCTTTAAAATATTTGTCAAAAATATAAACACAGAAAACCAAAAATGAAAACTTTCCAAAACCCGAGACCTGATTAGAGAAAGATAATATATATACCACACAACATAGAGTGAGAGTTTGGTAGCTTACATGGAGCTTGACATCAACAACCCGACAAAACACGTGGGGAGGGAGATCATATGCTGCAACAACACCGGGAAAATCGGAAACTTGTTCCAAGTGTCCCTGAGGAAAGTAAACCACTACATTTCCTCTCTTCGGCAAAGAAATAAGTGGACCAGCACACGCATGCCAGAGCTCCAAACAAACTGAAGAGCCCGGACCGGACGCAGAACCAGGAGAACTTAACCCGGAGGCTGAAGATGAAGATGGAGATAAAGAACCGGATGATGGCGTTTCATCGTCTTCCGTAGTGTTCAGATCGATTAATCCCCCCATTGGGTATTCAAAAAAAGCTCAAAAAGTGTTTTTTTTTCTGGAAAAGTTAAGTTGTGAGATATGAAGAAGAGGCTATTTCATGGCTGTATTTCTAGAGCTTAGAAAGCAATGGTTTGTTGGCATTGCAAAAGAGAAAGGAAAGGGAAATTAAGTCAAGACCTCCAAAAACACAATTTTTAAAGGAGACAGGTGATGGGTTTGTCCAAGATATCAAATCAAGCTTTTATTAGCTTTAATTAATTAGAAATCAGAATTAAAAAACAAAACTTTACAAATAAGTAGATGTGTATATATTGTAGGAAAAAGGGTTTTTATATACATATATATTTGGTGGGGGTGTTCTTGACTGCAAGGTGAGCAGTAGCAGTGCTGCAAGCCTGCAACTACTGCTGCTGCAACAATGCTGCCACTGATGAGAGTGATGTGTGGCAGAAAGGGTGAAAGAAAGAGCTTTTATTAAGTGGGGGTTTAAATTGGTTTTAGCTATAATATATAGTATTAATATGCGACAATGTCTTAATTTTAGGGTATACAGAGTTAGCTTAGGATATAGGATTTAGAAGTTTAGGTGTAGGGGTTAGAAATTAGAGATAATTGTTTTAATTTATGGTTTAGGGTTATAATTTAGGGTTTATAAGTTAGGTTTTAGTTTTTAAGGTAATATGATGAGGATTTAGATTTTAATCTATAAACTCTAAATTATAACCTTAAACCTTAAATTGAAACAATTATCTCTAAATTTTAACCTCTTGCACTTAAAACTCTAAATCTTACATTCTAAACTAACTACATATACCCTAAAATTAAAGCACTTGTGAAAACTTTCAATTTTCACTAGTTGTGTTTGTGTATGTAATATTTATTCATATATATATATATATATATATATATAATTCATTCAAATAAAAAGTGAATGAAAGCTGAAGGTGTTCCTGTACGGCTCCCTGTATTTCCGGGCGGATGTCCATTCTGTCACCTTCTGCTTACCCAAATCTCACTCATGTCCATCCCCATTAACCCTCTCTTTTCTCGGTCTTTTTGCATTAAATTAAACACATTTAACCATAATTTCTTGGTATTTTTAAATTCTATTCACGGATTTCTTTAGATATTTTAAGATTTTCTTTACAATCAATTTTACATGTTTTCATATCACTGCCAGGTGACGTGTTGTAGTTCTGTTATGTAATATTTATAAAAAAAAATTAGAGAATTATTTTTATAATATTTATAAGTTTCTAAAATTTTTAACTAATTTTTAAAATAAAATAAAATGTTCTAGAAATGCAAAGTGAAAATAATACGTTACACCAATTGATCTAAAAAACTGCTAGATTTAATAGTCAATTTCGTCAAATAAATGAATTGATTAAATTTTAGAGTACAAAGACTTAATTGACTGAAAATAAGTTAAGGGGTTTAATTGGTTTTTTAAGCCTATAATAATGCACTATTTGTGAGCAAATCTTTTTTTTTTTTTTGAAGAGCTAATATTGTATTTAGATTGTACGCATAAAACAAATAAGAAAAAAGAGTCGATTGAAGTGATTTTGTCAAACAAATTATTAAAGATCAACAGAAAAAATACAATTGGAGTAATGAAAACCGGTCCATAAATTAAATACGCATAAAAAAGGGGTGTTTTAAGAAAATTTTCTTGAATGCTCCACATCATCAAACCGAAAAAGGAAACAAATAATTATTGTCATGAATTTATACTATATTGATATTTAAATTGCAAAATTAAAGAATAAACTATCCTCTCTCTTTTTTCTTGAATTTTAAAAGCGCGACTATGCATAAATTTTTGATAGATAATAGTTGTTTTTATTAAGTGAATACTAATATTTTTAATAAAATCGCCATTGTGCACAAATTAGGTACGTATAATAAAATAGAACTAAAAAATTAATTAAAAGTCCAACCGTACAACTCAGGCAAATGATAAATAAAAATAAATAATATTATTCCTGAGTTGTGATGAAAAATAAATATCATTTGATATGAAAATAAAATTATATATAGCAATAATAGTCTTTCAATATTCAGCCCAAGACTCTGAAATAAGAATATATCAACCAAATAACATGAAAATGTATAACGGCAAATTTAAACATCTAAAAAATAAAAGACATGAATGTGCTACAAAAACATTCACTATTTTCATATGATAATAAAAAATATAATTAAACAAAACAAAATTAAAACAAGATAAACAAAACGTATTGAAAAATAATAAAAAAATGGGGGAAAAGCAACCAGAATGGGGGATAAGAAAATTTCATATTTGTCTGCTTCTTAGCACGTTTTCTCTGTCTGCTTTTTAGCACGTTTTCTCTGTCTTTTGACACGTTTTCTACTTTTTTTTGTCTTTGTCTGCTTTTTGCTGTTGTTATTCACGGCTGTACTAGATAGATCCAGTGATGGAGGACGGTCTAGCTACTCTTACGATTGAGGATGACGAGGAAAATGAGATTCAAGTACAAGTTGAAGGTGATGGACTGCCAGCAGGCATATCCTTTGATCTTTGCTGTGTTGGTCGTTTCCTTACGAACAGTGTGATACATTTCCAATCCATGAGGAATACTCTCGCAAATCTGTGGAAACTACTGGGAGGAATTGCTATCTCAGAGTTGGGAGAAAATCGGTATCTCTTTAGATTTTTTCATACGGTGGACTTGGAGAGGATAGAAGGAGGCTCTCCCTGGAATTTCAACACCCATCTCTTAATTTTACACCGATTAAAGGTTGGTGAGAACCCAATGGAAGTCCCCCTGTATCTTTCCCCGTTTTGGATTCTGGTTTACGACGTCCCACATGGTTACATGTCTGGGAAAGTAGCGCGTCAATTGGGTGCCTTCATAGGAACGTTTATTGAATATGATTCCCAAGCAGTCTCTATGGGCTATAAGGGAATTATGAGAATAAGGGCGTGTTTTGACGTCAGGAAGCCACTGAAAAGAAGAAAGAAAATAGCTCTGAATAATGCCTCGACCACTTATGTCCGTTTTACTTATGAAAAGCTTCCACTCTTTTGCTTCATCTGTGGGCGTATGGGGCATGACGAAGGCCTGTGTTCGGTTAGATTGTCAAAGCCGAAAGAATAAATTACATTTGGATGGGATCTGAGTCTACGGGCACCGTCGAGAAGGGCGGTGGCGTTAACCCCTAGTCGGTGGCTCCGGGAAGAATCTTTGCTGACGTTTCCGGGGCAATCTACTCTAGCGAGATCGTCGCCTGTTAGCCCCCAATCTCCGGATTTTCATCATATTAATTTGGAAGGAAACCGAATTTCAGGCAACATTATCCATACCCATCCCAATCAACTGAATTTGGGCGTTCATTCAGCAATTGCAACTAATCTGGGATCATCAAGTGGTCAAATGGATATGAATTTAAATGAGAGAATAAGAGTCATTAATGACGTCATAATGACTGCTCAGGAGGAGAATGCTCAGACACCAATTATGGAAGGTTTCAAAAGACCAAGAGTAAATGCTTCAGCTTCAGACGTTTCTAATCTTGATTCGGATGAGGTTTCATATCCTTTATCGGCAGGTCCGGTTTCTCGGGCCAGCCGGGCCCAATGAAACTCCTAAGTTGGAATGTCCGGGGCCTGGGCCAACCCCGAACGGTAAACCGTCTCAAGCATTTGCTTAGAGACTTGAAACCGGATGTGATTTTTCTAATTGAAACGAAACTCCAAGGCCCGAGTATGGAGAAGGTTCGTAAAAAATGTGGATACTCGAATGGTGTGGATGTACCGTCAACGGGAAGAAGTGGTGGTTTATCTTTTGCTTGGAAGGAGTCGGTTGCAGTAACTTTAAGATCCTTCTCCGATAGACATATTGATGTGTTGATTGATAAAGATGCTGATGGCAATCTTTGGAGATGCACGGGTTTTTATGGAGCCCCTGAAGTACAAAATAGAGCTCATACATGGAATCTGTTACGCCAACTTGATGATATGGGAGATATCCCGTGGCTTGTAATAGGGGATTTTAATGAGTTGTTATTAGCCCAAGAAAAATCTGGTGGAAGAATACGCAGTGAAAGACAAATAGAGGATTTTCGTACTGCTTTACAGGATTGTGGCTTAAATGATATTGGGTATCGTGGACCCTGGTTTACATGGGAATGGGGAAGACTTTCCTCCAACTTAATCAGAGAGAGATTGGATCGCGGGGTGGCAAATTCCGGATGGTGGGAATTATTTCCGTATTTCTCTCTTGATCATCTTCCACATGCCTTTTATGATCACTGCCTTCTTTTGCTAAATACATCTTCAGTGCAACCCGGCAGCAGCCGTACTCATCATTTCTGGTTCGAGGCAGCATGGCTTACTGAGGAGTCATGTGAATCGAAAGTTCAAAATTTGTGGCACTCTGCTTCAGGTAATTTACCGGACAAATTAAAAGAGGTGGGTAGAGGCCTAGAAGACTGGTTTAGGAAAATTACTAAAGAAAAGAAAATTCCGGTCTGTGTACTAAAACAAAGGCTGCAGGATCTAAATGATCTCCAACCGAATGATGAAATTCTGGAGGAAATTCTTGAAACAAAAATTGCCATTAATCTAGAAGCTGATCGCGAGGAGTTGTATTGGGAGCAAAGAGCTAGAGCCAATTGGCTTAAGTTTTTTCACAACTTTGCATCCAGCCGTCGTTGGAAAAACAGGATTTCTTGTCTTAGAAATGATGACAATGAAAATATTACTTCGGATAGGGGTATCCAGGATGTGGCTTATAAGTTTTTCAAGTCGTTATTCACTTCCCAAGGGTGTGATGATCCGAAGCAAATCTTGGACGGCATTATTCCCAGTATTACACAAGAAATGAATGCTGTTTTAATGGCAAAGTTCACGAAAGATGATGTTCTTGAGGCGGTTCGTTCTATGGGACCTTTGAAAGCAGCAGGTGAGGATGGTCTTGGGGCAATTTTTTACCAGAGGTTCTGGCATATTCTGGGTGACGAGGTGGCTGCATTTTGTATCAATACGGCAGAAGGCAATGAGGATCTGGCAGCCATCAACAGAACACATATTGTGCTCATCCCTAAGGTAAATGATCCCACTCATATGTCACAGTTCTGCCCTATAAGTTTATGCAACGTTTTGTTTTAAATTATTTCCAAAATGCTTGCCAACCGCCTGCAACGAGTCATCCATGCTTGTATCGATGAAGCGCAATGTGCCTTTGTACCCGGGAGGCTAATATCGGATAATATAATTGTTGCCTATGAGTTACTACATGCAATGAAGATGAAGAGAATGGGAAAGTTAGGCAACTTCGCTCTAAAACTAGATATGAGCAAAGCCTATGATCGGGTTGAATGGCAGTTCCTGGAATCAGTGCTGAATAAAATGGGCTTCGAGTTGGAGTGAATTAGAAGACTGATGGATTGTGTTAAAACGGTGTCCTATGCTATTACGATAAATGGTCAGGTGGGGGAAGCTTTTACACCGTCTCGTGGTATTAGACAAGGAGATCCCTTAAGCCCTTTCTTATTTGTTATTTGTGGAAAGGGTCTGTCAGCTTTATTGAGGAAAGGGACTCAGGAAGAAAAAGTACGAGGACTGCGTATCACGCGAAGTGCACCTTTGGTCTCTCACCTACTGTTTGCTGATGACAGTTACATATTTGGAGAGGCTACGGCAATAGGGGCTGCTAATCTTAAGGATATTCTTCATATCTACTCTCGTTGTTCTGGGCAAATGATCAATTTTGATAAACCGAGTGTCTTCTTCAGCTCGAATGTAAGTGCTAATAATAGACAGAGAGTGTGCTGTATTTTCAATGTTACTAGTCAATCTTGCCCGGATACCTATTTAGGGCTTCCGTCAATGGTGGGAAGGAGGAAGAAGGAATCCTTAGCTTTTGTAAAGGACAAAATAACCAGGAGCCTAAATTCTTGGTCAACTAGATCTCTATCTACAGGGGGAAAGAAGTTTACATAAAATCTGTTTTGCAAGCACTACCCCTCTATGCTATGGGATGTTTTCTCTTCCCTCGGTCTCTATGCAATGAAATTGAATCTATGTTCGCAAAGTACTGGTGGCAAAAATCTGCTAGTAAAAGGGGTATGCACTGGTGTTCGTGGCATAAACTATGCTTGCCTAAGGAGAATGGAGGTTTGGGTTTCAGAGATTTAGGATGTTTTAACTTATCCTTGCTTGCTAAACAGGGTTGGCGAATAATGGCTAATCCCACTGCACTGGTTTCTAAAATCCTTAAAGCCAGGTACTTTCCACAAACAAATTTTCTTAATGCAGTTATGGGTTCTCGTCCCTCATATATTTGGAAGAGTATTTGGTCTGGTAGGAAAACACTGGAGATGGGTATTATTTGGAGAGTTGGCTCTGGGAGAACAATCTCTATTTGGGATGATCCCTGGATTCCCCTACTTCCTACGAAGCTTTCTACGTCTCCGAGAGCTCAGAATCTGATATGGGTCTCTGATTTAATCTGTCCTATATCGCGGAAATGGAAGGAAAACCTAATCTATGAAGTCTTCAATACAGGGTAAGCACAGGCCATTTTAGCAATTAATTTGCCAAGGTCTCCACAGTCTGATCTTTTGGCTTGGGAGGGTGAATTATCAGGCGATTTCTCTGTTCGCAGTACCTACAGATTACTAATCAAAGACTTATTTCCTGATTGCTACTCAGGTCAGTTCTACAAATCAATTTGGAATTTAAATTGCCCATCAAAAGTCAAGATTAATCTGTGGAAGTTTGCTATGAATTATATTCCTGTTATGAATAACCTACATGCTAAACGAATTGCTAGTCAAAATCTTTGCCCTAGATGTTCTGCAGAGCCTGAAACTATTTGTCACGTTAGTAGGAGGTGTTTCTTTGCTAGAAATGTTTGGAATAAACTTAGTTTCCAATGGCCTACACATGTTGATCAGTTTGACTTCTGTGAATGGTTAGCTTGGATGTTTGACAATTATAGTAAAAGTAAACATTCAACTCTAGCAGTGGCTATTTGGGCAATATGGTTTTCGCGAAACAAATATTATCATGAAGGCATTAATCAAACAACCACAGATGTTACACATTTTGTTGCAAGCTACCTTACCGAGCTGAGCTCCCTCTGTTTGACTTTGAACCACCCTCGTTCGAGGCCGAATGTCGTTTGGTGTGCCCCAAAGGATCCGTTGGTCAAGTTGAACTTTGATGCATCCTTCTCCCTGCAATCAAATTCTTCTTGGTCAGGTATTATAGTTAGAGACGGTGAAGGTCAGATTTTGGGGGCGGCATACCGGGCAAACCAGAATGTGAAGTCAGCCTTCGAAGCGGAAGCCATAGCAGCCTTGCAGGGTCTTTCGTTTGCAGTCGACCTGGAATTATCACAGGTGGTGGTTGAAGGAGATTGTAGAACGGTAATCCTTAAGCTCCTCGCACCAGAAGACGATAGGTCAGTTTTGAGACCTTTCATATCGGAAGCCAAATCGATAGCTAGGGTTTTCAGAACTTGCCTTTTTAAGCACATCGGAAGAGAAGGGAATGAAGCGGCGCATGCAATGGCCTCCCTGGGTCGCACCGGAAATGAGGATCGGTTTTGGGTAGACGAAGCTCCGCCGGAAGTAGCCGCCATCGCAGATCGTGAACGGAGTTTTCTTTCGAACACAAACTGAGACTTTACTGGTATTTTCTCTGAGGTTTCCCTTTTGAACAGACCAACCTCTGACGTCGGTGATTTCGGCTCGCTCAAGGTTTCATCGAATTTCTTCAGCCGACGGTCTTTCTGGATCATCTGATTACTTTTTCCCCTTTTTTTGATTTGTTTCCTTTTTTTGTTTTTGAACCGTGTGTCGGTTCGTCTTGCTCATTTATGCCCTGGTTTGGGTCTCTTTTATTTATTTTGTTTTTGGACCGATAAAGCCTGATGGCTATTATAAATAAATATCAGATGGTACCTTTATAAAAAAAAATGGGGGGATAAGGACTAGGGTTTAATGGCATAAAACTCTTTTAACAATTTTGGTTTAATCAAAGTTTAATATAATTAAACCACATATTTTTCTACAATCCAAATAACTAAAGTGAGGGTTAGAGATTAATGAGGTTTTAGGAGCATGAATTAAAAAGCAGAGGGATTTTTTTATAAAAAAAGCAAAGGGATTTATTAAATACATGGTGTTAAGAATGCTCTCAACGTTTGATTGAATAGTCATTTTAACATTTATTCTTCTTTTGAGCTATTTCAATCATTGGACGTTTCATTTAAGGTCGAAATGATCCCTCTTTGATGAAAATTATTAGTCAAGTAATGACAAATTATTTAAAATTGCGTAACAAACCTACATGATAATACACGTAT
The DNA here is from genome assembly GCA_958450335.1 of Hibiscus tridactylites. Classification (NCBI taxonomy): domain Eukaryota; kingdom Viridiplantae; phylum Streptophyta; class Magnoliopsida; order Malvales; family Malvaceae; genus Hibiscus; species Hibiscus tridactylites. Next base: position 73,901,161 of record OY288284.1, on the reverse strand, counting down.
GGGGTATGCAAAACTGAGTTCGGTTAACCATTAGTAAATTATTTCGGTTAACTGATAAGTTCGGGTCACCCAATTCTCGACCCTAAACCGTAATCATTCAACCAGTTAACCGTTTTTTCGGTTAACAAAAAAATTTGGTTCGGTTCGAGTAACTGTTTTTTATTTTGTTCATTAAAAATATAAATTTTAATAATATATTAGAAAAAATATTTTTAAAAACCGACATATGATATTAATATCTTTTTAATACTAGCAAGTTGAACACTTAAACTCTATAAAATGAAACTATGGTTTTACTTTTGAGAAATGAAAAAATAAAATAAAACCTGATTTTTTAATATAAAATATTAAAATGACATATAATATAATAATATATATTATATAATTGGTTGGTTCAATTATCCGGATTGTCCCAAAACCGTAAACTACAATCGAAATGGTTTCTTTTTAAATACAAAATCCCGAACAAAAATATAATTTTTCGATTTGATTTTTCAGTTTTCAGTTTTTTTTTCACTCCTAGATACACGCTAGCATAGTATTATATAGATAAAAGAAGTTAACTATACAAAATGACATGTCAGTCAAATAATACTTTTATAAAACTATATAAAATATTTTTTGTAACATGAAAATACACGCTAGCATAATATTGTTATATAGATAAAGATGCTAATTTGACGGAATAACACATCAATTAAAAGATTAATTTTATAAAATTATATACAAAAAAAATCAAGCTTATGTGTCATTATATCAAGTTATTTTAAATTATTTACCGCCAATTAACTATCAATTTTTAATTTATAGAATGATACTAGCAAGTTGAACACTTAAACTCTATAAAATGAAACTATGGTTTTACTTTTGAGAAATGAAAAAATAAAATAAAACCTGATTTTTTAATATAAAATATTAAAATGACATATAATATAATAATATATATTATATAATTGGTTGGTTCAATTATCCGGATTGTCCCAAAACCGTAAACTACAATCGAAATGGTTTCTTTTTAAATACAAAATCCCGAACAAAAATATAATTTTTCGATTTGATTTTTCAGTTTTCAGTTTTTTTTTTCACTCCTAGATACACGCTAGCATAGTATTATATAGATAAAAGAAGTTAACTATACAAAATGACATGTCAGTCAAATAATACTTTTATAAAACTATATAAAATATTTTTTGTAACATGAAAATACACGCTAGCATAATATTGTTATATAGATAAAGATGCTAATTTGACGGAATAACACATCAATTAAAAGATTAATTTTATAAAATTATATACAAAAAAAATCAAGCTTATGTGTCATTATATCAAGTTATTTTAAATTATTTACCGCCAGTTAACTATCAATTTTTAATTTATAGAATCCTTTTAAACTAGAATAAAATTTTAAGGGATAAATACTTCATTAAATAAGAATCAAAATAATTATCTAAACAAATATCAGAAGCATTTATTTTAACATTATATCTTTATTAAAATCTAAACTAATTAAATTTTGGGAAGTGAATTTGGGAGAATGTGTCACAGTAATGAATGTCTTTATCAGAGTCATCAATTGCAAAGAACTCGAACCAAACCCAGTAACCCAAACTCGGACAAAACGGGTTATGTAGCTCAATGATCGGCTCTAAAAAAAATTCAATAAAACTCGAAAAGAATATCAAATAATTGATTTGAATAATAATATGAATTAATATCATATACACTGTGTGGAAACTGAAAGTTTTCACAAGCGCTTTAGTTTTGGGTATAAAAAGTTAGTTTAGGGTATATGGTTTATGGGTTTAGGTGTAAGAGTTTAGAATACATGGATAATTGTTTAATCTAAGGTTTAGGGTTTATAGGTTATGTTTTAGTTTTAGGGTAATATGATGAGTATTTAGGTTTTAAACTACAAACCTTAAATTATAACTATAAACCTTAAATTGAAACAACTATCCCTAAATTCTAGCCCCCTACACCTAAACTCCTAAACCATTTACCCTGAACTAACTCTATATACCATAAAACTAAGGCACTTGTGAAAACTTTTGGTTTCCACCGCCTGTGTATAGAATATTTATCCTAATAATATTAGATGGCTAAAATATATTTCCTTTATTAATAAGTATTAGTTCATTATATTTTTATGGATAATATAGGAGTTTGTTTAATTTTAGAAAATATGTTGTAAATAAAATAAAGAAGAACAAGAATAAGAACAAGAAGAACAAAGAGATGAGAGAAAGAGGGAGATTTGTATTATTCTCAAATATAGAATTGTATACAATGCCTTCAATGAATCATCTATTTATAGGCATAAGAAGTACATAATACTTTTGGTTTCCACCGCCTGTGTATAGAATATTTATCCCCCTTGGATGTCTATGAAGATAATGTGCCTCGTTAAAACCTTACTAAGATAAAAACCCAGTGGGAGAAAAAAAAAATTCTTTAGTGAAGGAAAAAGAGTACACACATCTTTGATACGCATAACTTGTTGCCTCATTAAAAACCTTACCAGGAAAACCCATTGGGACAAAACCTCGGTTAAGGGAAAAAGAGTGCAACGCGTATTTACTCCCCCTCATGAAAACATCACAGAAGATCTTTGAATCTTCATAATTTAATCTTGAATATCATTTTTCTAAAGATCGCGAGGGATGAAACTTTGGAGTAATATGTTCCATGATGTATCAACTTTCAAACTGAGATATACGTCTTGCTTTATCTTCACACAAGATAGTTTTTATCATATCTTGTAAAAGTAAATCCACATATCTTTTGGATATGTTGGGTCAATAATCTTAGCCAAACACATTTTTTTTGGCTTGCCTCGTGCATAACAATTATTTCTACGACATTTGAGGAGGCATCAACGAATGTTTGAAGATCTAAATGTAATGATCTTTGTATATTCATAGATATTTCTTAACCAACTAATATATAGTGCTTCAAGACCAAGAAAAGATATAATTATCTTTATTCACATCCAACAATCTTACAACTATTGGGATACTCAATAGATATGCTCTATTCATATTGAATCTTCTTTAAGATTCTTTCAGCTTATGTCTATTCATAGACAAAAGAAATATATAAAAATGCTCGATCTTCAGGTCGAGATAAACTTGATGTCAAGATTCAAGTACTTGTATTGAAAGTACTTCACGAGTTTCCAATTTGAAGCTCTTTAGGAGTTCTAAAATTATCATAATGGATCTTGATCCAAACTCCTTTATAAAATATATAAGGAAATCTGATCATTCTTATAGTATTTTCTCAATTAGTATTCACTAAGGCGATTATACCAAATGCGCCAAAAATATTCATGAGACATGTTTAAATAAATTTCCTCAGAAATTTCCAAATGCTTATAGCATTTTAGATCCTTCAAGGATAAATATGGATCCACAAATAATTAGACGCATGTAAAATTTTCAAAACTGCCAAAGTAATTGCATCCACCATGAAGTAATTAAAACTTTTCATAAATCACAGTTTAAGTCGTATTTACGACTACTTATTTGTGCCTCACTTGCATTACACCTTTAGGTGTTTGGACTGGTGGTCCAAATACTTCTATTTTAGAAGTTCAAAGCGTCTTTCAACATTGGCCAATTCAATATCTATACTTCTGGATAGATTTTATAAAAGATCATCGATTTCTTTCTTTACTTCTATAGAGGTATTTTATGTAAAATCGTTGTCGACAACTTTCCAATATTCTGGTTCCATTCTCGTAATGACATAACTCATCGAGATCTCTTTAAGATTTCAATCTTTATTTCAGGTACCTGAAACTCTTCAAGAGTTTTATTATTTGTTATGTCTTGGGTCTCTTCAGAAGCACCCGCCTCCAATATATGATCATCTCATATTACTTTCTATTTACGAGAATTTTGATCATTGGAACCATTTCAACTATCATGCTTCAGGCATGATTTACATTCTCTCGCTCTAACATGTAATTTAAACTTAGAGCATTTCAGCTGGTATATGAGACTTAATTACTCTCATTGGGTCAGTAAATATGTCTGGCAGTTGACATGTAATAACATGAATTATCTTATGAACTTCTAGTTCATATACGAGGATCTAGATAATGATAATTCATTTTCCTCTATCCAGCTGATTATTATCTCCCCCTGATGTTGAGAAAAATCATGTCATAAATGATTCTCCAATTAATCTTTAAGAATTTAAACATAAAAGGAGACTCGTACTCAATATATATTCTCAACCCTTTTTATTTACCCATTTTGTGCGTTGTGGTGGAGCAATTCATATCGCACATTCAAAAATCATAAAATGGGAAATGTATGGTTTCTGACCAAAAACCAATCATAACGGGGAGTTTATTATAACTCGTTGGCTTGATGCGTATAAGTGTTGCTATATAGAAATACCATATAAATAATAACTCTTTTGTTCTCATAGTTTAGCTATTAAATAGGAGACATTCAATTGAAATTTTGCTAAACTATATTTTTCATAATCAATAGGCTTTGTAACAACTGATATAGCCTAAAATATAAATCCACTAGCTTTTCAAGACGAATAGTCTAACTGCATAATCTGAATATTTTTAGAATCAATCTCACAAACTTCTGGTTGTAAGTCGATAAAACAATGTAGATGCATCTACTAAAATCATATAAAACTTTCCACATTTGTGGATATATGGGCCCATATTTCGTTCAGATATGCAAGACATACAGTCTCAACTTCAATACAAGAACTTTAAGTTCTAATTCTTTTGATAAGTGGGATCATCTATATCCTTTGAGAACAAACAACACAAGAACTTCAAGTTCTTTTAGTAAGTGAAATTTAATCAATTCCTTTAAGCAACACAAGAACTTCATGTTCTTTAATAAGTGGAATTTAACACATTCCTTTGAGAATAAGCACCACAAGAACTACAGGTTCTTTTAATACATGTGCATGTAAATCTCAATAATTTTTGCACCATTGATCAGGATGGTCTAACCGATCATGCCAACTATATATATGTGTGTATATATCTCTGAATTTGTAAACTCCTTGTTTACCATAACATGTAATTCAATCTCACTCGTACATGTCTAGTACGGCCATCAAAATTGTTCCTTTAAATAGGAATATATTTAGCTCTTTCGGGGCTTTCAATTGAAATTATCTTTTGGTAGTAATATATAGCTCTTCTAGAGCTTTCAACTGACTTTTTGGCTACCAAAACTTATATCAATATTGGCTTATTTCAAATGCCAATTGATAACATATGTTATCTATAATTCCCAAAGGGATAGTTTGCGAACTCATATTGCTCTCTTTATGACTTTGATGAGTATAACGCACTGTGAATATAGAATAAAGTTCCATTTGACAATAACATATTTGCTCAACCAGAGCCTTTTGTGATATTAGTACTTCCGGATATAGTACTCACATTATTCCCTTGCATTTTAATCGAGAAATGCATAATTGTGCACCTTTCAAAATGTGCTTTGTTTCATTTACTTCAGGTAATGAAAATATGTACTTTGTATCATTCACTTCGAGGAATGAAAAATATAAAATATAGCACATCATATCAAGTCGATTATCTATCAGAGATAAACTTTCAAGTGCTCTTTCGAAGTATTGATATTTTAGTACTTTGAGAAATACTACTCATATTTTCCCTTGCATTTAAATGGGAAAATTATTTCTTATGCTTAAGTACAATATGAGTACTTGCATTATCTGCTAGGCATAAATAGCCACAATTCTAGGCATAAATACCCACAATTCATTGTATATTTTATTCCGGAAGTAATCATATTCTTCAAATAATAAATTAACATAAAGCGTAACTAAATAATATGTGAAATAAATAAACATAAAGCAAACTAACATAAATAAATAATAAATAGAACGAATTAACATAAAAAAATAAAATAAAATAAAACAAATTATTCATGTTAGAGGTTATAAAGGAAATAAATAAATGGTAAATTATTCCCTTCAAGGGTTCTGAGAAAATTAACAATATCCAATTGAGTTGGACCAATAACGCCATAATTATTTTCTCCATAAACAAATTTTGTTTATATTTTATTTCATTTATCATTCATGATTATGGATAAAGTCCATAATACTTTGGCGTTTGACAAGTACGAAACCAATGGTTTATAACATCACATTGGTAAAAGGATTTCACTTCCTTAGAATGATCTTTATCACTCTTGTCATCCTTATAACTTCGCTACCAGCGGGTAGAAGTATTCTTAAAATGACTATATTTTTCATGTGTATATTCATAGCCTCGACCACGACCACAACTTTTAATGTGATTTTTTATTCCTTCCATAATATAATCTCACATTCACTTCAGGGAATGGAGTAGAGCCAGTGGGCCTTTAAAACCTTTTTCTCATATCCTTATCACAAAGAACAAAGATTTAATCCTCGTACGCTGCATTGTTAAACCTGTCCACAAGGTCCTTTAAAAACCTCCTTTGAGACCAGTAGCCTCGCAGAACGGGATGTCCAGCCAATTATACTTGGATTATATCGAAATTATGTCTCTAATTGAATAATGATTTACCATGTTTGCATTCACTTCAGGGAATGAAACAGATCCAATAATTGCATGGAATAAACATCATGCGCTCCATCATTGATAATTGCATGGAATAAACATCATGCTTGCATTCACTTCAGGGAATGCCCCATCATTGATAATCGCATGGAATAAACATCATGCTTTGCATTCACTTCAAGGAATGCCTCCCATAAAACTTTTTGGATCAAGACGAATTTTCGTAACTTGAAATTGGGAGAAGTCTATGGTCGGGTTTTTTGACGAAGAAGAAATATTGCTTTCAAGCAAATATAGACTTTATAATAATCTTCTTGTAAATCCAAAATCATCATGATTTATCGCACTTTAAAATAATAATATAAAGAATAAAAATAAAACCAAAATTTACCGATATTGATTTTTCTCTCGTGGTCAATGGAGACATAGCATATGACCGAGATAGCTTCTCATAATCCCTTTATATCACATCTCTTTTCAAGCCATTTAAGCATACCATGTAAAACTCAAAACACGGTTAAAAATATTAACTTTTACCAAATAAAATGACATAAATAATAATATGAAAAATATCAAATATAATCATATAAGTAAAAGTATGAATAAGCATACCGCTAATTAACCCTTTTAGGAATAAGAGAAAATACACGTAATTTACACCAAACGCAACCTCTTCGTCTCTGTCGATTCGTCTTTTGGTTTGTGAGAAGCCACAAATTTATCTCTTTCCAATATTCGAATAAAATCAAACATACTTCCAAAATTTTCAGAAATTAAAACAAAGTTAAAATATAAAGAGAAAGACAATCGGTAACTAAAAATAATAAGGAGGAAAAAAAACTTATCTTTGATTTATTCTGTAATCGAATTCTCCCCGGTAACTTCTTTTGAATTATAACGATGAAGACCTCAGTTGATTAGAGTCTCGTGCTGATAACGTGTTGTAAATAAAATAAAGAAGAACAAGAATAAGAACAAGAAGAACAAAGAGATGAGAGAAAGAGGGAGATTTGTATTATTCTCAAATATAGAATTGTATACAATGCCTTCAATGAATCATTTATTTATAGGCATAAGAAGTACATAATACATTAAACTCTAATTCATGGAGATAATATTCCTAATAATAAATAAATCTAACTCCTTTGATAAAGTTCTAATCATGATAGACATCCACATAGATAAATATTCATAACAAAATATTATTTTTTGGGAAAAAATATTTTTTACCTTTTAGTATTTCAAAATTTTTAAAACACGTTTGATTTGTAAAATAAAATTTGTTTTTAAAAAAGAAATCCAGTTTTTCAAAATAGAAATAAATAATTGTTAGATAATTAAATTAAAAATACAATTGTTTGACAAATGTTGTTACTATAATAAATCAATCATTAGAGTTCGCTTACTAACAAAATAAATATAGTTGAGTAAAAGAAAATACATATTTTTATGATAAAAGAAAAACCAATCAAATAATGTTTACAAGTGTTTTAAAACTAAAACATAGTATAATATGCTAATACCCTTGTGTCTTGATAGTAAAGGTAGATGTTCATTATCCTTTGGGATTTGAGTTAGAGCACCAGTAATGCATGATGTGTGCGTCATCTTTGAAAAGACTAAAAAAATTGAACAGATACTACCATTGCATCACACCAGCATATTAAAAGAACATAGTATAATATAGATTTTGCTGGTAATTATTATTGTAATATCTTGAAAGATTAAAAAAAATTATGATCATCGATATACAATTAATTGACGAATTAATATGAATTATGTAGTGTAAAGGCTATGCTAAAACGATTAATTATTTTATTTAAGATATAGAGTAGTCAACAACAATCTTTAGAGTAGGTGATTAAAAACCTCTTAATTGACACATTTTCCTTCCTAAATTATGAGTCCTATATCTATTAGAAGCAAATCCCCCACTCTACCTCCCTATATAAGAATTATATATACATATAATAGATTTTGGGCAAATTTAGCCAAATATTGCTCTTCAATTTTTTTCCTCAATAATGTGGTTGTTTACTGTAGCCAAAATCAAAAGTTGGATTATCCTTCATCCGTCTTTGAACAATGCCTTTTTTCATGTTGAAAAAAATAACTAAAGTCGGACAACTTGTAATCCGACTTCAAAGAATAATAGTGATGAACATTGTTTAAAGTCGAATTGTCTTTGATCCGTCTTTAAGCTTATTTCTAACTTTGAATTTATTTTTTCTGGAAAAATATTGTTTAATGTTGAATAGAAATCAGTTCGACTTCTGGCTTGAACAGTAAACCACATAGATCTGAAAATAATCTGCCCTGGACTATATTTTAAGAAAAAAAACCAAGGACCATATTGTGGTCATTTCCCCATAAATTTTATTATTATAAAACATTTAGAAACTTTTTTTATTCTAAAAAAAAGTGAAATTTGGCTCACTTTAATGTTTTGCGTCAGCTCCTCACCAACCGCACTAAGATTGGTTATTATTAGACCGGCTGTTCCTTTGGGCGCTAACTCTAGTTTCGGTATATGGGGATCTTTCCTTCATTTCATTTTCTTAAAACAGGTTTAATATCAAAAAAAAAAAAAAAAGTCTAGTGAGATGTAGAGGTGGCAAATAGGTCAATCGGTTCGGGTCATTTCAATTTTGTTTATTTCGGTTCAGATTCGATTTCGGTTTTAGTTCGGGTCTATTGTGTTCCGGGTCATTTCGGGTCAGTTGATTTTCAGTTCGATTATTTTCGGTTCAATGAGAGATCAGTTGATTTTAATTAAATTTTTAGGTTTGTCAGATTTTTACACCCTATATATGACTTTATAAAGTCAATATATTTGATATTTTAGTGACTTGTGCGGCTGTTTATATTTTATCTTTCTTTATTTCTATTAATCGGGTCTATTCGGTTCAACTAAATTCGGTTCGGTTTATTTCGGGTTTGAGATCAAATTTTTTATCAGATTTCGGGTTGATTTTCAGTTTCGGTTCAAGTCTTAGTTTGAATAATTCGGTTCGAGTTTCAGGTCTCGGGTCAAATTTGCCAAGTCTAGTCAGATGATACATTAAAGCAATATAATAGCTTATATCTTAGTATTGTGATTATAGTAAATTGAATTTAAAAGATTGTTTTCTTGGTATTATGCATTTACAAAACTCGATCCAAATTAATCAATAAATAAATCAAATACAAATAATTATTTATAAAAATGAAATTTAACCTGGGTCAAATTCTTTCATTGGTTCTTGTAACGCTTTAATTAAGTATGAGATTTTATATTGGTCAAATTCTTCTATCGGTTATGTAACGCATTTAATGTTGGTCAAAAATTTAAATTAGTCCTCGTAATAATTTATATTTATTTTAAGCATTAGTCTAAGAGTTGAGACTTTAATATGTCGAAATTTATCATCAATACACATAAACATAAAAACCTTCAAAAATAAAATTATTAACACGAACTAATTTGTCTCAGTATTTAAGAAAACGATTGTTGTTTCTAGAGATCACGAGTTTGAGCACCAACAACTGCAGCACGGTGATTGAGTTATGAGTATGCATTGTCAAATAGTTGACAGTATATTCAGAACATATATTACTTGTATTCACCTTAATTTTTAAAAATAAAAAAATAAAAGCATTAACTTAATATTTTAATTTTTTTATTTTCTATGGATAAATATTTTATTTATCGTCATTCGAGTATCATCGATCGTCGTTTACGACATAACTAGTACCAAAATGTTTCCATTTATCCCAACTTTTTTCCTTTCAATTTGATATCGATTTTTCTATTTTTTATGAATAGTTCTTATTTATAAATTTTTTTATGAGTTATGCCTATCATAATATTATGAGGTTTAATGTGTATTAATCTTCAATAATATTTTTAGATCCCTTACCGATAATAACTTTCTTGCACGAATTACTAAACAATGATTATGCAATGTTTTTAATGATAATAACAACTTATATTATTGTAATTGAATTGATTGGATTTACCACATCACGTGGACTTCAATATTAAAGTAAAAAAATGTTGTTTGATCTCAAAAGACAAAGATACTCATACTTTTGTCCTTAAACCAAAAAGAGAATAAATAAAATACAAAGGGACAAAGATTCGAGATTGTGAAAGGGAGCGCGTGGGGATAAGGTGAAGTCGGCGTCTGCGGCAGAGAAAGTGAATGAAAAGCAGGTAGGGCCCACATGACTAAAGTTAAGTCTGCAGACACCAGGGAGACCCCTCGACTTTTACGCCGGTCGCTGCAGCTTTTCTCTCAGCCTTTCATCGTACTTTAAGTCCTGTCCGTCATCCCCGCACGCGCCTTCATGCTTGTTTTGTCCCCACGCTCTGCCTCTTTTTCAGCCGTACACGTGTCTGGTCCCTCCACTCCTCCGTCGTCCGATGGGGTCTCTCTAAGTAGCTTTCTCTTGCACAGTTTGTTTTTTTTTTCCGGTTAGATTTTAGATATTCATTCAACTCTCTTATCCCAAGATTTTTGTGGGACACGTGGCGTATGATAAGTGGTAGAGAAGGACCCACATGAGACTTGCCAAAAGGAACTAGACCGGTCTTTGTCGGATCAGAAGTTGTCGGATGACCCGCTTCAGGTTAACACAATTACCACTACTGCACTGTGTATCTCTTTATATCTATTTGATCGTACGGCTAAGAAACGGCCAAAATTGCATTCGACTTCAAGCTCGGGTTTTTTAGACCGGTTCGTACCGGTTAAGTTTTACAGATAATTTATGGGGTAATTTGAATGATTTCAAATTTTCATCCAACAAAAAGCACAAACGGTGTCGTTTACGTGATTTTTTATATAATAATTTAGGATTTGTCAATTTTTTTATATCTGCTACAGTATTCATAAACAACATATTACTTTTAACCATTTTCCATATTAAAATGAGTAGTATTTATTCTAGCCGCTATCCATTTTTTCTCTAACGCAACTCTTTCATTTTATTTAGTTCGCGATGTCATCGATTTTAATGCTGGTTGTCGACTATCGAATCTATTTTTTTTTATTTTTTAACGTTTTTAATAAAAATAACTTTATCGTTGTGATACGTTTATTTATGTTTTTTGTCATATTTCTTCTTCTTCCTCAGTCGTTTGACCGTTTTTTATATTATGTTTTTCTCAAGGTTAGATTTGATGACGTTACGACTGATCAAGATGACGCTTATTTATAAGCCAGGACCCTCGGATTGAATTTGAATACGCGATTTGCGCCTGTGGATAGTTTCTCACAACACTCGCATCTGATTTGCGGTTTTTGGTGGTCTTTCAATAGTTTAATCCCTTTTGTGGTTCGTTTGTGCGCAGAAAGATTTGTTCGTGTCTATTTTCGTTCGAGTCTTTTAGATGGGTTGTAAACCTTTTTCATATATAGTCCTTGTATGATCTAAAGTGTTTAGCTTTAGAAAAGTCCAAACTATGTATTTAGTTTGCGATGATAGTTGTAAACCCTTACTATAATTTTAGGTATTTTATCGTTTAATAAAATTAACGGCTTCTATTTAAAAAATTTACTGTTTATTATATATACTATTTGTATGCCATTTATCAAAATTTAATATTTATTTCATTAATTTGAAAATGGGTTATTAGGTTGGTATTGTTGGGCCACGGATTATTTGGATTTAATTGGGTCAAGTTAGTTAATGTGTAAAATGGGTAGACTGAGGATGTTTTTGGTCATGTTAATGTAATGGGTTTGGTGGTATAATTGGATAAAGTGCCGAAAGTAATTTCAATATTACATCTTTCTTGGATAATATAAGATTTCTAATGTAATCTTCGTTCTGTGATATTTTTACTCATTCTTTTTCTATAATTTCAATATTATTCTAATGTAATCTTACTTATGTCTTCAATAGTGTCATTGTAACGTTCGAATCTTTATATTAGAATAAATAGGGCACTCTTTTCCTCCTTATAGGTTTAGAGGGATTTTTTAACGAGGCCCGTTATTTTTCAAAAAAAAATGATTTATCTTTTTAAAAAAACCAAAATAAAAAATTAACCATGTATTATTTACATTGAATTGCCGGTTATTTCTGTCAATTATTTTAACAATGACATATGAATTTTATTAGCCACCATATGCATTAAGAAGAGAAAAATAAAGACAAATTTATTAAAAATCTCTTAGACACGGTTATTCTCTCTGTCTTTTGACACGGTTATTCTCTCTGTCTTTTGACACGGTTATTCTGCTGTTTGGCACGGTTACTTTCTCTTGGACTTGAATCTTTGATTTTGCACATGGATTCTGAAATCGAAAGGAATCTGGGTGATTTAGCAATTGATGAAGATGAGGACTCTGCAATACAAGTTGATTCAAATATATTAGATCAAGGTATTTCATTTGAAAACTGCTTTGTTGGGCAGTTTCTAACTTCTGCAGTAGTGCATTTTCAGTCTATGAAAACAACATTATCGAATGTATGGAGACCACTAGGTGGTGTTTCAATTTCAGACATTGGTGAAAACAGGTTTCTGTTCCGTTTTTATCACATCGTTGATGTAAATAGGATTGAGGCAAATGGACCATGGACATTTAATTCACATCTACTGATTCTACGTCGCTTGAAACCAGATGACGTTCCTTTAATGGTTCCTCTTCATGTAGTTCCGTTCTGGGTGTTGGTTCATGATGTGCCTCCAGGTTGTATGTCAGAAGGTGTGGCTCGTCAGTTAGGGAATTTTTTAGGGTCATTTTTAGAATATGATTCGGAGAAGGTATCGCTGGGCTATAAAGGAATTATGCGAATCTGAGTTGCTGTGGATGTTCGTCGATCATTGAAAAGGAGAAAAAAAATGGCAGTTCGCGGAGGGGAGGGTGTTTATGTACGATTTGAATATGAGAAGTTATCTTTATTTTGCTTTATCTGTGGAAAGATGGGACATGGAGAAAGTTTTTGTCCAGTACGTTTGACAGTGGAGAGTAAAGACATTGTGTTTGGTTGGGATTTAAGCCTTCGGGCTCCAACAAGGCGAATGATGGCTGCCCCAACAAGTCGATGGCTAAGGGAAGATATTTCACTGCTAAAAACAGATACTACTGTAAAAGAGGCTGTTTTTAAGGATGCTACTGTACCACCTGAGGTTACACCAGGTATAAATGATTCTGGAGCAACACGTACTGATTCTAGTACTTTGGGCACACAACAGAATGCAAGTGTTTCAGGGGTTCATTCAATGGTGGCAGATCAGATTGCTGTTGGAGTACAAAGAGGGTATGATATTGTTATGACTCATCAGGATGAAGAGACAATTGACCCTGTACCTGATGGTTCAAAAAGATTACGAACTTCTTCTACTAACTCAGGAGTTTCATTGAATGATTCGAATGGGGAACAAACTAATGTATCGGCAGGCCTTATAGAAAGGGCCAGCCGGGCCCAATGAAAATCCTAAGCTGGAACGTCCGCGGCTTGGGAAAGTCTCGGACGACTAGACGCCTCAGGAATTACCTGAAGGATGTCAATCCCTCGGTTGTATTTTTAATCGAGACTAAATTAGAAAGCAGTAGAATGTTAAAGTTGAGGAAGTTTTGTGGTTTTAATAATGGTATTGATGTTAGTGCTAGAGGTAGAAGTGGAGGATTATCACTTGGGTGGAAGATGAATGTTTCTGTTACTCTTCGATCGTTTTCGGATAGACATATAGATGTTCTGTTTACTGAGGATGCTGATGGTTTTACGTGGCGCTGCACTGGTTTTTACGGAGCCCCTGAAGAAAGGAATCGGGAGAATTCTTGGAATTTACTACGACAATTAAATGACACTGGAAATTTACCTTGGCTGGTTATTGGTGATTTCAATGAATTGTTGTTTGCTTCGGAAAAAAGTGGAGGTCGAATCCGAAACCAGCGTCAAATGGACAGCTTTGCACGAGTTTTGAATGATTGTTCATTAGAGGATATTGGTTACTCGAGTCCATGGTATACATGGGAAAAAGGAAATTTTGAAGCAACTAATATTCGGGAGAGACTTGATCGAGGAGTGGGTAATAATGAATGGTGGAGCTTATTCCCTCATTTTAATTTGAGTCATATGCATCATTCAATTTCTGATCATTGTCCGTTGTTACTTAATACTGACAATAGACAGCGAACTGCGAGTCTTGTTTCCCACTTTCGGTTTGAGGCATCTTGGTTACTGGAAACTTCGTGTGAGGAGGAAGTGAGAAGATTATGGGAAATATCTACTGGATCAGTGCCTAATCGTTTGCAGCATTTAAGTCATGGTTTGGAAGTATGGTTTAAGAGGATACGGAAAGAAAGAAAAATTACCAAGTCTGATTTGCAGCGGAGATTATCGCAACTTATGGCTACCTACCCGAATGATGAAACATTAGAGGAAATTACTAATGTTAAATTGGCAATGAATATGGAGGCTGATCGGGAGGAAATTTATTGGGAGCAAAGGGCAAGAGCTAACTGGTTACGTTCGGGTGACAAAAATACTCGATTTTTTCATCGCCATGCATCTCGCAGAAAACGAAAAAATCGGATATCTTCCCTTGCTGATTCGAACAACAATTTGGTTGAGGAGAATGAAGATATAATTCGGGTGGCGACGAACTATTTTCAGGATATTTTCTGCTCATCTGGTCCTTCTAACCCAGATGAAATTCTACAAGGTGTAGATAATTGTGTGTCCGCGGAAATGAATGCTGATTTATTGAAAGTGTTTACAGTAGAAGAAGTTCACCAAGCAGTTCAGTCAATGGGACCGTTAAAAGCCTCGGGTGAAGATGGTTTGGGAGCAATTTTTTATCAGCGATTTTGGCACATAGTAGGAGTTGATGTTGCTGATTTTTGTATTTCGACGATCCAGGGGGATGCGCCTCTTCATTCAATTAATCAGACGCATATTGTACTGATTCCTAAAGTTTCAGGTGCTAAGGTGATGACTCAATTTCGTCCAATTGCATTGTGTAATGTGTTATACAAAATCATTTCTAAAATGATGGCAACACGAATGCAATCTGTTTTACAATTTTGTATAGATGAGGCTCAGAGTGCTTTCCTTTCTGGTCGATTAATTTCTGACAATATAATTCTGGCATATGAAATCCTACATTCTTTGAAGAATAGAAGGACTGGTAGAAAGGGCACATTTGCTTTAAAGTTAGATATGAGTAAAGCCTATGATAGGGTGGAGTGGGGTTTTCTGGAACAAATGCTACATAAAATGGGGTTTGCAAGAAAGTGGGTGGAGAATATAATGAGATGTATTTCTTCGGTCTCCTACTCTGTTATTGCGAATGATTGTATTGGCCCAACATTTCAACCGAGTAGAGGAATACGACAAGGAGACCCAATTAGTCCTTATCTTTTCCTAATCTGTAGTGAAGGATTATCTGCACTATTACGGACTGTTTCACAACAGCACTCATTGTTGGGAGTTAGAATCAATCGGAGAGCACCCTTTATATCCCACTTATTATTTGCAGATGATAGTATTTTATTTGGCGAAGCAACAGCTCAAGGGGCAGTGTGCTTACAGACTGTTCTGACAACATATTCACGTTGCTCTGGTCAGCTTGTAAACTTTGATAAGTCCAGCCTACTCTTTTCATCTAATGTCATTGATAGCAACAGACAAGATGTGTGCAGAATTCTTGGTGTTACAATCCAAGGAAATCCGGAAAAATACCTTGGCTTGCCATCCATTATAGGGCGTAATAAGAAGTTATCTCTTGCGTACCTAAAAGATCGTTGTATTCAAAAGCTAAAGAGTTGGGATATTCAACCTTTGTCTATGGGAGGTAAAGAAGTTTTTATCAAGTCAGTATTGCAATCGATCCCGATATTTGCTATGTCCTGTTTCTTATTCCCAAAGAGCTTTTGTAAGGAACTGGAATCTATATTTTCTCGATTTTGGTGGCAAAATTCGAGTACAAAGAGGGGAATACACTGGTGCACTTGGGAGAACTTATGCGAATCTAAGGAGGAGGGTGGACTAGGATTTCGAGACATGGGCAGATTTAATATTGCGCTCTTAGCAAAACAGGGCTGGAGAATTATTCAGAGACCGAACTCCTTGGTTACGAGATTATTACGGTCCAAATACTTCCATTGTCAAGATTTTATGCATGCCCCTTTGGGATCTAATCCTTCATACATGTGGAAAAGTATTTGGAGTTCCCGGGGACTGTTGGAGAAGGGCTGTAAATGGGCTATTGGGTGTGGTGATTCCATTAATATATGGAATGATTTTTGGCTACCAGGATTTCCGCAACGAAAGGTAACTACATCAGCTGCTCCTGGTTTAACTAGAGTCTCTGATCTGTTTTCTAGTACAGAATTTAAGTGGAATGAAGATTTAATTTCCACTCTATTTTCACCTGAAGATGCTACTGACATATTGTCTTTAAGGCTGCCTCCTACACCTACTATGGACTCAGTTTTCTGGATTGGTGAACTTTCGGGACACTATTCAGTCCGAAGTGCCTATAGAATGCTTATTCCAAGGGGAGAGTTGGATCTAGATCAATCATCTATGTTCAGACAACTATGGTCTGCTAATTGCCCTTCTAAAGCGAAGATACTATGCTGGAAGTTTAGTTGGAATTATATTCCAACTATGCAAAATCTATTTATGAAGCATATCAGTCAATCACCCAAATGTCCACGATGTCAAGATCAAATTGAAGATAATACACATGCCAGTTTCAAATGTGGATTTAATTTACAAATATGGCATATGCTTGGTTACTCTTGGCCTAGTCAGGTAATGATTTATCAATTTCAGGATTGGTTACTATGGATGCTCAGACAATTTCCAGATCACAAGCAATCAGAGATTATAATCACAGTCTGGGCAATATGGTATGCAAGGAACAAATTTGTTAACGAAGGTATTACCCAATCAGCTGCTGAAGTGGTGAATTTTATCAGGGGCTATGTTGCTGAAATAAGATTGACAGCAGCTGGACTTGCGCATCCAAATGTCCGTGTTAACACCAACTGGATAGCACCTCCTGCAACACATTTAAAGGTTAATGTTGATACATGTTTCCTAGCAACAGAATCGAAGGCGATTTCTGGGATTATTATTCGAAATTTTAAAGGGGAACTTATCGGAGCTGCTTACCGTCTGAATCCTCGCGTCGCAACAGTCTTCGAAGCGGAGGCACTCGCAGTGGTCCAAGGTATGAAATTTGCAGAGGAAATTGGGTGTTTAGACATAATAGTTGAAGGGGATTCAAGGTCAATTATAAAAAAGCTTCAATCTTTGAATACTGACCTTTCGATGATTCGGCTCCTTATCGCTGAAGCACAAAATCTCTCCGGTCGTTTCCGCAGCTGTAGCTTCTCATTCACCGGCCGCCAAGGAAATCTGACAGCACATGCAATGGCTCGGGAGGGACGATCGGCCACCACAGATGGTTATTGGCTGGAGGAGGCACCGGTAGCAGTCCAGACGGTGGCGGACACAGACCGTAGGTGGCTCGATCCGCCGTAGACGGTTGTTTTTCTTAGGGCTTTTGCTGGAAAGCCTTTCGTCGTCTCGATTCGATCTACAACAAGCATTTACAGCTTATAAATCGGACGATTGGATCATCTGAGTGCATAACCTAACTTTTAGCTTTTGTTTCTCTGTTTTTTTTTTTTTAAGTTTCTTTAGATCTTGTGTTTTTTTCGCGTTTTTCCCTTAGTTTAGTTTGGGTTGCCGTGTGTTTTGAGTTTTTCAGACAAGTGGTAAATATTGTTACCACGTGGTTTGTGTTTATTTCTTTTTATTTTCTTTTTAATCAATAAAATACTCAGATGGTACATTTTTTCAAAAAAAAGTAAACATTTCCATCGAGATTAGCATACCAAAATTCATAAATCTTCATGAATCTCTTTGTCTCTATCCAAACGAGACTCTTTAAGATGAAAAAAAAGTAGTGAGCGAACCAAGCTATCAGGCAGATTGCTCTGCTACCCAGGTCTTATTACATCGGCAACCAACCATCAATCGAGTGGGGATCAATCTTTCTAAGACCACGGACAGAACCATAATCAGAGATTAGTGTCGTGAAGATCTTTGTACGAGCACCAACTGAACGTTAAGATATGCTGAACCATGCTACAAAGATAGATGAAACGAACCACAAAAAAATCAAGAAAAAATATTACAAGGAGAAAGGAAACGCGTGACACAAAAGTATAGATTCTTATTAAAAAATAAAAAAAAACAAAAAAATAATAGACTCGGTTGTCGACAACCAATACTAAAAATGATTGTCAACCACCAACCAAAGAAAGAAAGGTAAAATTGCCGGCGAAATAGATTTAAGAGACAACAGCTAGGTTAAAATCTCAAAAGTATTGTTACTAGCTGGGTTATCAAAAGTATTGTTACACGTAAAGATAATTATTTAATACTGACCGTTGAATTGTTTAATATTTTTTTACAAGTGAAGTTAATTCTTACATTATGAATGAAAAAAAATTGAGTTAAGAGAATCGTCTTCGTAATATTAGTGATTATAATAAGGAAAAACAAAAAACAACGAACCTTAATATAATCATCTAATTGACAAATTATTCTGTTTTACAATTAAAATAGAATATTATGACTAACTTAATAATATCAAGGATAATTTAGTGAGAAAACTCGAGAGCCAATGATTGAAGTGTGAATATTAAGAAAGGGGACATCAAAGTAGCAAAGGTTTAGGAATCTGTGTGGTGGGTTTCTTTAGTTTATGCTTTTCTTAGCCCACCCATCTTTATAGGAATATGAGGGAGGGAGGGGTGACTGTGAGTGGGCATTAAAATGTAGGCTAAATTGAATTCCACTTTTATTGTTTACATGCGAAGGCGATTGTAATGTAATATCTATTTATACGTATTTTGAACCTTTTAATATATACATTTTGCAGATAAAATAATTAAGTTTAGGTTTTTTAGGTATGAGTGTAAATGAATAGAGCGTTCGATGAACCGTTCGTATAACGTTTGTTTATGTCTGTTTATTAAGTTAAATAAACGAGAATGAACAAAATTTTTATGTTTGTTTAATAAACGAACACGAATAGAGGTGTGTTCGGTTCGTTTATGTTCACGAACAAGCTCGTTTATATGATGCAAATGCTTGTGATGTATTTAAATATTACTTTTCGTTGTTGGTAAAAATGTTATATAAGTTTATGTATGTAAGTTTTATTTTGTTGCTTTTGTTTTATTTATTTATTTATTTTTAATTTAGTTAACATTTATTAATATATAAACGAACATGTTTGCGAACACTTAAATGAACACGTTTGCGAACAATTAAACGAACACGTTCGTGAACACTAAACAAATGAACACGAATATAATATTAAAAATTTAAACGAACATGAACCGAACATGAGCACCTTTAAAAAATAAAGAAACGAACACGAACATAGTCTTGTTCAGTTGTTCATTCAAGTTCGGTTCATTTACACTCCTACTCCTAAAATTAACATCATCTGGTTTTTCACTTTTAAAAATAAATTATTATACACGTAAACAAAACTTAATACATATTATATCACGGATGGAAATTCTCTGCCCCTTTTCGGTGCCCCTACTTATGCCCCGCATTCA
The DNA here is from genome assembly GCA_958450335.1 of Hibiscus tridactylites. Taxonomy (NCBI): domain Eukaryota; kingdom Viridiplantae; phylum Streptophyta; class Magnoliopsida; order Malvales; family Malvaceae; genus Hibiscus; species Hibiscus tridactylites. The sequence continues at coordinate 73,881,010 of OY288284.1, read as the reverse complement.
AAAATAGGTTTAGAAAATTTAGGGCATGGTGTATGTTTTTAGGCTATACAGTGTAGGGTTTAAGATTTAGAATTTAGAGTTAAGACTTGAAATTTATTTTTTTAGTGTTGGGGCAAATATAAGGGCAGAAAATTTTTATCTATCATATCACTAGCTTAATAATCCCTGTGCTGTGGATTAAAATTAATACTGACGGGGCAAGGGACGTAAATTCAAGGATGGCTACGTGTGGTGGAGTTGGTCGTGATGCTGATCTGAATTGGTATTTTGGTTCAAGGTATATAAATTCCTAATATATATAAACATGGTATATATACGTATATAAACGTCTAGTTTAATGATTATTTGTAAACTTTATTCTAATAAAACTAACAATAAATAAAATCTAAAAGGGTTTGAAGTATACATTATTAGGCGTTTTTATACCATGTTTAGGTCAATCAAGCAGACGGATAGAGAAATCTTCTACAAAAAATATATAAACGCCTGGTGTATTTCTTAATTCCTTTTAGATTTTGTTTAATGTTAGTTTTATTAGAAGTAAAGTTTATAAATGATCATTAAATTTACATTATACTAGAATTTTAAAAATAAAACTCGTTTCTATCGAATCTGATCTAATCCGATGAACCCAAGGAAGTGGCTCTTGTTGTAAAGGTGGAGTCAAGTTGTTTGGTTTGGTTTCGTGTAGAATTTGGCATTGCCACCCGACCTTCTCGACATCCTTCTGATGTAAGCTAACCCTAAAATAAAGGCCAATAAAGGGGAAGAAAAACTCCAACAAAATGTACCTCCACAATTTTTATTCTCATTTTGTGGTACACATTTGACATTATATTGTCCACAATGATTATATACACAGTCTCGATATAAACCGATATGATAGTTGTTTATTTCGTCTTTTGGTTATGTGATCGAAAGTTCGATCCCAAATACAAAAATATATATATTTTTTATAATCTATCGTTTACATGTTCAAAACAATATCGACAATAAGAAAAATTAATGAGGCGCTATTAAAAATAAAGAGAGCTAAATACAGTACAAATTAAAGAAAAGTGGATTATTTAACGTCTTATAGAAGATTTTATTATAGAGGAGCACAAATAAAATTTCCAGTTTTGGTATATTATTTAGAAATGAAACATGTGTAAAAATATATTACTCCTAAATGCTATAAAATGACAAACCGACCCATTTCTTATTCAGCTCTTCTTATCCAACGCCATTCCATTACCAAGAGACAAATATGTATTAGGACCCGTTGAAATAAATAAATAAATTATATTTAGAGTTAATATTTAAACACTGGCAGCGTATTAAAAATTTAAATTTATAATTATAGACATTAAATTTTAACAATTGAACCTTAAATTCTAAAATTTGTAATTTAAATTCTTAACCTTAAACTAAATCCTAAAACCATAAAATAAATCTGCTTGAATAATAATTTTTTTATTCGTAAGTGTATAAGATAATAATCCTTATATTTAATTCAAAACTTTTAATTTTAGCTATTAAAACCAACTTATACAACTATTCAAAAAACATGATCAAATATACACTAAAGTATATTTGAATTTTTTTTAAAAAAATAAAAATGCTGATTTGTTGAAAAATATAATTTCTTTTCCTTAAAATGATATTTTTCTCTATTTTCTCATTTTTTTAGGATTAATATCCTATACATTGACGGTGAAAATTTTCAGTTTCCACAAGTGCCTTAGTTTTAGGGTATATGAGTATAGTGTTTAGGTGTAAGGGTTTAGAATTTAAGGATAGTTGTTTCAATTTAAGGTTTAGAGTTATAATTTAGGGTTGGTTAGGGTTTAATTTTTAGGGTAATATGGTGATGATTTAAGTTTTAACATATAAACCCTAAATTATAACCTAAACCTTAAATTGAAACAACTATCCCTAAATTCTAATCCCATACACCTAAACCCCTAAATCATATACCCTAAACTAACTCTATATACCCTAAAATTAAGACGCTTATAAAAACTTTTAGTTTTCACTGCCTTTGTATAGAATATTTATTTTTTTTAAATAGCATTTTCTCAATTTTTAAAAAAGTCAAATTTAAGTAAAATAAAAAAGTAAATCTTTAATATTGTAGTAATACTCCACTAATTATTTGAAAAAGAAGGAAAAAAGAAAACTTTGCTGATTAACTTTTCCCGCGTTACTTGCACCATTTTTTCCACAGGACGAATGCTTTCGATTCAATCCCATTTATGAAAAAAGGATTAAAAGAACCTTCCTGTTTGGAAATAAAATTTCATTTGTATATATAAACCCTAAATAAGAAAAAGAAAAAGAAAAATATAGAGGTAAAGAGCATCTTTTGTTTTAGTAATTTTATTTGGTTGAATGAACAATTGAACAGTGAACTGTTTTGTTCCATCGAATATTTATTGTTCCCTCTTTCTCGCAATTTCCCAGCACTTTCTTTTCCTTCATTTCTCTCAATCTACTTTCCGTCCCCTTACAAAGTTGAACAATTGAACGGTTAGCTTTCTAAGATAACTATTTCCATCTATATTTTGTTCTGCAAATTGTCTTTAATTTCATTCTGCTTTGTTTTGATCCCAGTTTTTATGTGTTTGGGAAACTGGGTTGCTTTTCTTTTTACACATGTTTCGGATTTTGTTCTGTTTTTGTTTTGTTTTTCTTTTAAAGTTCCCATTTTTATGGGGTACCTAGTTTTTTTTTTGGGGCAAAGAAGTGAAGAACCATGATCTCAAATGATATTTAGTTTTTAAGTTTTATGAATGAGATTAGTGATTATTGGATTCAGTTTTCATCTGGGTTGATCTTAAATTGTGTTTTTATTGTGCTTTTGATTGTAGGGTTTGGTGGGAGCTGTTGAGGGCTTTTTATTCTAATGAGGAAAGGTTCAAAAAGCAATTGCAAGTCAGCATCCCACAGACTCTTCAAGGACAAGGCAAAGAACCGGGTGGATGATCTGCAGGGAGTGTTCTTGGATCTGCAGTTTGCAAGAAAGGAAAGCCGCGGCATTGATGTTGCAGTCCTAGAGGAGCAGGTCCATCAGATGCTCCGTGAATGGAAAGCCGAGCTCAACGAACCTTCTCCAGCTTCTTCATTGCAACAAGTTAGAACTGCCACAATTTCGTTTCATATTAATTGCATGTATATGTTTATGTTTATGTTGGTATGAGTTGTGTGAATTGTGGTTTAGTATGTTGTTAGAAGGGTTTGGTTTGGCTCGTTTAGAAGGTAATTGAGATTAATGCTTATGAGTTTTGATATTAAGAGGTTGAAAATACTGTCTAAATTGTGATCCTTGTGGCTATTTTCAGGGTGGGAGTCTTGGTTCGTTTTCAACAGACATTTGTCGGCTGTTGCAGCTTTGCGAGGAGGAAGATGATGCAACTAGTATATTGGCTGTGCCAAAGCCTGAGCCTGCTGATCAAAACCTGCAAGCAGGAGATTCTGCTGCTTTCCAAGAGGTGATTTCCTTTTTTTTCTTGGATTCTTTGTGTTCCATTTTCTTTTGGAATTTGCTAATGGCTTGACTGTAGACAAGGTTGTTTAGAATGCTTAGGCCTACTTGTGTTTCAAGCTAAGTTGCCCATCCTAAGCAATGGAAATTCTTAATTATTGGAATTGACATTTGGTTACCTCTCCTAAACAACACATTTGGATCTGTATTTTTATATTATATGTCCAAAGTCATTTTTAGTTTCTCGAACATGGTAAATGAGAGAAACAATGAAAATCTATGTTGAGGTAAATTATGTTTGGCTATCTTAAATCTTAATAGTAAGTAGGTGTTGCTGTGAAAAGAAGATATATGATATATGGGGTTTTTATCAGCAGGATACATGATATTTCATTAGAGCAAATATATTTCATTGACTGCACACTCTATTAATAGGAAGACAGGCATAGCCAGTGAATTTCATTCTAAGACTTCTTTGCACAGCACCAACAATCGCTTATCATGGTGTCTGTCTAATGAACACTTCTCCCCCGTAATCTTCTTGTTCATATTTAGTTTTAAAATCATGTTGATTTAATTGAGGTAAATTATTGTTCCTTCAGAATTTCAACTAATCTAAATTTAGCCAATTAAGATGTTGATAGTTTAGTTTTTAGATGCCCTATCAAGTCAATTGCTTTACTGCCATCCTACTTTATTGAGCTAAGGTGATAAGACTGAGCCTGGCATGTTAGTCATGTGTAGTGGGGGTGTGCAGTGTGGAATGTTAATGTGTGCAGGTAAGGGGACCAAACTACTGCCTAATAGGGCCTTGAGCCCTTGACGCCCGAGTACCCTACAGTGTGCTTATAGTCGGGAAAGTCTGAGAAGTTGATGAAATTTCCCTTACAAAATAATTGCTATGTGCTATGTTGCTCGGACTCTTCATTTTTCATTAAGTACCCGTGTTTGACACTCGTGTCTGACACTTGGATATGGGGATATGACCTCCAAAGATCCTCCAACTATGTATACAAACTTTTTCTTTCTAACCATTCCCTATCAGATACATATCCGTGTCTGACACTGTCCGATTAACATAGGCTATGTGTACTTCCCTTGTGTTCAGCATTATGCGTACTTTTGCACCTCTTGATTTGAGCTTCCTGGGGCCTTAATCTACTTTGTCTTGTTTGTATTTTGGCTTGCTTTTTCTAGAGCAGAAGTTCATATCCTTAGGCATTTTGTCATGCTTAAAATGGTGTGAAGTTCTATAACCAACATGTTCTTACAGGGTTATGGAGTGAATCAGGGGCAACACGAGCATGGCTTCCCGCTAGTCAACCAATGCAAAGAATCACCTTCACGAGTCTCTACCATGCCAATTAACAACTTGGAAGGAGCTACTCAATTGGAATACCATCAGTTTGATTTGCAGCAAGATTTTGAACACTTCTATACAGGTTATAACGGTGCAGATTTCCGTAGGGAGGATGCCATGCCTCATGCTTGTGGCTATCTGCCAAGTATCTGCCCGCCACCATCTGCATTCTTAGGTGCAAAGTGTGCACTTTGGGATTGTCCAAGGCCTGCTCAAGGGTTGGACTGGTCTCAGGATTACTGTAGTAGCTTTCATGCTTCTCTAGCAATGAGTGAAGGGCCCCCGGGAATGACACCGGTTCTGCGACCTGGTGGAATAGGCCTCAAGGACAGTTTGCTCTTTGCTGCTCTCAGTGCTAAGACACAAGGAAAAGATGTGGGTATACCTGAATGTGAGGGAGCTGCAACTGCAAAGTCTCCATGGAATGCTCCTGGTATGTCTTATCAATATTGATTTACTTGGTTCTAGTGGCAACTTTTATGAGTGTCAGTGGAATATATTCTCTAATCATACACTATGTTCTTTATGACTTTTGTGAAATTAATTAGCTTTCTAATGTGATTGCAGAGCTTTTTGATCTTTTGGTTCTTGATGGTGAATCGATTAGGGAATGGCTCTTTTTCGATAAGCCTCGGAGGGCTTTTGAAAGTGGGAACAGAAAGCAGAGGTCTTTGCCAGATTACAATGGGCGTGGCTGGCACGAGTCGAGAAAGCAAGTCATGAATGAATTCGGAGGACTGAAGAGATCATACTACATGGACCCACAGCCACTGAACCATTTCGAGTGGCACCTTTACGAATACGAGATCAACAAATGTGATGTTTGTGCCTTATATCGGTTGGAATTGAAGCTCGTTGATGGTAAGAAAAACGCAAAGGGAAAACCGGTGAACGACGCAGTTTCCAATCTGCATAAGCAGATGGGAAGGCTCACGGCGGAGTTTCCTTCCGATAATAAGCGCTGTGTCAGAGGAAGGGCTAAGGTTAATGCTAAGATTGGTGTCGGAAATCCTTATTCCACTGCAAATGCAGCGGCACCAACAAGCGAGTATGGGCTCGGTGAGCAGCACGACTATCTCGTTGATGATTTAAGCGGCTATTATCCAACTTAATTGAAGAAATCCGGATAGAAGCAGTAGCTTCATATAATTATACATCTGCTGAAGCATTTTAAGTCACAGAAGGGATTGAGATTATGCTCTTTTTTTCTGGTCTTTTATTTGCAGTTCATCATTATCAGAAAACCAAGTCAAGCTCTTATATTTGGTGACCCTAAATTTGTACAGCTCATTTGCACTTCAAAACAAGCAGCTCATAGAACATCCACTTGCCATTTTAGACAACCCTGGAGCTCAATCTAACTTCTGTAAGATGGTTACAAGCTAATCATATACTTCTAGGGCTTTAATATTGTATTCTAAATCTTTCAGTTTCTCATGAAAGATATCCCTGTCTGTAACAAGTCTTACAATAAAAATACATTTCTCGAGTCATTATATTCATGACAAAAAAGAAATGGCTGTCTCGACATTACCCGCCATTGAATATCCTTTTCATCTTTCAGCATTCTCGGTTGATAATCCATGAGCAGCATCATTCATAATAGCATCTTAAAAAGATCATCATAATAGTATCACGTAATTGCATTACAACATAAATTAGTTCATACAACACAATAGTATCTTACAGCCCTTCCACAAAGTGCTCGATTGGCATGCAATGGATCACTTAGGCTATTCATATCATAAGATGCTGTTAGATATGCATACCTGCACACCAAATACTCCCCACACCAAACTAACATAATTACAGACTTGAAATGTTCTAAAGGGTTCATGGCTACTACTAATCATCCCACTCGGCTGTTGAAGCCCGTTTTCTGGGCACATAACCTTCATCATCCTGATCCACATCCTCCTCTTCTTCAAGGTTGTTAACCCGCTCACATTCATCGATCCATTCACTGTATCTGAAAAGTCAAAAGAAGAATAAACATACAAGAGAGATCACACAAGAAAAACACTAAACACCAGATTGATAGGAACTTACATGTCTATTGGTTCAGTCAAAGCTGCAAAAACAAAAGCAAACATGGACGTGTTAACAAAAGGCTCCCAATTTGGTTCGCATCACAACTACAACAAGCTTAACTTCTTTACCAGCAAAAAAATTAACAGTAACACAAGTACCTGTTATAACAGTACTGAAACTTTCTTGGCATATCCTGCAAGAGGCTTCACCGATCAAGTTCTTCATGTCACTGGAACAGATAAACAGCGACACTTGGTTAGCACAGAAAATCACAAACCCTAAATAAATTCTTATGATACAATGCCATTTATTCACATTATACTTCCTTTTATATTATTCATCAAACACAAATAGATAATGAGGTTTTCCTATTGAAACGGAAGCAATGTTGCAAAATTATCTCAGTTATTAGATCAGAATAAGAGTTAAATTTCTCATAAAACAAATAAAAGAAGTTTATACTTACAGGCGGCATTCAACACTTGTTCCATGGTTACAGAAGGGGCAGCTGAAAACGGTGTCAAGCTTATCCATTCGCTTCTTAGGAGCAGGCTTTGCTCTTGATTTCCTCTTTCCCATACTTCAATTCCTTCAACATATCAATTTACAAACATAATGAGCATAAAAATTCTGAAATTACAACAAATTAAATAATTTCTCACCCAAATCAGACTCTCCACTTTAAACCCTAATTAATTATTTCAGGAATTCCCTTTTCGGGATAAATACTTAGGTTAAGCGGTAAAACACAGACAATTTAAACCTTTCTTTGATTTTCCTTTCTTCTTATGGACAAACAACATACAAAAATTAAGCAAATATCCAAACCGACGAATATATCCACCAGATTTATATAAGCAAAAAAGTTAAAATTTTATTAAAAAACAAAAATTTAACGAATATAAATAGAATTTCATCGACAAGGAAAACAAATAGAATAATCGAAGCTTACCAGAGGGGGATCTCGATAATCGTGGGGAGCGGAAACCCTAACTTTCCTATGCTTTTACAAAGTAAAGGGAGAGAAAGGGAAGAGCAAATTTGAAATTTTACATTTTATTTATAGAGTAAATGCAAGGTTGCAGAACGTCACCGTTTTATTGAATGCAAATACCGCAGCCCTGACAAACTATTAATTTATTAAAGCCATGTATCAAGCCACGTGTCCATATAGCTAAAATACGCCTTAGCTTCAACGTTCGAAAATAAAAATAGGTTTAAATATAAAATAAAGGTTCAAAATATCTATATTTTTATTTAGGTGTGTAAATTATTTTGAAATAAGTGTTTAATTTTTTTTTACTTTGATCTAGGTAGTTGTTTATTTATTTTTTTGCCAAATTAAGTGCATTACAGTTTTAATTTTTATTTAAAAGATTAATATCTTATACAGAGGTGGAAACTTTCAGTTTCCACAAGCGCCTTATTTTTAGGGCATAGAGAGTTAGTTTAGGGTATATGGTTTAGAGATTTAGAGGTAGGAGGTTAGAATTTAAGGATAGTTGTTTCAATTTAAGGTTTAGGGTTATAATTTAGTGTTTATAAGCTAGGATTTAGTTTTTAGGGTAATATGGTGAGGATTTAGATTTTAACCTATAAACCCTAAATTATAACCCCAAACTTTAAATTAAAACAACTATTCATAAATTATAACCCCCTATACCTAAACACCTAAACCCTATACCCTAAAAGCCTAAACTAACTACATATACTCTAAAACTAAACGCTTGTGGAAACTTTAGTTTCCACTGCATACATATAAAATATTTATGTTTATTTAAATACGTGTCCGGTTCTTTTATGAATTTAATTTTTTTGATTATGTATCAATTAATGATCAAATGTTAATTTTTTAAATTAAACACATAATTTAACAAAAATAAAAATTTAAACACTTGCCTTATTTATAGAAAAAAATAATAATTATAAAAATAAATATAAAAACCCTCCTAAAATCCCTAAAACCCTCTGCTCCCATCAATGGCGTTCACTCAGTCACTTTCCCCTCCATTTCCCTTCCAATTCCCTTCTCATTCCCGTAAAAAGTTCACTTTTTTCCCCAAACTACCCTTCCGCAACCCCAATATTCCCTTCCTTATCCTCTCCCGTTCTTCTCCGAGACCGGCGCCGTCCACCGAACAGGAAGCCCTAAAATTCATAGCCGACTCCGATGGAACCACGCTACCCTGCGTTCGAACCTACGAAAACGACCTCGCTCGCCTCACCCTCGTCGGAGCCGTCAGCTTCGATCAGGCTTTGACGGCTGCAGCCGCCGATGGAGGCAGAGCCGCTACCGAGCACGTCGAGTTCGGTATCCCTGCTATGGTTATTGAAACTGTTTTCCCAGGTCCCACCTCTAAAAGCGCCACTATTTCAACGCGACTGGTAAGTTCATTCCCGTCATTTATGAAAAAATAAGAAATTAGTTATTAAATATGTATCTTTATTTATTTATTTTCCTTTGGGAATAGTTTTTGCCGGCTAGGAAAGTTAAAGAGAAAGCTCAAAAGCTGAAAAAGTTATTCACTGAAGATGTTTTAGATGGAACATCATCGAAAAACATACTGGCAATGACATTTAGGCAAGTAGTTATGCAAAAGCTTTTGAGTTTCGAATTGGTCTTGTTTCGGCCTGGAACCGAAAGAGATATGGAAGACCTTGAGAATCCAAGAGAGGTTAGATGAGCTTCAGTATTTCTTATTTGTTGATTGTGTTCTTTTGGTTATCCGTGTGTCGAATTTTTTGTTGTAATCCCATAATTAATGTCTTTTCTGCAGGTTGCACTTGATACTGACGGGTTCAGTTCTCTTGTTATGCATTTACTATCAGCAGGTTTCGGCATCCTTCATTCTCCGGTCATCAGAAGAAAGGGTTATATCTGTGCTTGGTGAAGTTGTTTGCATCTCGGCTTTACGAAGCACTGAAAGACATTTCCTGGAACATTTATTGGGAAAAACTCCCTCCGACTTCTTTGGCTGGTTTCGGAAGTCGAAAAAGATTGTATCAAAAGATTCCTCGGTTGTTCTATATAACATGTTTGAAGATGAGGTAGTTCAAAATGCAAAGAGTCTTCGTGACAGTTTTCATTCGAGTAAAGAGAGTTTCAAAGCTATGGATTTGAGGCGGAAAAACTATTGGTGGTCTCAACCTTTGCAGTCTAAGTTGGAAAAGATTGGTGGTCATGAGTTTAGTGCTTGGACAAGTGAGTTTGTACCTGCATATCGGCTAGAAATAGATGCAAATGCACTTAATGATGTAAAGTTTGAAGGATGGAGAGAATCTGACGAGAATAAGTGGCAAGTTCTTTTGACACACTCTCAAATGGTACTTCATTCTTTCCTTTTGGTGTTTATTCTTTTGATTTGCTTGTCATCTATAATTCTTTTTATAATTAAGGCGCAGTTTTCATGTTTTATTGAGTTCTATACCATGCAATATTCCATGGCATATTCACCTTATACTTTTGATGCTAGCTTACAAAAATTTGTAGGTTGGACTGGCTGATATATTAGATATGTACTATGAAGATGTCTACTCACTGCCCAAGAAACAACTCCACTCTGGTATGATTGCCAATTACAACAGCTTGTCCAAAGCAAAGGTATTGAAATGTTAAAGTTTGAAGCTCTATTGTTGTTTGGTTTAATTAAGCTTAAGTTTTCCCATCGGCGGAGCTCCCGGTATTTGGTGTGTAGAAATTTTAGGATGGGAGATGATTGTTAATCATTTGCAATTTAATAAACCAGCTTAGTAAATATTAAACAAGTTTCAAAGCTTTTTATTGTGGAACTATGTGTAAAATTATTTAATAAACCCAGTACTGGTTGGTTAGACTTATCTAGGATGTTAAAACAATCTCTTGGAAAATATTCAATGTCAATAGCTAGTATTTCAAGAACTATATTCTATATTTAATTTTTTGTGAAATTTTTGCTTTCCTTAACTTATTTTGTGGGATTTTTCTTTCTGAGGTGTTTAGCTTTTATGAAGTTGAAGGATCCTGCAGAGAAAATATTGATGTTTGAATTGAATTAAGTTCGTAGGCTTTGTCTAAGCGTTTCTATTTCTTACAGAGGAGTTCATCTTTCTCGAAAGTGGTATCTGCCACCATTGCAAGTGGAATTTTTCTCATTACCATCAGTGCTCTCAGTCAATTTAGTTTTCCTCATCTAGGCAAAGGAGGAAAGTACCCTGGAGGATCTAGGTCTCCATCATCATCAATTACCGAGTATACTACAATTCAATCTGTAGACACTGAAAAGGTGTGAATACACTGGTTACTATGTTTGTAGCATTCTACTAATTCATTGTCAGTTTTATGTGTAATTGTTATTGTATCCATCCTCAGTAACTTAATACTAGGATTGAAATTGGCTAACAAGTTTCCCCTAGAAATTTGCCATGTTATTAGAGTCTTTGTGACCTTACACAGGTTTTCTTTGCTGCCAAAAGATTCATGTGATTTAGGAATGCAATTTATAGAGCACTTTTTTTTCCGACTGGAAGAATCTTATTGAAGCAAGATTAGCAACAAGAGGAAATAATATTAATAGCTAAACAACCCAACCATCGGAGAAGAGAAACTCTGAGGAAGGCCATGAACTATGCCTAGAAAAGTAACTACCAAAAGAATAGGGTTTCAAGACACAGTCTCAGGGCTCATTTTGTTGCTAGTTTTGCTTGCTGATTAATTTGCACTGTTGTTAGAACAATACCAGACTGAGCTCACATGGAAAGAAGCAGTTATTTTCCAATTTTTTTGATTTGCCAAGATTTAAAACACATCCCGTCCATGATCTACTGCTCTTTGAGGAAGGACGTGAACTTCAATCCTATTTCTGACAGTATAAAATGTTAAACTTCAGTTCTCTTTTATCTTTTCTGTTATATTCTTAATTTTTTTAAACAAAAGTTGCTTTTGATGTGAAAACTGATATATTGACTTCATATGGGTAGTTGGGGACATTTTGTATATTGGTAATCCAAAAGATTAAGGATGCTTTTGGCTGGCCTGGTGACATAGCAACAGAAACCAATCTTGGTGCTTGGATTGGTGAAATACCAAACTACTTGAAAGCACCTCATCAAGCAAATTTTAATAGTGAAGATGATTCAACTAATTCTGCTGATGTGGAGAAAATGGATGACGATATAAAATCATCTGTCCAGGACATTGCTAGTTATCAGGTAAACTCATTGGTTTAAATTTTGCCTTTTATTTTCTGTCTGCTTTCTAGCTATATACTAGGTATCAGAAAGAAAAGAGGGAGAAATGAGAAAGTGGGATCAAGCTTAACCGCTTAAGTCGATTTTAGTCCTTGACATGCTTTATCCTGTGGAAAAAGTTAATCTACCTATTGAGCTTTCTGCCGGTGTCTCTATGTAAATTGCCTTTGCTGGCAACAATAGCTGAAAATGGTTGCAATCCTGGTTTTGGATCTCAATTAAAATGTGATCAAGCTTGCCATGGCATGACATCCTGTATTCTAATTTGGTTGCTCGTCCCTTTTGTTGGTATCTAGGTGGTTTTATCGACAGATGGGAAAATAGTCGGGTTCCAACCTACAAGTCGGGTTGGTGTCAATCATTGGGCTGTTAACCCCTTAACAAAAGAGCTATACGGCGGGAAGAAACTTTCCCCCGGTGAGAACTTCTTACATTTCTTGTGTATTACTCCTAATGTAACCTGTTTGCTAGTTGGCTTGGGCTAATATTTCCATGTTATGTACGTGTCAAGCAGGTTTACTCGAACCTCGTCTTAATATCCAACTTCCAAATGAGATTGTTGTAATTGAGTTGTTGATGTCAGTTAACCCGGATACCTGCTTTGCGTTGGCTAGGCCAATCCGATGATCATTGCTTGGTTTGGTTTATAGAAGGATGAGCTCATTGTAATAAAGTTGATGGTATCAATAATCCAGGACCTTTTGTTTTTGGTTTGAAGTTTGAGAACAGTTCCAGGTATTTCTCTTTCTACGTATATAATGAACAAAAATTCTATAGAAAAATACTAGTCAAAACTTGGGGGTAGTTAACTGGTTACAAATGGAAACTGTGTTAATTATTTATAGCCTTAATGTACCTTTTTAGTTCAGGGTAAACTACCTATTTAGTATCACACTATTGTTTTTGGCAAAATGGTACTTAATGTTATGTTTCTATTTTGGTACTTTGATCATTAAAAATAAATGGAAATTGTGACTTGGTCAAATTACAATTTTAGTCCAAAGGTTTATACAATCTATCAATTTAGTTTAAAATTCTACCAATTTAAACATCATTTCAAAAATTTGGATTAAAAGTGCAAATTTCTCATTTTTTTCTTCTTCTAGTCAAACGTTTTAGCTGATTCTAGGACTTTGAGGACGAATATTGCACATCCGAACAATGAAAGGGTCAACAAGAGGGAGCGAAATATTCGACAGGAGATTAATTACAAAATTTGAGACTTAATGAAAAAAATATTAAATTTTAAGAAGGAATTTAATTAAAAATATTTTTAAAATAAAAATTTAATGAAAATTTTGAACTTTTTGAAAGGGCCAAATTCTAAAAAAAATACCGGCATTATTTATCAAGCTACATCATCATTTTCGTTTTATTTTTAATAGTTGGGTACTAAAATAAAAATTATATGTAATGTTAGGCACTGGTTTGCCAAAAAAAATTAGTTGAGATATTAAAACAGAAATACGGGCACAGATAGTTACTAAATATATAGTTTACCCTAAAATTTATCTGCCACGTGTGTTCAACCGTACAGATGGCTTTAAAACGTGGAAGTACTTCGGTATTGAGATTTGAGTTGAGTTCAACTGAGTGATCATGTCCGAAAATCCGAAACCCGTATCCCATCGGAGCCCGCCTCCCAAACCAATCCCTGAAATCGGAAACAAAACGGCCTCTGATTTACCGGGCCATCAAAAGCTCCGTTACCCGAACCCTCCCGACCTATCGAACCCGGACCCTTCAACGCTGAGAGATCAATGGAGGTATGCCATTAGGCAGTACAGTCGGTGGTACTCCCACGCCTGGGGCACCGCGATTCTTGCCGGCGTTTCCTTTTTTGCCCTCGGTTGGGCCATCAAAGGCTCCAATCCCCTTCCCTCTTTCAACTCCGACTCTAACAAAAAGGACAATTCAAAGTGATCTTCCGGCCTTCACCAGTCTTCTGGTAAGTTCTTATTTGCCCTTTTTTATGTCGGTTTATTTTGGGTATTTGAGTTCATAACTGCTGAGCTTGAATTAGGTTTCCTTTCGTAAGCTTTGAATGGAATTTGATTTGTTGGATTCTAGGTTTTGTAATGTATTATTGGGTAAACTACAACAGACGTCAGTCAATTATGGGTAAGGTTACATTTGATTTATCAAATTATTAAAAGTTATATTCGAATCACTCAACTATGAGTATGAGCTTATACAAGTGATTTGGAAGAAAAAAATGACTAAATTGATATATATATAGAGTTAGTTTAGGGTATATAATTTAGAGGTTTAGGTGTAATGGGTTAGAATTTAGGATACTTGTTTTAATTTAAAGTTCAGAGTTATAATTTAGGATCTATAGGTTAAAACCTAAATCCTCACCATATTATCTTAAAAATTAAACTCTAACCTATAAACCCTAAATTATAACCCTAAACCTTAAGTTAAAACAATTATTCTTAAATTCTAAAACTCTACTCATAAACCCATAAACGCTATACCTTAAACTAACTCCCTATACCCTAAAACTAAGGCGTTTTCCACCGCCAGTGTATAGGATATTAATAATCCTATATATATATATATTTAAGGGTAAATATTCTATACACAAGTAGTGGTTTAGTTTCCATAAGCGCCTCATCATATTACCCTAAAAACTAAACCCTAACCTATAAAGCCTAAATTATAACTCTAAACCTTAAATTGAAACAACTATTCCTAAATTCTAAACCCCTATACCTTAAACTAACTCCCTATATTCTAAAACTAAGGCGCTTGTGGAAACTGAAATTTTCCACCGCCTTTGTATAGTATATTAATCTTTTTTTAAATATAGAAGGTGGTTCAAATGTAAACTTACTATAATTGAGTGACCCAAATATAACTTTTACTAATTGGATGACCCAAATGTAATTTTATTCATAATTGAGTGATTCAGATATAACTTAAAAAGTTCATTTTTTATTTCAATTATTCTCATATTTCCAATTCATGGGTACTGGAAGTATGGTACATGAAACTGAAAACAAAATAAACAAAGAAGAAATGAAAACAACTATATAATGCCCAAAAAGTGTTCTGACATAATGCTTAAAACATGCCAATTTGCACCTAAATTTGTGTAGTAGAACAATTGATCAAGTGCAGAATTTCGAGTGCTGCTGCTGCTGCAAAACATGCCAATTTTTCTCAAAGGACATAATTTTTTTTACTGCTGTCTTGCCTAAAATTTGCCAACTTGTTTCTTTCTAGACAGTGGACATCTTTGGTTTTACCATTGTTGATCCGGAATGAATTACTGCTGGAGAGGCCATTTTGATCAGGAAGAAAAGTCGACGAGATCGGAAGAGATTGCAATGTACACTGCATCACAGTTTTTTTCTTCAGTTTTGAGCTACAAGTGTGACTGGATCTTAATGAAAAATGGAGTCTTTAGAATTTGGGTTGTTTTCTTTTTCAGTTTCTTGTTCATTGATGCTATATCTTGTTAGAGATTGTGGTGTAAATTTTCCTTCAGGTATTTATCTGTTGCAGCCTCCAAAATTATGCTGGATGTGTCTCCAATAACATTTTTAAAGCTTTTTGACAGTATTTTGAGTCTTGGGATGGTCATATCTCCATATTTATACCCGAATATATGCAGGCGACGAGTGTCGAACAAGTACTTTAAGAGAAAGAAGAGACTATGCAGAGAAAAAGGATGGTTCAAAAGCTCAAAGCATATCTATCATTTTGGCATTTCATCAACAACAGATATGGACAACGGGCATAAAAATTTCAAAGCCCGTGCTTAAGTCGAGCAACATCCGGGTTTTTTCATGGCTGATACATCGTCTTTTGACCCGACATGGATCGTATGGCCTCTCGGCAAAGTTGCTGGGTTGTTTCCCTTTACAAGAGCTTTCTTCTTTTCAAGATGATAAATCTGGGTCAGCACTTCGGCGAATGCACTCTCAACGTTGAGAGATTCGAGTGCAGATGTTTCCATGAAACAAATTTCCTCATTTTCAGCTAAAGCTTTGCCCTCTTCGGTCGAAACTGCTCGCAAGTGGCGCAAGTCCGACTTGTTTCCTACCAACATAATCACAGTGCTGTCATCGGTATGATCTCTTAGTTCCTTCAGCCACTTTCGTATGCTTTCAAATGTAACGTTACGGGTTACATCGTAGACTAGTAAAGCACCAACAGCACCACGGTAATATGCACTAGTTATTGCACGATACCTTTATCAGAAGAAAACATATAGATTAGGACACCGAAAAGAAAGAAAGGAGCAAAAACAAAGAAACCCAGATCAAAATATGCACTAAAAATGAATTGAAAACAAAACAAAATACCTTTCTTGACCAGCAGTGTCCCAAATCTGAGCTTTAATAAGCTTATCATTGACATGAATATTACGAGTTGCAAACTCAACGCCAATGGTACACTTGGATTCAAGGCTGAACTCGTTTTTTGAAAATCTAGTCAAAAGGTTGGATTTCCCAACACCAGAATCACCAATCAACACAAGTTTAAACAGGTAATCATAGTGTTCATCAGCTCTGTAAGATCCCATTTCTCTTTTATTTTTTGCCTCTTTCTCCTCTTGTTCTTGTTCCTTTTTTTTGTGTTTTCCGATGTTGTCTTCAATGGGAAAAAAAGAGAGATATTTAAAAAGAAACACAAAAACAAAACAAGAAAGAAACACCCTTTGTTGTGTTTTGGTTTTTTTTGCTTGTTATTTAGGTTAATTACTTGTTAAAGTTGGCATTTTGGGGGCGGGGGAATCTGGGTTTGGGAAAGCTCTGAAGAACAGAAGAAACAGCTAAACTCTTGAGGCAAATAGCTAATATTATAACAGCTTAGGCTCGTTTGGTAACAATTACACACTCAAGATTAAATTTTTAAATTTGATAAACAGCTAACATAATCTGATATTATCTCTAAGAATACATTTTTAGAAAAATAGTATATAAAATGATCACTTAACCCATCTGTGTTGTCAAAGTTTTAATTTTTTTTAACCAATTTGTTTTATTCAACAAAATTAGATTGATTGGTTTTTCTTTGCCAGGGAAAAGAACGAAATGGACACCATATGAACACAAACAGTTGTAGTACTCCATTGAACTTTTAATCTAAATTATTGCTCAGAAAATTACGAAGAACCTCTGTCACTTGAAAAAGATACTCAACAGTATGTTTCGTTTTTAAAATGGTACCCTGTCATTAAAAATTAACAACATGCTGACTAGGAGGGAGAAATCACGTGGCAGTCTGCCACATCATTTTCTCTCTTCTAGTCAACACATGGTTAGTTTTTTAACGGTAGAGTATTAAAATGAAAACGAACGTAATTTTAGGTACAATTCTGTAAAAAAAAATTAAAATACTAAAATGATATTTCAGCAATAATTAGGGTACTATTTGGGTAGTTTTCCCTTCAATGTAAGTAACTGCTCCTGTCATTTTTTTTAGTTCCTCACCCTGCTCGCCAAGTTTCCGTAATGTATTAGAGTTCCGGATATGATTATGTGTCCGGCACGAGTATGTTTAATTTTAAAAAACTGTTTTATGTATGCTGAGGATGATTGGAAGCTTATATACTCGTATCCGTGTCCGGATACAAAAAAAACTACTTATATCATATATTTACTGTATTACTATTTGTATGCAATTCTCTTTTCGTGCCCACTATAAATGTTTCATTAATGATTTTATGCTATGTGTATTGATGTTTTTTTCACTCCTTTATTAATGTTATTGATAATACATGTAACATAAAATTATTTGTAAAGCATATAAAAGGACATAAAAAAGTTATTAAAGTTGAACTTAAATCGTTAAAAAGTTAAGTATTGAAAAATTAAATACTGAAAATTTAAGCATTGAATTTAAATTATAAAATTCGTTTGGCATTCTGCTTAAACAAGATAAAATTAGACTAATAAACAAATATAATTTTTAAAGGATAATATGTTTAAAGAAATACAAAATATAACAAAATGTGTTGAATATCATCCCCGTAGGTGATAAGTAGATTTTTATCTACTTTTCATTGAAGAATTTTAATAGATAAATTTCATTTTAAAATATCGAAATATACTATTTAAATGATTAGTTCACAAATTTCAAGCAAGCTTGAGTATATACACAACATTGATTAGCTGAAGTCTACCAGCATAGCTAAGTAGCTTATTAGACTATTGCCCCAATTTATCCTTAACTTTCTATCAAAATGATTATTAAATTCTTTTTAGTCATTGAAGTTTTAGAAATTTTAAAAGGGTCATTAATTTGTCGAATTTACACCTTTGTTGAGTTTGTTAATACTTCTATCGAAAATTATTGTTATTCTTGAGTATCGTTTTATAACCCCCCCCCCCCCCCCAAAAAAAAAAAACTAGCTGAATCTTGAAAAATACACTATAAGAAAAAGTACCCTTAAAAATTCAAACAAGTTCAACTCTAGCCTTACCTCAATTCAACCTGTTCTTTTTCTCGAAGGTTGCTACATGCTTTGGATTTGTTTTTTACATAAAAAAAAAAGCATGTTATACCAACAACTAATTAGTCTAATCGAATAAGACACATGTCCCTCAAATAAAGTCAAAAGTTTAGATCTTGACGCTTGAATGGAGAAAATTTAATTGTGAGAGTTGTCTCTATATTAGGTTTCCTTAAAACCGGATTCGAATTAGTTGGTTAATAAGTTGGATATCGATGGTTAAATAAAAAAAATTCATTACATAAAGTCACCATGTGTCACACATATAATATGAATTATATTTTCATGCTAAGTCATGTAGATATGTTTACATAACACCTATTTAAACCATAAAATTTATAATCTAATACCTTAAATTCTAAAAATTAAATTCTAAAATTTAAACCTTAAACTCTAAATTGACAAACTTGTATATCAATATATATGTATTAACAGTGGGGTTTTTGGACATATGCAAGTGGAGCAACCGCACAGGTCTCCGAAAAGGAAGGGCCTAAAAACAAGGACTAAATATAAATTAGATAGTTATAAATTGTATATTTGATAATCAAAAAGTTACACTGTCCTTCAAATTAATTGCAAAATACGAACATGAATAATGATACGACCACGATCCCGTATACGCGAACGTTGAGCTTGCGGAAGCGGATAAGGATGTTGGCGCGAATGTTGGATCGGTGAAAAGATTGTTGAAGATAGGCGATGATGATGGAGATGGAAGATAAACGGATAAATTGTCTTCGACGCCCTCTTGATCGCAATTAATCAAGCAAGAAATCTCAAGCGGCTCTAACCCACCCTCCTAAACGCAGTTACCTAGGCAAACAGGAGTGTGAAGATCAACAACAAATTCTGACGAACTTGAAGACTCACTTTTAAAATAAAGAACACAAGTTATACTTCTTGCAAGTCTAAACTCAAAAGATAACTTTATTTAATCATTCAAATCTGAATTACAATGTGGTTGAAGTCTCCTTATATAAGCCTTGGAGAAGTTCTAATCCTCGTAAACTTAGGAATCCTAACTACATAATAACTTCTAATAATAAATAAATGTTGAAAATAAAATCGTAATCTGATCCTAATAGATATTGCAGAATCCTATATTGATTTAAATTACAAATAATCAAATAAAATTTTGAAAATTCATAATTATCCAAAAATATCGTATTAATCATGTATAAGAACTTCTGCATGCGCTGTCTTCGCTAAAATAAACGTATCTTGAGTTTTAGATGTTCGATGGAGGTGTTTCAAGATTCGTTAGAAAGCTAATTGACAGCCGGACAAGTTTCAAACAGACATGTCGACCCATAAATGCCTGGATCCCATTCAAAAAGGAGTCGTAAGTTGACTGACGTTTCTGACTTGTAAAACAGTTTTAACTTCTTTTCCAAGATGATTAGTTTCACCTCTCTCATGCATGTATCATCCCCCCACTCCTCAAAAAGATTCGCCCTCGAATCTAAACCGGTAAATAAAGGAAGTTCATCAAAGTACCAGAAAAGAGAAGATGTCTTGAAGGATCCTTCTGCACAGTCTCTTTTTGCAATGTAATTTACAAGTTCCTTCTCATTGAGATCATCATTATTGTTCTTTTGATTGCAAAGTGACTCATTCTCATCTTCAAAATTGCTATCAATGCTAGAAGAGGAATAAGCATAAATAGAAATTTGAAAACAATCAATGGTACCTTTTGATTGTAGCGTACCTTCGTCGGTGTTTATCGTTTGATGATCATCTTGAATCAAAATAGTAGGTTTGTCACTGGAACCAAACACATTACATAGAGTTTTTTCCTCATCAATAGGCAAGGTTAAACTCTCGATGGTATCGCCTTCTTCATGTTCTTTAGGAGAACAAATTTTTTTATCATGTTTCGAATCACAGATTTCAATATCATTAGAAGGCATGATTTCAGACAACATATCTCTCAAATTTTTTTTTTCTTGAAAATAAGACTTATCTGGACAATCATACCCAGAATGATCTAGTCGACAACAATAATGACATCGAGTCCCTAAAATAGTAAAATTCAATATGTTGTTCAATGACATCCTCAAGAACGATCTGAATCTGATATCAAATGATACGACCACGACCCCGTATACGCGAACATTGAGCTTGTGGAAGCGGATAAGGGTGTTGGCGCGAATGTTGAATCGGTGAAAAGATAGTTGAACATAGGCGATGACGATGGAGATGGAAGATAAATTGATAAATTGTCATCGGCACCCTCTTGATCGCATTTAACCAAGCAAGAAACCTCAAGCGGCTCTAACCCACCCTCCTAGACGCAGTTACCTAGGCAAGATGGAGTGTGAAGATCAACAACAAATTCTGACGAACTTGAAGAATCGCTTCTAAAATAAAGAACACAAGTTATACTTCTTGCAAGTCTGAACTCAAAAGAGAACTTTATTTAATCATTCAAATCTGAATTAAAATGTGGCTAAAGCCTCCTTATATAAGCCTTTGAGAAGTTCTAATCCTCGTAAACTTAGGAATCCTAATTACATAAGTAACTTCTAATAATAAATAAATGTTGAAAATAAAATCCTAATATGATCCTAATAGATAATTCAGAATCCTATATTGATTTAAATTACAAACAATCAAATAAAATCTTGAAAATTCATAATTATCCAAAAATCTCGTATTAATCTCATATAGGAACTTCTGCATGCGCTATTTTCGCTAAAATAAACGTATCTTGAGTTCTAGATGCCCGATTGAGGCGTTTCAAGATCCGTTAGAAAGCTAATTGACAGCCGGACAAGTTTCAAAGAAGACATGTCGACCCATAAATGCCCGGATTCCATCTAAAAATGAGTCACAAGTTGACTGACGTTTCTAACTTGTAAAACAATTTTAACTTCTTTTCCAAGATGATTAGTTTCACATCTCGCATGTATCAATGAATATCTCTTAAATTTAGAATTGAATATTTCTTGTATATTGTTGACCAAGCCATTATTTTTTTGGATAAGAAATTTGAACAATATCAATTATATGAGAATATTTTTGACTTCTTGTTTTATTATGATAAACCACTTTCATTGATAATTTTGAAAATGCTCTTAAGAATGGCGAGTTATCTGAGGTTGATGGAAATATATCATTTACTGAGCTGTAATTATTTAGAGAACTTTTACCTAAAGAAAAAAAATGAGAGCAATTGATTTATTAAGATTTTTTAAAACGTTTTAATTGCTTCCCAAATGCGACAATTTCTTATAGAACCTTGTTGACTATTCTTATTATTGTTGTTTCTACAGAATACAAATTTTCAAAATTGAAGTTGTTGAAGTCATACTTATGGACAACTATGTTGCAAGAAATGTTAAATGAACTTGCTTTGATGGCAATTGAGAGTGGTCTTTAGAAAGAAGTTGATATTGAAAATGTTGTAATGATTTTGCTCAAAAAATACAAAAAGAACGGCACTTTTTAAGTAAAATTATTAGATTAATTTTTAATTTTTTTATAAGTAATTTTTTGTTGTTCAAGAGAGTAATTAAACGCAAATTTTGTATTATGATAATTTTTTAAAAAAAAAATTATTTAGATTATAGATTAAAGACTTCGTTTTAGTAAATTACACTTTAAAAATAATATTAAGTAATTAAACAACAATCTTTGAACCGTCCCTCTCTCTATATATAAATATAAATAAAAGATGTGTTATAATTATTTGACTTTATAAAGAGATTTGATTGATAATGATAAAATGTGGGCGATTTTTCAGTTGTTTCGCGAACCCTTTATACTCTTCAAAGTTGAGGTCTAGGATTTATGAACGTGAAGAGTTGCAGTTTTTGACGCATTTCTTTGCTATGTACAACTATCTCAATGCTAGAAAAGTCTATGGTGGAGATTGGTTTCAAACTTTAAGAGGCATACCGAGATTCGAACCTATATAAAATAAAATAATATTAATATATTTAGCTACCAAGCTAATTAGTAAATCTTTAATCACTTATTTCTTTTAATAAATATATATTATTATGACATCAAAAATAGACCTATGTCGCTCTCAATAATTTTCAGTCTTAAAGATCCCTCACCAATTACTTTTTTAATATTCAGTGTACAATACATATACTATCGAGACTCATCATCCATAAATTGAAGGATATTAAGCACTCAAACATGCTAATGACAATCCTTATATAAATTATACCAATGATAATACTAATCGAGTTATACTCGTCCGATACATTTTTTCTTTCCTTTTTGTACATTCAAAATCTTGATGCCTCAATGATATTTTCTAGCATCAAATCATTCATATATATATATATATATATATATATATATATATATATTATACACAGACGGTGGAAACTGAAAGTTTTCACAAGAGCCTTAGTTTTAGGGTATAAAGAGTTAGCTTATGGTATAGGGTTTAAAGGTTTAGGTGTTGGGGTTAAAATTTAGGGATAATTGTTTTAGTTTAAGGTTTAGAGTTATAATTTAGGGTTTATAGGTTAAAACCTAAATCCTCATCATACTACCTTAAAAACTAAACCCTAACCTATAAACCCTAAATTATAACCATAAACCTTAAATTGAAACAACTATCCCTAAATTCTAAACCACTACAGTTAAACCCCTAAACCCTATACCCTAAACTAACTCATTATACCCTAAAACTAAGGTGTTTGCGAAAACTTTCAGTTTCCACCGCCAGTGTATAAGATATTAAACATGTATATATATATATACTATTCAAATCTTTAATAATTGAAGAGACTATTATTTGGTATAGACATTTATTTTATATATTTTTTTAAAAAATATAAAGTACACCCTCCACATGCGACCACGAATCCAATTTTCTTTCTTGAAATATACAAGTCTAGAGCCACCTTGTACAAACTCGAAACCTTTCATCAAACAGTAAACCAGCATGGCATCCAACAGGGAAGAAGAATCCATGGCTGAAACCTCGCAGTCACAGAACGCCGATCATCATCTGCCATTCAACGAGAACGATTCCCAAGACATGTTCATCTTCCACATCTTGAACGAAGCCAACACCGGCGCTCACCATGCCCTGCCACTCAATCACTTCCGACACCAAACCGCCATGCTTCAACCAGCCAGGACCATCGGGAAGAAGCATTACAGGGGAGTCAGGCGTCGTCCCTGGGGCAAATACGCTGCGGAGATCCGTGACTCCACTCGCCAAGGGGTTCGGGTTTGGCTTGGTACATTCCAAACTGCTGAAGAAGCTGCCTTGGCTTATGACAGGGCGGCTTTTAGGATGCGTGGCTCCAAGGCTTTACTCAACTTTCCGGCTGAAATCACGGCGGCGGCATCGTTGGTTCAAAGATCAAGGCCGAATTCAGAATCAGAGAACAGAACAAGAGGGGAGTCACATGATAAAGGACCGAATCAAATAACTTGAACAATACAGGGTCTTGAATCTTTTACTGGAATTTATTTTATTTGGATATGTTCGAGTTTATTTTATTTGAGTTCGAGTTATTTAAGTTTTTTATGTTGGGTTATTATGAGTTTAAATCGACTCAGATTTTAATTACTCCACCTTTGAATTCATGTAAATTTAGCATTCAACCTTATTTAAATTAAAATTAGATACACTAATTAACTAATCCAATTCAAGTCATTAAATGTTTTGCAATCGACGCTAAACAATTAACTAATACACTTTAAGAACCATAAAATTTGGTGGGAAATATGGTTTTGATTTTAGTTTTATTAATTTTATAAAGAGAATAAAAAGAACTGTCCAAAATTAATCCCAAAATTTAAAAACGAAACTAAAATCAAACATTAAAAATAACTAAATTATTTTACATCAAAATAACAAACATCTATTACAAACTAAATCAAACTAAGATCCCACCGCTTCGTCACTGAATGTATAGCTTCAAAAGTGAAAGCAAATTCAAAATTTTCCATTAAAAATAAAAAGTGGACGAAAAGGTCAGGGAAAACTTTGAATTTGCTTACACAATTGATACAGAATAAAAATAATAAAATATAGCAATTGTATCATTTTATTTTAATATATATATATATATATATATATATATATTCATCTATTTCACCGATAACTATTAGTTATTCAAACATGATTAATTTGTCTAAAAAATCCACTAATTATTTTAATCTACTAATTACAATAGTCATTCAAGCATGTCACATGTACATAATTATATAACATATTCATGAAATTATAAGTAATTACTGGGCAGATTAAAAGTCATTAGAATTCATTTAAATCATTTGCTCATATATATAGAGATATGTTCCGTTTACATAGTATAAGAATTTTTAAGTTTTAAACGCATTTTAGACCATTGGATGAGTATAACTAATATATATATTTTTTATATTTAAAATTATATTTTTATTTTATGTTTCTTAATATTTTTACTCTAAAATTAAGTTTAAATCCCTACATTTTTTCTATGTTTGTATTATATTCTTTTAAGTTTTAAGTTTAATTTTTTAAAATATTTTTGTGTTTAACATGTGATTTTTTTAATTTTAGAATTAAAAAAAGAACTGGGTAGCCGATTACCGGGGTACCCGAATTTTACGGGTACCCGGATATAATGGGCCGGGACACGGGCCACTTAATGAGGTACCCGGATGAACTGGGTAGCTGATTGCCCGGGTACCCGAATTTTACGGGTACCCGAATATAATAGGCCGGGACACGAGCCGCTTAATGAGGTACCCGGATGAACCGGGTACCCGACAATGCCCACCCTAAGTATAATGAATGGTTAAGATTAAAAACAGGATATATAAAAAATAGATTATTATCCTATACACTGGCGGTGGAAACTGAAAATTTCAACAAGCGCTTTAGTTTTAAGGTTTTGGGTCTTAGTTTAGGGTGTATGGGTTTAGAATTTAGGGATAGTAATTAGAATTTAAAGTTTAGAATTATAATTCACGGTTTATAAGTTAAAACCTAAATACTAATTATATTACTTTAAAAACTAACCCCAACATTTAAACCTTAAATTATATCCCTAAACCTTAAATTCTAAACCCTTAACCCTACACCCTAAACTAAGACACAAAACCCTAAAATTAAAACGCTTGTGAAAACTTTCGGTTTTCACCGAACGCGTATAGAATATAAATCCAAAGTGATAATTACAGTTGTAATGAATTTTTATAGCAATAAAAATCTAAGCTCTCTTTTTTCAACTTCTGTTAAAAAGAAGACAACAAGCTCTCCAAATAATCACTCCCCAAATCCTGAAACTCAAACACATCTTCAACAGTTGCCAGCCTCTTTAGTTTAGGCTCTTCATTCGCCACAAATTCGCCGTTCTCCTCCCAATCTCTAGACCCTCTTTTCGGGTTATTTGTGCCTTGATAAGTAGCAGTCCACGAACAATGGCCGTAATGGTCACTACTTTTTGTGTTGCCAATTCCCATAGCTTCACGAACCATCTCTAGTGGGAAGTTTAGATATGCCTTGGGGCCTCTAATTCTCAAAGCAGCTTTGTCGTATGCCATAGCGGCTTCCTCCGCCGTTCCGAATGTCCCGAGCCACACTCGAGCTCCTTTCTTCGACGAATCCCTTATCTCCGCCGCATACTTTCCCCAAGGCCTTCGTCTCACTCCCCGGTAATGTCTCGTCTTCGCCGCCGTCACCGCCTTTTCTTTAACCCCTAGTGTACCTCTATCTTTTCTTGTTCCATCATGAACAATCCCATCAAGAAGACCCTCCCAGGCGTCAGCTCCCATCGATATCCACCTCCCTAGGCTCGGCAGCCTTTGTAGAATCTCCCTGGAACCGTCCGATCTCCGATCAACGCTCGGCAGTACTTCTTCTCCACCGATGAAGTTCGCCCATACATTCTCTAATATCGACTGACTAGATGTTGCATGCCGACTGCTTTCTATATCCATCTTAAAATCAATCAATAATATTCACAAACAAAATCAGTTCATTCTCCAAATGTCTGCTGATTTCGAAATATAAAGCTTTGAATACGCGTGATTTGAATCATTATCCTATAATCCATGTCATGTTCCAGCAAGAAACTTGCGGTTGAAGCAACCGACCTGCTTAATTCATGGAGAGGGATTAGAATTCAAACAATAAAGAATGGAGCGGATCTGTGTATTTTAAGGCTTTAATGTTGACTTATGTGGTTGGTCTAATCATTTGAAGGCTTAATTTAAGCAACAGCGGAACCAGGGCTGGCACACGAATGGATTAATCTTCATTATATTGTTATACTAATGCATTTCTGGAAGTTTATTATTTTATATATTTCATCAAACACATGAATTTGCCTGGATTTAATCCCCAGATAATAAGAGGTTTAGCCATTTAATAACTTGTAATCCAAGTTACTGAAATATCAAGGATAATGATTATGTACGTTTGAAAAAGAGGGTTGGAGAGGTAATAATAAACAATTCTTAATCCCAACTTTTTCCTGGTTTAAAAGTCTAAAGGTTTCCCGACATTCCTTCCAATCCAAGGAATGAAAATCATCGTCTGTTTATCATTCCTCCTTTTATGCCTCCATTTTAAAATAGTGAGTTTAAAATTTATAGTTTGGGGTTTAAGGTTAGAGTTTGTGGATAGGGTTTATGAAATTAGGGGTAGGGTGTAGGGTTTAGGATGTGAAAATTAGGATTAGAATTAAAAATTTAATTTTTAAGTAATTTTTAGTGCGGACATAAAAGGGGCATGATTTTTTTATAAATTTAAGGGTAAACTACCTATTTAGTACCCCACGTATACATGTGTTTCTGTTATGCTACCCCAACTATATTTTTTGACAAAATATTACCTAATGTTATGTCTTTGCTCTATTTTGGTACCCAACCATCTTAAACTAACAAATTAAACATTTGGGGGTAAAATTATAAATTACCCATTTTATTTTTCTTTTCAATAAAATAGTTTAACTTTTTTGGGGGGTTGGGGTTGGGATTTATGCTTTTAAGGGTTATAGTCAACCTCCTTTGTCGTAGCCCCATCATCCAGCTACCGTAGTCTCATCGTCACTTCAGACCACGGTTGTGCAATGCGAACGACAAAGGTACTATTTTACAAAAAAAAGATGAAGTACTAAAACAGAAATACAAGCATAGATATGATACTAAATAAGTAGTTTATTGTAAATTTAATTATAAATTTATATACTGGTGTTGTGTGAATGTTATGGTGTGTTTAATTAATTTTTCATGTCATGTAATCATATCTTATCATGTACTGATCGATATATATCTCATTTATACTCAGAAAAATTACTTAATAATTTGGCATCAAGAAATGCAGTCCAATAATAATAACTGGGTTGAAATCCAATCGTGTTTAGCTATTTATTCACTGACTGATGTTTCAAATCAATCTGGTTTGTGTGGACGCCAATACAAAATCCAAGTTTCTTGCAATCCAAGCATTGACACATCATCCTGGCTTACGAATAAGATTAAACTTATTGCAAGAAATAATATATATATATTATTATAAGGCCACACGCTTCAACATTTAAAAAATGAAAGAAAAAATAATACTAATCAACTTGAAAGGTCGAGGTTAAACGCTTAAAACTAAAGAAAGTTAGAGTCTTGTGCAAATACGGCGGTTATCCGATGAACCAAAGGAATAAAATTAATACGAGTGTGGATTGAGTTTTAATTCAGTTTATATATTTATTGTTGCAATAATAAAGAAGCCATTAATTAGAGATGTAGAAAGTTGATCCGACTTAAGAACCCGACTGAAACCTGTTCGAGTTAAAATTTAGTCTCAATTAACGTTTATCAAGCAACGTGGGAGTCCTCAACCTGCCATTTTATTGTATTTGCATTCTGAATTCACTCCGAGTTTATATTTTTTGATAGCTGGTTTGTGTGTGTTATACAAGTGTGTGAATGAGTCATGTCTTGTATTTTTTTGGTTCTACAATATTTTAATTTCTGGATGTAATTGTTCACAATTAATTTCTTGTTATAAATGAAAAACTAGCTAATTCAAAAGAAAATGTTTACTTGTCTTTAATTTAATTATTTTGAGATTTGAGGATTATAGATAATTTAAACAGTAACAAATTTAATATAAATAAATATAATGCTAATTAAGATTATTAGATAGTAAAATAAAAATCAAAAGAATTTTGTATTGTTAATGGTTAAGAGTATGTATTTGTTCATACTATCTTGTAATCACATTTAAACTATTCAAAAAATAATAACAATAACCTAGCCGCTTTATTTACATTGTAAGGTCGCTGTCGGCACCAGCCTTAAAATTGGTTGTTGACCGCCGATCAACCTTTTTTTTATTTCAGCCTTTTTTCAATAAATTTGTTTTTATGACACGTTTTCCTCTACTTTTGGTACGTATATTTTGCATCTTGACACATTTTTCTACCTATTGGTACGTTTTTTTTTGTTTCAGGGGTGAATTGGACATCGCCACGATTGATCAAGATGATGCTCTTTTGGTTATTCTGTTGATTTTTCTGCTTTGGACCCTCGAATTGAATCTAGATACAAATTAGTCACTACTCTTATTCGCGATTGAGTTGTGATAATAAACGTGTTGTCAACTTATCCTAATTTTATAATCGGTTTTTGATTCAACCGGTCTAATTAATTGGTGGTTTAAGCAGTACACTGTAATTTAATATTATAGTATTAAGAATTGAACTCATTAGAGCTTAAACTAAACTCTTTTCTCAAGAATCATTAATTATTTTGCCTGGTTATACTAATTTGTACCATGCAAAACCTGGCTTCATGATCTTCTCACTTCTAAAGAGATTACCTTTATCTTCTCCGCCATTTGTAAACGTCATCCCTTCACCATCACGGAGACTCTCGGCGTTAACCCACCGGCGGCGTCATCACAAGCCTCCGTCTCCTTCCTGGGATGACAACGACGAGCGAACCATCGAGGAAGCCGCCGGGAAAGTTGTTTCTCAAGTGGGTTTTCAAGAATCCGCTACCCGACTCGCTCAAAACCCGGATAATTTCAGATCCAAAAGAGCTGCTGTTTTGATCTGTCTCTTTGAAGGGGATGCTGGGGATTTGCGTGTCATATTGACCAAAAGGTCTTCCAGATTATCAACTCATTCGGGTCAGTTCATGGTTAATTGAAATGTTGGGTTTTTGTTTCCTCCAATTGTTTACTCTCCTGATAGCGGTTTTCGGATCAGCTTTTGATTGTTTGATGGGAAAATTCGAGGAATGAAGTTTGTAATTTTACTAGAAAGTTATCCTGCTCCCACTGGGTTGAATTGAAGTAATTTTTATTCTGTGTTAGACTGTTAGGATCCAAATGTTAAAATTTGATCACCTTCATCATCCAGTACTCTGGTGACTTTTTTTTTTAATATCCAGTGTTTGGTTGGTAAGAAAATTCAAGCCAAAGAACAGAAAGTATTCTCGGATAAATATTTTATACACAGCTGGCGGAAACTTTCAGTTTAAACAAGCTCCTTAGGTATAGGGTATAGGGTATAGGGTATAGGGTATAGGGTATAGGGTATAGGGTATAGGGTATAAGGTATAGGGTATAGGGTATAGGGTATAGGGTATAGGGTATAGGGTATAGGGTATAGGGTATAGGGTATAGGGACAGTTGTTTCAATTTAAAGTTTAGTGTTATAATTTAGGATTTATATGTTAAAACTTAACTACTTACCTTATTTTCCTAAAAACTAAACCCTAACCTATAAACCTTAAATTATAACACTAAACCTTAAATTGAAACAATTGTCCCTAAATTTTAAACCTCTATACCTAAACTCTATACCCTAAACTAACTCTCTATACCCTAAAAAACTAAGGCGTTTGTGGAAACTTTCAGTTTCCACCGCCAGTGTATAGATATTTCCTTCTCTTAATAACATTAGTTTTCTACCTATAGAAGGCTCATTGCAGTTCGTTTTCCTTTTTGGATGTTAGGACCAACTAATGTTATTAAGGACTGAAATCAATATGAAGTTGTATACTTGACCAGTTAGAATCAGATGGTTTTGGGAAAGGGAAAGAAGAACAAATATATGCTGGATACTATTATATTTTGGTTTCGTAAGAAAGTTCGGGTGTTTCAGGGGAAGTTTACATGTATAAGATTGTGATTTTGGTTTCTCTTTACTTTCCTCTGTGTAACCACCAAATGTGGACTTCATGGTGATTGAGTTAGTGTCTTTTGAGGCTTTGTTGCAGGGGAAGTTTCATTGCCTGGTGGGAAAGCTGATGAGGGGGACAAAGATGATGGCGATACAGCTACTAGGGAGGCTAAAGAGGAGATTGGGTTGGACCCTTCACTTGTGAATGTGATAACTGTTCTCGAACCGTTTCTGTCTAAGGTATCGAACTATTTATTCTTGGAATAAGTTTGATTTGAATCAGTTCTCTTTTGGATGACTGTGACATTTTCTGTTCTATTATCGATAGTAATATTTGTTGAAAGTTTAGCATATGTTGGAGGGTATTGTTGAAAGCAAAGAAGAATCTATGTAATGCGAGATAGACCGTTACACGTGTTGCACGTCTGTACATCTCCATCACCTCTATCTGTAAAATGTGAAATTCATGATTAGGGTTGGCAAGGGGTGACATGGGTGGGGATAATTGGTACGAACTCGATAAATTTCCAGGAAAAAGAAAAAACTTAGAAGATAGTGAAAGCTGGCACACCGGAATGACGAAAGGAGTAGTTTTATTTATATAAGCTACCTACATGTTCCAAGCAGAATTCTATCATGGGCAACTTAATAGCTCTTATCATTATCAAGTAATTTTAATTGCTCTTCCAACTTAAGTTGTATAAGCCTATAAGGTACTATCAAAATGTGAGTTTTACTGTTGTTGGTTCTTTCTGTGAATGATATGAAATAATCTAAATTTTCTATGTGAGTCAATTGACAAAGAAATGACTTTGTTGCCTCTAGATTGGATTAATAATCTTTAAGCATAGTGCTTTGTTTTACTTTCAAAAGGAATATTGTACTTGTATGTCTGTTAATGTGGATTATTGTATCTGTGTATCGCGGTAGATACTTGCTCTGTAGATGGATGATGATATAATGGAAACTGTGTGCCGTTGATCCAAAAGGTCCTTTACTTATGGTTCTGTTTCAACATAAAATGTCGAATACGTTTCGGCTTTGATAATCGTTCCTGTTGCATATAGTACTCCTACTTTATATGTCGTTGTACATGGTTTCTTTCAGCTAAAAGCATCAAAAGAAGCACAGTATAGCTGAAATTTATTGTCGAATAGACTTAATTTCTAATTAGTTTCAACAGAGAAAAGGTTACAAATAAATACACAAACCTAGGGCCTATCTTAGGTAACTTCTAAACTAGGTAAGGAACTAATTCTAGCAATAGAATACAAACCCTTAGAGCAAGGGATCCTAATCAAATAAAATATTTACAAATCTCTTAATTAAGGAAACAAATAACAAGGAAACATATCTCGGATCTCTAACACTCCCCCTCAAGCTGGTGCATGGATGTCCTCCATTCTCAGCTTGCCTACTAACTTCTGAAAGTCTTTACTAGATAGTCCCTTGGTAAGTATGTCTGCAACTTGATTTCCAGTGGTTACATAGGGAGTACAGATTAAACCACTGTCAAGTTTCTCTTTTATGAAATGTCTATCCACTTCAACATGCTTTGTTCTGTCATGTTGAACTGGATTATGAGCTATGTTGATTGCAGACTTGTTATCACAATATAGCTTCATTGGTCCATCCAATTTCACCTTTAGGTCTTCTAAAATAATTTTCAGCCATAACAACTCACAAATTCCCAGTGCCATGGCTCGAAATTCAGCTTCTGCACTGGATCTAGCTACCACATTCTGTTTTTTACTTCTCCATGTAACCAAGTTTCCTCCAAAAAAGGTGCAGTAGCCTGAGGTTGATCTTCTATCAACTATTGATCCTGCATAATCTGCATCTGTGTATGCTTCCAGAGTTAATTTCTCCCCTCTTTTAAACATAATCCCTTTGCCTGGTGTACCCTTCAAGTATTGCAAAATTTGAACTACAGCCCTTAGATGAGATTTCTTAGGGTTATGCATGAATTGACTCACAACCCCAACAGCATATGCTATATCAGGTCTGGTATGTGACAAATAGATGAGTCTTCCTACCAGTCTCTGAAATGAATTTCTGTCAACTGCCATATCATCCTCCTTTGAGTCTCCAAGCTTGTGATTGATTTCTATGGGTGTTGCTGTTGGTTTACATCCCATTTTTTCAGTTTCCTTCAACAAATCCAAGGTATACTTCTGTTGAGATATAAAAATCCCTTGCTGTGAGTGTGCCACCTCAATACCAAGAAAGTATTTCAATCTGCCAAGTTCTTTCACTTCAAACTCTTTTACCAGGCATTTTTTTAAATCATCAATTCCTTCTGAATCATTACCTGTAACAATGATATCATCTACATACACCAACAATATAGTTACTCCCCCTGAAGAAGAGTGTTTCACAAACAGAGTATGATCGCCTTGGCTCTGTTTGAAGCCTTGTCCCAGCATTACCTTGGTAAATCTCCCAAACCAAGCTCTTGGGGACTGTTTTAGTCCATATAGAGCTTTCCTCAATTTACAAACATTCTGTCCAGTAGTATTCGAAGCAAACTCAGGTGGAATATCCATGTACACTTCTTCTTCAAGGTCTCCATGTAAGAAGGTATTTTTGATGTCAAATTGCTGTAAATTCCATCCTTGGATAGCTGATAAGGAAAGTAGGACCCTCACTGTGTTCATCTTTGCAACAGGTGCAAATGTTTCAAAATAGTCAATCCCATAGGTTTGAGAGTACCTTTTTGCCACCAATCTTGCTTTGTACCTTTCCAAAGTGCCATCTGACTTGTATTTTAGAGTAAAAACTCACCTGCATCCTACTGTTTTCCTTCCTTCTGGCAATCTCACTAAGTCCCAAGTTTTATTTTTGTCTAGTGCATCCATTTCTTCCTTCATAGCCATTTTCCAGTTCTCATTTTCTAATGCCTCTAAAGCTGTTTTAGGAATAGTGATATCATTTAGGCTAGTAAGGAATGCTCTGTGACTTGGTGAAAGGTTTTTGTAGGTCATAAACAAATAGGTGTTTAGTAGTGCAGGTTCTTTTTCCTTTTCTAATGGCAATGGGAAATTTAAAATCAGAAACAGTGTTACCATGTTCAGAATCAGATATAGCACTGCCATTATCATTATGTTCAGAAGAAGTTTTAAAATGTACCTCAAATTGTATAGGAATAGGAGTAGGAGCAGGAGAAGGGGATGATTGAATCTGCATAGGCGCCTTCCTTCTTGAATAGGTCTTCAGGGGACAAGTAGTGTCTTGAATATTGGGTTGTGATATGTTAATGGCTGTTTGAGGAGTGTGAGGAGAAGATGGAGTAGGAATAGGTGGCTGTCTTGGATGTATTTCTGTAGTAGGAATAGATGACTGACCAGAATGTACATTTGTAGGAAGGGGCTGAAGTAAAAACTGACCAGAATGTACATTTGTAGGAAGGGACTGAAGTAAAAAAAGGTCTGCTTCCTTATCTTCCCTAAAAGCTATCTCCCCCTGAAGATAAAGAATAGTAAAATAACTCTCCTTTTCAACAAAAGTAACATCAGCAGAGGTATAAAATTTTTTGGTAGGTGGGTGATAACATTTGTAGCCTTTTTGAAAGGAGGAATAGCCAATGAATATACATTTCAAAGCCCTTGGGTCAAGTTTACCTCGGTTTGGAGAGTGGATGTGAACAAAAGCAACACACCCGAATACCCTTGGTTGTAGATGAAGGGATGGACTGAAGTTGGGAAAGAATTTGACAAGGATTTGAAGAGGACTTTGGGATGAAAGGGTTTGAGAAGGCATTCTGTTTATCAGTGAAGTAGCAGTTAAGGCAGCTTCCCCCCCAATATTTTTTAGGAACATTGTTTTGAAACAAAAGTGCTCTAGTCATAGTAAGGAGGTGCCCATTCTTTCTTTCTGCTACCCCATTCTGTTGGAGAGTATGTACACAAGATGACTCATGTATAATACCTTTGTCTAGGAAATAAACTGACAAGAATTGATTAAAGTAATCTCTTGCATTGTCAGATCTGACTTTCTTAATTTCAGCCCAAATTGAGTCTTAATCATGGTATAGAAAGTTTTAAAGGTAGAGACAACATCTGACTTTTGTTTCAGAAGATAAATCCAAGTAACCCTACTGCAATCATCTATGAAAGATACAAATCACCTAGCCCCAGTTATGTTAGGAATGGTAGAGGGCCCCTAAACATCACTGTGAATAAGATTAAAAGGATGGCTAGTTCTTTTATTACTTGCTGGAAAAGAGGCACATTTATGTTTTGCAAGCTCGCAAACTTCACAATAAAATTCATCTAAATTTATTGTTTTACATAAAGAAGGAAACATGGTTTTCAAAAGTCTAAAAGGTGGATGACCAAGGCGAAAGTGATGTAGCCATATCTGGTCTTTATTGGCTGTAGAATTGGACAAAAAAGACAAAGATTGAGTATTCAAAACACTAGCTGGTCCACCAAGAACCTCAAGGTAATATAGGCCTTTTATTTCCCTAGCACGCCCAATCATCCTCTTCGTTTCTTGCTCCTGAAAAATACAATGTGTTGGGTAAAACAGAACACTGCAATTAGTATCTTTAACAAGCTTCGGTATAGAGACAAGACTAGTAAACAGCTTGGGCACATGTAAAACATTTTTAAGTAGAAGAGTTTCACTAATAGCAATATCTCCTTGACCAGCAACTGTTACCATTGTACCATCTGCAACTGTAATTTTCTTGTTGCTAGGACAGGGTGTATAGGTGATGAAATTTAGAGAGGAATTGGTCATATGATCAGTGGCTCCTGAGTCTATTACCCAGGAGTTTTGGGTAGGT
The DNA here is from genome assembly GCA_958450335.1 of Hibiscus tridactylites. Taxonomy (NCBI): domain Eukaryota; kingdom Viridiplantae; phylum Streptophyta; class Magnoliopsida; order Malvales; family Malvaceae; genus Hibiscus; species Hibiscus tridactylites. The sequence goes on along the minus strand of OY288284.1, from coordinate 73,845,571 downwards.
ATGTGAGTGGATGCTTTCAAGGCATTAGAATTCTGAGAAGAGGAAGAGGATATACCTGAGAAGACTAGATTGCATGTACCTGTAGAGGATGGTTTCTCTAAAGATTTCAGAAGACTTTTCAATTTTTCCACTTCTTCTTGGTTGAACTCAACAGATTGTTCATCTGACTCTTTAGTCACTTGTCTGGTTGCAAAAGCCTTGTTCTGTCCCCTTGTTGGACCTCCTCTTTCTGTAAAATTTTTATTTGTTGATGGAGGCTTCCCATGTAGCCTCCAGCATTTCTCTTTGGTGTGACGAGGCTTTTTGCAGTAAGTACACCATAAGGAGTCCTTGTTCACTGCTCTTTTCATTTCTGGTCTGTCTTCAATATTTTCCAGACCCTCAGGAACAATTTTGGTAACCAAGGCTGAGCTCTCAACTTGAATATTTTCAACCATCATCACTCCTCTTCTTCCTTCTTCAGCACGAATAGTAGCAATAACCTCATTTAATGAAGGCAGATCTTCCTTCCCCAAAATCTGAACTCTCACTGCATCGAATTCAATATTTAGTCCAGCAAAGAAATCATAAATTCTATCTTTTTCGACAAACCTCTTTAGAGTTGCTGCATCCTCGCTGCATTTCATCTGAATGCATTGGTAGTGGTCCATTTCCTGCCAGAGATTTTGCAGCAGATTAGAATATTCTGTAATGGATTTGTTTCCTTGTTTGGTGGCTGAAATCTTGCTCTTGATTTCATAAATCTGGGCAGCATCTCTAACTTTTGAATAAGTTTGTTTCACAGCCTCCCATATTTCCCTTGCTGTACTAAAGAACATGCAAGTGTCACTAATTTCGGGCACCATTGAATTCCACAATCAAGTCATGACTAATGAATCTTGTTCATCCTAAGCCTCAAATCTGGGATCTCCTTCCGTAGGACCAGTTCCAAGAAGGTGACTTAGTTTACCCCTTTCTTTGAGGAAAGTTCGCACCAATTGAGACCACTTAAGGTAATTTTTACCATTCATTCTATAGGGGGCTTGTATGTTTTGTAAATCACTCGTCGAATTAGAGTGACTTCCTTCACTCATAGTGTCTACTCGAGCAGTTTCAATACTGCTTGAATCAGTCGTATCGACCATATTCTCTCAAGAGAAAAAAGGGTAAAAAATAATGTCCAACAAGAACAGTAAGGCCTAAGAAAAGAGTGGCTCTGATACCATGTCGAATAGACTTAATTTCTAATTAGTTTCAACAGAGAAAAGGTTACAAATAAATACACAAACCTAGGGCCTATCTTAGGTAACTTCTAAACTAGGTAATGAACTAATTCTAGCAATAGAATACAAACCGTTAGAGCAAGGGATCCTAATCAAATAAAATATTTACAAATCTCTTAATTAAGGAAACAAATAACAAGGAAACATATCTCGGATCTCTAACATTTATACCGTATACTTCTTCGGTTTTCTGCTTAGTTACAAATAATCGGTTTTCCGTGCAGCATCTCCTGAGAGTAGTTCCTGTTATTGGCATACTTCATGACAGAAAGGCATTTAAGCCTACTCCGAATCCTGCAGAAGTGGATGCAGTATTCGATGGTCCACTGGAAATGTTCATCAAGGTTCCTCTCTTCAACTCCTACTGATATACTTGTTTTTACCCTTTCGTTTAAAACCGTGTATGATTTACTCTGTTCAGGATGAAAACCGAAGCGTTGAAGAGAGAGAATGGATGGGAGAGAAGTATCTTCTTCACTTCTTCGATTACGAAATCGAGAACAAGAGGTACTTAATATGGGGTTTAACTGCAGGTATTTTGATAAGAGCTGCTTCAGTGGTCTACCAGCGACCACCAGCTTTCCTGGAACAGAGTCCCAAGTTCAAGTTTCCTGGATTTGTAGACAAATAACCAACCATGCATTGTAGAAATCAATCTATTATCCCTTTGTTTTACTCTTCACACAACTAAATCAAATTCTAATTGATTATCAGATGAGCCATTTAATAGCTTCATCTTGATAGGTTCAAAGAAACAAATACAGGACTCAACATTGGCAGCTCGATAACAAACGATTCCTTATTCGACGAATTCGCCACAAAGAAAAGCAAAGACAAAGCTCAAAGTTTACCAAATTCTTTCCGGCTAAATTTCTCCATCTCTTGTCTAAAATCAGCCATGGCAGTCTCACGCAAGCTTACCAACACTTTAAACCCTTTGTTCTTCCCTGAATCGTTTGACGAGGCGTAAGGCAGGAAGAAGCATGGCTCCATACTCCCAAGGAAATTGGATGAAAGCGGCAACACCGTTATAGGACCTCCCCAACCGAAATCCACTGCCGAATGGCCCAAATGCCTCCAATCAGTGAAACCACTCACCCCTTTTCCGGCATTAATGCCGTCTTCATAGTGCAGTTCCTGTAAGTCGATGAAAGAACGCACGTACTCGTCGCTGGCATTGCTTTTGCTCTTCTTTATCAGCTCAGCCGTCTTCCACAAAGGTTGCTCGATTAGGTCCTCGGCACTCACCTTGGCGTACATTGCGACGCAGCCGTTGCCCCAATAGCCAGCAGGCAATGCTGGCTTCACCACTCTGCGGATATTCATCAAATATGAAAACTTCACAATCTCGTCCCCTTGAATCTTTGAGGCTTTCACCCTGTTTTACATCAACAATGAAAATTGAAAACCCAATATGTGAAAATTACCAAACTTTTAGAAAGTGAAAATTACCAAACTTTTTAAACTTACTTGGCTCGCCAAATGTAAGCACCCAAGATTTCAAACGTGGTTAAACCCAGACCACTTTGTTCAGAAAGCAAAGCCTTGAGCTGGTCTAAGCATTCATCTTCCACATAAAAACATTCCTTCACAACATGTCCGATATCCTGTTTGTACGGATTGAAACTTTTCTCCAAGCTTAGGAATTCACGAACCGGGGCTTCAACTTTCGGTGGGTTCCTCGGACCCAACAGGGTGGATCGGTCCCAAACCGGTTGAAACTTCACCTGGTTCACCCCGCGTGCTATATCAGCTGCCATACAGAAAAACTGAGTCGCGCCGAGTCCGTCGCATAAAGAATTATGTATGGCCGCCCCAAGAATAAACCCGCCGCATTTGAACACCGTTAACTGTAAAGTACAAGGATTGAGCATCGTTTCTTCCGGGCTCGGGTCGGGAACGAACTGTTCAACCGAATTCATGTCGGGATCCTCGAGGTATTTCACGGACTCTAATGTACAGTCTACGCTGGCTTTGACAAGCGGTAGGCTTTGATCCACCCGACAGAGAAGCTCATACCTCCCGTTGCTGGCACGGCGGAGGGATCCTGCCAGAGGGTAATAGTGATGGAGAGCGGCGGAGAGAGCGGAGGGGATGACCTGGAAAGGGTCGCGATCGGTGGCGGTGGTGCTGGTGTAAGCTCGCAGGTAACGGAAGGTGACGTTGAGGGAGTGATCATTGTCTAGGTGAGAGAGAGGGAGGGTGTGGTCCTCGGTGAAGGGTGCGGCGGAGGGGCGGAGGAGAGCTGTTTCTAAGACTTGAACCTTCATTTTTTCCGGTCAAAAATGGTTGGTGTGGAGTGGTGGAGTTGGTGGCTAAAACGTGGGAGAATGGCATCGTTTAAGGCTCAAAGACTCCCCTTTAAACAAAATAATGGTATCCATTCCTGGTTCAGTATCCCTTCTTTGAATGTTGACTTTGGAGTTTGCATCTGGCGTGCGGTTAATTAAAATAGGCTAAATTATGTATTTGGTGTCAAAATGATAACTATATTATTTTTTACGGTAAATGCACCACACAATTATTTAAATGGTTTTATTTTAGGCACATATCGTTAAAAAAAACTGTTAAAAATTGGTATAATTACACATTTGGTCCTCTATATTTATGCAATATATCAATTTAGTCTTAATTTTAATCTAATAAAATAAATTAATTATTCAATAAGATGGTGACAAACCCAATAAGGTGGTGACATGTGTCATCATCTTATTGAATAGTTAATTTATTTTATTAGATTAAAATTAAGGCTAAATTGATATATTGTATAAATATAGAGGACCAAATGTGTAATTATACCAATTTTTTTAACAGTTACGCCAACTTTTTTATTTTAACATCAAACACGTGTCACCATTTAAATAGTTGTGTGGTGCATTTACGTCAAAAAATAATATAGTGATCATTTTAACATTAAACCCATAGTTCAATGGTCATCTATGTAATTTAACTATTAAAATAAAAAAATACATATAAAAATCATATGTCATTTTTTAATTTTATTTTTGCCTCAAAATTAAAAAAACACTAGTTTCCCTTTGCAAAAGGTGGGAAAATTCATGCTCTCTACCAAACCACACGATTCTCACCTACTTTCGCGCGCTTTGCAAATATTGATATAGTTCCAAAGTAATTAAATTTTGAATGAACCTTAGTCTTTAGTAATTAGTTATGTGTATGTCAACCATCTCTAAAATAAATGGTTAAAAAATTTTAATAGATACTTTTTAAATTATGACTTGTGAGTTTTAAACCCGTTATAAGTAAAAGAAATTTAGAAAAAACATTTGCAATTGGTAGGAAAAAAAAAGGAGAAAAGGTTGCTTCGTTATTCAATGGATGGCTGCTAATGTTGTTTTCAAATAGGGTCAATTTGGAGCAAGAAAATAAATGCAGGGGGTAGGTGCACCAGTCCCCTCATAGCGCCCATCTTCCGAAATAAAAGTCCTTTCAAAAAGCTTATGTTGAATAGATTAATAATTAGTATATGTTACTCACCTAATTATACTTATAGAAAAAAAAAAGTTAATGTCATATTATTGATAATTAAATGATTAAAAATAATTTAGCAATTTATTAATGTTTGATCTAATGAATGGTTGGTTTTTCCTATCAATATGATGTAACTATCCATACAATATTTTATTTTTTGTTTTAATAATTTAAATACATGTCAGCAATCTCTAAAGTAAGTGTTAAAAGTTCTCGGTTAACACATTCTTCTCTCGTAGATAGTGATTCTAAACCCATTAATAGCAAAAAAAACATTCATTTTTGCTATGTAGAAATTATTTAAAAAAATATTTAAATATATATTTTTTATGGGTAAACTACATGAATGACTATCTAATTATGGGAGAGGTTTTATTTAAATATATATTTTAAATATATATTCTTCTGAAAAAGAATGGCACCAAAAATCCCGATTGCGTTGGCATCTGGAGGGGAATCGAAATACGCGCTTCTTCCACCTATCGGCCTCAAATAGGAGACGAAGCTATGCAGTTTCTAGATTGAATTTTGAAGGGCGAAGCACCTCCAATCCTTCGGAAATTAAAACAGTGGTATTGAATCATTTTAAGGAGATGTACAATAAGCAGAATTCTCTTGAGGTGTTAAACATGGATCTGGATTTCAAGCAACTTACAGAAGATCGGGCAGAAACATTACAGAGGCTATTTTCAGAAGAAGAGATTCAAGAGGCCTTACTCGCGGCTGATAGCAACCGCGCTCCAGGCCCGGACGGATTTAACATGAGATTTATTAAAAAACTTTGGCCTGAACTAAAGAGCGATATCTTGTCTTTCTTTGAAGATTTCTACCATGGAAGGGAGTGGGATCCTGGTACCAATCACTCGTTCATAGCGCTTATCCCCAAAATAAAAAATCCCATATCTTTGGATGAATTTAGACTGATTAGTTTGGTTGGGGTAATGTATAAATTATTATCCAAGGTATTAGCCGGAAGGATGAGTGTTGTTATAAGCTTTCTTGTGAGCGAGTCTCAATTCGCCTTCATTCCTGGGAGGCAGATTCTGGACTGTGCGTTGATAGTAAACGAAGTAATCGATACGATGAGGAAATCGAGAAGGAGGGGAATAACTTTCAAAGTGGATTTCCAAAAGGCCTATGATACGGTATGTTGGGATTTTCTGCTACTGACTCTCGAAAAGTTTGGCTTTGGAGAAAGATGGAGGAATTGGATACATAAATGTATCACAGCGGCTTCTATATCGGTCCTAGTGAATGGTTCTCCGACAGAGATTTTTTCTATAAGCCGAGGGTTAAGGCAGGGCTGCTCTATTTCTCCTTTACTATTTAATTTGGTGTGCGAAGTCCTTAGTCTAATGCTGTCTAAGGCGGTTCATATTGGGCTATTCAAAGGATGTAAACATGGTAGGGGCAGGGACCCCGTGACTATCTCTCATCTTCAATTCGCGGATGACCTGCTCATCTTTAGTGGTGGGTCGGAGATGCAAATTCGAAACGTCAAAAGAGTGTTAAGGGTATTCGAACTAGCCTTAGGTCTCACTTGAACCTCATGAAGAGCAAAATTTTTGGCATTAAATTTCCAATGAAACTCTAAAACTATGGGAACCAATTTTTAAGAAATTTTCGACATGGTTAGCGAGTTGGAAGAACATGTTTCTCTCTTTCGCAGGGCGTTTAGTCTTAATAAAATCAGTTCTTTCTAACCTCTCCGTCTACTTTATGTCACTGTTTAAAATACCAGTACAGGTTTTGAACAAACTAAACAATATGATGTTAGCCTTTCAATGGAGAGGATCTGTTGATAAAAGCAAAATTTATTGGGTTAATTGGTCTCATATTTGTACTCTTAAATCAAAAGAAGGGCTAGGAGTGACTAATATCAATCTCCTAAATCAAGCTCTACTACACAAATGGTGCTGGAGATACTATAGCGAACCGAGCAACTTATGGAGGAGGGTCATCGATGCAAAAGCATACGACAATTCTATTGGGTTACTACCTCGACCCTCAACGCCAAAATACACATCCTGGGCGTGGAATGGAATTTCGAAAGAACATTTCAACTAGAACCAGATTGCTCATACCTTTCGCACTAACCTGTCTCTCCAAGTCGGTGACGGGAAGCGAATTAGGTTTTGGACGCATGTATGGGTGGGAGAAACTCCTCTAAATACTTGATTCCCCAGAGTCTTTATACTGGCAACAAATAAGGAGGGTTTTATAGAAGATTTCGGCCGAAAGATCAATTCTTCTTGGGTATGAAATGTTCAGCTCCGAAGAAATTGTTTCGATTTGACCAATGGAATGAGTTTATGAATTTACTAAACAATTTCAGGGCAAGCAGTCTCGATTCGGACTGGGTTAGTTGGAAGGAGCTAGTTACATGGTTTTTTACAGTAAGGTCTTTGAGACTCCAACTCAATCACGAAACGTCCGAGGGGATAGTCACTACTAGATGGGAGAAAAACTTGTGGTCGGGAATGGCCCCTCCTAAGGTTGAGTGCTTCATCTGGACATTGTTAAAAGGCCGCTTTCCAGTAAAGGTTGAACTCTTTAAAAAGGGAGTTCGAGCAATCACGGAAGTAGTATGCCCCTTGTGCAAAACTTTTCCTGAAACTATTTCCCACTTGTTCTTTTCGTGTGAAGGGGTGTGGCAAATCTAGTGCAAGATTGAAAGATTGGTAGGTATACAAATAGTCTTTCCGGAACAACCAGTTCACTTTATCGAAGCTTGGATCGGTTTGGTCTCTCCGAGAGATGTTAAATGGTTCTCACTATTACTTTACGCTACTTTATGGTCTTTATGGTTGATAAGGAATGGGATAATATTCAAGAATAAGTCTATGGATTGGGTTCAATTGTGGTTTATTATCATGACAAAGTTTGCGTTCTGGGTTAAGGCAAAATTCCTGGGCAAAGAAGTTTCTTTGGAGGAGATTTTCACAGACCACTCCCGGGCACAAATTCCACTCAACAAAGTGGCTGGATCAGAGGCCAAGGTAAGTTGGAGCCCGCCCCCTCCAGGCTACCTCAAACTGAATGTGGATGGTGCTTCCCTAAGAGGGGGTCGAAAGGGGGGATTGGTGGTGTTTTGAAGGATGAGATGGTGCTAACATTGATGTGCTTTTCGAAACCTTGTGGAGGATGTCCAGTAACTTTTTTCGAACTGCTAGCAGTCAAGGTTGGCATTTCCAGATTTCTTGCTTCGAGGTGGGCCAACAACTCCCGCCTCATTGTTGAATCGGATAGTAGACAGGTGGTCCAGTGACTTTCCGGGGAAGTAACTCCTCCGCAAACTTATGGTGAGGCAGTTCAAGATACAAGGAACGTAATATTAGAGAAAGACATCATGGTGCGGAACATTCTCCGTGTGATCAATATTGAGGTTGATGCGCTTGCTAAGAAAAGGATTGGTTAGCCTAAGACAATGAATGATGCATGGTAAAACAGTTAGGCTCCACTATGCTGTGGCCAGGGGAATTAGTCTCATTTGCATCTTTGCTAGTATTTGTTAACTTTTGCTTGGCAGCTTTGCTACTGGTGCATTATTTTAGATCAGAATGGTATTTGGATTGTGTATTTATCCGTTAGCAAGGTGCGCTCTTTTTCTTCCATCTAAGTCTAGGGAGGTTTTTTAACGAGGCCCTTGTTAACAGCCTACCTTGATGAATAAAAGTAGGGATGGGCATTTCATCCGGGCTCGACGGGTTCCGACTCTACCCGGCCCGATCAGGTCGGGTATTTTTATGAAAAAATCGGGTTCGGGTCAGGTTGGGTCGGGTTTTTGTGTAGTGTGAGGTCGGCTCGGGTTCGGGTTTTATAGTGAAAAAATTCGACCCGACCCGACCCGACCCGGGACTAATAGTGTAATTTTCCCTTAAATTTTTTTAGAAATATTTGTAATAATACCCCTCTTTATATATATTTTTTATAATTAGGTCCTTAAAATTAATTTTTTATTTACAATTTAGTCCTTAAATTTATTATTTTTATAATTATGCCTCTTAAAATTATTTTTTTACAATTAGGTCCCTAAAATTCATTTTTTTCTATAGGTCATGTCGGGGTCGGGTTTAGAATATTTATTTTCGGGTCAGATCGGGTTGGGTTTTTTAAAAAATTGGATCGGGTCGGGTTCAATTTTAGGATTATTAGTTTCGGGTGGGCCAAAAACCCGACCCGTGCCCATCCCTAAATAAAAGTATAACTTTCAAAAAAAAAAAGTTTACATATTGCAATTAGTATTCGAATAAACTGATTTTCAATATATTTTTATTTGTTTTGAAACTTTATTTAAAAAATTAACATTCGTGATTATTTCTTGTGCTTATGGATTTATTAGATATTTATTTATTTAATGGGGAATTTAAAATCCCTTTTCATTCTTAGATATGGTAGATTTATGTTTTTTATATTTTGCATTATAAATTACATTAAATATTTTTTTAGTTTAACTACCGAGTACTGCAGATACCTATTTTAGAATCAAAATCCACAGCTCAATTTACATGGAATCAAGATACATTGCTCACTTCCTCCTTTATCTTCCCACCGTTGATATTTCGAATAAGATGATCCATTGTTAACAAATCAAAGAGAATTCGAAACCGTAAGGGTTTTCACAAAAAAGAAGAAGCTTATGAGTCATTTCATGTCTTGTCATAACGCCGTTAAGTATTTAACCGTAAAGTGACCAAAATATGAGCTAAAATACTGAAAATACTGAGTTTTAGACTGCTACTGGAAAGCCTTGAGTGGATCGGCATGGTCAATATCAGCTAAAACTGGGAGATCAACTGTCAGCTTCCCCAGGCTTATGCCTCCCTCATTCAGCTTCTTCATTACCTCCTTAAACACAACCTTGTTGCCTTCTGGAGTAAGGTGCAAACCATCACTGCATTTCCACAAACATTTTATTAACACAATCATTCTTAGCTCCAATTCAATTACAGATGGCCTTAGGTACCTAAGAAAAGCTTTGCGCCACTCCGGGTACTGCTGCATCCTGCTCCAGAGGTCTACCACTGGGATTCCACATTCTCCAGCAGCTTCCACGCATGCCTTGGCGTAAACGCCGGCGGCTTCGTTCGTCCTCTCGGGCAAACCCGATGGATTCTCGGCATAAGGATGTCTAGAGGGTATCAGTATTGAACATGTACATGTGGTATAATGTGAAATGCAAACTGAATAGAAAAACTTGAACAATACCTAAGGCGTTCATCTTCATCAATAGGAGGAGGAGCGATTAGTATAACGAGAGTCTTTGGCCATCGCTTCTGAGACCACAAATATGTTACTCAAATTCGAGTGTGAGTGTCAAATATGAGTACGTATTTAAAAAAAAAAAGTGTTCCCACACGAATGATTTGGTTGAAAAGTTGAACTGGTCCGCTACAATAATCAAAGCACCCAAACAGACAAGTGGGAAAGGCCACCATAACCAACAAATAGTATGATTGCTTGTGATATGGGGCGCCAACCTTATGAATGCCTACCTAGATGAATAGAGAAGTGACGCAGTCGCACTTTCTGAAAATTTATTATCACCCTTAACATAAAATTTTATATTTATTTCGGATTAAAGAGAAGATTCGAGGATAGGGATATTCGGATTCGGGTTAGGCGAGGCAAGTGGCGAACAATAACAGCGACAACTGGGCCTTAGGCACCCAGAGTTCCATCCCTTGCTTTTTGGATATTCAGAGGCCAAGGAAATTAGTTTGGATCAACGTGATAAAAAAAACAATTATTATTTTACAAATTTAACAAGATAAATTATTCCGAATTAAAAGAGATGAAGGAACCTTGAGGGAGGAGACGATAGAGTGGAGATTCCGCTTGTACTCATCAACCGGCACGTGTTGGAAGGCACCGTATCCATCGGGAAGGCAAGCGTCATTAGCTCCAAAGAACACGGTCACCGCGAGCGGCGGTGCAGCACCCTCGGAACCACCGGTTTCCGCCGCAGGAAAAACCCTATCAAATACCTTGAACGCCCACCTCGTATTGTACCCACTGTACCCTCTCAGCACCACATCAACCTGTAAATAAAAAAACCACAAACCCTCATCCGAAAATCTCTTGAATTTCAATATCATAGAAAAAAAAACATATACATATATACCGTCCGAGAGAAATGATTGGCAAGAGCAGCACCCCAACCGCCGTCGTCGAAGGACTGCTCCGTTATAGAGTCGCCAAAAAGATAGATCTTCGGCCTCATGTTTAGAGCCGAAAAAACAAAGGGGGTGAGGGATTTGGCTTGTATTTGTGACCGAAAGGCTGGTTAGTATTAAATACTCACCAACTTAACAGGAGAGAGGAAATGGTGGTATAGTATACAGACAAGAAGTCAAGATTAAAGAAAGGCAATATTTTAACAGTAAACTAAAGACGTTGAAGCAACTTGTTTGTTCTGCAATGACCGAAGCAGGAACCGACAGCCAGATTCGCCGTGGTTTTTGGACGAAGACACTGATCAGGTTTCAAAGAGAAAGTGTTATGAGTTTATGTTGGGTTGGAATTGGCATGAAGGACTGGCGGTTGGACTTTACATTATGAATTGAACCTTTTAACTTCAAAAGTTTTAATGGAAAATGGAACATTCATGATTATGGGGGGCCAATCATGCCACACCATTGTCATGTAATGTCGTGAAGAAATTTCGTCTATTAAGAAAGTTGCAAAAATGATAAGCACTTCTTGTTTATTTCCCGGAGTAGTTTCAGTGGTAAAAGATGATGTATTTCGTTCAGATAACTCGGGTTCGAGAACTATGTATGTACGGCACACTGTATGTTATTAAAAGGCTAAATTCACGAGCATATTCAAGAAAAATTTCTATAGTAGAAAATTAAAGATTGATTTTTTTAGAAAAATAAAGTTACAAAACAATAGAGAGAGAACGAGACACCGGAAGTTTGTTCATGTGAGAGATGGTTAAATTATTCGAATTTGACAAAATTTAATCTCACTTGATTCGATTTTATCAATTATATTTTTTAAATATATATATATATATATATATATGAATTTAGGCCAAGGTTTTTTGAAGGTTAAAGTCAAGTTTAGATTTAAAATGATGAGAAATCTCTGACTTAAGATAAATAGTATAATTTTCCTCTATATATTTATATATAATTATTATAATATTTATCTAATGTATATTTCTTTTATTTATCTCCCTATTTCGTAAAATAAAAAGAGGAATTAATTCATTTGTGTTAGGTTGGATTGGATTAGAATAAAACAGATTTAATTTAAAAATTCAAATCAAGTTCAGGTTAAATGAAACATCATCAAATGTCGAGTCAAATCAGATATATTTCGTACCGAAAAAAAACAATTAATCCATAATCATCCCTAATTCACACAATTCAAACGCACATATGCAAGATATTATTGAATCCACTAATATATCTCTCAAAAATTTAAACCCGATCCCAATGATATAATAATTTGTTGGCCCTCAAACTTCTCTAAAAAATCATTTTTAACCTTTTAAATATTTTTCTACCTCTTTGACCCATGGACTTTAGGTAGAATTATCTCCGTAAAATCACATAAAATCTCAACAAATGAATGCCAACAAAATAAATTTACACAGTCAAACATAAATGTGTAAAATCCCATAATTCTTTCCCATGAAATCACATCAAATCTCTTACAAAAAGGACTCAAATAAATTTGATAGAAATCATATACAAGTGAAAAACTACCATCTGATTAACATAAATAACATGTGCATTTGAGCCGTGGCAACTATCTCATAATTTATTTAATATAATATAAAAAACAGATTGGTGATGTCACCTCGCAAAATCTCCAAATGGACCACCCTCTCCAAAATTCTTTTTATTTTTAAATTACAAAATAGATCCATATGCTTTTTCGCACCATAACTTTTACTATTCTTTATGGGATATGGAAATATATGATGTACAAGAAGAAATTATATCATAAGCTCGGTTCGTCATGTTATTTATGGTTTCAATTGATAAAATTATTGATTTTATTAATTTTTATGTCATATTTTTACCAAGTGAATATTCAATCATATTTACTGTAAATTAAATTAAAAAACAATTTGTACCAAGTGATCAATGATATGAAAAAAATTTAATAGAATTATTTGTTTTTATTAATTAAGACCATGAATGACACAGTAAACTAGGCCTATAACATAATTTCTCGGTTTAAGAGAGTTAATGGTGATGCATGCATAGATATTTTTAGGATGCATTCGAATTTATATGTTAATTTGATAGTATAGTTATACGTGTTTCCCTCAAATGTAAACATTTAAAATTATTGATTGAAATGTAATTTTCTTTTCTTTTCTTTTCTTTTTTATGTTAATTTGATAGTATGGTTATACGTGTTAGGGCTGAGCAAAACTCGACTCGATTTAAAAAACTGAATAACTCGACTCGACTCGAGGCAAAAATACTCGACTTGTCTTGACTCGACTCAAAATTTCATAAACTCGAATAACTCGAAAAAATTTCAAATAAAGTTTGAGTTGTAAAATGGAAATTCGAATAACTCGAAATTTTTAGTAATTAGTGGATTTATTTTTAAGTTCGAGACGAGTCCCTCTATTTTTTATGATATATACATATTGATATATAAAAATATGAAGAAATATTGTCACATGTGAAAAAATATATATGTGCATATCTTATATGAGTAGAGAAATGAGTTTAAATTGGAATCAAACCTTACTATAATATGATAAATAATTACAATTAAATTTTTATAGGAACTCAAAAACTTGACTCGACTCGACTCGAATTTCTTAAACTCGACTCGAATCGAAAAATTTCAAATAAAGTTTGAGTTGTAAAATATAACTCATCAACTCGAATAAATTGAAATTTTTTGACTCGACTCGACTCGATCGAACGCTCACCTCTAATATGTGTCCCACGTGGTCAGGCTTAATACATTGATTGCACATTTATTTATGCGCCGCCTACCTAACTAATTTAATTAATAGAGGTCGAAGTCCATTAAACGTGATTTAATATTTGTTTAAATAATTAATTGATTATTAATATTTTATGTTTTAATATGTATTATTAAAATATATTTTATTATGTATTAGATTTATAAAATTTAATTCTTTTCAAATATATATTTTAATATGATATTTACGGATTATTAATATTGATATATTTTTTCAATATATATATATTGTGCGCGGAGATAATATAAAAATAGAGGGTGTAATTGATCCCACTTAAATTGTTGGGTATAAATTTTTCAAGGGGTTAATATAGAACATTTCATAAGAAATATTAAATATGACACCAGTTAATATGTTGAGATACGAGGTCAAAAATATTTAATGTAATGATATGTGAACCTTGCGTAGTTGCGTACCTCGTACCTCACTTTGACTTCACTGTATAAAAATTTTGGATCCGCCATCGTTAATGTGTATAAAATTTATTTTTTAAAATATAATATAAATAAGTATATTTCAAACATATATATATATATATATATATATATATATATTAATCTCTTTAATATATTTCTATTAATTATTAAATAAAAATGATTTTTAAAGCATATGTATCAATGTTATATATTTTGAAGGGAAAACAAATAGTTAAATTATATATGCGAATATCTATTCAAAAGAATTATATATGAGAATGTGTCTTACTTCAAAAAGTATATGTGAATTATTCAAATTTAAGTTATTCGGAGAACAATTTTTGTTATTGTCAAGAATAAAAGAGTCTTTACAACTCTTATATCTAATCCTCTAAACTCAAAAAAGCTTCTTCTAATAATTCATATTTAATTTGAGAGAATTCGCCTCAACCTGCTATTATAATTTTATGTTTACCAAACACTCAAATTAGAGGATTAATCGACCAATCCTCTAAAAATAATCAAATCCTCTAATTTTAACTTAAAACTTTGTTAACTAAACATAACTATTATAATTATTAAAACATTCAAGATTACGCTGTCCGAAGGTTTGCTGGTCTCTCTAGCCTTTCTCACATTGCACGCAAAATCAAGGATTAAAGTAGCTAATGTCGTGACAGGCAAAACAGTTCGGTAAACAAACCAAAATTATTCTGTAATACACACTTGGTATTCGAACATGATGGAAATCATCTGACACTTAATTATGTCCCTTTTAGTGTTCTTACTTTAAAAAATGAGTTAGAAGGTTTAAAGTTTAAGATTAAGATTAAGGGTTAGAGAAATAAGAATATGTTATATTTTTAAGCTTAAGATGTAGAATTTAAAATTTAATTTTTTAGTGCGAAACATAAAAATACTATATTTATGTGCATATATTTTTTGTTCATTTTTGCAATTAAAACAAAATAAAATCCATGCATCTATTCCTTTTAGCTTTCTAATCACTGCATTGAATATAAAATGAAAAAGGAAATGTAATTATGTGTATGGTTGGCGAAACAACTCATACTCGTTAGGTTTCAATTGGATCCAATTTTGTAGGAATAAGTATTTTTAATCGAGTTCTAGGACAGAAGAGTCCGTCTTTATTAAAATTTTAGGATTGGGTCACTTTTATAATTTTCCCATGCATTTGATTTAGTATGGTAAAAGTTAGGCTAAGGCTTAAATAAGCCTTTAAACTTTTGAGAAGAATCAACACAGTTTATAAAACTTTTTTTACACCCAATTAAGCTATTGTATTAAGAAATTAAATTAATTGAAATGAAAGTGGATCACAATTGAGAATATTTGTTAAAGGGTAAATTATGTAAATCACCACTAAATTTTACTATCAAATCTATTTTGGTCACTGAAGTTTCAAAACGTTTAATTTACTCACTGGAATTTAGACATTGAACGCTTTTTGTCATTAAAGTTTAGACATTGAACGCTTTTGGTCACTCTTAAACCCCAAACAAACGTAGATGGTGATCGTTCGGTCCCAAGTTTCGCCAGTCACTTTGTCTCGACCCTTTGAGTGTGAATTCGACCTCCATCTTGCCGAAAAGTGCTCTGAAGTTTACGAGTTGGCCAAAAACCTTCTGATTTCTCACTTGTCAATCTCCCTCCTCCACCGTTAGATGGACTCCATTTCTCAGTATGTTACTTAACTCGTGTCGATGAACGGATCTTGGAGAAACTCTTTTGTTCGTCGTTAAATGGATATCGTCAAAAAGTTAACGGAGTTGTGACAAAAACATTCGATGTGAGTAAAACGAACATTTTAAAACTTCAATAGCCAAAATAGATTTGAGAGTAAAATTCAACGATGATTTACGTAGTTTAACCTAAAAAACAAACAACTTCAAAGTTAAATCCTGGATTATGGGCGTATGCATGGGAGGCTGTGACCTCGGCATCCAAAACTAGGAAAATTACTTTAAAGTCTCTTAAAAACAATAATTTTAAACAATAAAAAGGTAAAACTGCATTTTTACCCTTAAAATTGGGAGAGTTGCTTTAAAGTTTTTCTAAAATGATAGTTTTAAATCAATATAAAACTAAAATTATATTTCGACCTTCAAAATTTTATAGTTCACTTCTGACCCTTTCAAAAAAATTATAAAATTGATCAGAATCAGAAGAAAAAGAAATCTCAGCCAGCCGACCTGGTTGCTAACCCCAATCGCCTGTGGGGCACTATTTTGTTTCTCTGTCGACAATCTAAAGACGAACATGAATCACTACGGTGTTATTTTATGTTGTTTGAACAACAGCATTTGTTTATTTGCGCACGCCAACAAAGCTACTTTAATGCTCATTACCCATTTTTCTATATTAACCGCCAAACTTATTTTTTTATACTTCTACAACTTTTTTAAATAATGATTCCGTTATGCAACTAACGAACTCAACAAGTGTTTCAGTAAAAAAACGGATGGTGTTCATCGTAGGAGACACGAGTTTAAATCGCTTTGTCTGCAAAGTGTATGCGTATTGTCAAAGGGTTTAGAATATGTATGAACAAATACTATCTTGTAATCACCTTTAGACCATTCAGTTAATATTAATTGATTGCACGAACCAACTTGCTTCAGTGGTTAAGGGAACGGTTGTTGTTCATAGAGGTCACGGGTTCGAGCACCAGCAGCTGCAGCAGGGTGATTGAGCGTTCATTGTCAAATGATTGGGAGTATATTTAGAACATATACTATTTGTAATCACTCTAGCTTTTTTCAAAAAAAATATTAACTGATTATATAAAAGATTAAAAGTGTTTGAGAAAATTAACTTATAGTCCATAATTGTTTGCTTATTTGAATAAGAAAAATGATATATAAAGACATGAGTATATTCAATAATTATTTGAAGAGTTTATTGGTTATTAATATTTGATATCTATATATGCACTGGATTATAAAAATGATTAATTTTTAATATAACATTACTAAGCTTATTTGAATTATGTATATATTAATTTCTTATTTATGAAAATTTTAAAATAAAATTTTATTAACAATTAAATTTGAAAGATATTTGAAGCGTATGTATCAAGAACAAAAGAGTCTTTATAACTCTTATATCCAATCTTCTAAATCCAAAAAGCTCCTCCTAGCAGCCTTTTCAACTTTAAAGGATTCACACATATTCGTCTTACAATCATCTATTTACCAAACAACTAAATTAACGGACTTGACTGTTTATTCCTCTAAATGTGGCTCAATCCTCTAATTTTGACTCAAAATCATGTTCACCAAATAAGACCAATATCAACTATTAGTTGGTCTAGTGAGATGAGATGTTAAATTTCTTAAACAACGTATGATGTCTAAATTCTAACATTATAAAAGTAAAAAAATTAGGAAAATCACCTCATAATGAGTCTTTACATTATTTGATCTGATTTAATCAACTAATGAATCACATATCAATAGTTATACTAAAAAAAATGAAATTATTAAATTATTAGTTTACATGAAAATCCTACCGTTGCTTGAGGATTGGCATGATATTGATATTCAATTCTTTAAATTCTCATCATAAATGTTAAGCATGCATGTTTGCAATCAATACTTCACTCAACTTTCTACTTAAAATAGGATTATCACTTGAGTTATAAAATACTTGCTCATTAGAACATGGTGGGCGTACAAACTTGCTAATTAGGGTATGGAATTACAAAACATTAACTATATCTATATTGGACTACATATCATAATTTGTCCCAAAAGTGTCGAACATTGAAATAAGCATGTCGAGGTCAATTTACACATTGTTGTATTAATATATAGTGACAACATTAATAAGATAGCCACTTTAAAAAAGAATAAATAAAAACTAAAAAGAGATAATAAATTTGTCTGTCTTTAAAAGACCCGTCATTTGTATCGGCTTTCGGCGCATACGCCGATACCATTCTTTCGTGTGCACCGGCATCGGCATCGCTCTCAGCTGGCGGTCCCTGTAGTGGGGCTGGCTGCTGAAGGCAGTGGATTCGCCGTCCCTCACTAAAAGCTTTGGAGATATGGCCATGCCTTATAATCATTCTTTCTTTATGGTATGAAAAGATTTTTTAATATAAAAAATATGATCAAATTGAAAGAGATAAAACATAGGAGTAAATTCGGCCCGACAGATTTTGGATCAAGTAGGAATATGATGAAAATGGCCCAAAAATGCAGGCTCCCTGTAGTTTTTTTTTTAAGATTTATTACATGTCGTATGTTGATACGGTCGAATTATTAAAGCCAGTCGGGTCCAACGAAATAAATTTATAAAAATGTATGATCATTTGATTTGTTATCAGAAATGTTACATGTTTTGTTTGATTTGTGTGATAAAAATATAAAATTATAATGTTTGCTTGAAAAATACATAAATAATAGATTTTTTTATTTAACGATATGAATTTTTTTTTAACATTGAAGATTGCATTTGTTATTCGAAAAACAAGAGAAAATTGATGAACATATTATGTGTATATTTGTATTATTTTTGCGAATGATAAATATGTTTTGACATGCTGATAGTTTGTTTAATATAGATTATTTTATGTGTTTTTACGTTTTTTTTTTGTTAAATTGTGTTTTACCTAAGGTAACAAGTTGATTCATTTAAAGAAAAATAGTTTGTGTTCGTCTTATTTTGTGTGTAATTTGAACATATATTTTTCGTTTAATAATCAGCGAAGAAAAAGATAAATGATAAAACAATATGAAAAGAAATGAAATTACAAAATAAAAAGAATAAAATGAGCGTAAGAAAGAACCAAACGGTACCGTTTAGGAAACAAAATAATTCTGATGGCCACAAAGAACCAAACGATGACGTTTGGTAAAAACAATGTATAGCACAATATGGCCCATGCAGGTTTCGAACCTGCGACCTTCGCGTTATTAGCACGACGCTCTAACCAACTGAGCTAATAGGCCGATGATATTGATTTCAAATATTATATTATATATTTATTATAGAAATCTTCTTAGTGAAGGTCAATTACCTTTTTGTTTAGGTTATTATTCCGTCCCTGAAAAAGTGAATACTGCTAAGTGGCCATAAGCCCATAGTGTAAATTGTATATTTGAGTCCCGTCAGATTTTAAAAAATTAAATTAAAGTATTTTTAAATTATATGGTCTAATTGCATTTTAAGTCATTATTCAACTTTATACTTTGTTAAATTAAGTGTCTTTTGTTTTGTTTCAAATACCTAGCTATCACGTCTTTATCAATTTTAAAGTTAGACAAAATAAGTATTAGCCCCTATTTTTCGGTTGAAATACTACTTATGTCCCTGTCATTTTTTTAAGTTATAAGATTTGGCCCCCTTAATATTTCATTCTAATTTCACTCTTGCCCGTAATTTTATTTGCCTTTGATATTCTAAAATCTAACTGTTAAATTTATCAATATCTTACACTCATTATACACGAAATTTTTGAATCAATTTAATATCTCTATCGTGTCTAGTAATATATATTTTCAATTTTCTTAAAACTTAACATGCATGTTTTATAAAGATACAACATGAAATTTAATCGTTAAATTGTTAAAATTCCAATCCTATAAAAATTACAGAAATATGTAAAACTTATCATGCATGTTCTACGGGCACCTTAAGCCTGAGAAATTTGAGGAGTCTCTTGGTTTGCTCTGTAGGGGCGAAGTCAAAAAATTATTTAAGAAATGTTATTTTTTTTCAATTATATTTAAGGGATGTCAATTATTTATAAATAAGTATCATTTTTCAATTTAAATGTTGTTGTAAATAAAATAAAGAAGAACGAGAATAAGAACAAGAAGAACAAAGAGATGAGAGAAAGAGGGAGATTTGTATTATTCTCAAAATATAGAATTGTATACAATGCCTTCAATGAATCATCTATTTATAGGCATAAGAAGTACATAATACATTAAACTCTAATTCATTGAGATAATATTCCTAATAATAAATAAATCAAACTCCTTTGATAAAGTTCTAATCATGATAGACATCCACATAGATAAATATTCATAACACTCCCCCTTGGATGTCTATGAAGATAATGTGCCTCGTTAAAACCTTTTTAAGATAAAAACCCAGTGGGAGAAAAAAAAATTCTTTAGTGAAGGAAAAAGAGTACACACATCTTTGATACGCATAACTTGTTGCCTCATTAAAAACCTTATCAGGAAAACCCATTGGGACAAAACCTCGGTTAAGGGAAAAAGAGTGCAACGCGTATTTACTCCCCCTCATGCAAACATCATAGAAGATCTTTGAATCTTCATAATTTAATCTTGAATATCATTTTTCTAAAGATCGTGAGGGATGAAACTTTGGAGTAATATGTTCCATGATGTATCCACTTTCAAACTGAGATATACATCTTGCGTTATTTTCACACAAGATAGCTTTTATCATATCTTGTAAAAGTAAATCCACATATCTTTTGGATATGTTGGGTCAATAGTCTTAGCCAAACACATTTTTTTGGCTTGCCTCGTGCATAACAATTATTTCTACGACATTTGAGGAGGCATCAACGAATGTTTGAAGATCTAAATGTAATGATCTTTGTATATTCATAGATATTTCTTGACCAACTAATATATAATGCTTCAAGACTAAGAAAAGATATAATTATCCTTATTCACATCCAACAATCTTACAACTATTGGGATACTCAATAGATATGCTCTATTCATATTGAATCTTCTTTAAGATTCTTTCAGCTTATGTCTATTCATAGACAAAAGAAAAAATGCTCGATCTTCAGGTCGAGATAAACTTGATGTCAAGATTCAAGTACTTGTATTGAAATTACTTCATGAGTTTCCAATTTGAAGCTCTTTAGGAGTTCTAAAATTATCATAATGGATCTTGATCCAAACTCCTTTATAAAATACATAAGGAAATCTGATCATTGTTATAGTATTTTCTCAATTAGTATTCACTAAGGCGATTATACCAAATGCGCCAAAAATATTCATGAGACACGTCTAAATAAATTTCCTCAGAAATTTCCAAATGCTTATAGCATTTTAGATCCTTCAAGGATAAATATGGATCCACAAATAATTAGACGCATGTAAAATTTTCAAAACTGCCAAAGTAATTGCATCCACCATGAAGTAATTAAAACTTTTCATAAATCATAGTTCAAGTCGTATTTACGACTACTTATTTGTGCCTCACTTGCATTACACCTTTAGGTGTTTGGACTGCTTGTCCAAATACTTCTACTTTAGAAGTTCAAAGCGTCTTTCAACATTGGCCAATTCAATATCTATACTTCTGGATAGATTTTATAAAAGATCCTCGATTTCTTTCTTTACTTCTATAGAAGTATTTTATGTAAAATCGTTGTCGACAACTTTTCAATTTTCTAGTTCCATTCTCGTAATGACATAACTCATCGAGATCTCTTCAAGATTTCAATCTTTATTTCAGATACCTGAAACTCTTCAAGAGTTTTATTATTTGTTATGTCTTGGGTCTCTTCAGGAGCACCCGCCTCCAATATATGACCATCTCATATTACTTTCTATTTACGAGAATTTTAATCATTGGAACCATTTCAACTATCATGCTTCAGGCATGATTTACATTCTCTCGCTCTAACATGTAATTTAAACTTAGAGCATTTCAGCTGGTATATGAGACTTAATTACTCTCATTGGGTCAGTAAATATGTCTGGCAGTTGACATGTAATAACATGAATTATCTTATGAACTTCTAGTTCATATACGAGGATCTAGATAATGATAATTCATTTTCCTCTATCCAGCTGATTATTATCTCCCCCTGATGTTGAGAAAAATCATGTCATAAATGATTCTCCAATTAATGTTTAAGAATTTAAACATAAAAGGAGACTCGTACTCAATATATATTCTCAACCCTTTTTATTTACCCATTTTGTGCGTTGTGGTGGAGCAATTCATATCGCACATTCAAAAATCATAAAATGGGAAATGTATGGTTTCTGACCAAAAACCAATCATAACGGGGAGTTTATTATAACTCGTTGGCTTGATGCGTATAAGTGTTGCTATATGGAAACACCATATAAATAATAACTCTTTTGTTCTCATAGTTTAGCTATTAAATAGGAGGCATCCAATTGAAATTTTGCTAAACTGTATTTTTCATAATCAATAGGCTTTGTAACAACTGATATATCCTAAAATATAAACCCACTAGCTTTTCAAGACGAATAGTCTAACTGCATAATCTGAATATTTTTAGAATCAATCTCACAAACTTCTGGTTGTAAGTCGATAAAACAATGCAGATGCATCTACTAAAATCATATAAAACTTTCCACATTTGTGGATATATGGGCCCATATTTCGTTCAGATATGCAAGACATACAGTCTCAACTTCAATACAAGAACTTTAAGTTCTAATTTTTTTGGTAAGTGGGATCATATATATCCTTTGAGAACAAACAACACAAGAACTTCAGGTTCTTTTAGTAAGTGGAATTTAATCAATTCCTTTAAGCAACACAAGAACTTCATGTTCTTTAATAAGTGGAATTTAATTCATTCCTTTGAGAATAAACACCACAAGAACTACATGTTCTTTTAATATATGTGCATGTAAATCTCAATAATTTCTGCACCATTGATCAGGATGGTCTAACCGATCATGCCAACTATATATATATGTGTGCATATATCTCTGAATTTGTAAACTCCTTGTTTACCATAACATGTAATTCAATCTCACTCGTACATGTCTAGTACGACCATTAAAATTGTTCCTTTAAATAGGAATATATTTAGCTCTTTCGGAGCTTTCAATTGAAATTATCTTTTGGTAGTAATATATAGCTCTTCTAGAGCTTTCAACTGACTTTTTGGCTACCAAAACTTATATCAATATTGGCTTATTTCAAATGCCAATTGATAACATATGTTATCTATAATTCCCAAAGGGATAGTTGGCGAACTCATATTGCTCTCTTTATGACTTTGACGAGTATAACGCACTGTGAATATGGAATAAAGTTTCATTTGACAATAACATATTTGCTCAACCAGAGCCTTTTGTGATATTAGTACTTCCGGATATAGTACTCACATTATTCCCTTGCATTTTAATCGAGAAATGCATAATTGTGCACCTTTCAAAATGTGCTTTGTTTCATTTACTTCAGGTAATGAAAATATGTACTTTGTATCATTCACTTCGAGGAATGAAAAATATAAAATATATCACATCATATCAAGTCGATTATCTATCAGAGATAAACTTTCAAGTGCTCTTCCGAAGTATTGATATTTTAGTACTTTGAGAAATACTACTCATATTTTCCCTTGCATTTAAATGGGAAAATTATTTCTTATGCTTAAGTACAATATGAGTACTTGCATTATCTGCTAGGCATAAATAGCCACAATTCTAGGCATAAATAGCCACAATTCATTGTATAATCATATTCTTCAAATAATAAATTAACATAAAACGTAAATAAATAATATATGAAATAAATAAACATAAAGCAAACTAACATAAATAAATAATAAATAAAACGAATTAACATAAAAATAAAATAAAATAAATCAATTATTCCTATTAGAGGTTATAAGGGAAATAAAATAAATGGTAAATTATTCCCTTCAAAGGTTATGAGAAAATTAACAATATCCAATTGAGTTGGATCAATAACGCCATAAACAAATTTTGTTTATATTTTATTTCATTTATCATTCATGATTATGGATAAAGTCCATAATACTTTGGCGTTTGACAAGTACGAAATCAATGGTTTATAACATCATATTGGTAAAAGGATTTCACTTCCTTAGAATGATCTTTATCACTCTTTTCATCCTTATAACTTTGCTACCGGCGGGTAGAAGTATTCTTCATACGACTATATTTTTCATGTGTATATTCATAGTCTCGACCACGATCACTATTTTTAATGTAATTTTTTATTCATTTCATAATATAATCTCACATTCACTTCAAGAAATGGAGTAGAGCCAGTGGGCCTTTAAAACCTTTTTCACATATCCTTATCATAGAGAACAAAGATTTAATCCTCGTACGCGGCATTGTTAAACATGTCCACAAGGTCCTTTAAAAACCTCCTTTGAGACCAGTAGCCTCGCAGAATGGGATGTCCAGCCAATTATACTTGGATTATATCGAAATTATGTCTCTAATTGAATAATGATTTACCATGTTTACATTCACTTCAGGGAATGAAACAGATCAATAATTGCATGGAATAAACATCATGCTTGCATTCACTTCAGGGAATGCCCCATCATTGATAATTGCATGGAATAAACATCATGCTTGCATTCACTTCAGGGAATGCCCCATCATTGATAATCGC
Organism: Hibiscus tridactylites; assembly: GCA_958450335.1. Lineage (NCBI taxonomy): Eukaryota > Viridiplantae > Streptophyta > Magnoliopsida > Malvales > Malvaceae > Hibiscus > Hibiscus tridactylites. The sequence goes on along the minus strand of OY288284.1, from coordinate 73,821,050 downwards.
ATGGAATAAACATCATGCTTTGCATTCACTTCAAGGAATGCCTCCCATAAAACTTTTTGGATCAAGAAGAATTTTCGTAACTTGAAATTGGGAGAAGTCTATGGTCGAGTTTTTCGACAAAGAAGAAAAATTGCTTTCGAGCAACTATAAACTTTATAACAATCTTTTTATAGATTAAAATTCATCATGATTTATCGCACATTAAAATCATAATTTAAAGAATAAAAAAAAGTAAAATAAGAATTTACCGATATTAGTTTTCCTTTCGAGGAAAATGGAGACGTAGCAAATGACCAAAACATCTTCTCATAATGTCGTGTCTCTTTCCAAGTCATTTAAATACATGTAAAACTCAATACATGGTTAAAATATCAATATCATCAAATAAAATAATATAAACACATATTGATATTAATACAAAGTTCCACCATTGTGTCAAAAATAAACATATATGAAACCATAATAATAAGATCTATATGTATGGGCTGAATTGAATATATTAGAAATCAGAGGATCTATGTCATAATTCTCTCTTAAAAAAAACTAAACCAACAAAGGTGTTTCATTAATGTACAGATCTTTGTTACTAAAAAAAAACCTTAAACCTAGAGTACGTATTTTAATTAATTTATATGAAAAACTACCATAGTTCTACGTACATAACTTTGTTATTCATAATTATAAAGTATAGTCAGTAAATCGAACATGCTTTACATGCACCATCATCAAACTTCATGAATTTACAAATATACAAACACAAATAATAATAATTAAGTATGAAAAGCATAAGCAGTTGAGTACCAAAGATGAAAACCCACAAATACTTTCGCTTAACAAACCTTAATCGATTCTATCGTTCCCTCTTCGTCTCTGTCGATTCGTCTTTTGGTTTGTGAGAAGCCACAAATTTATCTCTTTCCAATGTTCGAATAAAATCAAACATACTTCCAAAATTTTCAAAAAAAATTTAAAACAAAGTTAAAATATAAAGAGAAAGACAATCGGTAACTAAAAAAATAAGGAGAGAAAAAAAAACTTATCTTTGGTTTATTCTATAATCGAATTCTTCCCGGTAACTTCTTTTGAATTATAACGATGAAGACCTCAGTTGATTAGAGTCTCGTGCTGATAACGTGTTGTAAATAAAATAAAGAAGAACGAGAATAAGAACAAGAAGAACAAAGAGATGAGAGAAAGAGGGAGATTTGTATTATTCTCAAAATATAGAATTGTATACAATGCCTTCAATGAATCATCTATTTATAGGCATAAGAAGTACATAATACATTAAACTCTAATTCATTGAGATAATATTCCTAATAATAAATAAATCAAACTCCTTTGATAAAGTTCTAATCATGATAGACATCCACATAGATAAATATTCATAACAAATGTATGTATTATACATAAAAAATTGTCCTAAAAAATTTTGAGGTGTCATCTGATCACCTATTAGTATGAGTGGCTCCGCCCATGTCCCTTAGCATGTCCTTATTTATGTCTTAATACTAAAATCAGAGTTTAGAGTTTATGTTATGAGATTGAGGTTTAGAGTTAGGGTATAAAAAATTAAAATAGGGTATATTTTTTAAGATGCACGATAAAATTTAAAATTTAAAGTTAAATTTCATAATTTAATTTATAAGTATTTATTTAACATGAAAAAATATATATACTTAATAGGTAGAAGATTTTTATTCGTCGTCAAATGTCAATGTTCTAAGGATCATAGCTCCGCGAGAGATTTGAAGGAGAAGTCAATTAAAAAGAAGGCTTTGTGTATATACACAAATCCTTATTATTTTAGAAAATATTAAAAATCGTAAGGATTTGTGTATAATCTTTTACAAAATTGTAAGAATTTATGTTTGTACACAAAAATCGATACATAAATATTTACAATTTTTTATAAAAATTCATGCATAATATCTTTTTAATTTTTTTTAACCCGCCTTCTTTTAAAATTTCTCTAGCTCATCTGAAAAGAAAAGAGTTGGTAAAATTGGATGGCCCATTAATTCAATTAATTGCCCAAAAAGCCTGGTACGTTATGAATTTATGAGCTTATGAGGTTGTCATTTATTGAGTAATAAAAGCCTGATTTAATAACTGAAAAGAAGCAAAATAAAACACATTTTGCGGTGCATAATTCATTTCCTTGCGCCACATTGGCTACTACTAATTGATTCACGAGTTAAATCTCTTTTCTTACCAGACTACTTTAATGCGATTGAATGTTGTCAATTACTTTGTCGGCGTTTAAAGCCTCAACTGCCCCCTGAACCCTCTTTTTTAATATCAAAAATTTGAGTACACTATATACCGATATATAAATTTTGGTATATTATACCAACGATTGGTTGAACAAATAAGTGATTTTAGTAGAAAAATAATGATATTCGTTTTAAGAGATCTAAATTTAATTATTTTATCTTTAAGATGTGTGTGTATTGTCAAAGAGCTACGAATATGTATGAACATTGTAATCACCTAAGTCAGAGATCTGATTCCTAACATTGTAAAAAGGAAAAAAAAGAATTGAGAAAGTTCTTCTCATATTGAGCTTCTGTAAAACTCAATCCGAATTAATTGACTAATAAATTAAGATATCGGTGACTACACAAAAAATAAATACATATGTAAAATGAAACACAAATAATATAATACATAATTAGTTTTTGACGCACTCAAGATTTAGTTTTATTTAAAAATGAGAAATATATATATCAAGAGTGAAAAAAGCTTAAGAACAAAAAATTACTCAATGTTTGTTTGTCATTTTAATATTATATAGGCTTAAGGGTGTAAGAAGCCCTTAAACTTTTTTTACACCCAATTAAGCCCTTGAACCATAAAATTTAATCAATTAAGCCCTTAAACCAATACATTGAATCAGTTAAGCCATTTGACCAACTTTGACCATTAAATCTTAATAGTTTTATTCGATTCATTGTTGTAGTGCACTATGTCACAATGTTTCCACTTGACAATTTTCGAAATTTTTTATTTTATTTAAAAAATTCTTTAAAGGTTCTAAAAATTCTAAAAAACTTATAAAATTTATAAAAAATACTTTTTGATTTTTTTTGTAAATGCGGCATGATGAAACTGCAGTGTATCATGTGCCGATAATATCTGAAGAAAAAAAGAGTCAAGATTTAATGGTCAAAATTGGTCAAAGAGCTTAATTGATTCAATTTCTTAATTCAATGGCTTAATTGATTCAATTTCTTTGTTCAAGGGCTTAATTGATTATTTTTCAAAAATTCAAGGGCTTCTTACACCCTTAAGCCTATTATATATTATATGCCAATTGCCAACAAATGTTGACAGTTAATTATCCATCCAAAAAATAATTATTTTTAAAAAAGTTACTCTATGACTTAGATTGTAAAAGGAAACTTAAAGCACTTGAAAAAATGACAAAGACTGAGTACATTTTTATCATTATACATGTATATTAGCATAAATTATTAGCTTATCATAATTTATATAATATTTCATGTACAATATTTTTTTTTTGAATATGCTAGTATGATATAAGAATAATATATATTTAATTTTTTAATCATTTTAGTAGAGTACACACACTGTACAAAACTGGTGATGGAATCTGGATCACCATTCTACTCTTATAACGTCCTTGCATTAAAAAATAAAGTAAATCAAAGTTCACTTCCGGTAGTCGCCACTTGGTGTTTGTCTACTCTTTTACCATGAACTGCAAATTTTGTATCCTCGTACTCTTGTTCCAAACTTTAGGCTTAGTTTCTTCAATCCCCCAGAAATATGAGTCAATTTTCAACTTCGGCGACTCCCTAAGCGACACAGGCAATTTCCTTCTCTCCGGTGCCCTTGCATTTCCGGTCATCGGACAGCCACCTTACGGCGAAACCTTCTTTCAACACGCAACCGGCCGGTGCTCCGATGGACGTCTTATCATCGATTTCATCGGTAAATGCTCTTCATATTATAAATCCAGCTCGGAAACCAAGATTTCATTCTCCTAACTATGTTTTTCTTTTTTATAAACCAGCTGAGGAATTTAGTTTGCCGTATGTGCCACCTTACCTAGCAGTAAAGCAAGACGGAGGCCCGAGTTCTCAACACGGAGTGAACTTTGCATTCGCCGGAGCAACCGCACTTGGTGCTGAGTTTTTCTTCGAACGAAACATCTCGATTTTATGGACAAATAATTCCTTGAATGTCCAGCTTAATTGGTTCAAGAAGCTCAAGTCCGACCTTTGCTCCGATCAAGACTGTGACGATTTCTTCAAGAAATCACTTTTTATGGTCGGAGAGATCGGCGGGAACGATTATAATTACGCCTTCTTTCTCGGTGGAGGCATTAAACAACTTCGATCTATGGTCCCTGCCGTCGTTGGAGCAATTATTAATGCAACCACAGTAAGTTTAGAGTTCAGACCTTGCACATACATGTGTTCTAACTCGAGTTTCTTAAGATGAATATCGTCATCTTTTTCACTAGAGCCGCTTGTTATGTTCCGGAGCATATGCCATTTGAGGTTTTGTTTTCTGGGAATTTTGTAGGCGTTGATAGAGGAAGGTGCAGTGGAGTTGATGGTGCCAGGAAATTTTCCGATCGGTTGCTCAGCTGTTTACTTGACCTTGTTCGAAAGCACCGACAAGGGAGATTATGACCGCCATGGTTGCCTAAAGGCGTTTAATGCTTTCGCTAGGTACCATAATTCTCAGCTTAAACAGGCCCTGGATATGTTGAGGCCAAACTATCCCCATGTCAGGATTATTTACGCTGATTACTACGGTGCTGCCATGCGTTTCGTTCATGCTCCACGACATCACGGTTAATTTCTTCCCTTTTCGGTGATCTTATTTATATTATTGTATTAAAAAAATAAGTTTAAAATTTGTGATTAATGTTTAAAATTAGAGTTTAAAAAATTTAAGAACTAGGTTTAATTTTTAAGATTTAGGCTTTATGATTTATAATTTAAAATTTAGGGTTAAGCTTATAATTTAATTTTTTAATGTTGGAGCATAGAAAGGGGCAAACAACTTTTATTCGTTAATTACGTTATTGTTTATAACGTCTTGGTCAATGAGACACTAAATGAAATTAGTTTGATGACGTGACACGTTAGTAAAAGGAATTAATTTTTAATTTGATCCATGAACTTTATGTAAATACTAAATTTACTCCTAAACTTTATATAAAATATCAATTTCACCACTCACCACCACCAATCACCATTGGCTATCGTCGCCAACAACGGTTGGACCCCAAAATTTTAAATTCACTCATTTTGACCTCCTTAACGTGAATCTGATGTTCGTTTCATCAAAAAGTGCCTCGAACTCCACAAATCTATCTTAGAACCCTTCGACTTCCTTTAAAATGAAACCGTACTAATAAATTGTCTTCGGTGACATGAGAATCAAATTGATTGTTATTAGATACACAGGTTAAATTTAGCTCTAGAAATACTCTTTTTGACTTCAAAGCCAGAAATTAATGTTCTGACATGGATATGTATATGTTGAATTTAACAGGGTTTTATGGTGGGACTCTAAAAGCATGCTGTGGAGGGGGTGGTCCATATAATTTCAATAACTCGGCAAGGTGCGGTCACACCGGATCTGAAGCATGTCAAAATCCTTCCATTTATTCAAATTGGGATGGGATTCATCTGACTGAGGCAGCCTATCGCTATGTGGCCTTGGCTTTGATCAATGGTTCCTCTTCTAAACCACCCCTCATTTCCTCTCCCCTTTTCGAATGAATCGAATGGAATCGAATCAAATTTCCAGCCCCCAGTTCCATGAACACTCACTCCTGGGTTTCATTTAGATGTTCATTAGAGTAGAAGGACCATTTATGCAATTACTGTACCTGTTTTGATTCGCTTTATAAATCTAGCCTCGTAATTTTGAAAATAATGAGAATTAAAGTACTAGTTAAGATGGATTTACTATAAATACTGAAATTTAACTAGTGAGATGATGCAATACTTTTTTTTTTTAAATTTATAGTTGATACAAAATTGTTATATTTTAAAAGCTTCAATGAAATACTTTTTACATATATATTTATTAATATTGTTACATTAAAATATTTAAAATAATTAAAGTTAAAGTTTTTTAAAAATTGATATAAAAATTAGACGGTAACTTTTTAGTTGGGACAAAAAAGAATGATTTTTTAACTATTAAATCATTTAACTACTTATAATTTCATGATATTTTTCTTATATATGCATATGATTTCACTAATTAAAATATTTAAAATAACTGAAGTGGCTAAAAAAAATTAGTACAATATTTTAAAGGTAAACTGCATAAATAGTCACTAAATATTTAAGACGCTTTTAATTTAACCAATAAACTTTTAAAAGTTTAATTAAGATATAATTCAAATTTCCCCAAACATTGGGGGTGCCAAGTCTCCCTTAGGTTCCTATATACATCTGCCTATGCTAATTTACTATTTGAATTTGTAAGTTAACGCAATCGATAGATAAAATATTTTTATTTTTATAATTTAAGAGAAACAGTTAATTTTTTTTGGTTGCCCACCCATTTCCCTCAAAGCTTTGTCCTGGACTAATTTGGATCGATCTGCGTCGTACACCTAATTTTAATAGATGAGTCTTCCAGCGAGAATCTTTTACATACATAAGGTCTCGACTTGACATCTGCTTAAACGATACCAAACTGATTACCATTTAAACCGTGTTATTATTATTATTATGAACAAAAGAAATGAAAGTGGTTGGTCCTATTAAAATTTTAAAAAGCCTACAATATGTTTAATATTTAAAACATTCTTGTTTAAAACACGTTTCGAATCACCCGTATTATTATGAACAAAAGAAATGAAATTGGTCAATTAGTAATGTTGAGAGAAATTATCCCTCTTCTACACGTGTATGGTCATTAAGAATCACACCAATTAAAATCCCTTTGAATTCTCCATAAAAATCTCTTAAAAACCTTTAAAAGTCTATTAAGAAGCACCCTAAAGCATCATTAGCGATAAACCATCATTCTTCTCTATAACGTGTTTAGAAGCAAAAGAAAAAATGACGAAGATTGCTTTGATTGTTTTGTTGTCGTTCGGCCTTGTTCTCTCAACCCAATTCGTGGTAGCGCAAGATGATGAAACGCAAAGTGAAGGAAGTTCTGAAGGAGAGGCTAACAAGGAGACACCTCTGCCATTAGATGATGTGGGACTTTCGTCTAGTGAGCTGAAAAAGATTGGTTCAGAAATCAAAGAAGCTTTCCATAGGATTGGAAATGTTGTCGGCGATGCACTTTCGCCTGAACAAAGGGAAGAATTGGAAACCAAGGAGTTGGATACGGTTGTGGATGATGAACTTGCTCCGTCAGGGATTGATGAACTTGCTCCATCGGGTAATGTTGAAGGACTAGGAGATGCCGATGCTCCTTCAGCAGACGACGGTGCTGGTGGTGCTGCTGCTGGTGCTGCTGATACTCCTCCATCGGATGACGCTGGTGCTGCTGCTGGTCCTTCATCAGATGACGCTGGTGCTGGTGCTGCTGGTGGTCCTTCAGCAGACGACGCTGGTGCTGGTGCTGCTGCTGGTCCTTCAGCAGACGCTGGTGCTGGTGCTGCTGCTGGTCCTTCATCAGATGACGCTGGTGCTGGTGCTGCCGGTGCTCCTTCATCAGGGGAAGCTGGTGCTGCCGGTGCTCCTTCATCAGACGACGCTGGTGCAGGTGCTCCTTCACCAGCATGAATAACGTGCTGCTAAAAATGCTTTCTAATTGCATTTAGAAATGCACTTACAATATATGGATATATGTAAAGTCTCATAAAACCAAAATAAATTCATTTGTTGAACAAGAAAATCAATAAATTGATTATTTGATTAATAAACCCTTCAACATTGAATTCAATTGTACAATGTGGTTTTGTTTTTATTTACTATATCATGTAGTATTTTATTACTTTGCCTTTAAGTATTTTCAGACTAGCAAATTCGTTCACTATTTCCTGTTCATCTCCATTAGTAATATGAAAACCTATTTTCTTCGCCAAATTTCATGCTTGATTTGCCTTCCTCATAATCGCTTTGTTAAACTAATGAGTTAGTTGAAATTGATTTAGTTTGTTATTAATCAGTTGGGCTTGTTAGTTAGTTAGGCTGATATTCTCTTGGGTTATAAATACCTAATATCAACTCAAGAGTATCCAATCAATTAATAAAGTTTTCATATTACTATTATTCCTTTCTAATCCTAATCACCATTTACCTTCCTTACTCACACTTACCGTTGTTCATCACTATCTCCGGCAACCATGCCTGAATTTTTATACACTTTTTTTCGATTTCTGAAATTTGAGTTCGAGAGAGACTTAGAACACACATCCAACTCATTAATTTATCGTTTATCCCTTGGTAGAAAGAATCCCTCGAGAACACACAATTGTCGACGAAAGTCTTTGGAATACTTGACACTTAGTCATTTGGTTAGTACATCAACAAATCGATACTCGACACAGACATAATTGACATGTATTGACTGACTCTCAACTGTTGAGTATATTTTGATATAGCAACAATTTGTAAAAATGTTTTTGAACTTAATCAATCACTTCAAATATAATTCAAATGTCCACAAAACTTAAAAAATATGTTTAAAAGGTTTTCTAATTGTTTTGACATAATTCTTTACTTTTGTATACTTTTAAGAGTCAAAGATAGCAAAATTTTTATGTTTTAAAGAAGGTTCTAATACCCTTTTTTGTGGTTTTGAGACCTTTTAGACAAAAAGGTTTTGGGATCAAAACCCGGGCCACGATTTTGATACCATGCACTAGGTTTCGAAACCATACTTAAAGGTTTCAATACATTTACTTATGTAACAACTAATTTTTTTTAAAAAAAATTCTAAAGGTTTTGAAATTTTATCAAAAGTTTCTATACCTATATGGAGATAAGCATTAATTGCTCAAATTTAAGACTTTCTAACAGCTTCAAAATATCCTTAACGGTCATAAACAGCTAGAATCTGATTTTACACTACAAAAGCAAGCCAATGACACTTAAAAAGGTTAGATAACACATCCAAACAAAAAGATCAAGAGAAAATAAGATTCTTTCTTCAATTCTTTATTTTCTCTTGTATACATTACGTGAGGTTAAATTTACAAACATCCAATCTTGTAAGGATTATTCTTTATTTGCTCAATTTGTATTTCTCTTTCGAGAGATGTTTAGAATTAAGATTTGTGTAGAAATCTTAAGGGGAATTTTTTGGGATTTTAGATATAAATCTCAAGGGAATTTGTAAGGTACTTAAACTTTGTCCTGAAAGGTTCAAATTCAAGTCAGTGAATTAGAAAATCTTTAGTAGTGGAAAGCTAAGGTGATAGATATAGACTTTGATTGTGAAAGTCGAACTACTATAAATTAATTGTGTAAAATTGTTTTAATTTTTTTTTATCAAGCTTCCACAAAATCTCTTAAAGCTAATTCACCTCTCTTCACGGATTTCGATTAATTAGTTGAGCCCGACAGTAACTTTTTCACGAACGAAGTGAAACACTAAATGTAATGGGTATTTAGTTAGTTTGTTTGTTACGAGTCAGGCTATAAATACCAAATGTAATGGGTTGTTAAGCCCAAATCTATTTTCTAAAGATTTTGTAACACCCGGCTAAAATGCTAAAAAAAAAATGGTCGAATTGCTTTGTGGGGGGACTCGAACCCGTGCCTTTGGCATGGAAGTGGAGGACCTAACCATTTGAGCAAAGTACTCTTTATGTAATGTTTTCCCTAAAGTAATAATTGGATTAAGTTGAAGTGATATTGAATCAAATTCGATAACCCATCAGACTCCCCACTTACCCGGATTTGTCGATTCGAGTTGAAAATATCCTTGGGATATCCAAAGGTTTTCTCCCACCTAACCTCGTCGGCCACTTGTCTAATCTCAGCCACCGCTCGCCGGTGTCGTGCACCGCCGTCACCCCTACGTCCGTCGTCGAACCCCGACCAAAACCACATGCTCCACTCGCAGCGTCGTGCTGTCGGCCACCGTGGAGAACGCCTTGAAGGTCCGTCAAGAACATGGTTGCCCCTCTCTGTTTATTTCTTAGATCTAGCCGTCTCCGTCGCCGGTGGAAGTCACCGCCACCACCAGCTGGTGTGCCGTCCCACCCCGATCCTTCAACCGTCTGTCACGCGCGCTACCGAGCCGCCCAACGCCGGTGAAAACCCGTTGAAGGTTCGACCTAACAAACCCATCGCCGCCCCTGTTTTTCCGCGTTTCCGGCCATCCTCGCCGCCCGTTCGTGTCATGGCCACCAGATCTGGGTTCCCCACGTCACGACGGATAAAACCCAGTCAACCGATCATCCGTTCGACGTCGGTAGGATGCTCATCGGAGCTTCAAGCTTTCCGACGATATTTTTTGGCATTTTCGGTAATTTCCGACATGATTCCGGCCTATTTTATGTTTCTGATGTATGAATTTTGTTTTTGGGCCTGATAAATGCTCTTTTCCGGCAGTTTCGACACAAACCAGCGTTTCCGGCGACTATCTCAGGTGACCGGCCGGCGAAGCAAATTCGAATGGTAAGTGAACCAGTCCAACCCGGTCCGAACCGGTCTAACCCGGTCTGGGCCCAAATCGACCCGACCCGTCTACCCGTGTCCGACCCGACTAGTCTGTCCGAGACCGACCCGACCCGACCCGTCAACCTGAGTCAACTCGTCCGAGTCAGCCGAGTCAACTCGTTCGAGTCAGCATGAGTCAACTCAGTTGACTGCTGACGTCATGCTGACGTCAGCATTGACTTTGACCAGTTGACTCTGACCTGTTGACCGTTGACCTGCTGACGTCAGCGTTGACTTGCTGATGTCAGCGTTGACTTTGACTGTTGACCAAAAAGTCAAATTTTTCGAAAACTCCCATTTTATGTTTTTCGACGTCCTGAGTCCGTTTTTGAAGCCCGTTTCGCAAAATTCTGACTCAAAAGCCTCCGAATCGGACCTTGAACCCGAACTTATATATGTATCTAATTATTCAGTTAGGGGTACTGTGAATAAGGACTGAATTGTAAACCTGTGTAATTGAAGGTACTCACAGTTCCTTGAATACGACTTTTTGAGGGACGCCAAATCCGAGTTCGAGTGTTCGAACGTCGTTCACGGATCGATCGATGTAGCTTGGAGTCGAGGTAATACACTACTACCCCTTGTATGCTTTATGTACATGTCGATATCTGGTTAACGCATGCATACTTATGATGACGTATACTATAAATTCTGCCTAAATTGAATCAGATTCGAGCAATAAGTACGGATATTAATAAGACCAAATTATCCGAATAAGATTATTAATGGGCTAACAGTATCATAAGTTCTAATAGTTAAATTCAGTTAATCTGCAACTCAATCAACAGTGTGTAAGGATCGAGGCCCAAGCAACAGAGTGAAAGATATTAATTATGAAATTACGAAAATGCCCTTGGAGCATAAGTATGACTAAACTACCCATCTGATAAAGGAAGTGACCTAAAATCTGCATTCGACCTGATTATGCAATACATGTGATACAAACTTGGATAATCCCTCAAACTCTGTATAACACCTGAACGAGAATTTTCTGAAAATAATGTTGAAATCCTAAGTCAATCCTTATGATAGGAATGCGTGAATTAAATGAGAATAATCGTAATGACCAAAAGGACGGTAATGCCCTCGAGCACTGAAATGTCTGACGATATACCCTGAAGTTCTGTAATGAATGAATCGTCTGTAAAGGGCCGGAGAGTTAGGACGCCTTAATCTCGTTTGAGTACGTGAATGATGGAGGTACCAAATGGAAATTCAGAAAGAAATGGTAGATTTATCTCAGTCTAAAATAACCGAAATACCCTCCTGAGTTAATCGGTAACTATGTATTTGACGAAATTCTGGATTTGTTAATAAGACTTAAATAGCTAAGGCTCCCTTAAGTGTTGAGAAATACGACACGTGTATGCCCATCGCTCACCTTATCGATGTAAGGTAGGAAGATTCGCATAGATTGTATGTTCGATTACTCAAAGTTAAACCGTATAGTAAAGTATGAGGGCGACTGTTCAGACATACAATCCAGTCAGTGTTAAATTCTGATGCACGCAAATTACTCATATATGAACGTTGGTAAGTATTGTCAAGTTGGGTTACGCCGCATTAAACAAATTCTGGGGATATAATAAATTGTTAGAGCCTCTGAGAATTATAATTTTCGTTCTGATATGATTGTGCCATAGTATAAAATTTGTCATGACAGTCAAATAACTAAAAGACCATGATAGCCTAAATAATCCGAACATCACTAAAAATATCTGATAACTTAAAAGACTTTAATTTAGAAATTCTTGGATGTCCGATTAGAAAACTAATGAGCAAATAAGATACCCGAGTTCTGTGAACCATTGCTTATTTAATGTTGGTATAATTACCAAAATGTCCATGAACGTCGAAATGACCATAATGCCTCTAGTAGGCCTAAATGGCTAAATCACTCATGATATGCCTAAACTCTCAAGATCCTGATGTATCCCCTCCTGAATATCTAGGCTAAACCGTTAGTATGAACCCCTTTTAATAGGGGTCACGTTTCAGAAATCCGTTCAAATCGTCAAAAGTTTAATATGCCCCTTTCTGTAAATGTCAAGTATCTCCAAGATATGATCTGTCCCACCTAATGTGTTCCATGTGTGCTATATTCTGTTGAATGAATTGTATAATGATTTGATCATGAATAATATTATGTTTGATAACATTCTTTGCCTACTTGATGTATGTTTGCTCAATCTGTATACTTGTTATGTGATTGCTTGACCTATGATGGTACAATATGTTTGCATGATGAATGCTGAAATGTCTGCTCTGCTCAATAGTATGCCCATTTATCTGTTAAAAGCATGAATTCTTACGTTTCTGATGTTATGAATAAAATATATCTGTCACATATATTCTGTAACCCATGTCTGGAATTTGAACACTGATTACTATCTGGGGTATACTGTTGGGATATGTTATGAAGTCTCTGTTGGTACAGCCCTGATCAAGCTGGTAAATCCTTATGGACTCAAGGTCTCCCCTTGAGTGGCACCTATGCCCATCGGGCCTAGGGTAAGTCCTTATGGACTCAAGGTCTCCCCTTGAGTGGCACCTATGCCCACCGGGCCTAGGGTAAGTCCTTATGGACTCAAGGTCTCCCCTTGAGTGGCACCTATGCCCATTGGGCCTAGGGTAAGTCCTTATGGACCTAAGGCATCCCCTTAGGTGGCACCTATGCCCATCGGGCCTAGGGTAAGTCCTTATGGATGCAGTTCTGGGGGACTGCATATTGGTGTAAGGTTGGAGGGTAGTTACTAGTGAACCCTTGTATGTACTTAGACATTTGCATGGATAAACATTGTGTTCTCATGATATGATTGGTATGCATTTATGCCTGTTTGTTATGCACCTATTGGAACACACTAGACTTTAAGTTTGTTGTTTCCATCTTCGTAATCTATCAGCTTGTAAAATTCTCGTCTGTTGCTCGATGATTGAATAAAGAACAAGTACCGTTAATCTCAAGTATAACGTTACCCTGAAATAACAGAAAGGAATAAAAGATTGTCACTGCTTGAAACATCATGAAAATGTTATGCCTATATATCTGCATGAGCTTATAGCATCTTCTGGTAGTTTTGTATTACTGAGCTTTCCCAAGCTCATGTTGTTTTTACCATCGCAGGTTAAAGGAGTATATCATGATATAGCGTTTGACATCAGTTTGGAGTTCTCTCGGCGTTGCTTTTGGAGTACGGTACTGTATAGTTAGTGGGCATGTATGTCACGTATTGTTTTATGATAGAGTCTATAAAGTACTTTCTGAGATTCTTGTTATGTGTTAAAATGATTTTCTAAAATAATATTTTAAACAGAAGTTGATTTTACAGTTTAATATGTGTTTTGAGAAAGAAAAATGTTTTCATGTGTATTTTCACCGTGGGTCGCTCTTGTGACCCAAATGTGACTTCCTATGATCCGTTGTAACGCATAGGCGGGTCTAGGGGGTTACAGATTTGTTATTTAATAATCAGAATTATCCCTTTCTCTATTTTCTATCGTTATCATTTTCTTATCGTCTCTTTAATCTTCTCACTCTGGTTTCAATCTTCGTCTACATTCCAATCATGATAGGTAGTCCGATTCTTTCAAATATTACTCTCAAACTCATTTTAGTAACTAAAGCTTTGAAACATTTAATTTACTCACTGAAATTTAGACATGAAACATTTTTTGTCACTCCTCTATTCAAAATAAATTAACGGATGAGTGATGAAAAAACGTTCAATTTCAATAAAAGAAACGAGAGTGATAATTTCACATACATACACGTGCATATAATAAAATAAGATTTTTATGTCTCTTATATGTTTTAAGATGGTAAGTGTTATCATCGTAGTTTTATTATTTGAGTTTGTAAGTCACGGATAAAAATCTTCTGTCTTTTTTCGGTGCTCCTACTTATGCTCAATACTAAAAAACACTATAAAGTTAAATTTTAAGTAGTAACTCTAAATTCTAAATCTTAAACCCTAAAAATACACCCTACCCTAAATTCCTTAAACCATAACTATAAACCCTAACCTAAAACACTAAACCCTAAATTTCAAACCTAATTTTAAGCGTGAAAACATAAATAAGGGTACCGAAAAGGGACAGAGAATTTCCATCCCGTAAGTCACACAATCTATAAATGAATAAAAATATTTTAATAATTTAGAGAAAGACCGTTAAAACTTTTGTTGATCCTATTAAAACTTTTAAATTTTGTTTAATATAAGTAAATGAAATTGTTGAATTAGTAAGAAGTGGCCGAGAAATTATCCCTCTTTTACACGTGTATGGTCATTGAGAAGCACAGCGGTTAACGTCCCTTTGAATTCTCCTTGAATGTCTCCTTCAAAAATCTATAAATTCTAAGTTAATTTACCCTAAAACATCATTAACAAATAATCATTATTCTATTCTATTCTATTCTATTACGTGTTTCGAAGCAAAAAAAGAATGGCGAAGATTGAATTGATCGTTGTATTGTCGTTTGCCCTAGTTCTTTCAACACATGGAATCACCGAGTACATCAAAACGGAGGTGAGTTCCGACGGCGATGCTAACAAGGAGACGCCGGCGTCATTGGAAGATGTAGGGCTTACGACTGGTGAGCTTAAAAAGATTGGTTCGGAGATCAAAGATGCCTTCCAAAAGATTGGAGGCAGTGTGGGTCAGGCACTTTCCCCTGAACAAGAAGATCAGGAAATCAAGGAGGCAGCTGCTGGTGCTCCATCAGGGAATTTTGAAGACCTTGTTTCTTCAGTAGTAGCAGAGGCTGATGCTCCTTCATCAGACGACGCTGGTGCTGCTTATGGCCCTTCATCAGACGGTGCCAGTGCTGCTGCTGATGCTGCTGGTGCTGGTGCTGGTTCCGATGCTCCTTCATCAGACGACGCTGGCGCTGCTGGTGCTGGCGCTGCTGCTGGCGGTGCTGGTGATGCTCCTTCATCAGGCGACGCTGGCGCTGCTGGTGATGCTCCTTCATCAGGCGACGCTGGTGCTGCTGGTGGTGCTCCATCGGCTGACGCTGGCGCTGCTGCTGGTGCTCCTTCATCAGGCGACGCTGGCGCTGCTGGTGGTGCTGCTTCATCTGATGCCGGTGCTGCTGATGCTGCTTCATCAGGAGAGGGTGAATCAGCAAAATAAAAGCATTCGTTGAACAAGAAATTCAATAAATATTTCACAATTTAATTAATAAGCGCTTCAACATTGAATTCAATTATTCAATGTGGTTTATTTTTATTTATTATTTCATGTATAATTGATTAGTTTGCCTTGTAATATTTTACGTGAAAATCCATATTTGTTTTATTTTAAATATTTGAATTAGTTAAATATTAATAATTATTTTATTTAAAGTTTTTAAATATAATAAATTTTTAATCAATAATAAATTTTAAATCATAAGAATTTACATTTAAAAAAATTCAAAAAAAATCAAATTTTGATGATTTGGTTGAGAGCTGAGACGTTAGTATTAAATTTAAAAAAAATAATCAAAAGCTGGGATTCTAGCAGCCTTGAATGTTGATTCAAATAACCAAAAATTATTTTCTAAGAGTGTTGGCGAACTTTAGTATGAGATTGTTTTTATATGTTGGTGTGATTATAAGGTATCATCTGTTTAATAAAGTACGCATATTGTGCACACATGGTGCTTAAACTCATATTACCTGGATGAAGTATCTTTTACTATAGGATCGCTCCATAAATTTATATATTCATGAGATTGGAAAATGAAAGTCTGTTATATTCGACGCGAAATGAATGATGTTGCGGACAAGCTTGATGTAATGGTCCGAGGATTATCGGTTAAGGGAGATCATTCATGCATTGCCGCCTGCTGGTGCAGAAGCACTACTTGTCACCGAGGTAATTTTGGGTGAAAAACCCCTTTTTAATTATTATTGGGAAAATAGCTTCCAAAAACTTTTATTTGGCAAAATGACCCCCTTTTACTTGTCACCGATTTAACAGATGCCCACAGTTTCTCCAACAAATTATGGTAGGGGGTCATTCGGTCGCTTTCAATTATGACCAGTGGTATACGAACAATGGGATGCCACATATCCTTACTTAGGCCGAGCGCGAAGCAGGGCTTCCCCAGCAACCCCAAAGCCGCCCACGCGGGAGCCGTCGAGCGAGCCAGACCCAGAGCCAGAGGCAGTCGACGATGCCTCCACCCCAGTACGGCTCCACTGATGCTTATCGTTCCCATACGCCCACGACTGACCTTCTGCTTATCGATTATCCACAGCTGCACTCTCAGTATGGGTTTTCCATTGTGGAGAGTACGCCGGTGGGTAGCTTATTTTACTCCCCGCCTCGGCCCAGCACAGATCCGCATATCGCGCACGATGGTCAGGATGATGGGGACCAGGGACCACCACACGATGGACAGAGGAGGTATCCGGATCGTGAACGTCATCCACCCGACTGCGGAACGGGTGGACATAGGCATTTTTAGTCTTTTTTTTACTGTTTTGTACTTATATTTTTAATATTTATGTAAAAACACATTTGAATTTTATAATGTTGTATTATAATTTTGTTTACGTATTATAATTTTGTTTACATATTATAATTAAACATTATAATGTTTATTTAATTTTTGTTTTTAATAAATTTAATGGGATTACTAAATCGAAAATCGACATTAGTTGAAATGCAACTTCAATAAAAAAAAAGATGATGCCATAGGGTTTTCGAAGCCATTTTAAACATTGTAGAATGGACGGAAATTAACCATGTTGGTATCATACGATAGAGAATTTCCAGTACTACGACCCCAAACTCGATGATCGCTAAAAATATACGATTTACACGCTCGAAATTGAGCTCGAACAGGCCTACCCACACTTGTTTTCCTTTGTTGTTCAGGCCAGAATTGCACAGACCTCGCGTCCTACAGAACGCGAGGTCTGTGCGATATATTCAACCGTCGTTTCAATTTCTCGGTAGAACGCGAGGTACTGTAAAACCGTTAACACAAACAACAATACAACGTCGACTGAAATCGCGTTGTGCAGAACGTGATATCGTACCTCGCGTCCTACACAACGTGAGGTCTGCCGACCTGGCAAGTTTGGGGTCATTTTGCCAAATAAAAATTTTTGGGAGCCATTTTCCCTAATAATAATTAAAAAAGAGTTTTTCACCCAAAATTGTCTGTCACCGAGGAACATATGATTTGTTTGTATTTGATAATTTGTATTAGCGGGAAAAAAATAAATTTAACCAAAGAATTTTAATAGTTTTATTAATTAGATTTGATTTTTTTAAATATGAGAATAAAGGAATTATAAATTCATAAAAAGAAGTATAAAAGAATTAAATTTTAAGTGCATTAAAAATACTGGAACTTAAGTATATTTTTTTACATATAGAATAGTTCTAATATGGAAAATAAGAAAAGAAAAACCATAGTCTCATTTTATCAAAGTAACAAACAATCCAATAATTCATTTGTATGACCAGCCCACTATATCTCAGATAGATTAAACCCAATGGATCACACATTTAAAATGAGAGAAAATATTTCGATATAAATTGTAAAATTTAGCAAGTATGCTAATTTTGAAATTTAAGAATCTTATTCAAGGTTTAGGCTTATCATTTTAGTCATTATAATTTAGTGTTTTAGGTTTAGAATTTGAGTGATTTGTTAATATACGCGTTGTGTGAAAAATGACATATTTACTCTTTAAGCTTTAAAATTTAAATTCATAACATTAAAACCCTATAACCTAAATTTTAACCATATTCTAACTAAATCTAAAAACTTTAAAAACAAATAGGAATTGTGTAGTAGACTGCACAACATGTGTATCAAAAAAAATTCTTAGAATTTTAGATTTAGACTTAAAATAAACAAGTTGTGTGAAATAAATTTTACACAACTTATGTATAAAAAACAATTCTTTAAAATATAAGCATTCATCAGTCTCCTGTAGTACTTACCCAAGTAGGGGTATTCAAACGGTTAATTTGGTCAATATCCGAGCTAATACAAAGATTGAATTAACCAAAATTTATTTGAAAAATTAGTAATTATACCAAACAAATTTTGGTTAATTCAATGTCAGTTTTCGAATTAATCGAAGTTTTTTTATTATAAGTTTTTGAGTTTGCGTTCATCTTTAGTTATATTAGATTAATTTAGGTATTATTTTTCATTTTGGATTAAAAATTAGTTGGATTTTGAAATGTTAATGGGCTTGGGGTTAAAATTTTATTAGATCTCTTGATATTTTAACATGTTTGGGCATAAAATATATAATATATTAAATATTCTTATAGTTTGTAATTCGTAAGTTTCGAACTGAATTAATTGATAGTTCAATTTGAAAAAGAAAACTACTAATTGATCGAGCACCTAATTAACTGTCAGATTAACTAAACTAAATTTCGATTTGATCAATCAATTCAATTTTAACAAAATAAATAACACCCCTACCTCCGCAAAAGTTATAAATACAACAATATCCATCTCTTGGCTGAGAATAGAATGCACAAGAGAACACGGGCACCATCAATTACACCGATAAAAATTCTTTACCTGTTTTTGGTGTCTTTATATATGCCCTAACCGTGTATCTTAAAACCTATACCGTATATCCTAAACAATACACTATGTTCTAAAATTTAACCTTAAACTATAAATTCTAAACCTAATTTTGAGTGTGAGACATAAATAGAAGCACCGAGGAGAAGCAGAGTATTTTTATCCCAATTACGCATATAGGTTGCTAAGAGGCTAATGGCCGTGGCCTATGCAAAATGCATGAAAATGGAACCATATGTCCTTTCTGTAATATCTCCGGTACCAATATGTCTTCAGGTGTGGAATGAATGCACACTCTCCACTGTTTCTTCATTGCAATGATGATAAATATGAATTTCAGGGACAGTGGACCTCAAAATTATGCCTTCTGTCAGAGAAGCAGTTGAACAGTACTTAACTATGTAGACTTGTATTGAGAAAGAGAAATAAAGAAGAAAACAGATTTAAGGGTCTGTTTGTTTCAATGAAAATGAATTCTGGAAAATGAACTACAGTTGTTGGAAAACTAATTGCAAAAACCATTTTTCAGTGTTTGGATGATGTTGTACAATTCATTTTACACTGTTTGGTAAAATTTCTTGAAAATTTCATGAACAATCCACAAACAAACATCGATAATGGTAAAAATAAGTTCCAATCAAAACATGGTTTAATGTTTAGGTTAGGGTTTAGGGTTTAGGATATCATTTATGGTTTAGACTAGTATTTAGTGTTTATGATAGCATTTAGGGATTAGTATTTAAGGTATAGATTTAGGGTTTAGATTAAAGTTTATGGTTTATGCTAGTGTTTAAGGTTTAGGTTGGTGGTTAGGGTTTAGGGGTTATGATTTAAAGTTTTATGGTAACATTTAAGGTTTAGGATTTAAAGTTTTATGGTAATATTTAGGGATTAGGGTTTAGTGATTAGGGTTTATGGTAGCATTTATAGTCTATGGTTAGTGTTTAGGGCTTATCATTTACGGTTTAGTGTTATGTTAGTGTTTATGGTTTATTGTTTAGTTTTTTAGTGTTTAGGGTTTAGGTTATCATTTAGAGCTTAAGGTTTATGTTAGTGCTTAGTGTTTAAGGTTTAGTATCTAAGTTAGCATTTAGGATTTAGGGGTTAATGTGTATTGTTTAGGGTTTATGTTAGTGTTCAAGGTCTAATATTTAAAGTTTAGGGTTTATGTTAAGGTTTAGTGTTTAGGTTTTATGGTTTATTGTTTATATTAGTATTTAGGGATTATGGTTTATGTTGGTGTTTATTGTTTATGGTTTAGTGTTTATGTTAGTGTTTATTGTTTATGATTTAATGTTTATGCTAGCATTTATGTTTTATGGGTTAGTGTTTAGGGTAAGGGTTTATGTTAGTGTTTGGGGTTTAATATATATGGTTTAACATTTAGGGTTTAAGGTTTATGTTAGTGTTTATGTTAGCATTTAGTGTTTATGGTTTAACATTTAGGGTTTAAGGTTTTGTGTTTATGATATATCATTTAGGGTTTTGTGTTTATGGATTAGTGTTTATGGTTTAGGGTTATGTTAGTGCTTATGGTTTAACATTTAGGGTTTATGTGTTTTACTGTTTAAGGTTTAATATTTATTGGTCAATGTTTGGGGTTTAGGGTTTAGGATTTAATGTTTAGGGTTTATAGTTTATGGTTTTTTAATGTTTAGGGTTTAAGGTTTAGGGTTTAGTTTTTATGTTAGTATTTAGGGTTTAGGTTTTAAGGTTTACAGTTTAGGTTAGTATTTGTAGAGAGAATGAGAGGAAAGAAAGCGACTTACCGAAAATCAATGGGTAAGTCATTTTACACTAAAACAAGGTCTGTTTTCCATTGACTGTAATTGGTTTTCCGTTGACTTTTTCATTTTCCATGAACCAAACAGCAAAAAGTTATGAAAACGTTTTCAGGAAAACCAATTACAGAAAAACAAACAGACCCTAAGCTGAACATTGAACAAAAATAAAACATCATTGAGAGAAATTATCCCTCTTTTACACGTGTATGGTCGTTGAGAAGCACAGTGGTTAACATCCCTTTGAATTCTCCGTAATGTCTCCTTCAAAAATCTATAAAGTCTAAGTTAATTTACCCTAAAACATCATTAACAAATAATCATTATTCTATATTCTATTACGTGTTTCGAAGCAAAAAAGAATGGCGAAGATTGAATTGATTGTTGTATTGTCGTTTGCCCTAGTTCTTTCAACACATGGAAT
This sequence comes from Hibiscus tridactylites, assembly GCA_958450335.1. Taxonomy (NCBI): domain Eukaryota; kingdom Viridiplantae; phylum Streptophyta; class Magnoliopsida; order Malvales; family Malvaceae; genus Hibiscus; species Hibiscus tridactylites. Next base: position 73,799,666 of record OY288284.1, on the reverse strand, counting down.
CACCGAGTACATCAAAACGGAGGTGAGTTCCGACGGAGATGCTAACAAGGAGACGCCGGCGTCATTGGAAGATGTAGGGCTTACGACTGGTGAGCTTAAAAAGATTGGTTCGGAGATCAAAGAAGCTTTCCAAAAGATTGGAGGCAGTGTGGGTCAGGCACTTTCCCCTGAACAAGAAGATCAGGAAATCAAGGAGGCAGCGGACGGTGGTGCTGCTGGTGCTGCTCCATCAGGGAATTTTGAAGACCTTGTTTCTTCAGTAGTAGCAGAAGCTGATGCTCCTTCATCAGACGACGCTGGTGCTGCTTATGGTCCTTCATCAGACGGTGCCGGTGCTGCTGCTGATGCTGCTGGTGCTGATGCTCCTTCATCAGACGACGCTGGTGCTGTTGGTGGTGCTGGTGCTGGTTCCGATGCTCCTTCATCAGACGACGCTGCCGCTGCTGGTGGTGCTGGTGCTGGTGCCGATGCTCCTTCATCAGACGACGCTGGCGCTGCTGGTGGTGCTGGTGCTGCTGGTGCTGATGCTCCTTCATCAGGCGACGCTGGCGCTGCTCCTTCATCGGGCGACGCTGGCGCTGCTGGTGGTGCTCCTTCATCGGCTGACGCTGGCGCTGCTGGTGGTGCTCCTTCATCGGCTGACGCTGGCGCTGCTGGTGGTGCTCCTTCATCAGGCGACGCTGATGCTGCTGGTGGTGCTGCTTCATCTGATGCCGGTGCTGCTGATGCTGCTTCATCAGGAGAGGGTGAATCAGCAAAATAAAAGCATTTTGTTGAACAAGAAAATCAATAAATATTTCATAATTTAATTAATAAGTGCTTCAACATTGAATTCAATTATTCAATGTGGTTTATTTTTATTTATTATTTCATGTATGATTGATTAGTTTGCCTTGTAATATTTTACGTGAAAATCCATATTTATTTTATTTTCGTATATATATTTTTAAATGTCTGTGATGAGAAAAGAGAAACGAAGATGAGGAGCTAGAGAGAGAAAAGAAAGCAAATGAAAACTGGGAGGAAATGGGGGAGAGAAAAAAACAGGGAATGAGAAGATTGAAATTTATAAAAATAAATGATTAAATCAAATAATGTAATATTTGTCCGACTCGACTTGACTTACCATAAATCGAACTAAATTTTAAGTACATTAAATTCAGCTCAAATTAAACTTATATAGAATACAAGCTAGACTCGAAAATAACACAATCCAAACCCAATATAAACAACCTAATTGCCACCTCTAGATTACCCTCGGCCATTAATTCATTTGTTCATAAATTGAGAAACCGAGAAATTCTTGAAGGATTCTCGGAAAGCTGCTCTTCAACCTCATTTATCTGAAAAATGATGGCCAAATCTTGTTTTCAAGAGCAAATGAACAAAGACACTTGAAGAATTTTTTTCTCCATTTTTTTAAACTTTAACTTTAATTATTTTAAATATTTCAATTAGTTAAATATTTAAAATTTATATCTTAAAATTGTTCCATTTAAAGTTTTTAAAATATAATAAATTTTTTATCTATAATTTTAAATCATAGGAATTTACATTTAAAAAATTCTAAAAAAATCAAATTTTGACGATTTGGTTGAGAGTTGAGACGTTAGTATTAAATTTAAAAAAATAATCAAAAGCTGGGATTCTAGCAGCCTTGAATGTTGATTCAAATAATCAAAAAAATATTTTCTAGTGTTGGCGAACTTTAGTCTGAGATTGTTTTTTTGATATGTTGGTGTGATTATAATGTATTATCTGTTTATTTTTATTAATTCTTTAATAAAGTACACATATCGTACACACATGGTACGAATTCATATATTCATGAGATTGGAAAACGAAAATCTGTTATATTCGACGCGAAATGAATGGTGTTGCGAAAAGCTTGAGAATAAAGGAATTATAAATTCATAAAAAGAAGAATAAAAGAATTAAATTTTAATAGTTTTATTAATTAGATTTGATTTTTTAAGTATGAGAATGAAGGAATTATAAATTCATAAAAAGAAGAATAAAAGAATTAAATTTTAAGTGTATTAAAAATACTAGAACTTAAGTATATATTTTTTTACATATAGAATAGTTCTAATATGGAAAATAAGAAAAGAAAAACCATAGTCTCATTTTATTAAACTAACAAACAATCCAATAATTCATTTGTATGGCCAGCCCACTATATCTCATATAGATTGAACCCAATGGATGATGAATCTACATCCTCAAGTTTTTGTGTGTGGATCACACATTTAAAATAGAGAAAATATTTCGATATAAATTGTAAAATTTAGCAAGTATGTTAATTTTGAAATTTAAGAATCTTATTCAAGGTTTAGGTTTATCATTTTAGTGATTATAATTTAATGTTTTAGGTTTACAATTTAAGTGATTTGTTGATATACTTGTTGCGTAAAAAATAACATATTTACTCTTTAAATCCTAAAATTTAAATTCATAACATTAAAACTTTAAAACCTAAATTCTAATCAACAATTTTGCAAATTAAACATCTAACTAAATTCATAAATTTTAAAACAAAAAGGAGTTGTGTAGTAGACTGCACAATATGTATAAATTTTTTTTTAAAATTTTAGATTTAGACTTAAAATAAACAAGTTGTGTAAAATAAATTTTACACAATTTATGTATAAAAAATAACTCTTTAAAATATAAGCATCCATCATTCTCATGTAGTACTCACCCAAGTAGGGGTATTCAAACGGTTAATTTGGTCAATGACCGAGCCAATACCAAGACTGAATTAACTGAATTTTGTTTGAAAAATTAGTAATTACACCAAACAAATTTTGGTTAATTCAACGTCGGTTTTGAATTAACCAAAGTTTTTTTATTATAAATTTTTGAGTTTGCGTTTATCTTTAGTTATATTAGATTAATTTGAGTATTATTTTTCATTTGGATTAGAAATTAGTTGGATTTTGAAATCGTAATAGCCAATAGGCTTGGGGTTAAAATTTTGTTAGATCTCTTGATATTTTAACATGTTTGGGTTTAAAATATATAATATATTAAATATTTTTATTTTTTTAGTAAATTCGCAGGTTTCGAACTGAAATAACTGATAATCAAATTTGAAAAAATATTAATTGGTCGATTAACAAAACTCACAGTTTAACCAAACTAAATTTCAATTTGATCGATTAATTCAATTTTAACCAAATAAAGAACACACCTACCTCCGCAAGAGTTATAAATACAACAAAATCCATCTCTTGGGTGAGAATAGTATGCACAAGAGAACACGGGCACCATCAATTAAACGGATAAAAATTCTGTCCATTTCCGGTGCCCCTATATATGCCCCAACACTAAAAATATTAAAAAATTAAATTTCAAGCCCAAATTTTAAATTTTAAATCTTAAAATCTACACTCCATATCCTAAACAATACACTATACCCTAAAATTTAACCTTAAACCATAAACCTAATTTTAAGCATGAGACCTAAATAAAAACACCGAAAAGGAGCAGAGTATTTCTATCCCAATTACACATATATTGCTAAGAGGCTAATGGTCGTGGCCTATGCAAAATGCATCAAAATGGAAGCATATGTCCTTTCTGTAACATCTCCGGTACCGATATGTCTTCAGGTGTGGAATGAATGCACACTCTCCACTGTTTCTTCATTGCAATGATGATAAATATGAATTTCAGGGACAGTGGACCTCAAAATTATGTCTTCTGTCATAGAAGCAGTTGAACAGTACTTAATTATGTAGACTTGTATTAAGAAAGAGAAATAAAGAAGAAAACAGATTTACTATAAGCTGAACAATGAACAAGAATCTTTGCAATTAGTATTGAATTTGAACATGTCTACAGACATATATTCTCAAGGGAAAAACTGGGTGTCGTAGTCATAGATTCAAAAGCATGTGACATGTTGGGTCACGGCTAGCTAACAAAAGGGGGAAAGAAAAACCCTAATCCAGTAATGTTAGAACAGGTGGATATAGGGTAGTCCCCCATAGCCATCGCTGGTTGCATTATGTGTTGCACGGTAGAGATGTTGCTCCTAGAGATGGGCACGGGTCGGATTTTTAGCCTACCCGAACTCGACTCGAAACCCTTTGAGTTCGAGTAAAATGTCCATCCCTAGTTGCTCCTCACCTAATGGTGAATTTTGTGGCTAATTGCTTGCACGATTGGGGTGCGTCTAAAGATGAAGTTTAGTGCCAAGTTTGAAGCCACCCTCGGCTAATGCTGGGTGCTCTGATACAAAGATCATATGACTATGGTGGTTTTGTTACACGCAGATTGTTATGTTTGTAATAATATTCAGGAGTGGTTCAAAAATTTAAGCAGTGACGGAGCCACATATAAAAGTTAGGGTTAATTTACTCTAATTGATTTGTTGGGTATAAAGTCATATACAACACTTATGGAGAAATTGGATGATATTGCATTCCAAAAATATTTTTAAATTTATAATAAATCTCAGATTATTTTCGAATCTATAGCACTTTCAACTGTGAATTTTGAACTCATATTACTTACAATCCGTTTTCATAAAAAATATTTAAAAAATCTATCATTAGTCCTTTCAGTATTGTTTTTGTTTTAAAGGATGATACAAAATGCAAATAATTAATATAATTCATACTTGGTACCAAGTATGAAGCTTTTGAGATCTCTAATTGCTTAAACACATTCCAGAAACAAAGAACCCTATGCCTAAAACTCAAATCCCACAAATATAAAGTGAAGAAAATAATAAAAGAATCCAGAAAATTTGTACAAAAAATTAGCTTTATTATTACAGCTAATACGAAAGAGAAAATTACTCTGTTTTTAGATGAGCTTGAAGGGGATAGGCCAAGGGGTGGACCTGGGAACTTCGACCTTGTCTTTGATTCGTTTAATCTTCTTCTCCTTCTTAGGTCTGGCGTTCCCATACGATCCTTTGAATATCTTTTCTTTCTTTGTCTTTTTATCACCCCTACCGCAAAGGGTCGGTGCCGCCTCCGCCATTACCCCACCCGACAAAGCCTGTGCCAGAGGAGGCCACTGCTTCATCGTCGCTCTACTAGCAACCGCGCTGCACCACCGCATCATCGCCATTTCCTCTGCTCACAATCTCACTACCAGGAACGGAGGCTGACAAGTATGAATTATATCAATTATTTGCACTTTGTATTACAAAAATGGCTTTAGCCCAGTGACTTTGCCATGCTGTGCCATCCTCCAATCATGTGACACGTGTCACCACCTGATTGTGGGATTAAAATAAATTTATTAAATTAAATATAAATAATTAAATTTCTCCAATAAGGTGTTGACGTGTCATTACCTAATTAATTTATTTTATTAGATTAAAACTAGGACTAAATTGAAAGAATGTGTAAATAGTAAAGACCAAATGTGTAATTATACCTTTAATTTTTTAGGTGATCATTTTAATAGATTGGTGGTTAAATGTATAGTTTACCCTATAATTTTAACACCTCCCTCCCTGAAAAGGCAACCAGACAAGGACGTTTGTCTGATATCCTTCCCTTTCTTACACATCACAAATTACAGGATCCATAGAAAAGTGTAACAGACTAACAGGAACTTAAACAAACCTTGTCAATGGTGGCTGGTAAGGTAAGATTAGCAATGGGTTTGCAGAAATCACCTTCAAACCCAAAGCATGCAACTCCATCCAAACCGCCATTGCCATCTCCAAGCTCGGCTAACAAAACCAACACTTCCCAGAAACCTGCTTTCTCACGTTCCTTCGGTGTTTATTTCCCTCGATCCTCAGCCCAAGTCCAGCCTCGTCCGCCTGATGTCACCGAGCTCCTCCGCTTGGTGGAGGAATTAAGGGAACGGGAGTCCAGCCTCAAAACAGAGCTTCTAGAGCACAAGCTTTTGAAAGAATCGGCGGCCATTGTTCCCGTGCTGGAAAACGAGATCGTCGTTAAGAATGAAGAGCTGGAACGAGCTTTGGAAGAGGTGGAGAGGTTGAGAAACAGGAACGAGATGTTGAAAACAGAGGTGGAGGAGATGAAGGGGAAGGTTGAAGAAGAAAGGGGGGAGAGGGAGGAGAAAGTGAGGGAAATGGAGGATGAGATAGCGGAGCTGAAGAAAACGGTGTCGGCTTGCTCCGGTCGTGATAGGAAGGCGGAGGTTACGGCGGAGAACGACGAATTGATTTCGTCTTCGCTGCAGTTTCAGGGGTTAGTGGAAGTTAGTGTGAAATCAAATCTGATTAAGAATTTGAAGAGAAATAATATTAACAACAGTAAATGCACGAACGCCATTGTTTTTAGTGCTTTGAATAATGAGAAAGCTGAGAGCTTTCAGTTCAAAAGGGATGAACTCGAAACAGAGAGACCCGGAAACTCGTGGAGTAACTCAGACGAACTCGTTGAGTCGACTAGTGTTAACATCAGATCTCGTGTTCCTCGAGTTCCAAAACCACCTCCGAGACCTTCTCCACCACCACCGCCTCCGGCACAAGTGACAGCGGGCAAGCAAGTCGCACCTCCTCCACCGCCGCCGCCTATGAAGGCTATCGCGCCGCCTGCGAAGGGGATGAGAACAATAGCGACAAAAGTGAGGAGAGTTCCGGAGGTTGTGGAGTTCTATCACTCGCTTATGCGTAGGGACTCAAAAAGAGAGGCCGGTGGCTGTACCGTGTCGGAGGCTTTACCGGCAACCGCCAATACAAGGGATATGATCGGGGAGATCGAGAACCGGTCGGCTTACTTGCTCGCGGTGAGTTTCGAGTTTTAGTTCTTTTTTATTTACGATAATGCCACTGTGACAGCGTGGCTCTCTGAGTCAGTGAAAACTGACTAGTCGTTGAGGAATTCATTGCTTTAGTTTGGTTTATTTATTGTATAGATAAGACAGCATTTACATCCGATGTGGGACATTTAACTAAAAAAATTCAATGAAACAGATAAAGACAGATGTGGAAACACAAGGAGATTTCATAAGGTTTTTGATCAAAGAAGTTGAGAATGCTGCATTTACAGACATTGAGGATGTTGTTCCTTTTGTTAAATGGCTGGACAATGAGCTCTCCTACTTGGTACATCGAATATACTCGTTTCGGACATGTACTCATATCGGACACTTGAATTCGCGTTTTGATGATTAGTGTTTCCGTTGTTGATTGTAGGTGGATGAAAGAGCAGTGCTAAAACATTTTGATTGGCCGGAGCAGAAGGCCGATGCGTTGCGCGAGGCCGCGTTCGGGTATTGTGATCTCAAGAAACTAGAATCCGAGGCGTCATCGTTTCGCGATGTTCCCCGGCAACCTTGTGCTCCGGCTCTGAAAAAGATGCAGGCTTTACTCCAAAAGTATGTAGCTCTTTTTAATCCCCTTTAGCTTTTATTATCAGCTTGTTAAATTTGATCATGGCTGCAGGCTAGAGCATGGCTTTTACAACCTCTCCAGAATGAGAGAATCAGCTTCAAACAGATTCAAAGGGTTCCATATCCCTATGGATTGGATGCTTGAAACTGGAATTGTATGTCAGGTAATTTAAAATATGTTCGATTCATTTAATCGAGTAATTATAAACGTCTCACATTCGAATCCGAATAACGTAATATAATACTCATCATTCTTGGATTCCATGAGTCAATTTTGGATCTGGGAAAGGCAAAATGTATTAGTTTAAGTAGTATTTAGTAGGTGACAAAAAGACTGTTAGATCTTCACTCTTCATTTTCAATGCGGAAGCGTGCATGCCTACACGTGAACTCAAAACACACTTCACATGTTACTCGAATTCGAGTTTGACACGGACCAATAATGCCAATAAATCGTTGCAGATCAAGCTAGCGTCGGTGAAATTAGCGATGAAGTACATGAGACGAGTGTCTGCAGAGCTTGAAGCAGTTGGGGGTGGACCCGAAGAAAAGGAGCTGATTGTTCAAGGAGTTAGATTTGCATTCCGTGTACATCAGGTCAATAATAATTCTCATTGATTTCCACTACTTGAAACAAAAGGCTCTTAATTCCTTGTCTTTGGCTTACACATTTGTCTATTTGTGGCAGTTTGCCGGAGGATTCGATGTCGAAACAATGAAGGCTTTCCAAGAGCTGAGAGACAAAGCCAGATCCTGCCATGTTCAATACCAAAACCAGCAACAGAAATACATCTGCAGGCCTACATCTTGCTGAAATTAGTCTCTGATAGCAGCCTCAGCTTCAGAACCCGAAACCTGAATCCCGGTTTTCGTTGTAAAGCGAGAAAAATAAAACATCCATGTTTGTGAATAGAAAGCCAGCTGCTATATTTATCAACAAATTCAGTTTATTCAAAGTGGAAATGTTTAACTTAAAGAAGGGGGGCCTAATTGTTGCCAACAACTTTGCTTTTCCAAGGAAACTTAGAAAGATTTGGTGTACCAACAGAATTTTTAACTTTGTGTATGTGAAAGTGATTATAATAATGTGTGTTGGGGGAATCTGAAAGCTATAATTGAAACTTAAAGATCAATCTAATTATCTAAACATAAATTGTTTTGGTTAATGGGGTCATTGTTTTGGAGTGAGTTGGAGATAATATTAATGCACAATGATTCTTCTTTAAAAGTTGCAGTTAGGCCACCTGCTAATAAACGGAAATCGTCTAACCTTTAACTATACTTTTTCTGATGTCCCATTTAAAAAAATAAGTTTGTAGATTAAAGTTAAGGTTTATGTTTAGGGTTTAAGGATTAAGGGTATATTTTATCTTTAATGATTTAAGGATTAAAACGTAAAATTTAAAATTATAATTTTTTAATATTTTTAGCGTGGACACAAAAAAGCGAATACTTGAGTCCAAAGGATTTTTATTCCCTGCTAATCTCCCGTTATCCAACCATAATGATTTCTTCTTCATTCTTCCCTTCTAAACTTATATTGCTAACATCTTTGCTAACACTTTTCATTGCACCTTTTGAATTTTTCCCCTTGAGTTTGAGATTAAATTTATTACAATTGAAAAAAAGGGTAATAGTCCAAAATTATAGATTACAATTAAAATGTAGGATTATAGAAGAGTTGGTAATAAGATTAGAGGTAAAAACGATTCAAGTTGAGCTCGAACATCATTAAGTTCAACTCAAATTCGAAATACTCAAAGCTAAATTCGACTTGACTCGCAAGCTTGCGAGCTTAAAACTATTAAGTTTAAATGAAACTCTAGCTGGACTTAAAAGCCCGCAAATTTGAAGTTGTCAAATTCGAAAACAAAAATTGGAGCTCGAGCTCGAATTAAACTCTAATTTGCTAAACTTTATTCCCAAAAACTTATCGGCCATTGTTAACCTAACCATCAATCTCAAACCATGCTTTAAACCTTGAAGTAACATCAAACCCCAAAATTAAATCATAATTAACCAAAATTTATATCCAATACACTGGCGCAAGCGCCTTGATTTTAGAGTTTAGGGACTCAGTTTAGAGTGTAGGGTGTAAGAGTTTAGAATTTAGGGGCACTAGTTAGAATTTAAGGGCTAGGGTTAGGATTTAGAAGTTAGGGTAACATGTTGAGGGTTTAAGTTTTAACCTATAAACCCTAAATTCTAACCATACACCTTAAATTCTATTCTCAATCAATAAATTCTAAACTACTAAACCTAAACCCCTAAACCCTATACCCTAAACTAAATCCCTAAACCCTAAAACTAAGGTGTCTATGGAAACTAAAAGTTTCCACCGACATTGTATCAATAATTATCCAATTAACTAATCTAATATAATATATTATATTTTCAAGTAGCTTGCGAACTTTCCTAGTCGGGTATCAAGTAACTCGTCTCGGCTCGTTAAGAACTCGAATCAAATTCAATTATATTAAATTTTAACCGGATCAAACTTAAGTAGCTTGCGAACTCTCTTGTTTCATTTCGCCCTAATTAAGATTACTCCCAATATTTTACACATGAATGATGGGTTGGTCTCAAAACCAAATCCGAATCCTTAGACATATGCTCTAATATAGGCTTCGTATTCGAGTATTGGACATGAACAATAGGTGGGCTTGATGTCTGATAACAAATGAACGGGCTTCACATATTCTGGAAACAATACAGAAAAAAAAATAGTAAATTGGACTGGAAATTTTTGATGAAATCTACTCGAATTCGCTAGCTTTGTTGGGGCAGACCGGCAGAGAGGAGATGAGTATCCGTTTCTGCTCGGTTTCGAACTTCTTCTCATTTACTTCTACCCAAACTCTCTCCACTCGGAAATCACACGCTTCACTTTCAGTAAAGCCTCCGCTTTTCTCCTCTATCATCGAGCTTCCTCATCTTCCTAGACTTCAACGCCCAATCAGAGCCACGGCTGCCATGGAAGCAGATCAAACCACCGCCGGCGCCGGCAACACCTCCAACCCACCGATGAAACTCCTTTTTGTGGAGATGGGTGTTGGTTACGATCAACATGGGTTCGTCTTCTTCCATCTTCTGCCTTATTTTTTTATTATATAAAACACCCATTTTGTTTTGCTTCTTTGGTTTAATCGATATAAAGAAACATTTTTTCTTTGTTGGTTTTCTGAATTATTTCATGGAATCAGGCAAGATGTTACATCAGCAGCAATGAGGGCATGTAGGGATGCTATTTCTTCCAATTCAATTCCTGCATTTAGGAGAGGTATATGTGTTTGTTGTATATATGGATTGGCTATTCAGCTTTTGTGCAGTAAGATTGAATGATTTTGGTTTTGTTTGCTGTAATTTGCAAAAAAAATATGTACTTGAATAAAAATTCAGCTTATAATGGTTATAACTTGTATGATATACATAGTTCTAGGCATCATGCTGTATTTAAGAACTCTCTCTTGTGAAGTTGTTGTTCTGTTTGATTAAATATGATAAAATTCGTGCAGGATCCATACCGGGGGTCTCGTTTGAGCAAATGAAATTGCTGATCAAGTTAGGAGTTCCTCATTCTCTTCAGCAGTCATTGGATATTGAGAGGGTGAAGTCTGTGTTTCCTTAGTGAGTATCCACACCTCTGGAACTTGGTGCCCCTCGATTTTCAGAATCTTTGTAACATCATTGTTCGTCTTCCGAAATTGCTTGTTGTGGTTTAGGCACATGTCCGTTGTTAGTGTACAACATCTCTAGTTGTTAGTGTATGAAGATATCCGTTGCAATATATTTTTACGAAAGTGTGACCAATATTTTTGCAAGCATGAAGATAAGTAGCTTACATCCCGGTACATTCCTCCATGACATATTTCAGATCAATTTTGTTCATAGTGTGCGTTTATAATGCTCTTTGTCAATTCCGGTACATTCCTTGTTGCATTAGTCCGTATTCTTGAGTTTGAAACTTTACATTTCGGAAATGTCGGGGATCAAACGAGAACATCCATGTAAAATAAACCAGTTACAACTTCTACCGCCTTTTGCAGTATTTATAGAACTCGTAAATGTCTCTCTTGTTTGTTTGTTCTCGTTCTTACTTACCATCGATTCATTGAATGCAGTGGAAAAATCTTGAACGTTGAAGTCGTGGATGGAGGACTAATATGCTCGAGTGGTGTGCTTGTAGAAGAAATGGGAGATAAGAATGATGATTGTTACATAGTCAATGCTGCAGTTTATGTTGGCTATTAGTATTATTCTCATTGTGATCTTGAAAGTTTCGTTCGAGGTCAGCTTTCAGTCTTCACTTTCTTATTGCTCGTGATGCAAAGTCGACTGTTGTTAATTCGTGGACGAGGATTTGTACTCTACATATTGTAGATGTAACAATTACCATTTATCTTTGAAGGGCTATTAATAAGCTGTAGTCTCTGTAATTTTCTTCACATGTTGCTCTTGCTTAATTGCTATTTATATAGGACCTTTTAATTTGCATATTTGTTCATACCATCCTTTTGCTCGAGATGCGGCTGGTTTTGGTCATTCTGGGAGATAGAATCTCACCCACTCATGCCAAGAAATGTTTATATTGACTCATCTTGTATTGGTTCGAATCCTGACATTTACCTTGAGAATGCAATATATATCTACGTGACTAAAAAGAGTAAACAAATCAAGAGTAAAGCAAGTAAATAAAGCTATTTGGGTCGAGGCCCTTGGACGGTTTCAAAGGTAAATATCCCCTAAACCCAGTTAACCCAGATTTTTTTTTGGATAAGTTGTAATTTTATTATCCAAGAAAGCAGTTTAAAAAACTGCAACAAAGAACCTATACAGATCTTGGGCAGCCATCTCCTTAGGGAATTCCCTAAGCATCTGTAAGAACGTTACTTACAGTTGTTGTCCGTATATCTTTGCTTTGAATCCTTATACACACAGTATCCCTAATACAATTCACTAAGCTATTACAATCACGAGCACATCTCCTGAACTTCATATGATTGCGTTCCTTCCGGATGTGGTAAACAAAAAAATTCCAAGCAAGCTTACAAATGATCACAGCCACCTTCTTTCTCCTCAAGTGCACGGAAAGCCAAGCCAACTCAGCTTCCCACTCCAACATGGCTCTATCAATCTCGCAGAGCCCTAAAATAGCTGCCCATATTTGCTTCGAATAGGAACAACCAGAAAAGGGTGATTTCTGGATTCTTGCTCTTCCCCACACAGTAAGCATAAAGTGTCCACATTGAGCTTCATATGTTGAAGTCTATCCAGCATTAGTAGTCGATTTAATATGGTCATCCACATAATCAACTCATGGATTCCGTAGAAGAATGAGAACCACCAGCGGGAGAGCTATTCTTTGCACCAAATCGAATCCGAATAGTGGGAAGCGCTGAACTTTCTCTGTTTTTTTGGTGTTTTGGTTTGCAGTATTATGCCATAAATGTGATGTCTTTCATGATGTACATGGTCTTATTCGATTAATTGTCGTTGTCTAATTAGTACTTGGCATTTATGGATATCTGATGAATGATTTGTTCCAACATTTTACTTGCAAAATGTATATGCTTTGCTTTGGGCTATTTTACTTGGCATTTATGGAAATTTTTATATCTCTTCGCGCTTCGAACATAGATAGTAAGACGGACAAACATATAATCAAAAAAAAATCCCATATCTCACTATGTATGGACTCCTTCTCCTTATTTTTGCATATCTAATGATTCAATTCGTATAGGCTTGATACACACCGTTAGACATCATTCATATTACACACCATTAAAAATTATTTTTTATATATTTTAAATGAATATTAAAATTATCAGAACTCGGTCGATAATTAATTATATTTTTAATATAAAAATTAGTTTTTATTAATAATATAATTCTTTTAGTTTGATACAATAATTATGTGTTGGACCTTTTGTGATCGCGGATTCGACTACTAACTTTAACTATGTAATTTTAATTTCATTTTTTGAAAATAATTTTTTCTGCAAATTAATTTTTCAACTTTATATTTTATTCAATTATGTCCTTTGACTGCGGAATTTTAAATTATTTCTTTTCATCAATTCATTGACTCATTTATAGTTTATACTATCATCAATATTTTTTCCTCAAAATATGTTCTTTAAAATTATTATAATTATATTATGTAATTTTAGATGATAATTAAATTTATTAAATAGCATTAAAAATTTTACTCACATTGTGAAAAATATAAAGATATATATAAGATTTATATTCAATACACTAGCGGTGAAAACTAATTTTTTTTACAAGTGTCTTAGTTTTAGGATTTAGGGATTTAGTTTAGAATTTAGGGGTTTAAGTTTAGATGTTTAGAATTTAGGGCTTTGTGGTTAAGGTTTAGGTTTTAGAGTAATATGATAAGAGATTTAGGTTTTAACCTATAAACTCCTAAATTTTAACTCACATATAAAATACTTTTAGGTTTTAGGGTCTAGAGTTAAAATTTAGAATTTGTGATTTAGGAGGTTAAAGATTTAGGTTTTAGATTTTATACTTTAAATATGAATGGTTTTGTAAATTTTTTACACAATTTGTGTATCATAATATAACTATATATATAATTATATAAATCCATTTAAATTGAAATCAATCAGTACCATAACATAAATATTTAAAATTAAATTTGAACAGAAATTCAAACAACTCGATTGAAAAATATTCAAATAAATTTAAATGATAAAGTATGACTCGTAAACTCGACTAACTTAAAAAATTTAACTCGACTTAATCGAATACTAACCATTACTGACGATTATATCATAATCCGTTTCACAACTGCGTAGACTTGGGAATTTGTCTTTTATATCACTTTATTACATTCTAAAAAAAATTCAACTATATATAACAATAGACAATGATGTTTATGGGATTGCTCCATTTATTAGACACCTAGTTAATGTCTTTAAATTTATATTAGAGAATACTTTGGATAATTGTTCATATTGTTTATATTTTATATTTTTTTTCTTTTATCTACTTTTGTTCAGATTTGAAATAATGGACAATTAAACAACTAATTATTATTTCTGGGTTTATGTTTGGAGGTAATTTTAGTAAATAACTCATGTTGTATATGTATCATCCTTTATCATTTTTAATTAAAAAAAGTATTTACATCTGTTTTGCATTTGTAATGACGTTATCCTTTTATGTTATAAATGTATTTAAAATGTTTATATTTATTTAGATTTTAATACGTTTATTATTTATTTTATATAAATTATTATATGGACCCGACTCACCACGTCATATATGGTCTCATCTACTAAAAATCAACCATCTCATCCTTTTATTTTCAAAGATAATCTTTACCTTTTTACCGTGTAAATAGAGATTGGGTGGTTATTTAAAAGTTAATTATGAATAAATGCTTTATTTGATTAATTATTACAAGCAAACACTGCAATTCAGACAAAAACACAAGTCTCCATCGAGCTTACTCGACTGCCTAATGCTCTCCATCTCTATACATTTTTAACCCATGGAAATTCTAGTCTCGAAAATTGAGAACCTCTTGTCTGTGTTTATTCTCAAAACCATTCTAATTTTATCTAAAGAATCTCCCAATCCGATTCAGAAAATCCCATCTCTTGTGATTTTGACTTCTTGGTGTCATTGAATAGTTCAATGCTGTTTCCTTTCTCCTTGCTACATCCTGGATGTTGTTTCGGTAACATCCACTTCGAAGAAAAAGCCTCCCGAAACTTTTTCTGTTCCAGAAAACATGGAAAGTTAGATTCAACTAAGCATCTGTGATACGGATGTTCATGCCGAGCTAAACGTCTGAGAGTAGCCTGAATTTACTGAAAGTTCTGAGGGTAAGAGTAATGTATCCTACCTTGAATGATCGGCGTTCTCGTAATTCATTAGAAAGAGAACGGAGCCCATTGCTGTCAACTATAATGCAGCTTTCTTCAAGTTTTAGTTTATTAAAAGATGGAACTGGAACAGCTTCTGGTTCCAATTTCGGAACATATTTATAGCTAGCCTCTTCTGCAACAAAATCATTTAGTCTCATTATAATGGTACAAAAATCACTTTAACTAAACATGGTGATTTTCTTCCTTTGATTCCAGAACTGAATGCACGGATTATATTAATCTAACCCCGAGTCTCAGATAATGACTGCTTGCAGCATATATGGGAATGAACAAATATATATAGAACGAACCCAACCTTACCAGCCGAAAAGACTGACAGATATATCTTACCAATGAAATGAATACGTACCCTTTGATTCGAATGTGTCACTGTCATCTAGAGTAGAATCAATTTCCCGAGCTTCAGTCTTGCGGGATTGAGCCAAGGCACACTCATTCTCTGTACGGTCCTCAACATATTCAACGGAAGAGGCATGGATCAGTTCCTTCTTAATGCGCTCTTTATCGACACTTGTGTTTGAATCTTCGTTGGCTACATCAGCATTTCGCACCAGAGACGAGTTAAGTTCTACCTTCGAATCGGTAGGAGATGAAGGGAGCACTTCTTGCATTAGTTCTGTACAGAATTGTTTAACATTAGCTCCCGCTGTCTGCAACTGGTCTTCAACATATTGAAATGTTTCCTAACATCAAAATTATGAGATATTAGCAGCATTGAAAGCTTTATTAAAGTATGTCAAAGCGGAAAACGTGTCGGTATTTAAACCCGTACCTGGCAGACCATATCATCCATCTCCAAGCACATAGCTTCAAACTTCTGATAAATGTTGCCAACCCAAGCTATGCCTTCAGATTTGTCATCCATATTGAGCTCAAACATGTGTTTAACCCACTAGGGTGTTGCATAAACTGCGAAATACCATGATTTAAGAATTATGTAAGAGAAACTAGCCTATCCAAGTAAAGAGAAGACACTTCTCATCAACTAGTATAAACTTTATTTCCGAGACACAGACGCGGCAGCCGGCAACATCATACTTCAAGCAATGCTCATGATCATAGTTCAAGTCCAGGAAGGGGAATAAGGTTTCAGCAAAAACAGGTAGAAAATCAGAACCAACTAGTTAAAGAACATCTAGACAAGTCTCTGAAATTGTGGTCTAGCAATTGAAAGCAGAACTTGTTAAGTACCCATCTCAATTTAACCATCAAAACATCAAAATTTGACCCCCCAAAAGTAAAGAGACAAGCAATAAACAAGCTGTGATTGTCCAAGTCCAAGACAAACAAGTCTTCTTCACAAACTAACTTGAGCCAAAGAAAAAGAATTTACATATCTAAAATAAGAAAAAAGAAGAATATATATATATAATCATGCAGAAGCAGAAATTTTTAAAGAAAAAAAAAAACAGATGATCGACAAGTAGAAAGATTAATAGTAAACTGTTAGGTTATTAAAAGAACCAAAAAAAAACCCCCAAAGGTTAAATTTTTATTCTGGGCACAAACTTGAGGATGAACTCAAAAGAAGAGTAAATTATGAGAGAAAAATTCTACCTTTTTAACAGACTCAGAGGTTTTTCTTTGAGCGTCGAAACCCCAGGAGAAGATGGAAGAGAGAAGATTCTAAATTAAAGCCTTGATCAGTCGGCCACGGTTACAACTTACAATCCAAGCAATTTTTTTTCTTCCATTAATATACATTATTTTAAGAAGTGAGTCAGCCCGAACTCAACTCAATGTAAGTACAACAGAAATACGACGGGCAATAAAAAAAAGGAAAATTATATAAATAGTACCACATGACCTAATCTTCATTTTAGAATAAAATATAAATTTTAAATTATTTGAAAAATTATTTATTTTAATTTTTACATTATGTAATATAATAATATAAAAATATATAAATAGTTATTTTATTAGTTTTTTAATTTCCAAAAAAATAGAAAATTATTTATTATTTTAATTTTTACATAATTTAATATAATATTATGAAAATAAATATATAGTTATTTTATTAATTTCCAAACAAAATGAGAAGAAATTTATTATTTTAACTTTTACCTTATCTAATATAATAAATTTAAAATAAATAATTTTCAAGTAATTTAAAATTTATATTTTACTCTAAATTAGTTTAATAACAAAAAATACTTATTTATTTAGTTTAGTGGTTGCGTGATTTAAGTTAAATATTGTTGTTATAATTTTTTTTTTGATAAATAATGAGGGATCGACATAGGCCTCGTTAAAAACCCTCCTAACCTATTGTTATTATGATTTTTAGTTGTATCACTAACTTAACTTAATGGCTTTGGACAACATCCATTTTACAATGAGTTTTAAATTCGATTTTTTAACAATTATTTTATTTTATTTTGAGGCGATATAATTAATTAAGTTAAATATTTGTTTGTTTGGCTTTAATTGCTACTAATTATTTAGCTCAACGGTTAAGCTTAACTTGTTTATCCCTAATGTCCCTTGTTTGAATCCCACCAACAACAAAGATGGTATTTTATTCCCTTTAATTTTGTTTAACCAATCAGAAGGTACATATATCACCTTTTGGACAAATAAAAACATTAAAAAGTAACATATTGTATGTTGACTAGGAGAGAGAAAATAACATGGAAATTAAAAAATAAAAAAAATCATGTTAGCTTTTTCGTTAATTTTACCATTTTAAAAATGTAACGTTAGGTAATATTTTACCAAAAAATACTTGAGTACCAAAATAGTAACACTGAAATAGATGATTACTATTTATATAGTTTTCCCTAAAAACCATAAAAAATAAAGTATTAAAAAACATGTATGATTTTCTATAAATGAAATCATGTCATTTTATCAAAAAAAAATGATTTTGAAATTTTAACTTTATTTAATTTGGATTCGAATCATTCTCATTGACATTTTAAAATATGGTTTAGTTAATCATATTTTATTTTTTATTATAATAATATTTTATAATAATTATATTTTAATTTAATTATTAATAATTATTTATTCGTTTCTATTTTAAAAATCGGATATCAAACACATTTTCACTATTTCATTTTTTAAACAAATTTTATTTCTATTAACCAAACGAATTTTTCAATTTTTGAAAAAAATGAAAATAAAAATTATTTTATTGGCTTTAGAGGACTCGTGGTTTTTAGGGATAAGGGAAAAAATAGGATCTTAGAATCCTATAATGCCCGACACAATACCCGAAATCATAAATTCCTAAAAGTCTTACCTTAACAGTAAACTCGCCGCACTACTACGACTTGTTTTAAAATTATATTATTTTTTATTCGAACTCGCCTTGATTGTATGACGAAATTATTATAAAGAAATAAAACTCACCATTGTTGTGCGACGAGTTTATTGTAATAGTCATATTATTAAAATTTTAAGATTCTGGATGGTGCGTTGGACATAATATGATCCTGAAGTTCTAATTATGCCCTTATCCCTTGTTTTTAAGGCTTGCAAAACTTCATATCGGGTATATGCTTTCAATAGCTCCATGTTCATTTATGTTGTTATGTATTTATCAGACTCCCTTAATTTATTTTTTTGTCTCAGCTAACTCCTATGAATAAACATCTACTATTCTTCCTTCTTTTTTAAACAAAATTATGGAAAAACGAATTGTTAGGATCTCCGCTTTTTCATCAATTTACTCGTGCTTTTTACTCCCAGATTTTTTTATCTGTGTCCATTATTTTTTACCTTCACGTTAATAATTGTTCCTAAGGTATCATTGTTGAAGATAATTAGTTAAATAGATGTTAAAATCTGTTATTAGTTTGTTAAATTTGTTAGTGTATTGGGTCATTGTTCGTTTAGATTATAAATACCGTAACCCAATTCAAGTAAGGGTAAACTACTGCGGTGGTCACTTATGTTTCCCTTTAGTATAGAGTTGGTCACCGATTTTGAAAAATGATCAGTAAGGTCACTTACGTTTTCGGGGCGTAAACTTTTGATCACCAGCCGTTTAATGCCGTTAAACTTTAACAGTTTTTTGATATGGTAATTGAAAAAATAAGGGTAATCTACTGCAATGGCCCCAAAATTCCTAAAATTTTAGAAAACCCCCAAATTCATAAATTCATAAACCCTTAAATACCTAAATCTCTCAATCTGGTCACTCTTGTCGTCGTTGACAACAATTTCGACGATGGAATGGAGCGTCCTCCCTTCTCCCAAACACGCATGCACCAATCGTCGTCGTTCAATCATCGCTCGTTGCAAATCGATCGAATGATTTTTTCAAATATTTCAACCTTCGTCCGACATTTTGCACGACTCCGATCAATTTTGGGCAGCGGCATGGTAGGGTAAACGATCATGATGGTCCGACGACGGATGTGGTGGGCGGCGGCGTTACAATCGGCGGCAGAATCGACTTAAATCGCAATTTAAGTTTTGGTGAGTTGGAGATTTTGAATATGGGGGTTATTTTGTGAATTTTGAAAATTTAAGAATTTTTTAACTGCCAGGACAGAAATTCGTCAAAATTTAACGGCATTAAATGGTTGGGTGACCAAAAGTTTATGTCCCGAAAACGTAAGTGACCTTACTGGTCGTTTTTCAAAATTAGTGACCAACTCTGTACTGGGGGAAAACATAATTGACCACCACAGTAGTTTACCCTTCAAGTAATTCATTTCCAATAAAATTATATTCACATTTCTAATACCCTCGGTGTTATTTTAGTAACCCTCATCATTTTCATCTTCACCATACACCGGTCACCATTTCCAGTATCGATGTGTGCTTTCTCACATGATATCATTCACCGTCAACGGTCCTGATGCCTTCATTCTTTCTTTCGCTGCTGTCACGCCGTTGATGTCAGTGGCCCAAGATCCTGACGTCGTTCCAACTCCACTATCGATCTTGCGAAGTCTTCACCACCACCTCGATTCGCATTGATGGCTTCGATCTTGTTCGTTTGTCAATCGTTTCTTTAAACCTGGTTTATCGGATCTCTGGAAAATGGTGCGTTGGACTGGTGAGATCTCCTCATTATCTTATTTTTTTTCTTCTGATGAGGTCGTCCGTTCAGTGCATCTCTCTGTTTTCGATTTGAATTTCTCGACGATAGTTACTAGTTGGTTTGATAATTTCTTTGTTCGACATTTTCTTAGCTTTTTTGTTTCAACGATTGCATGTATCTTGTTAATCTTGAATACTTTCTTCATGCTTGAATCTTTGTTGATGATTCAAGTCGGGTGGGATCATTCTTCAAATTGTTGTTTTATTTTTCTTTCATCTACTGATGTTCCGTGGTTTCTTTGCTTTGGATTGAAGTGTTTATAAGTCTGAATTATTAAAAGCTTATGTGACATATGTGAGTTAGTGATCTTCATTTCTTGATGGAAGTATTATTGATAGTTATAGGAGACGAGCTTTAGGTGTTTGTCGAATATCTTGAGAAGTAAAATTTTGCACAAGAGTTGTTCAATATACCACGATGAGTTTTAGGTGTTTTTTTTTGTTATTTCAATAATCCTCATCGTTTTTCATCTTTACCATACACCGGCCACCATCTCCGGCAATGATCTGTAATTTTGTATCATAAGATTACACCATATTATATATATATATATATATATATATATATTACCATCTTAGATAACACGAGAAAAACATCCCTCCCTTTTTGTCCTAACGAAAGATGATAAGTTCAAGGGTAAACTATCTGTTTGACCACCAATCTATTGGGAAAGTTTTAAAATGACCACCATAGAAAAAAACGCGTCATTTGACTACCCAAACTATTAAAATGGGATCAATTTGACCACCGGCCGTTAAGTGGCTAACGGAAGGTGATGTGGCAGTTAAAAAATTAAAGGTATAATTACACATTTGGTCCTTACTATTTACACATTCTTTCAATTTAGTCCTACTTTTAATCTAGGGTTTCGATTTGTCGAATCTATGATAACGATGCTCTTTCTTCGATTCGTTGTTCGTTTGGTTTCTTGTTGAACTTTAATGGTATCGAATTATTCGGATCATCCCAGGTTGTTCAACTTGCTGTTTTCTTTATTGTCTTACTAAGGCTTTCTTTTGTCTACTTCTTGCTGATTATAATTGGAGGGCATTGTTTATTTTTTGGGTCAGGTTCAAAATCATAAATTTATCTCTCCTTAAATAGATTCAACTGTTTCCCTTTGATTTTTCTGGGGATTTCTACTTGTAATGGACGACGGAGAGCTCAATTTTTCGAACCAACAAGTGTTTTCTGGTGGCAATAACATGGGTGATATTCCAAGCAGTTGCTCGATGGACAGTTTTTTCGATGAAATACTCAATGATTCTCATGCATGTACTCACACACACACTTGCAACCCACCTGGCCCTGATAACTCTCATTCACATACATGTTTCCATGTCCATACCAAAATTGTGCCTGCCCCAACTGAAGATGGGGCTGTTGCTGATGACACCGAGGGGTCTAGGGAGAAGAAACTGAAGAAGCGACCTTTGGGTAATCGGGAAGCTGTTAGAAAGTATAGGCAAAAGGTTAAGGCACGAGCAGCCTCGTTGGAAGATGAGGTTGTGAGGTTGAGGACGTTGAACCAGCAGCTGTTGAAGAGATTGCAAGGGCAGGCTTCATTGGAGGCCGAGATTGCAAGACTTAAGTGTTTCTTGTGGATGTTTGAGGAAGAATTGAAGGGGAGATTGGATCGTTTCCTTATCAGAAACCTACAACTAATGTTAACCCGACGAATTTGCCTGGTGCTTGTGTGATGATTCCCTGCAATGACTTGATGTATTGCCTTCACCCGAGGGTCGAAGGTAATTCTGGAGAAGCTGCAGCACTGAACGGACAGGGGTTTGATGGGTGTGAAATTGGTGATATTCAGTGTTTGGAAAATCAAAACTCTGGAGCAAAGGAGCTTCCTAGCAGTGGGTTTGGAAGTATGGGGTCCAATGGCAATTCTTCTGGCACAAAAAGGAGGAAAGGTAATTTTAGGAGTTCATTCTCATAATTTCTTGATATAATTAATGTATGATATGATTTATCCAAGCTTTATTCTCTCACCTTTCTGTAACACCACCTGATTAATTTATTAAATTAAATATAAATAATTAAATTCCTCCAATAAGGTGTTGACACGTGTCACTACCTAATTAATTTATTTTATTAGATTAAAAGTAGGACTAAATTGAAAGAATGTGTAAATAGTAAAGACCAAATGTGTAATTATACCTTTAATTTTTTAACTGCCACGTCACCTTCCGTTAGCCACTTAACGGCCAGTGGTCAAATTGATCCCATTTTAATAGTTTGGGTAGTCAAATGACGCGTTTTTTTCTATGGTGGTCATTTTAAAACTTTCCCAATAGATTGGTGGTCAAACAAATAGTTTACCCTAAGTTCAAATTACATTTCTAACGGTTACATGACTTACATCACGTTTTTCCCCTGTCCAAATGGATGGTTTTGCTTATTTTCGTGAAGGACCAAAATGTCATTTCACAGACTGCCAACACAGTTCAGTTCATTAGTGAGTTTATAAATAAACCAATGTTAGCACTGCGCACCTAAAAACCTAGCTCCCCCGCACTGTTTCACTTCCTTTAAGCCCTCTCAACAATGGCCGCCACCGCCGCCGCCGCTACTTCCTTCAAGTCCTCAGCTCCATCTGTACCGTCGATTCCTTCATCGACCAAATCCACGGTCCTCAAACCACGCTTCGCCTCGTCGTCGTTTCGCTCGCCGATTCCGACATCACTGAGCGCTCATTTTGTCTCTAGAAAGAACAGCGCCATCGCTGCCAAGATGACCGCTGCTCCTTCTACCGTTCCTCCGATGACGTCGCTTGACTTCAATACCTCCGTTTTCCAGAAGGAAAAGATCTCTCTTGCCGGTCACGAGGAGGTTAGCTGATGAATTATCAACTCATTTCATTTCTTCTTTCTTGCATTTCTTTTTTATTTTTTTTTTCTGCTGATTAATTTTACATGTATATTGATTGATTTGGGCAATTGGCAGTTCATAGTGAGAGGAGGGCGACATCTGTTCCCTTTGTTGGATGATGCTTTCAAAGGAATCAAGCAGATTGGAGTCATTGGTTGGGGTTCTCAGGTTACAATTTTACAAAATGTCTCCTTTTTTCTGTTAAATAAAAGCAAAAAATCAACTTTTCCCACCATTTAGTTTAGATTAGATTACTTTTAACTAAAATTTTACATTTTATTACATGATTATTAAAGGGTTTTAGTTGTCAACACGATATGCCCAAAATTCCTTGTTTTGTACCGTTGGTTTTATTCATTCAATTAGAAGTGAGTATTCGATCGAGTTAGATAAGTCTAATTTCATATCAAATTTTTTTGACTCAAGTTGCGTTTGTGAAGTTTGAGTCTAGTTATTTGGATTGCTGTTCAAATTTAATTATAAATATTTATAATGTTATGGTACTTTTTGGTTTTGATTTAAACAGTTTTCTATAATCATAGTTGAGTGACTTTGACCTGAGTCGAACTTGAAAATCAATCCATTACTGAAAATTTATTTGATTTTTTTTGACTCGAGTTTATGAAATTAAGATTTGAGTCAATTCAAGTTGATTTTTTTTTGCTCAAATTGAGAATTTTGGTTTTTTAGTTGAGTTGAATTTTGCTCACCCCTAGCTTCAATATTGAGTTTGATTTACCTCATCTCCATTAATGTGGTTTGAAATATGGTTTTTAGGGACCAGCTCAAGCACAGAATCTGAGGGATTCTCTTGCAGAGGCAAAATCTGATATTGTTGTGAAGGTAAGCTCCAATCTAGTTCTTTTTGTTTAAGAACAATTAAGAAATTTGAACTCACCGCGTGCCTTTTGCATTTGATGATTGA
Organism: Hibiscus tridactylites; assembly: GCA_958450335.1. NCBI lineage: Eukaryota > Viridiplantae > Streptophyta > Magnoliopsida > Malvales > Malvaceae > Hibiscus > Hibiscus tridactylites. The sequence goes on along the minus strand of OY288284.1, from coordinate 73,775,560 downwards.
TAATTGATTTGACTTAATGTACTGTAATTTGATGATTTGGTAACAGATTGGCTTAAGGAAGGGCTCTCGCTCTTTTGCTGAAGCCCGTGCTGCAGGATTCACTGAAGAGAATGGAACTTTGGGGGATATCTATGGAACTATTGCTGGAAGTGATCTCGTGTTATTGTTGATTTCCGATTCAGCACAGGTTGTTAGGTTTCTCACATGTTTTCCTTTTCATGCATTATAAAAGTTTAGCCATTTGTTATGGTTATTGTTGATTAATTGTATATGCTGTATGACCATACAAGACATCTTCCTGAGATCAGATATACGATTCACATGGAAATTGTTTCCAAAACTATTAGGTTGATTGTGATGACCGGAAAATGCCAACACCTACATGCACTATGATTCATATGATCGACACTTTCTGTTTTGTTCTTCGGATGCATTACTAATTAAATTTCTGTTGTAGGCGGATAATTATGAAAAGGTCTTCTCCCACATGAAGCCAAATAGCATCCTTGGACTTTCCCATGGATTTCTTCTCGGTCATTTGCAATCAATGGGGCTTGATTTTCCTAAGAACATCAGTGTAATTGCTGTCTGTCCCAAGGGTATGGGGCCTTCCGTGAGGAGACTCTATGTTCAGGGAAAAGAGATAAATGGTGCAGGAATTAATGCTAGTTTTGCTGTCCACCAGGTTCTTTATCTCTCTATTCCTGTATTCCACTTATTAGTTTGAATAAATGTCAAAACTAAACCTTATCGAAAAAGTCATACTAAATGATAAATGTCTAATTTGGAGCAGGATGTTGATGGTAGAGCTACAGATGTGGCCTTAGGATGGTCAGTTGCCCTTGGTTCTCCTTTTACATTTGCCACCACATTAGAGCAGGAGTACAAGAGTGACATTTTCGGGGAGAGGGGTGCGCTGAATTGTTTTTGTTTTTTCTGCCATGCGTGTTTGGTATCATTTTGAACTCACAAGCTCATCACTGTTGCTGCTTTCTGTAGGCATCTTGCTAGGTGCTGTTCATGGAGTTGTGGAATGCTTGTTTAGAAGGTATGTTGAGAGTGGAATGGATGAAGAATTGGCTTACAAAAATACCGTGGAGTGCATAACAGGAATCGTATCAAAGACTATTTCAACAAAGGTGATATCTGTTGCTTGCTCTGCCCTCTCCTTTCTTTGGAGTTCTTACTAATAGATCCCTATTGTGGTCTGCTTTTGTGTTTGTTTCCTTAGGGTATGCTAGCTGTATACAACTCACTGCCTGAGGACAAGAAAAAGCGGTTTGAGGAAGCTTACAGTGCTTCATATTATCCCTGCATGGAAATCCTATACGAGTGTTATGAGGATGTTGCAAGTGGAAGTGAGATTCGCAGTGTTGTTTTGGCTGGGCGTCGGTTCTATGTATGTTTGGAATGCTCTATCCGTGTTTGTCTCAGTTTGCTTGTGATAGATTCTCATTCATGAATCTTTTATTGCTCAATGTTGGTTCTCAGGAAAAGGAGGGCCTGCCTGCTTTCCCAATGGGTAAAATTGATCAGACACGGATGTGGAAAGTCGGCGAGCGTGTACGAGCAACCAGATCAAAAGATGATTTAGGTCCACTGTGCCCATTCACTTCTGGGGTTTTTGTAGCACTCATGATGGCACAGGTAATCATTTAAATTATAAATTTTGGACAAGAATAATTGAATGTAGTTCTGGTCTTTGTGACAAAGTGCATCTTCCAAGAGTTTTGTTTCGTTTTCCTTCTCATCATCCAGATTGAGATCTTGAGAAAGAAAGGACACTCGTACTCGGAAATCATCAATGAAAGTGTGATTGAAGCTGTTGATTCCTTGAACCCCTTCATGCATGCTCGAGGGGTGTCATTCATGGTTGATAATTGTTCCACAACTGCACGACTGGGATCGAGGAAGTGGGCTCCACGTTTCGATTACATCCTAACTCAGCAGGCATTCGTGGCGGTGGATGCAGGCGCTCCCATCAACCAGGACCTGATAAGCAACTTCTTTACTGATCCTGTTCATGAAGCTATTGAAGCCTGCGCACAGCTGAGACCAACTGTTGATATATCAGTGCCCCCAGATGCCGATTTTGTTCGTCCCGAGTTGCGCCAATCTAATTAGAGTCGAAGAGTGGAAGCTTTTTTATCGAGCAGGCTTTTCTTAATAGTAAAAACTTATATAGTAAAACCTTATCTTAGTTGATGTTTGATCTAGAAAATATTCTGAAGGTGAATTTAAAGTTGGGTGCTTATCTGCAATTAGTAAGCATGACCTAGCGCGTTCAGTATTGATAGTTTAATGAGATTGGTTGGCTTGATGTTAAATTTTCAAACGTACAAGAAAAAAAATCACTTTTATTGTAAGGGGCTATAATGAACTTTTAGGTATAGTTTAGGATTAAAATGTTCATTTTTATAGTGGAGAGATAAAAATGAACTTCTAGATATATAGTACAGGGACTTCTACTCTATTTAACCTAGAATTAGGGATGGCCAAATAATCCAAACCACCTATTGGTGTGCCTCGATCCGATTTGGTTAGATTTTTAGTCTTGAATTTGAGGATTGGGGCGGGATTAGGGATGAGCATTTCACCTGAGTTCGACAGGTTTTGACTTGACCTGGTCCGATCGCGTTGAGCATTTTTGTGAAAATATCGGGGTCGAGTTTAAGGATGGCAAATGGGTATAGTTTCACGGATTTTGCATCGCACCCGCCCTAGTTGGGTGGAGATGGGTATGAGTTTGGTGGGTAGTGGGCGAGTGTGGATGTAAAAGGTCATATCCGCCGCGGGTAGTGGGTAGGTGGTGGATTTAAGACCTTACCTGCCCCACACCCGTCTTCCCCGTATGCTACCTGCCATATTATGTGGCTTTGAAGATATCTGATTCAATATAAAATGTGGTTAAATTTCAAGTTTATTGCTTTAATTCTTTGCACTGTCTTACCCTCAGATCTCTCACATAATAACTAATTTACACCGGTGTAAATTAGTCATAGTTAGCTATAGTTTAGTAGAGCTTACACCGGTGTAAGTTAGTTATACCACATTACAAGTTAATAGTGGGGGTGTTCATATTCGGGTACCCGGATTTTCGGGTACCCTAAATTTCGGGTACCCGGAATTTTCGAGTATATAAAAGTCGGCCCGTGACCCGACCCATAAGAACCGGGTACCCGGTTTATTTTTTTATATTTTTTAAATCTATTTTTTTAAATACATAAGAAACACATAAAATTTCATGATGTATATTTCAAACACTAAAATTATTGATTTGTGGTTAGTTTTAAGAGAGAAATATTTGGATATATATGTATATATATTAAAGTTTATCGACAAAATAAGGTATTAAAAATATTAATCTCGATCATGATTTTTTTCGACTCTAATATTAACAAATTAATATAAATATTTTTGAAAAGTTCTAAACTTAAAAGTATATAACACAAGTATAAAAAGAAGTTAGGAGTTTAAAATTAATTTTTAAGGAAAAATAATAATAAACATAAAATGAAAATAGAATTTAAAATATAAAATATATAAATATTAAAATTAGCGGGTCGGTCGGGTACTCGGTTATAAAAATTTTTTTGCCCTGACCCGGCCCGAAAAAATCGGGTACTTTAATATAAATACCCAGTAAAATTAAATCGGGTCGGCTGGTCGGGTAGTTCGAGCCGGGTATTTTTGAACACCCCTAATTAATAGTGTTAGGGTCAAAGGCGTTTTAAATGACGAAAGAAAACTTTAGGGGCACATTAAACGCATCCAAAGTTCAGGCACCACATTGAACTTTTCGTCAAAGTACAAGGGGCATTGGTGCTATTATCCCTTCATGTTTTATGTGTTATGATTGCTGCCAGCCGGGCGAGTAGGCGTGTATAGGCAGGTATAGGCGGATACATGCGAGTACGAGATGAGTAATGGGTATCCAATTGGGTAATGGGTGTGGAGATGAATTTAAGAATATACCCACGTGGGCGGGTGTGGATTTGAAAATTATGCCCGCCGTGGGTGGTGGGTAGGTGGTAGATATGAAAATTTTAGGTGGGTATGTGGATGGGGGGGGGGGGGGTATCCGCACCCGCCTCGCCCATTTGCCATCCCTAGTCGAGTCGGGTCGAATTTTTGTTAGGAGTGAGGTCGGGTCAAATTTGGGTTTAGGGCGAAAAAATTTGACCCGATTCGGGACTAATAGTGTACTTTTCTCCTAAATTTTTAGAAATTTATAATAATATCTCTCTTTATATAATTTTTTATAATTAGGTCCTTAAATTTAATTTTTTTATTTACAATAGTCTTTTAATTTTTTATTTTTTACAATTTAGTCTCTTAAAATTATTTTCTTACAATTAGGTCCTTAAAATTATTATTATTTCTATAGGTCGGGTCGGGATCGACTTTAGTGTATTTATTTTCGTGTCGTGTCGTGTTTTTTAAAGAATGAGGTCGGGTCGAGTTCGATTTTAATGTTATTATTTTCGGGTTAGATTTGGGTGGGCCAAAAACCCGACCTGACCCGTGCCCATCCCTAGGCGGGATTGGGTATCTGCTAGAAATTCCTTTTCTCGATATATATTTAAATATATATTTATTATATTTATAAAAATACCACTATATATAAACACTTTAATGGTTGTTAAGCTAATTTATTTTGTTTGTGCTTATCGTAAATTATTTTAGATGATGTTCAAGTTTTGACATATCTGATTTTGATTACCAATAATTCAAGTTTATTTTTTAAATATGTAATTTTTTGTGTGTGTAATTTAAAATTAGTTTTTATTTTATTTTTATATAGGTTTAAAGTCGTTTGAAACTAAAATTTGTGGTCGTTGGATTGATCGGATCTAAGTTTTATCGTTTTTGGAAATTAATTTTTTTTTAAATTTTTTGAGTTGGGTCGAGATCGGGTTTAGAATTACATCATCCTTTACTATTAGGACCACTCCACAAGTTTAATAAATTTTAAATTCTAAACACATAAATTCTAAATTTTAAATATAACTTTTAAATCTTAAAATTCACATATTATATAAATAAAAGTCAAATTTACACAATTTTATATCAAAATGTTTTTTTTTCGTTAATCGGTACCACACAATTTTGCGAGTGAAAAGGGGTTAAACGCGATACCAACTTCGATCTAAAATGTTAGCATGGAGCTTTTTAACCACCTGATCCATCGGGTTTTTGGCCCAAACCCAAATTTTTAAAGAGTATAATAAGTACCGTGTAGTTAGTTATATTAGAAAATCAACTTTCAAACCAATAAATATCGAATGCATTGGTAAGACTAGGGGTGTAAATGAACAGAGCGTTCAACGAATTGTTCGTGAATCGTTCGTATAACGTTCGTTTATGTTCGTTTATTAAGCTAAATAAACGAGTATGAACAACAATTTTATGTTCGTTTAATAAACGAACGAACACGAACATAGGTGTGTTCGGCTCGTTTATGTTCACGAACAAACTCGTTTATGTTCGTTTAGAAGCTCATTTATAGACTCGTTTATGTTCGTTTAAAGGCTCATTTATGTTCGTTTATAAGCCCATTTATGTTCGTTTATTAGCTCGTTTATGTTCGTTTATAAAGTTTAAAGTAGGGGTGTAAGACAGTGTAAAGAACTGATTTACACCGGTGTAAGACAATGTTGATTGTTTAGTAAATTAAAGAACTGATTTACACCGGTGTAAAACAATGTTGATTGTTTAGTAAATTGAAGACCTGTTTTACACCGGTGTAAGTTGCATTTCTTTCAATTTCCATTTTTTTCTTTCTTCAAATCACGAGTTCCATTTATTTTAAATCTCATAAATCAAAATCAATCAAAATATGAAAATATGTAATATTTAGTCTAAAAATGTGTGTAAAATTATAAACATTAAATTTAAAAATTTTATTAAACTAAGTAATAAATTTGGATTTGAATATCTAGATATAAACCATATTATAATTTATAAACACTTGTCTCCTTTAAAAATAACACATTTATAAACACTTGTCTCCTTTAAAAATAACCCATAGTTCAAAGTATATAAACCATATAATAACCCTAATCACCCTTTTCCCTAATTTTTACAGCCGCATCCCTTTGAAAATAAACATTCGTCTCCTCGCCCATTCTTCTTATCAACCTCCGACCACTGGACTTTTGGTTCTCCCTTGCGCCACCGTTCGCCGTCATCCTCTCCATTCACCGCCACCAACCATTCGAATCTTTGTACCGCCTTTCTTTTATCTTCTTTGTCAATCTCTTCCGTTCGCCGCCACCAACCATTCGAATCTTTGTGCCGCCTTCCTTTCATCTTCTTTGCCAATCTTTTCCGTCTGCCGCCACCAACCATTCGAGTCTTTGTGCCGCCTTCCTTTCATCTTCTTTGCCAATCTCTTTCGTTTGTGTGTGTATTGGGTGAGTATCACTATCAAATTCATATTTATATTTTTAATCGGTGCTTGTGTTTTTAATCAGTGCTTATATTTTTAATGGTATAAGCCTATTGGTTGTTTTCCTTTTATTTTCAAAGGATATATCTTGTTATTTGTTATATTGATTGCATTGGTTATATATATGGAGTTGAATTGGAGTATTTTATAGTTTTAGAATTCTCAAAATTAACCTGCTTGTGTATTTGAATTCTCAAAATTTGTTGCTTTGTTATATATATATATATGGAGTTGAATTGGAGACTTGGAGTATTTTATAGTTTTAGAGTTATTTTTGGTATTTTACGTTTACAGTAGAGTTTAAGATCATATTTTGGTTTTTTATGTCTTATTATGTTTTGTTGTAAGCTGCATTGATTTGTTCCCTATTTTAGTGTAAAATTTTTTATTAGTCTTATGTAAACTAGGAGTCTGCATAAACTAATGTACTCAGTCTTTTGTAGGAGATTAATGATGCATTCGAATTTGTATTTTGTTGCAGCTTAGTTTCGTCTTGGATTCAATATAGTTTCATCTTCAAGTCAAAAATTTGTTACAACTCTTGATAAATTTTTGAAAGGTATGCGAAAGAGTTTTTTATTTGTATATTTTAGTAATATGTATATCCTCCTATAAGATCCGACATTCCGACTCTTTTTGACAGTCTTTCCAAAATGGTGTTCGGGGAGGTCGCAAAGAGTTCGGGGGTGACATTTTCAGAACTTTATTTATGATATATTATTCTCTTTTATCTTGTTTAAGCAATATGTATTATTGCTTTTATAGAACTTGTTTATCATACTTGATGTTATTCATTAATAATGATTTGATTTCAAAGGTATTTATTTTTATAACATTTTTGCATTAAGTTACTTCATTTCTTCTAAAGCTGTTCTATTTGTTAGCTTTTTGCAGTTTCTAAAATTAAAATAATGTTAAACACTTGTTGTGTTACAACTAGCTTTCCTTTCTAAAAATGTCTTTTCATTCAAGGTTTATTTGGCTGTAATTAAATCCTAATGAAGTCTAGAATTCTTGTATTGTGATTGTTGGTAACTCTTTGTGAGGAAAACTGAATTTTTTATCTTTTATTTTGCTGTATCTTTTTAGTGGCTTGTGAAAGTAAATAGGATTATTGCAAATCTAGTTTGCATATCAGAAGTATAGAACATAATTTTGTGTGCATGAATGGATCTTTTGTGATTGTGATATTGCTACTAACTCTTGATATACTATGATATCAGCTATGATTTTTTAAGTAAGCGGAGGAACGAGAGCCTAAGGAACAAAGACCCAAAGCAAAGAAAAAATCGGCTATGATACTTCCACATATTCTTGGATGAAAATGTTTGTGGATGTTTCTTTTATTTTTTGTTATTTTTGTGGATGTTTTAGGATGAAAATACTTGTGAATGTTTTTAACAATTTGAATTTTTATGCTTTTATTTTGTTGTTGTGGTACGTTATATAAGTTAATGGTGAAGTTTATGTTGGTTTTATTTTATTATATTTTATTTATGTTTGTTTAGTTAAAATTCTAGAAAACATAAATAAACATGTTCGCGAACGCTAAATGAACATGTTCGCGAACGCTAAACGGACAAGTTGACGAACGCTAAACGGACAAGTTGACGAACATATATAAACAATCATGTTCGTGAACGCTAAATGAACATGTTCGTGAACGTTAAACGAACAAATTGGCGAACATTGAAACGAACATGTTCGTGAACATTAAACGAACCGAGCCCGAACGCACCAAAAAATAAACGAACCGAGCTTGAACATACCATTAAAAATTTAAACGAACACGAACCGAGTTCGGACACCTTTAAAAATAAATAAACGAACACGGACATACCCTTATTCGTTCAAGCTCGGTTCGTTTACACCCCTAGGTAAGACACATTACACTTCTCAAAAGAGAATACAAGTTTAATTTTCGAAAATAACATTATTGGGAGGGACAGCCTCGCACTCTAAACGTAGACCGTAAAACTGACATACATATTACCAAAAAAAAAATCAACTTTCAACAATAAAAACCAAAAAATCATTTCGTACATACAAATTTATATATCATCAATATATCAAATAAAAACAACAATTCAAATTTCATAAAAGATGAAGGTCATTTCAAAGTTTTCTATTAAAAAATATCATTTCAAAGTTTCATCGCTGGCATATATACCAACAATAAATTGATTCGTGAGACCAGACACTAAATTTCTTAAGTAAAGTTGTAATTTAAATATTATATTGTAAATTGAACAAAATAAGTTAAGAGAGACACTCTAATAATGAATATCTAAAATACTTTATATGAATTAACCAGTGAATTTTTTTATATTAATAATTATATAAAAATTATTATATATGAATAGGGATGACCATTTCACTCATACTCGATGGGTTCTGACCTGATCTGATCTTATAGGGTCGGATTTTTAAAGAAAATTTTGGGTTCGGGTCTGTTTTTTTAGGATAAAGTTGGGTCGGGTTTGGGTGTAAGGTGAAAAATACCCTACCAGACCCGGCCCAAAATAATAGTTTAATTTTATTCTAAATATTTAGGTATAATTGTTACAATGCCTTATGTTTTTCATATATATATTTCAATCATCTCTTTATTTTGTCTAATAAAAATGGATTAATTATTATAATGCTTTCACCATATTTGTATTTTTTTTCAATTAGCTCTTTATTTTATCGAATAATAATGAAAATTGATATTTTTTACTTATGTTGGGTCGGGTCAGGTTCTTTTTTTACTCTGAAATTTGGGTTCGAGTTCAGGCCGAGTGAGACATCATAAAATGTCGAGTCGAGTTTGGATGGATGCGTTAAATTTTTGGGTCAGGTGTAAATCGACCAAAAATCCGATCCAACCCAACTCATGGCCATCCCTATATAATGAACTCAAGAAGTGGTCCAGTCGAAAAGCGGATGACGTTCATACTAAGAGATCCATGTTCAAAATGCTTTATCTACAAGGTGTGTATATTGTTAAAGAGTTAAGAGTATATATGAATATATATTACCTTGTAATTATCTTATTAAAAAAATATTATATATAAAACCTGACACACAAACTCAATGCATAGTTCTAAGGACACCCCTGATTATATTCCTGGTTTCATTGCTTAATTGGGTAAATTTTAAAAAAGTAAAAGTTACAGATGAAGACAAAAACATGATCAACTTGAAAAAGAAATCCACCCAAAGATCTATACATGAATAAATTAATCAATATATTAAGAAACCATCATTTTTCCCCGACTTTAATTCTAGTGCCGATGGATAAATCATAATCGTAATAATTTTTAGAGCTGAAAACCATGTAAATTTCCTTCTCTCACTATCTAATTTCATCCGATTGTCATTAATATTTAGGGATTTTTAGGATATATTAACAGTAGAAAATTATTTATTATATAAATAATATTTATTTTTTATTCATAATATATGATTTTATTGAAGAAAAATTATACAATAAAATATCAAACATTTTTAATTTTAGTGAAAAGAAAAAAGAGTACAAACACAACAATTTACTAACAAAATTTGAACAGATACACAACACTTCCATTAACACTTAACGCCATAAAATTTGAGTTATAAAATAAAAAATCGAATAACTCGAAATTTTTCGTGATTAAAAGATTAATTTTTAAATTTGAGTCGAGATATTTGTATTAGAATTAACTAGTACTATAACATTATAAATGTTTACGATTAAATTTGAATATAAACTCAAACAACTCGACACAACTAAAAAATTCAAATAAAATCTAAGTTATAAAATAAAACTTATAAATTTAATTTTTTATTAGAATCGATCGAATGTTCACCCTTACTACATATCTTAACTCTCTTTATATCATATTATTAGAGTTAGCCGCTATCTTTTCCATCTTCTTCACGATCGTTCCCTTTACTTTTTCTTCTTTTTTACGCTGCCCACAACAACCGTCGATGGTTTTTGTTAGCTTTTTTTTTAGTTCTCGATAAAAAAAAATTATTTTAAATTGTTTCTTTTCGCATATTTTATTGTGTTTGATTTGCTTTTGTAGCATAATTTTTTATGCCTTGTGGTATGTTTTATGTCTCTCATATGACAAAATTTTCTTTATCATTGTAGTAGTTTGATGTTTGTATAACGATCATCATGACGTACGTCTTTAATTATGAAGGTCGGCCGTCTCGTATGATTAAGTTTCTTTTATAATAGTTTATCGATATTTTCATAATTAGTAGTAGAATAATTTTCAGGATTAATTTTGTTGATCATTTAACATATTTCACTATTTAAGCGTCTAGTTAATTTTAGTTGTTGAATTTCTTGTACCGACGAATCGACGACTAACATAGCATTATCATAAATATATATGTGTGTTATGATGATGAAAATAATTCAAATGAAAATGATGGCAATATTGGATTGGCAAATGTACAATAATTGTGATTATAAAGCAATTAATTAAATAAACTATATGTTAGTGTCAATGGAGAAAAAGGAGAAATTGTAGGGGAAAAAAGAAGAACAAAAGCACCTTCATAGAGGGCCCATAACATGTCTCCTCAGTTAGACCCCAAAGGTCATCTTTCTCTCCACTGCACCATTTTTTCTTCATCATTTGTTGGCAAAGATACCCAAAGAGTTGATTTGGAAACAAATATCGATTCTGGTTAATCATGTCTGGTGATCTAGCCAAAGATTCCGGCGGAGGGTCGTCGCGATCCTCCGATCAGCCGGATGCTCCTTTGAGCAGGTACGAGTCGCAGAAGCGTCGAGACTGGAACACTTTCGGGCAGTATTTGAAGAACCAGAGGCCACCGGTTGCGATATCGCAGTGCAACTGCAACCACGTCCTCGATTTTCTTCGGTATCTTGATCAGTTCGGGAAGACTAAGGTTCACGTTAATGGATGTGTCTTTTTCGGACAACCTGACCCGCCTGCTCCATGTACTTGTCCGGTGAGGCAAGCTTGGGGAAGCCTCGATGCACTGATCGGACGACTAAGAGCCGCTTACGAAGAACACGGCGGGTCACAGGAGAACAACCCTTTCGGGAGCGGAGCGATTCGGGTTTTCTTGCGTGAAGTGAAGGAGTGTCAAGCTAAGGCCAGAGGGATTCCATATAAGAAGAAGAAGAAGAAAAAGAAGATTCAAATCAAACCCAACGTGAACGATGAGGGCTTTTCTGGTAATTCTTAACCTCCTCCATTGCCATGATTACTATTACTATTATCATTATTGACTTCATAACTTACGATAAAATATTAGTATATAAACATAAACAGATGTTATCTTATAACCACTTAATACTATTTTAAAAAATAAATTTTATCGTGAAAAATAAACCCTAAATTCATCGTCGAGAAAACCCTAATTTTAACCCTCATGTTCTAGTCTTTAGAAGTGTGGTAAGTAATTTTACCTCAAGAAACTTTTTTACCATCTCCTACCATTATGTCCCATAGTTTGAAGGATGATTTTTTTGTAATCTCTTAATTATTTTTTTCACTTCTTTACCTTTTCCCTGTTTTATGGGTTCTTTTTTTATTCTGTTGGATTTTATGCCCCCCATGTATCAATGTCTAGCATGATCCTAACCCATATATATCATACTTCTTATGTGAAATTTACATATACTATTTCGATTTGGAAGTTAAAACTAAAATTCAAGTTTTTATTGTAATTAGCTTCAAGATTTTCTAGTACATGGTGTGGTCCAAAGTTATTTTACATATTAATCTTCTTGTGGTGGAACCAATTGTTATGAATATAATAAGATACACTAATTTGGTTAACAAAATAAATGGAACGCATGGCGAAAGGTTGTTCCGGGTGTGATTAAAGTAATGGTTGTTATTACAATTGTTCGGATTAATCAGAGCGAAGCTCTGGAAAATACAAAGAGTAATAAATAATAATTGTTATTATAATTTGACAATTGGAACTTAAAAAATAAAATATTTTAAGATTTAGATAGTATTCAAATTTATGTATTATGATTATTGTTTGATGTTGATTTAAAGTTTCTATGAATATTAATTCCTGAAATTTGAAAATACATTACTTACATGGATAATTGATTTAGATGTTCGAATATGTTATTTGGATTCACTTTAGTTTTGAAGTTTTTGAATTTAGATATCTCAAATTGAAGACTGTATTTATTTATTTGTAAAATACAATTTTTTAGATTAAACTAAACATCATAAATTTTGATATTTAGTACATTAGTCATTAGTCATGGGTTTTAGACAAATCGTAGATGACTTATAATTTAAATATTATTCATTAGCCATGAGTTTTAGACTTACTAGATGACTTATAATTTTAAAATTTAATTGTTATATAGAGAAGATTTAAATTTATAAATTCAAATATCTAAAGAACAATGATATAATGATTTAAATATTATTTATTAGTCACAGGTTTTAGACTTACTAAATAACTTATGATTTTAAAATTTGATTGTTCAAAATTTGAATTTAATTAGACAAATCGTATAGTTTTGATTGATTGAACATTTGGACTGTCGCCTGTCGATGTTTGAAATTTGATTGATGAAACGATATATATTATCTTGGATTAACAACACATAAATTCAAATGGTTACTAAATGTTGATTGAATATAGTTTGATTGAAATTGTTATTAGTACAATATATAAGATGGCGTGGAATTGAGTATACTTAAGCCTTCAATACGCTTATATTTAAAGCTATTTCAGACATTTTCGGGACCTTAAGCGAATACTAAAAAATGAGCCTATTTAGAACGAAAAAATATTTCAGCACTTTGAACAAATAATTTAATATTTTATTAAAAAATCATTATTTTGATTGTTTTGTTTAGAAAATACCTTAAATATAACTAAAATAATAAAATACATGCATTAACTTATAAAATTGTCACTTTAAAAACAACTGAAGTTGAGAAAATATATGGTAGAAAGAAGGAGAACTCTGAGCTAGAGTTCATGCGGTTCCCCTCCGAGACAATCATGCTCCGATTAATGGTTAAAAAGGGTATGGATATTATAGACATTTTATACTGAATAATTGGGAGGTTCAAAGAAACATTACAATTACTTTTTTAAATGTACACTCCATTCTATAATAAGACATTTAGAGTATATGAACAAAGGGGGGAAATGATCTATTACTACCGTTATTTGTTTAGAGTGATAAAATGTTTGATGCTTTAAATAATTTTAAGGGTTTAAAATTTTCCGTTGTGAATAGAGCAAACTAAGATGAAAGGGTCATTCTAATAATAAACTTTTGTAATGGTAATTTTAAATTAATAAATCAATAAATTATATACTGGTAATTACACAAAAAAGGAAATTTATTCTTGTATTTGTTAGACGAGTGTACTTTTAAAGCCATTCATCTCATTGCGGTGATATCAAAGATCAGATTAAAGATCTGATAATCTCAACCCCTTTATTAAACTCATAATGGTCATGTGTACGTATGTGAGCTTATTATATTTTAACTTAAATTCTAATTGGTAATTAAGTTAAGTTTTATTGTAATTATAATGGTTGAAGATTACTTGGTAATTAGAATTTATTTTAATGAATAAATTATTTATTTTAGGTAGGAAATTTTATTGAATAAATTTTTTTAGTGACCAAGTATTTTGGTCTTTAAATATAGACTATGTTTAACCTTTTGAATTACGAGAGAACAAGAGAATGAGAGATAGAGAGAATTATTTTCTAGAGAGATGTAACCACTTTTAGGTTCTCTACAACTATTGTGACTATGCTATAGAGATGAATATTGTAGGGATGTCGAAAAGAGCATTTTGGTTCCACCGGGTCATGAGATTTGTATACTGAATTTTGTGATTACATGGGAAATCATGTATTTGTACGCTTCATGTTCTCCACGTTGTTAGTGTATTGTTCGTTTCTCTCGTCCGTGAAAGCATGCTATGTTGAACCACGTTAAATTTTGTCTCCTGAGCATGTCTTGCCTATATTGTTATCACTTTGGTTATTTTGCCGCATACCAAATTCCTAACAAAGCTGAATGAAAATTTTGAAGGTGAAGACTAGATTAATTAAGTACCATAGCAGCTGTGTTATTGTATATATCTATTTATTTATTTTCCATTTTATACATTCGTTTTACCTTACATGTTTAAGGTTCATGGTTATCCTTATAAATATTATCATCTCTATGATTCAAACCTAGATTTTTCCCCTTCAAGAGTGCAATGCATCTTAAAACTCTGTGTATGTGCCCGCGCGTGCATGCGTAGAGTGATCATCAACAGTCAATATTGTAATTTAGAAAAATTAATGTTAGAAACATTGATGGGTGCAGGATGATGAAATGGTATTCACCAAACAAGCTAAGCAAAAGAAGAGGGAAGCTGCAAACATTTGAAGTTGAATGTAGCAGTAGCAGTAGCTTGTTTTAGCAGTTTAGTTAGTTACCTTCAAACATTAGTTACTTGTAGTTAAGTGATAGATTCTTAAAAGCAATATCTTGAGATTTATCTTGACTATTTTGATATGTATATATTTTGTTTACACATTAGTTACATGATGAGTTATGGTCCCAATTCCCACGCATTCTTATCACATCAGCTGTGGTCTTAACCAAATCGATATAAAACACTCACTTTATTATTATTATTTTGTCATCAACTCACTCAAATAGTATTTTTTGAAAATTATTTTTAAAAATTAATGTGAAAAATATAAGTAAAGATTCACCTAATAAAAATAACATAAAAAAAATCCATAATATAATTTCTCCAAATTCCTACACAAGTACCAACCTGGCCATTAATAATATTCAGACATTCATTCATGTCATCACCAGATCTACGTGAAGGTTAAAAAAATATTTCTACTCAAAAGAGTCCAACCCAATTTTGCTTCTTTAGATTGGACGTATTTTGAGAGCTGAAATGCATTTGGGCTTCATTGAAATTTAAAGCTCAGTCCAATAAGAAATTTATTAGAAGCAAAACATGAAATCCAAATCATTTTATACAATAGTCTCAAAAAATAAGTGTTATGCCTCGTTAAAATCCCCTCTAAACATAAGTGAAAAAAAAGAGTACACAAATCGATATGTATAACACTGTCAACAAAAACCAAATTGCGATAATGCGCTACAAGAAGATCAAAACAAACATTATGTCCGATTCAAATAAACAAAATTTTCTACTTCAAGCGGAGGCGTCGTGTAAAGCCATTCACCCAAAGGGTGCCCTCGAGCCAAACTCGACAACTTGTCCGCAACCATATTTACCTTCCGAGATACATGGGTAATGGTGACATTTCAATTTCGGCCTAAAAAATTCTTTATACTTTGAACCAGCGCATTATCACATAAACACAAAGAATTATTGTTGAGTATCTTGGCCACAATGATGTTATCTATCTCCAAGTCAATAAGACGATAACCAAGATCTCATGCATACCGCAAAGCTTCATGTGCTTCCCACAACTCAGTCATTAGCACCGAACAAGAGCCGATACTTTTAGAGAACTCAAACAACCAATCAATGGGTGTCTTTTTTTATTAAGCAGGGAGGAATTATATTTTTTAAAATAAATATTAAAATTTAAATTCATATAAAATAATATAATATAAACATTCTTAACAACTAAGTCAAATAGTGAATATCGTGTATTTTTAATTTTTTATATTCTTAACAACTAAATGCAGAGAGTTTTAGGCAGGTAGACGAAGAAACATGTATTTTTGCAGGGCTAATTGAGCTTTATTTAGCTAAACAAATTAAGAAATGGAAATCAGAATTAGGTGTCATTGTCAAAACTCAAAACCATTGAACCCCAAAGAGAAAATTGTTTTAAAGTCACCAAACGAATAATGATTGCATTCCACCAGACAATTTGGAAAGTGGTGAATGTATGTTTTAAATCAACAATATTCCCATCAATTATTAATTATCCTGGGCTTAAAGGCAAAAATAATTTAAAAAGTGGCTGTATACAAACACAAACAACTCCAAAAGAATTGAATGACAAATCCTGATCAATCAATTTGGTGTTGTAAAAGGGTCCCTAAAAAGCCTTATCCATGGCTGAAGCATACTCCATTAACGTTCTTTGACTTCGATTCCGACGAATCTAGCTGCTCGCTTGTCGTGGTAATTACGTGCATGCATCATAAATTGATTGGATTTGACGAATTTTAATGGTAGAACTTAACGAAAGAGTTTGGAGCGTCAACATAAAATTTTTAACAAAAAAAATTAAGGGTTTAGTTAATTTTTTTCAAATAATTAGGGTCTAAATAAAACTTTTAATAATTTTGAGGTGCTTGATGAGAATTTTTAAAAAAATATGAAAGGGGATTAGTTAAAAATATTTTAAAAAATAAACGTAATAAGAAATTCTAAAATTTTTATG
Source organism: Hibiscus tridactylites (assembly GCA_958450335.1). Lineage (NCBI taxonomy): Eukaryota > Viridiplantae > Streptophyta > Magnoliopsida > Malvales > Malvaceae > Hibiscus > Hibiscus tridactylites. The sequence continues at coordinate 73,758,714 of OY288284.1, read as the reverse complement.
GGGTCTAAATTAAATTTTTTAAAAAATTTAAGAACTAAAGTCTATTTTTTTTTTAATTTTTGTAGGAATCATAGTGCAACTAATCTCCATTACCTTCCGCTACAATTCTTTATCACAATGCTCAAAGAGAAATGTGTTTGGAAATTCTCTATATAATACATATTATCTATGCAACAAGTATCGAGTGTATTGATAAGGTAAATTGTACTTCAAAGGAGAAGATACGAGTACAAATTTTAAAAACGGTATTGTTGAGAGAGACAGTCTCGTACTCTGAACATAAACCGTAAAACGAACATACATATTACCAAAAAATACATTTAAATATACAATCTTTGATATAACTAGTGAACCGTTTCATCTTTATCTAACCTAATGCCTTGTTTATATAAGATATGATGCATTGAAAATGTTCAAAAAACTAATATACCTTGTTCATCAATCATTACCAAACCAAGCCTAATGCCTAATAATAAAGAGTTGTTTTAGAGTCATGTCAACCCTAAATTTAGTATTGGAGTAGGAACGGAGATGTCGACTTTTTACCTTTTTATTTATAGGGAAAACTATATATTTAGTACCTTAACTATGCTCGCGTTATTGTTTTAGTATATCAACTATTATTTTTGGCAAAATGATACCTAACATAACTTTGCTCTGTTCTGGTGCCTCGGCTATTAAAAACTAACGAATATGATGATGTGGCTTGGTATAATCACAATTTTAATACAAAACACTTATATATATTATTAGTTTAGTCCAAAATCCATCAATTTAAAGCATCATATCAATTTTGATTGAATTTTGTCTCATCCCTTTCCCACCCTCGTATTCTCGTACGTATCCCGAACGTGGAATTTGAGTCCTCCAATGGATCCTGCATTAGCCCCCTATTGATCCTCAAATCCTAAAGTTTTGATTGTCTCTAGCGTATTTTTTAAACTCTGAAACTCAAAAAAATGTTCGGTTGGAAGAAGAAGAAAAATGAGAAATTTACAATTTTAATCCAAAAATAAAATAATGTTAAAATTGATAGAATTTTAGCCTAAATTGATAGATTGTATACGTTTTTTTAACTAAAACTATTATTAACCCAAACTATGTCACAATTTCCGTTAATTTTAAACGGCGGAAGTATCAAAACATAACAAAAGCGTCACGTTAGTACCAATTTAGATATGAATGAAACAATTAGATTGAAAATGTCACCTTATAATAGATTTTGTAGTACTCAATTCGAATTAACCAGTTAATATATTTTCTGACGTCATCTCGGTAATGTGGAGGTTTTAACTAATCATAAGAAAATTGGTAGCGTTTAAATTATTTGGATATGGTAATGCCTTTTTTTCATTCATTGAATATTGCATGAAAGTGTACAAACACATTGATTCTCCCAATTAACGTAAATCCAGGGTGATCTACCAAATCCCATGATTCAAACTTGTTTTTAATATTTCCAGTCTTTGTTTGAACCTTGATGTATTAAAGATGGTATGGCCCGGGCATTTTAACCGGCTTAGTCCAATCATGGAATCAATTGTCCTATAATAGTTTCCCCCTCCTGTGTATGTCGGCAAACAGTTTTTAACTCAACTCCCCCATGGGAAAGAAGGCAGGATAAAAAAATTAATTAGGAATTGTTGATTTGTTCCTATTTTAGTCGTTTTATCGTTAAATAGTTAATGAAGTTATGACTGGACATCTATATTTTAAAAATTATGAAATAATGCAAAATTTACCTTTTTGTGTGAAAAAAACTCATGGTTTCGAGTTCCCTTTGATTTCTCAATGATGAGGCGTCTTTTTTCAAATACTAACGGTCGGAAGGTGGAGAAAGTGGAAGCGAGCAATATATCTTGATTTCATGTTGATTGAACAATAAATTTTTGTAGATTAGAGTAGTTTGGGGTTTTGCGTATTTTAGGTTTTTGGTTGAGCTTTGTAAGTTTTAAAGTGGTTTTCAAAAAAGCTAAACCGGTAGAGAGGTAGGAGACGATGAGGCGAGTTTGTTGGTGTCTTGAATGGTCCAAGAAGACGTTGAAGAATGGTTACTTCAGCGTTGACCTGATAGATGGGGTGAAACTGTAAAACTTTCATCTTTGAGGAAAGAAGATAAAATAAAAAAGAAAAAAAGATAAAGGGGAAATGATGTAGATGACATGTGGCTGTCATGCCAGCAAAAAACAGTCTATGTCAGCAAACGTGGCTGCCATGTCATCCTTCTATTTTTGATTTAACGCTCGAGTGACTAAAATAGAAACAAATAAAAAGTTCAATTATTAAATTGAAAAATTTTAAACTTGAGTGACCAAAATAGAAGTAAATAGGAATGATAAAAAAATTAAATAAAAAAAATTATAATTTAACCTAAAATAATTTAAACAACGTGCTTAGATTGTTCGATTGTTTGGATTCTTGGTGTTTGTTCTGTATACACGCTCATGGGTATTCTTTTCTTCTGTAGGATTTAGAGAGGTTTTTAACGAGGCCTGTGAGCGTGATGGTCATGTATATTCAACCTTTAATAAAACATGCATGTTGCCGAGTTAAAAAAAACAACAATTGCGTTAATTAAATTAGGACTCAATTGATCGAATCGACTTGATTTGAATATGAAAGGAAAGGAAAGCCAGAAGATGACAATTTTAACATTAATCTTTTGTGGGTCTCATAATGTTTACTAGTACAAGGTTGAAAGTTTAATAACTGTTGGGGTAGTCTCCTTTTTCAAACTTTCAATAATACTATACAATATATGAAAAAAGGCAATATTTTAATGTGATCTGGTAAATTTAGTAATCAGGAAATTTTAAACATACATATAGAAAAATGAATTTGGAAAAATAGGGAAAAGGACATGTGTGGGAAAAAGTTTACTGGATGAAAGCCAGATAAAATGAACTGCAACACTATCATGCCAAGGCATCAATTGAAATAGATTTGTACTGCAATGATATCTATCTTCTGCTGCCTTTTTGTTGGCCCCAGATGGTGGGACTGCAAAAAACCATAAGAAATAAAAATGTACAGATCATAGATTCAGGAACATATATGTCTGTGTGTGATGGAATTGATTACTATGCCAGGGAGGAGGATGATGATGAAGATAGCTAACAGAACTGAAGTTCCAGCAGCAGAAACAAATGATTCAGCCAATGTTGAGATCAAATTTTACTGTCTCGATTTGGATTAGTCAACCAATGAGTTAAAAATTGACAGTTAAACTAAAATAAATGCTTTGAAGGATGTTGTTTCCCGTTTTCCATCCGGTAAAACATGATTGAAAGACATTTATATGCCCCCAAATCTAACTTTGTTTACGGAAAGCTCGCAAGTAAAATTATCTTTTTGAATATTTCGATGTAATTATATGTTATTATATATTTTTTACTCTTAAATTTTTAAAAAGGCAAATACACGATACAAACTACGTTGCTGAAAGCCTCAAACTCGAAACACCTAAAAAAAACGTCATATTTCATTTTTGTGACCACTCAATGAGTTCAGCAATTATAATTATTTTATAGTGGGAAAATATAGGTTTTTATTCCTTACACTCTACAAAAATAAAAGTCATTTGTAATTAATTAAATAATTCTTTTTCTTCCTTTCTTAAGTTATGGGGATATTTCATTATGGTTCCAAGCTCCATATATGCTTATGGACTCTATCATATCATATCAAAGAATATATATATTAAGATCATGTGATCAACTCTTTTCCTTCTGCTTTTGATTGTGGAACATTTGCATAATATATATATATATATATATATATATATTATATAGCTTTGATCATGTGCTTTGATCCATTTCATGTCAATGAATGTCACTTTTCATGAACATATTGTAGGCTATTTGATTTTATTTTTCAGTTTTTACAGAAATTATATGATGTAATGATTGAATATATATAAAAAATTGACCGGAATTTTATTTTTATGATCTTCGAAATTCGATTTATTGATAGATTATTGCAGATCTCATTTAACAATAAATGAAGAAAATAATCTCATTTTTAGATAATTTTATTTGAAATATTAAAATTAAAACTTAATTAAAAAGCATATAAAATTTCCAATATATATATATAAAGCGGATGTCAATAAAGATTTTTAAAATCCATAAAAAATTCATTGAAAGTGACAAAGTACTTGCATCATTATCGTCATAATCAATTCCAAACTACAAAAATATCGAGTAAAAATTTTATGCACTCTAACAATGCCTCTTTATATGTCCCCTATTAAAAAACACTTAAAAATTAAATTTTATGCCCTAACTCTAATTTTTTAAACCCTAAACCCTAAAAATAGACCTACCCTTAATTCTCTACACCCTATGTTGCAACCTTAAACTTCAAACTCTAAACCCTAAACCTGCTATTTTAAAATGAAGACACCAATAAAAGCATAGTTAGAGATAGACGATTTCTATCCAAAAAAAAAAAATCACCTTTGAATTTAACCCTTTTAAAGATTCAAATCTTAAATGGTATGAATTGAGTTAAATTATCCGACACATTCATTCCCTTGGACAATAATTACTTCCACTTTTAAAATTTAAAAAAAAAGTAAAAAAAAATAAAAGAAAAATGCACAAATAATCCTCTCCCGGCATTTACACAAATTACAACTTCCAAGAGATTTGGCACTTAAAAACCAGGCAACTGTGGTCCAAGATCCCATAACAACTGCATGCGTTGTAAGAATTATCACCACAGTTTCCAGATTCAAGCTTCATTTCTTGTTCTTTTCCTCTTGCATTATTTTGATTCTATGCCTATATATACAAAACTCAAAATAAAAAGTAAAAAAAACAAAAAACAAATAAGCAGCTTGTTGGTTGAACTTGAACCCTAATGGATGATTTGGTGGATAAAAATGAATCAGATTGAAATTTGATGAAAACTGTAAAACTAAAACCCCATTTTTTTCTAAACAGCAGCCAACAGCAGTAATATAACACCGTGTTCAACCATGGTTCGGAGACTCCGAGATGCTCTCTAAGTGAGGTCTCCACACCCCGACTCGACCCCTTCTCCGGTCCCGTTGTGTCGACAGCTTCTCCGAAAGTATCTCGCTTAAATACTGATCCGAGTCCGACACCAAAAGATTCGTTGTCGAAACCGTGTTGTTGTTCTTGTCGGTGTCGTTCCTGCTTCGGCTTTGACTATGCTGTCTGCTCCTGTTGTTCTTGTTGTTGTTGTTGTCGAGGTTGTCTCTTTTTTTCTTCTTGGTGGAGTTCGATCGGGTTCGGGTCTTTTCGGGTGTCGAAGGGAGTGGCACGAGGAAATAAATCTTCCCGCGTTGGAGCTCGGCCTCGGGTGGGACGACGACGATTCTCGGGACCATCCCGTCATCGGAAGCAGAGGAGGAGGGTTTCTTAAGAACGTGCTTAGGGTAAGCCTTCATGATGTCTCCGGCTTTGACGGTGCCGCTGATTTCTTCGACGCGGCCATTGCCGTGTACTATTCGAATCACGTCGAGTGCTCCACAGGGAAGAATGCAAGAGATGCAGCACCGTATTGTGTTCTTCATAGCTATTTTTTCTCATATAGAGAAAAAAGAAAGAACAAAATGGAAAGGAAAAGAGGGTGGAAATGAAAGGGAATGAAAATTGAAAGAGAGAAATATAAGAAGAAATCTCCTTTTTCTTTTGCCTTAGCTAACACAAAGGGAGTTGGGAATCAATCACATAAAAAAATGATAAAGCATATAAATGATCATAAAATTAGGTTGAGCTGATCTTTTGACTGTTGAATTTTCAAATAATTATTATTATTTTTAATTTAATGATTCTTTTGTAATTTTTAAAATAATTTAGAGATCATCTATTTACTTTATCTAAATATATTAAAGTACTTTTGTTTTAGTTTTTTGGTTCTTTTTCTCTGTTTTTTGAGGGAATTTCTTTTCTGCTCCTTTTCACTTGCTGAGGATATTGAAATCTATGGCATGAATAATTGCACCTTAGTCTGTACTTTGCCTTTTGGATCCATCATTCAGGGCCCCATTTTCATTCACTTCACAAAAATCAATAATTTTGGGGGTTTTGGTATTGCTAATTTGCTATAGGTTGGAGAGCTTATGGATGACACATGTTGGTGCATGATTGGAACTGCCAAGTAAGCCAGAACAAGACCCTCCTCTAAGAGAAAAATTATTAGATGGATTAGTTCATCACGTCCTTCGTGTTCTTAAACAATAAAATCTATTCATCTTATTTTTTCAGGATGAATCTTCACTTTTTTTACATGTAATTAAAGAGTAAGTAGTTAATTGAAAGTTACTTTAAAATTGATTGATCTTATTAGTTGGGATCGCGAATGACGTGGTGAAGACCATCTAATATTTTCTCCCAGAGGTGGCCCATGACACATGGTTCAATCACATCCTCACACGTGTCATTTCCTAGTCCTAAAATGCCACTAACATTAGATGAAGAGGCTAATTGACTTGGGGCCAATGAAATAAAAGAGAGAGAGAGCATCTTGTTTGGAGTTAAAAGAATTGAAGTTATTGTTTGGAGTTAAAAGAATTGAAGTTGTAGGGTGAAACCTATTAAAATGAGGTGCGTACATAAATTCTTACAAAAAGTGGTGAGAATTTATGTATATGTATCGAAATTCTTACAAAAATAGTAAGAAATTCGGTATATACATAAATGCTTACCACTTTTATGTACATACTTAAATTCTTACTAAAGTTGTAAGCATTTATGTATATGTACATAAATTCTTACAAAAATGGTAAGCATTTATGTATATACCGAATTTCTTACTATTTTTGTAAGAATTTCGGTACATATACATAAATCCTTATATTTTTTAAGTATTTATGTACACGCCTCATTTTAACAGTTTGTTTTTAGAAATTCCCAAAAAAATGGGCATTGTAATTGGTAGGGTTGGGGTTTAAGGAAATCTTCTTTTGAGAAGGATTGTGAATTGTGATCTTCCAATATTCCCAAGCAATATCATGTGGCTTGTGGTTTTCATTGGGAAGTGGGGTTTAGATAGTAGAGTTATTTTTTTGTGGTTCCGAATTTTTTTCAAGTGCTCTCATTAAAATTGTTATGGAAATTGTCTAGGCAGCCTTCACTTTCACTTTGCCACATATAGCTTCATTCCAATTCCTAAATTCTTTCATAACATATTCAATATTCATAATTATCTTTACCAATAATATTAGTTCTAGTTCATTACTTGAGAATTGTTTATCCACTTCATAAATTCTCTTTACCTTATTCAAAATCTTTATTTGAAAGTGACTCTTTTGAGTTCCCTTTTCACATGTGTAGTAGATTTAAGGTCGGAGGGGTATTTTAGTCTTTGACCTCGATCTAATCATCGATTTAGTATTTTTCGTAAAAATGAATGTAATTGGATCGTCGAACTCTCAAATTTCATCAATTTAGTTGTTTGACCAACGTTGAATGTTACTGTACTGACGTGGCTGTAACGATGTTAAGTGACGACCCGCTATGTTGACGTGACAATCCATGGTGGATTATGATGTGATAAAGGGATAACATTTATGGATTAATATCTTATACACTGGCGGTGGAAAGTTTTTATTTCCACAAGCACCTCAATTATAGGGTTTAGTGTTAGTGTTTAGGGTTTAGAGTTTAGGGGTTTTAGTGTAAAGGTTTAGAATTTAGGGTTCATGTTTAGAATTTAAGAATTATGGTTAGAATTTATGGTTTAGGGTTAGGGTTTAGTTTTAGGGTAATATGGGTTGGGATTTAGGTTTTAACCTATAAACCCTAAATTTTAACCCTAAACCTAAAATTCTATCAACCATCCCTAAATTCAAAACTACTACACTTATACCCCTAAATTTTAAACCCTAAACGAAGTCCCTAACCCCTAAAACTAAGGCGCTTGTGTAAAAAAGTTTCCACAAGCGTTTGTGTATTGAACAATTACCCAACATTTATTTTTTAAAAAAGTTTGAAGAGTTAAATATTTTTATAGAAAATTCGAAGACATATTTACTATTTTTATTTTAAAAAATTTAAAAATAATAATAAAACAATATTGAAAAATATTTGATATTATAAAAGACGATACTAAAATAATAAACATTAAAAATTCCATGCCTTCATTAGATAAATCTTCGATCTTTCTTAACAACTTGAGCTTGTAATCTTTTTCAAACATATTTTTGATGAAATTAACTTTGTATTAGAGCAACAAATGTCCATGTGATGCCTTCTACATTTTAAATTGATGGAGTTTTTTTTCTAAATTAAACTGTGACATAAATATTGTTTTGGACCTCAAATTTAGATATTTAGAAGCTATTAATATAGCAAAACAAAATAATTTTAAGTTTATGCATGACTAGGGGTGTTCAAACTTCGGTTAAAACCGAATTAACTGAACCGAACCGAAATTTTTTCGGTTAATTGGTCGGTTAATTTTAGGTTTGGTCGGTTAACGGTTAATGATTTTTTCAAACTTCGGTTATCGGTTAATTCGGTTCGAAATCGGTTAATTAACCGATTTAACCGAAATTTTTATATATTATATATTTCATATATTTATTTTTAGTCACTGAATTTTTTAAAATTATAAAATAGTCATTAAATTTTTTAATATATTATAAAATGGTCATTAAACTTTATCAAATTAGCGCAAAATAATTTATCAATAATTTATAACGTGCAAGTTAATGACTATTTTGTAATAGTTCAATAAGTTTAATGGTTATTTTATAATTTTTGAAAGTTTAGTGACCAAAAAGATTATTTTAAAATAGTTTAGTGACCATTTGAGTGATTTACCCAAATTTTTTTAACAAATTTCGGTTAATTCGAAAACCCACCGAATTAACCGAACTTTTTTCGGTTCGGTTAAAAATTTTTGAAATTTTTCGGTTCAGTTAATGGTTAATATGAAAAAAATTTCGGTTAATAGAATTTTGGAAGTTCGGTTCGGTCGGTTAACCGAACCGACCGATTGAACACCCCTATGCATGACTGTTTAGTTGGTTATATTTTTTATAGTTTCATGTGAATATATCAATAAATTTATGGGTTTTATTGTGGAGAAAGTTAACTTGTTGTAAATGGGTACAGTTTTACGGATTTTGCACCGTACCTACTCCGGTTGAGGTGAAGATGAGTATAAGTTTGGTGGATAGTAGGTGGACGTGAATATAAAAAGTTATATCTGTGAGTAAGTGATGGGTTTGAGATCTTACCCGTCACATATCCGCCCGCATCCGCCCGCCAACTAACTTCCCAGTACATGAATTTCGGACCATTTATGTTAGACTTTAATTATGTCTTTTATTATGGTGTTTTATGTACTTAAATATTGGTTTGTTTTAACATTCTAATAATCTCTTGCTTAAATATTAAATGAGTCCTCTAATTCTATATAAAATCAATTAAGTCCTCAAACTTTTTAAAAAATTAATATTTCATCGTTTTTATGTTATCATGCACCATAGATACTACATCAACATCGAACTATCATGTAAGCATAGTGGATCACCATATCAACAACGTTAACAATTACGTTATTACAATCACATCCAATATTGCTAAAAGAAATTATATTGATGCAATTTACGAATTTAAGAATCTAATTAGACGAGTTTTTTAAAAAATAAATAAATTAATTATTTTATACGAGTTCAAAAAGTTAAAATACTCCTTCAACCTAGAAGATTTAAATATTCTTTCCTAAGAAACCATGACACTAGAAGAGAAGTTATTTTCAAGATAATCCCTTGAAAAGAGGGTATTAAATGGTTTGATTTGATGTTTTTATAATTTCATTTTCACTTGAGGGGTCCAAAATCAAAATCTGTTTGACCGCATTGAGATTTTTTTTTGATAAATTTTAATTATAATTTTATTTAGAGAGGGTAGTGGAGGATTATAGGAAAAAAATAGATACTCCTAGCGAGTATAAGACTTTTAATTTAAAAAAATATAAAGAAACAAAAAACACAGTTTGATCAATCAATTAAATATACTCGACCGCGTTAAAATTAAAACAAATGTTAACAGTCAGTAAACACGGTTTAATCTTAGTAATGTCCCATCCAAGCCATGGCCCTACCAATTAAATGGTTCAGATGTAGATGTTAGTGGGCAACATGTGATAGCATGAAGAAAGGAGGGTCCATTGAATTTTTGAAGGGGTTTTCTTATTATCTTTGAAAGAATATTGGCAAATTTGCTAAATTAGCTCACCAAATCCAATCACCTTTTCATTTCATGAGTATTTATTTGACCATACTTTTTTTTAAAAACCCTTTAAATCACCTTAACTATGATTAAACAAATTACTAACTAACATAGGATAAATAAATAAATAAAAATTGGGTCCCCTTTACTACACATCAATCACATTGGCAAAAGGATGTGCCTTATAACATGTGTTGTTTTGGGACCAAATTTTCACCTGAACAAATCAATTCATATTTGAAGATAAATAATTCAAACATGTGTTGTTTAAATTCGTATGTTTTAATATTTGATTCAAATAATTTGTTAGTTTAATAAAAAAAATTAATTAATATTTTTTAGCTAATACAGAAGTACAAGAGATAATTAAGCAAGCAAATCCTCTTACACAAGCAGTCGCACAACATCTGGTGGATCCTGAAAGTATCGTTCTTCAACTAAAAAATTACGGCTCATAGCTGCAAGAGCATCCGCAACGAAAATAAATAATTGATATTAAATTGAAATATAGAAATCAAACTTATTTTTACTAAGAAAACAAACTTAATTGACTCTTATTGAGATTAAGAAAACAAACAAACTTAATGAATTAAATATTATACCTTAATACTTAAATTTCAAAGCTAGTTCGAGCTCAAATTTTTACTTACTAATAAATGTATTTTTTTTCTTTCAAAAATCAGAGTTTATTGCACTTATTAACTCTAGAATTGCTCACTAATGCTTTCCGTTTCTAAATTCTAAATTATATCATGGATCAATTTGAACATAAAAACAAAAAAAGGAAATGATAAAAATATTTGTTGCATACTTTCATTTATTTTTTTGATTTTTTGTAATTATTAATACTTAATTTATTAACTAATTAATTTAAATCGAATATTGTAAAGAAACGTTACGAGAAAAAATAACTATTTTAAGTTTGGTCTCGAGAAGTGACATAAAAGATAAGTGTGAAATGGAAACCAAACCTTATCAATGAGGTTGTTTAGGAAACTGGAAAAGTCCAATTCTGGTCGACTTCATTTCAACACCATTTCTAAACTTCCGGGTCTTTGTTTATTAATTTTAACTCCATAAATGGCTAAGAGCCAAAATGTATAAAATAATATTAACATGTTCAATGTTTGTTAGGATTTTTCTAACCAGACTTTTAAAGATATTTTTTATATAACTATTTATATTTAATTTATAAATCAAATAATTTGAATCAGTTATTGCAAAGATATCCTTCTAAAAGAGTTCACTTCATTCAAAATATCAAAATTCGATTCACTTGATTTTGCTCAAAAGATCTTGTTTCAATCCATTGGACTAATTAGTTTATGCTTTTAAAACGAGATTAATACTAAAAATACAATAGTAATTGAAGCTTTCTTTTTATTTAATAGAGAGATAAAGATAGGAAACGATTTATAAAATAATAATTTTGGAGTTTTTTCTATAATATTTTTTTCTTTGAATGGCTATAGTTGGATATATATTTGGGTGGATAGCCGTTTCTTTCATGGCATCAATAATTGTCTCTCCATTTTACTGAGAAAGAAACCTAATTAATTACAACTGAAAGATAGGTTTTAAAATTAAGATATCATACTCAAGCTAGGGTATGGAGACCACTCTATTTTCCCCATTTTTTAATAAACAAATCGGTTTTTTAAGTAAAATAATATATATGTTTCCTTAAGGTATCCACCGGAGCGAGTCCAATAATTAATCTTTCGCATTTTGTTGGCTCATATAATGGTATGCACTGACTAAAAGTTTTAAAGGTATTTCATACCCATCGAGAATTGAATCTTCGACCATTGGTTCAGGTAGAAGAAGCTCTTATCTTCTCACTTTAAGTCACGTGGTTAATAAAATAAATATATTTAATATATATAATTTTTTTACCTACTATATGTGTGCGATCTATTAGTTGACTAATATGAATCTATTACTTCAAATGTCCATTATCTGAGCAGTGAAAATTACTGAGCTTACATAAAAAAATTATCATCTCATCCCATCAAACCATTCGATAATTAGAATATGTACCAAATGTTAACCATGAAAGACTGAAGTCCTATCAGTTGTGAAAATGAATTATGAGATTAAAGAAAACAACACAAACTCTGCCTTTAGAGAGATGAAAATTCTTTACCCTTTTCAGTGCCTCTATTCATACTTCCATACTCAAAATTAGGTTTAAATTTTATAGTTTAAGGTTATGGCTTATAATTATGGTTTAGAGAATTTAGGGTAGGGTGTATTTTTAAGGTATATAGTGTAGGGTTTATATTTATAACTTAGAATTAGGACTTAAAATTTAATTGTGTAGTGTCTTTTAGTGTTAAGACATAAGTAGGAGCACAAAAAATGACATAATTTTTATCCTCTTTAGAGGCTGCGTTTCCCAAAAAAAAAAAACAATCCAAAATGGTAGAGTTAAGTTTAAAGCCCAGTAAATGAGAGAGGAGTGGGGCTATTCCAATTTCCAAGTTGGGCCATCACTTTTATGCGATATTGAAGTTTGGGGCATGCACCAGCAACAGTACTGGACCATGCCATTTTTTGTCATGTAGATCTCAAACCAGACCCGGCAGTATTTAATATATGGCATAAAACATGACACGATTATTTGATATATTAAAATGATAATACGAAGAATAATTATTTGAGATAATTTTTATAAAAATATTAAAAAGCAGTTTTAATTTGTTATCACGTGTATTTATTTAATTAATTAATTTTTAAATAGTTAAAGGTGACTAAAAGGTAGTATCTGTTGATACATATTCTAAACCCTTTGACAATGTATATGCACCTTGCAGACAAAGTGATTTGAACCCGTATCTCATAAGATGAACATCATCCACTTTTCTACTAGATTGATTGATCAAGTGACTAAGAGTATTCCCAACGTAGCAGAGAGTTTAACTAACCTTTGTATATAACTATTTTTACATTTAAGTGTACAATATTTATACTGCTCAAATTTCTTTATAGTCTCAGAACAAAAAAATATATTCTTCATAGTCATAAACCAGAAGATATTGAGCGTTTAAACATGTCCGATCCTGCATCATTTATATATTATATCAACGATAAATCGACAATATCAATCGAATTATATTCGATCGACAACTTTGTTTAAACGTAAAATACTAAAATAGATAACAACATGTTGGGCAGATCACATGATTCATTGAGTCAGTCTCTTTGGTTTCTTGTCGATCTCCCCCACAAGATTTAAAGCAAAGGGTCCTAACTCTTTAACTCCTAAGACAGCAACCTACAAATTCATAGTGGGGGGCATTAAATTCAACCTATAAGGCTATAACTATCACTACTTTTAAGCGTCAAAACCACATTCAATTTTTTTATTAATAATATTTGAATCTACCGTGTGCCTCATTAAAACCTCTTAAACTTAAACGAAAAAAAGAGTACACATAGTGGATATTACATAAAAGTTACATACATGTGCCAAAAGTTTAAGATCAACAACAAAGGTCAACCCTTCCCGGGATCAACATGTTTCTCTCTATTAGCAAGATATTCAATACTACTAGGAGGAGAATCAAAGAGCAACACCCCTACCGGAGCATCACGTAATAAGGATGCCAAAGCATCAGCAACCATGTTCATCTCTCTAGGAATTTTCCGAATAACAACCTCCCAATCTCAATCCAACAAATTTCGAATATCATCAACAAGAGCATTACCAGACATAGCATTCGAAACTCCTTTAAGAATATTTTCCACCTCAACATTATCCGTTTCCAACTCAATAGCGCGGAACCCAAGCCTCCAAGCATGCCAAAGAATATTATGCATAGCCCATATCTCTGCCATAAGACTCGAACAACTACCAACATTTCGAATAACCCTGATAAAAAGACACAATGGGACTTTGTTGCGCGATCCAATTTATTATTTTAGGGTTCTTAAAAAATAAAAACCCGATCCAATTTAGGGATGATAATAAGCTGGATATGTGCATTTTTTAATTTAAATTTAAATCCATAAATCTACTTTAAAAATCTAAATTCAAGCAAAACTAATGAAATCAAAATTCGAAATAATCAAGTTATATGTTAAATATCCGAATTAGCTAAAAATTATAACATAACCTTAACATTTATGAGGGGCAAAAAGTAATTTTATATTTTTAGAGAGTCTTGTGTATAATTTCACCATTTTATGCGATCAAGAGTTCAAGACCCATGTTAGCTCCCAAACTTCGTCCTTGAGGTCTGTCCAATTTACTGAATCAGCCTCATTTTCTATCAAGTCATTCAGTCTAGCCCAAGTTATGTTGTTGTGGATATGACCCATTCTTCGTTCGTTTCCACTTGAGCCCACACAAAATGAATTCAATTTTTTATGAATTCCGTCGGATTGTTATTTGTTACCATAAAAATTCAGTCGAAAATACTCATTATTTAAAGAATTTAAGACTGTGGTTTTAAATATCCATAAAAAAATACGAACCAACCTGCCTCAGTGATTAAGAGAACGGTTGTTGTTCCTAGAGGTCACGGGTTCGAGCACTAGCAGCTGCAGCAGGGTGATTGAGCATGCATTGTCAAATGGTTGAGAGTATTTCAGAACATATACTACTTGTAATTACCTTAACTTTCAAAAAAATATCCATAAAAATAGAAATTGGTTTTAACTTTAAAAGAAGAGTGTTAGTTTTCATCCGTCATATAACATCTTAAGATGAGACACACCTAAGGTCCGAGATTAAGAGAAAAATGGATAGGATAAGATTGTCTTATTGTCATGTTAGCGTACACTGTCATGTATGTTTGCTACGTCATTTCAAGTCATTTACCCTTACAATAAGGGTAAAAATCAGGTGGAGCGGGGACGATTTTACATTTCCTACTCCGTTTCTAACACTTGCGGGTACAATTTTAAAAAAATCCCATTAAATGTTTCGAAAAAAATTCGTCCCCATACCATCGAATAAAAATATATGTTTGTTGATGTATTGTGAGCATAGAAAATAACTTTTGAATACAAAAATAGTCTAAATGACTCGTCCCATGAAGTACTAAAACAACATTTGTTTTTCTTTGTATGTTTTTCCATCAATTTAGAATTAATCTTTTGCTTTGCACGTACCAACTTGCCTCAGTGGTTAAGAGAATGGTTGTTGTTCCTAGAGCTCACGAATTCGAACACCAGCAGTTGCAACAAGATGATTGAACATGCATTATCAAATAGTTGAGAGTATATTTAGAACAAATACTACTTGTAACCACCTTAACTTTTAAATTTTTTTTGCTTTTCTTTTAAAAACATTTAAATTGATTTATTTGGAACAAAATTCGTTTGTCTATTTTCTTTGCCTTTTTATATGCTCCACAACCAATGATTTAATGGTATATATTAATGATTTATTTTATCTGTTTTATTAATTATTTTTTATTGATAACACAGATGACATAAAATCATTAGTAGAATATATATACGGACACAAAAAAATAAACGAATTCTATTCCTCATTTAAACCCTGTTTTAGAATAATGTACAATCACTTTTATTATGTCTGTCTAGAACCAATCACTGAAGCTTAATAATGAAACCACATCCTAAGGTTCCTATAATTATTAATACCTAATTGTCAAATAATGAAAGTAAATCGCACTACTCTATCTTTCCGAGATTCTTACTAATTTTCGTAAACTCTTCATCAATTAATCACGAATATATCCCTTAATCTATGCTTAATTTATTGCATACGAACCTCATAAAAGATGTAATAGATACGAACAAGACATGCCAATCAAAATCAATCAAGTTCATGTTCTGCACTTGTTACAACGGTTACAAAAGTTAGTTGCAATTGGCAATAAAACTAATAGAATTTGAAGTTCAATGAACCAATCTAATCATGTTTGCTTGGGATTCCCATTGTTTTTATTCAACTTGACAGCTCAATATATTATATATTGCCAATTCAACTATACAAGTTACAAAGACATAAGTATAATTTAGAGATGATTTGAACCCAACGAGTGGTCTCAATAGAAAAGAAGATGTTGTTCATCTTAAAAAATTCAGGTTTGAGCAACTTTATCTGTCGTGTGTGTGCCTTACCAAAAGGTTAAAAAAATAAGATATACTACCTTATAATCACATTAAAGCCCTATTTGACAATTAGCAGATAACTGATAGCGGATAGCAGATTACATTAGCTGATAGCGGATAGCTGATTGCATTAGCTGATTTAACTAGCAGATTACATTAGCTAATTGTATAAAAGTGTTTGGTAAAATTAACTGATAGCGTATAACTATTTGATTATTTGAAGAAGCAAAATGACATGGGTTTCAGCGGCAATTAATGGAGCGGCGCGAGGAGAATTTGGAGCGGCAAGAGGTGAATCTGGAGCGGCAAGAGGAGGGCGTCCCTGGGTTTCAGCGGCCGGCGGGTGTGGCTAGGGTTCCGCTGCATCAGGAGAGTGATAGCTATAATCCTGGTGGGAATGAGTTTCGTTCTCATAGGCCTGGGGCCAGGAGTGGGTCGGATAAACACTTTGAAGTGGGAGCAGCAAGCAAGGGTCAGGAGGTTTGGACGATGTTTATCGATAATCTGAGCAGGAGGGTTACGAGGTGGGCTTTGAGGGATCTGATAAGTCTCCATGGATCAGTGAAGAGGGTTTACATCCCCTTTACGAACCAGAAGGCCAAATACAAATCCTCAACTTTTGCTTTTGTTTCCCTGGCTTCTTTTGAAGATATGCGTAACGTCATACAGAAAACCAATCAGTCTAAGGTGGATGGTCGGATTATTCGGGTGTCCAAAGCTAGATTCCCTCGTGAAGGAAGTAACAATGGCAATAGTAGGCAGGCTTGGGTTGAGAAGAACAAGGGTAAGACTGGGCCACAACAGGTTCTCCCTACAGGTCCGGGAGGCGGTGATAGGGTTCCCCTCAATCGGTCGGAACACAAAACCTATCGCGATGTACTTATGAGTCCCCCTGCTGACATGGATAACCTTGGGAAATCCCAGTCATCGTCGGAAGACGTTGGTCATCACAATAATGTGGAGAATTTGCAGGAGTTCCGGGTTGCGACAGTGGAGAATGCATGGCTTGGACATTGTTTAGTGGGTGTTTTGAAACCTGGTTTCGATCCAGATTTCGTCCAAAGGGCTCTTATCAACGACAAAATAGAAGTTAAAGTATCTAAATGGGGTTTCGATAATGGGTCGGTTATTGTAAGTTTTATCTCGACTGATGCCTTAGAAGCTGCATGGAATAACAATCGGGAGGCTCTTTTTTACTGGTTTTCATTCTTGGCACCTTTAATGGTGAATGGGGTTCCTCATTATTTTGTGACTATAGAGCTACAGGGTGTTCCCCTAGTATGCTGGCATGACAGTTTTTTTGCTAGTTTAGGGAACCGATGGGGATTATATGCAGGTACGGACTCTTCTACCAGGAACAAAGAGAGGCTTGACATCGCTAGGTTAGTTATACGTACGACGAGTACCGCTCTTATTCTGGAAAAACTAAAGATCTCTTCTTTAGGGTTTCCGTATATTATCTCAGTCAGGTTGGGAACTATCGACTACGATGATGCCGGTAATGGCGTCGATCCTTCTGATAAAGGCATCGAGGATGTCTGGGCAGATTCTGTGTCGAAAGATGAGGAGTTTGGATTGGGTGAGAAAGAATGGGGCGTTAACCACCAACTGGCGGAGGAGGGCACGGGTGGTGTCGGTGATCTGTTGGGATCTGGCCCCAACTTTCAAAACATTCCTCTGAATAATCAAGGGCATCGGGAAGATGATTCTCATGCTTCGAAGTGTCCATTAATAATTGGTGGGTCTTCCGAAAATATATAAGCTGAAGAAGTCGAATCCTGGGATGATTCCCTTGAGCTTGCGGGCTCTGTTCCCAAATCCGATGGGCCTGAGATGTATGGGAATAATATGGCAAATATGGAATGGGCTAGTGGGCTGGGTAGGAACACCACTAACAGGACTAATATATCCAGTCTGGGCTCCCACAATGACCCAGGACATGGATCCCCTCGGACAACTGCCCAATCCAATGGGATATTATCTCTGTCGGTTGACGTTGTGTCGGACAGCCTAGATGAGATCGTCAGAGGAAATGTAGGGGCGG
The DNA here is from genome assembly GCA_958450335.1 of Hibiscus tridactylites. Lineage (NCBI taxonomy): Eukaryota > Viridiplantae > Streptophyta > Magnoliopsida > Malvales > Malvaceae > Hibiscus > Hibiscus tridactylites. The sequence goes on along the minus strand of OY288284.1, from coordinate 73,740,372 downwards.
CAGTATATGGATCTCAGAGTCTACCTCAGAATGTTGTTGCGGCGCATCCGACGCCGGTGGTTAGGAGTTTATTTCATGCCCAGACTCGTCGTATTTTTCGCAGATTGGTTAGGGATTCCCTGGAGGAGCCAACTGTCTCCGAGAGCTCCCATAAGCCCCACTTCTCCCAATTTGATGTGGATTCAGTTGTTGGCCTGAAAGCGGAGTCCGTCTGGGAAATGTGTAACTTCTTGGGAATCTCATTCGTGGGTGGGAAAGATGCGGTGATTAAAAAGGTCTGCGAATTGGAAAGGGATAAGCTCTCTCGTTGCTAGGTTTCTGTTGCAGGTTTACCAAAATTTTATCATATGTCTACAAACTTTTCTATTTTTTTGTGGAACGTCCGGGGTTTAAGGAAGAAGGAAAAGAAAGTTGCGGTAAGGAATGCGATAAGGAAATTTCATCCTATAGTTGTCTTTGTCCAAGAAACAAAAATGCAAGAGGTTAAAGATTTTGAAGTCAGGCAGATATGGTCTCAGTCCTCCATCGAGTTCGTGGTATCGCCGGCGGTTGGATCGGCAGGAGGCCTTCTTACAATGTGGGATGCGGGTGCTTTTCAGGTAACTGGTAAACACATTCACAGTAGGTTTATAGCTATCTCGGGGAAGTTGAGTCAATCGGATTTCTGTTGTGAATTTATTAATGTGTATGGCCCTTCATTGGATGGGGAAAATGAGGGTTTTCTGAAGGAACTATTGGATTATTTGAGTTGTAGTCAGCTTCCGTGTTGTATAGGTGGTGATTTCAATCTTTTTCTCGCCCCTGAGGAAAAAATGGGATTGTCGTTAAATCTTAGTATGATGTCGGCATTTCAGAATTTTGTTTCGATGGCAAACCTTATTGATTTGCCGTTATGTGGTGGTCGATACACATGGTGTAACAATAGGGATCCGCCCACGTTTATTCGACTAGATCGTTTCCTCATCATGGCTGAATTTAGTCTTCAGTTTCCTGGTATTAAGCAGGTATTAGCGAACCGTTCGATATCGGATCACAATGGGATTTCACTAAAAGAAGATCAATGTAATTGGGGTCCGAAACCCTTCCGGGCCTTTAATTCATGGTTAAAGGATGACTCTTTTCTGGATATTATGTCGAAAACAGTGGAGAGGGTGAAGGGAAATAGAGCAAATATCCGCATAGGGGGTTTGTTGAGGGTTATGAAAGAAGCAGCCAAGGATTGGGATGTGGAGGCAAGATCCAAGACTGCCTACAATTCCATGGCTATTGAAGTGGAGATATCCAATTTGGAAACTCGTATTCAAGGGGGTATGGCAACGACAGATTCTATGAAACTACTAAAAACACTTAGACAATCACTTTGGGCAGTAATTCGCAAGGAGGAAGGTGATTGGTGGCAAAAATCTCGTCTAAGATGGTTTGCCGAAGGTGATCGAAACACAAAATTTTTTCATTTGGTAGCGTCGGGAAGGAAGCAAGTTAATCACATAGGCTACCTAAATGAGGGTGGTGTTATTATTCAAGATCCTGTGAGGATTAAAGACAATGTTCGTGAGCATTTCCATAAAGTGTACAATAATTGCTCGGCCCTTAGTGTTGAAGATATAAAGTTAGATTTCAAAAGAATCAGCAGCTCCCAAGCCACTCACCTTCAAAGACGGTTCTGTGAACAAGAAATTTGGGATGCTCTACAATCTTCAGATGGCAATCGTGCTCCGGGTCCGGATGGGTTTAATCTAGGATTTTTCAAAAAATTCTGGAACTTGCTGAAGCCCAATATTATGGGTTTTTTTTGAAGACTTCTATCTCGGCAAATCTTGGGAGGGGGTATCAATCACTCCTACATAACCTTAATTCCAAAAATGAAGAATCCTGAATCTATCGACGACTTCAGACCGATAAGTTTAGTTGGGGGAATGTATAAATTACTGTCCAAAGTTTTGGCAAGAAGACTGAGTCCGATATTGGGGGATCTGGTCAGCGAGAATCAATTCGCCTTCATTCCTGGGAGGCAAATACTTGATTGCTCGTTGATCACCAATGAAGCTATTGATTCTGTTTCGAAGTCCGGATCGAGTGGTATTGCCTTCAAAATTGACTTCCAAAAGGCCTATGATTCTGTTAGTTGGGATTTTTTGCTTCGAATTATGAAGGAATTCGGCTTTGGGTCTCGGTGGTGCAAATGGATTAGGAAATGTATTTCCACTACTACAATTTCTGTGCTAGTCAACGGTTCACCAACTCCTTCCTTCCGAATTGCAAAGGGACTTAGGCAGGGGTGTTCCTTATCTCCTCTGCTATTTAACTTAGTGGGAGAAATTTTAAATCTCATGTTGGTAAAGGCAATCCGCCTTGGTGTTTTCTCGGGCTTTTCGTTAAATCGCAGGGAGTCATCTCTTTCCATTTCTCATCTATAATTTGCGGATGACTTACTGATATTTTGTGGTGGGAATTTGGAGGAGGTACGAAATGTTAAATGTATACTGCGTGTCTTTGAAATCGCATCCGGGTTAAAGCTCAACCTGAAGAAAAGCAAGATATTTGGCATTAATCTGAGTGATGATACTACGAAAGAATGGGCCAAAGCTATTGGTTGTTCTCACTCCAAGTTTCCTACGGAGTACCTTGGGTTACCGTTGGGGGTGGTAAGAAACTCTTATTCCCTTTGGGAACCAGTGTTCAGGAATGTCTCAAGCAAGTTAGGAGGTTGGAAGTCGAAGTTTCTATCCATTGGCGGGCGTCTTACTTTAATCAAGGCGATTCTAAGTAGTCTCCCAATGTACTACCTATCGTTGTTCCGAATGCCTGTAAGGGTCTGCAACAAGTTAAATAGTATTCTCGCAGCCTTTCTATGGGGTGGTACAGAGGTAAAATCTAAAATTCATTGGCTTAGCTGGAAGCAGGTGTGTGCTCCCAAAGAGGCGGGGGGTCTTGGCGTGGTAAACCTTCAAAATCAAAATTCAGCTTTATTAGGTAAATGGATATATAGATTCGGAAATGAGTACACGAACCTATGGAGAAGGGCCATTGCAGCAAAGATTCCTTCGTCGGATTTTAGCCGTCTCCCTGCGCCCCCTCTTCACCGTCACACGTCTTGGATATGGAGAGGCATTTCAGCCAATTCTCATGAACCTAACGCTGATGGTACATCTTTGATACAGAATCTAGCTATTCAAGTTGGGGATGGTTCAACAATCTTATTCTGGACGGACACTTGGGCGGGAAATTTTGCACTCAAGGATAGATTTCCGCGGATATTTGCATTGTCTTTACTCAAATCGGGTGCTCTGATAGACTTTGGAACGAAAGACGATCAGGGGTGGACTTGGTCAATCCCATTGAGGCGTCAGATTTTCGACTGGGAATCAGAATGTTGGCTTGAATTTTTAGCCTGCATCAACAGCGCCTTTTCTACGGTTGCGACAAATGATGGTGTAAGGTGGTTGAGGTCGAATGATGGAATATACTCAGTTAAGTCGGCAAGGAAGGCACTAGATAACAATAGTTGCGGAAATGTATTCTGGATGAGGCATGTTTGGTTGGGTTTAGCTCCATTTAAAGTGGAAATTTTTGTGTGGTTGGTTGCGTGGGGTCAAGTTTCGGTCAAAGGGGAATTATTGAAGCGTGGGGTATCGAATTTACCCGACGTTTGCTGTCCGTTGTGTAAAAAAGAAACTGAAATAGTTTCCCGTCTATTCTTTGAATGTTATGGTATATGGAAAACATGGAATTATTTTGCTAATTTGGCAGGGATATCCACTGTCCTCCCTCGAGAGCCGATGGCCTTCTTGGAAGCTTGGGGCAACCTTGTTTTGAAGCGACAGTTTGGTTGGTTCTCTCTTTTCCCTTTTGTTGTGATTTGGTCGACGTGGTTGTTCCGCAATGATATAGTCTTTAACACCAAGAATATGGACTTGATCCAGTTTAGTTATATTGTAAGGTATCGACTCGCCTCCTGGTTTCATGCCTCATAGTTGGATTGTCCGGTGAGTATGGACTCCCTAATTCAGAATTTCTTCCTTGATGCATCCTATACGCCCAGTAAACACCCAAATCAACCCCCTATTGTTTGGTCTCCCCCCCAGCTGGCTTTGTGAAACTTAATGTTGATGGCGTTTTGGACAGCAGTGGACACGGTGGTGTGGGAGGTGTGCTTAAAGATGACAAAGGCAAAATGATTTTTGAATTCTCACGAAAAGCTTCAGCCGCTCTTCCTTCATGGGTGGAATTGGAAGCTGTGGTGGTTGGGATTAAGCTATTCATGCTGTCCACATGGTCTCGGAACCATCGACTAATCGTGGAATCGGACAACCAACAGGTTGTCAAGTGGTGCACCGCGAAACTGCTCCCTCCCCCTCCCCTGTCAGGTCAAATTGAAGGTATATTGGATTTTCTAGGAAAATATGGAGCATGCATTAGATGGATTCCTAGACATTGTAACGTTAATGCGGATGCATTAGCCAAGAAAGGTATCGGCTAGTATGTGGTAGTAGGACGCAGTTTATTCTGTTTTAGGTGGTTTTGGTTTTTATTGAGGGTTTCTATCTGGAACTAAATTTTTTGATGAATAAAATTTCTTAGTTGGGTACTCTTTTCCCCTTCGCTAGGAAGGAGTTTTTAACGAGGCCCATAATTACCTTTAAAAAAAATAATTTTTTTATCTATGGAATTATATTTTAAATATAATTTTATTAATTATTAAATTAATATGTATTTTTAATTTATATATTAATTTCTTACTTATGGAATTATTTTTTTTAATTTTATTAGTTAATCAAATTTATGTTATTTAGAGATTTTTTTTATAATTATCAAGGACAAAATAGTCTTTACAAGTCTTTTATCCATACCTCTAACTCAAAAAGCTCCTAAAAGAAGTTTTTTTTCTTTTTAAAATGAGAGGTTTCACCTCAATCCGCCATTACCAAACATTCAAATTAGTGTATTTGACTAGTCAGACCTCTAAAAATACTTCAAACCTCTAATTTTAACTTAAAAAACTGTTCACTAAACAGAGCCTAAAACTATTAAAAAAACTTAAGACGATCTATGAATTTGATCTCTCAATCCTTTTTTAGTTTAATTAATTAGTATTTAGAGCTATGTATATACAAAAGCTAAATTTGAAGAATAATTCTTGCAAAAAGGCTCTTTTAGAGGGTTTCATAAAACAGGAAACTGATATTTAGACAGAATCAAGGATATATTATGTCGAGCATATTTCTCTTGTTTGTAAATTTTTTAATTGGTCAAATTCTTTCTCTTTTAGGCACTAATATTAAAATTTAAATAGAATAATAATATTGGATTAAGTTATAGAATTCACAAATAAATAGGGTCAATTTAGGAATAAATATAATTTTTAGAGACAAAAATAAATAAAAAATTTGAGAGACTTCACATGTCATTTACCATTTTTATTAAAGTCATGTATATCTTTTATCAAAGTGTTACGTGTATTGATAAATCACATTGTACTCTCAAGAAAAGGACGTGAATTCCAACCTTGGAGAAGACATTGTTGGGAGGAGCAACCTTGCACCCCAAACATGAACCGTAAGACATACATACATATAACAAAAAAATGTCACGTGATTCTATTTTATTGGCTAAAGATTTTTTTAACCGATTGAGGACAAATAGAAAGCAAAATTAAATATTATGTTCATAATGGTAAGAAAATTCTCAGGGAGCAATTTAGTAAAACAAGCATAGTTTAGGGGTGAATTGTGCTTTAAGCCTTTTTAATATTATATATATATATATATTATTTTAAAGTATTATTTTTTAAGTGTTCTTGAAAATTATTCAATAACCTATAGAGATCTAAAAAATATTTAAATGTTATGAATATTTATTTATGTGGATGTCTATCATGATTAGAACTTTATTTAAGGAGTTTGATTTATTTGTTATTAAGAATATTATTTCTATTAATCAGAGTTTAATGTATTATGTATTTCTTATGCCTATAAATAGATGAAGGTATTGTACACAATTCTAGTTTTTTGAGAATAATATGAATCTCCCTCCTTCTCTCTTCTCTTTGTTCTTCTTATTCTTCGTTCTTATTCTTGTTCTTCTATATTTTATTCACAACATGTTATCAGCACGAGTGTAACCCCCTTGTCCCGGTCTGGCCGGATGACCGGTTCAAAAAGGCTACACGGGGAAAACCGAGAGAAAACCCCCTAAGGACTCCCCCTCGGTTAGCAACCCTATTTTTTTTCATTTTAAAACTTGTCTAGATGAGTAATTAACCCTAAGTGATCAAACGGCAGAATATCCCAACCAAAACAATCTAACGAACTTAAATCCACAACCAAAAGGCAAATTTTCAGGTTTAACTACAGGGGTATCGATACACCTAAGGGGTGTATCGATACGCCTTGACTAAGTCAAAGGTCAGAGTCAACCCGTGGAGACCGTATCGATACACCTTGGGAGGGTATCGATACCCTAGTCAAAGGTTGACTTCCCACGGTCAACGCTACTTGACCGTACCGATACGCTTGAGGCCGGTATCGATACCAAGATGGACAGTGGCTCCAGTGGCCAAAAAGGTATCGATACGCCTCCCCGCGTATCGATACGGAAGGCCTGGAATAAGAAGGCCGTATCGATACGAGTCTAACCGTATCGATACCCCCTGCCCAGCGACACCTCCTTTCACCGTTTGGTAACATCTTGCAAGGCTCTAGATGCATACTTAGACACTCTTAAGCACATACAAGCATTCATGCACCCACCACAAACAGGACTTAACATGAGGGCATTCAAACCAACGATAACATACTAAACAAAGCTCCATACGAGTCTACAAGAAGCATACTTAGCAAGCATAAGTCATCCATCACAAAGTAGACAACATACGGCCTACCTAGGCCAAAATCATACAAATTTAGGCATAAGCAATTAAACCACATAAGAGGCATAGAACATAATCCGAGAAGCAAAAGCATAACACGCAACATAAGTTTAACAAATTTAAGCATGACTTCCTAAGGAGTTTGACCCCAACTCCTAACATTCTATACCCCATTGTCTAGACGTTATTACAAAAGCAAACCATACATAAACTTGCTTGAGAACTCCAAAGGCTCCTCCCTCGCCCGCTCGCCTCCCGAACTCTAACGATCTGCACGTTGAAAACAAAGAGCATAAGCAACTAGCTTAGTGAGAGGGGCTCTATAATTCACAACATGTAGTTTTCCAAAACATGATTTATATGCAAGAAAACAATGGATGCATAAGGGTCTATCACAACCACAACTTTTGGTTTGCACAGGCACAACCAACATACACTTACGGTGGGACTACACATCACCGTTTCGACTAGTGGGTGTCCAATGGGACTACACATCAAAGCACTACCCTACTAGTCACTACCGGTGGGACTACACATCACCGTAGTTTAGACCACCATCACGTGAGGCATGAACTCAACACGACTACTACATTGACAACTTAAAATGCATTCAATGGTCACAATGTATATACAATCAACTTGTCACAACAATTTATGAGTAGAGAGAGACTTACACAAGGGTTTAGGCAACCTCTCAAGGTTCTACCCAAACCCCAAGGGAGACCATATCAAGTACAATGCAATAACCAATGATCCTACTCACCGTTGCTACCCAAGAGAAGATTGAAGACCGAGCTCAAGACTCCGAATTCCCCGGATTTGCCTCCGAAGCTTCGCCAACAAAATTCCTTGCTTCTAAGCATTCCAACACCAAGCAAACAATCTCAAGTCAGTCCATGCTCTAAAATACTCAACCCGAAATGCAACCCATTTACAAGATATCAATTTTCTCATGGTGAACAAGCCTAAAATTCCAAAATGTGAGTAGAAATGAAAATAAAAGACATCAACTTGTAGAGGATAAAGAGAGTAAGTCAAAAACGAAATTACCTTTGCAAAACCTTCAAAAATGAGTAAGCTTTTGAATGGAATAGTATCCAAGGAGAGGGGGTGTTTTTTGACGGTATTGTGAATAGTGTAGTTTTGAGGAAGAAGATGACTTTTAGTATTATTTTAGGTTTGTTTGAAATGGGGGGGCCAAAAGACCAAAACACCCTTAATGAAATAAGGGATCTACAATGGATGACACCATGGCTATGTGGGCTTGATTAAAATATAGTCCAACTAAATAAAACCCGAGGCCCAAGTCATTATTTTATTATTTAAAATTTGAAACCGAAACCCGAACTATTTTTAAATTAATATTTTCACCCGACCCCTAAACCGGGGCGTTACAACTCTCCCCTACTTAAGGAAATTTCGTCCTCGAAATTACCTGACGGAAATAAGTAGGGAAACTGCTCAAGCATGTCAGCTTTCCTCTCCCACGTGGCTTCCTCCACACCTCTATGTCTCCATAGGACCTTGACTAACTCTATAGTCTTGCCACGCAACACCTTGCTATCAGAAGCAAGTACCTCAATTGGTTCCTCATTGTAAGACAAGTCTGGATTTAACTCTATTTCTTCCACTGGCATAACATGGGACGGATCCGACCTATACCTCCTAAGCATCGATACATGAAACACATCATGAATCTTCTCTAGCTCAACTGGGAGTCTCAATCTATAGGCAACCAGACCAATTCTCTCAACTATCTCATAAGGCCCTATGTACCTTGGGCTCAACTTGCCTTTCCTCCCAAACCTCATCACCTTCTTCCATGGTGAGACTTTCAAAAATACTTTATCCCCCACGGAGTATTCCACTTCCTTCCTTTTTAAGTCGGCATAGGACTTTTGCCGATCTGAAGCTGCCTCCAAGCGATCACATATCAACTTCACCTTCTCGGTGGTTCCCTTAAGTAGCTCGGGCATCGGCACAAGTTTCTGTCCGGCCTCAGCCCAACAAATCGGGGTCCTACACTTCCTACCATACAAGGCCTCATAAGGAGCCATCTGAATGCTTGACTGGAAGCTGTTGTTGTACGCAAATTCCACTAATGGCAGGTGTTTCTCCCACGACCCCTGGAAGTCAATAATACAACACCTCAACATATCCTCTAAAATCTGAATTACTCTCTCAGACTGCCCATCCGACTGCGGATGATACGAAGTGCTGAAGTTCAACCAAGTGCCTAAGGCTCGATGCAAACACTCCCAAAATCTAGAGGTGAATCTCGGATCTCGATCTGACACAATTGACTTCGGTACCCCATGTAATCTCACAATCTCACGGATATACAATTCGACCAACTTGTCCAACGTACAGGTGGTATGAACCGGTATGAAGTGTGCACACTTGGTGAATCTGTCTACAATCACCCACACTGAGTTTTTCTTCGAAGGAGTCAACGGAAGTCCTGATACAAAGTCCATAGTGATACGCTCCCACTTCCACTCTGGAATCTTCAACGGTTGCAACAACCCTGAGGGAAACTGGTGCTCGGCCTTGACTCTCTGACAGACCATGCATTTACTTACGAACTCGGCTACTTCCCTTTTCAAACCAACCCAATAATACTCTTCCTTTAATCCTCGATACATCTTCGTGCTACCCGGATGCATAGCAAAAGGGCTATTGTGAGCCCCACTCAAGATCGTACGCCTCAACTCGGCATCCTCCGGAACCACTATCTTATCCTTGAAACATAGGATCCCATTCTCTCCAAAACAATACTCGGTAGGCCTATCTTCCGCTATGTCTTGCACGTGAGGTGCCAAGGACTCATCTCGCAACTGCTTCTCACGAATCAACTGAACCAATGATGGCTTAACCTGAAGCTCGGCCACTAGCCCACCGTCCGTAGACACACTCAACCTTGCGAACATTGCTCGCAACTCCACGGCCATCTTCCTACTCAAGGCATCGGCCACCACATTCGCCTTGCCCGGATGATATTCTATGGTGAGGTCATAATCTTTAAGGAGCTCTAACCACCTTCGTTGCCTAAGATTCAACTCCTTTTGGGACATCAAATATTTCAAGCTCTTGTGGTCGGTGTACACAGTGCACTTCTCACCATAAAGATGGTGTCTCCAGATTTTCAGCGCGAACACCACTACGGCCAACTCTATGTCATGTGTGGGGTAATTCTTCTCATGAACCTTCAACTGTCGGGAAGCATATGCCACCACCTTACCTTCTTGCATAAGCACACAACCTAGCCCCACGTAAGATGCATCACTGTAAATTACAAACTCTCTCCCCGGTTCGGGCTGAATCAAAATGGGAGCTTCGGTCAAAGCTTTCTTCAATTTCTCAAACGCTTCTTGTCTTGCATCTGACCATTCATACGGAACATTCTTCTGTAGCAACTTGGTCAACGGAGCCGCTATCCTCGAGAATCCCTCAACAAACCTCCTATAGTATCCCGCCAAGCCTAGGAAACTGCGGATTTCTGTCACTGATTTTGGTTGCTTCCACTTCACAATGGCTTCAATTTTCTTGGGATCTACACTAATCCCACTAGCCGAGATCACGTGGCCTAGGAAGACCACCTCCCTAATCCAAAACTCACACTTACTTAGCTTGGCATACAATTGGTTCTCAAGTAGGGTCTGAAGCACTAACCTTAAGTGTTCATCATGCTCCTCTTCGGTCCTAGAGTACACTAGGATGTCATCAATAAACACTACCACAAACATGTCCAAGAACTTATGAAACACCCGGTTCATCATATCCATAAAGGCCGCTGGGGCATTGGTCAACCCAAAAGGCATCACCAAAAACTCGTAATGCCCGTAACGTGTACGAAAAGCTGTCTTCGGTATGTCCACATCCTTTACCTTTAACTGATAATACCCAGACCTCAAATCAATCTTTGAAAACACAGAAGCACCCCTTAACTGGTCCAGCAAGTCATCTATCCTTGGCAAGGGGTATTTATTTTTCACTGTCACCTTATTCAACTGTCTATAGTCTATGCACATCCTCATGATCCCGTCCTTCTTCTTTACGAACAAAACCGGAGCACCCCACGGGGAAACACTAGGCCTAATGAAGCCTCTGTCAGTCAACTCCTGAAGCTGTGTCTTCAACTCCTTCAACTCCTTCGGTGCCATTCTATACGGAGCAATGGACACCGGTGCGGAATCGGAATATGTCTCGATAGCAAACTCAACTGCTCTGTCTGGAGGCAAACCTGGTAGTTCTTCCGGAAAAACACTCGGGAAGTCACACACAGTCCTGATGTCCTGAGGTCTCACCTCACTCATATCCGGGTTCATTACGTAAGCCAAGTAAGCCTGACACCCTGAACTTAACAATCTCTGAGCTTCCAATGCCGAAACCACATTGGACAAAAACTTAACATTCTCCCCAACTACCACAATCTCAAAGTCATCAGCAAGCCTCAAAGAGACTCTCTTAGTCTCAAAGTCAACCCTAGCTTTATGCTCTACAAGCCAATCCATGCCCAAAATCACATCAAAACCGTAAAAGGGTAGCTCCATCATGTCGACTGGAAATACGTGGCCCTGAATCATCAAGGGACACCTCCTATACACTTTCCTAACTACCATTGTATCACCAAAGGAGCTTGTGACATTTACTCCTACTTCTAACCAATCACAAGGTAGTCCTAATGACTTTGCATGTTCACCCAGAATATACGAATGCGTTGATCCCGAATCTATGAGAGAAAGCAAACTCAAAGACTGTAATGTGAAATTACCTGCAATGACATCAGTGTCTTTTCCAGCCTCTCGCTGAGCGTACACTCTAGCCGGTCCTCCTCCCTCGGGTTGGACTGCTACCACATGAGCCAAGTTCCTCTGACCCTCATTCCTTGGCTGGAAGTTCCCACGGCCGCGCCCACAACCTCTCTGATGCTCAAAACCCCTCGCTGGAGTCGGTCCTCCTCTGACTGGGTGTGGACAATCACGCCTCAAATGATCTCGGGAGCTACAATTCCAACACGCCCCAAACACACCCATACACTCACCTGGGTGGCGTCTCCCGCACCTAGTGCACTCCGGAAGGGGCCCAACAGCTCCTTGGCCCTAACGGCCCTGGCCATGGTTACCACCTCTAGGTCTCGTATCCGGCTGGTACCTCCTATCTCTATGCCTCTTGGCATGATCTCTATCCCAGTTCGCATGTCTCTTCCCGGAGTCAGACCCACCAGCACGTGCTCTAGAGCTTAGGTTTTGCTCTACATCCTTGGCTCTAGAAACCAAAACATCGAACTCAGTGTAGTCGGAGGCCAACATGTAGGTCTTCACATCAGTAGTCAACCCGTATCTGAAGCGCTCACAACGCTCCTTCTCATCCGGAATCAACTCTGGCGCGTACTGGCTCAACCTCACAAATTGGATCTCATACTCGGACACGGTCCTATTGCCTTGAACCAAAGCCATGAACTCCCTTTTCTTTTCATCCAAGTACCGAACTCCGAGGTACTTCCTCTTGAAAGCATTCCTGAAAAACTCCCATGTGACATCCACCTCGGCCATACCGGAAGTAGCAGTGGTCCACCAGGTATAAGCGTCTCCCTGGAGCAATGAGACAATGCACCCCAACTTACGGGCATCCGAACACTCCATCTGACTCAAGATGCGAGTTGTGCTCTCAAGCCACCCTTCTGAACCCTCCGGAGATAACCCACGGAACTCAACTGCTCCTAAATTACGAAGCCTCTCTAGGGGTAATCCTGTCCCCGCACCCTGAGCTGGTGCTGCAGCTTGCATACCAGCCAAAGCTGTCTGGAAAGCTCCGGCTATAGTCTGAATCAAATGAGCCACATCTGGGCCTGCCTGACCTTGGCCCGCTTGAGCCCCATTACCTTCACCTCCGACGTTCCCTCCATTACCACCCGAAGCATTAAGAGCAGGAGGCGCGTCCTCGGGTGCCTGGTCACCCGCTCTAGGCCGTCCCCTCGGTCTCACCATAGCAATTAATGTAATCTAAAACAACAAACACACACAACAACAAGAAACGTTAGGTTAGCAAGGGGCAAAGGACTCCGGTTCTCAAGCTCTTTAAACCAAAACAATTTTCCTTTTTATTTTGACAACAATGCCTAACAATGGGGACTCAACCAATTTTCAAACAACAGAAAAGCCATCATAGCATGCATACATACACCGTGTTAAAAGCAAAGTTTAGACATACATGGCAAAGCACTCATAAGAATCTTAACTTACCTGCCCGAGGTCTCGGAAACCTCAGGCTCTGATACCAATAAATGTAACCCCCTTGTCCCGGTCTGGCCGGATGACCGGTTCAAAAAGGCTACACGGGGAAAACCGAGAGAAAACCCCCTAAGGACTCCCCCTCGGTTAGCAACCCTATTTTTTTTCATTTTAAAACTTGTCTAGATGAGTAATTAACCCTAAGTGATCAAACGGCAGAATATCCCAACCAAAACAATCTAACGAACTTAAATCCACAACCAAAAGGCAAATTTTCAGGTTTAACTACAGGGGTATCGATACACCTAAGGGGTGTATCGATACGCCTTGACTAAGTCAAAGGTCAGAGTCAACCCGTGGAGACCGTATCGATACACCTTGGGAGGGTATCGATACCCTAGTCAAAGGTTGACTTCCCACGGTCAACGCTACTTGACCGTACCGATACGCTTGAGGCCGGTATCGATACCAAGATGGACAGTGGCTCCAGTGGCCAAAAAGGTATCGATACGCCTCCCCGCGTATCGATACGGAAGGCCTGGAATAAGAAGGCCGTATCGATACGAGTCTAACCGTATCGATACCCCCTGCCCAGCGACACCTCCTTTCACCGTTTGGTAACATCTTGCAAGGCTCTAGATGCATACTTAGACACTCTTAAGCACATACAAGCATTCATGCACCCACCACAAACAGGACTTAACATGAGGGCATTCAAACCAACGATAACATACTAAACAAAGCTCCATACGAGTCTACAAGAAGCATACTTAGCAAGCATAAGTCATCCATCACAAAGTAGACAACATACGGCCTACCTAGGCCAAAATCATACAAATTTAGGCATAAGCAATTAAACCACATAAGAGGCATAGAACATAATCCGAGAAGCAAAAGCATAACACGCAACATAAGTTTAACAAATTTAAGCATGACTTCCTAAGGAGTTTGACCCCAACTCCTAACATTCTATACCCCATTGTCTAGACGTTATTACAAAAGCAAACCATACATAAACTTGCTTGAGAACTCCAAAGGCTCCTCCCTCGCCCGCTCGCCTCCCGAACTCTAACGATCTGCACGTTGAAAACAAAGAGCATAAGCAACTAGCTTAGTGAGAGGGGCTCTATAATTCACAACATGTAGTTTTCCAAAACATGATTTATATGCAAGAAAACAATGGATGCATAAGGGTCTATCACAACCACAACTTTTGGTTTGCACAGGCACAACCAACATACACTTACGGTGGGACTACACATCACCGTTTCGACTAGTGGGTGTCCAATGGGACTACACATCAAAGCACTACCCTACTAGTCACTACCGGTGGGACTACACATCACCGTAGTTTAGACCACCATCACGTGAGGCACGAACTCAACACGACTACTACATTGACAACTTAAAATGCATTCAATGGTCACAATGTATATACAATCAACTTGTCACAACAATTTATGAGTAGAGAGAGACTTACACAAGGGTTTAGGCAACCTCTCAAGGTTCTACCCAAACCCCAAGGGAGACCATATCAAGTACAATGCAATAACCAATGATCCTACTCACCGTTGCTACCCAAGAGAAGATTGAAGACCGAGCTCAAGACTCCGAATTCCCCGGATTTGCCTCCGAAGCTTCGCCAACAAAATTCCTTGCTTCTAAGCATTCCAACACCAAGCAAACAATCTCAAGTCAGTCCATGCTCTAAAATACTCAACCCGAAATGCAACCCATTTACAAGATATCAATTTTCTCATGGTGAACAAGCCTAAAATTCCAAAATGTGAGTAGAAATGAAAATAAAAGACATCAACTTGTAGAGGATAAAGAGAGTAAGTCAAAAACGAAATTACCTTTGCAAAACCTTCAAAAATGAGTAAGCTTTTGAATGGAATAGTATCCAAGGAGAGGGGGTGTTTTTTGACGGTATTGTGAATAGTGTAGTTTTGAGGAAGAAGATGACTTTTAGTATTATTTTAGGTTTGTTTGAAATGGGGGGGCCAAAAGACCAAAACACCCTTAATGAAATAAGGGATCTACAATGGATGACACCATGGCTATGTGGGCTTGATTAAAATATAGTCCAACTAAATAAAACCCGAGGCCCAAGTCATTATTTTATTATTTAAAATTTGAAACCGAAACCCGAACTATTTTTAAATTAATATTTTCACCCGACCCCTAAACCGGGGCGTTACAACGAGACTCTAATCAACTGAGGTCTTCATCGTTTGAATCCAAAAGAGGTTACTGGAAAGAATTCGAGTATAAAATGAACCAAAGATAAGTTTCTTTTTTTCACCTTATTTTTTTAATTACTGATTATCTGTATGTTTATATTTTAACTTGGTTTTTAATTTTTGAAAGACATAGAAGCATGTTTGATTGTATTTGAAATTTGACAATTGGGCAAAGATGAGTTTGTGATTTCTCACAATTTTTGAATGGCGTGGAAGCATATTTTAACTCAAAACATGATCTCACTCAATTACCGTGGTTTTGTTGGTGACTCTCGGAAAAGATTTCAATATGACATTTTAGAATACAACCACTATATATTCAAACTATCTGAGAAATTTTGGTATGTTTTTTAATCGTTCTTAAATCAAGGTCATTATATCTTGATATATTATTTGGTTATTGTCTTGTTTTAATAATTTTGATTAAGGGTTTGACATTTTTTTGTTGAATTTAATAGTGACGACATTCCAGTATGATTCATCGATTTACGAATTATCTCAGGTGGAAAATAACATTCAGTCTATTAACATGATTTTGCTAATTAGAAATCCAATCATATGAATTTAAATTATGGATCTTATTATATATATAGTATTTTATTAGTGAGAAATGATATTTTAACCTTTTTTTAAGTTTTACATATCTTTAAACAACTTGAAAAGAGATATGACATAAAGAGATTATGAGGAGTTGTCTTGGTTATTTATCTCCATTGTCCTCGAGAGGAAAATTAATATCGGTAAATTCTGATTTTATTTTTATTCTTTATATTACTATTTTAAAGTGTGATAAATCATGGTGATTTTGCTCAAAAGTAGTATTTCTTCTACATCGAAAAACTCAACTATAGACTTCTCCCAATGTCAGATTACAAAAATTCATCTTGACAAGAATTTTATGGGAGACATTCCTTGAAGTGAATGCAAACATGATGTTCATTCCACGCGATTATCAATGATGAGGCATTCCCTGAAGTGAATGCAATCATGATGTTTATTCCATGCAATTATTGAATCCGTTTCATTCCCTGAAGAGAATGCAAACATGATAAATCACTATTTAAGTGGTAACATAACTTCGATATAATTCAAGTATATTGGCTAGACATCTCGTTCTACGAGGCTATTGGTCTCAAAGTAGGTTTTTAAAGGACATTGTGGACTGGTTTAACAATGCCGCGTACGAGGATTAAAGCTTTATTCTATGTGAAAAGGATATGTGAAAAAGGTTTCAAAGGCCCACTGACTCTACTCCATTCCATGAAGTGAATGTGAGATTATATTATGGAAAGAATAAAAGTCACATTAGTAGTTGTGGTCGTGATTGAAACCATGAATATAGACATGAAAAATATGGTCATTTTAAGGATACTTCTACTCACCAGTAGTGAAGTCATAAGGATGACAAGAGTGATAAAGATCATTCTAATGAAGTAAAATCTTTTTTATTATCAACACGATATTATAAATCATTCGTCTCGTACTTGTCGTATATTGAAAAATCAACAATCATTGAATGATAAAGGGAAGAAAATAGAAGTAAATTTTGTTTGCAAAAAATGACGAAGATGATATTGGTACAACTTTATTTGGACATTGTTGGTCCAATTTATTTGGACGTTGTTGATTTTCTTATAACCCTCGAAGGGAATAAATCATCTTTTAATTATTCTCATAACTTTGAAGAAATTTATTTATTTATTTTACTTATTTTTCTTTATGTTTATTTACTTTACATACATTAATTATTTACATTTTATATTTATATTTATATTTATATTTATAAATCATGTAACCCCCTCGTCCCGGCCTGGCCGGATGACCGGCCCGAGTGAGCCACACGGGGAAAACCGAGTGAAACCCGTTAAGGTTCCCTTCGGTTAGCAACCCTATATTTTTTTCTTCTTTTTAATCTTGCCTAGATGAACATTAAGTCCTATGTGATTCACAACAGCGGAAAACATTCAAGGGAAAAACACATTCGAACCACGGCCATACATAACAGTCTATTTTTAAGCTTATAGGACAACCAGTATTGATACCCTAACCAGGGGTATCAATACCAGGGTATCGATACCCTAACCAGGGGTATCAATACCAGGGTATCGATACCCTAACCAGGGGTATCAATACCAGGGTATCAATACCCTAACCAGGGGTATCAATACCCGGGTAACAATACCCTAACCAGGGGTATCGATACGCTCTACTCTCATCCACAACACTCGATTCCAGTAACTTTGGAGGGTATCGATACCCCAAGAAAAATCTGAGGCCTTTTGGGCAAGAGAGTATCGATACCCTAGCTAGGGGTATCGATACCCCCTGCACTGCAACTCCTCAATCTCAACTAAAACGACCCCAACACGACTCTAAATGCATTTCTCGACTCACCTAAGCATATACTGTAGAACTAATGTTTTGATATAATAATTGAAAAATGTTTTGGACTGATTTAAAAAAGTATTTAAAACATTTCCAAAGTCCAAACAACTTGAAATAATATTTAAGGAATTTTTCATAAAGGTTTTTCATGTTTTCTAAAGTCAATTTTAACAAAACTGACCAAGTGTTTCGAAACACCTTAGGGCGTTTCGAAACAGGTGCCTCCAGTGGCCAAAACGTTTCGATACTTGTATCGAAACGGGGCCAGCGTTTCGAAACAGGCTAGGCCGTTTCGATACGCCCACGTCGCACTGACCACAACGGTCATAAACCCCAACGGCTCTTTCCCAACTAACTTTTAAATGCAGGTCGTTTCGATACAGGCTTATAGCGTTCTGAAACGACAAGGGGGTGTTCCGAAATGGGTACCCTGACAGACTGCAACGGCTCTTTCTATATTGAGGGTGTTTCGAAACGGCTTCGAGCGTTTCGAAACGGGGAGCTGCAGAACTGTATTTATGGAGGGAATTAAAGGCTCCAACGACTCTATTTCAACCCCAACGGTCTTAAACGGCTATAAACTCAATTGGGAGTATAAAAGGGACCTCCAAGCATCAAGAGAAGGCAAATGCTTCAATTGTCAATCAACAAATGATCAAGAAATTGTCTTAGTGCTTAATTTGTCAATTCTTGTATAGACAAACACTAGTGAGCCAAAATTGTCAAATTTGCTCAAGTGTTTTAGGTTTTGGGTGAGTGCTTCATTGTGCAAACAAACACCTATTAGAGGGTTTAAGTTTGCTTTCATTATCTCTTTGTAAAAGAGGGTTTGATCAAGGCTTGGGTAGAAGCTTGATCGGTTGTAAGGGTTTCCTCCTAATCCTAGAAAAGGGGACGAATCAATTAGTGGATTAATTGTGAAATCCTTAGTGGGAAGCTAAGGTAGTGAATGTAGGTGCTTGTTAGAAGGCCGAACCACTATAAATCATTGTGTCTTTAATCTTTCTAGCTTCCACAACCCTTCCACCCAAATATCCACCTCTCCACCACTTGGTGAGCTAAATTGGTTGATCGAATCGAGCTCCATACAACTCAACAATTGGTATCAGAGCTTGGCTCAATCGAAGAGGATTCACATCCTATTGAGAAGATCTGGCAAGCTCGATCACTATTTCATCAACCGGCTCAATGGCACAATCAATCGACAAACCGCCTTTCTTTGACGGAGCTCACTATGCCCATTGGAAGACAAAGATGAAGTTCTTCATCAAATCAAAAGATTACAAGCTATGGGATGTAGTTGAAGATGGCTCGTTCGTGCCTAAAAGAAATAAAGCGGAGTGGAGTGCCGACGATCGCAAGAAGATGGAGCTAAATTGCAAAGCATTGCACATTCTATTTTGTGCATTTGGTCCATCCATCTATGAGAAGATGTCTTCTTGTGAGAGTGCCAAGGAGGTATGGGACAAGCTTGAAGTCACATACGAGGGGACAAATGAAGTCAAGGAGACCAAGATTGGGCTCCTAACCTTGGAGTATGAGAACTTCAAAATGGATCCGGAAGAGAACATCGAGAAGATGTTTGATAGGTTCTCCACCATCACCAATGGTCTTAAAAGTTATTGAGAAGCCATCCCGGAGGAGAAGCTTGTTCGAAAGCTCATCTACTCTCTTCCCGAGTCTTGAGACTCAAAGAGGACCGCCATCATCGAAGCCAAAAATTTGAAGACTTTGAAGCTTGATGAACTCATGGGGTCACTCCTTACTCATCAAATCATGAAGAAGAATAAAGAGGATGAGAAGAAGAGGGAAGAAATTAGAGCTATGGGAGAGAAGAAAATCAAAGGGCTTGACATCAATGCTAGTGCCATGGCTCTCAAATCCTCCACTTGCCATCATGTCTACACAAGTGAAGAGGAGGATGAAGATGAAGAGATAGTTCATCTCTTCAAGAAGTGTGCCCCTTTCATGAAGAAAGCCTTGAGAGAGCTTGAACGAGAACCTAAAAGAAAGGAGAGGGCAAGCACTTCAAGCCATAAGAAGAAGGCACATGTGGCTACTTGGAGTGATGAGGACTCCACCAACGATGAACAAGCCAACCTTTGCCTTATAGCCATCGAAGAAGATTCAAGGGTAACTTCTAATTCATCTACTTCATGCTCTTACACTTTTGATGAATTACAAGATGCCTATGATGAATTGGTTTTAGATTTTAAAAGCCACATTTTGAAAAACAATAAATTGATTTCAAAGTTAAAAATTCAAAATGATTTGCTTTCTAAAACCAAACTTGAACTTGAAGCAAAACTTGAAGAGTTTGAACTAAAATGTCTTGATTTACAAAAATTGCTTCAAAATGTTCAAGTAGAAAAAGATTTGATTTCCAAAGAGCTTGAAAAGAAAAACAATTTTGGAAAATCAAATTTTTATGTTAGACAATCTAGTGCCCCTAGATTTATGAATGGAAAATGTTTTAGAAGTGTTTGGGTCCCAAAAGGACTAACCACTTCAACTAAAAAGGATGAAATTGAAAAATGGATTCCTAAGGGGACTAAATTTTGTGCAACTAACGTTTATGGATCCAAAGCAATTTGGATACCAAAAATTACTTGATTGTCTATTGTAGGTGTGATGGAGATGTTCAACAAGTCAAACATTGAGGGGGAGCTCCATCCACACAAGAAAGAACACTTAAAGAAGGAAGGCTTCACATCCTCCCTTGGGTTCAAGTGTTGGTAAAATTTCTAGTTGTTTTGATTTTATTAGTCTTATTTTTATTTAATTCAACTAGATGATCATATATGTTGGACTAACATTTCAATGATGCCTTGAGTAAGGGGGAGCCATTTTAAAACCAAATTCTTAATTTTATCAAATTTTACCTCTATTGTTATTTTTGAACTCAATGTTTTAAATCTTTTTGATATAACAAAAAGGGGGAGAAATGGTTTGAAAAATTGAATTTTCAAATGAATAAGGGGGAGCTTTATTTGAATTAAAATTTTAATCTCTTATTCACATTTTTAAAGTTAAAGGGGGAGAATTCCAAACAACTTTTCAAGTGGTTTTATTATATCAAAAAGGGGGAGATTGTAGAACTAATGTTTTGATATAATAATTGAAAAATGTTTTGGACTGATTTAAAAAAGTATTTAAAACATTTCCAAAGTCCAAACAACTTGAAATAATATTTAAGGAATTTTTCATAAAGGTTTTTCATGTTTTCTAAAGTCAATTTTAACAAAACTGACCAAGTGTTTCGAAACACCTTAGGGCGTTTCGAAACAGGTGCCTCCAGTGGCCAAAACGTTTCGATACTTGTATCGAAACGGGGCCAGCGTTTCGAAACAGGCTAGGCCGTTTCGATACGCCCACGTGGCACTGACCACAACGGTCATAAACCCCAACGGCTCTTTCCCAACTAACTTTTAAATGCAGGTCGTTTCGATACGGGCTTATAGCGTTCCGATACGCGTTCCGAAACGACAAGGGGGTGTTCCGAAACGGGTACCCTGATAGACTGCAACGGCTCTTTCTATATTGAGGGTGTTTCGAAACGGCTTCGAGCGTTTCGAAACGGGGAGCTGCAGAACTGCATTTATGGAGGGAATTAAAGGCTCCAACGACTCTATTTCAACCCCAACGGTCCTAAACGGCTATAAACTCAATTGGGAGTATAAAAGGGACCTCCAAGCATCAAGAGAAGGCAAATGCTTCAATTGTCAATCAACAAATGATCAAGAAATTGTCTTAGTGCTTAATTTGTCAATTCTTGTATAGACAAACACTAGTGAGCCAAAATTGTCAAATTTGCTCAAGTGTTTTAGGTTTTGGGTGAGTGCTTCATTGTGCAAACAAACACCTATTAGAGGGTTTAAGTTTGCTTTCATTATCTCTTTGTAAAAGAGGGTTTGATCAAGGCTTGGGTAGAAGCTTGATCGGTTGTAAGGGTTTCCTCCTAATCCTAGAAAAGGGGACGAATCAATTAGTGGATTGATTGTGAAATCCTTAGTGGGAAGCTAAGGTAGTGGATGTAGGTGCTTGTTAGAAGGCCGAACCACTATAAATCATTGTGTCTTTAATCTTTCTAGCTTCCACAACCCTTCCACCCAAATATCCACCTCTCCACCACTTGGTGAGCAAAATCTGTTGATCGAATCGAGCTCCATACAACTCAACATATACCAACATGCAAGCACATATATTTAAGCCATGGGTGTCATTCAAACATGGATTTAAGCTTTCATACATAGCATTCAAATCAAAGAGCAATATAGGCAATATTGGGCATACATAAAGGCTCAAATGGTCTTAGAGAGAACAAGTTATCATGGGAGGTTTGCACTTATACACAAGGCAACCTAAACATTCTAAAGCATGTCATTAGACTCCAAAACATGCATCAAGGTATCACATGCCTTGCAATCCATAATCAATCCAAAACAACATCATCATTCAAAAGAGTCATACAAGCTCATATAAAGACACCCTTTTGCCACATTGCTTAACTACTACAAAATCAACCATACTTGAGCAACAACTTGGAAAGCCCTTCTTGCCTTGCCTCAAGCTAACACCACGCTAATGATCTGCATTATTGAACATAGAGAGCGTAAGCTATAAGCTTAGTGAGGGTGCTCTAACACGAAAAACATCAACAATGCAGGGTTCAAGCACGTTAATCCTAGTCTTACATACATCAAGCATAGGCATAAAATCAAGTAGACCTAGCTAGTCTTTCAAGTGGCATATATGGTCTCTCAATCCTATCAAGTTCAAGCATCAACATCCACATTATGCAACAACACCATATATCACAATCACATATCACCATCATATATCACAATACATGAACAAGTTTAATTGGCCACTTTAATTACCCCGATTGTGCAGATATAAACCTAAACAACACTTTACCTCGGTGGGATTCCACTCATCACCGGACCTTGCATGTGCGGGATTCCACTCATCGCCACATTCCCTACGGATGGGATTCCACTCATCATCCCGTAGAAATAAATAAAAAGCTTCCGGTGGAATGTTACATCACCGTACTCCTCCTTGATGACTTAACGCTATCAAGGCCACGTACGTTTTGACTCAATTTGTGTGCACACTATCCTAATGATCGATCATTTACAACCGGTAATTATTTAGTGCCAATTATCATCTTCAATCACATATCATCAATCACATGTCATCAATCACATATCATCAATCATACTCATGCTCATCACATATATCCACATCATAATATATGTACATGTACCAAATAATCACAAGCACAAGAGCATAGTCATTAAGCACATTGGCATTTAAGGAAAACAAGACTAAATTAACTACTTGGGTTATAAGGAAGTGGCCTACCAAGCACACTTTACACACACACACTACTCATGCTCGAACCAAACTTTAAAACAAGTTAAGACCACTCACCGCCCTTCCTTAGCAATTCGAACCAATCCTCCTACGAACCCGGATTCGGTCCCAAGGCCTCCTCAACGTTTCCTCTTGCTTCTAGTCAAACAAAACACATACATTACTTCCCAATTGAATGCTAACTCAACCATCAACTTACTTTGCAAACACAACCCAATTTCCACAATTTCCCAAACCACATAATATCTCAAAAACCCAATTTTCGTACTCCAATAATCCTTGGCTGAAACACCCATTTCCAAACACCCAAATGACTTCCAAAACACCCCAAATCACCCTCCTAACATAGGTAGACCATCAACCCTTCAATTTCAACATTAAACCCACCAAAAACCCAAGTTTTAATACCTCAAAAATTGCCCTAAGAACCCACTACGAATTTTCATCCAAATTCAACCAAATTGATATATAATGTGTATTTCATTATGATTAAACAAAACCCCAACACAATTTATCAAAACAAATTGAAAAACCCCCTTAAAAATCCAAACTTTAATATAAACCCTAATTTCCAAAACTCCATATTTTTGAAATCTAAGACAATAGTTAGGTAGAGGGTAAAGAGGAGGTTAAGAAAACGTAATTACCTTTGAAAAACACCTTTAATTGAAGGAGATAATGGATGGAATAGTAACCAAGGTTTTGAAGAAGCTTTGAAAATGGTGGGAGGCTTCCAACGTTTGGAAGAAAGGAAATGGGAAAAGGGAAGACAACTTTTCCCATAAAGTGGTCTTGCTTTTTAAATTTGGGTCAAATTGCAACATAGGTCCCTCCCTTCTTATTAAAGCTTAATTAGGTCATTATTTGAAGTTGAATTGTTTTAAATTAAATTTTATTTGACTCGAACTAAAACCCGGTTAACTCCTAGGCCCAAGACACGGGTGTTACAAATCAACACGGCATGGGGAGCTGGGATTTGGAGTCCAATTCTCGAACGGACGTCGAGGGTGGCCGAAAACAGCGTAAAACAAGAGGACGCCGCTTAGGCTTCTCGACGAACATTCAAACGTGCTCCCACTACAAACGATGACGAAACACCGCGAGTGGATGATGGCCCTGGATTCGCTGCACGACGACGAGTACGTTGGTGGCAGCGGTGACACTTACGGCGGTGCGGTTACAGAGATCTGTGTCGGTGCCAGAGTGGGGAAGGTGAGAGCTTTTTAGAATTTTCTCTAGAATTCCATATTCGAACCATATTCCCACTGTAGGTGAAGAATTGGGTTAATAAGTTTGATTTACAAACCTTAAGGCTTAACTCTAATAGCCAAACGAGGTAACCCATGACAAAAATTAGCCATTGGCTCAATGGTTTAAGCAAAAGGTCACAAGGGAGGGGTGAGGTTGTGGGTTTAAACCCCACCAGCCTTATTTGTTTAGCATTTTTTTACTACTATTATTTCGTTAGGGTGTTTGTTGAGTGTATAAAAGTTCTATTATTTACACCCTTTTTAACCCATATTTCTGCTGCATTCAAGCATCATTGCATTGCATTTAGGTTAGTTTTCAGTAAAACATCACAAATATGTAAAAGGCACGGATTCTACTAAAAATGGCTGATTTTGCAGGTTGCTGCCATCGTAGACGGAGAAGGCAGGCGCAGGGCAGAGAAGTAGAAGAGCTGAACTGGACAAGCAGACGACGAGGACGAAGCTGCCATGGAGCTGTCGTGACAGCATGGTGACAACAACCTTATGAAGAGGAAAAGTAAAGTGGACCTCGATAGATAGAGAAAAATCTGCTCGTCTGTCGTGTGAAAGCCAAATATTTTTCCAAGCCCCGGATCAAAAGATATGACAAGCCAAAACTCAAGGAGAGGAAATCCCTAGAAACAATGATGGCGGCTGCAAAGTAGGAACTTTAGAGATTAAGTCTTTATTAGAATCTTACTTTTAATTAAAGTTGTAATCCTTGTTACCTTAGAATACTTGAGCCCAAAGCTTATATAAGGGCATAGATTTTAACCTAGGACATAACATACCCCATAACCGATAACCAAACCCCTCCGCCGTTTACACGTCGTTTACCCGTCACCGACATGTTCTAAATTCCCCCTAGGGCCACGGGTTGTTTTGTAAAGTAGTTGCAAGGGTTGTTTTGTTTTAGGATTTTCCAAGTTCAATAAAATAAACTTCAAGTTCTCTTATTTTGGTTTTAATATCTTGCAAGAGCATCGGGAGAGCATTGTGAGTTATCTATTTACTTAGCATCGGGAGAGTTAAGTATACGAAAGAGATAAGAGCAAGTTCTCTAGTTTATATTTGAACTATCTCGTACCTAGGGATAGGGCGAGGTTAAGTGGCTAAGGAAGAATTCATACACATCGGTGTTCATCCTTCGATTCACGCCGGGAGGTATCATCAAGACGTGATCATCGACAGACTTGGACCTAGGGATAGGCCAAGGCAGATCTGGGATTCTTGCCAAACTTGAAGTACGGAGTTGGTGTGTTTCTGCCGCGACAGCCAACAGACAGTCGCCGCGACAGGTGCTGCCGCGACGGGCGCAACGACAGAACTGGAGTTCCTAAGCAATTCAATACCTGCACTACTGAGCAATTCAATACCAGCCCATTCTCTCTATCTTGATATTTCTACTCTTTTTATTTACGTTTACTTTATTATTCTCATGACAACTCTTAATTATTTCTTTACTTTCGTGCAGTGAAATAAGGTGAAGTCATTAGCCCAATCCCTGTGGAGACGATATCCGATACTTCGTATCACTTTACTACTTGCGTCGTGTACACTTGCACTACCATTGCGATAGACTATTTTACACGCAACAAGTTTTTGGCGCCGTTGCCGGGGATTGCCAACATAACTACACCTTTCTTTTATTGCACTTTTCGTTTTTGTTTTTGTTTTTGTTTTTATTTTTCTTTTAATTTTCTTTTTCTATTTTTCTTTAGTACGTTCAACTCTTGCTTTTCACAAGGTTTCCTTGTTTATGCGCAGATCTAAAAGAGGCGAAGACCCTGAGTATAAATTAGATCCGGAAATCGAACGTTCCTTCAATCTCAAGAAACAACTTCGCCACCTTTTAGCCAGAAACGAGTACCTTGAGGAACAGCTAGAGAAGATGGCCCACGTTGGAAACGACCCGCCTTTCGGCGAAGTTATACAACCTGTCGATAACCCTGCCACCGACAGACGACGATCCTGTCGTGACTACATGCTGAACGATCATGTAGAACTGGAGACCACGCTGCCGGATATTGATGTTGACAACTTCGAGCTTAAACCTGTCATGTTTAGTATGATCAACAATGCCGGGCAGTTTAGTGGTGCTGTGACAGAAGATGCTAGGGAGCATCTCAAAACGTTCCAGGAGATCTGTGGTTCGTTTAGACTATCAGGAGTTAGTCCGGAGATACTGAGGCTTCGGTTATTTCCCCATTCATTGAGGGACAGAGCTAAAACTTGGTGGAATAAACTTACGCCGGGTTCAATTAGAACTTGGGCAGATTTATCTCGTGAATTCTTATCTCATTTTAATCCTTCGCATTTATCTGAGCGATTACGTAACGAAATTGCTATTTTTCAACAGGAAGATGACGAGCCGATGCACGAGGCCTGGGACAGATTTACTACTCTTCTACGGAACTGCCCAATGCATGGATTCTCCGTCTGGAATCAGGTAACTAAGTTTTATAATGCTGCCAACTTACAAACTCGCATTCGAATTGATTCTGCAGCAAACAGATTATTATTGGATAAAGATCCAGACGAGGCATTGCAAGTTTTGAAAAATCTGGCCAAGAATGAGGAGCAGTTTCCGACAGCTAGAAGAGGGGGTAAACGGGTACTTGCTGTCAAGGACTATGAGGCCGACAGTACTATGAAATCACAGGTAGCATTCCTTACTAAAGCAATGAAACGGTTATTGAATGAAGATGAATTACAAGGATTTGCTGTCGAGGAGGTTTGTACCATCTGTGAGGGAAATCATAGTAGGGATGAGTGCCCAATACAAATAGAAGAGGGAAAATATGTTGAAATTACAAGCCAAATTATAATTCCAACAATTACAATCACAATTGGAGGAAAGATCCCAAATTTTCCTGGAGTAATCCTAACAATGCCCTGAATCCGCAAGCACATAATCAGAATCAGGGAGGTCCTAGATTGTCGACGCGACAACAACTGCCGCAGAACCTGCCGCCGCAGCAGCAACAGCAGCCACCACCTGCCACGAGCAGTATATTGGAACAGACGCTGGCCACTTTTATGTCTCAGACCGGTACGTATATGGAAAACATGAATCAATTTGTCAAGAAGACAGAAACCTTTATGGATAAAACCGAGATGAGGATGACAAACCATGAAGCTACATTGAAATCTCTAGAGACACAAATGGGTCAGGTGTCGCAACATATTAAGCCGAGGCAGAATGGAGGATTCCCTAGCAATACTGAAAATGCTAGACCGCCCCCACATGAGCAATGTAAGGCGATTACTACTAGGAGTGGGAAGAAGCTACCAGGGCCGGAAAAAGAAGCTGAAACAGGAAAAGAACCTGCCTTGGATAAACCTGCCGAGGAATCTGCCCCAACAGGTGATAAACAGACTGCTGCCGATGAGCCTGTCACGACAGCAGAAGCGACAGAGGAGAAAAAAGATGATTACCGTCCTCAGATTCGCATGCAGTGGGAAGGATGCATTGCTGATTATCGCCCCCCACCACCCTTCCCTCAACGGATACAGCAAGCTAAGCAAGAATCTCAACTTAAAAAGATTTATAATTTTTTTAAGCAGGTTCATATTAATATTCCGCTGTTAGATGCCATTAGGGAGATGCCCGGTTATGCTAAATTTCTCAAGAATGTTATGTCGAAAAAATCTAAACTTGGGGAGTTTGAAACGGTAAAGATGACAGAAGGTTGCATGAGTATTCTTCATAGGCAGCCACCCCAGAAAAAGAAGGATCCGGGGAGCTTCATCATACCTTGCGTAATCAGTAATAAATTTGTGGGTAAGGCACTTTGTGATCTCGGTGCTAGTGTTAATTTAATGCCAAAGTCTGTTTTTCAGAAATTAGGTATTGGAAAAGCGCGGCCCACGACAGTAACTCTGCAGCTGGCAGACCGCTCTTACGTTCATCTAGAGGGAAAAATTGAAGACATTCTGGTAAGAGTGGATAAGTTTATTTTTCCTGCTGACTTTCTTGTTTTAGATTGTGAGGCAGATGAAAATGCACCAGTCATCCTTGGGCGACCCTTCTTAGCCACGAGAAGATCACTGATTGATGTGGAAAAAAGAGAACTCACCATGCGAGTGAACGATCAAGAAATTAAGTTGAATGTTCTCCAAGCAATGAAACATGCTGATGTGGATGAGGAATGCAAGGCTATCACTGACGTTACCCTTGATCAACCCTGCATCAGGTCGGGCTGTCATGATATTCAATTTGGGCACTGTCGCGGCAGCCACCTACAGGCTTGTCACGACAGCGACGACGACAGCACCGACGACAGCAACTCCTCTGATTACGATACATCTGATACTGAAGGTCAAGAGGAGGCAAACTGGATAGGCAATCATCCAGGTAAGTTATTCGAACCTTTGAATTATACTTCAGATAACCATTTAATCCAAAAGCCATCTATTGTTGAACCACCTGCCTTAGAACTGAAGCCTCTGCCAGGGCAGCTTAAATATGCTTTTCTTGGTTCAAATGATACGTTGCCCGTAATCATCTCTTCTAAGCTGCCGCAGGAACAGGAACGACAGCTAATCGACATGCTAAGGCAGCACAAGAAGGCGATTGGATGGACGATTGCTGATATACAGGGCATTAGTCCGACATTATGCATGCACAAAATCCTCCTCGAGGAAGATCATAAGCCGACTATAGATGCCCAAAGGTGGTTAAACCATGCGATGAAGGAGGTAGTGCGTAAGGAGATAATTAAGTGGTTAGCATGCACACACTGCACGAGAACTATAGGGAGATTCCGGACAGATCCTAACCTTTCCGACAGGTTGCTGCCGCCGCAGAGAATGAGCGACGGGTAAGGGACAGTTCACTGTTTGAAAGCCAACACAAAAAATATTCATTTTCTTTTAGGTTTAATTGCTTGAGGGCAAGCAAAAACTTGAGTTTGGGGGTGTGTTGAGTGTATAAAAGTTCTATTATTTACACCCTTTTTAACCCATATTTCTGCTGCATTCAAGCATCATTGCATTGCATTTAGGTTAGTTTTCAGTAAAACATCACAAATATGTAAAAGGCACGGATTCTACTAAAAATGGATGATTTTGCAGGTTGCTGCCATCGTAGACGGAGAAGGCAGGCGCAGGGCAGAGAAGCAGAAGAGCTGAACTGGACAAGCAGACGACGAGGACGAAGCTGCCATGGAGCTGTCGTGACAGCATGGTGACAGCAACCTTATGAAGAGGAAAAGTAAAGTGGACCTCGATAGATAGAGAAAAATCTGCTCGTCTGTCGTGTGAAAGCCAAATATTTTTCCAAGCCCCGGATCAAAAGATATGACAAGCCAAAACTCAAGGAGAGGAAATCCCTAGAAACAAGGATGGCGGCTGAAATACTCTTTTTATTTAAACATAAAAGGAGAATCATTTATGACATGATTTTTCTCAACATTAGAGGAGATAATAATCAACTGGATAAAGGAAAATGAATTATCATTATCTAGATCCTCGTATATGAACTAGAAGTTCATAAGATAATTCATGTTGTTACATGTCAACTGTCAGACATATTTACTGACCTAATGTGAGTAATTAAGTCTCATATACCAGCTGAAATACTCTAAGTTCAAATTACATGTTAGGGCGAGAGGATGTAAATCATGCCTGAAGCATGATAGTTGAAATGGTTCCAATGATCAAAATTCTCGTAAATGGAAAGTAATATGAGATGGTCATATATTGGAGGCGAGTGCTCCTGAAGAGACCCAAGACATAACTAATAATAAAACTATAGAAGAGTTTCAGGTACTTAAAATAAAGATTGAAATCTTGAAGAGATCTTGATGAGTTATGTCACTACGAGAATGGAACCAAAATAGAAAAGTTGTCGATAACAATTTTGTAAACAATTTTACATAGAATACTTATATAGAAGTAAAGAAAGAAAACGAGGATCTTGTATAAGAATCTATAGATTTTGAAGTTCCAAAAGTGAAGTATTTGGACTACAGTCCAAACACCTAAAGGTGTAATGCAAGTGATGCACAAATAAGTAGTCGTAAATACGACTTGACTTATGATTTATGAAGAATTTTAATTACTTCATGGTGGATGCAATTAATTTGGCAGTTATGAAATATTTTATATGCGCCTAATTATTTTGTGGATCCCTATTTATTCTTGAAGAATTTAAAATGCTAGAAACATTTGGAAATTTTTGAAGAAATTTATTTAGACATATCTCATTGAATATTCATATTTTGACGCATTTGGTATATCGCCTTAATGAGTACTTATTGAGAAAATACTATAAGAATGATCATATTTCCTTATGCATTTTATAAAGGAGTTTGGATCAAGATTCATGATATTATTAGAACTCCTGAAGAGCTTCAAAATTTGAAACTCGTGAAGAGTTTTCAAAATATTTAATGAAAGTATTTGAGAAAATAATCTTGAGATGTGGTTTTATCTCCACCTAAAGACCGAGCACTTAAATATGTGTTTTTGTCTATGAATGGACATAAGTTTGAAAGAATCTTAAAGAAGATTCAATATGGATAAAGCATATCTATTGAGTATCTCAATAGTTGTAAGATTGTTGAATGTGAATAAAGATAATTATATATTTTCTTGGTCTTGAAGCACCATATATTAGTTGTTCAAGAAATATCCATGGATATACAAAGATAATTATCTTTAGATCTTTAAACATTCGTCGTTGCCTCCTCAAATCTTGTTGAAATAATTGTTATGCACTAGGCAAGCCAAAAATGTGTTTGGATAAGACCATTGGCCCAACATATCCAGAAGATATGTGATTTACTTTCACAAGATATGATACAAATGTTATCTTGTGTAGAGATAATGAAAGGTGGATACATCATGGAAAATATTACTTCAAAGTTTCACCCTTCACGATCTTTAGAAAAATAGTATTCAAGATTTAATTATGAAAATTCAAAGATCTTATGTGATGTTTTCATGAGGGGGAGTAAATATGCATTGCACTATTTTTCCCTTAACCGAGGTTTTGTCCCAATGGGTTTTTCTGGTAAGGTATTTAATGAGGCAACATGTTATGCGTATCAAAGATGTGTGTACTCTTTTTCCTTCAGTAATGAAATTTTTTCGCACTGGGTTTTTATCTTAGTAAGGTTTTAACGAGGCACATTATCTTCATAGACATCCAAGGGGGAGTGTTATGAATATTTATCTATGTGGATGTCTACCATGATTAGAACTTTATCTAAGGAGTTTGATTTATTTGTTATTAGAAATATTATTTCTATTAATTAGATTTTAATGTATTATATACTTTTTATGCCTATAAATAGATGAAATCATTGTACACAATTCTACTTTTTTTTTGAGAATAATACGAATCTCCATATTTCTTTCATCTCTTTGATCTTCTTATTCCCGTTCTTCTTTATTTTATTCACAACATTAAATTTAATATTCTAATTTTATCTCACTAGACTAATTAGTTGTTAGTTTTAATATTTAAATTTTTAATACTTCCTAATTTTACATTAGTTGTTGACAGGACCATTAAAGAATTCAAAATTCTTTTGAAAGAATTTCCAACAAAAAAACAATTCGACTTTCAACATTCGGTAATCATTCTATACACTGGCGGTGGAAACTAAAAGTTTTCACAAGTCCATTAATTTAGAGTTTATGATTTAGTTTAGGGTTTAGGATTTAACTGTCTAGGTATATTGGGGTAGAATTTAGGGTTTATAGGTTAAAATCTAAACCCTCATCAGATTACCCTAAAACCTAAACCCTAAATTCTAATCAATATCCCTTAATTTTTAACCCCTAAGCCCTCAACTATAAATTGAGCAACTAAATCCTAAAACTAAAACACTTATAGATTTTTTTTTAATTTCCACCACCAATGTATCGAATATAAATCCTTCAACATTTTAAATTTAAGTATTAAAAATACTTATTTCGATGGGATTATATGAAAAATATAATATTGATTTACTTTAAATCCACCACAAAAATAATCATAATATTTAAATTTGAAAATGATCCGAATCGGATAGGATGCATGTTTGCTGTTTTTCAAATGAGTATTATGTAATATACTATTATATTAGACACTAAACATGATGGATCTATGGATCGACTTAGAGGGCTAGAGGGGACAGTCGTCTCCCCTAAAAATTTAATATTTATATATGACTTAAAAAATATATATTTTTTATTGAAAATTTATCTTTGCTCTTTTAAAAAATTTATAAGTTCATTCTCCTTTAAAATTTTATAAGTTTGTCACTCCTAACATGAAATCATGTATCCGCTCAGGATTAGATCAGCAGATTCACCACCAAAATTTCAAAGTTGATGTGGCCATCGGGCTAAAATATATTTTAATGATTATATAATTTTCTTAGAAATCTCCTTACAACGTGTGCATAGAAGTAGATTTACTCAAAAATATACGACGACAAATAATGATTGCAATTAATAATAAAATAGATTTTTATCACACTTATGATGTCAGTCAAATATGTTTTATATAAAAATATTCTTTATAAATAATTTTTCAACAAATTATTATAGGTGTTGTAGTGAAGGATTTGTATGTAGATCTTTATCAAACATACTTCAATATTTTAATGATCTGTTTTAGTTATATTATTTAAAAACTATATAAATATATGAAAAGACTAAAGTATTATTATGATAAATGTTTATTATCATTTATGAATGAAATATTTAGTATTTTATTAACTAGGTCGGTGATCAATCATGACACAGAGTCAGAGCTGTTTACCAGTTTGATTCTCATTTTCTTTAGGTTATAGGTTCAAGACTTAACATGAATATTCATTTTTTAAAAAAAAAATTCTCCGTCTAGGTAGAAATAGAAGTAGTATTTGTCAAAAAAAATATTTTATATAAAATATATTTATAAAAATATTTAGTATTTTATTAATAATTATAGATGAAGTAGTAAAAGATTTTTATACAAAGTTATTTGTTGTGACACTTGTGTGTCTAAATCTTATATAAAAGTGTGAAAAGCGAAAAAAATCCTTTTAATAATGTTTTTTAGTTATAATGGAGTATTTCATTAAGTGAATTGGGATCCAACTAATTAGTAATACTAACTTAATCATAGATATTATATATAATATATATAGATAATCAATGTGCAATATATATGTTTCTTATACAAGTAGCCATAAACTAAATAAAGACAAAAGGGAAAGTGCCCATCTTTTTATTTCGCTTGCAAGTAGGGACGGACACGAAAATTTATGTTAGAAGAATAAACTTATATAAAATTTTAGAGAAACGAACTTATAAAAGTTTAGGGTGCAAAAATCTATTTTCGGTAAAAAATAAATAAATAAATTTAAAATTATATACGAATTTCAAATTTTCAGAGAACAACTGCTCCTTCAACCCCTTTGGTACATTCTCACCAAGAAAAATAAGAAGACAATAATAAAGAAAATATATATAGATGTTGAAATATCCAAGAAAAAGGTTGGAAAAGCGATATAGATAAGAGAAAAAGAAAAGGGAATAAAGGGAAATGGTATAATTTGGGAAGTGGATGATGATGAGCAAGAAGAAACAACACATGAGCTTGGGCATATTCAAGTGGCAAACTCCCACATCTAAAACTTGTGTTGTGTAATAAACTTCAAATCTTTAGGGTTGTTTTGATTGTCTCCCCCTCCAAATACTGAATCTGAGGCCGAAACAACTCCCCCCATAGCCCACAGCTTCATCTTTATTTCCTCACCTTGACATCCAGATTCCCCCACCATCTCTTTCCCTCCTTTCATTGGACCTTCATTTTCACCCTCACGTTGCATTTCCAAGGGTTACAAACACCTGCAGTTCTTCTTTTAATCGTAACCCAGTTTTTTATTCACTTTTGATCTTCCCTTTCTCACCACAGAAAAGATCTCTCTCTTTTGTAGGCCACCAGTTAGGTACTTCCTCAATCTTTTTCTTCATTTTCAGCCCCCATTTCTCTTGTCCATACACATCTACGTACCTGCTTTTTCTTTTGGCTTTCTGACCATTATTGTTGATGTGCATTTGCTATGTGCAGAGAGTCAGGGACGGAACTAAGATCAGAGTACGTATGTGTTTATAATTTTTTATACTTTAGTACATAGATAGAGTGGTAAATAGTTATAATTATTAGTTCATCGTTAATGTCATCCACTAAAATGATGTGTTCAATGAGAAAGTAATGTATGGTGCGATCAGAATATGTCACGTGGTACAATAGTTATTTTGTAAAATGTAAAATTAAAAAAATCTCAATATAAAAGGTTTAGAATTTTATGACTTTTTACATTTTTTTATATTTTTAAATAATTTTACCACGTGACAATATCTTATTAGCTATGTTATCTTAACAAATGTCTAATTATTTGTAATTTCAGGTGTTATAGTGATAAAACAACTTCTTTATGTATTAAATTGTGAAAAGTGGATAACTTTGAGGGTTAAGTATGCATTTAACCAAATTATAAGAACATGCGATTATTTAACTTGTTTTTGTTATTTTTATGTCTATTTTACTATCTATACTCGAAATATATTACTACCATTTTAGTAAAATTATTCCCAAAGTTCGAATGATATTATTTATTGATATGTACACAAGCCACTTACACATATATTCGCTATGTCAATGAACAACCTATTTTGGGAGAAATTATTAGATGAACCCGACTCACCACTTCATCCGTGGTGATTTTATCTTGGTTTATACACTTCTCTTTATGTAAACACTTTGTTGCCATACACACAAAATTATAGAATTTAAGTTTCAGATTCCACATATTTCTCTCTCTGATGATATCCACAGTAGCCATATAGCTTGCCGCCTTCAGAATACTATAAATATACGTTCGTTCCCCTAGGCGGTATATGCCCAACAACAATGGCTGGAACCTCAAGTAATGTTCATTTCCATGACATTCCCGATGTGGTTCTCGCCACCATATTCTCCTTAGTTGCCGACACCCGCACTCGCAATGCCATGTCCCTTGTGTGTCTCAAATGGCACTTGCTTGAGCGTTCCACTCGCAAATACCTCGCCCTTCGCGGCAACGTCCACGACCTCTTCCTCGTCCCGACTTGCTTTCGAGCCGTTACCAATCTCGACCTCTCTTTGCTATCCCCATGGGGACACCCTCTTCTTGATTCCTCCCCGAACTCCTTTCTTCTTGCTCAACTCCTTCGCCATGCATTTCCATCGGTTGTTTCTCTCATTGTTTATATCCGGAACCCTTCAACTCTTCATCTTTTAGCTCCCCAATGGCCTGACTTAAGACATATTAAGCTCATACGTTGGCACCAACGTTTGCCAACGCTACCTCTCGGGACCGAGTTTATCGCACTTTTCGAGCATTGCCGGATGCTTTCGTCGCTCGATGTGTCGCATTTTCATTGCTGGACCGAGGATCTTCCACCAGCCATTGAAGCGTACCCTACGCTGGCAGCCTCTCTTTCTCAGCTTAATATCCTCAAACATTCATCAGCTGAGGGATTCAAGTCCCATGAGCTTTTAGCCATCACTGCTTCCTGCCCAAACCTCCGTGAATTGCTAGCAACATGTGTATTCGACCACCGATTCGTGGGATTCGTCGGCGATCGAACTTTGCTGGCTCTTGCATCGAATTGTCCTTGCCTTTCCCTACTTCACCTTGTTGATGCTAGTGCTACTACTTTGTCCAATGTTCGGCACGATTCGAACGATGACGGTTACACATCGGAAGATGCAAGTATCAGCCATGCTATACTCGGTGATGTATTGGCTGGACTTCCACTGCTTGAAGTGTTGGTTCTCGATGTTTGCCACAATGTTAGGGACGCTTGGCCAGCGTTGGAGTTGCTTAATTCCAGGTGCCCCAGGCTTAAATCATTAAAGCTGGGACAGTTCCATGGAATCTGCAGAGACATAGATTCTCGACCAGATGGGATCGCCCTATGCCACTGCTTGGAATCTTTGTCGATCAAGAATTCAGCCGACTTAACCGATACCTTTTTGGAAGCTATTTCTCTAGGCTGTCCCGGACTGTCCAAGTTTGAGGTCCTAGGCTGTAAGAAAATCACAGCCAAAGGGATATGGAAATTAACTCATGTTCTTAGGAACACTTTGGTCGATGTCAAAATCTCATTCTGTAAAAACCTCAATGCAGTTTCATCGTTGCAGGCAATCGAACCGATTCGAGACCGGATCGAAAGACTCCACATAGATTGCGTTTGGGACAGTGTTGGCAATTCAGAAAACCAGACAGGTAGCTTCAGTTCCACGGAAGAAACAAGGTTGAAAAAGAAAAGCAAGTCCCACAATTCGTTTCCTTCCAGGACTTGGTCTAAGCTACACCATCTTTCCCTTTGGATTGCTGTAGGTGAGATGCTCACCCCATTGTCCACGGCGGGTTTAGACGATTGTCCATCACTCGAAGAGATCGAAATTAAGATCGAAGGCGATTGCAGGGACCAACGCAGGCCTTGCATGGACACATTGGGTATGCGTTTCTTGGTCTGTTACCCGAGTCTTTCGAGGATGCTCCTCGACTGCAGTGGTGTCATAGGTTACGCTCTCACGGCTCCGCCGGGGTACGCGGATTTGAGCCTGTGGGAGCGGTTCTTTCTCATTGGAATCGAGAATTTGAATCTCAACGAGCTCAACTATTGGCCGGCACAAGACATGGATATGAACCAGAGAAGCGTTTTTCTCCCTGCAGCAGCGTTGCTAGCGCAATGTGGGAGCCTAAGGAAACTTTTCATTCACGGAACAGCAAACGAACACTTCATGATGTTTCTGCTGAGAATCCCAACGTTGAGGGATGTTCAGCTTAGAGAAGATTACTATCCGGCACCGGAGAACGATACGAGCACGGAGATGAGAGTCGAATCCTGCCGTCGGTTCGAGAATGCTCTTAATAGCATCAACCGCCACATTCCTGATTAGAAATATATGCAAGTCCTATCCAATAAGCCAAAACACTTAGGCATATTACTATTAGAACATTATGATTAAAGCAAGATATGTATGTATACTATGGTTTGTTGTTCAATACTTTAGGATACAACAATGTTCAATCTCTTTAACTTTATACCCTTTCTCAATTCAAACCTTCGATTTTGAATTTAGATTATTCTCGAAATTCCACAAATTTATTTCGAAAAGTTTAATAAAAAAACACAAGAATTAAGTTTTAAAAATTGTAAAGTTTAAGAGACTAAATATTGTTTTGTCTCAATTGACTAATAGGTTATGCACGATGAATATTACTTCGAAGGTAATGGATAAAAATGAAATTTTAATAATAGGTAATGGTATGTGAATTTTACTCCAACAATTTTTTTTTGAAAATTTAACTTTTAAAACATAAAAATGTTTTATTTTCTTAAAAAGAGAAAAGGGTATACAACTAACGGGGTTAGTCCAAGCGGTAAGCAGCTTGGTATCACTTAAGTACGTCTCGGATTCGAAGCGTTGTGTATGTAGAAAATTCTCACCGGAAGACTCACCCACCAAAACTAAGTGTACTACGCGGATCGGTCTGAATTAGTCAGGATCAGGCCCTCAAAACAGAGGGTAACCAAAAGAAAAGGGTATACAACTATACATTGAAGACAGGTGGGTTAAAGTGTTAGGTGGACCATGATAAAGCGTGTGTAGCCTCGTTGTTCCTGTGGAATTCCATTCCATTTTCCATCTGATCACGAGGATAGGGTATATTCTATTCCAATGGCACTTCTATGCCATTTAGGCAACATGCAGAGGAAGTGGGACTTGTTTTTTTTTTTGTCGTATTTAGGGTCAGTTTGTTTTAAAGAAAAATGACAAGGAACGGTGTACCGGTACAATATGGGAGAGGCTCTTGTCCCTCAAGACAGAAGAACTTTTTTTTTACCTTTTTTTTGTTATCTTTTAATTTTTAGGATTTAGCTTTGACTAATTTAAACCGACTCATGTTGCACACCTGACTTTGGTAGGTGAGATTTCCTGCAGTATTTTTCTGCATACACAACGCTTCGAACTTGAGACATGCTTAAACGATACCAAGCTGCTTATCACTTGGACCAACTTATTGATTAATTTTTTTACCTTCTATATATATATTGACATGCGTTGTTTAAGCGTCAAAAATAATTCATTCTTCCCTGATAAGGGTTGGTGCCACATGGACTAAGAAACTTCCTGATTAAATTCGTTTGATCTCTGAGTTGAGAAGTGATTTGAATGATATCAAAGTGAAAAAAGGGGTTTGTAAAATAAGCAAGAAGACAAAAGAATTATAGCAAAGTTAAGAAAGAAAGAAATTCAATGTGTGTAAACCAGCCTTAGGCTTCGACTTTGACTCACTTTCCTCTTATCATTGGAAAAATATTTTTACTTCGAAATTTGGGTCAATCCTTGAGATTATGCTTTTGTAACTGAATACAGTGTGTTCCCAAGAAGTCAAATGTGCTTCAATAGCCAATTATTTTTTCACATATTTAATCATAAAATAACATTCTAACCAAAGTCAATCTTTAGTTTCAAAATCGTTTTGGTTTAAAAATAAAAAATTAGAAAACTGAAAGAGATTCCCGAAATTTTAAAAGCGCTTTTAAATTTTCATGTTAGAATTGAGTCATTGATGTAGCCTTTGGCTTAAAGAAAATTAGCTAAGCATGATTATGGAAGAAATCATGCATAGCATATTTTAAAATAAATAAAAAAAATTATAAAAAAAGTAAGAACGAAGAAAAAGAGAGAAAAATTTAATAAAATTTAAAGTAAAATGAAACAATAAACAATAGGTGATTTGAGTTCTACCCTAAAGGGGTATTTACGAAGTTGATCTAGTCAATAATAATGTTGTAGATCAAAATCGTTTAAGTTCAGTAAAAATCTTCTCAGATTATGTTGTTTCAATAACAACGGTTCCGATCTCAATTTTCGTTTTAGTAATCAATTTATTAAGTGTGTTCCTAGAAAGTCGAATGTGCTTCAATAGTCAATTTTTTCCACACATTTAACCAAAAAACAACATTCTGACCAAAGTCAATCTTTAGTTTCGAAATCGTTTTGGTTTAGAAATCAAACATTAGAAAACTAAAATGGATTCCTGAAATTTTATAGCATTCTAAAACTCTAAAAATACATTCATGATAAGAGATAATCCTAAGATACTCCTAAGATATTCCTAAGATAATCCTACCCTAAAGGGGTATTTATAACATTCTAAAACTCTAAAAATACCCTTAAAATGATAAGAGATAATCCTAAGATATTTAAAATACAAAAGATAAATGCTAAGTGATAATAATTAAATCCCAAAATGTTTAAAATTCAAAAATAAAAGATAAATTTTAAGCTTTGATACTAAACCCAGCTAATAAGTGTTCTGGATGCGGTTGATAGCTTATCACGCGCTGATGACGTCATCTTTTAGAAGCATGCTGACGTAGCGTCGAGTCAATACATTCATGCCCAATAATTCAGCCATGAATCCAAAAAAATTGTAAAATCTTGCCTTTTTAGCACACTTTTCCGAATATGATGTCCTGCATAGAAAATAACACAAAATCACCAGTTAAGCATCTTAAAACAACTAATCAATAAGTAATTATTAATAAAATAATGTATAATTTAAGTACTAGTCGTATAAATATATTTTAAAAAAAAATTAATTATAGATTTGTTCCCACTTTTAAGTCGGTATGTTTTGCTTCGCAACGCCTATTCCTTATGATGATAAATATTTTTAAAATGTACTTTTTAATATGATTTTAAAATGTATTTTAAAATTGGTTGATTTAAAAGTGTTTGAGATTATTATTAAAAAAATATTTTTAAGTAAGTAAAATGTTCGACAAAATATACCATAATAAAATTAAATTAATTTAATGATATTTAATTTTTAATATTATAATATATGAATATATTTTAAGTTATAATAAAATTTTTTGTTATAACTTATTAATAATATTTTGATATATAAAGCACTAATTTAAAAACATTTTGAGTTTTTAATACAATTTATTTGTGGTGAAAGTTTTAAAATGAAATAATATTTTTTTGAATGGTCTAAAGGTAAAAGGTAGTATATGTTCATACATATTCTTAACCTCTTGACAATGCGCATACACCTTGTTGACATAGCGAATTAAACACGTGTCTCCTAAGATAAATATCATCCATTTTTTTACTGGGACACTTGTTGGGTTCAAAATGAAATAATATTTAATAGTTGTAATTATAAATAATAAATATAAAAATATCTACCTTAAAAAGATAAAAGGTGATTGAAAGTGGGAAGGTAACAAAATTATAGGATTGCCATAAAGAAAATTAAGGGTGAAAATTTATTTTACCCTAAACGTAATTTTCAAACCACAAAAACCAAAATTTCACTGCTTTTGTCTTTGGCCATTGAGTGCTTCGTAACAGCTCTTTCTCAAGACATAAGTTGGCCGTTCATCGAGGATTTTGGTGCAAAATTATTTTAAACTAAAAATAAATAAAAAATAATTAAAATTTAAAATTTTACTTTTATTTTGTTGACTAACAATGATTTGATGTTGATAACGGTAAATTTAATTTGAGTTTTAATTTTTTAGAAACTATATGTATGTTTAAATTTACTTGATGAATTTTAATTTTTAATTGTATAATTTCTGTTTAGATATTTAAAGGATAAATATTTTATACACAGGCGGTGGAAACTAAAAGTTTTCACAAGCGCCTTAGTTTTAGCGTATAGAGGTCAATTTAGGGTATATGGTTTAGGGGTTTAGGTGTAGGGGTAGAATTTAGGGATACTTATTTCGATTTAAGGTTTAGGGTTATAATTTAGGATTTA
This sequence comes from Hibiscus tridactylites, assembly GCA_958450335.1. Taxonomy (NCBI): domain Eukaryota; kingdom Viridiplantae; phylum Streptophyta; class Magnoliopsida; order Malvales; family Malvaceae; genus Hibiscus; species Hibiscus tridactylites. The sequence continues at coordinate 73,699,191 of OY288284.1, read as the reverse complement.
GGGTTTCATTACCATATTACCCTAACTTATAAACCCTAAACTATAACCCTAAACCTTAAATTGAAACAACTAACCCTAAATTCTAAACCCCTAGATCTAAACCCCTAAACCCTATACCCTAAACTAACTCCATATACTCTAAAACTAAGGCGATTGTAGAAACTTTCAATTTCTGGCGCCAGTGTATAAAATATTAATTCTTTAAGATTTTTGTAAATTATTTCTTTTTATATTTATATAGTTTTTCTAACGTCAATAATTAACACCACGTGTTACTCTACCATTTGATTTGAAATGTCACATGAAATATTCTAATAGGCTTAATCAAGGTTAAAGAAAACTAAAAAGACCAAAAATAAGAAAAGTGAGATAGTTTAAGGATTAAAACATGCAAGAAGACTAATTTTGAGCCCATGGAAGCAAAATTTTAAACTTATTAAAGAAAAAACGTGCAATGAAAGGAAGATAAAAGGGTGGCAAAAAGCTTAACTCAAACCTACCCTTCTTTGCAAGCAAAAGACCAGTAGGTGGCAGAGTTGAACAATTAGGAGCTTCTGTGGGGTACACTTAGGGACGGACAAAGGGTCAAAAATAGATTTTTAATAGAAAATATATAAATAAATTTTTAAATAATTTCTTAATTATATACGAATATTCAAGAGGGGCGACCACCTCTCCGGTCCCCCTCGATCCATAGGTACAGGTTGTAAAATGTTGACTGTTAGATTTCTCTACTCACCAGTCAAGAAGCAGCACAACCACCAAAATTAATTTGGGATTGCTCAAGAAACATATTATCATTTCACTAAATTATTCATAAATCATTTGATTAATTCATAAGATGTGTTCTGAAATTGGAAAATTTCTTGAGCTGACTGGTAGGCATGGTTTGGTTAGCACCAATGTTTCCCTCCTTATATACAACAGAAAATGTGTAAGGTTTAGATCAGATTTCAATGGCAACTCAGTTGAAAACAATGTGTTTGAGTTCAATTTTCTTGATATTGGCTTCACTAGCATGCTTCTCTTCTAGCCTTCCTAGTGAATACTCCATAGTCGAACATGACATCGATGCATTCCTTTCGGATCAAAGGGTGTCGGAGATCTTTCGACAATGGAAAGAAAAGCATCGGAAAGTGTACCGGCACGCCAAGGAGGCCGAAAAGGGGCTTGAAAATTTCAAGGGGAATTTGAAGTATATACTCGAGAGGAATGCAGGGAGAAAATTGAACAAAGGGGAACATCATGTGGGATTGAACAAGTTTGCTGATATGAGCAACGAGGAGTTCAGAAAAGCTTACTTGTCAAAGGTGAAAAAACCGATCGGCAAAGGTACGACTCTGTCGAGGACCACGAGGAGAAAGGTGCAGTCTTGTGATGCACCATCATCCTTGGATTGGAGGAACCATGGCATTGTGACCGGCGTCAAGGATCAAGGCTCGTGTGGTAAGTTTTTAAGTCCATACTCAATAAACAACTATAGAAATCATGTGTCTAGCTGCTCTTCATGTGTGTTTTTAAGTCCATTGTCCTCTGTTTATAGGAAGTTGTTGGGCATTCTCATCGACCGGAGCCATGGAAGGAATAAACGCTTTGGTTACCGGAGACCTTGTTAGCCTTTCGGAACAAGAACTGGTGGATTGTGATAGCACAAACTATGGGTGTGATGGAGGATACATGGACTACGCATTCGAATGGGTTATAAACAACGGTGGCATCGACACCGAAAGCGACTACCCCTACACTGGTGTGGATGGCAAATGTAACATCACCAAGGTCTGATTCATTTGGTCTGCAATAGTTGAAAATGTTCTTCCATTTTACCTACAGTAACTGATATAAATCTACTGTTTTGGCACTGTTAAATCAGGAGGAAACCAAGGTTGTATCAATTGATGGCTATCAAGATGTAGATGATTCAGACAGTGCTCTCTTATGTGCTGTTGCTCAGCAGCCAGTTAGCGTGGGAATTGATGCCTCCTCCATTGATTTTCAACTTTACACTGATGTAAGTATTTCTTTTGAACCGTTATGTTCAGGGATGAAATTTGTAAGTCCATGGCATGTATGTCTAGGGAATTTACGACGGGAGCTGCTCGGATAATCCCAACGACATCGATCACGCTGTTCTAATAGTCGGTTACGGTTCGGAAGGCGATGAAAAGTATTGGATAGTGAAGAACTCATGGGGAACAAGCTGGGGGATGAATGGATATTTCTATCTAAAAAGAGACACTGATTTACCAAACGGTGTTTGTGCTGTCAATGCCATGGCTTCTTATCCAAGTAAACAATCCTCTTCACCATCCCCTTATCCATCGCCGAGTGTCCCTCCGCCTCCGCCTCCACCGCCGCCATCTCCTTCACCAAGTGAATGTGGGGACTTCTCCTATTGTCCAAGTGATGAGACATGCTGTTGCCTCTTCGAGTTCTATGGTTATTGCCTCACATACGGCTGCTGTGCATATGAAAACGCTGTTTGCTGTACTGGAACCGAATACTGCTGCCCTGCTGATTACCCCATTTGTGATGTCCAAGAAGGATTCTGCCTCAAGGTACCCAAAAACCAAATTTAACTGTTTTAACTGTAAATTCAACATAAGTAACTCTGGTCTGAAATAATTATGTTCCAGAACACCGGGGACTATCTGGGAGTGGCAGCGAGGAGGCGAAAGATGGCTAAACACAAGTTGCCATGGACTGAAATAGAGCAAACAGAGAAGACATACCAGCCTCTGCAATGGAAAAGGAACCCTTTTGCTGCAATGCGCTGAAACATTGAAAATTACATCTAATCCAGGCAGATTAGAGTAAGGAAATGGGAATCATTTGCTGGTTAAGTTGAATGTTTAGATGGGTGCATTTGAGTTTGGAGAGTGTGTCATTGTTGACCAGGGTGGGGTATGATTATGAATTAAAAACAAGTATGGTTTTGTTTATTTCTCCAGGCTTGTTTCATGGTGAATCCATGTTGATGATGCCATTGTTGTTCTTCATATTTGGATTAAAAAAAAACTAAGTGCCTTTTAGTGTCCTACAATTTGCGTTTTTTTGTTGCGCTCCCGGTACCCTAGGGATTTACTCTGACTAATACAGATCGATTCGCGTCGTACACCTAATTTTAGTAGCCCGATGAAATTTTTACATACACAAAACGTTGGTACAAAACCATGAATCAAAACCATACTACAATTTGCCTTATTCATACTACAAGTCTACAACACAGCAACAGATTCAAAACCATGAATCAAAGGTACCATATTTTTCTATGGTGTAATCCAGTGGCCTTGAAGGCCTGCATTCAGAAAAGCCCAAAGACAGGTAAAGTTGCATAATTTAACCTATTTTATGGTTAGTTAAAGCTGCTCACCGTTCCATTTTTTTTCCTTTAGGTTTCGGATTCAAGACCTATCAGAAGTATTTTCTTTCCCTAAAATCTCCTCCTCCTCCTCTAAGTAAAAGTAGGTAATCTTTGTCAAAAAAAATTGATCTGTTCGAAGTTAAAATCAAGACAATCGATCTGTTTGAAAGCCCAAAAATTTAATACTTTAGTCAACCATTTTGTTAAGAAAAATGTAATTTTGACTCTTTCTGAAATGTGAAATGTCAAATTTAACTAAAAATGGGGGTTAAATTAATGAAAATGTTTGTATATTTTTTAATGTTAAATTTGACGTTTAACATTTCAAAAAAAATATTTATGTTATTTTTTTGTATTGATTCGAATCTTAATATTTATCGTTTGAAGTGTAAAGTTATCTATTTAATAAAAAAATATTATTATGTCTATAGAAAAATAAGTAGTTTATAAGGATAAGCAAAATAATTTGAACCCAATAGAATTTGAATACACAGAAACATCTTTAAAAAAAGGATGTGGGTGACGGGTTTTCAATTAAAACTTTCATGTCAAGTCGGTGTAGAATTTGATTAAATACGAACTCAACAACTAGTACTAGTAAAAAAACGAATAATATTTATCCTAAGAAATTTGAGTTAAAATCGCTTTGTTTGTAGAGTGTATATGGTCAAATGGTTAAAAATATATATGAACAAATATTACTTTGAAATCATTTTACAAATAAAAGTAATAATTTTATGTCAGATCCAAATATTAAATGTTTATATAAAAATTGAATTAAAAACATAATCTAAGAAAAAGATTTATCTATTATTTATAATATATATAAAATCTCTAGTTGAGTTTGTTTCACGAGTTAACAAGATATTAATTTAATTGGAAAAATGAGTGTTGTATTTAGAATTTCTTACTACATCCGTGTTAGGAGTTAATCGGTTACCAAATTTATTGAATAAAAATACTAAATTACCCTTTTTCAAATGCTTAAATAATATTATTACAGGAGTGATTTTGTATTTTTCATACTTTTATATAAATTAAAAAAAACAAATTAGAAAAAGACTGAACAATTTTTTTAAATAATAATTAATATTATTATAAATATATTATTTTTATATTATTAATTTAATTTTATCCAATATTTTATAATCTATCTATATTCTACGCTAGGTAAAACTCAATTAGTATGAATGGATAAAATTAAGATTATTATATTATACACAAGCGGTAGAAACTTTTTGTTTTCACAAGCGCCTCAATTTTATGATTTAGTGTTTTAGTTTAAGGTTTAGTGTTTATGATTCATAGTTAGAATTTAAGATTTAGGGTTAAGGTAATATGGTTAGGAATTTAAGTTTTAATATATAAACCTTAAATTTTAACCATACGCCCAAAATTCTATCACCAACCCCTAAATTCAAAACTATTAAACTTTGTGCCCTAAAATAAGACACTTGTAAAAACGTTGTTTTCACAAATACTTGTGCATGGAACAATTACTCTAAAATTAAACCCTTATATTTTTATCTTCTTAAAAACCTTCTACTTTTTAATTTTATCCCTTCATTTCACTCGTATATACTAAATTAAGGGATAACTATATTTTTAGTACCCCATTTTTACCTGTTTTCCTATTTTGATACACTACTTATTTTTTTGGCAAAATAGTACTTAATGTTACGTTTTGTTTCTATTTTGGTACCCCACTGTTAAAAAATTAACGGAATGTTAACTAGGAGAGAGAAAATCACACATGACATTCTGCCACGTCATTTTTTCTCTTCTAGTCAGCATGCCATATGTGCTTTTTTCATGATTTTTGTTGACTTGGCATGTTGAGTAGGAGAGAGAAAATGATGTGATAACATGCCACGTGTGATTTTCTCTCTCCTAATAAGCATTCTGTTAATTTTTTAACAGCGGGTACCAAAATAGAAACAAAACGTAATGTTAGTTACTATTTTGCCAAAAAAAAATAGGTAGAGTACCAAAATAAAAAAAAATAGTAAAGGTGGGTACTAAAAAAGTAGTTATCCCTTAAATTAATGAGTCAACCGTCTCTTTTAAGTCTTAACTCAATGCAAAATAAAACATAGAAAGCAAAGCTCAAGAAACGAAAACCTCAGTACTCAGCAGCGTTTTGTACATCTTTCTCTCCCACTTTATCCTCACTCGTTCCCTGAAGGCTGAATCTTTCCATAATTCTAGCACAAACCCAAACCCCACAAAAACAAACAACTCATCCCTCTCTCTCTCCCCTTCACTCACAGGTATGTCTTCCTCTCTCTTGTTTATGCAGATACTACTTGCTTCAAGTAATGTTTATTTTGTTTAAAGGTTGAAACTTGAAAGGAACATTGAGTTTATGTTCAAGTTAAAGATTCTTGTTTACATTCTCGGTGAATTCTTTTTCTCTTTTTGGCTTGATAATCTTGAAAATGAGATGAAATATGGGTTATGGTTTTAGTTTGGAGATGTTTATTGTACACCAAGTTTTTTCCTGTTAGTAAGATCAAGCTGTTGCCTGTTTATAACTTGTAACTATCTTCAAGGTTCTTAGTTCTTACCAAGTTCTTGTTCAGGTTTGTTGATCTTTTTTAATTGCACCTACTTTTCTTGGTTCACCAGCCTTCATTATACTTATTAAATGAAAGAACATTGAATTCTGTATTTACTTCTACCTTTGATTTACTCTAGGGGTGGTTGATTGGCTTTTTTGGGGTTTTCAGATCCCATTTTGTTCTTCTTTCCCATAATCTATTAGCTCGTAGTACTGAGGGTTTTCCAGCTTAGTTATGGATGTTTTGCATTTTACATGTCTTGGTGTCTTGCTTACATAGTTTTAGCAGAGATTAGGGAGATGTAAAGTGTATTGGCTGTGAGTTAGGTTCTTCAAGTAATTAGTCTTGGCATATTTTCAGGATTATGGCAAAATTGTGACTTGGAGGTGTTTACCATGGTTTTCTCATCCAACATTTTTCATCAGCTATGTAATGTTTTGAATTGGTGAATTGTATTTAGAAGGAAAGTTGCTGAATTTCTTGATTGTCAAGAGTGATGGATGGAAGGCAATTAGATTTCAATGCACCACTTTTATCTGTGAGGCGGATTTCTGCGGCATCCGCCTTTTCTCGTAGAGATAAGCAGAAGATAATCAAGAATTCTCCTCCCACAGAACAATACACTCCTCCCTTGAGTAACTCGGATGTGAGTTTGGATCTGGTAAGGGGACCTGTTGCGGTACCTTTTATATGGGAGCAGATCCCTGGGAAAGCGAAAAGTGGCATTGGCAGTGAATTTCAGCTGAATAAGGAAGCTTTTGGTAAGGTTTTGGGCAAACATCCTGTGGAAAAAGACTTTGAAAATCCGAATCTGGTTAGGCCTCAAACCGAAACAGACTCTGAGAATGATGATGATGCTTATTCTGATGCACTTGAGACATTGTCCCCAACAGGTTCATTCTCTATGAATTGTAGTGTAAGTGGTGTAAGCGGACCGGATGGACTGGTTGCGAAACCGTCGGGAACATTCTCAACGGATCCACAAACTTTGGATTTTATGATGACTCGCTTTTTACCTGCTGCCAAGGCAATGACTCTGGCTCCTCAATGTCCTAAAGAGGTTAAGAAAGAGGTTGTTCGGGACAGGAAACCTCTAGATAACCAATACGAGTCGAATATCATTCCATGTTACAACGAGGACGATGATCAAGAGACTGAAGATGAATGCGATGACTATAAGGATTCTAGCAATATATCAAGAAAAGCTTGTGGCTTATTGCCTCGATTATGCTCTAAGAACTCTATGTGCCTCTTAGATCCTGTGCCAGGATTAAAAGTCAGGACCCGATCTTCAATGTCTTCCACTCATGAGGTTGCAAAGCCAGGCAAAGCCTGCATGAAGTCTAACCGTCAAATTGTTGAGACGGTCAGTACTCAGTACAAATCTTTCTTCTTTATTCCTTCAAATCACTATTCTATGTTCTTACTGCAAGTGTTAGATATTTGAATGAATTGCTCATATGTATTTTATTATTTTGTATCTTTGCAGTATATCTGTGATGTTGTTCATAAGAACAAATCATGCTGTGGAGTTCGATCCCCCGGGCTTCCAGAGAACAAATCAGACAGTGCAGTACTCAGGCTCCTAGAGGACAAATCGGATAATGGAGTTCAATCACCTAGGCTATCAGAGATTAGGAAAAAGATGACATGTGGATCAAATCACTTTACTAGCTCAAATGACCAGCAGATAATGAATAGGTCACCTCCCGAAAGGCTTCCAGGTGGTGCTCGCATTTCTCCCTATCGTAGAGAAAGACCTCAATCTCCCTTCCGCGGAGGAGGGTTTCTTGGCTTGCCTAAAGAAGCTGAGAAATTCAAAGCAAATATGCTGTATGCTACAAGCAATAATAACTCGCAGGAATTAGTACCCTATCCGAGCACCAGACAAGGGTCAGTTTCTCTGAGCCCTGCAGTTGAGAAAACATTGTATGTAGATGCTGTAAATTTTACTGAAAATGCTTGTTCAAATTCCATGGGAAATCATTCAGACAAGGATCCGGTATATGTATCCTTTGAGCCTGTAAAAGGTAGAGCTTGTGGAAATCTAACTCATAGCGACGACGATGATTCAAGAGTAGATGATCAAGTAGAAGCTATGTCTGGTTCTGGCTACTCTCATCTTCCTCCTCCATTGCCAAAAACAGCATCTTTATCTTGGCTTAAGCGTGCATTGCCTTCAGTGACACCAAGAAATTCATTTTTGCAGTCTCACAGGACTCACTTTAATCATGAAAAACAGGAGCCTAAGATACCTGCTACTGATGCCAAGTGGGAAACAATTGTCAAAACGTCTCGGTTGCATCATGATCATGTCCGCTATTCTGAGGTAACATATCATTCTCTAACACTAACACTTCCGATATCGTCGATTCCAAACGCAGTTTCATTTTGAAAACACTAACACTTTCTTCCTTAACAGGAACTAGTAACGCACTTTTCCCAGCACTGAAATTCCTTGCACTTCCAGCAGTTCGGATTCAACATGGTGAGAGCTGGTTAAGATTTTGCAGCAGCCTACCATTTACCTTGTATCATACGGCAAGTGTATTTTTGTTTGCTCTTGTTGTACGAGCTTTGTAAGTTCTTCATTTCCTACATTCAGAAACATATTTTGAACCTGAAATCTTGTAGTTCATGTGCCGTTTTGTCCTGCACAGGAGTCAACATATTGTTCTGGAAAAAAATATGGACACACAGGATTTTTTTGTTTTTTTTTTTCTTATGTATTTTCTTGGTCTGCCATATTTTGTGTAGCTCAACTTTATGCAAGAACTAGTTAATTAGGAGAGCAGTTCAATCCCCATAAAACCGGGTTCAGGTTCAGTTTATTTCGAGTTGGTTTTGAACATTTTCGTTCACTATGGCCCGGCCCAGTCTATGAAACCTCTAATAATGTAGCACAAGGTAAGCGACTTGCCCTATGCGTATTACTCAAGGAGTGGTTTTTATATGAATAATACAAATAAATAAATTTATTATAAAGGAAAATATTATTTTTGTATACTAATAATATTTTATTTTTAAAATTTAAGAGAAAAACAATTTAATATATTTTTTTGTTTGAATTAAATATCAAAAAGTTGAATAAATATGTGTTATACAATTATTTTTACATAAACATGTCTATTTTAATTTTAAAATCTAAATTTTTTAAGTAAAAAAATCTAAAATTTAAATCCCTAATTTTATTATCTTAATATCTAGCCCTAAATCCCAACTCATAAACCTTAAATTTTAAATCATATACCCTAAACTCCTACCACATAGAAAGTACACTATGCTTAACTTGGGTCCCATGTGTGCAATATTTTTGTGTATTATTCAAAATAAATAAATTAATACTATGTCTCGCTGACAAGGGACAAAGGTATTTATTATAAAATAAGTGTTCAAATTATATTCATTATTTGAGATATATGCTTAAAGTTTTTATTTTTGACCAAAGTAGGTGTCTCAAGGGGTGAGCGTTCGATCGAGTCGAGTAAAAAAATTTCGAGTTATTCGAGTTGACGACTCTAATTTTATCATTCGAACTTTCATTCAAAAAAAATTCGAGTCAATTCGAGTCGAGTTTTCGAGTTCCTATAAAAATTTAATTGTAATTATTTATCATGTTATAGTACGGTTTGATTCCAATTTAAATGGTTTTCTCTAATCATATAAGATATGCATATATATTTATTCATATATTTTTCATGTGGTAATATTTCTTCATATTTTTATATATCAGTACGTATATATCGATAAAAAATTGAGGGACTCATCTCGAACTTAAAAATAAATCCACTAATTACTAGAAATTTCAAGTTATTCGAATTTCCATTTTACAACTCAAACTTTATTTGAAATTTTTTCGTGTCGAGCCTATGAAATTTCGAGTCGAGTCAAGACGAGTCGAGTATTTTCGCCTCGAGTCGAGTCGAGTTTTGCTCACCCCTAGCCTCAAGATCGTTCATGTTCATTTCCTGGTGTAGATGACTTGAAGCTTCATTGTTCCTGATTTTTTTTTGCAGCCCGTCTTTTAATCATGCATGTGCATCAAAGTCCATGCATGCATAAGTGAAGAACATATAAATATTTGTGGAATCACAAACCTTTCAAAGGTTGAGTGCTCTATCGGCCTAAGTTTAACACCCAAAAAAAGAAGATTCAAAACGACAAACAAACACTATGCTTTATAAATTGGCTGTAGGACAAGTACTTAGAAAGATCTCACTTGCTGGGGGTTTATATTTTACATGGTCAGATCCTTGACTAAGTACTCACCCTCTTTCGGCCTTGTTTGCAACATCTTTATTAATCTGGGTTTTTCTTTTTTCTTTTTCTTTTTGCTTGGCTGTGGTGGGATTTTTCCTGAAAAAATATTGAGGTTATTAAAGTGAAAGGTGGGTACTGATTTCCTGGGGGGCTTTGCAATGGGTCTTCGTCTCACCTTCAATTCCTGTTCGTAGGTTTAGTCTTAACTGCAGATCCGGCAACCACTCCCTATCTTTCTGCTTTTTATCTTGCTTCAACTGCAATTCCAAAAATGAAACCAAGGAATTATTTCAAATGCAGTTCTGTTGTTTGATAAAGATAAATGTGAAATGAAATTTGTAATTAATGATGCATAAATTCTATAATTTTCACAGGTAATGTATAAAAATACATCATCAGTCCAATATAAGTTCTATAATTTTTTTTTTTGCAGGTTCGTCTCCTGCAGCCGGAGACTAAGACGAATCTGCATGTTGCATGCACAAATTTACATCCACAACACCCTTTAATAAGAGTACAAGGTTTGAGGACATGAGAAATGTTGATGAATTAATAGTTGGGAGGAAGCTGATGTTGTAGATGGCGGCGGTCACGTTGTTCATCGAAAACTTACCGGAGTCACTGCACTGGAAAGGGCTTTGGTTCGCATTCGGAAGACATGGGGATGTGGTGGATGCCTACATAGCAAGAAAATTCAGTAGAGGGGGAAGACGCTTTGGATTCGTGAGATACAAGACGATGGAGGACGCAAATAGGGCAATAGAGAGACTAAATGGATTCACATTATATGGTAAGAAGATCTATGTAGCATTGGCGAGATACAACGAAAGATCAACTATTAGGGGGATCGGAAGGGAAGAGAATGGTAGGCCAGTAAAAAAGAACGATGATACAAAAGATAACATGGATAAAGAAGACCGAAGATCGGGAAACACTACAACAAGCTTCAATCTAAGGAAAGTCGAGAATGGAGAAGGAAGCAAAAGCCGACGCAAAAAATGCACAGGACATGTTGAAAAGGAGACATTATAGAAATTAAAGAAATGTCTGGTCGGAAGGATGGCTTCAGCCTGTAGTGAGAGAAGCATTATGCTACGTTTAGACAGTTGGGGTCTAGGCGAGAAATGTTCCCCCTCTAAATATGGGATGATCAAATCAGGGCTGAAAAAGTCGATAATTTAATGGGGGCGGAGCCTAATGAGAAGAATGGACTGTTGGAGATCTCGTGTAATATAGGAGAACATGAAAAAACTGATAAAAAAATCAGTGGTGAAGTAAACCAATTGAAAGAAATTGAAGTGGGCCTAGAGGAGGATACGGAAATGGAAAATATTGAAATGGTGACTGACGTGAATTCAGATGGGCCCAACCTTGAAGGTACTCTGAACAATTATATTGATCGAAAGCTCGGGTTAACAAGAGAAGAGGATGGTCAGAAATGTGAAGAGGATGGAGGATTTAATCAAAGCGGGTCTATGCTTGATTTGCCTGAATTCGAAGGGGGTTCAAGGACGGGAAAAGGTAAGAGATACGGTTCTTTGAGAGCATTTCAAGATAAAGCACTTTCAAGTTTTGAGAAGAAGAAAAGAGACCAAGCTCTTCGCAGATTAAAAATGGAAAAGATGGACGCTAAGGAGTCCGAACTTGATGGGAGATCTTTGTCGGATTCTGATTTACAAGCGAGATGGGATATTGCAACGAAGGAAGCGAAGGAAGCCCTTAAATTGGGGAAGAAGTTAGGGATTCAAATAATAGGAAATGAAGAAGAGGCAGTTCAGGAAATTGCATCCCTTGAAATGGCGGAGCTGTGCAAAAAGGACTTTTGAAGGAGGGAAGCAAGCCTTAAAAGAAAGAAATATGAGATTTATTTCGTGGATCTTTATTGGTATGGGGTCTGCAGCAGAGAAAAAAAAATTGAAACAAAACATTTTGACAGTGGGGAAGGATTCAGATATGCAAGTATGAGCTGTATCATCTTTTGTTATTATTAATTGTAGATTGATGGTGTTAATGATAGTGGAAAACAACCTTCATGTTAGCAACCTTCAACCCGGCTTAGAGTGTTGGTGAATGAACTGTGTTTTAGATAGGTTGTTGGTGAATGATCAGTGGCTTTATGGATAATTATAGAGCTAAAAATAAGGCTTTACTTGTTATTTGGGGATGGTGAGTCGCGAATGAGCGAAGTGGATTATTAGGCATAAATATAGAGTTGGAAAAATAGAGTTTACAAACTTTTAGTAATGCCACAAGATATGTATCGAAAGTTTGGATGGGGACTCTAAAGATTCGGAGAAGCGAAAAATGTATTAGATGAATGTATAAAACAGAGATTCGATGGGTGTTTGGCTGTAAACAAAAGCAGTACGTTTGATGCAGTGCTGGGAGATGGGGAAATTCAAAGTAAAACCTATTGGATTTGCGAGGTGAATTTCGCAGTACGATTGGCAGTAAACGAACTTTGGTGTGATTTTGAGTCAGACTTTATAGACTTATATGACAATATGGCTAGGTGTGGAGGTATTTAAAGAACAGAGGAAGGTGTCATAAGAGCGTTATATTCTGGTCCCGGAGATGGGTCTGGAGGTGATTTTGTTGAAGTTGTTTAATTTAGACAGCCTTGGGAGTGTCTACTGAAGCTGTGTGACTAGGTAATGTGACGTTGATCGAGAGTTCAGGTTCGTTGATCGTTGATTCAGGTCCGTTGATCGTTGATTCAGTAGGTGTATTTTGCTTGCTGGATGCTTGGCGAGAGATGGCTCATGTCAAGGTGCAGTCTGAAAGACTTGGTGATGGCAAGCGATGTGCTTTAACTTGCCTCGGTGTTGCGCCGTCCTGTAGGAGAATTCGATTACTAGTGACTATCTTCTTTTTCTGGTTTCCGTCTTTGGTCTAGGCAGAGGTGATAGGTGGTGAAAGGTATGGTGTGGAGTTTGATTTCACCTAGATGAGAATGTTGTATTGCATGTGTTGTACGTGCAGGGGCGAGAGCAGTGTAAACTTTTTTGAAAGATTATGTATTACCTGTTTTGTGTCGTACTCTTTTCCTCCACATAGGTTTAGGGAGGTTTTTAACGAGGCGCACAATTCAGGGATAAGCGTGATAGCCTTTAATTTATCAATAAAATATAACATTGCCGAGCAAAAAAAAAACACCCTTAGTAAATTAGATATATATATATATATATATATATATATATATATTCTGTAAATTTTCAAAATTTTCCCAACTTACCCTATTTTCTTAAAAAAACTTAACTGCAATATTCCCCAAAATTTGCCACATATATGGAAAAAAGCATTGTCCGCAGTGTGGGTAAGCTTCTCACCTTGCTCCTTCCCCCTTCTGACTAGGTTGTGAGTTCTAAACCCTTTAAAAGTATTTTTTTTTTTAGAGTCTCATTTTTTCTCCCTTCGAGGAAGGGACGAACCCAAAATTTTTAATAGAAAATTTTAAATTTTTTTATATACGAATTTCAAATTTCTAAAGGCGACGATAGCCTCCATCGGTCCATCTTTGTCTCTAAGTAGGAATAGAATTCATCAAATATAGACATTAACAATACATAAACATTTTTTGTATTTTTAAATAGGATTTATATCATATACACTGGCAGTGGAAACTGAAAGTTTTCACAGGCGCCTTAGTTTTAGGATTTAGGGTTTTAGTTTAGAGTGTAAGGTTTAGGGGTTTATGTGTAGGGGTTTAGAATTTAGGGATGATAGTTAGAATTTAGGGTTTAGATATTGGGGTTTTGTTTTTATGATAATATGGTTATGATTTAGATTTGAACTTATAAACCCTAAACTCTAAAATCTTACTACTATCCCTAAACTAATAACCTAAACTTTAAAACTAAGACGCTTATAGAAACATTTAGTTTCCACCGCCAGTGTATAGGATAATAATTCTTTTAAATATTTTTAATTATGTTGCATTATTTTTATTTAGTAATGTATACACTTTTAAAGGCTAAGTGCATCAAATAAAAAATGTTATAATTTTTTTTATACTATTAAGTATATAAATTGTTGATGAACTGGATGATGCCATCTTATTAAAAGTGTTTAATAGTTTCTTTAACTTATCATTACAATTGCAAGTAATTCATTTTATGACTACAATTGAAATTAATTCGTATTACAACGATTAAAATCAATCATTTATATAATTGACAATCGAAATATATTAGGACATAGATTAACATAATTCTAGACACAGTGATATTTGAAGCAAAATAAATATAGACCGATTACTTGCGCATGGATAGAAATTGTTTGTCTCTTTATCATGCTCTTTTTACGTCCCCACTTTAAAATAATGGATTCAAAGTTTGGAGTGTAAAGTTTAAAGTTAAAGTTGTAATTAGGGTTTAGATAATTAGGAGTGTAGTGTATTTTTAGGGTTTATGGTTTAAAATGTAAAAATTAAAATTAACGTTTAAATTTTAATTTTAAGTGATTTTTAGTGTGGGACCTAGAAGAGTCCGAGGATTTTTACTCTTTGCGCATACCATTTAATCCACACAGTGAGACTCCATCCTTGCCAAAATGTACAAGGCCTCGTTAACCTATTTGTGTATATTACAGTATTCGTGCACAAAATAAATCTTTTACATTTAAAAACTTCTAAAGAACCAAAATGATGTAATTAAATAGGCATTTATATATACATACGAATAGAAATCATCTGTCTCATTTAAGTGTTTCTATGTATGTCTTAACATTAAAAATTAAGTTTTTAGGTTTCGGATTAAAATTTAAGGTTTAAGATTTAGAATTTAAATTTTAAAATTAAAGTATAAGGGCTAATTTTTTAGTGTTGAGACATACATAGGACACCAAAAAGAATAGATGATTTTTATTCATATGCATACATAGTAATAAAATATAAACCAAAAAATATATCCTAAAGTAGCATTTTAGCTATCATGGTCATGAATAGGCTATTAAGCATCCTATATATATGCGCGGAGCTGTATGAAAAGATTAGGGAGCATTTGATTCCACTTAAAAGTGTCTGCTATATAGAAATGTTAGAATTGTATTAATTTTTTAAAAGAAATTATTAAAATTGACCCCACTAATTAATTTGTTGAGATATGTGGTCAGTAATACTTATTGGAGTAGTATAGAAATTCTCATAATCCATATCTCACTCTAACCCTACTATATGAAAATTATGGCTCCGCCACTGATCCTATAGGTCGGGCTGATTTTTTTGCTAGAGAAATAGAATCTTATTTAAAAAAACATAAAAGCTTAATTCGACATCGTGTACCTCATTAAAACCTCTTTAATTCTATAGGTCGAGATGATCTGGAGCGGATTCATGTCGGAATGAAGGCCTGGTTTGTTTAACATGGAAGTGGTGGTACAACTTGTCTTGAGATGTGTTAGCAGCTTGTTCAAGTGCTGTCAATTTTGAGTTCAAGTTTGATGTGTTACGGACATACAATGTTTATGGTGACCAACAAAATTTTCTGCCTTTTTTATGTCGTTTAGGGATTCAAATAGTGGTTTGTAATTGCGGTAGCGGTGCCGTTAAAAAGTTACTATTGTGAAAAAATAGAGGTTTGCAATATTCGCAATTCATCTGCCTTCAAACTAGAATTAGGGTTTAAAATTTAATTTTTAAGTATTTTATAGTGTGGGCATAGAAAGAGAGCATGACTAGGGGACAGAAGATTTTTATTCTAATTCTAAACCCTAAGTCTATTTTTTAGTATGTGACATAAATAGAGGCACCGGAAAAGTATAATATTTCTATTCGTACGGTGACTATGTTTTGTTTGGAAGGTAAAAATCTTATGCCCCTTAATCGTGTCCTTTTTATGTCTCACACTAAAAATCACTTAAAAATTTTAAAACCTAACCCTAATTTCCACGTCCTAAACCCTACACTCTAAAAAATATACTATACCTTTAATTCCCTAAACCCTAACCACAACCCTAATCTTAAACCATAAACCCTAAACATACTATTTTAAAGTGAGGGCATAAAAGTGACATGATAAAGAAGTATTGTTGAATTGTTAAGCTTGACATTTTGAAGTTTTTCCCCCTCAGCAAATGACATTTTGAAGTGGTACAGAACTACAGACAATTCCAGCTTTGGTTTTTCTTTGTGATATTCAAGGAACAGAAGTGTTGAGATTGTTAAATTCGAGTAGACACGGAGCAACGGTCCCAAGAGGACGAAAACAATGTATGAAGGTAATTCTGGTGTGTCTAAGTTGAGTATTACCTGAAGCAAAAACGGGGCCTCAAGCTCTGCTCTACAACTATTGTCGGGCGCCACCATTTTCCTGTTCCCTTCAGTTGGCCATGCGGAGTAGCCTCTGCCATCTGAACCTGGTCTTTTCCAGAAATGTTGCGAGAAAATGTCAGCAAACCTATCCAGCTTCGACATATTTCCATTAAAAGGATGCCACCTCTTCCCATCAAGTACTGATCTCCCAGTTCTCATCGCTCCAATTCCATGAACTTGGTTTGTGTGCTGCCTGTATACAAAACCAAAAACCAAACTTTATTATCAGCAAAGCAACGTACGACGGTCAGGCAATGCATTGGAAGTCGAGAAACTTTGTGGAATATTGGATAACCTTGGAAAGGTAGCTTTGAAATCTAATGGTGGTTGGTAGAGGGGAGAGTCTCTTGCTAAAACAAATCCACCATTTTCCATTCTGAAATGTAGATGGGGAGTTGAGGACTGCTGCAACAGGCTTTGGAATTCTTCCCTCCCTTGAATCCCTCCATTTATTTGGCGCAAAACTGCATGATAAATGCAAAAGCTTCATTGTTTGAATATGTAATACAACAATTTGCCCTAAATTCTTTGTAAGTACTAGTATAATTATAACAGACCGTTATTTTTCGTAATAACGATTTCGGTCAGTGCCATTACCTTTATATAACGGCCGCTATTACGGTCGCAGACCGTTATTTTAATCCCGTGTGTGATAATGTGATTGCATATTCCTTTCTTTGTTTCATTTTTTCCCTTCCATTCAGGTCATTACTGAAAATCCCCACAGGAAGATTTACCCAATAAATTAAGTCAAGTGTATGACACTAATTGGTCCGAATCAGTTAAAGCAAAGCCACGAGAGACCAGAAGGGCAACAAAAAGAAATTGTAAGCTGAATTACAAAAGAAAAACTACTTCACCTTGTCCAACTTCATCAAGTTTCTTACTTCGGTACATCTGAAACAATAATATAAAGTTGAAAAAATTGTGAAATAATGGACCGAAAAGGTTAAAACTGACCATTGAAATATGAAATAAAAATGCTATGTCGTTTTACCTGTAAGTGGCTTTTTACATGGGAAATGCTGAGTCCCTTCACATTCATCAATTGAAGAACTAATTTTGGAGTTGCTCCTGCAACAAACAGATTGCAGACAAATAAACTCTAAAAACCCTTGAAATCATAAGAATTTTAACAACACAACACGCATACATATGTATATGTAATGATACTAAGATTTGAACTTACTCTCTTGACCACCAAGCCTTTCAATAGCATGCACGAAGGAGAGATGAAGATCGGGACTCCATCGAAGCCGAGGCGATTTCGACCGAACATATTGCCTAACTGTTCTTCTATCATTACCTTTCTCTCCAACATTGCCGGAGCTCCCATCGGTTGTCTTCTCGTTCTCATCATCTTCGCTGCTAGCTTCTTCATTCAAGTCAAAGGATGAACATTTCTGGGAAGAAATGGACATTGCAGAAGATAAGTTCTTAGCTTGTCGATCACTGTCAACCCTCTTTTCTTCATCTTCCATCTCCATCAGTTGTTTTATTCTGAGAGAAATCAATGACAAGTCTAGTATGTTAACCTACCAATTCCAACATTAATGCAAAAGTTGTTCCATGCAATAAAACTTCTGGTAAGAAAATTCTTACCGTAGAGATGTTAGATTTAATTAGTTCCCTTGTACACACACTAATCTTATAAAATTAAGACAAATAAAAAACCCTACATCGTGCAAGACATTGAATATGAAGGTGTGGGTTTAAAAGTTTTCAGCTGCTCCCAATCCCAATCCCATGTTTTAGGTGACAGGTTTAACTACAAGCATTTTCACTTGTTAGCGAAACATTAACCATTAGCATAAATGTCATCATCCACCTTTGTATATGGAAGTACTTTCAATTTTAATGACTTTTTTCTGATTGGCCAATTGTTACGGTTGTCCACCCTGCCTACTCACGGACGCTCGGTGTGAAATCAAGCAGTCAAAGAGTTGCTCCAATACCACTTGTCACATGCTATCTGTTAGAGTATAAAATACAATTAGTAGAAAGTTAAATGTAATTAGCAGGTTGTTATAAGTTTGTTGGTATTGTTGTGTTAGTTAGAAATTGGGCTATATAAACCCAACTATTATAATACATTAGAAATCCATCGTTTTATTCATAATAAAAATATCCTTATTCCATCTTTCCCCGTTCATCTCCCTTTACTCACAAACCACCGTCAATAACCATTCCGGCAACCATGTCGCCGTTTTCACATGGTATTAGAGCCATCTTTTCTTGTTGTTCTGCATCGGTGCTGATGTTCTGATCCGCTCCGTTGCTGCCGTTTCAGATCTATTATTGTTTGTTGGTTTCAGTTTTTTTTGTTGTTGGTTTCAGATCTGATTCGCCGTTTTGCCTCTTTCCCGGCGATCTTGATGCCGCCTCCTCCATCAGCGATCGATTGCGTTTCTTGTTTCCTGCGTTTGATTGGATTCCATGGCTTCAAGCGGATTAACAAGAAGTTGCAGGATCTCCAGAAGGATCCTCATGCATCTTGCAGTACTGGCCCTGTTGGTGATGATATGTTCCACTGGCAAGCAACAATCATGGGCCTAGCAGATAGTCTTTTTGCTGGAGGATTGACCTTGCGGCAGACATTATGAAGGTTTTTTTGTGATTTTGAGTGAGGGGTTTTGCGGCGGACTTTGTTTGATGCTCGTGCTGCCATTGCTGAAAACCACATGATTGATCTAATTGATTTGGGTGAGATCTAGGAATTTTTTTTTTCTTGCTATCTACAATAAATATGGCAGAATATGATATATACTTTGTTAAGGTTCTGCTGGTTTTAGTTTTGGTGGTTCCAATCTGATTTGTGATGTTGATGGATGTTCATTCTCTGCTTCATTTGTATCCTTGGTTTAGTTGTTCTCATCGAAAGTAGTTGCCTGTTAGCACTTGATGACCGGTAGCTGGTTCGATGACAAACTTTATAGAACTTGATTACTTGATTTGGCCATTGCTGAGTACATTTGGTGATTGACAGTATGAAGATTTTTTGTTATCACTCTGCACCTCATCGGTTTTGAGCTACTGTTTTTTGACCAATTCGCTATTAACTTGTTGCTGGTTGGGTAGTGAAAGTTGGTAAATATTCAACTCTGCCTCATTTGTTTGTTGGCTTTGCATCACTGCTATTGAATATTGGTGATTGACTTTGTGCATGATGTGTGATAATGGTATTCTGTTGGAGAAAGATTAAGCTTCTGAAGGACTTTCAAAATGAAAGAAAAACTAATGTTAGGACAGAAAGGTGAGTAAAGAAGAACGAAAGGATGAAGAACACCTTCGATTCTCATTAAACCACCAAGTCTGAAATACATACTTTTTGTTTCTGAAGAAATTCCGGATGAAAGCATAATGTTTGAAGATAGAAAGCATTTTCCGTTTTGTGTACAAGCTATACCAGGCCACTGTGATTGTTCATTTGTTCAAAGAACCAACTCATTATTGCTTTATAATCTCTTCAATAGAAGAAGAAAGAAGAAGAAAAAAAGGGTACTCACACTTTCAGCTTTTGGTCTGATTCAAGAAACTCAAAGAAGAAGAAAAAAAAAAAAAGCAGGGTGAATGTTAGAGTATAAAATACAATTAGTAGAAAGTTAAATGTAATTAGCAGGTTGTTATAAGTTTGTTGGTATTGTTGTGTTAGTTAGAAATTGGGCTATATAAACCCAACTATTATAATACATTAGAAATCCATCGTTTTATTCATAATAAAAATATCCTTATTCCATCTTTCCCCGTTCATCTCCCTTTACTCACAAACCACCGTCAATAACCATTCCGGCAACCATGTCGCCGTTTTCACACTATCACCCTCTTCCCAAAAAAACACATCTGATAAGATATGCAGCGCCGCCGTTTATATATTCCAAGACCACCATTTTCTTTTCTGATGTGGGATTAATAACCTCGCCTCATCTCGTGACAATATATATAAACAGTATAGCTAAAAACATTGAATGCATGACAGAAGAAAGAAAAATGGGGGATCGAGGGACATGTCGTACTTACATATCGATCTAAATCTTGGTGTACTGAGACAGTGAAACCGACATCCAATGTTTTTGCAGCTACTGTATCTTGATCTGACAACGAACCCGATCACCATTGTTCAAAGTCAGATATTTTGGTTACAGTGACATTAATTATACGTTGTGTAGGTAAGGGAAGATACAGAACATCAATGGAGTTTGGATCTGATCTCATAGTTATTGTGTTAGAATACAACAATCCGACCAAGAAAAAAACATGAATTCTCCAGGTAGCAAGTAGAAACTGTGTTTTCCAGTTGTGTATAAACATGATCATGAACTATATAGGTGAATCAAAGTTATGGTAAAACAAAATTTTTGTTTCAGAAAACTCATGAAAAATCACTTATAGTTATATATATATAACCCAGCTTCATAATTTGAAGGAAAAGAAAATAAACCAGTCATCAGACACAGAAAAGAAGAACAGATTAAACTAGCTACAAGATATACAAACCATTGATGCTGGAGATTCCTGAAGCCTATATTCCTTCCATGTTGTTGATCATCAGGTTTGCTGAGGACGATATATATATATATATATATGTGTATGTATAGAGAGAGAGGCTTCAACTTGGTCTTCCTTTTAAGCTGATGATCAAGAGAGAGAAAGAAGAGCAAAAACAAGGTGGGTAAGGTTTTTCATTGAACCATGAAATTTAAATCCTCAAAATTTATAAACTTATTTCATGATTTTACACCCAAAAATAAGAATAAAATATGGTTTTTGACATACAGATGAACTGTAGCATACATCATGTGAATGACTATTCGCCCGTTTTATTTTTCTCTTATTTTCATGAATAATCAATTCTCCATTGACAGTTGTCATCCTTTTTAAAAAAATCTAAAATCCCTTTTATTCTCCTTTTCTCTTTTGGGTGATCAATATTAATGGTTTGACCTTTGGTGATAAGGTCTTTAAGCAACTATTTAACCCCTTTTATTCACTTTTTTTTTTAAATTCTATTCGTCTTCCACTTTTTTCTAACTTAAATTTTATTTTAATATTTTTCATTGTCTTTCACTTTTTTTTAATTTTTATTTTGTCGACGACGACACTAATTTTAGTGTTAGTTATCGGCCGTCGATATTTTATTATTTTTCTTGTTTTTTATATTATGTTCTTTTATTTTTTAACTTTTTTTCAATAAAAATCTCTGGTTTTGTGACACATTTTTCTCTACCCTTACTGAATGTTTTCTCTATGCACTTGTGGTACGGTCCTTATGACTTTTGGTACATTTTTTGCATACCTTTGTGGTCATTTTGGTGGTTGCACAAAGACCATCACGATATTTGTTTTCTGATTGATTTTTCGGCGGTCACGTGTAGTCAGATCTCCTCTTTGGTAAAAGGTTGTTTGCTGATATTGTCAGAAATGTAGCGAAGCAGTCTGCCAGATAATCTGGTTCGCTCACCACTCCTTTATCACTTCGTAAAGCGTCTCGTTCGATAGAGACAATAAATTTTTATAAAGCTTATTGGGTTCTTTCGATGTTGTCTCAAGGGAGGATTTAGTTTTTTCTTCGTATCTTTAGGTTTTGTTGTTTTATGTATGAATTTTTGGTGACTATTGTCCCCAATTTTTTCTCTATACTTAGGTGCTTTATAATTCTAATTCTAATTCATCCCCTTATTTTTATTAATGAAATTAAGTTCCCATTGTTAAAAAAATTATTATGATTGAAATTTATTTGATATAAATTGTGTAAAATTTATTTTATATGAATGTCTTTTATTATATTTATGATTTAAAATTTAAGATTAAAAATAAAATTGTATAGTATTTACTATATAGATTCGGGTGGTTTTGAACAATCCGCACATGACCCTATAAAACGAAGGGCACAAAATGAGTTTAGTTAAATGTTTAAAAGAAAAAAAAGGCAAAATATGAATTATAGACTAGTAGTAGGTAGTAAAAGAACACGGAAAACACAAAACATCATTGCACTTCATAAAATTTTTAGTTATATTATAACTTAAAAAAGTCAATATACTACACACATAAGTCAATAAGCATTTAATAAAATAATTTAAAATTTTATTTTTATAAATTACAAATTACTTGGGTCGTCTCTACATAAACTGTATATCAATTACCCTTATTATGATTAGCATTATGAGATAAATATTGTGAGAAAAATCTAGGGATCGTTTTCTTCATCAAAACCCATCAATTTCTTCCTACCTAAACAAAGACTTCTCTTTTATTTTTATTTCTTAAAGTAGCATATTCTTGTCTTGTCCCCATGTTTAGTCTTAATTTTCAGTGCAACTATAACATATATAATTGCTATGATTTTGACAATATATATATATATATATATATATATATATATATATATATATGTGGTTTCATTTGTTTTTTCAAATATGAAGAGAAAAATGGCCAACCTTACAAGAATTATTGTGGGGTCGCAACAACTAAAAAAATTTAGTCACTTTTGGGAGGGTCTCATCTCCGCTATTCAAATAAGGCAAGTAAAATTCAATTTGACTCTAAAAAATAAATTTTTATTTTATTTTATTTTGAGTTATTCGATATTTAATTTATTTAAGTCAACTCAAATAATTCGTGTAAATATTGGAGTTTAGAGGTGCTTACTAAGTTGAACAGCTCGAAAACAAATTAAGATCAACTCGGTCAAAATTCGATCAAAGCTCAACTCAAATTGACTCGACTTGAACTCAAGCTCGACTCAAGATTTTAATGAGTTTTACGTGCAGCTTGTTGTTGTTTTTATAAAATTTTAATGATTTTTGTGGCTGCCTTACAAAATTATGTTTCAAGAAATTTAAATGCTAGTTGAAAACTCTAAAAAAATTCAGTGATTTACTAGGTAATTGACTAATAAAATATTTAGTTTCACATTTCCAAAATGTTTATATTTCCCGAGAATTTCAAAAGTTAATTTGTATTAATAAGAAATTAAACTATAATAATTAACATTGCCCTCTTTTTTTATTAAAGCCTTTACTTTTTCTTTTATTATTACTTTATGTATAAAAGTAGAAAAAAAGAAAAAATCTTTAGTTCTCATATAAAAAAAATACGATTGAAAGTCAAAACACCAAAACCCCTAAGGCATTCTCTCCTTTGTTGTTCATCGAAGATTGTTTAGGAATTGAAAAGAGTCTCACACTCGAAAAATTTTAACGAGCACAAGTCGAGCAAAATTTTATTGAGCTTAACGAGCAACGAGTCGAGCAAAATTTTATTGAGCTTAACGAGCAACGAGTCGAGTCCAGCAACGAAAAATTTTAACGAGCACGAGTTGAGCACTATTTAACTCGCGATCGACTCGCTCATTAAGCACCCCTAATTGAGTTTGATTCTGACAATTTAAAAATCGAAAAAACTAAATTTTTATTGTTTTGTGATTTAGTCATGGTTTACTTTTTCTTCAATTCCTCCTTCATTTTAAGTTTGTTTTTGACAAAATTTGAACCACATGCTTTTAAACCAGTGTATAATACCTATTTATTTTCAATTCATATTTTTAGTACAATTTTCTTCTTTTTGTAATATAGTCCCTCAACTTTGTATGATTTTCCCATTTCTTCAATTTCTCCTCCGTTTTAAGTTTATTTTAATTTAAATCATATGCTCCACTACCACTATATAATATTTAATTAACTTCAATTCATATTTTTATCAAAAAAATAATATTTTTTTCCAATTGTCCCTTAACTTTGATTTTATTCAATTTGATCCTTCAATTTATTTTTTCAAATTCTTTCTTCTCATCTATTCTTTGTCTCATTTATACTCCCATCGATACTTTGTCCTAAACTCGTCTATTCTTTCTTCTCATCTATTCTTTGTCTCCTTTATACTAGGGGTGAGCATTCATCCATAACTACTAGACTCAATTGAATGCTTACCCCTAGTATAAACCAAGTTGCTCTGCTAACGGCTGATTAGGAAATGAGCTCTCAAGATTATTTGACATTTACAAATATATATAGAGAGGGGTTATATTTTGATACACAAGTGTGTAAAAAAATTTACACAACCCTTCATATTTAAACTATAAAATTTAAAACTTAAATTTTTAACCCTTACCCCTAAATGAAATTCCATATATGGTAAAACTTATGCATTGATGAGAAGGTGGAGATAAGATTTGCAAGCAAAAACTCATAAAAACCTACGTGACAATGGACGAAACACTGGCACACATACATACATACATATATATATATATATATATGTTTATTGTTTTCTGTGTAACATGGAAAAGGGTTTACTTTCCGAGGCTGAATCAGAGATAGAATTTGGACTGTTTTGTCTTCTCCCTCTCTGAGTCTTTGGGGGGAATAATTAATAGGATTAGGTTTGGCTAAATGACAGAGAAAAGTAGCTCGTTGTTTGTGGCATTCTGATTATTAAACAGATTTAAATCCACACTTGTTATCATAGTTTAATTAATTATGTAAAGAAAACAACAAGCCTGGCCGCTAGAAAACACTGGTGTTTGTTGTCTTTGTCTGCATGGGGAAGTTGACGATATATTTTTATTTGTTTAAAACCCCATAGGCCACGGCGAATCTTTCAAAGAATTAGTTCATCTTTATTTTGTGTCATATTTCGAGGAGAAAGACATCCAACCGAGCATCATGGAACACTGTGAAGAAAGAATCATGCAGATAAATCCATAAACCAACTTTACTATAAATAATTGTGTTTCTGTGTTTGTTTCTCATGATTGTTTAGTGTTCCCATCTCTTCCTGTTGGTGCCATGAACTGTTTTCGAACAAAAATCCGCTATTCTTTTTAGTTTTTTTTATGTCCCAACGTTAAAAAACTAAATTTTAAGTCCTAACCCTAATTAAATTTTACATAGCTCCACCCATGTCAACAGTTTTATGAATTTTAACCTCGAATTCTCGTCAATAGTAATGCTGAATGAGACCGTATCATTTATATGTTAGAGTACGAAATACGATCCTTTATCTTAGAAATTACGACATGGAATTATTTCTTAATTCTTTATTGAATTGGTAAGAATGTTTTATATGGAAAGGTACTTTAAACAACAATCTGATAAATGATAATTATACATAAAAAAAAATATTCCAGATCTGAATGATGAAAATCATTTGCCCCTAAACTATGACCCTTTAGGTGCCCTATTTTTTAAAAAATGAGTTTAGAGTTTAGAAAATTAGGTGTAGTTTGTATTTTTTTAGAGTATAGGGTTTAGAATGTAAAATTTAAGTTTAGAGTTTAAATTTTATTTTATTTTTATTTTTTTAGTGTATGACATGATTAAGGGCAAAAAAATTTTATTCTGAACCGAAACCTAACCACTTTTTGTTGAAGAATATAGGTTTATAAAAGAAGGTAAATAACCTTAATGCTGCAAAGGGTCATTTATATTCAACCCATATTTGCATGTTTCAGCGTCGAATCATCACATTAATGCACGTAAAGGGGAAGATAATGAGGTCAATAAAGTGCATACATCAGTGCAGTTGTGCCCTTTTTCCAAGAGCTCATGCTGCATATACATATACATGTACATATACATACATATATATATATACATATATCTGTCATATTCACATGAGTTGTTGGAACAAATCAGACTTTGATTTAATCAAATTACTCATGGGAGAGTAAACCATACAGAACCTTGTTTTCTAATTTATTCTACAATACATAAAAGGAATCATCCATCTACTGCTATTATGAAGTTCTATATATATGATATAGCTTGTTATGTTGGATTTTCTTCATTTATATAGTAGGTCGAATTGATCATCTCACCCGATAAAGATTTATTATAAATTCGCAATGAGTTATTTATTTATTTATTTTAAATCTGAATATCAAAATTTAAACTCTGAACTTACGATGTTAATACAAGAATTTTTAACCACTGCTCTAAATATTAAAATCAACCGTGAATTTTACCAATTGAATTTGATAAACCACGTTAACTCAATCGAAATTTTAGCTTTGTTTTGGTATTTACATACATACATATTATATTTGGTATATATGTAGCCTTTACCAATTTCTTGTGTTACAATTAATAAAAGGCAATGATCACATTAATTTAGGAAGAAAGTATTGTTGGCTCCATAAAATTTTATATAAATTGTGGAGTTGATTAAATAGACTAAAATGCATTGCAAGCTGATAAACATAACTCGTTCTGTCTACATCATTAATTTGATGAAATCCAAAGGGTAGTTGCTAGATTAACTTTTATTCATTTTCATATGTACATTTCGAAAATACCTTGAGATGAATTACACTCAATACTACTTAAATATAATGTTGCTCATCCCCTTGTGTCCTGGTGACAAAGGTAGATGTTTATCATCCTTTCGGACTCGGGTTCGAGCACCAGTAATGCACATGTTGTGTGTGTCGTCTTTGAAAAGACTAAGAAAGTTGAACAGATGTTACCCTTGCATCACACCAGCATATTCAAATATATATATATATATATATATAATGTTTGCATTATATTCAAAAATTCAAATAATAAAAATGGCTTAACCTCAAATAAGTGCTCAAATTATGCTTTTTTTAATATGTACCTAGACTTTATCTTGGGCCGATTAGGTGCCTAACGTTTTCTTCCGTGATCCAAATAGGTGCCTCACCGTAACGGACGTTAATTTTCTGCCGTTATCCAATGAAAATCATACACGTGGCGGTGTAAACATTTTCTGAATTTTATTTTTTTAAAATAAATCAAAATTTTAAAAATATCTTAAAAATTAGTCCTTAAATCCTCAAAACCCCAAATCCAGCCAGTCCCACTGGCGTTGGTCGCGTTTTCAGAGATAGAATGAAGCGCCCTCCTTTCGTCGAACGACCCACACACCGTTTATTGTTCGTTATGCTGCCGTTCGTCACGAATCATTTGAATGAACCATTCGACGATTTTGGTGTTTCGCACGGCTTCGGTCGATTTTTGGCGATGAGGTGGTGGGGTACATGGTCGTGATGGTCTGACGAGGGATGTGATGGGCGGCGGCATGACAATCGGCGGCGAAATCGGGTCAAATCAGGATTTGAGTTTTGGGGTGTTAGGGATTTCAAAATCTGGGGTTATTTTGTTTTATTATTATTATATTTATTTTTAAATATATTTTCAAAAATTTAAGAAGATGAAATGTGTCAGATAACGGAAGTTAACGGTAAAAATTAACGAACAATAACGGCAGGGCACCTATTTGAGTAACGTTGAAAACGTTAGGCACCTATTGGCCCAAAATAAAGTTTAGGCATCTAACTGGAAAAAGGGTATAACTTGGCCACTTATTTGACTGTTAAGCCAAATAAAAAGCATTCTCTTGAGAATATCAACAACATACCTCGAAACTAGTCTCCTCTAACGATCGTCGAAGGAGATCGGAGATTTAGCACGTCGAACCTTTAGATGAATTTTTATCAATTTTTAGTGGGGTTTTTTGAGAAACTAATTCGATGAGAAGAAATAGGAGTGAAATGTGAATATTTTGGTACCAATCTAACCGTGAATAGGGGTTGGTAACGAGGGACGATTGATCGCCAATGACGGTGGAAAAGTTCAATGTCTAAAATTAAAGTATTTAAAAGTTTAGTGATAAAATCTATACACAAACTAAAGTTAACGGGAAAGAAAATAACCATGTCTTCACACCGTTAACGATTTAACAGCTCATTGCTATAATTAAAGCCAAAATCAAAATTCAATGATACAATCCAACCAATTCAAACTTCAGTGGTAAAAACGATACAAACCCTAATTTTAAGTGATTTTAAATAGTTTACCCATTCTTCTTCATGGTAAATTATATGTATGTATGTATGTATATAATATGGAAGAAAATTTCTGGTGAAAAAGTTATGACATGAAACATGATCTGAAGAAAGGAACAGTTCTTATATGATGTTACTGTATATGTTTATAAATATAATGGCTACCAGGAGACATGTTTTCTTATCTGAAATCAGAAGGAAATGAAATTTCTGGTTGGCAAAGGTACCCTGACCTGAAACCCTTTGAAATGAAAGCAACATGTCTTATTCTCTTCCCTGCTGATACAGTCTAAGGTACCTTTCTCATGTTGACACTTGATAATGTATTGTTAAAAACCTAACCAAACCCTTTTTTTTCTTCTTTTTTGCTTTCTGCTGATTCATTAATATCTCACTTTTCTACATTTTGAAGAAAAGTAGAAGTAATACAAATTATAGAGCCGATTCCAACAAATAAATAGTAACTTTTAATCCCTGAAGTTAACAATTTCCCCCAATTTTGTCTATGAACCTTGTTTTGATCCATGTTAGTCCGCAAAAATGGCACTTTCACATTTGAGTCCATTTGATGGCGTCTCACTTTGAGATTGCGTCACGGCTTCGAAAGGACTAAAATGAGTCAAAAGTCTAAATTCAAGAATTAATGTAGATTTAGAAATTTAGGGATTAAATTGAGAGGGTTGTCAAATTTAGAGACTAGAAGTTGGTTTATTTCTAATAACTAAATTAGGTACACTTTTGTCTTGAAGAAGAGTTGGGCAATTTGATGGGGTTTGTTAGAATTCTTTCATGGAAAAGTCTTCCAAGAAAAAGAAAAGAAAAAATAAGTATAAAAACAAGGATTAATATCCTATACACTGGCGGTAGAAACTGAAAGTTTCCACAAGCGCCTTAGTTTTAGGGTATATGAAGCTAATTTAGGGTATAGGGTTTATGGGTTTAGGTGTAGGGTTTAGAATTTAGTGATAGTTATTTCAATTTAAGGTTTAGGGTTATAATTTAGGATTTATAGGTTAGGGTTTAGTTTTTAGGGTAATATGGTAAGAATTTAGGCTTTAACCTATAAACCCTAAATTATAACCCTAAACCTTAAATTAAAACAATTATCTCTAAATTCTAACCCTCTAAACTCTATATCCTAAACTAACTCCCTATACCTTAAAACTAAGGCGCTTGTGGAAACTTTCAGTTTCCATCGTCTATGTATAAAATATTTATCCATAAAACAATTGTTGATGTTTCAAAGAAATAAAATGTTCCTTGAGAAAATTCTTTTCCTTAATTTAGATACAAAGATTAGAACTATTCTTTGCTATTATTTAATGCACAAGCAGTAGAATTTTTTTTACAAGCATACATATTTAACCTTTAAAATTTAGATATCTAACTCTAAACTCCTAAATCATAAACCCTAAATTTTAAATTTTAATCTTAAATCTTAAATTCAAAACGCTAAAAATATAAACACTCAAAACTCTAAATTATAAACTAAATACATAACTCTTAAAAGAAATCTATTTGTGTAAACTAAAATTTATACCGACGGTACATCAAATATTTTTCCGTATGTGTCTGTATGCTAAAAACTCTTTAAGTCTTGGCCACAAACCTAACTCTGTGGCACTGATTTTAAAAACACAAGTAGAAAACAGGACCCAATTGCCAGTGTTCCTGGTTGATTGCTCAGAAACTAGACGGGCCTTTGAAAAAAATATCAGATTCTGCCAACCTGCTACTATTCAGTATTCAATATCAGCATTCAGCGATACCTTAATATACAAATACGTCCGAATCTAACAAGTGGTTTCAATAAAAAACAGATAATATTCGGGTTCAAATATTTTTATATTGTTTCAAAATTTAAAATTAAAATCTTATACATTTTAAATTTTTTGATACCGGGTGTCTTTTATTTTGGGAAAAAAATGAAATTCTCATCAACTCCTATTTAGTTTTATCCTTAATTACATATTTAGCGGGTATAAAAAGGCAAAATAACATATTTAGTCATTTACATTTATAGTTTTACTAAAAAGACTCCTTAATAACTGTAAATATAAATGATTGAAAATTTGTATTATTTATGTTAAGAATTTATAAGCGGTGTATCCCAAAATACTACAACATTCCTACAAAACTCATCTCTGCAACATAGTCACAATTGTCGCATAGATCACAAAAAGGATTATGTCTCCCAAAATAATTATTTCTCATAATTCGTAAGCAGAGCCGTTCCTGCGCATGGGCAATAGGGGCGCCTGCTCAGGGCCCCTACTTTGCCCAGGGCCCATTTTTTCGAATATTTATAGTTACAGTTTAATATATTTTTTAATATTTATTGTTTAAAATTTAATTTTTTAATAAATATTATTAGAATTCTATTCTTAAAATTTACTTTTTCCGATATTCTTTATTAGGGGTATATTTTTTTTTCAATACTTGTTATTATAGGCTCATTTTTTTTGAATACTTGTACTTAGTGGCCCATTTTTATTATTTATTGTTATTTCAATACTTGTTATTAGGGTACAAATTTTTCAATACTTGTTATTATGACCCCAATTTTTTAATACTTGTTACTAGGGGCCTATCTTTTCTAATATTTGTTATTAGGGTCCTACTCTTAAATTTTATTTTTTCCGATACTTGTTATTACGAGTCTAATTTTTTTTCAATACTTGTTATTTATGGTCTATTTTCCCTAATATTGTTATTACATGCATACTCTTAAATTTTAATTTTTCAATACTTGTTATTAGGGTTCCATTTTTCCTATATTTGTTATTACAATAATACTCTTAAAATTCTTTTTTTTCAAAATTTGTTAATAGGAACTCATTTATATATATATATATATATCACTTGTTACTAAGGGTCTAATTTTAAATTTTATTTTTTTCAATACTCGTTATTAAGGGAATGAGTGAGCAAAATTCCACTGGACTCGAAAAAATTGATTTTTTCGACTTGACTTGAAAAAAAATTCAAATAAAGTTTGAGTTGTAAATTAAAAATTCTAATAACTCAAAATTTTAGTATTTAGTAGATAAATTTTTAAGTTCGAGTCGTAAGGGCACGTAAACTCGCATAACTTGAAATTTTTTTACTCAATTTAACTCGATTGAACGCTCACCCTTAATTAGGGGCCTATTTTTTAAATTCGCCCATGGGCCACCAAAATCTCAAAAACGGTCTGTTCGTAAGGTTAAAACATACTCTATATTTATAGAGTCAGATATTTGATCACTACAAAATTTATTTCATAAGATTTTTTAGCCAAATATAAATATTTATGTATCAGTGGCTACATGGGAGTCGTGAGTTAGGTTGAAACATACTCTAAGGAATTGTCTAAGAAGGTTTTTAACGAGACACACGATAATATCAATTCATATAATTTTTTATTTTAATAAAATCATACTTTGTCGATAAAAAAATTAAAACTAAATTCAACTTAATTATGAATTAGAATTTGAGTCAATATTTAACAATCTTTCCTTTGACACAAATTTTATCTGAATAGTTTGAACCATATGCAGAAAAGTAAACAATTTTACTATTGACATGGAATTCTTTTATCTAGTTTATCTTAAATTCTTAAGTGATGTGATCTCTTGAGTTACCTATCTATAAATAGTTGGGTAAATTATGTAAATTATCACCGAACTTTATTTTTAGACCTATTTTGGTCACTAAAGTTTTAAAACGTTCAATTTACTCACTAAAGTTTAGATATTAAACGTTTTTTTTTTCACTCTTAAACCCTAAACGTCATAGATGATGGTCGTTCGGTCTCAAATTTCACCTGTCACTTTGTCTCGGCCCCGTGAATCTGAATTCAACCTTCATTTTGCCGGAAAGTGTTTTGAAGTCCACGAATCGGTCAGAAAAATTTCTTGTTTTTCTCTCGTCGATCTCTCTCCTCCGCCATCAGATGAAGCTCGTTTCTCAGTATGTTGCTTCTCTCGTGCCGATGAAATTTTCCACCGTACAAATCTTGGAGTGACAAAAAAACGTTCAATATCTAAACTTCAATAAGTAAATTGAACGTTTTGAAACTTTAATAACCAAAGTAAGTTTAATTATGATTTATGTAATTTACTCTTAATAGACAGTTGCAACCCAACTACCGGTAAAACTGATAGAATTTGTCTGTAGCAACATAAGTAATCCCAAAATAGACATGGTTCTTGTGCCATACTGAGCTGATAAGTTTGTCCACGAAATGCATTGAACATGGTCCCCTCTTCCGCCAATTGTTCCTAAACCCAACAAAACATCGAGTCTACCATGGTCCAAGCAATTGCCAATTCGAAGCCGGGAAGACAGGTGTGTGAATTTGCTGTGGCCTGTGATTTTGTGGCCGACCAAAGCTTGTAGCCTTTGTAGCTTGTAAGGAGCTCACACTGACCAATAGTTTTTGGTTGCATGGGCCATGACGTTCAAAGCATTGGATAGTTTAGTCCACTAACGACGTTGCAAAGGTTTCAACCACTTCTTCATGACTACATGAATAGACTGAACGTCTAGAAATTACAAGGGGTGGCAAGACCGGGTATTCAGTCAGTTTGTCTAAAATTGGTCTCGTTCTCAGTAACCACCAGTTCTTAAAAATTAAAATCAGTTCCGGTCAAATCGAGTCTTAGATTCTAGGAACTAATACTAATACTAGTGGAAACCGATATCAGTACTGGGTACCTGGCCAATTGGTATACTATTAAAAAAATTGAGCAATAAGGAAAAAATTCAAACCACTAATAATAATATTAAATAACAAAGTCAGAATATTGTAGGCTTGAAAGTTGAAGTCTTAAAAC
Organism: Hibiscus tridactylites; assembly: GCA_958450335.1. Lineage (NCBI taxonomy): Eukaryota > Viridiplantae > Streptophyta > Magnoliopsida > Malvales > Malvaceae > Hibiscus > Hibiscus tridactylites. The sequence goes on along the minus strand of OY288284.1, from coordinate 73,666,073 downwards.
GAGTAATACTCATAATACTTATACATAAAGCGGAAGAATAAACTAAAGAACTCTAAGTCTACATCCACCAAAACATCAGCTAAAGTGATCCTAACAAACTAACACCAGGTACCCACCGAATATCGGGTCCAAAAAAACAGAATCCAATCTCGGTCCCGATCGCAACCATGACCTAAAATCCGGTCCCATGTCCCACCGAAATTAGTTTCGGTCCGGGACCGGGTAATTACATTATTCGGCATAAATGAGCTATAGCATAGTGCAGATAAATGTGTGGTTCAAGATTGAACAGGGACCTCTTTAAATATGATATTTTGTTCTGGTCTATTTGCTCCAACCCAAGAATTATGGACCTATCAATTCAATCCAAACAATTTTTTTTAATAGAGAAGGGATAGGACGGAAGAGTTTTTGTCGGATCGAAGTTGGAATTGTTGAAGACTTTTATAGAAGTCATTTGTCAGCCTACCTGGGATTTAGTTAACATATGATCGATTTAAATTTAAATTCGATTCAATTTGATTCGAGTATAAAATATCATAAATTAAAATTCATTCAACCTAAACTCACTTGACTAGAATTTGAACCGATCTGAAACGTGAAGTGATCAAAAGACAAAATGATTTTACACACTACACAAGGTTAGTATATAGTGGCGCTTTTACCGGCGTTTTTAGAACAAATGCCGCAATAGATGTCATATATAGTGGCGTTTTGCCACAATCGCCGCAATAGATGCTTTTGTAGTTGTGTTTTCGGACAAACGCCGCAATAGATATCTTTATTAGTGGCGTTTTGAGATTCAAACGATGCTATTAAACTCGACCTTTTACGGCATTTTTTGTTCACAAATGCTGCTAAAAATTGCGGCGTTAGATCTAGCGGCATTTTTTGTGGCACTTTTTTTAGTGATGGGAAGGCTTTAGCGGTGCTAAAAAATACTACTATAAAATTAAAAAATGTCGCTAAAAATTTGTTTTACTGTATTTATTGACCTTAACCCCAAATTTCAAATCAAAACAATCTTAACTGATTACAATTTGAATTGAAAACCAACAAAACTTAGAATGATTTCAAGTCGAAACAATCCGAACTCGAAATAATACGAATTCAAAATTATTCAAACCCGAAATAATTTGAAAATTGATCCCTCTCCAGCCAAGAACAAACTGTTCAGTCACCAAATCAGATATCAAGAACTTGTGTTAGCGTGTTGCTATTAATGTTATTGGTGACGTGGGCCAGTAGGGCAAACTACAGCCATTCACGTGGCCTGTCCACATGGAAAAATATCCATAAATGAAGTGGTCATGTAAATGTAGGACCCATCTCATTGTCGATTGTTGGGAGCCACATGTAGCCACGTGATACAGTTACATCTTACAAGCACATATGCAAAGTTCACTCATACATAATACTATTTTTAGATATTGGATTGATTTTATTAAAATATATTAAATTTAAGTTTAAAAGGTAATTTTATTCTTATAGTAATTTCAAATCAATTATATATATAACACGAGAAATTGTGTCCATTTGCTACAAATTGAAAATACCAAGTTTTTTGTTCTCTGATGAGTGAAACCACAAAAGAAAAGTTCAGAAAAACTTGATAGTTTTCTTCATTAATTCAGTGTGTATAATCTTCGAAGATCAACAATGGAGAAGAAAGGGACGGTATTGATGCAGAGGTTCGAGCTCGGTCGATTACTCGGGCAAGGCACATTCGCCAAGGTTTACCAAGCAAGGAACCTAACAACAGGCCAAAGCTGCGCCATTAAAGTCATCGACAAGGAGAAGATAATGAAAGGAGGTTTAATCGATCAAATCAAGCGCAAAATCTCGATCATGCGCCTCGTTAAACACCCCAACATCGTTCGACTCTACGAAGTAATGGCCAGCCGGTCCAAGATATATTTCGTCATGGAATATGTCAAAGGCGGTGAGCTTTTCAACAAGGTCGCTAGAGGGAAACTCAAGGAAGTCGACGCCCGTCGATATTTCCAGCAATTGGTCGCGGCAGTCGATTATTGCCATAGCCGAGGCATTTATCATCGGGATTTAAAGCCGGAGAATCTCCTCCTCGACGAAAATGGGAATCTCAAGGTGTCGGATTTCGGATTGAGTGCGTTCAAAGAATCGAGCAGACAAGATGGGCTGCTTCACACCACATGTGGCACACCGGCTTATGTTGCGCCCGAAGTAATTAACCACAAAGGCTACGATGGTGCCAAGGCTGATATTTGGTCATGTGGGGTAATTCTTTACGTTTTGTTGGCTGGTTTTCTTCCATTTCACGACTCGAATCTCATGGAAATGTATAGGAAGATTTCCAGAGGTGAATTCAAGTGCCCGCAATGGTTCACTCCCGAAGTTAAGAAGCTTATTTCGAGGATTCTCGAAGCCAATCCGATCCGAAGAATCACGGTGGCTAAGCTCATGGAGAATTCTTGGTTTAAAAAAGGGTATAAACATATTGATCATCATATACATATTCATACCCCGTCGCCATCCCCTCAAACTCGTATCCTAGACCCGATGATTACCGACTTTAATGCCGGTTTTGAGGACGAAATAGGCCTTGTTAAGCCAAGTTGTTTCAATGCATTCGACATCATATCTCTTTCACAAGGCTTTGATTTATCGGGCTTGTTCGAGAAAGATTCGAATTATTCGCGGTTCACAACTCAAAAACCGGCCACGGATATCGTATCTAAATTCGAACAAATAGCTCGGACAGAGAGCTTTAGCATCAAGAACAAGGGTGGGAAGGTGGAATTGCAGGGAGTCAAGGAAGGGAGGAAGGGGCAGCTCGGTATAGACGCCGAGATATTCGAGGTTACGCCGTCGTTCCATGTGGTGGAGTTGAAGAAAACAACAGGGGATACTCTGGAGTATAAGAATTTTTGTAACAAAGAATTGAAACCGTCGCTGAAAGATATAGTGTGGGCTTGGCAAGGAAGTGACCAGTAAGTACAAGTATAGGTATAGCTACAGAACCTAGTTTGTGTTTGTGTTGAAATTGTAAACCTCTTTGCCTTACAATTCCATTTTCCTGTATTTTAGATTTGGTTCATGTCTAATTAATCTCCAAGTTCTGTTTAACTTATAATTTGTTTGATTTTTTGGTATAGTTTCCACCCAAAGTTTAACATATGCCCAAACAAGAAACTATGAAACTTGTCATAATAACCACAAGCTGATAATCGGCCTATTGTTCGATGAATCTGCTGATCATATTTGCAAAGCCAGACAAGAAGTTTGAAGTGTCTTTTAGAAAAAAAATGTCGTTAATCCAAGAATAAATAATATAATAAAATATTATTATTTAAACGAACAATGTAAAATTACTGACAATACAACAATATATAAATCAAGCCGATTTGAAATTAAAAATTAAAGAAAACGTGTTGAGGCCTGCACGAACGCAGTTTTTTTCCTATGATACTTGAGAAACATTGGACGTCTATCAATAGCACATCTGCAGTGATCAACGAACCATAACCTCGCCTTCTCCTATCACCGAAAACCACTTGTAAAATTTGCAGAGTAAAACAATAAAAAATTTATGTTGTTTTGAGTTGGGTAAAACTTAGAAGGTTTACTCTCTATTTACAGGAGTGTCATGAGAGTATCAGTGGAAATTTGACCTAATAAAGCATTTAATATTAAAAATCAATTTCTAAAATCACTATCTAAATTAAAGGCAAATTTTAACATTTACTTTTTTAATTTGAAGATAAAATTTAACAAATATATACTACTCTTATTTGAGAGAAAAAATCATTTTTAATTTGGGTTAAAATATTTATAAGCCCACAAAGGACCTGATCGGTTCAAATATTTGCGTTAGCTATGTCATGCACGTTTGCACATTTATAAGTCAACAATTAATTCCACATTTTTCTCAAATAACATTTAAATCAATTACTCATTCAAATCTTCAAAATTATGGAAATTTTCCAATAATGTTTAAAACTCAATTATTCAACAAAATGGAACATGTGCTTGTTACTGCCAAATACAGGCAAAACAAATCAGTTGGTTCCACCATCTAGACTAGAATTGTTGGGTTGCTTGGGGTGCAATGATTTGTTCATTATGCAACGTCTCTTCATCTTTTGTCTCAAGATAGTAAGGAATAAAATCTAACTAAAATGGGAAATTTCTAAAGTAAGGTATTTAAGTTTAGGCTTAATATTAGATGAATTTGACTCGTCATGTCATCCATAATTTTATCTAATAATATTTTTTCATGTCATTTTTTTCAAAGTGAATCTTTACATATTTCTTACATGTAAAAAAAAGTGGGAAGTTATTTTGAAGTTAAAATGAGGTGAAAATACCTTATTGGCTGGGATCACGGATGACGTGGTGAACATAGTCCATCTAATGATTTCTCGTAGTAGTGAGTTGAATTCGCATGAGATTTGAGATTTTGGGTTAGGAATTTTGAAATTTAAGAAATATAAAGAAAAAATTAAAGATACTATAAATTTTCTTTAAAAATAATAGAAATTTAAGATTTTAATAGGGTAGCAAATTTTTTTAACGGGCGTTAATGATTAGGCACCTTAAATGACTACGGTATAAAAGTTAGTCATTTATTTTAATACAAAAAACTTTAAACTTTTATTAAATATATATATATATAGTTTGAATAATGAATACTTGTTTTTAGTTAACCCTAAAGTTAAAAAGAAAAAAGTTTAATATTTCATAATTACGAAAAAAAATTAGAACTTCATTAATATTTGATGTACCATCCTAATATTTTTTATATATTTATTATATTTATTGTAATTATTAAAAATTACCAAAATTCGATTTTTTTTGTCATTGAGAGTTTTTATATTTATATAAAGGGTTAGAGCTTTGCTAATAATTAGGTATACCTTCTCAATATTTTACAAGATTAAATCATAAGATACATATTATAAAAACTTAAAAATATGCAAAAAAAGAATTTAAATTTAAGCGTCATCACTCATCAATCTATTTATGTTAAGGTGGAATTGAATCACCTAGAAAAGTGTGAGGAAATATTAGTATTATGTTTGTAGAACGATACTATTTTTTTTATTAAACAGAGATATAAATATTTCCAAATCAAATGTTAAAATTCTACCCTATACAAAATAAGCTAACATAAGTATTTTTAACGACTCGACCAACTAGTAAATCTCCCATTTAATTTTGTCTTATCCTATAAATTAAACTAATGAATATAAAATTTGATATTTAAAGTTAATTCATTTATAAAATTATAAATTTGATTGGACTTAACAACGACAACAGCTACAACTGGGCTCTAAAATTGGGCTTAATTTTGGCTTCTATGGCCTGCTTCTCCTTGCTCTTTAGTGAAGCGGGTAAGTACCCGGGTTTAACCCAATACAAATGACCCGCCCGGGTCTTCTAAGGCCGTTTTTCATGCATTTGTTTTCTCTCCATTAAAAAAAAAAATCTGAAATTCCTCCGAAAAAATCCTAGAGCCGCCGTCCATTGTCCACTGGAACCGTTGCCGTCCGATAATCACTGCCACGAATTGAACCGTCAAACATCTTCTCTTTGTCTTTTTTTTTATCCAATCTGTTTTTTCAAATCCGAACCAAAAGTTCCTTGAATATTTTTTAAAGTTTTTATTTTTTCAATAAAGTTTTATTTTTAATAAAAAATATTAATTTATTGCTTTTTTATCATTTTGATTTATATAAAATTTGATTTTTTAATATTTTTATTTTTATATTTCTTAAAATAAATAAATAAGCCCTAATAGATTTCAAAAAAAAACCCAACAAAGTCTTTTTATTATCCTATCATTAGGGGTGGGCAAAATTCGACTCGACTCGGAAAAACCGAATAGCTCGACTCGAGGCGAAAATACTCGACTCTAACTTTCATAAACTCGACTCGAATCGAAAAAATTTCAAATAAAATTTGAGTTATAAAATGGGAATTCGAATAACTCGAAATTTTTAGTAATTAGTATGATAAATAATTAGAATTAAATTTTTATAGGAACTCGAAAACTCGACTCGAAAAAATTTAAAATAAAGTTTGAGTTGTAAAATATGACGCGTCAACTCGAATAACTCAAAATTTTTTGACTTGACTCGACTCGATCGAATGCTCACCCCTAACTATCATTCTAAATTAATTATCACATCAATAAGATTAATGGTCAATTATAACATCAATAAATACTTTTTAATTTAAAAACTTAATTTAATTTTTCAAAAATAATTAAAGAATAGTTTTAACCCTTAAAATTTGTCCAGACCCTCATTTCTTGAACACATCTGAAATTCTAGTTAGGATTTGGGTACTTTTCGTATTTTAGGATAGTGACAATCGAAAACACAAAAAATGGTTCGTAATCCAATTCTCACGCGGTTGTAAAAAATGACAACAAAAAGGCCACTTCAATAACTTCAAAAAAACAATGTCCCATGAAACCTCCAAACTGTTCAATTGCCTCGTACCACTGCAAATCCAGACAGAATTGGCACATCTGCAAACTGGTTAAATCAAATGTTTCAAGTAAAATCTGTTCCAGTGCTAATGGCGCATGAAATTGCATAAATAACACAGAACCAGACACGAGATGCAAGTCACTACAAAGTACGTACCCAACATTTCCATGTGTCCAGCACTACATATATTCAACATTTTGGTAAATATTCAAGTAGATACAAATACGGATGCCTAACATAAAATGATGAAGATCAAAGTTCATATGATTTTATTTTTAAGTGCTTATGGTTTGAACTTTGAACGACTTTGTTTATAAAGTGTGTACGAGTCTTATCTGATAGCTAAAGCACGGAATAAGAAATTATTGAACTCTTAAAATACTAGGTAAATAAATCAATTTATTTCTGAATGAAGTTGAATATTAGAATATACAACAAACCCACAAATCAAATCTTTCAAATACTTGGTAATCAAATCTATCCTTCTCCATGCAAAGAACAAATCATACTCACATAAATCAGTCATCTAAAGAAAACAAAAAAAAAAATATGACCTTTTGGGTAATTATTTCATGCACAAGCGTCACAAATACCTTAGTTTAAGGGTTCGAGATTTCGTTTAGGATATAATATAAGGGGTATTCATGGATGAATTTTAAATTTAAGGGGTGTGATTAGAATTTAATGTTTATGGTTAAAATTTTAGGGTTTATAGGTTAAAAACTAAATCCCTAACTATATTAGCCTAAAATATACAATTACCTCTAAACTCTAAATTCTAGCCATGTACTCTAAATTCTAACTATAAACTCCAAATCTACACTCGTATATTTAAACCTCTAAACTCCAAACTAAATTACTAAACTCTAAAACTAAAAAACTCTTAAAAAACTTTTTATTTTTACCATGATATATTTTCCCTTTCTTTTACTATACAAACAAAAGAGAAAGCTTACCCTTAGCTCTATTCCGAATCCGTAGGGAAACATGAATCATCTGTAGCAGCTGATAGTGATTCCTCGGCCATCAAATTCTCCAACCCGGGTTTTAGTTCCCGGTTGTAGAACTCCTCGAACTCGCCTCGGTCGCCTCCTTTCTTCTTTATTTCGACGACGACCAACGACGGCGTTAGCTCGAATATCTCAGCTGCAATCGTCAATGGCCCTTTAACACCTTCCCTACAACCCTCCAAGCTCAATCTGCAATCCTTTTTCCTCACTGTAAAACAAACCACCTTCGCTATCTCTTCGAATTTAGATATGATCTTCGAAACGGAGGCACCGGACACGAACCTTGAACCTTCCCCACCTTCCTCGAACAACCCGGATAAATTGAAACCAGGGGAGAATGAAATGAGATCAAACGCATTCAAACTCGCTGGCCTCGGCAATGAGCCAACTCGGTTCCTGGTTTCCACCTCGGTTTCGGACTCAGACATTGATGAATGGTCCGTTGTATATGATGCCGCATCATCATCGGCCTCTTCAACGCTGCAGAATTTATCATCTTCAATGTAGAATTTAATGTGTTTAAAACCCTTTCTAAACCAACGGTTCTCCATGATTTCCGGGATCGTTATCCGGGTTTCCGGGTGAGTATCCAGAAGCTTAGTGAGTAACCGGACTAACTCAGATGAAAACCATCTCGGACACCTGAACTCACCTCTGTAAATTTTCTTATACATTGCCATTAAGTTTTGATCGGTAAATGGTAAATAGCCCGCCATTAAAACAAACAGAATTACCCCGCAAGACCAGATATCGACTTTGGCCGCGTCGTATCCTTTCCGGCCCAGAATTTCCGGCGCCACGTAAGCAGGGGTGCCGCAAAACGTGTGGAACAGACCGTCTTGTCGGATCTGATCCGATACGGCGCTCAACCCGAAATCGGAGACTTTCAAGTCGCCGTTATCGTCCAGTAGGAGATTCTCGGGTTTCAAGTCGCGGTGGTAAACGCCGCGGGCGTGGCAGAAATTAACGGCGGAGATTAATTGCTGGAAGTATTTTCTGGCGACGGATTCTTTTAACCGGCCTTTGGAAACTTTGTTGAAGAGTTCACCGCCACGCACGTATTCCATGACGAAGTAAATCTTGGTTTTGGTAGCCATGACTTCGAAGAGTTGCACGATGTTGGGGTGGCGGACACGGCGGAGGATGGAGATTTCCCGCTTGATGTGAGCGATCATGCCACCCTTGAGGATTTTCTCCTTGTCGAGTACTTTGATGGCAACGCTTTCACCGGATTTAACGTTGCAGGCTTGGTAAACTTTAGCGAAAGCGCCATGGCCGAGGAGTTTGCCGAGCTCGTAGCGTCCCAAGATAAGACCTTGGCCGGCGTTGGAGTCTTTCTTGCTCGCGGGGGAGACGGTGGCCAATGCCATTGCGGTGGTTCAAAGTTTGGGTATTTGAGAAAATCGAAAATTGAATAGCTAATGATTGGCCATTTGAAGCAGGAAAATTGAAGGGTTGAGACTAGAATTTGTAGTTTAAAGGAAGGAGAAGCTTTTAAATAGGAAGGTAAACTCCCTTTCTATTTGTTTTTTTTTTTTTCATGAATTTTCTCAATGGCCTAATTTTTTATTATTTAAAATGTAAAAGTAAAAAAAAAATATTAATTTTAAAATTCGAATAAACTGTATCTCTATCGATTTTGAAAATAAATTATTAATGATGATTAATTGAGACATAAATGTTTTCATCAATTTATATAATAATAAATTTAGGTTTCAATGTTTATGTATTGTGTCAGTTTGGCTTTAATTTAAAATAATAATAATATATGTGTAAATTATATGTCAAAAATTTTAGAACAAGGTTCATGTTGACAAAATAAATAAACATTAAGGAAAATTTTAAGCTGCGGTTAATCTTCCTTAATTGTTAAGGGGTGAAATTGATTTTTAGATGATTAAATTGTCCGATTTCAAAATTGAAAATGACTATTATTAAAAGGTAAATACATATTCCGACTACAAATGTTTCGTATAAGAATATTATTACTATAGCATTAAAACATATATCGTTGTGGTTGCTGTTTAAAAGAAATTAATTAATTACCTTAATTGGGTCCATTAATAATTCCTAATCATAGATTTTATAAATTAAGGAAGAATAAGCTAGGGAAGGAAATTTTGCATGTAAATATCAAAACAAAAATTCCTAACCAATATAGAAATTAACTCAGAGACAGTACATAGTCAGTCCATTCTTACAAATGACATCGACAACCAGGGACGGACCGAGGGGTGTTGAGGGGGCAACCGCCCTCCCTAAAATTTTGAAAATCATATATGATTTAGAAAAATTTTAGAATTTTTCTATGTATTTTTTATTAAAAATCTATTTTCGCCCCCCCTAAACTTTTATAAGTTCGCCCCCCTAAAAATTTATAGGTTCGCCCCCCTAACCTAAAGTCCTGGGTCCGTCCCTGTCGACAACACCAAGTTCAGATTAACCAACCGAAGTAGCAACAATGTGATGGTCCAATCGGATGGAGTTTTAAATATTTGAATTTTAACATTATGAATTAAAAAAACTGAATTAGAATAATCAACTTCGTAATAATGGATTTTTGCAGTATAACTTTTAAATTAATCAACTAATAAATTAGATAACAGCAAATAAATGTCATGTGTACCGTGTTAGCTTATCGAACTCTCGAAGATAAGCGTGCACAAAGGACAATTGGTACGTGAACTTCAAATACACCGTATTATTACGAGGCCAGTGACGGAGCTATGTAGCTCATGGGAGGGGTTGTGCCCCCGACAGGGGAAATTTTTTTTACCCTTTAATTCTTTATATTTTTTTCTAAAAAATTGGGATAATTGTGAATTTGCCCCCCACCTTTCAAATTTTATATTTTGCCCTCTCAACTTCAAATTTTGGCTCCGTCCCTATACGAGGCAATGCATAACTGAAAATTCATTCTAATACACTGGCCGTGAAAACTTTTAATTTCCACAAACACTTTGATTTTAGGGTTTAAAGACTCTCAATTTAAGGTTTTGAGTATAGGTTTTAAGATAATATGTTGAGAATTTAGTTTTTAACTTATAAAATCTAAATTATATGTCCTTGAGCCATATATATACTCATATTTTTGCGGCATGTCAGTGTATCAAATACGAAACAAGGTCGGATCTTGATAACAAAGTTTGATGAGTCTACTTAAAATTTTAAAATATGTGGATGTTTAGATTATGCCCAGCCAACTGATACAATTAGCTCAGTTTGTTAGAGCAGATGGGCTCATATTAGAAACGGATCCAACGGCCTGGTTAACAGATTAAGTTTTGGGGCATATTGGATATGAAATAATTATCCAAAGATCTGGTTAGTATTTTAGTTAGAATTGAAAGATCAAATAAATTATCATATATTACTTTATAGACTAGCCCACTCTTCTTTTCTTGCTCTTTATTTTTGTTTGAATAGGTCGACTGCAACAATAGCTTTAAAGTTGTTTGTCGACCGCCGGTCATTTTTTTTATCTATTTATTTTGTTTTTTATTTTTATTTTTTTAATTTAATAAATATGTCTTTATGACATGATTTTCTCTATCATTTGATATGTTTTTTTGTTTCTTAGCACGCTTTTCTGCCTCTTGACACGTTTTTTTTGTTATTTATTTTCTATCAGGGTTGGATCTGACGTCACCACGACTGATCAAGATGACGCTCCTTTCATTATGTTGTTGATCTCCCTGTATTGGGCCCTTGAATCGGATTTAGATACGTGATTACATCTACCGTTTATTCGCGATTGAGTTGTGGTAATAACCTTGTTGTCGACGTGCGTTCACTGTAATATGCATTTGTTAATGTTGTTTGTTTATGGTTTTACCCATCATCGTAGATTTGGGAATGTTTGTATCCGTCTTTTGTTTCGAGTCTTTGGATTATGTTCTTACTTGTTCCTTGTATGGTCCTCTTATGATCTAGAGCCGCTAATTTGATTTTCTGAGTTTGTGTCTGGATTTAGGTGTTTGTTTACTTAGTGGTAAACTTTCATTGTAATTTTCAGTGTATGTGCATAAATAAAGGCACCGAAAATGAGAAAGATTTCTATTCTCATATAACATATTTTCAAACAACATAAAATTCATATACCGTAGGATCGATACCAGGGGCGATTTAAAGATTTTAGGGGCCCTGTGCAATTTATTAAAATATGGCTATTAATTTATAATCAGTAGGAGATATAAGTGTTTTTTCAAAAAAAAATACTTTAATACAAAAAATATTATTAAATTATCCTCTTGAGAACCAAAAAATTGACTTATAAACATCTAAATATCAAACATTTTCACTTCAAAATTATCAATTCTTTTTACATGTTTTAAGTTTTAGATAATTTTTTATATAAACATAATTATATATATAATTTTATAATTTTTTACAAATATTTAATTTAAATTACGTTTCCTATTTTCGGGGCCCCTCTCTCTTGGGGACCCTGTGCGGTCGCTCATATCGTGCTTATCCAAAACCCCCACTGATCGATACTCTATATGATCTACTATCACCAAATATATCATAATACGTACACAATATCTTGTCAAAGGGGCTAAATCATAAGCCCTAATTCAATATACATTAGTAAGCATACATGGAAGAGTACTTACCTAAACACCAAAAATACTAAAATTCTCCGCCAAAGAACTTCTTATTTCTTCGCTCCTTCAATTTTTATTTTTTTAGAACTTGAACTTCTCCTTTAAAGCTTCGATAAAAACATAGGCAATAAGTTTTATTAACCATCAATAACACTTCAACAAATTATCAAAGTAAAATCAGATATGCTTAAATGTCATGGAAATTTTCTAATTCATCTTTAAAAGAAAAAAAAACACTTCAACTTATAATATCAACTTTATGTTCAAATATATATATATATATATATATATATATATATATATATATATATATATATATATATATAATATCAACTCAATAAGAGAATAATTTGTAAAGATGAAGAAAACCCTTATTTTCCTTGCCATTTTCCGCTCAAAATCAAGCTTTTCAAATTTTCTTCTTCTTCTCGAGCTTTCTCTCAACTTTCTATTGAAACCAACTAGACAAGAAGGGAAGAAAAAGATGATTACGTTATATTTTTTCCTTGATCATTATCTTTAGGATTAAATGAAAAACCATCCCTTAAATTATATTTTTTGTTCGCTTTTGACTCTTAAATTATTTTTTGGTCAAAATTAGTCTCTAAATTATCATTTATGGTCACTTGAAGTTCGGTAATTATCTAAGTAAAAAAACGTTTGACAAATCACAAAGATTTTTTGACCAATAGATAGTTTAGGGACTAAAAAGAAAAAATGATAGTTTCGGTACTTATTTTGACCAAAAAATAGTTTAGGGACGTCAAGTAACAAAAAATAATAATTTAAAGACTTATTTTGACCAAAAATAATTTAAGAGCTAAAAAGCAAATAAAAAACATAATTTAAGGGTTAATTTTTCATTTAAGCTCATCTTTACACTAGTTCATACAAGAACAAAATTAGAATACAAGAACAAAATATTATTTTAATCAAATAAAAAATATTATATTTTCATACCGACCCATACAAAATGATTTAGTGGAATTTATTTAAATACAAAATATTGGCAGCCAACTTTACATGAAACTTTATTCTATCATTGATTTCATCCAATTCCAACTTTTCTTTCTTCTCCAACTTTTTCTCAACTTTTTATAGAAACCAACAAGGAAAGAAAAAAGATGATAGCTAGCTTCCTTTTCCCCCTTCATTTTTATCTTTACACTAATTCATATAAGACAAAATTGAAATAAAAACAAAATTTCATTAATGCTTTTTTTTTGTGAGGGTGAAAAAAAAAGCAGAGTTAAATTGTTAGCTCAAAAATTCAATTTCAATACTCTCTTTACCAAACAAATGAATGGCTCAAAAATTCAACTTCCTGCACTAATTCAGACCAAAGCTTTGTCCATGGACCATGAAGTTTTGAAGATTAAAAAATCGGATGAAAACACGTGTATTTAAGGTTAGAAGAGTTTAGGATTTAAGATTTATAACAAATTTCGGTTAATTTAAAAATCGATTGAATTAATTCAACTTTGTTCGATTCGGCTAATTTTGTTTTAAATATATATTCGGTTATCGAAGAATTTTTTTGGCTAAATGATTTTAACTAATTTGGTTTATCGGTTAACTAAATTAATTGATTGAATACCCCTACTTGTTACTAGGGGTGGGCAAGACCGAGTACCCAGTCAATTTGTCTAGAATTGGTCCCGGTCCTGATAACCACCGGTTCCTGAAAGCTAGAATCAGTCTCGACTAGACTAGGTCCAAGATTTCAGGAATCGATCCAAGTACTAGTGGGAACCGATACCAATACCAGGTACCCGGTCAATTAGTCTATTATTAATAAAATTTGAGCAACAAAGGAAAAAAAATTTCAACCATCAATAATAATATTAAATAACAAAGTCAGAATATTGTAGTCTTGAAGGTTGAAGTCTTAAAACGAGTCATACTCATAATATTCATACATAAAGAGAAGTAAAAGAACGCCTTCAGTTGTTTTCAACCTCTTCAACGTCATTCGGTACCATACTAGTATCGGGTACTGGTCCCGGTCTCATTAGGTACCCACCAAGTACTGGGTCTAAAAATATAAGATCCGGTATCGGTTACAATCGGGGCCTAAATTTTTGATCCAGTCCCGATCTTACCGAAACTAATTCCGGATAAAAAATCTACTTAGTCCAGGTAATCGAGTTTTTTGCCCAGCACTACTTGTTATATATAATCAACTAATTTGAGTGTGAATAATAATTGGTAGTAAAGTGAAAATAAGAATATATATATAATAATATAAATTGTCATCGTAATTAATAAATGTTGAACACATTTTTAAGGAAAAATATGAATTCGAACATTAGGCATATATCGATAAAAATCCTAACGAAAATTAAATTTATTTTTGATAATGAGCATGCGAAAATGTCTGGTAGTCAGAGCACGTTCATTTACTCTACACCCTTCTTCTTACAATCTGGGTTCAAGATCTTTCAGGAGCGTCGAAACAATGAGACACGATACGGTTGAAACAATTCACTTTCCGACCTCAGCCAGAAACAAAGATGAGAATTTCTCCACTTCAGTTTTTTTCAAAGCCAAACCAATCTCAACTCCCCTGCTCCCGTCTCTGCTCTCGGCCAATGATACAGCTTCAGTCTGATCAATGGAAACAATTACCACCTTCACCGGCTTCCCCCAACCGAAATCGGAACCATAAACTCCAAATCCCGGCGACCCTGCAACACTTATAAGCTGTGGAGATTCTGATTCTAATCCCCCTCCAAAATTTAAAAGAAGTGCCAATTTCGTTTCAATTCCTTCAAGAACGCCTTTATCCTGCAGTTGTTTAACCAGTTCACTCACCTTTTGAACACCGAAAACAAAGCCGTTTTCATCTAAGAAATCTCTTGCTTTAGCAAACGCTGCTGTAATTGTGTTACAGCTTCCGAAATAGTTTTCCGGGACCGGAGGGTCTAATCGTGGCCGGCAATCGACTGTGAATCCGAAAGCAATATCTCTATCCCCGTTTCCTCCTCTAGATCTCACTTTGCAAGCCATTATATAAGCATATGTAAGCACAAAAGTTGATAAATGAAGATCTTTCCCAGTTTCTGGTAACTTTGAGAGTACCATTTCTCTTAGTTTCTTCAAATTTTCTCGAGAAATCTCAACCGTGGCTCGAACTAGACTTGCAGCTTCTCCTTTGTTGGGAAAAATCTTCAGGCTTTTCTTAACGGTGTCTGAATCTGAGCCCATACTGTCAAACCAGTTCTTCAAGTATATCATGTCGACACCGCCGGGATCTTTTAAAACAGTCCTGTTGAAAACAGGGGTTAGCTCGGGTGGCAAACTTGAGTTTTCTGGATTACCTTGCTTGCATATATAAGCCCAGGATTTGATGAACATGGTTGTGGTTTTCCCGTCAAGAACAGCATGGTGAGCTGCGATTCCAACGCAAAATCCAGTGTTAGGGAAAAGGGTGATTTGCAAAGCAATAGTTGAGGCCGAATCATCCGATGTTATCAACTCGGGAGTCAACGGATGCAACTCAACAGCTTCGTAGACTCCATTGCTTGAAAGGAGGTTAAAGTCGGCATCGGATTCAGCAACCGTGAGTGGAACTCCGTCGGTCGGAGTGTACGAAATGATGGGTTTGGGGGCGTTTGATGGCCACTTGAGGTTGCCGGCGAGGGGGAGGTAATGGAGGAGAGTGAGGGAAAGAGATTGCTTGAGTTTGGGGAGGATTTCCGAGTTGAAACCAGCGAGGGTTAAGTCGTTGAATCGGTAAAAGAAGAGGCGCTCAACGGGAGGAAACTTTAGCCAGAAAAGGTCGAAGAAAGTGAGTGGAAGAGAGAACTCGGCTGATGATTTGGGTGAGTTAGGGGAAGGGATAACTCGGCTGAACTCAAGTATTTTCATTTTGTCTGGTAGGCAACGCAATGGCAGAACCCTTCTTCCACATGAAGAAACTTTATGCAAACGAGTGTTGGTATTTTTTATATTTTAATATTAAAAATGGCTTAGCCATCAAATAGGTGCCCAAACTATGCCTTTTTTTTAGTTAGGTGCCCAAACTATGATTTTTTCTAGTTAGGTCCCCAAATCCGACCACTCCCGTTACCGGCGACGGAATAAAGCGCCCTCCCCTCGCCAAACAACCCACACGTCTTTCGTCACCCCTCTTGCCGCCGTTTGTCGCGAAACGTTTGAAAGAACCATTCGACAATTTCGTAGATACACACGGCGTCGGTAGATTTCCGGCGACGGGGTGGTTGGAAAATGGTCGTGATGGTCCGGCGACCAATTTTGTGGGAGGCGGCGTAGCAATCGACAGCGAAATCGGCCTAAATCGGGATTTGGGTTTTGGGGTTTAGGGATTTTGGAATTCTGGGGTTGTTTTGTAAAATCTGGAAAATTTAGAGATTTTTGAAAATTAATTATTTTTATTTATTTTTAATATAAGTTAGGATTTTTCTAGAGGTAACACGTGTCCTTAAATGGGTCACAGAATAAAATTTTAAGTCCTAATTTGGCCCGAAAAATAGTTTAGGCACCTAACTGGAAAAAAAAGGTATAGTTTGGGCACCTATTTGACAGCTAAGCCATTAAAAAATTAAATTATAAAGCCTAAACTCTAAAAAGTACACGTTACCATCAATTTCCTAAACCATAAACGTTAATTTTAACTCTAAACGTTAAATTTTGAATTTATTTTTTTAGTATGAGACATAAATAGGGACACTGAAAAGAAATAAAGAATTTTTATTTTTTTGATGTCCTATTTGTACCCAAAATTTAAATTTAAATTTTAATCCCTAACCCTAAATTTTAATTTTAAACCTTAAACCTTGAAATACATCCTACAAACAATACTCTAACTAACCTTAAGCCGTAATCTTAAATTTTAAGCCTAACTCTTTAATAATATAACATAAATAAAGGCAGTAAAGAGAGCTTATGATTTTTAAAAAAAAATAAATTTTGGTTATAATATGGAGTACCAGTTAAGAAGTCCATGTTTGCCATTTTTTAATTTTAGCGTTTAACTTTTAAAAGGACAATATTTTAAAAATATAAAAATTAGCAAAACATATAATTATAAAAAAATAATAAAAATCGTGAATGCCCCGAAAATTAAACAACCAACTATTGAAGGAAAATGAGATTTATAACGTGATTTTGAAAAAAAAAAAATCCTTTGAATTTTCTTTTAGAATGAAAACGAAATGAATTTATAGTAACATATTCTAATACTCAACTTGTCAGAATAAACTCCTAAAATGATGATTAAATTAGTAAAAAATTGTTTTTATTTTCGAATGAATTATGAGCCTAAAGTATTTAAATTATTAGGTAAGGTTGATAAAAAATTAAATTTCATCTATTAAAAATTGAGAGGGAATATTACGTTTTGTATTTCTTCTAATATATTTTTAATTTTATTTCATTTGAAAATACAATAAAAAAGGAAAATTAGAGAGAACCATGATTTGAGAAATAATAACAGAATAATTTTGAAATAAAAATTTAAGAAAAAAACTAAGTTTGGGTGTATGTATATCAATTGTATTTTATTAATATTTTATTAGTTTTGAAGATTTTACTTGTAGGAGAAATCAATGTTTTAGAAAATAAGGGTTTTTTTCCTCAAAAAATAGAAAATAAGTTTAAATTCACACATTTGTGATTTTTATTTATGAAAATTTAAGTTGTATATATAGAATTTATATTTTGAGAATATTAATTTTATTATATATATAATATATTAATAGGAAATTTTAATAATTTTGATAGAAAAAATAAAAATTTTAATTATTTTAAAGGGACCAATTTAAAATTTTTAAAAATTTAAAGAATTTAGTATTAATTTCACCAAAGTTTGGGGGCATGTCCCCCTCCCGCCTTATAGTTCTGCCATTGCGAGGTGGAGTTGACTTTTGAGTATGAATGGGTCGATTTTTTTAAGAAAAATATTGTGTGGTTACATAGTAGAAAATATTTTTTACTGAGTCATTTGAAAATGTATACACACAAACAAACATACTATTCAAACTCAAATCTTTTATAAATTAAATAACTACAAATTTAATCTATCACATATATAGGCAGATTCACATTGATTTCAAGGTAGATAATTGTTGTTGTGTGTAGCATGTATTTGTATTTTATTCTGTTGCCTTTTCTAATTATTAAAATTAATTGCCCTAGCTTTTATTTTTTTCTCTAGTGTGTCGTTATTTCATTCTTGTTTAAACATAGGTCATCGACCACAACAATTTTAGAGTTGTTTGTCGACCGTCGATCACCCTCTTTCGTTTATTTGTTTTGTTTTTATTATTTTCAATCCTTTTAATTCAATAAATTGTTTGTATGACACGTTTTCTTCTACCGTTTTGTACGTTTTTCTGTTTTTTAGCACGTTTTTCTGTTTTATTTGTTTTCTATCATGGTTGGATTTGACGTCGCCATGACTGATCAAGATGATGGTCTTTTGATTATCTTGTTGATTTCCCTGTTCTGGACCCTCCAACTGGATCTTGATACAATTTTAGTCACTGCTCTTGTTCGTGATTAAGTTTGTGGTAATAAACGTGCCTCAATTTTGCAATATGTATTTTTTAATGTTGTTTGTTGATGTTTTTTTACCTTTATCGTCGAGCTTTGGTGATGTTTTGTATTTGTTTTGTTTCAAGTCTTTGAATTAGGTTTTTACCTTTTCTTTATTTGGTCATGTTTATGATCTAGAGACGCTATTTTTTGTGTTTTTAAAATTATGTCCGAATCATATTTATTTACATGCATTGTAAATTTTTATATTAGATTTTTTTATTAATAAAACCGATGTATTCATTTTCAAGAAAAATATACAGGTTTTTGTGCTCTCTGAAAAGCATCCGGAGATTTAAGAATTTAAAATATGTTATATGCTTATTAAAGAGAAAAAGAATTAAAAAATAGGAGTAGTATTAAATTTAATTTAGTCAGTTTACTTTACTTTAAATTTCAAATTATTTTTTATCAACCATAATGTCAATATAAATTAAATTAAAGGCTAATATTATTTATTTAATACGTGTGTTTATAAAATAAAATAGATCAATCTTTATAATTTCTAATTTCTCCGATAATTAATGAAATAGTAATACAAAATATATTTTTTATTATTTTTGAGCCGATAAATACTAAATACAATGATCACTAATTTTACTATTATTATTTCTTTACACCTTATTGTTATGAATACATAACAAGAAAAAATATTTATTATTTAAAATGATATTCGTATGTAATTACTCAAGAAATGGTTATTTTGATGTGATGCTGTTTTTTAAATAAAAACATAACTATGCTAGTTTGGTAAGGGAGCGACGGTAAATTGTTGGAATAATGTTGTTTGGAAATGATATTTATTAAAGTGATGTGTTTTATAGATGATTTATTTATCTATAAATAAAACTATCAAATGAATGAAGTAACCAATGTATCGTAAAAGTAACCTACAATCGAATACGTTATTTAGCATGAAGTCGGTCTGTAGTGTTAGTAACTTCGCTTGAAGTCGGCTTGTATTTCCGCCGAGTTCCCCTAATGTTGTAACAATTATTTTAGTTCAACAAATAATTTTTGACACACTCTATTTTATCGAATATTTAAATTCTGTGGATAATTGTGGAGAGGAGACGCGATGACTGATAATTACTTTTGAAAAGAAGGTGAAAAATATGTGTGGTACCGATTGGTCTATACAGAGGTTTGGTTTTGTGTAGTATGCAAAGCATTTTTCACGTTTTCTTGTTGGGGATGGCCAACATGTTACGTACATACTAGAACCGGTAGATTCTCATTTAATCCGATAAGGTCAGATTTTTTTTAACTCGAGTTTTAAGGTTAGTCGAATAATTTTTTAATATAAAAAATTAGATGCCGAACTTAAAAGTGACCCATCTGAAAATATTATTCTATAAAAAATATTTTATGTATTAACAGTGAAAAAAAATATTTTTCACAAGTGAGTCAAATTTAAGGTTTAGAAGTAACGATGAGCGCTTTTTAAATGAGAATAGCTGGTGGGAAAATTATCGGGATTATATTACAACAAGTAGTCTAAATGCAAGAGTCTTAATCCAGTCCCTTGCCTTGGTGCAGACTACGTAGAACGTATAGCCATCAAAACAGCCTTTGAAATTTAGATCGAGAGAATCGTACAGTTTTATGAAACTATATATGTGTATAGAACGAACCACACATTTACCACTAAACTATACCTGCTACAATGCAATTATTGTATATGAAGGCACCACTTGTCGAACAGGTGAATTGGGCGTAATCAAGATAGAACCATAAAAAATTCTAAAAATTTGAGTCTCACCAACTTATGTCAGAATACTTGTGTTATAGGATTTCTGATAGATAGGGCTCGACAAAAGGACTTCCTCGACGAAGAAAAGTTATATTGTGATGTGTTATGAGACTGTTCTTTCTTTTTATAAGTATTTAGTTTGATTTTAAATTTGAATAAATTAACGTAAATTTATAGATTATGTTGTTTAAGTTCGGTCACTTTGAAGGAGTAGCACTATCCTCTACCATTGTGACCAGTCAATGAGTTTTTGTTTATTATATATTTTAAATCGAGTATTTTTAAAACTAGCAAACTATTTTTTTTTAAATTCTTTTTTCAAGTTACTTGTTTTAAAATTCAATTTAAAATATTTTTATTTAGTTAATTTTTTAATGAAAATTCGGCATGCATTTAGCATCAATGGTTCTTGGGAGAAATTATAGCATGAGTTATTTCCATCACGTCATCTATGAGACCAACCAATAAAATGCATCTATTTCATTAATTTTTCATGTCATCTTTTTACTAAATGAAGATTTATTTGGTAAAAACTGTTTTTAAATTTGATTTACAATAAATATGAGTAAAAATTCACTTAGTAAAAAGATGAGATAAAAACAATTAACGAAATTGATGTATTTTATTGATTAATCCTATAAATAACGTGGTGAAAAGTACTCATAATATAAATTATCGTTCTTGGGAGGAAAACCAAGAAAATATTTAAAAACTCAATACAGTCATGGGATCTAAGGGTCCAATACTGTCAAAAAAAATCAGTGATAAAGCCCTATAACATATCCAAAGTCCAATGCATGTGAAGGTTCCAAATCAAGCCCAATATTTTATGGGTCCATAGGCCCAATCTATATTTTCAAATCTAGACTTTTTAATTTAATTATTATATTATTTTTTTCATTGTAATTAAATTATTATATTATTCACTAGATTTATTTTAGGTAGAACCGTTGACGATATACATTATATTAGGAATTTAGGATATGTAGTCATTAAGATTTATGTTTGATTTTGTTAGCGAGATAGATTATTGTTGTTTAATGAGAAATATCTTATTTAGCCCCTCAATTGAAACTAAACTTTATTTTGGTATTTTTTATTCAATATTTCTAAATAAGCATTCCAAAAAAATTATAAAAACTTATTATATTTTTTTGACCAAATAAAAACTTATTATATTGAAGCTGTAGAAAAATTGAATTAAAAATTTATTGAATAAACTTTTATTAATATAAGTGTAACTAAACATGAAAAAAAAACGTATATAATAAGATATTGATTTCTATTAATATAAATTAATATCTTATCACGTATATAATAAAATATTTCTATAGTTACAACTGAATTAATTTTCTATTAATTTTTATATTAATACATGATTCCAAACAAATTTAGCCGAATAACATATATTTTCCAATATTTAAAAACTTATATTGATTTTTAAAAACAAATTTTATTTTTACTTATATTTTTATAAAAACATGAATTTTTTATTTTTGCTGAAAAATATAAAAAAAAACATTTACAATTGAAGGGTCAAATGACATATTTCCTAGTAATCCAGCATGCTACATCACCCTTTTAATAGCAGTTAATGCTCATCATGTAACTTTTAAAACAAAATCTAAAATTTAATACTTATCATGTAACTTTCGAAAGTACAATGCCTAAAAAGATTATTTTGATATAGTATAGTGACTATTTGTGAATTTTACCTAATAAAATTAGTGGTGCATACCAATGTGCGCATTCATAGTAGAATTTTCAAGAAAATTCATATAAGTAATAAATTACAATTATAATTATTATTTTATATGAACACTTAATTAATGTTGCAAATATATATCAATTGAAATTAAAATTTAACATTATAAATAATATCCATCAGTTTAGTATTTTTCAATCAAATAACATCTAAAGAAAACCATCAGTGCAAAAAAAAATGAAGATTGTCAGTATTAATAAGCTAAAAGTATCTAAAAAATTGAATATTAAAATAAGAGTTCTTTGAAGATCAAATTCTATATAATGACAATGGTATGAGATAGATAAAAGATGACAAAATAATATAATATTATGATATTTTTTATGGGTAATTATATCATGCACAAGCGCTTGTTTCCACAAGCGTCTTAGTTTTAGAGTTTAGTAATTTTATTTAGGGTCTAGTGTTTACAGGTTTGAGTGTACGAGTTTTAAATTTATTGGGTGTGGTGTGAATTTAAATTTTAGAGTTAAAATTTACGTTTTATCGGTTAAAACCTAAATCTTTAAGCATATTACCTCATAGCTAAACCCTAACCTCTAAACTCTAAATTCTAATCGTAAACACTAAAGTTGTAACACCCGGATTTAGGGGTCGGATGAAAATAATATTTAAATATATTTTGAGTTTCGGTTTTATAATTAAAATAATAAAATATTCTCATGTGCTTCGTGTTTGTAAAACAATTAAAGTATATGTTGGGCCTATCTTCTAAGTCCAAATTTCCATGGACTTTAGGAGATGGTAGTTTTAGCCATTCATTAATGGCATTTTGGTCATAAAAGGGACTTTCAAATTTAAATCCCATTTTCTATTAAAAATAAAAGCTTGTCATCATCTTCCACACTCCCCATTTCTACACCTCACGACAATGGAGAGCTCTTCTCCCCATCTCACCATTTCATCCCCTTTCTTCTTCAATCTTGGAGCTTTTTGAAAGGTAAATATGTTTTTGACTTGGCCTTGGTCTCCTCTTCAATTTGGTACCACTAATTCTCACTAAAACTATGTATTTCATAAATTGGGTTTTTCAAAGTTTTAGTTAAAGGTTGTGACTTTATGAGTTTTTATCAAGGCTTTTGGTTTATTTATGTTAGATATGATGTTTGTGAACCAAATGGTCCAACATATATAATTTTTAGAGTGTTTTAGCATGATTCCCGAATTTGGGTTTTGGTGGGTTTTTAGGAGGGTTTTTAGATGAATTTTGGGTATGGTTTGTGTTGGAATTTGAGGGTTGATGTTAGGGTAATAGTTGGGGGTTGTTTTGGAAGCATTTGGAAGTGTTAAATGTGTTGAAATCACAAGTTTTGGGCTGGGTATAAGGGCTGCTCGGATTTGGTATTTTTGGGGGTTGTTCATGGTTTGAACTATTGTGTTGGTTGCTTGAATAGTGTTCCGGGTTTGCTACCTTAATTGGTGAATTGATTTGAGGTTGTTTTGATTGTGTTGAGATGATTAGATGCAAGATTTTGTGTTGGTGAAGCCTCGAGAACAAATCCGGAATTGTTGGAAGATTGATCGGCTAGTGTGGTTGAGCTTGGAATTGTCGGTGAGTGGTTAAATATTTTTAAAATGGTTTTGAGTATTTGATTCAAGCATGTGAACCTAGGATGGGCTTGGTAAACCCCCTAGAGTTGGGATTAGAGTGGTATCCTAATCCCAAGCTTTGATTAGAGACTTTGGTTGCACTCTTTAATGGTTGTATATGCCTCGTGTTAAATTGTGATGGTGTTGATTATATATATGTTGTATACATGTATGTTGAGGCATGTTGGATGCATTGTTATAGGCATGATGATGATAGATGTGATATGGTTATACACATGTGCAAAATATGATGTGATATGTTTGATAATGATGTACATGTGGTGTTGTCATGTGAAATGAGATTATGAGGTGATTACTTGATCCGGGGATCATGGTGAGTACATGCTAGGCATGGAAATGTGGTTTGTGCATGACGGTAAGTCATGGTGAGTACGTGCTAAGCACGGAAGTTGTTAATAAATGATATTGTGGAATGTGTTAGTATTGGCACTAGTATGCTTGGATACAAATGATCGATCATTAGGATGTCTAGTGTGCACACGTGAGTCAAAATGCGCGCGTGGTCTTGATGATGGTAGTCATCAAGATGGAGTACGGGTTCGCCCGGAAATCTTTTTTTATAGTTATATGTCGGTGATGAGTGGAATCCCATCGACGGGCGTGAGGATGAGTGGAATCCCCTCCGCATGAAATGAGGCGTGAGGATGAGTGGAATCCCCTCCGCGTGAACGGTGATGAGTGTAATCCCACCGTCAGGTAATGGTTGTGTTGTTAGATGTGAGTTCCAACGGTTATCCGCGTATTCGAGTCATAGCTAGGTGCCAATACAGATTGTAGTTTATGTTGCCAATATGTGGTTAATTGTGAGCCAATGTGATTTGGGGTGTGTTGCTAACATGGTTTAATATATGTGATTTCATATGTTGTGGATTTAAACATGTTGAGCATGACATGATATTGAATATATGTTCATGCATCATCTATATTTATGGCTCGCGTGGATCGGAGGTAAGATCATGTATTTTATCTTGGTTGTAGCTCGTGCTTGGACCCTGCATTGTCGAAGGTTTGTTTTATGAGCTTACCCTCACTAAGCTTTTATGCTTACGCTCTCTATTGTTCGACAATGCAGATCAATGGCTTGAGGGTGGCAAGGGCAAGGAAAGGCCTTCAAGTGTTGCTTATGGTTAGCTCAAGTATGATGTTTAAATTTAGAAATTGTAATAGTAAAGCAATGGGTTAGGTGTCGTGGTATGATGCTTTTAGAATATATTGTTGTTGTTGTTGTTGTTTAGGAGCATGTTAGACTCCTCATATGTGTTTGTTAATTTGGCTTTTGGGATGTATGCCTTGCTTGAAATCATGTTAGTATTTTGCTATCTAGAATTGCCTAAGTGTTGGATATGTTAAAGCTTAATATCTATAATGACATGTATGGTTGTGTGGAAATGTGATGTTGTGCCTTGGTGTTTAGTCTTGTTATGATGATGCTCAAGCATGCTTGTATGTTGGTTGCCTTTAAAAATTGTTGTTAGTGTGTTGTTAGAGGTTTTGGTGGGGTTTAGGGGCACCCTTGTGCCTTAAACCAGCAAAAACTAGTCTGCAGACAGGGGGCGTTTCGGAACGGGCCACCATGTTTCGGAACGGTTCCTTTGCATTTGGTCTGCCGTTTCGAAATGGATGGGGGTCGTTTCGGAACATTTTTGCTACTGGAATTTTGAGAAATTGACGAGATAAAGGCGTTCCGAAACGGGCCTTTGATGTTTTGAAACGGTCAAATATCGTTGACCACGAGAAGTTGACCGTTAGGGTCGTTTCGATACGGGTCACCCCCGTTTCGAAACGGTCACCCTATGGTTGACCCTGGCCTGTTGACTAAGTCAAGGCGTTTCGGAACACCCTAAGGGCGTTTCGAAACGGCCTGCTGTAAAGGACTAAAATGAGCTGTTTAGTGTTTCGGGTGGTCGGAGTATGTTACATTGTTTGTATTTTCCTCTGCTGTGCTTCACATAGGTTTAATTATGCCTATAGACAAGATAAAATAAAAAGGAAATTTTTAGGGTCGTTAACCGAGGGGAAACCTTAACGGGTTTCGCTTCGGTTTTCCCCGTGTGGCCCACTCAGGTCGGTCATCCGACCAGACCGGGACGAGGGGGTTACAAAAGTCTAACCATAAACCTTAAAACACATACACTTAAACCCCCAAACTTTAATTTCTACACTGACTCTCTAAACCCTAAAATTATGGTGCTTATAAAAACTTTTTGTTTCCACCGTCAGTGCATGAAATATTTTCCGCTCTCTTATTCAGTAAGAGCAAATTTATTATTAAAATAGGCTAAGAAACAGTACAGCTATGGAAAGCATCCCTCGAAAGCTAAAGATAAAACATGTCAATACAAAAAAAAAGTCATCAACAAAACAATGGATGACGCAGCAAGTAGCATCGACCTTGTGGAGCATAAAGATAAAAACAACAGCGTTGTATATTTTATTAGACAAAGGACATCAATTTTTAAATTTATATTCTTTAAAATTCGACTTCACAATTAATGTTACTTTCGATTTCTACTTAGAACTATGGATGAACCGAAAAGAGTGTTGGAGGGGGACAATAGCACCTTTAAAAATTTTAAATTTCTTAATAGCTTAGATGTTTTATTTATATTTCTATTGACAGTTTAATTCGGCACCATAAAATTTTATAATTTTGTATCTTTATATTTTTAATATAACTTTTTAATAACCCGTAAATTTTATATAAAATTCTGTGTTTGTCCCGACTTAAAACATGCAAACAATCAATTTAAAGAATTTTTTTTTACAAAGATTCCCTGACCCCATGACTCCTTTCACAATCTCTCCATCTTTGATAGGGTTTTGCCTTATTTTTTATTTATCGACAAAACTGGATCAGTAAGTATTTAATAACTGCTTTCACTCAACCTAAGAATTCCATGGTATTAAAAACAGGAATGTTCATCACCACCAGTTTTATAGCATAATAGTTAAATTATATATATATATATATATATATATATATATATATATATATATATATATATATAATAGGTTTTTTTGTTCAAAAAATATATATAATAGGTCAAGTTTTGTAACACCCCTAAATATATATATATATATATTTATATTTAAAGTTAAAAAAATGAATGAAGGAAAGTGAAGATTGTGGGAATCAAACCCACAACCTAGCCTTGTTAAGCCAATCACCCAACCGCTTGAGCTATAGAAATTCTTAGTCATCCCTTACACCAAGTTTAATTTGAACCCATAGTTAAAGAGGTATCAGAATATAATAATAATAAGTTTAAAATATCCCAACCACCCCCTTTTTTTCTCAAAATTAAATGCATCAGATGAATAAAAAAAAGGGATTAGATCTGAAAATTTTCTCTTCGAACCCTTCACCTTCCCTATCGGACCACCCCCGATCTCGGCCACCGTGCCGCCGTGACTCTCACCGCCGGTACCGAATGAACCGCCTCCTCCTCCTGAATGCAGCGCCGTCCACCACTCGCGCAGAGGGACCGCCGTTCATCGTGGGTTTTGGGTCAAAGGTTCGTCGAAACATTTGGTTCGCGCCCCTCTTCTTTTCGCGATTTGGGCTGCCTCCGTCGTCGGCAAGACGCGTCGACCGTGCAGATGGGTTCAGCGTGTTGTGGGGAGCAAAATCCGACCGACCGATCGTGTGTCCGTCGCCGGTTGGTAGGTCGTCGGAGCCACGTTAAATCGTTCGGATTTCTTCCGATTTGGTAAGATCGGTAAGTATTATGGCTTAAATTTTGGGTTATTTGAGCTTTAAACGAAAAAGGGATGACAAGGGCATGATCGGAGGCCTTTATTCGGCCATTTTAGGCCGCGCGTGGGCCTCACGCGCCGTCCGGGGCGATTTTCGGCCGCCCTGGACGGTGGCCGTTGAACCAGCCGGTTCAGACCGGTTTGACCCTTGAACCGGTCCACCCAAACCCGACCCGACCCGTTTACCGACCCGCCCCGTTTACCGAGTCAACCCAATGAGTCAACTCGTCCGAGTTAACTCAGTGAGTCAACTCGCCCGAGTCAACTCGCTGAGTCAGCCTTGGATCAGTGACATCAGCATGACGTCAGCGTTGACTTTGACCGCTAACGTCAGCGTTGACTGTTGACTTTGACCAAAAAGTCAACTTTTCCCGAAAAGTCCTATTTTAATTTTTTTCGACGTCCTGAGTCCAATTTTGAAGCTCGTTTCGCAAAATTTTGACCCGAAGGCCTCCGAATCAAACCTTGAACCCGAAAGTGCTTATATATTTAGTTATTTGGTTAAAAGCTTTGTGAATAAGGTTTGATCTTGGAGTTTGTGTATTTGAAGGTGTTCAAAGTTCCTTGTATTCGGGATGTTGAGGACGTCGCATTCGGGTTCGAGAGTGATCGAACGGAGTATAATGGTCGACCGATATAGCAAGTATTAAAGGTAATACACTGCTACCTCTAGTATGCTTTATGTACATGTTGATATTCGGTTAATGCATGCACACATATGATGATGAGTACCGTTAATTTTCTACTTAAGACTAACCGGATATGAAAATGTACGACGTTATAGATAAGGTTGGAATAATCGAATGAGAAAGATGATAAATCAAAGAATCTGGAATCCTACAAAAAATTTAAGAGTCGATCAATCTCCAAACCCGATTAATAATGTTAAATTGTCAAACGATGGAAACATTGGAGTATATAGTTACAAAAATGCCCTTAAAGCATGAGAATGACTAAAATATCCTTGAAATTAGAAGCGGTCTAGAAATCTACAGTGGATATGGTAAATCAACTCGATTCATCTGGAAACCTCGATCTACTTGTAAGTTATGGTAACAAGATTTAAACGTTCGAGATTGTAAGGTGTTAGACTTCCTTGAATTTAGAATGAATCCCTGAATATATATATATATATATATATATATATATATATATATATATATATATATATATATATATATATATATACGGGAAACTCTCCATACCTCTGAATTGATCAAGTGGCTCAAAATACTGAATTGATCGTAATGACTAAAAGTATTGGAAATACTGTTATGGTTAAATTGATCGGAATGATCGTATTGACTAAAAAGGGCTGGAGTATCCTCGGACACCGAGGTTTACAAATTAAATGGAAGGATGGATAAACTCTTGAGTTCTGAAATGAATGAAGTGGTTGGAGGTACCAAAATTTCTTGAATGGCCGAAACATCCACGAGTACTTAAATGATTAAAATACTATGTATGGCTCAATTGACATGAATGAGGGATATCTCGAACGTCGAAATGACTGAAATACCCCCATGATTGGAATAAGTAAATTACCTCTGATAAAATTCTGAAGATGCCAATAAAGTTGAAGATGACTGAAATGCCCTTATGGGTTGAAGCATGACTCTGGTATGTCAATCACACCTGATATTATTATGAGGATGGAAGCTTTTTCGCACAGAATATAAGTTCGACTACTCTGTGGCAAGTTCTGTGGTGAAATACGAAAGCAATCGTTCAGATATACGATACAGTTAGATGCATTAGAAGGGTTGGTTAGTACTGCAAGGTTGGAATATGTTAGTTTGAATGGTTTTGGAGGCTCGATAAACTTCTAGAAATCTTAAATATTGTGAATCGTCATTTCATCATTAATGGGCTAAATTACGAAATCACCACTGATAGTTAAATGACCAAGATGCCCTTGTTGGCCCAAGTAATCAAAATAGCCCCTAATGTATCTAATATCGTGAAGGATCTTGATGTAGAAATCTCTGAATGCCTGGTTGGAAACCTGATGAGCAAACAGAATTCCCGAGCCACTGTGTATGCCTTGTTGGTATAAATTACCATAAATGACATGTATGATGAAATGACCATAATGCCTTGTAGGCTTAAATGACTAAATCACTCATGATATGCCAAAACTCCCAAACATCTTGATGTATCATCTCCTGAATATCTGGTTTGAACTGTTAGTACAAACCCCTCTTTTAATAGGGGCCTCGTTGCAAAAATCCGTTCAATTGTCAAAAGTTTAATGTGTTCTCTCCCGTAAATGTCAAGTATTACCAAGGAATAAATTGTTCCACCTAGTGTGTTCCATGTGTGCCACACGACTGTTTTGCATACTGTCTTACATGTTATGATACCTATCACGTGCACATGACTGACATACAGGAAGTTACATGAACATGACATGTTTTATAAATTAAACTTGACCGTACTATATTTCTGATATATGCATATGTACCCGATATGGCAAACATGCTACATGGATAATGTGTTACAAAAAAAAGAATATATACAATTATTGACTAATGAACTATTGATGATATGATTCACTAGGGTACTTGGGACATGACATGAAGTTACCGTCGGCTCAGCCCTGATCCAGCTGGTAAGACCGCCCGTTTTCGGATCCTAGGCTTCGGCCAGGTCCGCCCGTTTTCGGATCCTAGGCTTCGGCCAGGTCCGCCCGTTTTCGGATCCTAGGCTTCGGCCAGGTCCGCCCGTTTTCGGTTCCTATGCTTCGGCAAGGGCCGCTCGTATTCTAAGGTATATCCTTAGGATAGTACCCACGCCCAATGGGCTCGGGTTAATGCTTGTACATGATACCGCACTGGGGAAACTATATTGGAGTATGGTTGGAGGGTAAAAATAGAATTAAAATGAACTTTACGGCTACTTGAAACAAATATATTTTAAATAAAAAGGTTTACTACATTGTTACATTTCATGCATTAACGTTGCACTGTTGGAACACACTAGGCACCAAACTCTCTGATTCCTACCTCATATGTTACTAGCCTATATAATTATCGTCTAGTTCTCGATGTATGAATAAAGAGCAAGTATCGTTATTCTCGAGTATGATGCTACCTCGAAATAGTAGAACAAAAATGGAGACTATTACTACGTGGAACATCCTGAAAACGTTATGCCTACCATATGTCTGCATGAGCTTATAGCATCTTTTGGTAGTTTTGTATTACTGAGCTTTTCTAAGCTCACGTTGTTTTTACCATCGCAGGTTAAAAGAAATATCAGGCTATTATGGTTGTCAGCAGTATTCGGAGTTATCTCGGCGTTGCCTTGGAGTACGATATTGTATAGTTAGTGGGCATGCATGTCATGTATTGTTTTATTACAGTGTTTGTAAACACTTTTTGAAATTTTTGTTATGTGTTTAAATGACTTCTCGGAATGATATTTTAAATAGAAGTTGATTTTACAGTTTAATAAGCGTTCTGAAGAAATATGTTTTTATGTATTTTTTTTACTGTGGGTCGCTCTTGTGACCCTAATGTGACTTCCTAGGATCCGTTGTAACGCATAGGCGGGTCTAGGGGTTACAAGTTTGATATCTTGATACTGTTTATATATGTATTTTTTTGGACAATATGCATGTCCGTGTTATGGTGGCGAGGCTACTCCTCTCAATAATATCGTCTTCAAGGTTTGAACTTATGTCCTCTCCTTGGAAGTACAATTTGTCTTACTAATACACTCAACACTTGTTGGTCGTTTATATATGTATTTACAACGCATCAAATATATTTTTATTTTATTATATTCAATAAATTAAGAATTTAATATTCTTTACTATCTCGAACTATTAAAACTTCATTTGCACAGATTTCCAATGTTTCACTAGGCTGTCACCCACTAATCACGATTAAACAAGATACAATAAAAGAAATGTATTTAACCTGTCAAGGCGTACTAGGTAGACAGATAGCTCTACTTCCATTATCATAAATAATCTTATTTTCAAGATATAAATACGACAGAAAACATATAATAAGGGATTGTTAACATTCTGTCTCTTAACTTTTAGGTAGGAATTATTACAAATTTCGGTTTCTCAAACTTAGTTGTCATTCCTTTTGGAATGTTGGGTTGGAATTTTGTGGATTAGGTGAATACAATCCAACCATCAAACTTACCCTATAAACAATTCAAATGTCTGTATACATAAGTACATGTATATAGTGCTAGTTGTAGTAGTTGTTATCTTATGAAAGAAGTAGGAATACATTGTCTTTATATACGATGGGACTTGGGAGTAATTCAGCCAAATACCACGTGAGGAGGCAGGTGAGATATGATTAATTAATTGGGTTGTAAAGAAGTAGGAATACATTTCAAAAATTTAGGAGGTCATGTATAATTTATTAAAATTGAAATATTCAAGTTATTTTTTTCCAAAAATATTTATTAACTTATTATGCAGGTGGTATACTGATATGCTGACTTTTAAATAAAAAATAAGTAAAACATGACTTAAAATCTATAAAATACAACAACATTTTATTTTTCTCATGCTCTTAATCTCTAGCTCATAATTAAACTTTTGTTCTTTTTCCTTATAAAGCATTTAAATTCAGGGCGAGCTAAGAAATTTATATTATGGTGTCAAATTTGAATGTTAATTTATATTTTATTAAAAGCGGATTAAGTAAAATGATGAGTGTCAATTTTCTTTAAAAGATCTTAATTATTATTTTTAATTCGATGTCAATTTCTATTCACACACATATATGTGTGTGTCTACAAGGTGTATGTGCATTGTCAATGTGTTAAGAATATCTATGAACAAATATTACCTTATAATCACCCCTAGACTATTCAATATATATATATGGGGATAGGATCCAGTTACACAATGTAGAACTTTTTAAGTTTTACACGCTTTTTGAATCGTTGGAGGAGTGAAACGGATGACTGATATTAAAGTAAAATATGTGAAGATTATCACTTGGGAAAAAAAAGTAAAAAGTTAATCTCAGCCATTCATTTCTCTCACCCAACGATCTAAAAAACGTGTAAAAGAGTTTTACACTATAAATCCTAACCCCTTTCTCTCTCTATATATATAGTTTTAATCTCAAAATTTTGAGCGTCAACTGACATCCTTTTTCTCATGTAGCTCCATTCATGTTAAACTCAATTTATTTTAGGGTTATCTTTTTTCCTGAAGTCATGTATAGTCCTCTTACTTCACATGTTCAAAACTACCCAGAAATAAACGTACTGAATTAACGCAGAAATTAAACAGAAATTGAGGATCTTGTGCTTAGAGAAAATGCTGGGAATAGATTTTGTTTTGAAAATTTCTCAGTCAAAGTCTTTGAATCAACAGTGAATTACGTTTCTCTGTCATTTGATTGAGAAAGTTGAGTAGCTTTTGTTGGTCAAAAAGTAGCAGAATAATGGTAGTGGAGCCGCTGCAATCACTTGCATTTATGCATATTATGTGATCATAATTATTTATTTATTTCTCCACTACTTCTACATGATGGCTTCAGCAAATTGATGTGGTTGGGGTTCGTTAAGGACTGGGAATTTTGCTCTTCTCTGAAAAAAAAAAAACAGAATATTCTTCATCATTAGTTTTCACACACATTCTTTCAACTCTTAAAACTAGGGTTTTGATTATTGGATATTGGAGTTGTAATTCCAATAAGCACGTAGCACGATTGCTGAAGCCAGACATTAACAAATATATTTGAGTGTGTGAAATCGGCAAATTCAGTTAAAAAATGATAATGGTCATGGACTAAAACTCATTTAGAAGACGCCAACACTTTTCCACGAGTAAAACTCATTTACTTTTATATTGTACAAAACTTCATCCGCTAGAGTAACTAGTAATTTATAAATATATATATATATATTTATTATTATATAAATTATAGACAAAATCAGTTAAATATTAAATTACATTTTATATTAATTTTAAATTACACTATCATTATAATTAAAATATTGAAACTTGTAAATAAGCGGACAAAAATCACTTGTTCCTTTTCGGTGTCTCTTTTTATGCACTAATATTAAAATTAAGGGCATAAATAGGGGACCAAAAGGGTAGATGATTTATATTCTAAGTCAGCACTATAATCATATAGAAATAATTTATTTTCACAAATCTTAACTTTAATCCTAATCATATCTAGAGGGGAGGAAAATGGAAACTTTAGAGGAATGAATGAATGCTCCTACTGGACCTAAAACTTATAACCTAAAGAAATATAAAGGTACAAAAATAAACAGCTTAGCCAATCGGCCAAATATGTTTAGTCTATATAAAAATAATTAAATGCATACATAGACGTGCAATGCATGTGAGGAAATAGACAAGCATGAGAAAACAAGCCTGACTTTGCTTGGATGCTACTTCCACACAAAATGACAGAGGAATAAGACCCTTATTTTGGTTAGAAAAGCAACCAAATATGTCCAAAGTGGAAGGTTGAAATAGAATCAATATGACCCGAATATGGAGCATACGCGTGAGGCTTTCATCTAAAGCACCATTGGCATTGTTTTGCCCTATTGACTATGAATTTGAACCCTTTTCTATGTGTTTTGAGACAAATAGACCCTCACTGTCTGCAAAGAGCCAAAGACCCAGCATTTGAATCCAGCTCCAGTCTCCCCACTATTAATAAGAAACAACGACACCATACTTTGACCACAGCCCCCTTAAAGAAAGTTACACACACACGCAAATGGTGGAGCATGCTTCCACAAACCCATGATTCCTTCTTTCCTTTAGGAAGTAAGTTTAAATGAACATAAACGAAACCGAAATCAAATATAAATACCTCTAACGATTGTTTAAACCTTATGTTAAAATTTGAGTGTAAAAAGCTTCAATTGCCAACAAATTCTTCTAACCACCCCCAAAAAAAACCTCACTAGAAGTAAACAAATTTTAGTGATTTTTTTTTTGAAGTTTTTGAATGCTCAAATTTGTTCATGAATAAACATAATTTTAAGTAGTCCTGTAAACGAACCGAACGAACACGAACGAGTGTGTGTTCATGTTCGTTTGTTTAACTTTAACCGAACAAATGAACGAACACGAACATAAACGAACACAAAATTTCTTGTTCGTGTTCGTTCATTAAGGAATGTAGCTTGTTCGTGTTCGTTCATGTTCATTCGTTTAAATGATAAACGGACACAAACAAACATATATAATTTGTTAAATATTTAATATTTTTGGTTAGTTCGATTAATTCAGTTAATTAACCGATTTTAAACCGAATTAATCAATAATTGAAATTTGAAAAAACTCTTAATCATTAGTCAAAACCTAAAATTATCTAATAGATTAACCAATTTTCTTTTGGTTCGGTTGGTTGGTTCGGTTTAACCAAATAATGAACACCCCTAGACACAAGTAAATAAATTTAAATTAACATAAATTAACGAACATAAATGAACGGATTACCGAACGTTCACAAACATAAATGAACGAACACAAACAAAAAATTTTGTTCATGTTCGTTCGTTTAATAAATAAACGAACAAAAATGAACTTCCCGCCGAACGATTTACGAATAGTTCATTGAACATTCGGTTCGTTTACATCCCTAATTTTAAGTTTTCTTTTAATATGTAGCGTTAGATTTCTTGATTGAATTAAAGCTCACAAATGTCTCGGTGATCATTGAGTCGGATTTGAGAGTGGCTTTGGCTTGGGTGGAGCACCGGGAAGAGAGGCCTTAGAAATTATGGTCGTGGTTTCGCTTGATTGATGATGCATGTAGGTTGTTACATTTTATTTGCTTTAATCATGTCTTGCGCGAGGCTAATAGCGTTGCCGATATGTTGGCAAAGGGGAGTGTGGACCAAGTAACATGGACCCGAGTAGGGGGTGGGTGGTAATGGGATTATCGGGCGTGGGAGGTTGGTGCGGTTGGTGTCTGGGGATGGAGGTGTGAAAATTGAGTACTGTTAGGACTGGGGTAGTGAGGTAGGGGCTGAACACAGAGGCTGGACGTTGGTTGTTTGAGTTTCGATAGGGTCATGGGTGAGAGTCGGGGTTGCAAGGGGGAGGCCTAGGTCGGGTGCTTGTAATTTTTGTGTTGTCTTGTTACGTTCGCATGTACACGTCGTACTCTTTTCCTCTATTTAGGACGTAGGGAGGTTTTTAACGAGGCGCGTGTCGATGCGCATTGTATGATTTCACCTCAATAAAATCATACATTTTCGATCAAAACAATATGTAGACGTTAATTTTTTAAAATTCATATCAACATTCGAAATTTTAATCATAAATATTTAGTAATCTAAAGTTTTTTAAAATTAAATAAATATATTTTACTTTTTCAATGCAATTATGTAAAAAAAATTGTGTACCAGTCAAAATATATCCATATGAAAAAAATGGAGAAAATGCAGAGTCAACCCCCATGAACAGTTGAGCTCAATTCACACCGTTAACTGCTCCATCATTTTTATACCCGACTGCCGTTAACTTCCCCCAACAATCCTACCTCACTAACTTTTCAGGGTCCCCTATGAAGATAAAGCCAAACACAACACTGTCTCTTCATATATTTCTTCACTCTTCTTCTTCTCCCTTTTCTTTCTGTCCGAGCGTCGAAATGCTCAAAACTGCAGAAAAACTGGGCGCCTGAAGTCAAGAAATGGAAGTTCTGGGCAGATTTTTACTTCTCTTTTCCCTGCTGGTAGCGGCACAATCAACATGCAACAGTACAGACCACGGACTGGTTTCCCAAGCTTTTAAATCAGTCTCTGGTTTCAACATCTCTTGGCTGAAATCCCACGACGCCAACTGCTCGTATCCCCCGATAAAGGTATTGAATTTCTCTTCAAAGGATTTAACCGGCACCGTTTCATGGAGATTTCTCAGGAACCTTTCACACTTACGCACCGTTGATCTCTCCGACAATTCTCTCCAAGGCTCTGTTCCGGGTTGGTTCTGGTCTATGCCCGCACTTATCGATGTCAATCTGTCGAAAAATAAGTTCGGAGGAACGATTGGGTTCGAACCCACCTCGGGAAATGGCTCGTTTTCTAATGTTCGGGTGCTGAACCTTTCGACTAACAGGTTCACCAACTTGGTTAAACTCTCTGGTTTTCCCAAACTTGAATCTCTTGATGTTTCCCAGAATGTTCTTGGTGTTCTTCCCTATGGATTCATCAACCTTACAAAACTCCAGCATCTGGATATTTCGAGTTGCCAGATTTCGGACAGTGTGAAGCCTGTTTCAACACTTCATTCATTGAATTACTTGGATGTTTCAAACAACTCCATGAATGGTACTTTCCCTTCCGATTTCCCTTTACTCAATAGCTTGAAGTTTCTCAACATTTCGCTCAACCATTTCAATGGTTCAATTGGGTTTGACAAGTTCCAAAGATTTGGGAAATCTGCTTTTGTTCATGCTGGAAATTTCGTTTCCAGTGCTTCAAAAAAAGCACCGAACAATCAAATTCAACCCCATTTCTTGACCCCAAATCAAAAAAACTTCCAAAAACATAAACCCAAATCGAAAGGAAAAGCTTTGGTCATTGGTTTATCGTGTTCATCTGGGTTTCTACTTGCTTCCCTTGCGTTCTGCATCTTTTTCACATACAGAAGAAAGAAGCTGGCGAGGAGAAAAACCAAATGGGCCATATCCAACCCGGTTCAACCCAATTTCAAGATCGAAAAATCCGGGCCGTTCTCTTTCGAGACAGAATCGGGTTCATCCTGGGTCGCGGACATCAAAGAACCGACGTCAGCACCGGTCATCATGTCGTCAAAGCCGCTGATGAGCTTCACCTTCAAGGACCTGATCGCCGCCACGTCTCATTTCGGCAAGGAGTCCGTACTGGCAGAAGGCCGGTGCGGGCCCCTTTACAGAGCCGTCCTCCCCGGTGACCTCCACGTGGCGATCAAGGTTTTAGAACACGCCAGAGACGTTGATCGTGATGAAGCCGTCGCCGTGTTTGAAGATCTCTCCAGGCTTAAACACCCTAACCTGTTACCTCTCTCCGGTTACTGCATTGCAGGTAAACTCTAATTATTACATGCATTAAATTGTCTCACGGGTTTGTCTGAAAACATTGAAGATCGTTACTTGTTTCGGCATTCGTGAATTTTGGCGCTTCTTTTCAGCTTCATCCATGCATACACATTTTCAGCTTTCACGTTAATTACAAATTTTAAACCTTTTTTTTTGGGTTTTGTTTTTTAGGTAAGGAGAAGCTTGTGTTGTATGAATTTATGGCAAACGGGGATTTACACCGGTGGTTACACGAACTGCCGACGGGGGCGCCCAACGTGGAGGATTGGAGCACCGACACTTGGGATATTAGTATTACTCACAACGGAATCGGGTCCCATACTTCTTCGCCGGAGAAAACGAACTGGCGGAAGCGCCACCGCATCGCGGTCGGGGTTGCGCGTGGGTTGGCTTATCTGCATCATGTAGGGTCCAGCCATGGCCATCTCGTGGCTTCGAATGTTCTGCTCTCCGACAATCTGGAACCTCGGATATCCGATTTCGGGATAAGGAACATTGGGTCTAAAACAGAGAGGGATAGAAAGGGTGAAAACGACGTCGAATTTGATGTTTATTGCTTCGGTGTTGTTTTGTTGGAGCTTTTGACGGGGAAGCAAGGGACGGAGGAGAATGTGAAGCGGGTGAGGAGGTTAGTGAAGGAAAGGAATGGGATTGCGGCGCTTGACTCGCGGTTGAGACTCGGCGGTGAATCGGAGGCCGAGATGGTGGAGAGCCTCCGAGTCGGGTACTTGTGTACGGCGGAGTCGGCTGAGAAAAGGCCGACGATGCAGCAAGTTGTGGGTTTACTCAAAGACATACACCCGGCGGTAGAGGATTTCAACCGATTTCATGGGTGAAACTGTAAAAGTAAAAGCCCACGCCGAGATACTCTTTTTGGCGGTGATGTTCACGCGCTGTTAATCGAGACCATGCCTCGTTGTCTCTCGAATTTTAGATTTTTTTTTGCTTTTGTGATGTACATAGAGACAAGAATTTTGTTGAAAAAGTGAGCAAAAAAGGAAAAATGTGGGTAATTTTATTTAATCTAAATTAATTAAGCTGGTGTTCTCTTACTGGTTGGCGAAAAATTATTACATGGTCCCGGACCACCACGTCATTTATGGTCCCCATCCATTAAAAATCAGCCATGTAATTTCTTTTTTTTCATGTCACTATGTAACGAGAAATTATATCATAGGCCCGGCTCGCCACGTCATCCATGGTCCAACCACTAAAAAGCATCCATTTCATTAATTTTTTCCATGTCATTTTTTACCAAGTGAATCTACAATTGGTAAAAAGTGTTTTTTTAATTTAATTTACAGTAAATCTGAGTGAAGATTCACTCGGTAAAAAATGACATGGAAAAAATTAATGAAATGGGTGCTTTTTATTGGTTGGGACCATGGATGACGTGGCGAGCCGGGCCTATGATATAATTTCTCCTATGTAACCACTCACTCCCCTATTTATATGGCTTAAAAAGATGAAGATTCATCTTTAAAAAATGACATGGAATTTACATGGCTGATTTTTAGTGGAAGGGAGCATGAATGACGTGGTGTTCCGGGACCATACAATAATTTTTCCTGGTTGGCAAAGAATCCCACTCATTCATTTACCTACTTTTCTCTCACTTTTTTGGTATACAAATTTCTTTGCTTATTTTTTTTAATCTTGCTTTGATCATTAAAATTAAAATATTTTAGTCTAATCACCCAATTTTTTTTTTAATTTTTTATATTTTTAACCTCGTTGTTAAATAGTTAACAACACTATAACATGAGACACAACACTTTAGCGAGCATTTATACGAGTTGAATATTTTTTTTAAATAATTAAGTTGACGAATTTTATTTTATAATTTAAAATTTATTTGATTGCATTATTAACTATCTTCTACACACCGATTGTTTAAATGCTTCAATTTCGACTTAGAGATAATTTTTCTTCCGCGGTAGTTTCAAATCAGAAGTGTTCTTCCTCTTTTTTAATTGCACCAATTTAGTCTCGTAGTATTCCAAAATTAACAATTTTGCCATCTTTTTAATTTCATTACCTTCGAACTCTTAAATTTTATCA
This sequence comes from Hibiscus tridactylites, assembly GCA_958450335.1. Lineage (NCBI taxonomy): Eukaryota > Viridiplantae > Streptophyta > Magnoliopsida > Malvales > Malvaceae > Hibiscus > Hibiscus tridactylites. The sequence continues at coordinate 73,626,433 of OY288284.1, read as the reverse complement.
ATCTCGCTCTTTTAACTATTGTTGATTGGTAAAGTCGTTAAAATTTATGTATGTGGCCGTTATATGCTTCCACATTAGTCGTTGTCATCAACTGTCTTTTCGTATTAATAATAACATGTCAATTTTGATGATGTGATGGTACAAATGGAGAGCTTAAGAATCATTTATTTATTTTAAATTACATATTTAAAAAATCCGCATCAACTGTACTACAACGTTATTAAAATTGACCTATTATCATCTTATTGGATGACATTAATTTATTTAAAAAATAATATGGACATGCTAACTCAGACATTAATTATTTAACGACAAAACATCTAACATGGCAAATGACGACTAACGATAATTGTTTGTTAGTTAACCATAGTCAAAAGGTGAGATTGATACAATTCAAAAATTTAAGGGTTAAATTGATGAAATTAAAAAAAGGAGGGATAACCTTTTGATTTTAAAAGACTACATTGATTTAATTAAAAAGAATAGACAACATTGTTGATTTGGAATTAGTGCAAGAACAAAATTACCCCTCAAGCCTTCAATTTCTGAAATTTTATTTTAGTCCCTGCAATATAAATCAATTTCATTCTAGTTTCTTCAGCAGCCATCAACGACTTTAGTGGTTACCGTTCAAATCATCATAGATTTCTAAATAATTTTTGGGTTTAATATTTCCTTATTTTTTATAATTACCATTTTCCTCTAATTTATTTACCCATTATATATACATTAAATTTTTTTCGCTTTATTCCTTCTACTTTTTTTATCATGAAATTAGCTTTCTTTTTGGAAAAAGCAAGTGTGATATTATACAAGTAGCAAATCATCTAAAGTTCCAAACAAGATTGCAATTTGCAACCAATTTTTTTAGTAGTATAGAGATCGGAAACGAATTCAAGGAACTTTTTGTTATCATGAGTAAATTATAATTTTTTCAATAGTTAAAATATAAATTTATTATTAATTTAATTTAAATTTATAAAATATTAAATTGAATTTGTATCATTTATGGGTCAGAATACAATGTCAATTTAAAATTTAAAAATTCAAAGGATTTAAAATTAAATATATATTTAATATTCCAAATATATATATATATATATATATCATTTTAGGGGCAAGATCCCTGCCATCCTCCCTTGGACGAAGATAGAGATGCATTGAATTGAAAATCAATAATTATGTTGGATATATATAATTTAATTGTATGATTTTCGAATAGAATAAAAAGCAATAAAATCGAAATTAATTAAGTTAGATTACTTGTTACAATGATAAGATTCACGTAATTATACTTGTTGCACGGAGCCACGTGTACTATTGGGTGTCACCTCTAAATTTTTTAAAAAATTGTATTTTTTATATAATTTATATATAAAAAATTAAAAAAATACAATTGATACTCTTTTATGAATGATTAACTCATCTTAAATATTGTTAAAAACTGACACTCTTAAATAATTTTTTTTGACTCGGCCCCTCGTTGCAGCGGCCTACAACTTCAACTTGGGTTTGTCTCTTGCTCTAATAAAAACAAGTTCGCCTTAGACAATTCATCACGTAAAGCCATCATTTTGTGGCTTCAGATAACCGGACGACGTGAAAAATAAGGGTTTCGAGTCAAATCTTGTAAGCTACGCGCTCCGACTCCGACCATGGCGATCCGATGTCAACATCTGATGCGGTGAGGTTAACCGCAAGCAATCGATCGACGAGGTATACGGATTGTTGTGGTAGAAGATAAAGTTAAAGACAACGTAAGTGGTAACATAAAAAACAAGGTTGGTATTCATGATTGGAAGTGCATGCAAAGCTTTTCCTTGATAAAGAAGAGTAATAATGGAATATTATTGAGATGTCGTTGTCCGAAGAGTCTTTCGTAACATTAACGTATTCGATCTCTATAAAGTTTGTTGGGGTCCATGGCTGCTTCTGTCTTATTTTTCTCATTTTCTTGGGTTAGATGATATAAAGTTGTTTGGAATTGCATGGTGATATGATATGCAAAAAGGAAAAGGCAAAAGGCCAAGGAAACTTCACTGAGAATTCATTCTCCTTTTCGTTTCCATGTGTTTCTTTTTCATCTTGAAAATGGCGAAGGGGAATTACTTACGTACACTGTTTAGACAGATAGATAAATAAATAGATAAGATCTTCTTACATTACGTAAAATTTAAAAGTTTTATACTTTTTTTATTATTGGATGAAGTTAAATAAATGATTGAGATTAACAGTAAATAAATGTGAAGATTATCACATAAATAAGAGATAAGAAAATGTTGAGCACTGATAAGTATTTATTTTGGTTATGTTTTTAGTCCTTATTTTGATCGAATATATGTTTGAAGGACTTAATTGGGCTGTTTTTATGTTGTTCTCGTGTAGGTTACGTAATGTTGGAAATAAGTTGAAATGCTGCAGAAAATACTGAAGTCGTGGGCAGATTCATGGGCATGAACCAGGGCATGAATGCTGACTGGGCGCCACGTCAGCACCTTCTAGAAGATGACGTCAGCAACTCTGATAACTTATCAGTTCACTTATCAAGATAGCTTATCATCCGATTTTTATTTTAAATTTCAAAACTTGGATATATATCTTATGTAATTTTATTTAAATTTAGGATTTATCATCTTAGGTTTTTAGGGTTTTCAACTACTATAAATACTCCATTTTGGGGTGAATTAAATCATCAAACATTTTCCATTGTTCTCTTCTTCCTTGAGTTAATAAAGTTCTCTATTTTTCTCCATTTATTTATTTATTTTATTAAGTATAGTTTTTTCACAAACCATGCTTAACTAAATTCCCTTTAGCCAAAAGCAACGCCAAACCCGACAAACCTCGTGAGATTAGGAAAATACTTCAATCCTTCAACAACTCCTTTTTAGATTCTCTGTAAAATTGATTAGGCAATCGGCCTAATCTTTAGGCATCGCAATTATTTCATTCCGAGAGCGCGCATCGGCTTGAAGTGGTTTAGATCCATCGTTGGGGACGAGGAAAAGCTTGTAGCCAATTCAAATCCCCAAGAACAAACTTAATGGCGGTCCACTAAGGGGAATCAAAATCGGAAACAATTCTCATCGAGACGATTATCCGAGCACGGGCTTCTCCAGCACTAACTCAGATTTGAGTTAGCATCGATTGCCGTAGCTAATTCACTAAAGTTTGACTTCAAGGATTGCCCTGTGAGTCGAATTTACCAACGAGAAGTAAGTTACAAGGGTTGGGCCTTGTAGACTGTAACCTACAGGAAAATCGAAGAAAAATCAACTTCAGTGATCGAAGATGTCGTGGCAAAGCGTGGCTTGAGGCTATTTTAATCTATAATTCATTTTCAATATTTATTTTTACGTTCTTATTATTTCTCTCATTCAAATCACTATTCTAAAATCCCCCTTTATTTTCTACAGGTTATTGGTCTAAATCAGAAGAAAGGTGTTAGAGTTCTTATTCCCTGCGGGTCGACCCTTACTCTCGCTATATTAATTTAAATCTTATTTATTTTGAGTTTAAGGTTTTATTTTTGACACTATACGACGCGTGTCAAAATTGGCGCCGTTGTCGGGGAATACGACAAATTACTAATATCGTTTTATTTGATTTATGACCAGGAGCAATCCGGGAGAACAATTTGAACTCATCCCAAAAATCGAAGCACTAGCCCGAAAGTTGAACGCACAAACACTTCGGGAAAAGAAAAACAAAAGACGCCAGCAAAGATTCGAACGCGATCTAGAAATCACATCCGAAGCAGAGTCGAATTACGAGCCCAATCCAATAGGAGACCAAAATCAAACCATACGCCAACTGAATGAGGCGCCTGATGGCCAGCAACCGATGTGTATAACTTTCCCGAATGGCGAAACACCGTTCGTGCTAAAAACGGGTTTAATCCACCTCCTACCTACCTTTCACGGCTTGCCAACAGAAAACCCTCACAAACATTTGAAAGAATTTCACATGGTTTGTCTAAGCACAAAACCACAAGGAGTATCTGATGACCAAATCACACTTAGAGATTTTCCATTTTCCTTAGCAGATATTGCAAAAGATTGGTTGTTTGATTTACCCCCTAATTCTGTTACAACATGGACTGACATGGCTAAAATTTTTCTTGACAAGTTCTTCCCTGCAGCAAAAGCAAGCGAAATTAGGCGCAGCATCCTGAGCATTCAATAAAAAGAGGCTGAATCTTTATATGAATACTGGGAGAGATTTAAAAAGTTGTGTGCAAATTGTCCACAACATGGATTGTCAGAACAAACCCTCATCCAGTATTTTTATGAAGGATTGACGCCTATGGATATAAAAGTGATAGATGCAGCAAGTGGCGGAGCTCTAGTCAACATGACACCAACAACGGCTAAAACACTGATATCAACCATGGCCGCCAACTCGCAAAGATTTAATCAATCTAGCGAACCATCTCGAAGGGTTCGCGAGGTAAGTACAGTTTCTTTAGAAAATAAGATTGATAAATTAGCTGAAATAGTGCAATCTCTTGTTGCAGATAAAAAAAGAACATCTAGACTTTGCAGAATCTGTACTAGTCCAGAACATCCGATAGACTGTTGTCCGATGATTCAGGAAGATGATGTCGCCCAAGCCAACGCCATAGGTAATGCATATAATCAGGGATGGAGAAACCAGTCAAACTTCGGTTACCCGCAAAACCAGAGGCCAAATCAAGCTTATCAACCAATTGCAGCACAACAATATCAACCGCAGAAGCCATCGTTGGAGTCAATTGTTGAAAAGTTAGCGCTAGCCCAAGAAAAATTTCAACTAAAGACCGAAGCTCACTTTGAAGCAATTGTGTAACCCCCTCGTCCCGGTCTGGCCGGATGACCGGTCCGAGTGAGCTACACGGGGAAAACCGAGTGAAAACCCCTAAAGGATTCCCCCTCGGTTAGCAACCCTATTTTTTCTTTTCATTTTAAATCTTGTCTAGATGAGTAATTAATCCTATGTGGTCATACAGCGGAACAACATTCACGAGACAAACAACCGAACTCAACCTAACATTTCACAGTCCAGTTTTTAACTTGATCTGCAGGCGGTATCGATACACTTAAAGGGTGTATCGATACCCCTTGACTAGGTCAACTGGTCAAAGTCAACCCGTGGAGACTGTATCAATACACCCAAGGAGTGTATCGATACCCTCCCCAACGGTTGACTTCCCATGGTCAACGTTAAGATGACCGTATCGATACGCTAAAGGCCCGTATCAATACCGAACTGGACAGTAACTCTAGTGGCCAAAATGGTATCGGTACGCCCCCTCGCGTATCGAAACACGAGGCCTAAAACATGAAGGTCGTATCGATACGAGACCAACCGTATCGATACCCCTGCTACGAAATTACAGGTTTGAGCTGATTTAAGGCACAAGAAGGCCCTTAAATCCCTCTCAAACCTCAACCAACACACTAACATGTATCCTATGTCAAACCAAGAGTATAGGCATGCTTAAACTTGAAACTAAAATCACATTTCAACACAAGGTGATGATTCAATCATACAAGCAACTTGGCATATAAACATGGAACAAGGCATGCATACTTGACATTCCAACAAAGGCAATTAGGCATACAAGTCATACATGGAACTCAAAGGCCTTAAAAGGCACAAGGAAAGCATATGAGGTTTGGCCCTCTCTAACCAGGCAACCTAAACACCAATAGACATGCCAACACACACAACATCCATCATAGCATATCATGCATTACAAACCATAATCAAACCAAAACATCAACATAAGGCATTAACAACATGTGGCCAATACAAAGGAGTCTAGATACAAGCTCCTAAAACACGTAGCATTTCCCATTGCTAGACTACCACATTATTTAATTAAACCATACTTGAGCAAACTATCACACGCTTGGACGCCCTTATCTTGCTCCTTGCTAACTCCAAGCTAAAGATCTGCATTGTCGGAAAAAGGAGAGCGTAAGCATAAAACTTAGTGAGCGGAGCTCTAAAACATAACTACGACAATGCAGGTTACGATAATTAAGTTTGTTTAATTTTGAGATACTTGAGGACAAGCATCGGATAAGTGAGGGGGAATTTGATAAGTATTTATTTTGGTTATGTTTTTAGTCCTTTGATCGAATATATGTTTGAAGGACTTAATTGGGCTGTTTTTATGTTGTTCTCGTGCAGGTTACGTAATGCTGGAAATAAGTTGAAATGCTGCAGAAAATACTGAAGTCGTGGGCAGATTCATGGGCATGAACCAGGGCATGAATGCTGACTGGGCGTCACGTCAGCACCTTCTAGAAGATGACGTCAGCAACTCTGATAACTTATCAGTTCACTTATCAAGATAGCTTATCATTCGATTTTTATTTTAAATTTCAAAATTTGGATATATATCTTATGTAATTTTATTTAAATTTAGGATTTATCATCTTAGGTTTTTAGGGTTTTCAACTACTATAAATACCCCACTTTGGGGGTAAATTAAATCATCAAACATTTTCCATTGTTCTCTTCTTCCTTGAGTTAATAAAGCTCTCTATTTTTTTCTATTTCTTTTTTCTCCATTTATTTATTTATTTTATTAAGTATGGTTTTTTCACAAACCATGCTTAACTAAATTCCCTTTAGCCAAAAACAACGCCAAACCCGACAAACCTCGTGTGCTTAAGGTTTATTTTTCTCCATTTTGAGTTTAAGGTTTATTAAGTCCATTTATTTATTTATTTTATTAAGTATGGTTTTTTCTCCATTTTGAGTTTAAGGTTTTATTTTTGACACTATACGACGCGTGTCAAGCACACGACAAACGAAAAAAAATCAAACAAACAAGAACATAAGAGATTTAACGAGGTTCAGCAGTGTGCTTACGTCCTCGGGGAGCAAAGAGCGGTTGTTTTCTTTTATTCAATTGATAATGCCCGACAAAAACAAGGCTTAAAACCTAAAAAGAACAATTGATGAAGTGCCTAATGAGGTGGGGCAAGCCCCTTTATATAGCCCCCTACATCCAAGTACTATTCTAACTAGGATAAGAAATACTACTCCCCCTAGGATTAGAACAATTGTAATCCTAGTTAAAGTAGCCAACATCTATTCTTTTACAATATATGAGCCAATCTTAACAGAAAATAATCTTAGCCATTTATTACCTTGATCCAATGGTCAAAGTGTACAAATTATTGAGTTTTACATTGTGTAAGTGGATCCTAACCCATATATATGTTAGGAATTATGGTTAAGAAAATAACCTTAGCCATTTATTACCATGATCCAATGTAGGGTTTATGGTTAGACTTTAGGGTTTAGTGTTTAGGTAATATGGTTAGAGATTTAAGTTTAAACCTATAAACTCTAAATTCTAATCACAATTCATCAATTCTAAACCACTAAACCAAAATCTCTAACCTCTAAACCTTAAATTCTAACTCTAACTAAAGTGCACGAGAAAACTTTTTGTTTTACTGCCTGTGTATGGAATAATTACCCATATATATAAACATAGAGTGTTAAAGTTACAAAGGTTTCATTACAGTTAAGTTGAAGTAGATCGTTACATGTTACATGCTTTAGATATTGTTTTGAACATATATGTTTGATCATAGTGCATATATCACAAACGTAGAGGTTAATTAAAAGCAGAATGTACCAAAGGTGTGAGAGACAATCCTATCATAAAAAAATTTAAACTCTCATCTTAAATATTTTTTTTATTATTTATTGATGATTTAATTTTCCGTCACTTTTAATTAGGTTGCAATGTTGATGCACATTCATGTTTTACATTCAAAACCATAACTACAATCATGGTCTTAGTAGTAACACTAGGGGATGGATCATAATGTTGAAATGATTTTATGTTAAGTATGACTCATATACTGTAAAAGTACAGATGGATTTAATAACCAATCGACTTGAGGGATCTTTGGAAATTAAAGAGTACGAATTCTTGGAGGATAAAGAATACTACTCCCCGAAGATTAAAACAATTATAATCCTAGTTAAAATAGAATTGAGTAGTATTCCTTATCCTAGTTAGAATAGGACTTGGATGTAGGGGCTATATAAAGAGACTTACCCTAGGCACTTCATCAATTGTTCTTTAGGCTTTGCAGAGCGAGATCATTTGTCCATCAAAAGAGTACTCGAGTTTTTGGTGGGCTCAGATTAAGAGGGTTGAGGGTGTGGGGGCAAAGCTCCCGCGGTGCGGTACATGGTATCTTTGTAATTGTACCGGGTCTATAAATAGATGTATTATTTGTAACCTAAGAACCATTGATTGAATAAAAGAAAACATACGTTTTTTGTTCCCCGAAGACGTAAGCACACTGTTGAACCTCGTTAAATCTCTTGTGTTCTTGCTTGTTTGATTTTATTTTTCGTTTGTCGTGTGCACCACACTTTATAATGTCATATAACTTCCATATTGAAAAATAATTATTGTTCAATTCATCATGCATTAACTCAAATGTTTCTGGGGTAGGCATAAGGCATGCAATTTCTTCAAGGACCAAATGGACATTATCCCTTATTTAGCTGTCCATTCAATGTTACAAAAGAATTAAAAAGGAAAATATGTTGCAACTTTCTTGCCAAAATTTGTTGTTGGTATCAGTTCATGAAACAGAATAAAAAATGAAGTGAGCGGGGTCAAGCGACACAGTTGTTTTGGCACCACCAAAACTGGCCTTGGGGTTTATGTGAGGGTCTTGCACTTGATTCTTTTGATTCAGATGGGCGGAGCTGCCGGTGGAGCTGTGGTTGCAATGGTGGCGGCCTTCAGAATTGGAAGGAGGATGATAGTATAAGCGTCCAGTTTGTGGACAGTGGGAGTGAAACCTTGCAGCTATTCTGACTCCTGCATCCAACAATTCCGTGTATTTCCCCATCCGAATTATGGTGCCGGATTTGCTCCGAACAGGGAATGAGGAAATATTAAAAATGAGACTTACTTTTATACTCCATTTCCTGCCATTTTGACCTTTTTTATTTTGCTGTTCATTTCCTATTTGTGTCTCTAGTTTGGCCTTTGCATAGTTATTAGTTGTATTACTTTATTTGTAGTAAGTTAAAATAACAACAAATATTAATTTCATTGTTATTTATTTTGGCTAATTTTTATATTCTTTGTTACTGTTAAAATCATTTGTGCTTTTTTATATCATCTATGTATGTCTCAACATTAAAATGTTTAGGACGTAGAAATTAGCCCAAAAAATATTATTAATATACCACCAAAATCCAAACATTCATCAACACATTGAGCCATACCCACACTTAACAAACCTTTTCACCCGCCCAAACATAATTAAAAGAAGTCCTATGCTAATCACACACGTAATTAAAAGAACACTAAAGATTAAAAAAAAGCTAACTTAAAAACTGAGATAAGAAGCTGATTCTAATAATCAAATAATTAAAGAGTAATTTTTTTAAATAGAGAGACTGTATAAAGTAAAATTTTACAACCATGTCTATTTGAACACTAAAATCTAAAGTCTAAATTTTCGATTCTTATCGAAATCAATGTCAACATAACGCTATAGTATGAGTATGTTATGCAAATTGATTTAAATGGCTTGAATGTTTAGGGATGTTCAATCGGTCGGTTCCGTTAACCGACCAAACCGAACTACTAAAAATTTATTAACTGTTTTTTTTTTCTATTAACCGTTAACCAAACTTTTTTATATAAAATTTTAGGTAAATTACACAAATAGTCACTAAAGTATTTTAAAATGATCTTTTTAGTCACTGAACTTTCAGAAGTTATAAAACAACTATTAAACTTATCGAACTGTTACAAAATGATCATTAATTCATTGCACGTTGTAAATTATTGGTAGATATTGAAAAGTTTAATGACCGTTTTTTAATAATTCAATAACTTTAATGACCATTTTATAATATATAAAAAATGATCATTTTATAATTTTTAAAAGTTTAATGACTAAAAATAAATACTATAATTTTTTTTGCTTAATTCAGTTAATTAATCAATTTCGAACAAAATTAACCGATAACTGAAGTTTGAAAAAACATTAACCGTTAACCGACCGAACCTAAAATTAACCGAAATTTTTTTGGTTCGGTTGGTTAATTCTATTAAAACCGAAATTTGAACACCCTATGAATGTCGACTGTTTGATTGGGTCAATATGTGTTAGAGAAGCTACATACAATGATGCCTAGGAGCTTTAGATTATTTGCAGCTTTGATAGCCCCTGTTAGGCTCCGGGACAGATCTCCATTGAATTTGATGTTGCTGAAATGTCTTAGGCACTAATTTAATGACACGGAAATGTAAAAGGAATCTCTATTTGATGTCTTAGGCACTAATTTAAGTGATTAACAAGTGAGTGTAAGAAGATTGCAGAGGGACCTGATAAGGAGCAACCCAATTGGGATACAATCTAAACCATGGTTTAAGACATTTGGTGCAATTAATATATACTTTTTGTATAATCATTGGTATTCAATCATTGCTCGACTAATTTAAATCAAATATTGAAGAGCCTTATTATAGAGACAACCATTCCAACTCAATTTGTTTAGTTCACAATGCTAATATTTGAACCTATAAACTTGCTTAAGGGATTTATAATTTCATTTCCCTAGGCTAACTTTAACATATTTTTTTTATTAAGACATTATGAATAAGAATTTTAATCCTATCGAAGGACTTTGATTAAATAAATTTATTTGGTAATAAAATTTATCACATGTATATAAATAAAATTTTAATTTTATTAAAACTTTTGTAAAAAAAAATTATCTGGGAATCATTAAATGAACCTAGGAGAATGAACCTTGTGTGTTACAAAGTTGAATAGAACTCTACCTAATCCAAGTCGGACCTAGCAGAATGAACCTTGTGCATTGAGCCACTGTTTAGCCATTGTTTCCCAGGGAGAATGCTGTAGATCAGCTTGTAGAGATTTATCAAGGTATGATTTTCTTAGTAACGGTTGAGCTAGGAGTGTTCATGGTCGATTAACCATATCATTTAGTTGATTAAGTATTATAACGGTTATCAAAATTTTGTTAACCGTAAACTAACTGTTAAGAAACAATTAACCCCACCCAGCTTTGCTTTTTTTTGGAAGGACAGTGATACACCAGCAAGTGGTGCTAGGGTCAGCTAGCAGCAAATATACTTCTCAAATCTGAAGGTGGGCTCAGTTTAAAGAATCTTACATGATGGAATTATGCTTGCCTACTTTTGTTGGTCAAGAAGATTTGCTTTGGGTGGCATGGGTAAATGAATATGCATTTCAAGGGATAAAATTCGTCTGTCCTTTTTCGATGTCCCTACTTATGCTTCAATACTAAAAAACACTACAAAATTAAATTTCAAGTTCTAACCCTAAATTTTAAATCATAAACCATATACCTTATACCTTAAAAAATACACTATACTCTTAAATTCTTTAAACACTAACCACAACCCCTAACCTAAAACCCTAAACTTAATTTTGAGTGTGAGAGCATATGTAGGGGCACCGAAAAGAGGCAGAGGATTTCCATCCGTATATCAAGGTGTTTTGACATCGGTTGATTTGGTTTTCCAAGGTGTTTTGTCATGTAGGAATAATAAATACTTTCGCGGTCATTATGAGTATCACGGTCGTAAATTTTTCAGAAAAAATAGATGTTATTGCAGACATAACGGTTACAAGTATCCGGCTCGATTTCAGACAATATCAAAATCGTTATACATAACAGCCTCTATAACAGTCGCCGGAACGCTATTTAAATCCTTAGATTCTCCAATTCGAGAACAATAGATTTTACTATAGTAGACTTGAATGTAGGAACAAAAAATAAATTGCCAAGCACACATGAACTATTACTACCAGTAGCTATAAAATCTTTGGCAAGGACATTTTGGCCGTCTCTTTATGTTACTGTCTTGATTATTTATTGTCTTTGCAACAACTAGTATGGTTTCTTGTTGGTTATAGCATTGGATGGCAAGATGTTACATGAGATTATGTTATTTTTTTATTTGTCTTATTTATTAATTATTAGATATAAAGATTGATCGATAGTCAATTTGTGTAAATTGAGTACAGTTCAATTGACATTGTTATTGGTACAATATATAAGTGGACATGAGATTGAGTATATTTAAGTGTTTAATATCTTCTTATTTATAAGTGGGGAGGGGTCTCCATAGTATATATATACTGAATGTTAAAAAAATTGACCATTAGGATTATTAGTTTTTTTTAAGAATTATTGGTTCAAGTGAATATATATAGAATGAGTTAGATTTTACGTTCAAGTGAATTAAGCAACAAATGAAATAAAAGAAGCAAAAAAAATCAATACGTAAAGAGAGAGTGACAGATATAAAAAGAAATCATTAAGCGAATTGTGCTGAACTTTCTGGTCAAAATTTGTGTATGGTATCAATTTTTTTATGGAACAGAATAAACAATGAAGTGAGCAGAGTCAAGTGGCATGGTAGCCTTGGCACCAAAAGTGGCCTTGGGGTTCAGGTGAGGGTCTTGATCCTGATTCTTCCGATTAAGACTGGCGGAGCCACCGGTGGAGCTGTGGTCACAATGTCGGCGGCCTTCGAAGTTAGGAGGAGGATGATAATATAAGCGTCCAGTTTGAGGGCAGTGGGAATGAAACCTTGCAGCTATTCTCACTGCAGAATCTAACAACCCCATATATTTCCCCATTCAGATATCTGTTTGAAATGGTAGCAGCTCTCTTTCTCTACCAATTTAAGTATGAAAGATGAGAATAAATGAAACGTTCTTGGTGATAAAAGATTGAAGGGAGACTAATGATTTTATAGCCCTCTGCTGCCATTGTGACTTTTTCATTTTTGCTATTCATTTCCTATTTTTAACCCTTATTTGGCCTTTGTTTAGTTGTATTGCTTCAATTGTAGTTTGTTAAAATAACAACAAAGCCAAATGATTGTTCCAACTACTTAGCAATCTTATATGAGCAGCCTGGAAAAGCAAAAAATCCAGTTACTGACAGTTTAGGTTGATTTTATTCATAATTGATATAGTACTCGTGTACACTGAGCTAAAAATTTATTTAAGGGTATCATTTTTCCAACGGTATTTAAAAAGGTTGATTCTATTCATAATTGACATAACAGTCCGTATAGCAGCAATATATGTTGATATGCACCAGAACCATCCTCCTAAGAAAATCCATAAAATTATTATATCAGAGCATGGAATCAAAGAGTTGGCAAACAAGAGACTTGAACCACTGGATTTGTCTGCAATAAATGAAAGGCATCATAAATGTTTTCTGTTGCATATATAAGGTTGAAATGGCCGTGCGAAATTGCATGCATACAAGGCATCCAAATCCAACTCGAACCTAGAAGAATGAACCTTGTGTGTTACAAAGTTGAATAGAACTCTACCAAATCCAAGTCGGGCCTAGCAGAAAGAACCTTGTGCATTGAGCCACTGTTTAGCCATTGTTTCCCATGGGGGAATGCTGTAGATCAGCTTGTATAGATTTATCAAGGTATGATTTTCATAGTAACGGTTGAGCTAGGAGTGTTCTGTGTTCATGGTCGATTAACCATATCGTTTAGCTTAAATAGTTGATTAAAAATTATAAAGGTTATCAAGATTTTGCTAACCGTAACCTAACCGTTAAGAAACGGTTAACCCCAGCTTTACACTCTTTTTCGAAAGGACAGTGATACACCAGCAAGTGGTGCCAGGGTCAGCTAGCAGCAAATATGCTTCTCAAATACGAAGGTGGGCTTAGTTTAAAGAACCTTACATGATGGAATTATGCTTGCCTACTTTTGTTGGTCAAGACCATTCGCTTTGGTGCCATGGGTAAATGAATATGTATTTCAAGGTGTTTTGACATCGGTTGATATGGTTTTCCAAGGTGTTTTGTCCTGTAGGAATAATAAATGCTATCGCGGTCATTATGAGTATCACGATCGTAAATTTTTCAGAAAAAATAAATGTTATTGCAGACATAACGGTTACAAGTATCTCGGTTTCAGACAATGTCAAAATCATTATATATAACAGCCTCTGTAACAGTCGCGGGACGCTATTTAAATCCATGGACTCTCCAATTCGAGAACAATCGATTTTACTATAGTAGATTTGAATGTAGGAACAAGAAATAAATTGCCAAGCACACATGAACTATTACTACCAGTAGCTATAGAATCTTTGGCAAGGACATTTTGGCCGTCTCTTTATGTTACTGTCTTGATTATTTATGGTCTTTGCAACAACTGGTATGGTTTCTTGTTGGTTATAGCATTGGATGGCAAGATGTTACATGAGATTATGTTAATTTTTCATTTGTCTTATTTATTAATTATTAGATATAAATATTGGTAGATTGTCAATTTGTGTAAATTGAGTATAGTTCAATTGATATTGTTATTGGTACAATATACAAGTGGACGTGAGATTGAGTATATTTAAGTGCTCAATATTCTCCTATTTATAAGTGGGGAGGGGCCTCGATAGTATATATATTTGGCGTAATTAAGATTTGTTTTCCGAAATAGCAATTAACATATTTTTGTATTAACACATTATTGAAAGACTTTGATTAAATGAATTTATTTGGTAATAAATTTTTTCACGTTTATACAAATAAAAATTAATTTTATCTAATGACTTCTTTAATGAATTTATTTGGGAATATATACAGAATGAGTTAGATTTTACGTTCAAGTGAATTAAGCAACAAATGAAATAAAAAAACCAAAAAAAAATCAATACGTAAAGAGAGAGTGACAGATATAAAAAGAAGTCATTAGTGAATTGTGTTGAACTTTCTGGTCAAAATTTGTGTATGGTATAAATTTCTTCATGGAACAGAATAAACAATGAAGTGAGCAGAGTCAAGTGGCATGGTAGCCTTGGCACCAAAAGTGGCCTTGGGGTTCAGGTGAGGGTCTTGAACCTGATTCTTCCGATTAAGACTGGCGAAGCCACCGGTGGAGCTGTGGTCACAATGCCGGCGGCCTTCGGAGTTAGTAGGAGGATGATAATATAAGCGTCCAGTTTGAGGGCAGTGGGAATGAAACCTTGCAGCAATTCTCACTGCAGAATCTAACAACTCCATATATTTCCCCATTCAGATATCTGTTTGTAATGGTAGCAACTCTCTTTCTCTATCAATTTAAGTATGAAAGATGAGAAAAAATGAAACGTGTTTGGTGATAAAAGATTGAAGGGAGACTAATGATTTTATAGCCCTCTGCTGCTATTATAACTTTCGTTTTTGCTGATCATTTCCTATTTATAACCCTTATATGACCTTTGTTTAGTTGTATTGCTTCAATTGTAGTTTGTTAAAATAACAACAAAGCCAAATGATTGTTCCAACTACTTAGCAATCTTATATGAGCAGCCTGGAAAAGCAAAAAATCCAGTTACTGACAGTTTAGGTTGATTTTATTCATAATTGATATAGTACTCGTGTACAGAAGTGGAGCCAGAAATTTATTCAATGGGTGTCATTTTTTCAACGGTATTAAAGAAGGTTGAAATAATCGTGCAAAGTTGCATGCATACAAGGCTTCCAACTCGAACCTAGGAGAATGAACCTTATGTGTTACAAAGTTGCATAGAACTCACCAAATCCAAATCGGACCTAGAAGAATGAACCTTAAATTTTAAACACTACAACCCAAACCCATATACTCTAAACCCTAAACTAATCCCCTAAAACTAAAAGACCCTTAACCCTTGCAGTTTACACGGCTTGTATATTGAAGTTTTTCTCTTAAAGTGAACGGATTACAATTATTGGGTGCTTAGCCCATTATAAACCCAATTATATTCTAATATAGCCAATTTTTCCCGGGAGAATGCTGTGGCTCAGCTTGTAGAGAATATCAAGATATGATTTTCCCACAGGTCCTTGGTAAGCCCATTAGGGAAGAAATTCGGTGCATGAATCCCAATTACACGGACTTGAGGTTTCCCATAAGTTTGTCATTGAAATGCTTGTTGAATGTCATTTTTTATATTGCTTTCTGAATATTTTGCTCATCAAATATATACTATTTTTTCTTTTACTTGGATCTTAAACGTTAGTGTAAAACTTGATACATCTATGAGCGGAGCCACCCTTTGATATGGCTAGAGTGTGGGTGAAGTTGGTTTTCGAATTCGGGTACGTTTATGGGTCTTAGTTATCTTGGTGGCCGACTTTAACTCGCATACAACTATTCTTACCGTTTGTGTCAAGTAATGTTTATTACTCTTTCTACTGCATTTGTTGTTTAATTTGATCATTATAAGTAGGGGTGTAACGAGTCGAGTGGAGCTCGAGTAGTGCTGAGCTCAACTTAGCTCGTTAAGAATTTGATTCGAGTTCGAGCTTGAATTTGCTGAGCTCGACTCGGCTCGTTAAGAACTCAAGTTGATTTCGAGCTCGAGTCGAGTGTTGGTCGAGCTTTGACCGAGTCGGGCTCGAGTAGCTCGCGATCTGTCTCGTTTCATCTACAAATAATAATAATAATAATAATAATAATAATAATAATAATAATAATAATAATAATAATAATAATTTATTAGAGTAAAGTACACAAATGGTCACTAAACTATCCAAAAAATACAAAATGGTCACGAAACTTTCAAAATTACATCATGGTAATTAAACTTTAGTTTTTGTTACAAAATGGTCACTGAGCCGTTAACTATTGTTGATTGGGTGGCATGACAGTTACAAAAATTTGTATAACAACACATTTAATCCTCAATATTTACACATTCAATCAATTTAGATATCAATAATGAGGGTTAAATTAGGACTAAATTGATTGAATGTGTAAATATGGAAGATTAAATGTGTTATTATTCAAACTTTCATAATTGTTACGCCATTCACTTAACGACAATTAACGGCTCAGTGATCATTTTGTAACAAAAATTAAAGTTTAATGCCTATTATTAACTTTTGAAAGTTTGGTGACCATTTTGTATTTTTGGGATAATTTAGTGACCATTTGTGTACTTTACCCTTATTATGATTATTATTGTTATTGATAAAATTGTATGATTTCATTATAGATAGAAATACATAAAATATATTTCATGATTTCTCATTAAAAGCCCCTAATCTTAGTCGGAAAAAAACAGTACACATGAAAATATACATAAAATTAAACTAAAAGTTAAACTAACATATGGCTCATTTGGGTAGCTTGCAAGGGAGATATTTGGACATGCCTTCATCACATGACTACATGGGGGTAGGGTTCGCCTTATGAACGAAATTTTCTTGCAGATCATACATATTGTGCGATAGAGATTAAGGGGCAATACCAGATTTACTGGTTCTGTTTTAGCATCTACATGGGAATTTTGATTTTCCTTTGTTTTTTCTTTTTTTTTAAATGTTTGTTGAACTGAAGAGTTATTGTATAGTGCGGTTGGTTTTGAATGTTCTCGGATAAATAAAATACCGTTTATCCAAGAAAAAAAAAGTTAAACTAACATAACTTAGCAACAAAAAACACTTAACCTACATTTAAGTTCATTTTAATTTAAAAAATTAAAAAAATAGTATATTATATTTTCGAGTATAAAGCAGCTCTGCTCGGCTCATTAAGAACTCGAATCGAGTTTAATCAAATCAAATATTGACTGAGTCGAACTCGAATATCTCGCAATCTTTCTTGTCTCATTTGCAGTCCTACTTATAAGTATAAGTTTATGAATATCAGAGCTGGTAATGTTGGGAAATAGGGATGGCAACAGGGCGGGGCAGGATTTTGGCCGCCCCGAACCCTCCCCAATCTATAAGATATTAAACCCGATCCCGCCCCGCCCCGATCTATAAGATATTAAACCCGATCTCGCCCCGAAAAATTTTAAAAATTTTAATTTTCGTCGACGATAAATGTTAGATTCGACCAATCTTCCACCACAATCACAAATTATGGTTTCAAGGGACTTCAAACCTATATAAAAAATAAAATAAAACCAATTTTAAATTACCCACATGTTAAATTACATATTTAAAAGAATAAACTTAAATCATTGATCATTAGAATCGAATATATTAAAACTTGAACAACATCTAACAAAATTTTACAATAAGCACAAACCAAAAACAAAAACAAAAAATAGCTTAAAACTTATAAAAGTGTTTATATATAATATATTTTTTATAAATATAATAAAAATATATAAATGTACCAGGGCGGGGCGGGGAATTTCTAACAAATACCCGAACCCGCCCCACCCCGATTTCATGTTTTTCATGTCCTGTCCCACCTCGCTCTGATCCCCAAAATTTTAAGAAAATACCTGATCCGATCGGGTCGAAACACTCGGATCAAGTCGGGGCCGATATTTTTGCCATCCCTATCGGGAAAACTGATGGTTTAGCCATTGATGGAATGTAATTGCAGTCCCCCACATGTTTTGCCAACAATAACATTGCTGTAAACTCATCCAATGGAAAAGAAAGGGTTGTCTTGTCAATATAGACAAGAATATAGCAAGTAATGATATGCTTTTCCTAAAGAAGATGCTCTTAAGGTCCCATCCCATGCCTTAATAATTAGGTCAATTGTTTCACTCTTAATTATTAACAGGAAATTAAAATATCAACTATACGCTGTCGTTTCGTATAGAACCATTGTGCTGTGTTTAGGAGTGTAAATCAATTAAACTTGAACGAATAAAGTTGTGTTCATGTTTTTGTTTTTGTTTTTTTACAGATGTTCATATTTAGTTGTATTTGTTTAAATTTTTAATATTATGTTCATAATCGTTTATTTATTTTTGAAGGTGTTTATATTCGTTTATTTAATGTTTACATCCGTATTCGTCTAAATTTTGCAAACATGTTTAGCAACCAACACTTCTTTTACCCTCTTGTTTGCAAGCTAAAGAAAAAATTTAAATTATGTCACTAGTCCTTAAGCTTCTTAATCTTCACGGTTTGAACTCTAAAGTTCAGCCTATATTTAATTTAGTCCCTACCTTCATTGATATTTAAAATTTAAGTAAGAAAAAGAAAAAGAAGAACTGGGTAAACGAGCTTGTTCGTAAACACAAATGAACATCACACTTTTTTCGTGTTCGTTTGTTTATTAAATAAAAATAAAAATTTTGTTCATATTCTTTATTTATATTTCTACATAGCCTGTGACAGCACCAACTTTAGTGCTGGTTGTCGACCGTCAATAATATTTTCTTGTTCCTTTATTTTGTTTCTTTATTTTGTTTCTTTATTTTTTAGGTTTTTAATTTAATAATTATCATTGTGACATGCTTTTTTGTACCTTTTGGTATGTATTTTTTGCCTTTTGCACGCTTTTTTTCTCTTAATTCGTCGCTTGACCGCTTCCTTTTTTTCATTTGTTTTTCTATCAGGGTTGGATTTGACGTGCTGCGACTGATCAAGATGGCGCTCTTTTGATTATCCTATTGATTTCCTTATTTTGGACCCTCGAACTGGATTTGGATACGAGCTCATACACCGCTCTTGTTCAAGATTTAGTTGCAGTAATAATCGTGTTAGACAACGTGCCTTATTAATGTAATATGTATTTTTTAATGTTGTTTGTTGTTGGTTTTTATCTTTCATCGTCGAGCTCTAGTGATATTTTGTCTCTATTTTGTTTCGAGTGTTTAAATTAGAATTTTTTATATTTTCTTTCTATAGTCCTATTTATGATCTAGAGACTTAATTTTCATATTTTTAAAAATATATTCGAATTAAATTTGTTTAAATTTTTCCGCTTTTAATAAAAGTGAGATACTCATATTAAAAAAAACTTAATAAACGAACAGTTCCTTTTCATTTACACCCATGATGCGTTGGAAAGAAATCAAAAAAAATTCCCGGCAACATGAAATTGCGCGCCATTTACAAGTTGTGAAGTTGATACTAATAGTTTGTGTTATCGTCTACTGAGAAACATTTCAGACACTTATCAACCGTTCATTTCCGATCAAAGATCAAACGGAGAGAACTGAACGGACAGAACCTCACTCGATTCAGACAAATCCAAGCATCGTAATCGTAGGGGAATAGAGGTCAAGTCAAGACAAAGCGACAATCTCTGTCATTTGCACGTATCTCGAGGGCTTACCCCATTTCAAAAGCCATTCGCCTGCTCTCTACGATCCCCACCCCAATGAAAAAGCTTCAAATTTCTTTACACTAATAATTTATTTACATATCCAATACTGAAAAGGAAAACAGGAGAATCCAAAGAAAAAGAGCTCTGCAAACATTAACAATTTCAAGCTTTAAAAATCCAGTCTTTCCCTTTGTCAGTAGACTTTGGCCTTACTTTCACAAGTCAAAACCTACGGAAGAAAAAAGAATTAAAAAGCTTCCCTTTTTAAGTTTGGGTTTTGGCTCCCTCTTCCTTTTGTTTAACTTTCAATGGCGATGCATGTAGTGCTGATTGTTTTGGTGCTTTTTCGTTGGGTCCATTCTCTACCAGCTGGTGACAGTCTCCTCTCCCCAAAAGGAGTTAACTTTGAAGGTGGGTTTGGGTTCTTAGTTTTCTTATCTTAAAATTGGGAAAAAAAGAGTCATACCCCATTGATTAAGACTGTTTGAATTTTTGTTTTGGGTGGTCTTGGAATTACAGTGACTGCTTTGATGGCGGTGAAAAGGGAAATGAAAGATGATCGGCATGTTATGGACGGCTGGGATATTAACTCGGTTGATCCTTGTACTTGGAATATGGTTGCTTGCTCTGCTGAAGGTTATGTTATCTCACTGTAAGGATTGTGCTTGTTTTCTACACTGTTAGCTTCTTATTTAATTGTTTTTAATATATATTTTTTCATAAAAAGTGTAAAAAAAGGAGAATATTGTTGTTGATAGGGAAATGGCCAGTAAAGGGCTATCAGGAGTGCTTTCACCGAGCATTGGGAATTTGAGTCACCTAAGAACAATGTGAGGTTCACTGTCTTCTCTATTAGTTTTTATGTTAATTCCAATTAGTACTGAATGATGGAAATCTTCTACCCTTTCCGGTGCCCCTACATATGACCTATGCTCAAAATTAAGTTTAGGGTTTTGTGTTTATGGTTTTAGGTTAGGAGTTGTGGTCAGAGTTTAGAGTTTAGGGCTTGGAATTTAATTTTGTAGTGGTTTTTTTTTAGTTTTGGGCATAAATAGGGGCACCGAAAAGGGTCACATGAATTTTATTCAGTACTAAAATACACTTGGCTGTTTAATAGCAATCAATATTATGGGAAATTAATGTTTTGTTTGTGAACAATGTACTTATTTGCTTATGCAAATTGTGCTTTTATAGTGCAATGGGGTGGCATATTCTTTGCTGAAATAGATGCCAGAGTTGGTTCTCAGAACCTTGTTTTTGTTTTATTCTCTAGAATTCATTTCAATATTTACGAGGTTATTATTCGTATCCATCTTGTTGGTGATATTGTGAGGAAGTCATTGTATCATATTCGAATAAACATTCTTTGTCATTGTTCTAAGAACATGCAAATTCTTGTGAATCTTTTTTACATTCATTTTGATGCTTTTTCTGTTTCTGTTTTTTTATAGGTTGTTGCAAAACAATAAGTTGTCAGGTCCCATTCCTTATGAGATAGGGAAGCTCCCGGAGCTTCAAACACTTGATCTTTCTGGTAACGAATTTGTCGGAGTAATTCCAAGATCTTTGGGCTCTTTAACTCATCTAACTTACTTGTGAGCTGATTTAACTTTTGTTCAATGCATTCTTATAGCTATTGTATTGTGTGTATGTGTGTTTCCTTAACATATGCATTCAAAAATCTTTGCCACCACGTTTTCAGAAGGCTTAGCAACAACAATTTAACTGGACCTATTCCCGGAACCATTGCGAATCTCACTGGTCTTTCATTCTTGTACGTATGCCATCATATCACTGGATTTCTACTTCCGAGTTCCGACTGTTGTGAAGCGGTCCGGTGATATTATTAACTTCTATGATATTGTTGTAGGGATGTATCCTTTAATAACCTCAGCGGTCCTACTCCAAAAATCCTAGCTAAAGGTTATAGGTAAGATTCTTTCCGGTAAAAAAGCAATTTTATTCCATATCATTGAGCCTAAGCTCAAATACTCTCTTTTCCGATTTAGAACGATCTGTCTGATAAATCATTTTTGTTCACATCAAGCTTCGTGTACTTTTTCGTTGTGTAGTATTTCAGGGAATGACTTTCTTTGCACTTCTTCGTCTGAACAAATTTGCACAGACGTTTTAAAGCCATTAAACGGTATGGTGATGAAATCTATTGAAGTGATTTCATTTTGCCATGATTCTCTTTATTGGTACCACCAATATAACATGTTCAATCATCTGATGGTAGGCTCAGTTTCATCTTCTAGAGCCAATGGATACCATCGTTGGGGGTTGTCTGTTGCCATAGCAATCTGTTCCGTGTTTGTGTTTTCTTTGGTTCTGCTTGTTGGTTGGGTGCATTGGCACCGATCTCGTATTTTGGTAACATCATATGGTACTGTAAAATTGCGATGTATGCTATTTTTTAAAACTGAATTGGTGTGATCATTAAATTTTGATACATTTTTTTAAAATTTCAGTGCAGCATGATTATGATTTTGAAATTGGTCATGTCAAGAGGTTCACATTTCGGGAACTGCAACTTGCTACGGGCAATTTTAATCCCAAAAACATTCTAGGACAAGGAGGTTATGGAGTTGTCTATAAAGGATGCCTTCCAAATAGGTCCTTCATTGCAGTTAAAAGGCTTAGAGATCCGAATTTTACCGGAGAAGTTCAATTCCAAACTGAAGTAGAGATGATTGGTTTGGCACTTCACCGTAACCTCTTGCGTCTATATGGCTTTTGCTTGACACACGATGAGAGGTTGCTTGTTTATCCTTATATGCCAAATGGGAGCGTTGCTGATCGCTTACGAGGTTTGTTTCTTTCGATCTCATGCTTGCATTTCCATTTTCTAGGCTGTGCCTCTCAAATTTGTGCTTACATCCGTTTGCGACTAGTCTTTCTGCTAGCACCTTATAGTTTGATTTATTTTTAGCAGATGCTTGTCGAGAAAAGCCTTCTCTAGATTGGAATAGACGAATGCATATTGCCCTTGGAGCCGCCCGTGGACTTCTATATTTACACGAGCAGTGTAATCCGAAAATTATTCACAGGGATGTGAAAGCTGCAAATATTTTGCTTGACGAAAGTTTCGAAGCTGTGGTAGGGGATTTTGGTCTTGCTAAGCTCTTAGATAAAAGGGAATCACACGTCACCACTGCTGTCCGAGGTACTGTAGGACACATTGCCCCAGAGTATCTTTCAACTGGACAGTCTTCCGAAAAAACAGATGTATTTGGATTTGGAATACTACTCTTGGAACTCATCACAGGACAGAAGACATTAGATGCCGGAAACGGACAGATTCAAAAGGGAATGATTCTCGACTGGGTAAGTATTTATCAAAGCTGTCCAAGTATGCATCTTTATTGCATCCTGTTCATGTGCATCTCGATTTTCTTAGAGAAAACGATTGATTCCTCACACCATAATCGTTAATTGTTATAACATCCAGCAAAAACTCAAGCCTTTCGGGTTGTGATGTTAAGTTTTTCATGTATTTGTCCATGTTTAATTTTGAACATATCTTGTGGTTAATGCAGGTTAGAACATTGCATGAGGAAAAGAGACTTGAAGTGCTAGCGGACAGGGATTTGAGGGGATGTTTCGATCCGATAGAGTTGGAAAAGATAGCCGAACTGGCTCTTCATTGTACTCAGTCGCAACCCCACCTTCGTCCAAAGATGTCGGAAGTTTTGAAGGTCGTTGAAGGTCTCGTGCAGTCGGGAACCGAGGAATCACAAGGTAGAACAAACCTTTCCGAGACAAGGACGTGGAGCTTTTCCCGGAATTATAGTGACATTCATGAAGAGTCTTCCTTCAGCATTGAAGCAATGGAGCTTTCGGGACCTCGGTAATCGAAAGTACAATTCGCCCCTTTCGTACAAGGATCCCTCCATAACCGATTTCTGCACTAAAGAGCTCATATTTTTACATAATTCTTTTCGGTTCTGTAAGGTTCAGAGTGGAAGTTTGGTACAATGTCCCAAAATTTTGACTCGGGATGTGGAGAGTAGTCCTGTTTGTGTAGACTGTAGTCAGGAGTGTATGGAACATTAGATTTTGTTATGAGTTTAAGATTTGATTGTAATATAATATTAGATAAAAGCAAATGGTAAATGTAATATTGTTTTCATGGTGAACTAAACTTGCCTTTATAGATTTTTTAAGTGATATCTAACATTTTCTCTCAAAAATCTTCTGCTTTTTTTAGTCTCTTTTTATGCTACAATAGTAATTTTTTTTAACTATAATCTTAAATTTTAAAAGCAAATGATAAATGTAATATTGTTTTCATGGTGAATTAAACTTGCCTTTATAGATTTTTTTTAAGTGATATCTAACATTTTCTCTCTCCTTTCGTATTGCCTAGGGCTGAGTGAGTTACTCGAGCTCGAATCAGTCAAAGCTCAGTTAATATTCGATTCGATTAGGCTCGACTCAAGCTAAGCTTGAGTTTTTAACGAGCCGAGCCGAATTATTTGATATTCGACTAGAAAAGCTTGCGAGCTACTCGAAAAATATAATAAATTATTTTTTAATTTAAAAAATTAAAGTGAACTAAAATGTAGATTTTGTGTTTTTGGTTGTTATATTATGTTAGTTTAACTTTTAGTTTAACTTTCTTTATAATTTCATGTGTACTTTTTTCCTCCTATTAGTCCTACTAGGATTAAGGGGATTATTTCTTTTGTATTATTGTTATTATTATTATTATTATGAACATGGTTGTAAATGAAACAAGATAGATCGTGAGCTACTTGAGCTCGACTCGGTCAAAGCTCGATCAATACTCGACTCGAGCTTGAGCTCAGCTCGAATTCTTAACAAGCCGAGTCGAGCTCAGCATACTCAAGCTCGAGTCAAGCTCGAACTCGACTCGAATTCTTAACGAGTCGAGCCGAGCTTAGCACTACTCAAACTCAACTCGGCTCGTTTACACCCCTAGACTATTGCCAATCTTGATAAAAATCTTCTACTCCTTTTCAGTGTCATTTTTCTATGCTCCAACGTTAAAAAGTTAAATTTCAAGCTCTGACCCTAAATTCTAAATCCTAAACTCTATACCTTATACCCTAAAAAATACATTTTACTCTAATTTTCCTAACTCTGATCACAAACCTTAAACTTAAACCATAAACTCTAAATTTAATTTTTAGTATGAAAACATAAATAAGGACACCTAAACGGGGCATAGTATTTCTATTCCACAACCTTTGCTACCAATGTCAAAATATGCCCGCACAACCTTTTTGTTTCCTAATATTTTAATTAAAACAAGTTTAATCATTAATTTTTGCGTTTTGTTGGCTCATATAGATCATGCACGAACTATAATGAATGCATAAGGTGCTGGTCCTATAAATTCTTCAAGTAACTATTTTGGGCCTATTATGATATATTGAAACCAATTATCTTATGGGCCTATTATGACATTCTTGGGCCGAAAATGCAAAGTGCATATGTAACCGAAATAAAACCCTAACCCTATCCTCTCACCTCCTTAGTTTTTAAACTCCAATCCCTAACGCAGTTGCCTTCTTTGTCTGTCTGTCCGCCGCTGATCTCAACCCTGTGTGCTTCACCATGGTACATCTCTTTCTCTCAATCTCATTGCTTGTTTCCGCCATCTTTTCCTTTATCCAAATGCATGTAATTGGCTTTTTTCAAATGTTAATTCTTTCTATAACTATGATAGGCATCGGAAAAGAAGCTGTCGAACCCAATGAGGGAGATTAAAGTTCAGAAACTTGTCCTCAACATCTCCGTCGGTGAAAGCGGCGATCGTCTCACCCGTGCCTCCAAGGTAACCACCGCAAATCCACAAGAAGAACCCATTTTTTTCTTCTTTCAATTTTTTAGTTGATCTTTTTCGCTTTTATTTAGGTCTTGGAACAACTCAGTGGTCAAACTCCTGTCTTTTCCAAGGGTAAAATTCTCAAATAAAACTGATGTCTTTTTAGTTTTTTTTGTTGGATTGTGTTGTTAGTGAAAGTCAAAATGTGGGTTTGATGTGAGCAGCTAGGTATACTGTGAGATCTTTTGGAATCAGGCGTAATGAAAAGATTGCGTGCTACGTGACTGTTAGGGGAGAGAAGGCTATGCAGCTTCTCGAGAGCGGTTTGAAGGTTAAGGAGTATGAGCTTTTGAGGAGAAACTTCAGTGATACTGGTTGCTTTGGATTCGGTATCCAGGAACATATTGATCTCGGTATCAAGTATGTTATTCTTATTGGTGTTCCTTTATCAAATTGTGTTCCGATTGGCGTTTCTATGTTTCTAATGCATTTTGGAGATTAAAGTTTGAAACTTTATGATTAAATTATGAGGAACGTAATAGGACTGAGTTTGGGGTTTTTTCATAGGTTTGGGTTTTTTATTGTTATTGGAACTTTATGATTAAAATACTATGCTACTAGATAGATGGCTATGCATTTGTTTCTATCTTCCAATGCTTATAGGTTGGGATTAGGATGTAAGAATGGTATATGAAATAGCAATGCAACTTTTAACTGGATTTTAAACTAACTAACCCCAGTTCAGTGTTAGAATTACTTGAATACTGGTTGGCATAGCAGGGAACTTGTGGATATCTGTGCTTTTATTCTCATTGATTTGTTCATTCTATTGCTACTTGCATTCGATTTGATGCTATATAGTCCATGAAGGTATAAATTACTTGAATACTGGTTGGTATGGCAGGGAACTTGTGGATATCTGTGCTTTTATTCTCATTGATTTGTTCATTCTATTGCTACTTGCATTCTATATTGATGCTATATAGTCCATGAAGGTATAAATTACAACTCTTGTTCTCTTTCTAGGTATGACCCTTCAACTGGTATCTATGGTATGGACTTCTATGTTGTCCTGGAACGTGCTGGATACCGTGTTGGTCGTCGCCGCAGGTGCAAGTCACGTGTTGGAATTCAACACCGTGTTACCAAGGAGGATGCCATGAAGTGGTTCCAGGTCAAATATGAAGGTGTCATCCTTAACAAGTCACAAAATATTTGAGCTTAGGAATAGCAGTTGCAAGTTCAGATGTGAATTGTTTTGAGTTTTGGTTAGTTTATTTTGACTTATTTTCTGTATCAGTTTTTGTTTTTCCTGAAGAGATATATGATTGACTTGAAAATCAGAAGTACGTTCTCTGTTGTTTTAATCACTCAATTAATATATGCCTCTCTGTTCAAGTATTTCGAATTGAAACTGCTGAAAATAAAAGTGAAGGATCAGCATTTGTCTACAGGAAAAGGGGGAAATAGTTTTACTTTTCTTCTATGGAATCAATAATTGAAGAAGTTCACTCTTCCTCAATTTAGAGTAACCCTTTATTCCTCTAGCTTTTGCTAGTTCTTTCAACTCTGAAAGCCTTAGTTTCTCTATGTTTGCCAACGTTGACCCCTGAACAGTATACACTGCTTCTATGTTACCCTCTGGAGTCCTTGTTCTGGGGACCGTTGGCTGTAGAATTGGTGACTTTTTCATAAAATTAGATGGCAGCCTTGATAAATTGAAGTCTTCCATTGCAGCAGGAGCCTTTTGTTTCTCTTTGTTTGCCATCTCTGACCCCTCATCAGTCATCAATGATTCAATATTCCCCTCAGGAGCCCTTATTCTAATGGCTGTTAGGTGTGGAATTGGTGACCTCTTCATAAAATTAGACGGTGGCCTTGATAAATTGAATTCCAATGATGCAGCAGGAGTCTTCTTCCCCTCCCCTTGCCTTTTCTTAGGGACACCACTTCTCCATCTCAATGCCTTGGCACCCTTTTTTGGTCTAGTGTCTGCCAAATTTATAAAATTCGTTAGCTTTCACAGTTACCATGTTGACTTGTCTATGTTGAGGTCCGGTTATGATTGTCACTGCCTCTGACCAAACTCCGGTGTGCATTGTCCTACTTGCATGCACTCCGATGACCAGAGCGGTAACTATCCTCACTAGACCTCAACACAGTGCATGTTTGTTGGTAGTAGTAAAATAACTTTTACGGAATTGGATGCCAAGCAGTGTTACCTTGTAGGTTTTTCCCTGATTTGTGAAGAACATCCATAACTGATTCAGTCATGGACTTATCATTCGATGAGTCGGAACTTTCAGTTCTAGCCCTCTGAGTCTCAGCCTTGGAGATTGAAGATTGTATCCTTCTAAACAGAGAAACAATCTCATCCCGACTGGAATTAGTCGATTCCTCGGTTCCATCCTTCTTTCTTCCCAAGGCATAGGTAGAACCACGGCTTCCTTTTGTGTTTGAAATACTTGGCTCATGCGATGTAAAGGGCGTAGACTTATCTGCAATCTCTGCCAAATTTAATAAGCTGCATCAAGAGATCATCCCTCAGATTCATGTGCTCATATATGAAGAACATAACTTCAACAAATTTAGCAAAGAGAAAGTAATGAAAAACAGTATGCAAATCACCATTGCAAAGTTATTGCATTCAACCGAAAATGACAGAAACTTTCAGACTCATATCTCTTGCAATGGCTAATTTGATTCTTCAAAGGTAATGGAGAGATGGAGATTATTACCTGTTAGAGATAAAACAGGGTTTCTCAGCTTGAGTACTTGTCTGTTGAAAGGAAAAGAATGAACGAAATGAGATGGAGATTGAAAGGAAAGAACAGCAGCAGTAGCCATGTTTCGCTAGCAAAGCCCTTCAGCTTCCAAATGCGATTGTATCCACAAGCTATTTATTTTATTTCCTAAAATTGCTAGTCCACACTTTTTTCAGGAGCGTGCACATCACGTGCCAAACGGATCATCTAACTGTTGGCTTTTATGGTTGACATTTTCCCGCGGATGAGAAACCAGAGTTCCATGAACCATGGCTGGAACGGCAGTAACCTTGTCTCTTTTGCCTCTAAATTGAAACCAAAACCTTTATTGAGAAAATTTTCAAAATCCAACAATGGTTGCTTTACCCAAGAACATTCTTCAAAAAAGCAAATCTTTTTGTCTCCAATTTCGAGTTCTTGTTGTACTCCACCAACAAAAAACATCGAGTACCAGGTTACAGATTATAATGCCAAAATCATTCAATTCTGTGAAATGGGTAATCTTCCCAACGCCCATGGGATTGCTTTGCGTGTCTCAAAAGTCTGAACTTGATCTGAAAGCTTCTGTCTTTTTAGGCAACTGGTGGGGCTTTAAACCAAGAATATCCCCAAGGGCAATTTTGGGTGAAAAACCTCTTTTAAATTATTATTGGAGAAAATAGCTCTCAAAAACTATTATTTGGCAAAATGACCCCAAACTTGCCAGGTCGGTAGACCTCGCGTTGTGTAGGACGCGAGGTACGATATCGCGTTCTGCACAACGCAATTTCAGTCGACGTGGCATTGCTGTCCGTGTTAACGGTTTTACAGTACCTCGCATTCTGCAGAACGTGAGGTCCCCGAGAAATTGAAACGACGGCTAGAATATATCACACAAACCTCGCGTTCTGTAGGACGCGAGGTCTGTGCAAATCTGTCCTGAACCACAAGCGAAAACAAGTGTGGATAGGCCTGTTCGAGCCCAATTTCGAGCGTGTAAATTGTATATTTTTAACGATCATCGAGTTTGGGGTCATAGTACTGAAAATTGTCTATCGTATGATACCAACATGGTTAATTTCCGTCCATTATACAATGATTTAAAATGGCTTCGAAAACCCTATGCCATCATCTTTTTTTTGATTGAAGTTGCATTTCAACTAATGTCGATTTTCGGTTTAGTAATCCCAATAAATTTATTAAAAACAAAAATTAAATAAACATTATAAAGTTTAATTATAATACGTAAACAAAATTATAATACTACATTATAAAATTCAAAAGTGTTTTACATAAATATTAAAAACATAAGTAGAAAACAGTAAAAAAAAGACTAAAAATGCCTATGTCCACCCGTTCCGCAGTCGGGTGGATGACGCTCACGCTCCGGATACCTCCTGTGTCCATCGTGTGGTGGTCTCTGGTCCCTATCATCCTGACCATCGTGCGCGATATGCGGATCTGTGCTGGGCCCAGGCGGGGAGTAAAACAAGCTACCCATCGGCGTACTCTCCACAATCGGAAACCCATACTGAGGGTGCAGCTGTGGATAATCGATAAGCATAAGGTCAGTCGTGGGCGTATGGGGACGATTGGCATCAGTGGAGCCGTACTGGGGTGGAGGCATCGTCTGCTGGAAACTCGATGGACCGCTATGCAATGGTGCGGCAAAAGATGATGCCCCTGGAGTGTCATATCGTGGTCTCGGACCGCGTTGCGTCGACTGACTCTGGCTCTGGCTCTGGCTTTGGGTCTGGCTCGTTCGCCGGCTCCCGCGTGGGCGATTTTGGGGTTGCTGGGGAAGCCCTGCTTCGCGCTCGGCCTGAGTAAGGATATGTGGCATCCCATTGTTCCTATACCACTGGTCATAATTGAAAGCGACCGAATGACCCCCTACCATAATTTGTTGGAGAAACTCTGGGCGTTTATTAAATCGGTGAGCCCAAAGCGCTATCCAGCTAGCGTGGTGCTCGGCCCAGTCAACCTCCGTCTTCCCCTGGCGCGTAAGATTGTGGAAGGAGTCCATATTTTGCGGAGGGGGTGGAACATTTTGGACGTACCCGAACTGTCGGAGTACCCTATCCGTAGAATGCCACACGCAAATTTCGTAGTTCAGCAGCGGCACGACGGAAATCCAGAGGTCTCGCTCTCGCACAAAATCTGGTGGAGTAATCTGGCGAATCTCCTCTGAATCGTAGGGCGTCCACACGAACTAAAAAGAATGAAAAAGTTTGTAACGATTATATGAAATATTATTGGAAAAATAGTATGGAAAAAATCAAAATAATCGTTGAATTACCTCGTCCTCCGTCAAGGTATCGAATCTATATCTGTATTCTTTCTGGGACTCCGGCAGGCCGGTGTGGGATAGTGCGGTGGTCCACCTTTAAATAATGAAAAACATCGTTAAATAAAATAATTTAATAATAAAAAAATATAGTAGATTATGTAGTACTTCCGTAGAAGCGAAAATAACATAGCGGTGGGCTGCCTAAGCTGTGGTCTCAAAGTAGGCATCCGAAACCAAACCCAAGCCTGTAGGAATAAACAACATCCTCCCATCGATGCTCTGGAGGCGTCAACGTTTCTGCAGATGTCTCTGATAAGAAACGCCAAGACAGCTGACCCCCAAGATTTTCGTCCAGACTCATCTAAATTTGTCAGATGACGAAGCCACATAACATGCACTTTTGTGCGGGATTTGTCGGGCATTAATATCCTGCCAATAATGCGCAAGATGTGGGCTCGCGCACACCGCTGTGAAAATATAAATTTAATAAAGACATCCTAATTAAAAAAATTGTAAGTTCATCCTAATTAAAAAATTTGTAAGTTCATCCTAAATATAGATTAAATATAGATTTAATAAATGCATCCAAAGAAATTAATAACTTAATCCTAATTTGCAAATAAATATTTGTAATTTCATCCTAAATATTTAATAAAGTCATCATAAATATTTAATAAAAGCATCCTAATTTTGAAGTACTGATTTCTAATTGCATCCTAAATTTATTAAAAGGATCCTAAATATTTATTGAATTCATCCTAAAAATTTCATAAACCATCATAATGTGCAAATAAATAATTTTAATTTAATCATAAATATAATAAAAGCATACTAGATATATAATAATGGCATCCTAATTTTTAAATAGAAAAAATACCTGAAGTGCAACTACATCCGCATCGGGGGGAGGGGTTCCAAACTGGTCCTCCAAGTACGATAGAGAAATTTTCCCTCCGTCCCACACGTCCTCAGGGGGCAGCACGCCCATTTCTTCAGCAAATAGGGTTGGCCAATGTGCCATCGCTACACCAGTAATAACGCTGCCGTTTGTAGGCAACCCCAGAATGTAGGCAACATCCTCCAACGTGATTGTTGCCTCGCCAAATGGAAGATGAAACGTGTGCGTCTCGGGTCTCCACCGTTCTATCAGCGCGCTGATCAACGACGGTCTAACCTTCACCCCCCTATATAGCGAGCTATGTGCCCAAAACCAGTCCGCTCAATCCAATGCATAACAGTATCAACGGGTGCGATAGTGATACGGTTAAGGTAACATTGTAAGTTACGTTCGTATCCCTGCAAAAAAATAAAATAAAATAGTTAGTAAAAATAAAAGAATATAATTTAATTAAAAATTTAGAAAATAAAAGGGAAAAAATAATACCTCTTCACTGTTTCGCCAAAATTCACTGCAGTGACTCGCTTGGTTGCGTAGCAAGGGCTCTATGTTATCGAACGATATGTAAAAGTTGCTGACAAATTTTTGTAAAATTGCTATAGAACTCGCGTTCTGTGGAGATTTTTAGAAAAAAACCCTCCAATTTATAGAAGACCTCGCGTCTTTTGGGATGCGAGGTTAATGAAAAGGCGATATTCATGTACCTCGCGTCCTATAGAACGCGATGTTCATTGAAAAGGCGCGTCAATGAACAGACGCGTGAACTGAACGGTCAGAAGTGACCTCGCGTCCTATAGAACGCGAGGTTCTAAAGGAATCGCGTTCTACAGGACGCGAGGTCGTGGGGTTTTCTAAATGAAGAGTTTCGAGGCGGGAAACTCATTTAATATTACAACTTTTATTTATAATAATAACAATAAAAATAAAAATAATAATAGAAATAATAAAAATAATAATTATAATTAAAATAATATTAATATTAATAATAATAACAATAATAATAATAACAACAATAATAATGAATCATACTAACAATAAAAATTATTAGTATGATAGTAATAATAATAACAATAATAATGATACTAATAATTATAATAATAAAAAAATACGCGTTATGTTTTCAATATTAACTAAATAATACTACTACTAATAATAAGAATAATAATAATCATACTACTAATAATAATAATAACAATAATGAATCATACTAATAATAATAATAATAACAACAATGAATCATACGCGTTATGTTTTCATTAGTAACTAAAAATAACGACATAGCGCAATATTTTGGAAGTTAGTTTGAACAAAACTTCCAAAATACACGCTATGTTGCCAATAATAGCTGCAAGCGAAAACTACTTACGTGAATACAGAAAAAAATTTTGTGGGTGCTCCTTGCCTCTCCAAGAGTTTGCTATTTATAGAGGGAGGTGAATATGTTGACGTGGCAACCTCGCGTTCTGTAGGACGCGAGGTCATTCAAACCTCGCGTTGTACAGAACGCGAGGTCTATGAGATGTTTGTATATATATATATATATGCACGGAGATGAATTTTTGTAACCAGTTAAGTTTAGTTTAGGTCAGTTGAATATGAGTTCGTGTAATGCTGCGTTTTTTTCCGTTGCAATTTTTATGTTCGAAATTTTGTTCCTTTATGATAGTTGGAGTTCACTGAAAGATTTGTGTTCCGTACCCCCGCGTGATACGTTCATTGAATAATATTTACCGACATATCGCAATATTTTGGAGGTTGTGTGCTGCAGTAGTGGCTTCAATGGCAGCTTCTGTAGCCGCCGTCGAGAGGATCCCCGGCTACAGTTTTGAAACGAAATGACTTTTACGAAGCGGGGGCGGATTTAAATCGACATTCTGCCGTGGCAGCCAACATTTTCAGATGTGGCGGGTGCCGATTACATTTGCTAATGTGGATCAAAGCTGCTACCATTTCAGAAGAAATCTGATTATCGCGCTCTGCTTCTTTCAGTCGGGACCTCCGATCAAATTTGCCCACCGGAGCGGCTGAATATATTGTTTCTAATTTTATAGATAATTTATGTAGTTGTCTCAATTTGCTTATTAAAGAATACATGTTGAAAGTTTTGTTAAATGAAATGCGACTTAAATTTACTTATGTGGTGTTTTTCCTTTCCTATAAATACCCATGAATTCCACCATCATTTACTCATTCCAAATTTTCTCTAAACACCCAATCCTTGCTCACCTTATGGCAAAATTTAAGGCAACATTTTATTTTCTCGATACTTATTTTGAGTCAGCAATCACCGGCAAAATGTCACTGAAAGATTTAATACAGTTGACAACAATCGAGGTTAGTAAACACACCGACAAACAAATTTCTTCCATGGAATGTCGAATCCCAACACCGTCAGCTAATGAAACGCACTACGTTATGAAGCTTACGAACGAAACAGAAGTTCGTAACATGTATGACCGGCTCAATTCCGTCGGAGCTAGAGACGTCGATTTCAATGTTAAGTTTGTCAACGCCGGCGAAGGTAGTACGTCTGCACCCGTAGAACCTGCTCCGAACACTGAACACGCACCGTCTTCACCGAATGTTGATGCGGCTGTGGAGGAGCTGCAACTTTTTATGTACAGGCGTAGACAAAGAAAACAACAGCTGATCGAAGAACTAAACCTAAGTTCAGACGTGTCCACTGACTACGATGATTCGGATTAACCATTAACTTATGAAATTATCTTCCAATTATGTTATATGACGTCTTATTTCATCCTTTATTAATGTTCAACGGACTTCAAGTTATGTAAAACTACTACTACTCAATTACATTGATAAACTACAATTGTCTACATTATTCAAACATAAATTACTTGTTAAATGGTGCTCGATATGGGTACATCCTTTATGTCATTTTCATTTACTATATTACTTGTTACTCGCTTCCATTTACGACCTTTTTTCATGTGTTTTTCGCCCATAACTATTCAACTGTCATCCCGTAGGCAACTCGCACTACAAACAAGAGGTGGCTGACCTGCTCGAGGAATTGAGAGCGAGAAACAAACATGGCGCAGAATACCTTGAAAAAAATCCCAAAGGAAAAATGGCTTCGATCGTATGACGAGGGTAAACGTTATGGTCACATGACAACGAACTTGGCTGAGGCAGTGAACTCATCACTGAAGGGAGTGCGGCAGTTGCCTATCACTTCCATTGTCAAAGCGACCTATTATCGTTTAGCTACCCTTTTTGCAACCTTGGGCAGGCAAGCACTGAGTACATGGCAGGTGGACAAAAAGTCCATCCAGATTTCCGCACAAAACTGCATATTCAATTGGGTCAATCAAGACAGATGCAAGCAACTCTCTTCTCGCGAGAAGGACACTTGTTTCGTGTTGCGGAATTTTCCATGCGGTTGGAAGGCATTCAGCACAACGCTTACGTGGTAGATCTGAGGGAAAGAACCTGCGAGTGCGGAATTTTCCAAACTTTCAAATACCCGTGCGCACACGCCATTGCTGCTTGCACTAACCAACGAATAGAATACATGCATATGGTTGATGCAGTATACTTACTCAAAACGGTGCTTAAGGTTTACGAAAAAGAGTTTCCTCCAATCGGAAATGAGGTTGATCCGAATGCTGTGGACACTGAACCGATCATACGCCTAGATCTAGCACTACTACGAGCCAAAGGACGTCCACGTTCTACAAGAATATACTGTGCCGAGGATTTGGTCGAACATCGAGAGAAAATCGGACAAAAGAAGCATTGTTCTATATGTCGAAATCCTGGACACACAGCTCCTAAGTGTCCTAATCGCTCAGCCCCTCGTATTAATTAATTATTTTTAATTTGTATATGTGAGTTCGCACATGACAATCTAATCAATAAAGTCAGTCCACTTCGATTTATACAATCCGTCATCTTATATTTTCAATCATTCAAAAAAATATGTTATGATAGTGTTTTCGAATCAACTTTAAATCAGCGTACAATGGACGGAAATTGACCGTGTCAGTGACATACGATACAGAATTTCCAGTACTACAATCTCAAACTCGATGTTACCTAAAAATTTAAAATTTCTACGTATGAAATTCTGCTCGAACATGTCTATCGACATTTGTTCAAATGCAACTTCATTCAAAAGATAGCATAGGGTTTTCGAAGCCATTTTAAGCCATTGTAGAATGGACGGAAATTAACCATGTTGGTATCATACGATAGACAATTTCCAGTAATACGACCCCAAACTCGATGATCGCTAAAAATATACGATTTACACGCTCGAAATTGGGCTCGAACAGGCCTACCCACACTTGTTTTCGCTAGTGGTTCAGGCAGATTTGCACAGACCTCGCGTCCTACAGAACGCGAGGTTTGTGCGATATATTCCAGCCGCCGTTTCAATTTCTCGGGGACCTCGCGTTCTTCAGAACGCGAGGTCCTGTAAAACCGTTAACACGAACAGCAATGCCACGTCGACTGAAATCGCGTTGTGCAGAACGCGATATCGTATCTCGCGTCCTACACAACGCGAGGTCTGCCGACCTGACAAGTTTGGGGTCATTTTGCCAAATAATAGTTTTTGGGAGCCATTTTCCCCAATAATAATTAAAAAGGGGTTTTTCACCCAAAATTGCCATATCCAAGACAGTCAATTAATTAACAGAGAAATACTGAGTACTGACCGAGTTGATCAGATTTTGTTATTTGCCAGCCTTTTGTAATATTCAATACACAAAAGTGATTTGAATATTCCATTCCTTTGTAGGAACTAGGGAATTGTGGATATCTGGAAAAAGGGCATTTCGTCAGGAATAAGACTGCAGCAGTTATATAGGGTCACACAGCCTTAAAAATGAACTTCAAATGTTACTTTTTTGTCTAAAAAGTAAATATATACAGTCATGTCATGGACGAGTAAGAGCCCACAGATTCATTGGAACAAGCCAGCATCAGCAGGCAGGGTGGTTTCATGGTATGGGCTTCACATGTGTATTTTACCATACCCTTTGCTCTTTCATGTTAGGCGATGGAGAAAAAACAAAACACAAAGGCTGATTACAATGGCAGTAAAAGTTTTTCGCGTCACGACTCGAACCTCTAACATTGTCTAAAGGACCAACTGATCTGTTTTTTTTAAGAAAAGGAGGAGATAAATGATAATGGCCATAATAATTAGTACCACCTGGTTCCTTGATCAACATGATTCCATCATATGCCATCATTCAAGAGCTTTCTTGATCTGCATTTCTCCAAAATCTCTAAAAAGAAAAGCTTACCATGCATAGGAATGGAAAGCTGCTGGCTTTGGTGGAGGGGCCATTGCTTAGATCAAAGTACAATATTAAAATTACCAGCAAAGGGAAGATTTGGGCAAGCCTGTCTGGCTTTGGTATGATAGATCCATGGAACCTCAAAATTTAAGACATCATCAAGCCAAAAACTATTGCAGGATCCATATAGAACAGTTGGATCCTTTCATAATGAGTCATCATTGTGTTGTTACCCCAATAATTTAACATCCATAAGTTCATCCACCACCACTAACATAGGCCTGTACTCATTACATCTTCCATAATAACAAAAAAGATTATCCAGCTATGTTTCTTTTGTTACTTGGATTCAAGTGCAAGTATAGGAAATCACAATGAATTACCAGAATAGATAAAACTGTGAAAATGGTGTAAAAATTATACAAATAATGGAAAATCACTGTTCTTTTAACCATTCAATGAACAAGCAGCAGTAAAAAAATATCACACCAGTTCAAACTGATTCCCCCTCAAAAAAACCACCTACAGTAACCCCTTTTTGTATCAAATATCAATGAAAATCTACTCTGTGAAGAATCAAAAGTGTTTTTTTTTTCTTCTTTCAAGCACACCATTTTGAGAGAAGAACCAAGAAAACAATGAGGAAGACTATTGAAGACAGCCCAATTGCAACACCAAGAACAACCTTGTTTGGTCCGTGATGATGTTCCTTTTTCTCACTTGTGTCGTCAGCACTTCCACTGTCGTCGTCATAATCCGAAGGCTCACTCTCACTGTCTCTGGAAGACTCCTTCGACGGCGGCGGTGATATCGGCAAGCCGTGCTTGTCACAAGGAGGAATCCCAAGTTTCATTTTTGATGACAAAACGGAATGGTTGTAACACAGATTTCCATTCCCACCGAGCTTGAGAACATCCAGTCTCTTTATGAAACTAGCATTGAAAGGTAACACCCCATGAAGCTCGTTGTTCTCAAGATTCAACACTTTCAGCTCTTTCAACTCTGAGAAAAAATTTGGAACAGTTCCATTTAGCTGGTTGTTGCTCAGATCAACATGAACTAGGCTTGGAATGGCTGACATGGAATCTGGGATTGACCCGGAAAACGAATTAGAAGCCAAGGATACATTTTTCAACGATATCAAGTCTCCAAACTCGGTGGGAATCACCCCATTTAGCCCATTTGAAGAAAGATTCAGGAATTCAAGGTCTTCCAGAAGTGTAAGGGAAGTTGGTATCTTTCCTTTGAGCTTGTTGTTGGATAAATCAACATGGGTAAGATTCAGATGTAGGTGCCTCGGGAGGGAACCGGAGAGATTTGCGTGTGTAATGGTGAGAGTCTTCAGCTTATGCATGTTCCCGAGTATTACATAAAGGCCTCGAGTGTTGATCGGAGTGTAGGAAACTGTGAGATCAGTGAGGTTGACGAAACGCGAGAGCCAGACGCCGGTGAGGCGGCGGAGAGAGTGAATGCAAGAGAAGGAAGTCAGGGAAAGAGAGAGATCGGAAGGGAAGTGGATAGGGGAGGCGTGACAGTTGGTGAAGGAGAGGGAATGGAGGGAAGAAAGGGACTTGAGAGCTGTGGAGGAGAGGGAAAGGTCGGAGGAGCAGTTGGAGAGGTGGAGGGAAACGAGGTGGCGGAAAGGCTCGGAGGTGTCACAGACGGTGGCGTTGTGAGGGGAAGGCTGAACGCAAGGGTCTCTTGCGGTGGGGATGTTGAGGGATTGGAGTGCTCGTATTTGTTTGGGGTCTAGAGAGGAGGGGGAAGAAGAAGGAGTTTTGGTGGTGGGTGGAGTTGGGGAGGATGTGGGGGAGGGAGAAGGGGAGAATGTGGGGGTTGCTGGAGTGGTGGCATTTGTGGTAGAGGCGGCGGCAGTGGTGGTGGAAAGGAGAAAGAGGAGGTGAAGGAGGAAGAGTGGCGGTGGTGGTTTCATGGGGGAGAAAGATGTGTGTGAGAGACTGGAGTTTAGAAGCGAAGGGAAGACGGAAGAGACATAAATACAAGGGAAGACCGTTAATGTTTTAGAATAAATTAATTTTTAGTCCTTGAATTTATATTTTTAATTTAATCCTTGGATTTTTCTGTCAGAAAAGATTTAGTCTTTGGATTTTATTTTAGTCCACATTAACCCTTGAACTTAACACGTTTTTGTAATTTAATCATTAATTGGTTTACATTAGTACTTTAAACTTGATAATTTTTTCATTTTAGTTTGATGATAATGTTGTGTCACATCATCAGAAAAGTCTAAAAATGAGAGAAAAAAACATAAGTTCAAGGATCAATGTTGACAAAATAATCGAAGACAGTTAAAAATATCAAACTCAAAGACTTAAATTTTTTTTATCCCTAATACTATCGATCAGTTGACCACCAAACTGCAAATTAACAACAACACATGGTACCCAATAGGTCCTTAAATGGGTATAAACATAGTCCATTTCTGTACGGACTTAAGGGTAAATGAACCAAGAATTGAACGAAAAATATTATATTTGTTTATTTATTTTTGACGGTGTTCATGTGCGGTTTGTGTTCGTTTAAATTTTTAATATCGTGTTCGTGTTCACTTATTTATTTTTGAAAGTGTTCATGTTCGTTCGTTTATCATTCACGAACATGTTCATTTATATATTCGCAAATAAGTTCATTTAACGTTCATAAATATATTCGTTTATATGTTCATAAATATTAAAATGTTCGAAATCAACGCTCTCTTTTTACAATTTATTTGCAAGCCTAAGAAAAATGGTGAAATTATGTTAGTAGCCTTTAAGTTTCTCGGGCTTTACAATTTGAACTCCAAAGTTTATCTCGTGTTCAATTTAGTCTCTATCTTCACCAGTATTTAAAGTGTAAAAAAATAAAAGAAAAAGGTAATCGGATGGATAAAAATCCTCTGCCTCTTTTCGGTGCCTCAACTTATGCTCTAACACTAAATAAACTACAAAATTAAATTCTGAATCCTAAACCCTAAACCATAAACCATATACCCTAAAAATCGCCCTACCCTAAGTTCCCTAAACCATAACCATAAACCCTAACCTAAAATCCTAAACCTAATTTTAAGCGTGGGGCATAAGTAGGGGCACCGAAAAAGAGCAGAGAAATTCTATCTGAATCGGATAAACGAGCTTGTTCGTGAACATAAACGAACCAAACACTTTTGCACCGGACTCTCCCTTAAGCCTTACTTTGCATTTCCCTTCCGATCATGTCTCCAAAACCTAATTACCCTAATGCCTTCAAACCTTATTTATACTTAGGCCAACTTGATAACCTCGACTCCACCTGGACATCAATGACTAACATGTTCGGAGAACTGGTGTTTCTCCTCGCATCATCAATTAATTGGAGCCAACTATCTGGAGAAGAATCAGTTCAAAGTGTAGAACTAGAACTAGAACTACAAGTCTACAATCTGGAGGAAAAAACATGAAAACATATTACCAAACAGAACAACTAGGTTTGCAACAGAACAAAGAAAGAAGAAACAACCATTGTTGTTTTGAATTCGAGTGAATAATGACTAAACCAATTCATTGAAATTGTAGTGCAAAAGAATTGCCGGGCAAATCTCCTTTGGCAGAGAGCACGCACTAGTGCACTACATGCACGCTTAGAGCGGCTGTCTGCCAACGGAGATTTTGCCCTGTAATGCAGTTGCACCATTAAATCATCGCCCTGGCCCTCGGTTGGGTTTGCTACAGTGCATGCCTTGATTTCCCCATATTTATGCTCTCCTGGAACATGCACATTCAATGGAACAATGCCTGATGCTGCCTTTTTTGACAGCCAATTGAATTGTTCATACGTTGAAACTCCACGTATGTACAGAATCCCGGTGACTATTTCGGCATCACTCGGAGAATAAACTGTAATGGATGCTTTGGCATGGAAGATCCGAGGAATGTTCTCTATATTCTGTTTCCCTTTTGTAAAACTGTAAGCAACCAGGCAAATGGACCCAAAAGTTTTGATTTATATGCAGAAACCCGAAGCTGCGCATATTTTAAAGGGCTTGTTTCCTTTAGACCTCCATTTTTTTAACAAGGCCAACATATTTATGCACGTGTACCTTGATTTTAAGGACCCTTTAGTCCTCTAAGGATCACACGCTAGAAATTGCAGGGAACCAGATTTACTGTAAAGGAAAGCATTTTCAAGTTGATGCTGCATGCTTTTACGTACGCTCATGCATGTTCTGCATAGCATATATGCATCCAATTCTGACAGTGACATTAAATTAATTAAAACTTCGGTATCTTTCCGAGTGTCGAAAGATAACAAACTATTTTTAATGGATAGAAGAAGATTTTCTGCATACTTCATTGGAAAAAGATTAGGAAAATGATGAAATAATAAGTATTATTCATCCCCAAAATCAAGAGGATGAAATCATATTGACAAATAAAACATATTTGGGTGCTTCAGATCAAAGAAAAGAAACAATGTCTTTGAAGTTGTGGTGTAAAAGAATTGCTGAGCAAATCTCCTTTGGCAGAGAGCAACACTATATCAAAGCATGAACTTTACATGCATGTTTATAGTGGTTATCTGCCAAAGGAGACTTTGCCCTGTAATGCAGTTGCACATAAGTCATTGCCATGGTTGGTTTCAATTCTCCCATATTTATGATCTCCTGGAACAAAGCATATTCAAAGGAACAATGCCTAATGTTGCCTTTTTTCCCCTTGGGTGAATGACATGGACTGCCACCTGATTGTTCATATGCTGAAATTCCACAGATTTTCAGTGAATAATCACTAGGATTCTGGCATCACTTTAACATGTATATTTTCACAAAAGATAGAGAGAAAATCGACTGAGTCCTAGTGTTACTTGTTGCAACATATAGGAAGACGTGGGTCCAAACGCACTTAAGCGTGCATTATTTTTCGATTAGGGAGCTTAGGTATTATGTAAAAAAGGGGTTTAGGAAAATACCTGCAATGGATGCTTTGGCATGGAAGATCCAAAAGGATGTTCTTTATGTTCTGCATATGGGGAGGGTATCCCTTTATGTTCTCATATTCTTATAATTTTATCTTAGTCTTCATATTAATTTTTTTACTTTGTTTTGCATATCTTAATATTTTTTTTTGAGATACTTTAAGAAAAATGAAAAATCAAAGCAACTGTGTGAATGAATGGTTGGGCAAATCTCCTTTGGCAAAACATAATCATGCAAGAACATAGGCATTTTTGCGAAAGGCGAATTCCTCTGAAATACCTCAGTTCCACATGTATCTTTGCTTCCAAAATTGTTAAACCATGAGCAAAGGACTTAAGGAAGATCAAGAACATAGGTTACTGTTAATTATTAGAGCAGAACAATCTTCAATTAGAGATGAATGGACTCAACTTTATTGCAGCTTCATTTTTGGGTACAATATCAGACAGTAATCATACAATTCTTTTGATTCCAACTTCATTTATCTAAACAAATATACAACAACAAATTAACAAGGAAAACAAAAGCCTACACATTGTTCCAAAGATCTGCTTGAGACCTGACATTTCCAGTTTTGATGATCTGCTTTGAGAGGTCCAAATCAAACTCTAGAATCTGGAGGCAAAAGATCAGGAAAAAAGATGAAATAATAAGTATGAAAACTTGGAACTTTACATGCACGTATGAAAGTGGTTGTCTGCCAAAGGAGACTTTGCCAGAAGAAGATTAATACATTGAAATTGCAGTGTAAAAGAATTCTGGGGCAAATCTCCTTTGGCACATTATATCAAACCTTGTACTTTACAAGTACGATTGAAGTGGTCGTGTGCC
Organism: Hibiscus tridactylites; assembly: GCA_958450335.1. Lineage (NCBI taxonomy): Eukaryota > Viridiplantae > Streptophyta > Magnoliopsida > Malvales > Malvaceae > Hibiscus > Hibiscus tridactylites. The sequence goes on along the minus strand of OY288284.1, from coordinate 73,583,581 downwards.
AAAGGAGATTTGCCCAACAAATGCAGTTGCACACAACATGGATTGCCATACGTTGAAATTCCACATATTTACAGAATTCCAGTGAATAATCAACAGGATTTTGGCATCACTTGAACATGTAACCGGCATTCATAAGGACCCAAAAATATTTTCACAAAAGATAGAAAGAAGAAAGGGGAAAAGAAAGGAGGTTTTAGAGAATACCTATAATGGATGCTTTGGCATGGAAGATCCAAAAGAACATTCTTTATGTTCACCATGTGGTGAGAGTATCCCTTTTATAGTATAAAAGAATTGCCAGGCAAATCTCCTTTGGCAGAGGAAATTTTTTTTCCCTGTAGTTCATTTGCACTAGTGAGTTCTTGTGACATTATTTGAGCTATCTTTTCCGAAAAAAAATTGAAAAACAAAACACCATTGTTAAACAAGGTCTAGAGAGTTTTCTTTTCCCCATAAGTACACCATATTGTAATGCAGAGGTATAGAATACTTCAACTTTCTGATAAGTTTACAGATTCGAGATTATTCATTTCCTAGCAAACGAACAGATTGGGTATCCCCATAAGTCTTGCACATAAGGTGTTTCAGCCCCTTGTTTTCTGAGAAAAATTGTTTTATTTCCAAAGTAAAACATAGAGTATAGTGCTTGTCAAGTTGCAAGCACCATAGTTTGCTCATGTGACTCCTGCTTCCTTGGACAACAAGATAAAAAGGAAAAATAGCTTCAATTTGTAGACAAAAGCTAGGCCACTGCCCTAAAAAAATTTACCGATCAATGAAAAATAATAGGTACAAAAAGCATTTCCATTGCCGGGAATTGAACCCGGGTCTCCTGGGTGAAAGCCAGATATCCTAACCACTGGACGACAATGGATTGTTGGTAAGGTGTTCACTAAAATAAATATACCAATGTTTTTATGAACATACATGCAGACATTAATCCAAAACTTATCAACATTAGCTTGGTTTACAAACCACATTAAGAGTATTTTAATCATTTAGCACGAGGGACATAATTATAATTAAACAAAACTTTAGAGATTAAATGTATTTTTCAAAAAATTGTGTCGATATCCAAGGCTAATGTAATCGGTACCAAACTTTGGTGTTGATAAAAAACGAAGCTCGATGTTTCTAAAATTTTGAGAAAAACAAAGTCATTTTTCATATTTGTTTTATAGTTCATGTGTAAAATTTTTGGTTCTCTAAACAATATCTATTTTAAAAAATATTATTTTTAATCAAATACAAAAAATGGGTTCTTTTTACGATAAATCTTTTAATATTATGAAGCGTGATATGTCAAGTATATAGGCCATGTTTGGTAAAAAAAATAGTTTGGGCAAAAATTAGAGGTTTTAGGTATAATTAGAGGTTTGACCAGTCAAATCCGCTAATATTGTTGTTTGGTGAACAACGGATTGAAAGAGTGGACTCGCTAATTTTGAAAAAGCTCCTATTAGGAGCTTTTTGAGATTAGAGGTTTGATATTAGAGTTGTAAAGACTCTTTTACCCTTATCAGTTACCAAAAATCTCCAAATAACCTAAATTAAATATTTTTCACCCTATTTATAAGTTAATCCTATTCATTTTTTTATTATCACATGTTTATATATGTATTTAAATTTATTAATTAATTAAATTATATTACAATAATTATATAAATAATAAATTAATATATAAGTCATTCAAATATGTTTAGAAAAGTTATATTAAAAATAATTTTTTATAAATTTAATTAATATTAATTGGATACAAAATATTGATAAATAATAAACTATTCAAACAAATATTGAATATAATTATGTCCTTATGTGTCATTTTGTTTGTTTAAATAATCTAACCGCTATCAGCTATCGGTTAATTTTACCAAATACTTTTCTACAATCAGCTAATATAATTCGCTAGTTAAATCAGCTAATGCAATCAGCTATTAGCTATCAGCTAATGTAATCCGCTATAAGCTATCCGCTAATTGCCAAACAGAACCATAATGTTCCCGAGTTATAATAATATATGCCAATAAAAAATTATAGTTTAAGATTATGCATTGCTTCACGCATCAATGAGCTCTAATAGGATTTTTTTATTTAAAAACTACACCAAATTCTTATTTATTCTAGATAACTCATATGTAACTTCTAAGAAATATATAAATATGTATTGAGTTAATCCCTAACATCCCATTTTTTTCTAATTTTCAAATTTTCGATCTCATTTAAATAAACAAATGTTATGATAGTGATAAAAAAATCAATTTTTGATAAAATGTATGTCCATTTTATGGTTTATGTTCAGAGTGCGAAATTGCTCCTCTCAATAATGTCATATTTAATGTTTGAACTCGCATGTCACATCCTCACCTTGGGAGTGCAATGTGTCTCGCCAATGCACCCAATTACATAAACAATTTAGTTTATTTTGAGAATATGAATACAATATCAGTGGCGGAACTTGGTGGTAGAGTTTGAGGGGGCCAACTTAAAATTTTAAAAAATACAAATTAAAATTTTCAAAAATTTTGAAGAGATCAATTTACATTTTTTTTTCAAAAATTTTGGGGTTTAACTAAAATTTTCAAAAATTTGAGAGGCTTGATGAGAACTTTTATAAATTATGAGAGGGATTTAATTATAAAAGTTCAAAAATTTTGAAGTTTAATCTGAATTTTTAAAAATTTTGTGGGGCTAAATTAAATTTTTTAAAAATTCTAAGGGTTTAAATTATATTTTTTCAAATTTTGGGGGGGCCATGGCACCCACATGCCCCCATTATCTTCCGCCACTGTACAATATCCCTCTAGAATCAGTGGCGACGCTAGAAAAATATCATTGATTGGGTTAATATAAATAGAATAAGAAATTTATCTAATAAAACTCGTATATATAATTTTCAATTTAAAAATACAATAACAATTAAAAATAATATGGTTATATGTTAATGAATATAAATGATTAGGTATAAATAAATTACTAATACTTATTTACAATGGTGTAAATAAGCTATGAATGCTTATTTGCAACAATGTAAATAAGTATCAATGTATTACAAATTTATGTTTTTCTACTGTTAACTACAAAAATATAATTTATTGAATATTACTTTAGTGGCTAGTTCTTTGTTTATTTTGGATGTCATAAAAAATTATCACTTATTCAATAATTTATAATTTGTTTTAATTAACCTAATTTAATTTAAAGCTTATGGCTATGAGTTTGTCTAATCTCCTTGAAAATAATATTTAAAAATTTGAACAGTTTTTAATTGTGCAACTCTTTATTTTATTTTATTTGTTTAATGGTATAATTCTTTTAACAATTTCTATCTAGGGGAGGGGAGAAGAATTTTGCTATTACTGGGTCTTGAACCCACAACCTAGAAGAACGAGAGGGTGTCAACTGAGAGTTTTAACGACATTTTCTAGAAAATGTTGACATAATATAGCATAGTTAAAACTAAATATAGTGGCAATAATACATGTCACAATTTTCAACAAATCAAACACCTTGATGTAGTAACAAATCTTTCATTCATCTTTTTTATACACAATACTCCTCTTCCACATCTAATGTAGAGCACACTGTCTATAATTTGTTTCGTCAAATTATCGATAGTGATTAAAAAATAATAGGTACAGAAATTGGAAGTAAAGTTTAACAACTTGTCCTTATGATATATTTTCTTTTTAACGAGTTAAACTTTCAATTATTAAATTAAAAATGTTTACATAAAAATTTATAGAATTATTTTTATTACACTATCTAAAATTTACAAAATTTTAATTTTTATTACTTTTAAAATTTTGTTAATTAAATTAAAGTGAATAATAAAACAAATCTGAAAGTAATAAAAAATTCATACAAATAAACTAACCTATTAAATTTTTAAGATGAAAATATCTTATAAACCAAATAATAAATTTAATAACATCATCACTTAACTCATTCACTCGCAAGCAACATGCAATCTCATTATATAACCCTGGAAATATTATGAATATAATATTAATAAAATATATTAAATATTACAGTATTATTTAAATATATGCGACACCATTTATATATTAAACTAATATTAAATAGAAATATTTAATAAATGTACACCATAAATAATTAGTCACCTAATTAAACATGTAATAAAGGATCAACAATCAACATGAACATAATTCATTATTTTAAGGGTTATATTGTCCAAATAAAAAAAAAGGGGAATAACATTATTGCGAAAATAATATTACCTTCTAGTGGGAATATTCCCAAACCAAACATGGGAATGTATGTTTGGAAAAGATCAGAGACGAACGCAATATTTCATGTAAAGGTGTGTGAACTATCAAGAAGCTATATTAGAAATATAGAGGTGCAAAATTACAAGATTTTAGGGGTACATAATTAAATTATCAATAGAAAATACAAAAGATGTAATACCCGGGTTTAGGGGTCAGGTGAAAATAATATTTTAATATTATTTGGGGTTCGGTTCTATAATTAAAATAATCTTTTGGGCCTCGGGTTTCAAAAACAAATATTTTTGGGTTGGACTAAAATGAATGAAATACAATTTGGAGGGATTTTAAAGAAATTGGAGAATATCCATTCATTAATGGCAATATTGTAATTAGCCCAACTTTTAATTTTAAATCCCCTTTCTATCATCTTTTACTATTCACTCTCTTCTCCACCAAAACTAACTTGAAATAGAGCTCTCTCATCCCCTCCACTATTCGATCTCATTTCTTCTCCATTTCAACTCGTTTTTTAAAGGTAACATCACTTTTGACTTGTCCTCAACCTACTCTCTTCAAAAGTACAAGTAGTTTTTATTTTCGTTAAGATTTTGGAAATTAAATTTTTAAGAGTTTTGATTTAAAAATGATAACTTTATGTTGTTAAACTTAATATTTCGATTTAATGTTGTTAGTTATGAAGTCTATGAGTCAAATGATGCAACGTACATGAATTTTACTTGGTTTTGAGCACTTTCCTGAAATTGGGGTTAAAGGGGGATTTTGAAGGGTTTTGGGTGAGTTTTGAGGTTGTTTTAGGTTGAAATTGGTGGGCTAATGTTAGTACTATGGTTAGGGGTTGCTTTGGAATCATTTGTGGGTATAAAAGGTGTTGGAATCATGGGTTTTAATCAAGGTTTATGGGCTGCTCGAATTGGTTAAATTTGGGGTTTGTTCATGGCTTGAAATGTTGAGTTTGATGTTTGAATTGTAGTCCGGGTTAACTACTTTGATGCTTGGGCTGATTGGAAGTTGTTTGGTTTGTGTTGAGGTGGTTAAAGGCGAGAACTTGTGTTGGTGAAGCATCGGGAGGAAATCCGAAAGCTTGAAGGTGGTTGCTTGCTTGGTACTTGAGCTTGGAAGTATAGGTGAGTGGTTAATGTTTAAAAGTGATTTCTAAGTGTTTGGTTCGAGCATGTGGATTAGGTCGGGCTTGGTAGACCCACCTAGAGTTAGGATTAGGGTGGTACCTAATCCTAAGCTTAAACTAGAGACATTGGTTGAACTTGTAATTGATGTTTATGCCTCGTAACATTGTGATATTGTGATTTATGTATATTGTGTTATACATGTGAGATGAGGCATGATGGTGATGCATTATGATATATATGTGAATGGTTCATGATTGTGATCATGGTGAGTACGTGTTAAGCACAGAATTGGTTGTAATTGATATTGTGGATTGTGTAAATGTTGGCACTAGTATGCTTGAGTACAAATGATCGATCATTAGGATGTTAGTGTGCACACATGAGTCAAATTCGCGCATGCCCTTGGTGGCGTTGAGTCACCAAGGAGGAGTACGGGTTCGCCCGAAAATTGTTATTTATGTATAGTCGATGATGAGTGAAATCCCATCGACGGGGCGTGAGGATGAGTGGAATCCCCTCCGCGAGACCGGTGATGAGTGTAATCCCACCGTGAGGTAAAGTGGTTGTTGGATGTGAGTTCCAACGTGGTTATCCGCGTATTCGAGTCATAGCTAGGTGTCAATATTGATTGATATGTGTATCAATGTGATGTGGAATGTGTTTCCTACTGGGATGTTTATATGTGCTTACATATGTTGTGGAAATGAGCTTGTTAAGCATGACATAAAATTGAATATTGTTCATGCATCATTAACATTTTGGGCTCTTGAGGAATAATCATGCATTTACCTTGGTTGAGTACATACTTGGACCCTGCATTGTCGATGTTTGTTTTTAAAGAGCTTACCCTCACTAAACTTTATTGCTTACGCTCTCTCTTTGTTCGACAATGCAGATCCTTAGTTCGGGGGTTGCAAAGTGCAAGAAGGGGGCCTCCAAGTGTACTTCGTGGTACTTGTTTAGCTACCAAGTATGAACTTTTTAATTACGATGTAATTGTCAAGCAATGGGACATGTGTTAGTGTTATGATGCTTTTGGAGTATGTTGTTGTTGTTTAGTAGCATGTTAGACTCCTCGTATGAATTTGTTAACTTGGCTTTTGAGATGTATGTCTTGTTTGTAACCGTATTGGTTTTATCTACCTTAAAATTGTCTAAGTGTTGACCTTGTTGAAGTATGCTATTTTGTGATGCCATGTATGGCCTTTGAAATGGGTGTCTTCTTATATATCTTGTGGTTGTCGAGTGTGGTTGCTAGGAAGCATGCCTCTAGAGTGTAATTGTATGATTTGTATGCTTCGTGTAGTTGTTTCGGACGTTTGAAATCCCTAGGAGATGCCTAAAACAGATTTTGGGATTTTGCAGATAGCCAGTGTTTCGAAACAGGCTGAGTTGTTTCGGAACGGGTTTGGCTCTAGGGACCCCGTATCGGAACTCGTTTCGATACGGTTTGGCCACTGTGAACTCCTGTTCCGAAACGGGTATCGGAACACTTTGGCTACTAGAAATCTGAGAATTTGCCGAGATGATGGGGTTTCGAAACGAGTCTATGTGTTTCAGAACGGTCAATATCTCGTTGACCACGAGAAGTTGACCGTTGAGGGTGTTTCGGAACGGTTGACCTCCGTTCCGATACGGCCTCCTCGTGTGGGCTTGGGGCCGTTGACCAAGTCAAGGCGTTTCGATACACCTCGAGGGTGTTTCGAAACGGCCTGCCTAATAATCCAATTGTACTGTTTTGCATGTGATGTTCGAATGATCGTTTTTATGGTTGCTCGTGTTTCCGCTGACGTGTCTCACATAGGACAATATTAATGCATATAGACAAGATAAATAAAAGAAATTTTCTAGGGTTGTTAACCGAGGCGGAACCTTAACAGGTTTCGCTTCGGTTTTCCCTGTGTGGCCCACTCGGACCGGTCAAACGTCTGTACCGGGACGAGGGGGTTACAAAAGAAATATATAAAATATAAAAAAACTTAAAATTTTTAGGGGTGCGACTGCCTCTCAGCATCTTTGTGTCCGTCCCCGAAAAAGATTACTACTTTTGATAATCATCTTTCCCACGAATCAAACGCATCATTAAACCTTTAAATCGAATATTACGGAGTGTGTAAACAAATCCGAACATATAATCTTTAAAAATATTGTAACAGTGATGATGACAATCAAATTAAGACTGTGTCAGTATATCGAAATTACACTAAAAAATGTGAAAAAAATAATATCATGTTTATTCAAATCTCGGATTTAGGCATGTTCAAAAAAAATCTAGGATTTATTGGAGATATTTAAGGTAAATATTAATAAAAGGTTCATATAATTAATTTAGCTTTAAAATTTATTTTTAAATAAAAGGTTAATATAATTAATTTAGCTTTAAGTAGAGTTAAGCATTTTTGGACAGTTTCCAATTAATATACACCAACTGGTTTTTTTCTTTTAGGGAAAATAAGAAGATAACAATAAAATGGAAGGCAAATTATTTCATGCTCGTCAATTAGCTTTTTTTTTTTCATTTTATTCGAGCGTAATATAATATATGTGTATAATTTTAAATTTTATAAATTTACATATACTTACAGACTAAATTATTGTATTCGAGTCATTTAAAAAATTATTTCATCATCGTCAATGAGATTTTCAAATCATATAAATATTTCAATAAATAAAATATATGATAATATCTTTAAGTTCTTAATTTCCAATTATGAAATAATATATATATATATATATATATCACTTTAATGCATATATATTAAAGATGACCATATATGTGATATAATTGTAAAAATAATTTTTTATTACTATATCACATTTTCTTGCACGTCCTTTATAAACAAATAATCGGAACCCAATCTATAAACGTGCCGCCCCTCCCCCTCCCAATTTTTTTAAAGGGCCAACCTCTCTGTTTCTTCTTCGACCTAACATCTTGCGCCTCTCTCTCCGTCGGGATTAATCAACGGTCATCATTTTCTCTTCTGATCATCAACCATGGTCGCTGCCGGTAGTAGTTTCAACAAAGCCGGCAACCCTTTTGTCTCTGATCAACTAGTGGATGGAAACGACAACGTTTCATTGGACACCGGCGCTGAATCTCCTCCTTCTACCACTTTCAACGACATGAAACTGGCTTCTCCTAAAAAAGGGTATTTCGGTTAAGTTCGTTGTTTGCATGTCTTGTTTTCGTTTTGACGTAATGGGATTTTGTTACAGTAGAAAATACATACAGAAAAGAGTGGTGTCAGTGCCAATCAAGGACGTTGATAGCTCGCGTCTAAAGGGGGAAAATGCTCCACCGTCTGATTCTTGGGCTTGGCGAAAGTACGGCCAAAAACCCATCAAAGGCTCTCCTTATCCCAGGTTTGTCTGCGTCGAGGCGTAAGTTTGGAAGTTTGGGATTTTATGATCTTCTGCCGTTGATTAAGGTTTCTGTTTTGATCATGCGGCGAGCAGAGGCTACTACCGGTGCAGCAGCTCGAAGGGATGTCCTGCAAGAAAACAAGTCGAGAGGGACCGAGCGGATCCTACAATGTTAGTCGTCGCGTACTCCTACGAACACAATCACACGTGGCCGACTTCTAGAAACAACAGCGCCGCCGTGAAACAAGCTGCGGCGGCGGCGGAAGCGGAGACACCAACCACATCCACGATAGTTGGAAAGCCCGACACGGGAACGGAATCTGGGAGCGAAGAGAGTTTCGCTGATCTGACGGGGGATGAATTCGCTTGGTTCGGGGAGATGGAAACGACGCCGCTGAGGGTTTTGGATAGCCCGATGTTTGCGGAAAGAGACAACGGTAATGGTGACGTGGCGGTGGTTTTGCCGATGAGGGAAGAGGACGAGTCGTTATTCGCTGATCTCGGCGAGTTGCCGGAGTGCTCGTTTGTGTTCGGACACCAACGGGACGTGGGACCACAAGTTGGGATCTGCTGACACGTGGCCCAACTAGGAATTTAAAAACCGGCGGAAGAGCCGTTCGTTTCAACGCCGTGCCGTTATCGTGTGGCACAAGATACTGCGAAACGGAAAACAACAAGAGGAAAGGAAAGGGGAATTGGGAAACGGAATTTTTATTTATTCAACAAAACTCTGTTACATTAGGTCACGTTTATCTTGTTGTGAGGTACCGGCTACCAACATTTTCCGTCGGCTTAAGGGACTTAATTGAATAGAATCGATTTTAACTTGACTCCTAGCAGAATTTCTTGGTTCTCAATTCTTAATTTTTGGCATTGATGTAAATAGGATAAATGGATAATAGTTGTCTTTTTAGACTTTTTATGTAACTTCCCGTATTTTCTTTATCATAATACATATTTCTTTTTCATAGATCGTGAAATAAGTAGAATGTTACACCAAACAGAATGATGTGCCTGTGTTGTTATAAAATGATCAAAGTCAATGTTGCATGCTTCTAGATTATGTTCAAATTTAATAGCTTGTAAAGTCAATGCATAAATATAAATTCTTTTTTCAAAAGAATTAAAATTAAAATTTTAGAGACGATGTTATTAAGAGAGAGTCATAAATCTGAACATACTTTACCCAAAATAAGCCAATAGGTCTAACAGAATACAAATTCAAAGGCCAATGCAGGAAACATATTTAGGGACCAATATGAGAGGGAATAGAAAATTCAAAGGCTAAATGAATAATTAAGTGTAAAATAAAATATTGCCTACCTAATCTTTTCTCTCCCAGCTCATTTGCCGATCTAGCATGGAATAAGGAGTGTATATTCCATGAATTTGGTTGGTGATCAAATTAAATTAACTAATTTTTTCTTTAATAATTAATAAAACTGAAGTTTGTTTGAAAATTATTAATTTAACCGAACAAAATTTCGTTAATTTGGTCGGCTTTTAATTAATCAAGCTTTGTTATAAGTTTTAAGGTTTGTGTTTTTTTAGTTATATTAGATTGATTTGAGTATTTTTTTTATTTGCGTTAACAATTAGTTAAGTCTTAAAATTTTAATGGGCTTAGGGTTAAAAATTAGTTGGGTCCTTTAATATCTTAATGAGTCAAAGCTTAAAATATATATGTAATATATAATTTTTAACATTTTCAATTAATTAACTGATTTCAAATTGAATTAACCTGAATTTTGGAAGAAAAAAAATTAATCGTTAACCGGTCAAACACTTAATTGATGGATGAATTAATCAAAATAAATTTTGATTTGATTAGTTAATCTAAAGATGATTACAAGATAAATTAGATAGTATCTATTCATACATATTCTTAAAATTATTCGGTTAAAATTAATTAAAATTATTTAATTAAAAATATGTATGAACATATAGTATCTTGTAATCACCTTTACACTATTAAGATAACGAATAATAAATACTCACATAGAATTGCAATATTATAATCCTGTTATAAAATAAAAGAAATATATACATACACACACTAATATAATATATGAGTAGTTAAGGAAGAGGATAGAAATTGAGGGACCCAAGTTGATATTAAATGAATGATGAAACGTTTTAATTTTAGTAATCGGTTCATTATCATAATGAAGTCAAATTTTTAATATATTGGTATAATATATGATATTATATGTTCATACAATTAAATAAAAAGTTTTAAGAAATTATTTTATAAATATGTATAATATAATTAAAGAATCCTCTTAATGACTTTTATCACACCTATATAAAAGAAAACATTTTATATAAAAATATGAACTAAATTATTTATTTAATCACTGAATTATAAGATTTAACAATTATTTTTTATAATCAGAGCAGAATCAACCCTAATTACTAAATAAATAGTTTATCCAAAGTTATATGATAAAATGTTATTGGCAAAATGACAAAAGATGCCCCCAACATTTGCATATTTTGTCATTTCGCCTCCTATTCATTTTTTTGATCCAAATATTTCGCCTCCTATTCATTTTTTTGATCCAAATATGTTCCAACGTTTTAATTTGGTCCAAATATGCCCCAACGCTAGAGAAGAAAAGAAGCAACTACATATAGTATTTCCAGCAATAGAGTTGGGCACAATTGGTTCAGTAAACACCTATTGAAATGCATAGTGTAAGACCCTGTTCTTCATATGCCTCTTGTCTAACTAAAAATAGCACTCATCAGAAAGGGGAGGGTGATTTTTGAATGAAAAATTAAATCAATCTTCTGCTCATCTCCTACTTTTGGCACCCTTTTAATCAAATTTTACAAAACCAAGGTTTATGATGAACTTGATTCAGCTGAATACAAACCCTGGCCACATCGACTTCGGATTCGTGTCATCATATCCTAGCTTGAGCAGCAACCTCCCTTCTTCATAGCCGACACGTCTTTACCGACATCGATTTTCTCTCCCTTGGAGGGCACAGCTGAAGCATTGCCTTCATCGCCGGTCTCCATAGCTTTCTTGCTCACTATATGGTATATCTGTGTAAGAACTTCAGCAAATGCGTTTTCGACATTAGTAGCTTCCAGGGCAGAAGTTTCCATGAAGTAGAGGGATTCTCTCTCGGCGAAGGATTTCCCGTCCTCGGTTGAGACGGCCACAAGGTGACGGAGATCTGATTTATTACCGATGAGCATGACTACGATGTTGGGATCTGTGTGATCCCTCAATTCTCTTAGCCACCTATCTACGTTTTCGAATGTCGCGTGTCGTGTAACGTCATACACAAGAAGTGCACCAACAGCTCCTCGGTAATAGGCACTTGTGATGGCACGGTACCTATCAGTGTAAAAAGAGAAGTTCAGAAAACAAATATAAGAGCATGGAACATGTAATTCCCATGCATAGCATTGTCATGGACCTGGAATTAAAAACAAATTTATCCACAACTCTCATTTTGATTACACAAGAAATATGTTTTAAACACAAAGCAACAGTACAATCATAATCTATCCAGCAATTTATCGACGTCGTTAACCTTAATTACACTTTAATACCATTGTTCCCAAACATTATGAGGGTTGAAATCAAGGGCTCAATCATGCATCTATTTCCTATGATATTAAAACTATAGTGCAGGCATTAATCCATGATGTAAAAGCAATTCCCTCGATCTTTATGTAATGCAAACTCCGTAGAGATACTCCGTAGAGATGGTACATTTCGGCTAAAAGATATGCAAAATGGTAGGTGTTCATCATTCTTGTGGGCCTAGCCTCACTTCTTCCTTTCCCTTTCTTTCATTCACTCCAAGGACGAGAGGATAAAGCTTTATATTCCATCTTTCGAATCCACGAATCACCTTAGAAAACATATGAGAACTTAGTAGCCTTACATCATATTGGATCAGGGAAATCAAACCATACCGAGGCCATAACATGAGCAGCCACTGACAGCTACAGCGACATTAGAGATATAAGACACCTCTACACAGATTGGAATGAACTTAAAATGGAGCAATAGTGTCAATGCTTAAGTAGCTATGGCCTCAAGCATCTCGGCCATAGAAGCAATATATTACTGCTACAAGCAATATATTGTTTTCTCGTACTTTAGGATGTCTAGGCCCCCACAATTTCAGTTCAAAATAGGAGTTTGATCATGCTAACCATATACTTTATTTTTCATCACTTTTCTAACGCCAACTTCAATTTGATGCCTAATCAAAGTCAATGTCTCGTCACTCTTTCAAAGGGCATGGTCGAAATCGCAACTATATTTGGCCTGCAAAAAAATGACCAGCCCTCAAAAGGATCATATCATTTGTCAACCAAGATTCTGTGGTCTCGGAGGTGGAGCAGCTATAGTGGCAACAAGGGAATTGCTCTGCCATTCTGGAGGCGGATGCAAAATATATGACAGAATTAAAGATGTTAGAGGGCTCTCGGGCTAGGGATGCGGCAGCTTCGATGATAAAGTTTATAGCATAGGCAAAGTACAGTGCCTAGATGACGAGCTAAAAGTTGCAGCATTCCATCTGCACTTTTGGACACAGGATAGAGGTGGTAGCCTTAAGCGGCTGCGCACAAGTGCTTTTAATCACTCCTTGAAAAGGCAACCTAAAAGAATATACCGTCATTGGTTGCACGCTCTATCCTCCAGGATCAAAGCGACTTATCATATTGAAAAATTTTCATTCTCAAAAGCATAGGCAAAGTACAGTGCCTAGATGTCAAGCTAAAAGTTTCAGCATTCCAACTGCACTCTGGGACACAAGATATAGAGGTGGTAGCCTTAAGTGGCTGTGCACAAGTGCTTTCAATCACTCCTTGAAAAGGCAACCTAAAAGAATTTACCTTCATCGGTTGCACGCTCTAGCCTCCAGGATCAAAGCGACTTTTCATATTGAAAAATTTTCATTCTCAAAAGCTAAAGTTACTAAAACTCCTGTCAAGTATATATTATCGGCCAACAAAGTATCTCATCCAAATGATGATAATTTACACATTCAATAACAAACTCAACTACAACATTACTCTATTAAAACAAGCTAGAATTCTCTTCAATTCAATAGTAAATAATAGCATTCCACTCTCCAAATAAACAATTCCACAGTGCGAAAGAAACCATACGAAACAAAAAGTGCCAACTATCCTTGTAACATCCTGATCAGTAACCCCACAATGGCTCAAATTGGTCCCTCTAACAATAAACAAACTATCATTGTTTACTCATTCAAGCTATTTCTTCCATAATCAATTTACCACATGGTAGCTATAAGTTCCCTGCGACAACCTGAAATATCAGACTAGACTGATGCTAACCACTAGATTAACAAATTCTATACAGACATGGTGATACAAGATACTGGGAAGCAGTCATCGCTTTGTGACTAGTGATTACACATGAAAAAATTATGAAGCAAACAAGTAATAAGGACAAACAGATTATGGTTTCGGCTCTCTTCACCCAATTTTTTATAGAACTCAGACGCTCAGGCCTCAGAGGCGTCGACTAAATTACTTAAGTAAACCATGTCTTACATCTAGCAGGAAACAAACATTTTTAAGGCAAGGCATGAACATTTGTTACTCATTGTCAAGCCACTTAACTGCAGAAGAACACAAACATAACAAGATCACAAGATAAAGAAACATAAAGATCTACTGATCCACACTTTCAAATCTATGTTGGATCTGTTTGCAACACAAGCCTATCAGGAAAAGAAACTAAATCTAAACCAGAGATTTATACGAAAACAATCATAAAAACATTTACTCGCATGCTGCTCACAGATCTAGATATGCAAGACCCTTCTTTTCTAATATGCAGATAAAAGAAAGATTTATTAAATCCCATTTTAGATCAAACCAAACTCTCCCAGGATCAAAGTTGCTTTCTTTTCCCCAAGAAACCAAGAATTTCAAGTAGAAAGGAACCCCAATTCCCTTATGCAAAATCAGAAGAGAACTAAAAATACCCAGATCAAAAACAGGAAAGGAAGACAAGGAAGTGGTGAAAAAACAAGACCTTTCTTGACCAGCAGTGTCCCAAATCTGAGCCTTGATGACCTTTCCATCAACATTCAAGCTACGAGTAGCGAACTCAACGCCGATAGTGGACTTGGACTCGAGGCTAAACTCGTTCCTAGTGAACCTAGAGAGCAGATTCGACTTTCCCACTCCTGAATCACCGATCAAAACCACCTTGAAAAGGTAGTCATAGTCATCCTCTGCTCTGTAACCAGCCATCTTTCACTCTTTCTCAGTTCTCACTACCACAGCTGTTACACTCCTTAAGTGCCTTACCCTCTTTCTTTGCGTCAAGTAATAAACGAGTGTGTGAAAGTTTTTTCTTTTAAAGCTCAAAAGGGAGAGAAAAAAAATCTAGCTTTTGTTTAATTTGGTGAGTTGGAAATGTGAAAGACTGATTGTGTGCTAGGTTGTACTCCAGAAAATGTGGGGAATTGTCCTTGAAAGTTGGGGTCTTTCTTGAAATGACTTGAATGCCTTCAAGATTTTCACCGTTATAGTGTCTTTTTGCTGTTGGAAAATGAGTGTTTGTGGGTCAATTTAGCCAGTCATACAGACATACAGTCTTTTGAAGTGAGATGTTGTAATTACAAGACACTGTTTGTTGTGTTTTTGGGTTCTTTCTCTTTGTTTTTGACAATTGCTGGTGTTAAGATCTTTGTTGTGTTTTGGTTTGAGATTTTAAATACGGTTGGTGATTGATTTATTGTTGAAAAAGAAGTGGTGGATTGTGTTCGTTGTGCTCTTTTATTTGGTTTTGTTATTAATATTTATATTTATTGTTTTGCAAGTTAGTAGGTTATAAAAGGTTGTTATATTTTTTAATAACGTCTAAAGTTTCGTATTGCATAGATTTATTATAGATTTATAGGAGACTATTTTATTTTAATTTGTTCTATTCACAATGAAAGAATTCGATCATCTAATATTGCTTAGGGCATTTAGTGTTCTATTCCACTAGACCAACTCATTGTTGGTACTTGATAATATGAGTTATATTTTGGGACGAGTGTACAACGAGCGACGCACACCGCTGAACACCAGATAAAAATTATCTGCCCCTTTTTCGGTGCCCATACTTATGCCCTAGAACTAAAAAACACTACAAAATTAAATTCCAAGCCCTAACTCTAAATTCTAAATCCTAAACCCTACACCCTATACCCTAAAAATACACCTTACCCTAAATTTTCTAAACTCTAACGCTAAACCTAATTTTGAGCATGTGGGCATAAGTAGGGGCACCGAAAAGGGGGATAGGTTTTCCAATTTTCCATCCCTGAACACCGCTATTTTTTAATGACTGTTAAATAATTATTAAAAATCTCAAAGGCTCAACA
Organism: Hibiscus tridactylites; assembly: GCA_958450335.1. Taxonomy (NCBI): domain Eukaryota; kingdom Viridiplantae; phylum Streptophyta; class Magnoliopsida; order Malvales; family Malvaceae; genus Hibiscus; species Hibiscus tridactylites. The sequence continues at coordinate 73,567,453 of OY288284.1, read as the reverse complement.
TGCAATTAATTATATTTCGAAACAAAATCAGAAGAAATTATACCATGAACCATTCTCACCACCTCATCCATGGTCTGCCCAATTAAATAAAATCACATCATCTTTATTTCTAGCATAATAATTTTCTTATAAATTAAAATTTACAAATCATTATCTCCTTTCTCATACATCATATATTTATTTTAATATATTAATGAATAAAATTATTAAAATAAAAAAAAAACGTCCTGACCGGCATTTAACTTGTATTTCTCAACACAGTCCTTTCAATCCTTAAACAAATTTTGTTCAAACCCTTTCAATATTAAATTATTTTGTTATTTTTCTTGGTTTAACTAATGGTTTTTGATTCACTAGCCTACTAATTTAGATTAGGTTTTACAGAGGGCCATTATGAGGTAACCCTCTCAACTTAATTTTTTCAATTCATAACGTTATGATTTGAACTTCTAACCCTACTTAAAGGATCTAGTGTCTTATCCTATTAGACCAATTGTTATTAAATGGAGGTTTAATATACAAATTGTCTTCTAGCATTTAAGTATTTTTCAATCCTGGCATTTGTTTATTTTTTCATCACTATTTATTTTTCTCTAAATCACTTTTTTTAATGTGCTGATGTGATTATAAGGTATTATCTGTTCAACTTTCTTAGCCTTTTAATAACGCACACACCGTGGTGAAATATATCTTTCTTTACCATTGGGACCACTCCAACATGTTCCATTTCCAAATCACTTAAAATCGTTAATTCTGTTAAACAAATATTTTTTTATAAATACATTAAACAAAATTTGTGAGCTAATAAAAACGTGACACATGATACTTTATCGAGCAACATAAGCCACTATAACACCAATGTCTCCTAACAACATTCACCACCACCCCCAAGCCATTATCTTCTTGTTCTCGCTTATGATTTTTATCAATGTCAAACTCTGAATCTGAAGTTTTTTCATCTCCATCTTCTGATTCGGTTAAGGTTCAAGTGGTTTCGAAATCCGTATCCGACCGCCTTCTCGACAAGTTCTTCGATGTGTCTGAATTCAACTTTGATTACTCCAAGAGTGGAATATGGTCTCCCCCGGTTCGAAGAAGTGCCTTTCTAAGCTCCCCTGGAAGGATATCAAACGAACAAGAGATGCTCGAAAGGCTCAAAGTTGTAATGGAAAGATGGTGTAGTAGTAGTAGTAGAAGATTCAATGTTTGTTGCAACGTATGATGACTGTTTCATTCGTTTTCAACAAGTGGAATTCGACTAAGCTCGAATTCGATTCGAGTGCTGTTAATGGATCTGTTGAACTTGTTCTTGTTGTTTTTTGCAGGCATTTTGCTGTTCTTGAACCAACTATTGGAACCTTTGATGGGTTACTCTGTAAGTTCATTTTAATTACAAAAGGCCAAAAAAACAGCATTAAAATCATAGAAAAATGTATTGTATTTATGATCTTTGGATAGTCAGTGGGGCCCTGATGATGTGGACCAATGAACATGTCCTTTCTGTTCTTGATTTTTTTTCTCCCTTTGATTTCCCATCTGTAATAAAATCATAGTTCAAGGATAAATTTTGCTTTAAAATAGCATTGTTGTTTGTATTTACAGAAGAAACTGCACTACACACCCTTGTAATAAGTTTTAGCAAAGAGCTTAGGTCTAAGCAGTGTTTTGAGGTAAGTAGACAACAATAAGATCTCCGATGAGACGAAACATCCGGCACCAAGCGACATTTTATAATAGACATCCATGATCCATCGCCATTCGTGTGTAATTGTTTAGAGGTCTTTCGAAAACGACATTCCCTGCAACATTACCATCGATATCAGACTGCAACGGCACTTTGTTCCAAACTTTCTTTGCCTGTGATGCCATCTTTCAATGTTTGGAAATAAATGTTGTAGCCCTTCTCTGGGGGTGGATTTTCAGGATCCACTGTGAATGGCTCACTGAATGGAACCACACTTTTAACCTGTAAAAAACCAAAGAGTATACATGAAAAAAAAATCAAAAAACAAAATGCCGGTCATCTTACATTCATACAGGCTCAGGACTAGGGACTCCTGATGAATTTTAACATTGGTTTTGTCGAAAAATGTATCATTAATTCGTATCAGCAGTCTCATAATATAACTCGGACTTTGAGATATGGATCAATATGATTCATCCCAATGTAAAGCTACAAACATCTGTAGAGAAAGGAAAAAAATATGATTTAGCATGATAAAAATAGACTAACCTCGAATGTCTTGTCACATGCATATGGACTTTCCAAGGCAGCGATGCATATGAGAGCAATTTCTTCTCTCGATATCTTTCCCTGTATCGTCAGTCAGATAATGTGAACAGTTTTAGCAAGAAAACAGAGTTTTCGCCTCGCTAAAATGTGGTTATTTGGGAAACAAGTAATGAGGTAGGATTGTGTCCACCTTATCGGTAACCAAATGTTCATATACTAGCAGAATCAGTTATGTAGTAGAATTATAAGAAAGAAAATCTGTTCTTGGATGTCTAACAAGAATAACCATGAGGTTAAGAATATTAGACAAGCCTAGTCACGACAAATCGGTCCGCTTCCATTCAAAGACATACCGTTATATTGTCTCCTTGATCAAAAACGAGATCGGCTCCAGCAGGCTCTTCAGTTAATGCACAAGGCCTTACAATTGCGTAAGGAATTCCACTCTCCCGTATCAAATCCTCCCCCTGCTCTAGGGAAAAACAACAGGTGGCTTCATATGAACTCTAAATCTATGCGACACTAGATGGAAAATGCATCATATATAGGAGAAAATGATACCTCAAATATCATATATTCAAGCATTTCTACAGTTTAATTGCGGAAACTTTCTAATTTTCAAATCAATACTATTTTCACATACTCAAAAAAAATTCCATAACAGTAAGCATTAAGTAGCTGATATTTTTGAGCTTTTCAACAAATAATTTCATACTTAAAGCATGATGCATAAATAGAATTACACGCGTAGAAAATAACCTTCAACTTGAATGTTAGGACAAAACCCAATTCCTTATTCAAGCGCACAGCAGGAGGTTGTTTGCTCAGGTCAATGCCAGGCCTGTCAGGTCTAGTAACTCCAGCAGAGCTTACATGTACAAACCTACGAGCGAAGCAACAGATAAATAATCGAATAAGTCTAGACTGGATAATGGAAAAAATCTGATGAAGTGAAGAGAAAAGAATATTAACCTGGGAGTTATAGGATCCTTCATGTAGGCTTTAATGCTTGAGAGTGGGAGCTCAAACGGTCCTTCTACAAAAGTGGGATTCAGTTTCCCATCATATTCAAACTTGCTGAACATGAGCTGGAATGATTTTGCATTCCTCGTAAACAGTTTGGTAAAACCACAAAATTTAGAAAGATCAGAAAACATAAACACAGTGGCAAACCTGAAATGATACAACATTGCTTGGATCAAAGGGTGGGGCATCAGATACAGTCCGTGCTCGAAATATAGGCCTCAGTGAAGAGAATGGCAAACGAATCTGTAAAGAAACAAAAAGTTACAAGCTGAATGGAGAAGATAATTTGTTTGATAATGCTGATGTTAGAATGGTCATGGTGCTACACACAGACTGCCATTGGCCTCCAACGGTGTCAAAGCTTGCTGTATAACCCACAGTATCCCAATCGGTGCTAGTGCGAACAATTAGTTTATACCGACGACCATCACCCTTTAAGCGCAACTCCAAACCATCATATGCTGAAAGATCCGCAGGGGGGGAGAAATTCTGAAAACAAAAACCAACAATTTTTTCGTACTTTTTGCATAAGAAAATGGAATCAACATGCATGGTGTAAGAACAGCAAAAGCTATTCAGGCTTATACCTTTGTTCTGGTACTGCTAAATCCACCATTGTTTGCCGTTGAAACGATGCCTGACAACGACAAAGAATCGGTTCTAATGCCAGCAGGATGCAGTATAGAGAAAGAGAGGATCTGATGTAAGGTTCTCAAAGAACAAACCTTTGAAAAGACCAGTTGGTTTGCCATTTTCACCACCGGTCCGATCAATCTGAAATGTACTCTCACTAACACCTCCCATCACAACATCATCTAAAGCACCCCAATCAAGTTCTTTTGAAATCTGATCTGCTTGTTGGAAACATGAAAAAAAAATGCCAATGACCTTCATTTGTACAAAACAAGAAATATAAGATTTCACATCTTTCCTAAACTATCAATTGTCTGGATAACCGGTGTTTTGCTTGCACCAATTTTATATGTTAACTACATAGAATGTTGTTCACATCCAAACATGGTTGGATTCTCAGAAATTGTAGCTAGTGGATCATATATTTTACACCAACATTATGTCACATGTTTAACAAATGTTACTCAAAGTTCAATGTTCTATATGGAAACCAAATTCAAGGTGGTTTGTCTCCTTTCTATCATATATAGGACTAAGTAAAGCACTTTGCACTAAATATCCCTTCCCTCTCTTCATAAATTATAATTATAACCAATTTAGCTGGTCTAAATGGAAAGAAAAATAATGTGCTCCAGCAGCTTTGCAACAGGAAGGGTGGTAAATTGCAGTTTTCCACAGGCAAGAAATTTCTAGACCATACCTTCAAATCCGAAAAGCAGTTTCCCTGTTCGAAGTCCAACATTCTCCCTCACAGCATTAATCAAGTTTTTCATTCCAATATACTCAACCATTTCAGGGGAATCACCTTTTATCTGTTTCGTCAAACGAAAAACACATCGTAGATACAGTGAAGACAGATCATAATTTTAACTCTACGGAAAAAGAAAAGAAAAACAAGCGAATTCTCAAGTATAAATCCCTTAGGAGAAACTGAAGTGATACAAGATTGCAATTAGTTTGCTACCTCTGGTTCAAAAAACTTGACTCCCTGAAAGAAATAACATTTGGATGTCAGGATCCTAAACCAGGAAAATTATCATCAAATATAAAACACTCAACATTCTAACAGAATAGCCATTGAATGCAGAAAGTACTAAAACATTTTTGAAACTTGGTCAACTGTTTTATAACCAATAAAATTCATCATTTGGAGAATGCTCGAAATCGCACTTGACTATATTTTGCTCGTTCGGGAGTGTCCCCTTCCTTTGGACCAATAATGACAGAAGCAGCATTTATGACTTTCCGTACTCCTTTGAAGTACTTGGCGGGCAGTGTACTCGCCTTCGTAATGTCTCCAACAACCTGCAATTTGAAGGGAAATGCAAATTAGGAAACATGCAATGGAAGGATTAAAAGATAAACTCTATCAACAATGAAGAAGAATATATAACATAAGTCTAAGTAGGATCCCATGGATCTACACCACAACCGAACTAAGAGATTGAGTACTAAATATGGGAAACTAGCTCACCAATTCAATATCGGGACCGAGCATCTTTCTCGCTTTCTCTTCATTCCTGACCTAAAAGTAGGAACAAATGAAAACAAATGTTAAAAGGCACACATTTAACAAGCACTTCAAAAGGCATCAATTCATAATTCAAGGAAATGCATGATAAACATGTGCAAAGTTTAAGACAAATACCAATGCTTTAACAGGCAACCCTTTCTTCCTTAAGTTTTCAACAACTCTTCTACCTACACCCCCAGTAGCTCCAACTACCAGAACGTAGCCAGTAGTTCCCATTTTCTTCTCCGATTCTTTGGGCGACGGACCGGATAATTTCTCGATTATGAATTTAACAATCTTCAAGAAACAGAAAATTGCATATTAGTGCATGCACACAAATTACATAATCAGGACACCATGATTCAAAAAGGGATAGAAATTTTGTGTTACCTTATCAGGAGAAGGTGGTCCATTGAAAAAATACAATGTTTTCAAAAACCTCCCTAAATCCCAACCCTGATTTGCAGCAGATATTATAGGCCCTTTGTACGTTCCAGCAGATAAGTAAACAGACCTTCGTTGGTTAAGAAGATACTTAGTTCTGCCATTAAGTTGAAGAAATGGTTTAGGAAGTTGACATCTACCAACATTTGATGAAGCACCCTGCAGATATTTCAGCTGATGGAATAACCCATGATTGTAACCAAAATGGAAAATACCAAATTTAGCAAAGGAGTGTATATAGTTCAAAGATACTGTATCAAAAATCTTCATAGACAAATATACATACACAGATACACTTCCAGAGTGATTAGTGCAGATAAAGTCAGAAACCCAGAAATATTTGTAAATGAAATGTATACAACATGTACAAACAACATAAACAAATGCATGCAATAATGATGGTTTACTTGCCTGAGTACTGAAAATGGAGAAGGTAGATGAGGATGATGATGATATGGCTGCAGATAAACAATTTTCCATTTTCTTAACAGTTGGTGATACAGTTAAAAAGAGAGGTTGAATTTACATGTAGTGACTGAAAAAAGAGAGGGTTTAAAGATCAAAAGGGTGGTGTTGTGCAATTGTTGATTGATTGTTTTGATATTTTAAAACAAGGCAGTTAATATAGACCACACACACCTCAACTCTTCAACAGTTGGTTGTCTTTAGAAAAATTTGGACCATCGAAGGTGAGAAGAAGGGGATGTATTGGGTTGAAAGTGGGCTTTGAAAGCCATTAGGCTGGACTTTGCATGATTTATATAAATAGAATATGAAACATTGAAACATTATAATCAAAATTATGACATTATTAATTATAAAAAAACTATGACAATATAAAATTAATTTTATATTTGATTATTTTTTGATAGACTGGTGGTGGAAAAAAAATCATAAGCTAGTTAATTTTGGAGTTTAAGGTTTAAAGTCTAGAGATTTAGGGCATGCCTGCTCAGCAACACTGATCGAACGCTCAATTCTATGGACGCTCGTTTGGGCAGCAGAAGCTGGAAAATGGTGCGGCGGGGAAACGAGCGTTTCAAGCGCAAAATCCCCAAAAATGGAGGCAATACAGCTCCTCCAAAGGTGTTCAGCAGGGCTTCAGCGTGTGGCGATGAAACGGGCGTTTCAAACGCCTAGCTGAATGGGTCTTTAGGTTTAAAAGTTTAGAATTTATGGTTCATGGTTAGAATCTAGGGCTTGTTGTTAGAATTTAAGATTAAATTATAAATTCTCTAATCTTGTTACGTTAAATTCTAATCCTAAACCCATAAACTTTTAACTAAAATCTTAAACCATAAAATCAGTCCATCGCCAACGTATCAAATAATTTTCTTTTTTATATTTATGAAAATGATCCCCTCCCAAGCTTTGTATTGTAACATCATATGATATAAAAAATGCAAATTATATGCTCATAATATTTATATTGGTGTAGTCAATATTGTATCAATATCAAGTAGTTTAGGTTTAGTTCCAATTAAAATTTTGATGTGTTTCAGTCTATTTTGTTCAAATATCAGTACATATCGACTAGTGTCGGCTGGTGAAATATTTAAATATTTTAATTTTTAAGCTATATTTTTCCCCATTTCTTTCATACGTTCAAAATTAAAATATAATCATTTATTTAAGCTATTGAACTTAATTAATAATTTATATTTCTATATGAATATTTTTTTGATAAATCTTAAATTTAATTTTAATTGTACTTAGAAAAAAAAAAGTAAACTTTAAAAAAAAGAAAAAAAATACTATTAGTGAATCTAAAACTTAAGACATGACTAATAAATATATATATATATATATATGCGCGCCGCCAAAACATGCTGATATCGATATGTATTTATACTAGAAAAAACGATAAGTCCACCAGTACAATATTAACTACTTCTATTTACCTAATATATATATATATATATATTCTCTTTGTCCCATTAAAACTGTCACATGTTGATAATTTTTGGGTCAAACTTTTTCAACTTTGACCTCTTATAATTTAAATTTATTATTGATAAAAATATTAAAAAATATATTTTAAAAACCTTGAATCAAATAGTTTTTTTAAATATATTTTTTATAAATTTTAATTAATTAAAATTTTTATATAAATTATAGTCAAAGTTGAAAAAAATTGACCAGAAAAAAGTCAACATTTGACAGTTTTAGTGGGACGGAGGTGTATATATATATATAGTATGATATTCATTAGTCATGTCTGATATAGTATAATATATTATTGTAGTACAGTTTAATTTAAAAAACTCTAAAATTATTTAGATCTTACCTAAATCAATTCGAATCTAAAATAATTAGAATTTAAAATTTTTAATTCGAAGACAACACAATCCAAGTCCGCTCCTAAATACGAAATAGTCGAAGCCTCGAAGGATAATCCAAGCCAAACTTCAAGAGAAAGTAAAAGTTCTAATTAAATTAACTTTAATTATAACAGTAGCCCCAACATGCATACAGGGGCTGCCTAACATCTACTATACTATTGCTTGATTTTATTTTCTTAGATCTAGTTTTAAACTAAAATATCTAAAAATTTATTAATTACATTATATCTTATTAATTAAAAGAATTACGTAGAATATATATTTTTATGTGAATGGTGGTTTTTTTATGTGATTTTATTTTTAAAAAATAAGAAAACTGAATTTTTAATAATAATAATAAGGTAAAAGGTCACAAATAGCCCCTTAACGTTTCACCTTTTGGTCATTTTAGTCCTATCATTTTTTGATGCAAACAATCACCTAACGTTTCATTTTTTGTTCAAATTTTACCATTGTTGGATAAAAATTATTAGTCAACTAACAGTCAACGTCTGAGGCTAACGTGGCATGTCTGCAGGGCATGGGAGATGACCTGACACTGCCACGTGGCACTTTGCTGATGTAGCGATTGGTTAAAAATATTTACTTTAAAAATAATTAATTAATTTTTAATTTTTTTAAAAATGTCACGTCAGCAAAAATGTCATGTAGCAGTGCCACGTCATCTCCCCATGCCCTGCAGACATGTTACGTCAGCCTCAAGCGTTGACCGTAAGTTGACTAACGGTTTTCATCCAACAAGGGTAAAATTTAAACGAAAAATGAAACGTTAGGTAATTGTTTGAAAAAAAAAGAGGCAAAAATGACCAAAATGTAAAACGTTGAGGGCTATTTTTGACATTTTGCATAATAATAATAAAATATTCGTGGGAGAATATTCAACCAAATATTAATTAATGGCTCCCTCCATTTTTAGGTTAGCTTAGCTTATTTAAGGAATAATAAAGAAATTTTATTGTGCTACATGCATTTACTACTAGCATGGGCTACGTTTTCCATTCCAAGACTTTAACTTTGCTTTGCCATTTTCTCAAAAATAAAAAACCAACAGAGATTTCAAAACCTGCAAAATTTTCTTCCAGGAAGAAAGAGTTCAGAATCAATGGAACAGTCTGCAAACAGTCCAGCAGCCATGAGCAGTGACCTCAAGCGTCGCCATAGATGCAGAAACATCTGTTTCGCAACGGTGGCCGTTTTACTATTCATTATAATCCTTATCGTAGTCTTAATTTTCACCGTTTTCAAGCCCAAAAACCCCGTTATAACAATCCACTCGGTCGCCTTAGCCCACCTGAAGTTTTCCCTGGATTTGACAAAGCTGCAGGTGTTGCTCAACGCTACTCTGGACGTGGATCTCTCGGTCAAGAACCCCAACAAAGTGGGGTTCAAGTACACTGACTCGGCCGCCGATTTGAATTACAGGGGCCAGAAAATAGGCGAAGCTCCGATTCCAGCCGGAAAGATTTCTGCAGATGGCACGGCTCCGATGAATCTGTCGGTGACGATCATGGCGGATCGATTCGTCTCGGATTCGAGATTTTTCGCTGATGTTTTGAGGGGTGAACTGCCTATGAACACTTTTGCTGAGGTTTCGGGCAAGGTTAATGTCTTGAATCTGTTTAAGATCCATGCTGTTTCTTCAGCTTCGTGCGATGTTATTGTCTTTTTATCTAATGCAACTGTTGGAGACCAAAACTGCAACTATAAGTATAAGTTGTAATATTTTCATTTTTTGGCCTATTGTTGGATTATTTGTACTGTTTTGCAGCAGTTCGCTTTGTACAAATATATTAGAGATTTGGTGGTATTATGTTATTTTCTTTGTTAGTGTATGTGGATCTGCATAAAATTTTCTTTTGTCTTAAGTATGTTATGATTCGAGATTTTCTTCTTGTCGCATAAATAAGGAAATGATTATAAATGTTAAGAAATGAAAAGTTAACGTTAGTTTGAGATTTAACCGCACAATGATCCAATTGTTATAATCAATTAATTGATTATTGAGTGATTCAAGATGACTTTGAAATACGATAACCTAATTATAAACTTACTATATTTCTTAAAAGGGAGAGGAAGAGATTTGTTTGTAGACAAGAAAACTATGACATTATTTGGTAATTAGCGGATAACTGATAGCTTATTGTATTAGCTGATTTGACTAGCGGATTGTATTAGCTGATTGTATAAGAGTGTTTGGTAAAATTAATTGATAGCTGATAGTTATTTGATTATTTAAACAAGTAGAATGACATATAAAAATTTGATTATATTCGATACTTGTTTAAATAGTTTGTTAGTTATCAATAGTTGTATCTATTGATATTAATTAGATTATGAAAAATATTTTTTTAATATAACATTGATAAACATATTTGAATGATCTTATAATTATTTTTAATACAATTTAACTAATTATTAATTTAAATACAAATACAAATGTGTGAGAAATAAAAGAAAAAAAATCTCCTATTAACAGATGTGTGAGAATTAAATACAAATATAAACGTGTGAGAATTAAAAATATTAGTTTACAAATATCACAATTTAAATATGTAAGGTGGAACTAAAATAGAAAATGTTAAGTTTAGGTTATTTAGAATCAGATGTTTCATTCAATCATTTATTCCAATCCGATATTTATCAAACATACAAATTAACTGATCAAACTCTAAATTTTGACTCAAACCATTATTTACTAAATATGGGCAATGCATATTATTCCAAGAGATAGAAAGAATTTTTCTTGTTTGGTAATGAAACAATCTTTGATGGTACAAAATCAATTTTTGTCCTTGAGTTTGTACCAATTAATTAATGTAATTTGATGAGTATTTATTTTGGTTGTATTTTTATCTTTATTTCTATTAAATATAAGTTTGAGGGATTTAACTAGACTGTTTTATGTTGTTTTCATGCAGGGGACGTGATGCTGGAAATAAGATGGAATGCTGCAGAAAATGTTGGAGTCATGGGCATGAATCAGGGCATGAATGCTGACTGGGCGTCACGTCAGCATCTTCTAGAAGCTAACATCAGCAGCAGTGATAGCTTATCAAGTCGCTTATCAGATAGCATATCATCCGAATTTTAAATTTTAAATTTCAAACTTGAGATAATTATCTTATGTAATTTAAATTATTTTTGAGATTTATCATTTTAATTTTTTAGGATTTTCAGATACTATAAATACCACACTTTGAGGGTGAATTAAACATTACTTGCTCATTGTTCTCTTCTATCTTTGAGTTTAATAAAGTTTTCTATTTTTCTTCATTTCCATTTTTTCCGTTTCTTTCACTATTTAATTAAGTATGGTTTCTTCACCAACCATGCTTAACTAATTCCTCTTTAGCCAAAAGCAATCGGCCTAATCTTTAGGAATCTCAATTGTTTCATTCCGAGAGAGAGCATTGGTTGAAATGGTTTAGATCCATCGTTGGTGACGAAGAAAAGCTTGTAGCCAATTCAACTCCCTAAGAACAAACTTAGTGGTGGTTCACTAAGGGGAATCAAAATCTGAAACAATTCTCATCGAGACGATTATTCGAGCACGGGCTTCTCTAGCATTAATTCAGACTTGAGTTTACCAACGAGAAGCAAGTTGCAAGGGTTGGGACTTGTAGACTGTAACCGGCAAGAAAGTTGAAAAAAATCCATTTCGGTGATCGAGGATGTCGTGGCAAAGCGTAGCTTGAGGCTAATTCATTCCACTTTTATTTTTACAGGTTTCTTGGTCTAAGTCAGAACGTGTTAGAACATCTATTCCCTGTGGATCGACCCTTACTCTCGCTATACTATTTTTAACCCTTACTCTCGCTATACTATTTTTATTCTTATTTATTTTTTACACTATACGACGTGTGTCAACCTCTTTAGGAAAAGTATACTCATTTTGATCTTGAACTCGTAAATTGCGTCAATTTAATTATTTGACTAACATTGACCGTTAGCAAAATTGGCATGACAGACCACCTATGAATGATGACGTGGTAGCGGGACAACATTTGATTATGTAATAATTTTTGTAGGAAGTTTGAAAGCAAAATCGAATCCTCATTTTAAATATTTAGACCAAACCCAAATTTCCTAACTAAAACCTTCTTTCTTCTTCCCTTCCCTAAAACTAAAGTCATTTTTGTCATTAAACCAAATTAAAAATGATTGAAAGCATGATTCTCAGCTAATTTAACTCGAGTTTTTATAGGTTTTCTGTTTTGTTTTTACTTAATTGTGTGGCAATTTCGGACCATATTTCCCCTCTTCTTTTTTACTTTTAAGTATTTGTTCAAGTCAATATTGTCGACCATTTGTTTCCATTCATCTTAAGGGGCTACACGTCCATGCCTTGTATGGTGAGGGAAATGGCTTACATTGCATGACATGAGTTTGTTTCTTTGATCTTTGTGTTGAAATTTGATGCAATTTTCTCTTCAAAAATTGTTGTCGTAATTGAGACTCAAAGCTTGAAGGGATACCGATGTTTGAAATATTTCAAAATCTTTTTATAATTAATGAAAGAGATTTGTTTTAGAAAAATCAAACAAAATGGTCTACAAACACAATGCAAAATGATGTTTTAAGGTGTGATTCAATGGAAGACAAAAGAGTAGATTTATTATCAACAGAATTAGTCCAAGTGATAAACATTTTGGTATCGCTTAAGTATGTCTTGAGTTCGAGTACTTGTGTATGTAGAAAATTTTCGCCGAGAAACTCACCCACCAAAATCAAGTGTGCGATGCGGGTCGGTTCGAACTAGTCAGGGCTAAGCCCTGAAAATAGAAAGGATAAAAAATGAGTAGACTCATTATGCATTCCGGCATTAAAAATGTAATCCAGTTCATACCTATTTGGATTATTATTCCGGCATTAAAGGGAATTGATGTCCTTGATCAACTAAGCGAAACTCGGGCCTTAATTCTGAGGAAATCAGTTTGTGCAACCAATTGAGGGTGGATTTGTGGGAACTTGATTCTGAGAAAGATTTTTCACACTTAAAATTTTATAAATTTATCTTCTAAAATTTTATAAATCTGTCACCTAACATATAATTTTACATCAGTCTCTAGTTATTGATGACTTTCTTCATATACAAAGCAAAATCATGTTTGAGAATAAAATATAATGAGACAATGATAGGATCTCCTAAAATTTTGAAAATTATATATGATTTAGAAAAATTTTAGAATTTTTCTATGTATTTTCTATTAAAAATTTATTTTCGCCCCTCCTAAACTTCTATAAGTTCGCCCCCTAAAAATTTATAGGTTCGCCCCCCTAACCTAAAGTCCTGGGTCCGTCCCTGGTTACCATACAAGTGCAGAATGCATAATGTACTAACAAATTACTAAGCAAAAATGTGGTCTCTAAACCATGCTTTGATATTTAAGTCGATACATATTTTACAAATTTAAAATATATTTTTAATATTTACATGTCGACAAATTCAAATTGAATACTGCAAAGATTCTTTATATAGATGATTATTTCGATGTAATTTATTTTATTTATGCTGTTATAATCCGGATCATTGATTTTACCATTTGTTATGAAATAAAATAATCGATGGAATAATTGGATGTAAAGAAAATTTTCTATAGAAGAAGTCAAATACCTCTCCTCTACGCATTAATCTCTCCATTTCTAAAAACATATGTGTTTCGGTTCATTAGAGGTCTGCATAATTAATCACATGGCATTTATATGGTAGTTTTTTTTATATGAAAGAGTTTTGGTTGTTTAAAAAGTGTTTTTTTTATAAAAAAAGTGTTTCTTTTGTATTAATCCATTAAAACAGTGTTTTAGTTTCTAAGGATTAGGAGGAGTTGTGGTATAAATCGGTTGTTATAGAAAAGTCAAGTCTTTTTTATTCTCTAGGGAGTAATTAATTAATTAATGCTAATATAAATTACCAATAACATTGCAACCAAATTAAAATAATTGGAAGAGCTTCACACTCGGCTATTTCTCTATAAATTATTAAAACCATATATATGTTAAACGATCAACAGTTTATAACCATTTTAATTTTACGTCGGAATGATTTAATTTCTAAAAACAAAAGAAATTATTAACTTTGTCATATCATTTATCACCATATTAATTTTACGTTGAATCAATTTAACTCATATTACCTAACTTTTAACTCGTAGGAAAGTGCACGAATAAGTAACAACGGACTTTTAGCTTCCTTTATATTAAAAAAAAAACAATCAACATCTTTCTCCATGGCGTGGAATGCAAGTAATTTCATTTCGTTGGGCTACTCCACCATGCTCAAAAAGTGTTTCTTTGGTCAAAATTAAAGAATTGATCCATTAATTAAGGTTAAATCATATCTTAATTCTTGTGCTAATTGCAGTCAGAACCTCACTAACTTGAGAAAACCCTAAAATGATTTGGTTTTTTTTTTTTTTGGGGGGGGGGGGGTATTTTTGAACTGCAAAACTAGGCATAAAAATGCATTTTAGGAGAGTATATATCATGCATGGCTATTGCCATTTTGACTCTAAATTATAAATATCAACAGGGTTGTAAACGAATTTACTGTTTCTATGAATTGTTTGTATATTATTTGTTTTTAAATTAAATAAACGAGTATGAATAAAAAATTATATACATTTATAAACAATTAAATTTAAAAAAGTGTGCTTGATTCGTTTATGTTCACGGACAAACTCATTCATTAGTTCATTTATTTAAAACTTTATATTTAATTATTTTACATCTAAAAAAAGAAATATGTCTACTGGTTGTTTGTTTATCATGAATATATTTTTAATCATTTGCGAACATGTTCAACTATATATTCATGAACATGTTTGTTTAATATTCACAAACACGTTCATTTAATGTCCGCAAGCATTAAACAAATGAACACAAACACACATAAACGAAAACGAACAAAAATTTAAAAATTCTTAACGAACATGAACCAACACGAACAAACTTGAAAATGAACAAACTAACATAAGGGATGGTATTATGAAGAGACCGGTGGTCGGTGGAGACATGTCCGTCTTCCCAGAAAAATTCTATCATAAATAAAGATTTATCCGTTCAAACTCGATTCACTTGCATTGACTAGCTTAGTAAAAGTCACATAACCATGAAATTGCAACACAAATAATTGTTCATATGAATCTCTAATCCTGGTAATGGAACAAACAACAGGCCCCAACCGCAGCTTGTTGTGGATTACGTGCGAAACAACCAACCATGTTAGAGGAGAATTCCAAGAGCTTTAAAACCCTCATTATTGTTCTTTAGTCTTGTCTGTTTTGGCTCTTGCCTTTGCGTCTGCATAGAAAACATTACCATTTTTAGATGCTGCTCAAAACTTGTAGCATTTCTATTACAAGGGTTGCTTGCTTACCTTAATCCTTGCCCAAGAAATCAGTTCCCCAGTAACAAGGGATTATGATGCAGGGCGTGAAGAGACCATTAGATTTAGAAGAAGAAGAAAAAAGACCAACTTACCACGTTGTTTTAAGGATTTTTTTACATTATCTTAAACAACCAACAGGTGTTTGTCTTGTCAGGTAGTGAAAGATGTGAGATTTTTCTTCGTTTTTTTTGGACATTGCGTGTAGTCATAGATCTTAATCTTATTCTTTTCCTTCACGGTTTTGACTCTTGAGAGTTTGGTCTGCCAATCACCAGCTTCAAATTCTAATCGGGTTTGCAACTCCGCTGAACCCATAGAAACCAGCTTCCATTTGGCGGTGGGCCGGTGACTGTCATATGTTAGATAACAGTCAGTCTCACAAATGCAATTTTATTTTTAGTTTAACCATTTGTATCCAATTTATTGACCGATAAATCAGTATCAAGTTTTACCGAGGTTCAATATGAGGGCGACCATGTTAATAAACAAAATTCATATATCCCTTTTCTATGTCTCTTTATATGCTCTACCAATGATTTTATGTCACATGTATTATCAAATAAGCTGATGTGATTACAAGGTAGTATATGTTCAATTTTCTTAGCCCTTTAAAGGCACACATATAGTGCTCGATCCTGAGTCACCTGAATGAAATACATCATCCTTTGTCACTAAAATCACTCCACGGGTTTAAAATCAAAATAAATTTTAAAATAATGGTTCTAGATTATTATTTTTCAAAATCATTTTCGATGATAATAACAAATTAAGTGAGGAATTTCAAAGATTGAAGATTCATGTGATGAGGTGTCAAAATCAAACACTTTAGTGCAGCACTAGTTTGATAGAGGTGCTTCCACGAAACGCGAAGCCAAAGCAAGTCAAAATAAAATCAGATTTGTGTGACGAGTGTATAACTGTTTGGACCAAAATTTAAGGGTTGGCGACTTGGCGGTGGTGCATGAAATTGCCCCAAAAATATTGGCCGGCGGCTACTCTAACTCCCATATGCCTAATTCTACAGTGTTTGATGAGCATCGACGAGTACCATTATTGACGAGCATCGATGAGTACTGATAAACTAATTTATGAAATTTTTAAATTTAAAGTATTTAATGCGTAATTATATTTTTTTAAGTTAAAAGTGTAATTTAATTAAAATACATTTTCTTAATTTTAATTTTGTTTTAAACATTATTAATCAAAATAATTTATCCCAAATCAAAGAATCCTAGGTATTTTAATTAAATTGCATTTTTAATTTTTTTAAAAAATATATAATTACGCATTAAGTACTTTAAATTTAAAAATTTTATAAATTAATTTATCGGTGCTCGTCAATAGTGGTGCTCGTCAAAACTCGTCGAACATAGAAGAACTACCTTTTTCTTTTCCACTCTTAATTACAAGTTTCATTCAGGTATTCATTATAAACACTAATTGAACTCGAATAGAAAAATCAGTATATGTTAAGGTGATTCATTTAAATAAATTTAAATCAAGTTCACGTGCGATAATTTTGAATATAAAACTTCAATTACTTATAATGAGAATGTCAGAAAATTAAATTTAAATTTTCATTTCTTTCTAGATTTTAAGCTTAATGTTTATTCTGGTTCTTATAATATTGTGAAAATTTCACTCGGGCTCTTTTCCTATTTGATTGTTACATTTTTACTTCATCAACCACTTCAGCTTCTTACGATAATCATTTAAAAAATGATGTTGAATAAAATGTTGCCATGTGTCAAAATATTGATAATTTCATAAAATAACAAAAAATCATAAAATTACCAAAAAAAAATATTCTAAAACTTCTAAAAGTATCACAAAATTCTTTATAAAAATATTGATAATTGTATAACATCTTTAGCTCGGGCTCAAACACCTTAAATTAATTATATTAAACACCTTAATATAATATAAGATAATATTTTAAAAATGTAATTAATTATATTATAATAGATTTTATTGAAAAATAAAATATTCATTAATAATAAAAATATTGCTAGTTTTTATTCACATCTCTCGGGCTGCACATAGCAAAATCTATAAAAATATAAGAGTTAAATTAATTAAATAAACAAATAAAAATTTCACTAGGGGTGTTCTAATCGGGTGCCTGGGTATTCAGGTACCCGAAATAGTGGGTAGTTAAAATATCGGCCCGTATTTCGGCTCGGGTATGCGGGTACCCGGAAAAGCGTGTACTTAGATACCCAAATATAAAAAATATGTATTTTTTTAATATAAATTTTTTTATTAGTGTAATATAAAAAATAAAAAATGTATTTATTGTTTAATATAAAAATATATATTTACTAAATATAAAAATATAAAAAATTAAGAGTTGTATTAGTTTAATATATATATATATATATTGAATATAAAAATAATTAATTTCAAATATATCCGAATACCCGAAAAAACCGGGTACCCGAAAATTCTATATTTTACGATTCAGGCTCAACCCGAAAAATAGTGGGCCGAGTACTCGACCCGTGTAAAAAAAATTGAATAAATACCCAGCTATTTATATTTGGTTATTCGAGTGGTCGGATAATTTTAAACACCTCTAAATTTCACTACAATACACCACCAAAATTGGTATTAAATCTAGATATTAATGTTTGACTTAGGCACCTTCCTCTGCTCCCGGCTTTCCAGCCGTCACGCCTTAGATCTTCTCTATATATTTGTACGCCAAACCCTTTTCCAAGGCACTTTTCTCTGAGTTTTTTTCTTTTCTTTTCTTTTCAACTTCACCATCAAAACCCAGATTCCAATTGTTTTTAGTTTTAACACAAACCCATGGCTCGTTTAACTTCTCTGGTTCCTACTTTATTGTTGATATTTGCTTCTTCGTTTTTGCCACAAATGGAAAGTAGGAAGCTGCTGATAAACACAGGAGAAAGCAATCAAAGTGTTCTTCCATTGTTGGCAAGCTTGGTTCTCAATGCCCTTCCCAAGGGTACGGTGCCGGCGGCATCGGCTCACTCGACAACTCTCGATAAGGAGAAGCTTTTCGCTCGTCACCTTGCCGGCATTGATCGGATTCTTCAGTCTGTTCCAAGCCCTGGCGGTGGCCATTAGTTTCTCCCTAGTTTTCCTAGTATCGTCATACGTAGGTTTATTTTTTTCTTCTTTTATCTTAAAAGAATTCTTTAAGGTTGTTATTTCTAGATGTGACGAGTTTGAGAACCAGCAGCTGTAGCATGATAATTGAGCATGCATTTTTAAATGATTGAGAATATATTCAGAACAGATAATACTTGTAAAAACTTAAAAATTAGACTCCCGATTTCTTACCATCTACGTGATTGTCAATTTATGAGAATAGTTCTTTTAAAATTATTTTTGGACTTCTTAATTATGGGAAATGTTCTATTTAGTCACTAAATTATAATATTGGTCCTATTTTGATCATTAAATAAAAAATTGACAATTAAATTACTAAAATTTTCAATATTGATCGATCAAGCCACTAACCCTTAATTGGTAAAAGAATTGTTGATGTGACAGTTTTGAAATTTACATAATAGCACATATTGTCTTTATTACGTACGGATTTTATTAATTTGGTTATAATTGTAATGGTATAATGCTTCTCCAATACCCGTTGAAACGCCAAATGGAAAAACACTGTCGAATAAGTTGCTTAATGGAATTTACCCACATTTCCCCACCAAATTTGCACCTAAACAGGCGTTTTCCCACAATTAAATTTTTTAGCTTCTCTGGGATTTTGGGTTGGGCAATAAAGATGAGATTTATGATGGTTGAATGCATGTGGGACAATGGTGGTGTTTGAGGTTGGTGGAGGATGTGTTAGAGTGATTCACTAAGGTATTGATCAGGGACGGAGCTAGAATTTGAAGTTGGGGGGGCAAAACATAAATTTTAAAAGGTGGGGGGAGGGGGGGCAAATTCACAATTATCCCAATTTTTTTCCAGAAAAATATAAGAAATCAAAAGGTAAAAAAAAAATTCCCCCTACGGGGGGCCACAGCCCCTCCCATGGGAGCTGTGGCTCCGTCACTGGTATTGATGATAATGGTATTTATGGGTTGACGCGGGACGCACACAAAATTTTATATTTTTATACTTTACAAAATTATATAAGAAATTAAAAATTGCAAAGGTGCGAAATTATATTATTAGTATAAAATATAATTTTTAAAATATATATGAGAATTTAAAATTTTCAGAGACTCTGATTGTTCTCTTAACATTCCCAACTCCATCCAAGAATTGAGATAATGGTTGGGGTTTGGAAGCCAAGACAACAGTGGTAGTGGGATATAGACCGTGGCGAGAGGCTTTGGTACTGGGAGGTTTAGATACTTGACGGTATAAAATGTTACATGACACAACTATATTTTTAGTAATGTATAATTGTTATACCGTTAATTTTTATATTAGCAATTTATTAAATAAGTGGAATAATTTAATTTAATATTTATAAAACAAAGAGGTGGGATTAATGATTAAACTTTTTTCTTTAATTCAAATTTTCTTTTTTTTTCTTTTCTGCATGAATGCTAAATCAAACTCATCATGGTAGTGGAGATTTGGATCCATAAATTCTAAGATGAAAGCTGCTTATTACTTTGTAAAGTAGACACATTTTTTACTTGTGTTCATCCTCAACTTAGGTATAACTGTTTTTTCAATTAGTCGGAGCAAGCCAAAAGTCCTAAGTGTTCGGGTGGGACAGCATGCATGTGAATGATAGAAACCTCCGATGAGGCTAACAGAAAAGATAGGGCGGCGGTAGAGAAAGCCTAAACCCTAGGTTTCTGAAGAAGAAAAGAACGAAAGAGAAAAGAAAAACAATAAAGGAACAAAATATAATAACCGGATATTTTTATTAGAATTCAACTTAACCAAAATACAAAATGGGTCTGGCCTTTTATAGAGGCCCAGACTAAAGATCCAACTGCCTAACAACCTAGAGTGGCCCACCACAAAACAAACCCAACTCTAGAACAATCTAATAACAGCCCAACTCTAGAATATTCCTGATAACAGCCCAACTCTGGAATATTCTAATTACATCAAGTATACTCTATCATTCTTCCCGTTTTCTCATTCTCTGAAACTTCTTGTTTCGACAACACTCCCAACCGATATCGCATAAAATTGAAGGACGATGGTGGTATGGCTTTAGTTAGGACATCAGCAATCTGCTCAGATGAGGGCAAATGATTTACAGTAAGACAGCCAGCTAGAACCTTCTCGCGAACAAAATGCAAGTCGATCTCTACATGCTTTATTCGAGCATGATGAGTCGGGTTGGCAGACATAGAAACTGTAGATGAGTTGTCACACCAGACCACTGGTTTGTGGGTACATGTCACTCCAATTTCCTTTAACAGCTGCTCCACCCATAACAATTCAGAAACAGTATTGGCAACACTGCGATACTCAGCTTCAGAAGAAGAGCGGGAGACCACAGCTTGCTTCTTGGAGCACAAAGCAACAAGATTTGGGCCAAGAAAGATGCAGTATCCAGTAGTGGACCGTCTATCATCAACAGAAGACGCCCAATCAGCATCAGCATAGCAAATAAGTTGGAGTGCCTGAGCAGGTTGAAAGTACAAACCATGATCAATTGTACCACTGAGATAGCGGAGAATACACTTAACTGCTTTCCAATGATGTTGGAGGGGATGATTCATATGCTAACTGACCCTGTTGACAGCAAATGCAATTCAGGCCTGGTTAAACAGACATACTGAAGACCACCAATTATGCTGCGATAGAAATGTAGGTCTGAGAACTCAAGCTCAGCATCATCAGAAGGAAAAACAGAAGTTACAGTCATGGGAGTGGGAGTAGATCTAGAGGCAAGCATATCAGCTCTAGTGAGCAAGTCAGTGACATACTTCTTCTGAGAAAGAATCATGCCACGATCAGTTTGAACAATTTCCATGCCAAGAAAACAACTTGGCTCACCCATATCCTTAAGAGAAAACTCATGATGGATTTGAGAAACAACAACATCAACTTCAGACAAGCAACTACCCGTGAGGATGATATCATCCACATAGACCATTAGCAACAAAGAGGACTTGTCAGAATTCCGAACATACAAGGAAGAATCAGCCTTAGAGGAGACAAAACCCAGAGTACTAGTAAGAAAGAGCTTTAGAGTATCAAACCAGGCACGAGGGGCCTGTTTGAGTCCATAAAGAGCCTTTCGAAGCCGACACACCAGTTTCTCACCATTAGGACCAGTTTGAACAAACCCAGGTGGTTGTGCCATATAGATTTCTTCAGTTAGAGTACCATTAAGAAAGGCATTATTTATGTCTATCTGACGAACAGGCCAGTGTTTAACAACAGCAGTGGCAAGGATAATGCGAATTGTAGAAGCTTTTACGACTGGACTATAAGTTTCCTTAAAATCACAGCCCACTTTCTGAGAAAAACTCTTAGCAACCAATCTGGCCTTAAGCCTATCAACAGATCCATCAGGCTTACGTTTGACTTTAAAAAGCCACTTACATCCGACTGCCTTTCTATCTGATGGTAAGGGCTGCAAATCCCACGTACCATTTTTTAGAAGAGCATCATACTCAGCATGTACAGCCAGACGCCAGTCAGGATGAGCCAAAGCCATGAAAACATCATCAGGTTCACTGTTTTCAACAAGTGTATGAAACACCTTCGGCTTGAAAATACCAGATTTGCTTCTGGTAACCATGGAATGAGAATTAGAAGGAACAGCACCAGAACGTACAGTGGATGGTGGAATGGAGGTAATAGAAGTGGAAGTAGGTGGAATGGAATGAATAGCAGTGGAAGGAGGTGGAATGGAAGTAGTAGAAATGGAAGTAGGTGGAATGGAAGTAGTAGAGGGAGATGAAGAGTGAGCAGAAGTAGGTGAATAGAGATTTGAAGGAGAAGAAGCAGATGATGGAATAGAAGAAAAATGAAATAAAGAAGTAGTTGTAGGAGAAGATAAACGAGAGGAAGAATGAATAGCAGCAGAAGGAGGGGAAAAGGAGAAGATGGAAAAGGAAATGAAGAAGTATTTGTAGGAGAAGAACTGTTGTTGACAACACTGGGAAACAAAGGAGCAAATTCTGTACTTACAGTAGAACTAGGGATGTCAGGTCTTACAGTATGATTAGCAGGAAAAGGGTTGGAAACAGAAGCAGGAGGAGTTTGAGATGTATTGTCAACAACAGGGAAATTAGTAAGAGATTCAGTATTATCAGGAGGAATATTATGATAAGTATCATTATTAGTAGGAGTATGAAAAGTAGGTATATTATGAGAAAGATTAGTATTAGTAGTATTAGTAGTATTAGTATTAGGATTATTAGTATTAGTAGTATTATTAGTATTATCAGTATTAGAATTATTAGTATTAGTAGTATTATTAGTATCATTATTAGTATTATGAGTATCATTATTAGTAGTAGTATTATTAGTGGTAGTAGGATTAGTGGTATTAGTAGAAATGGAAGAAGTATGATGATGAAAAGAACTAGGACCAACAGTAGTATGAGGAAGACCAGAGAAACCAGAGGAAGAATGAGAAAAAGGAAAAGAGATATGCTTATGAGATCTAGGGGGAACAACAGAAGGACTAGACTCAGGGAAGGAACAAGACTGCAAATGAGAAGAAAAATTATGAAGATCAACAGAGGAAGAAGAAAGAGAACGAGAAGACTCAGAACGAAAAGGAAAACAAAGTTCATCAAATTTAACATGACGAGAAATATAAATCCTACCAGATTTGTCTAAACACTTATACCCTTTATGAGATGGGGAATAGCCTAGAAAGGTACAAGGAGTAGAACGAAACTGAAACTTGTGTTTATTAAAAGAGCGAAGACAGGGGTAACACAAACAGCCAAAGACACGCAAGAACTCATAATCAGGAAGTTTATTAAACAATTTAAAGTAGGGAGACACACCAGACAAAACAGCAGTAGGTAAACGATTAATAAGAAAAATTGCAGTAGAGAAAGCATCAGACCAAAAAGTTAAAGGTAAGGAAGCCTGAGCAAGGAGAGAAAGGCCTACCTCAACAATATGCCTATGCTTCCTCTCTACGCGACCATTCTGCTCAGATGTGTATGGGCAAGTGAGCCGATGGACAATACCATGCTGCAAAAGATAGGGGAGAAGAGCAGTGAACTCGCCACCCCCATCAGTCTGTAAGAACTTAAGCTTGGTACCAAGAATTCTCTCAGCCTGCACATGAAATTGAAGAAAAGCAGTTTTGACATCAGACTTAGACTTCAAAAAATAAAGCCATGTAAACCGAGTAAAAGCATCCGTAAAAGCAACATAGTAACGATAAGAATTAGAAGCAACAGGGGCAGGCCCCCAAACATCAGCAAAAACCAGATCTAAAGGATGAGAATAAACAGTGGTGGAATCAGGAAAAGGTAACTTGTGAAATTTACCAAGTTGACAAGCATGACATAGGGAACAAACATCAGATTTATTGACAGAAGAAGGTGAAACATTACAAATTCTCAAGACAGAAGATAAAACATCCTTATTTGGATGACCAAGTCTACAATGCCAAATATCAGCAGAAACATTTTTAGTAACAGAATGAATACAAACAGAATTATTAGTATGCTGAGACTGAACAGAAGATAAAGATGAGGTAGAATTCTGAAATTGGTATAAACCATCCTTTTCAACTCCCTTATGTAACACAGCACCAGAAGCCAGATCCTTGATATGACAGTAAGAAGGAAAGAACTCCACAGAAACATTGTTATCCTGTGTAAGCTTAGAAACAGACAAAAGATTCTTAGTGATATTAGGCACATAAAGCACATTCTTAAGTTGAAAATTATGGGAATGACAAAGTAAGCTAGACTGTCCAGGATATCTAATAGCTAAAGATTTACCATCACCAACTTGCACACTACCTGTAGTAGGAGACACGGATCCCTGATGAAGAGCATGGACATCATTGGTGATGTGATGAGAAGCACCAGAGTCAGGGAACCAAGCATTGTCCTCAAGCACAGCTGGTGTAGCTATGTGAGCCTGAGCAGAAACAACAGGATAAGAAGCAGAAGGCATGGACATGTGCGGAACAGATTGAAGCCCAGGAGAAATAGTGCTAGGAACAGAAGACATAGGGGTACCAACAGGAGAGAACACAGGACCACCAGTAGGACGAGAAGAAACAAGAGCATACGGTAAAGCAGGAGAAAACATACCACCAGGATGAGAAAAAGCAGTGGGATAGTAAACAGAAGGATAAGAAGGAACTGAAGAAACAGAATGAGCTTGAGGAGCCGGAGAAGAAACAACAGAATGATCACCAAAACTAGAGGGTCGTCGAGAAGCTTCATTTTTGAAGTGCATATCATATCGAAAGTAACATCTCTCCACAAGATGACCAAAACGACCACACATCTGACATTGTGGACGACTATTGTTGTTAAAACGACCCCTGCCTCTACCTCTGTTATCAAAATTATATCTTGCCCCATGAAGAGACTCATGATCAAATTGAGAGGAATTAGACTGATTGGAAGACACAGCAGTATAAGCAACAGAGGGAGGATCATAAGAATGTGATGAGTCAACAGAAGAGGGAGGCGGAGAAATAGGGGTGTGCACAACAGGATGAACAGAAGAAGGAGCACTAACAGGCTGAGTAACAGCAGAAGAAGAAGAAGAAACAGAAGGAGCAGAAGAAGAGGTAGCCAAGGTAAGATTCACACAGCCAGAAACAGAAGAAGACATATTACCCTGTCTAGCATCAGCATCTAAAAGTAAGGTGCTAGCAGCATCAACAGAGGCAGAAGTAGAACCAGCAGTGAGAACAGTTATCACAGACTCAAACTCAGGAGGAAGACCATTCAAGATGGCTGTGACATGCTCCTGTTCAGATATCACCTCTCCACAATTAGCTAAATTATCCCTAATGGATTTGACTTTCAACAGATAGTCTCTCATACTCAAATCACCCTTCTTCTGAGTATGAAGAAGCCTCCTAAAGTACATTAACTTGGAAGTAGTTTTTCCACTATAGGCCCTATGTAAAGTATTCCAAATTGAAGAGGCAGTGTTCATTCTTATCAACTGAGGCAAAACTCTTTCACTAACCGTAGACAACAACCAAGTAGCTAAAGCACCATCTTGCTCCTCATAAGCTTCAAAACCAGGATTAATCATAACCACATTGTTCTTAGTTATATACTCAGGAGGGGGTTTGACATTACAATCAACATATCTAAGCAGTCTGTGTGTCTTAATAGTCAAGTAAACCTGCTGATGCCACAGGAGGTAGTTATTATCATCAAGAACCACGTTTATTTTCTTAGTAGAAAACAGAGGTCTAGAAGACTCATGCGAACTAGTAGGAGGAATATCAGTGTGAATATCATCACCAGTATGACCAGAATCTAAATGAGCAGACGAAGAAACAACCTCAGGCATTGATACACAAGGAAACAGAGAACAAAAAAAATGAACCACAAGAACACACCAAAACCAGATCGTCAAGAACAGACCCGATCCACAACCAAACAGAAAACCAAACAGATCTCAGATCTCAGCAACAAATAATAGATGCAGACTACAAGCAGAAAACCAAACGGATCTCAGAACTGAGCAACGAACAATAGAGGCAGGAAATAAGAACAAGCCAAACAGATCTCAGAATGTACAAGGATTGCAGATAACAACAGTAGATCAACCGAAAGACATATCTCAGCATCCAGCAAGTATGAAGCATAACAAAGTAGATCTGACGAAAGACGAAGAATATGAAACGATCTCACCAGATTAGCACAACAGCAGATCTGGATGAACATCAACATCAGGAGACCACCAAGAGCATGCAGCAAGAGCGTCTAAGCACCGAACAAATGACAGCAACCAGCAACAAAAGGAGACGAACCACAGCAGCACCGCCGGCGAGCAATCAGAGATCATCAAGACAAACACGAACCGTCTCAGCAACCAGCAACACCACCAGAATCAAAGAGCACTATCACCGGCATGGAATGACGCCAGAAAATAGCTCTGATACCATGATAGAAACCTCCGATGAGGCTAACAGAAAAGATAGGGCGGCGGTAGAGAAAGCCTAAACCCTAGGTTTCTGAAGAAGAAAAGAACGAAAGAGAAAAGAAAAACAATAAAGGAACAAAATATAATAACCGGATATTTTTATTAGAATTCAACTTAACCAAAATACAAAATGGGTCTGGCCTTTTATAGAGGCCCAGACTAAAGATCCAACTGCCTAACAACCTAGAGTGGCCCACCACAAAACAAATCCAACTCTAGAACAATCTAATAACAGCCCAACTCTAGAATATTCCTGATAACAGCCCAACTCTGGAATATTCTAATTACATCAAGTATACTCTATCAGTGAACAACCTACCAAACAAATACAACGGTTTGACTGACAGTCGTTGATCACGTTGTCTGTTGATTTAATAATGAAAATGTATACCTCATCAATCTTCTGTTGATTTAATAAGACGAGACATTACGTTTTTAAACAAAAATTAAATGTTTAAATCATAGTATTGTAAATAAAATAAATTGAATTTGAAGACCCATTATATCATTAGGTCTAAATTAATCGACCAATATATTAGATACTCATAATTATACAAAAAATTATACCTCATATGAATGATAAACTTCAATTGAAGATGATAAATTGCCTTTTTAAGCTAAATCAAATAAAGCATTAAAAATGCTTTCGGGGCTAATTATGGAAATGGTTCTATCCTAATTTTTTGAAAGTTCTTTGCATCAAAAAATTTTCAAGTATTTCGTGTATGTGTTATTATTTCAAGCAAGTTAAAAAAAATACTCTGCAAATATGTTTAATTTCATTCTCAAATTAAATTTAAATCTTCAACTCTAAAATTTAAATCTTATATTCTATACATCTAACACCTAACTCTAAACTAAAACTTTAAAACCCTAACCCACTTGGAAAAAAATTAGAACCATTAATTTGGAGAAGAAAATGTTTTCCTCCAAAAGAAAATGCTATATTTATATCTTGAGCTGTCCTTTTCAGAAATAAAGGGTAGAATGACTTTTTGGGCCTGAAAAGGATTGGATTAAAGAAAACGAAACTAAGCCCAATAGAGAAAGACAAACTAATAAAATGCTGGCCCCAAATTGCAAAGCTCTATCTTAACCGGCTCGGCTGTTTTAACTTCACAAGAGCCGAGCCGAGCTCATAAGCCTCAACGTTTTTAAATTTTTATTATATATATATATATATATATATATATATATTTCCATTAAGGATTTAAAGCCACCACCTTTATTAGTTTCCCTCTCTTTATTTCTTCACCGAAGCTACTCGAAGGTAACACAAAGCTCAAGTTTCTCCTAGGGTTTCTGCAATTCTTTTTATTTTCCGTCTCTTTCTCTTGTTTTCTCGCCGGTAATTCCTTTTGCATTTTCCCTTTTTGTGTATTAGGGTTTTTGTTTAATTCTCGGTTTTAACTTTGATTAAGCTCATTAGCTAATGTTTAACTTTATCATGATTGTGATTGTAGTTATGGCGTGTTTCACTCTTGTTGTATACTAATTTTAGTTTAAGAATTAGGGTTTCGTTCAGTTCTCTCTGTTTAACTTTGATTAAACTTATTGTTTTGTACCTAATTACATTATGGTTATGATTCTTGTTATTGTGTTTGTTTTAGTTTACTCTTGTTTTATGACTAATATTTAGTTACTGTTAAACTATAGAAATCAACTAGTGAGGGAACAAAAATGGTTCTGTCAGATGATGAAATCAAGAGGCTGTTTCGAATCCGAAGGACTGTAATGCAGATGTTGAAAGACAGAGGCTATTTCGTCGGGGATTTCGAGATTAACATGTCCAGAGAAGAATTTATTTCTAAATTCGGTACAAACATGAACAGGGAGGATCTTATTATCAATAAAACTAAGCGAAATGATAACTCTGATCAGGTATCCCCGAATATTTCTCAGCATTTGACTTAGTTTTAACTATTGGTTTCAAGTCATTTAGCCTTTGCTTTTAGAATTTACAGTAACATGGCACAATAAGTGTTTGAATTTGTCAATTGTTCTTGTTTATGAAGTTTTCCCTATATTTGTCTTTATATGTGACTTTATCAGTTGTAACTTGTAAGGGTTTTAATTTTTGTGTACTAGATCTATGTTTTCTTTCCTGAAGAACCCAAGGTTGGTGTGAAGACAATGAAGACGTATACCAACCGGATGAAATCAGAGAATGTATTCAGGGCCATACTTGTTGTGCAACAGAATTTGACTCCCTTTGCTCGAACTTGTATCAATGAAATTTCTTCCAAGTTTCACTTAGAGGTTTTCCAGGTCAGTTTATTGCTTTTATGATATTTGGGTACACTTATGTTATCATTATGCTTAGTTCTCTCTCAATGGGATTCTTGGTTTGTAGTCTTCTCTGATGGAATGGAAAGCTTTGAGGTCAACGATTCATCTAATTAAGTTTACTTTCTCGAGCTTGTCAATAGGATTGCCAAACATTTATTGTATGTTGGTCTAAAGGATAGTGTGAATTGCTAGATTCTTACCGTTTTAGAAAATTTATGCCAACATCGGTGTATAAATCAGCACCTTTATTCTAAGACTTCATTTTAATAGCATATCAGTAAATATAGTATGCTGCTTTTCTTAATTTCCTGCTATTTATTTTATATGTAGTTTTTGAACTTTCTGGATTTGTATTCATTGATGGTAATTGATTGAATGGTGATTAAAAACAATCGACTATTAGGCCTTGGTTAGTCTCTAAGGCGTTTATCTAAAATCTTTCTGTTGTAAGAGTAGCCATTTTTTGTATGCTGTATTTTTGGTACAAAATCAATGTAAATGCACGTGAAGATTCACACATTACTGTTCTTCTTATCATACATGCAATTTTCTCTCTTATTATGTTTTTTTAATTTGAACTTCATCGGTGCAGGAAACGGAACTTCTTGTCAATGTAAAAGAACATTCTCTTGTTCCAGAGCATCAGGTGCTTACTACTGAGGAGAAAAAGACTTTGCTGCAAAGATATACTGTAAAGGAGACACAGGTCAGTATATAGTAACCTTAAATTACTATATATGGTTACATTATTTATAAAGTGATATTTATTGTTTTATAAGGTTGTAATTCATATGTTAATTGGGTGTATCTGTTGGGTTTAACCAAGTGCTCATTGTGTTTTTTGAATGGATTGAATGCAGCTGCCTCGTATCCAGGTGACTGATCCAATCGCAAGATACTACGGGCTGAAGCGTGGACAAGTGGTGAAGATAATTCGGCCTAGCGAGACTGCTGGTCGCTATATCACCTATCGATATGTCGTATGAGCATGTTTCGTGTTAAATAGGATATTCCTACTTCAGCTAGAACTAGACAGTCCAATGGATTCTGTAGTTAGGGTATGAAGACAGCTATGATAGTGGTTTGACTGTAGCTCTAGGTTTCGTTCCATAGCATCAATTTGTAGTGTTGGCTACTATGTTCTAGTTCATGGTATATTATGCCTAAACCAAATGTTACTTCTGATTTTGATAGTAATGTATAGTGCGGATTTAGATATATATGTATAGTGTTGGCAAATTCATTCAGAGGCAGCTTTCAATAGCTCCTCCCATGTTACTTCTGATTTTGATAGGAGAAAGATCACCATGCAAGACATAACAGATTCCACAAGAAAACATCAAAAACATCCGACCACTTCACATGATAATTTTTTGTTCAAACCGGAAAGAGTGAACCGTAACTAACCATAATCTTGAATTAGGTTATCAACAATTTATGTTTAAAATTTTTAAAAGTGGAAGCATGTATGCGGTTTGCTCATTTAACTACTGCTGATCGTAGGGTTCATAACTTGTTATTGGATTCGTACAATGCAACAGGAAACATAGTGCAGTTGTGGACTCTTCCGGAAAATGGATGGGTCAAGATTAACGTCGACGGAGCTGTTGATACGGGAATGGGAAGGCTGCGATCAAGGGCGGAGCCAGAAAATTATTTAAGGTGTGTCATTTTTTTTGTATTATAATTAAGGGGTGTCAATTATTTATAAATGAGTGTCATTTATTTATTTTTTAAATATTTTTATATATAAATTATATAGAAAAACATTTCCTAACAAACTTTGGGGTGTCATTTGAACCCCATGGGGCCAAGTGGCTCCGCCCATGGCTGCGATTGGGGGTGTCATATGAGGTGATCAGGGCGAGTGGTTGTTTGGTTTTTCTTAGCTTAGGACTTTGTTCTGTGGTTAATACGGAGTTGTGGGCAATTCACGATGGCCTTCATCATGCCCAGCAACTAAATTTCGATAAAATCATTATAGAATAAAATTGTGATGAGGCGGATCGATTGGTGAATGATACGATTGTTGGGGAAGAAACTGGACAACTGAGACAAAACGGAAGCACAATCAATGTTCTTTCTCTCTTTAAAAAGCATGTCGATAATTATGCCAAACATGACAATACTGAAAATGTTCTCTAGCACTGCTAACTAATCTCAAACATCAACCAAGGCAACCACAACAATAATAAATTGAGACACCGAAATTTTTACATGAAAAACCGCTTTAAAACAAGGCTAAAAACCACGGGACTTTAGAGTCCGATTAAAAGTTTCACTATCAACAAATGTTCAAGCACAAGACTATACAATATCCAACGTACAACAGGAATATAGCTCCAACAAGGCTAATAACAAGTAGTCTTCAACAAAAGAGAGAAAAATGAGAGAACATCACCAAAAACGCAGCATGCTAAAAATGGCTATTTCTAACGCTACAAGACTCGGATGAAAAATCCAACCGTACACAATCAAGAACACCTTGTCACCTAGCTGCTGTCCAAAAATCAGCTCAATCGAATTACGAATAGACCTCCGACCGAAGAGTTGATCACTGCTACACCAAACTTGAAATATATATTTTTTCTTTTGTTTTTCTCTCAAAAACGTGAAACCCCTTTTTAAAAATAGCAAATTTGATAACCTTTTACTACTGCCCACACCTTTTATCACAAAAGTCAAACTTTTCATTGAAAGTCAAAGGACAAAAAGTAATAAATGCATGGTAGAAAATTTCTCCAGTTGCTTGTTTTATGGTTGTTATTCAAGTTGCAACATGTTTTCTCAAGTTGCTTCACATTTTAAGTTGTAACCACTTTTGCATCACATTTCAGGTTACACCACATTTGCACCACATTTTAGATTGTAATTTCTTTTACATCATATTTCAGGTTACATCACATTTGCACCACATTTTAGGTTAAAACCTCTGTTGCATCACATTTCAGGTTACACCACATTTGCATCACATTTTAGGTTGTAACCTATTACCAACTCACAATCCATTTTTAAGGTGATGGGTTCCCCACATAGTGGGACCCACACCCAACAACAATATCGAATCGAGTTGAGAATGCGTTGGTTACTAAGATTAAAGCAATGTTGCAGGGCGATTGGGAGGTTGTGGTTCCACAAATTAGGCGCACGGCAAATGTGGTGGCGAATAGGTTTGCTGCAGCTTTGCGTGGTGAGCCTCCTATGGAAGTTTGGCATACTCTTGAACCGAATGCTGTTCTACAGCTGCTAGAGGAGGACCGAACACATGCCACTGGGGTTGGCTAAGTGTTTTTAAAGCTGGTTGGTTGTTAGGCAAGGCTTGTTTTTGCTAGGCAAGGCTTGTTTATATATATATATATATATGATATTTATGTAACTATAATCCCGTGCACTATTTTTCTTTATTTAGGTTTAGAGAAGTTTTTAATTAGACATAGTTATAGTCTGCTCATCCTTAAACAAAAATAAATTTATGTGTTTATTATGATATTTAAAATTGTTCAGTACACATGTGGTGAAAACAAAAAAATTTCACAAATGCTCTAGTTTTAGAGTTTATGATTATAATTTATGGTTTATGTTAGGGGTTTAGAATTAAAGGTTATGGTTATGCTTTAACCTATAAACCCTAGATTTTAACTCAAACCCTAAATTTTAACCATAACTCATCAATTCTAAACAATTAAATCTAAATCCCTGAAATAATTACTCTAATGTTAATAGAAAATGTTTATTAACAAATGGATAAAAAAATAATAGTGTAAGTCCAGCCCAAAAAGTTGTTTACATTTTGGAATATGCCATTGAAGAAGCAAGTGAAGGTCTATTCATTTCAAACGTATATAATATGCATATGGATATGGATATTGACGAAGAAAAACATTATTGTATTCATTATTTAATTCAATGTATGTATCGATTTATTCTTTTAATTTATTAAATGGTGTAATGTTTAATTAGCATTACAACTTTTTCGTATATTTACAGTTTTTATATAAAAAGCCATTGTTTGATTGTCCGGCACATAATCAAATGTACGATGACATAGTGGACTTCATGTAATCCATAATATATTGATTTTAATAGCTGGACATGAGTGGCACAATGTAAAGACAGGAATAACCTATGGCATAAATATTTGTGATTATTTTAAAAAATTATTACTTAAATAAAAATATGTTTCGAATTTTAAATGTTTTAGTATTTATATTTTATTGATTATTTAAATTATTTGTTGGAGTTTTCAATCTGTTAAATATGAGTATGTACATTTGGCTAGTTGGTCAAACTATCCATCTTTATTTCTCATATTTCCTTAGGTCATTCATGGATTCTAGACCCACTAATAGCATCTTATTTTTCTCCGCTATATGAAAGATTAAGATTATAATTAAGATTTATCAAAAAAAATATGTTAAATATCAAGTGTTTCATAAACATATCATTTCATAGTAATTATAATATCTTAATTAGTGATTTGTTTTTTTGAATTGTATTAAAATAAATACAAAGATAATATTTGTTCATAATTTTTTAATTATTTAATAGGATACATGTACCTTACATGTAAAGATGTTCGAAATCGAACCTATTAAGATAAATAAGATTATTTTTTCTTATTGAGATTACTTGTTGATTTCTTAATTGGAAATATTTGGATCAACAAAAAATAAATTAAATATATATATTTGAATGTGTATCATCTTTAAATGAATGGATCAAATGATTACTAATGATTGATCTAAATGGTAAGCACCTTGATATAAGTCTCGAAAGGTCTTGTGTATGCAGAAAATCTCTGCTGAGATTGAGAGACGCATCTATTAAAATTATGTATGCAATGCGAGTCGGTTCGAATTAGTCAAGACAAAACATTGGATAATATGGAGAAAAAGAAACCAAATGGTCTATTGTGGGTATGTTCAGGTACGACATTAGGCCACATAACTATTCAAGTTCGTTCCAATGGATCATTGACACGTAAGGTGAAGACAAAAAGTCGGCATTGGCTGATCAAAAAATTATATTATTGGCATGGCTTACGACATTAGTTATGGTCTCATTCAATGAAAATCACCCACTCACTATTATTTTTCATGTCATTAATCTAATAATACATTAATTTTCAAAAAAAAATTAATGACATGAAAAAATTAGTGAAGATTTATTGGTTCAAAAAAATAATGAGAGAAAAAAATAGTAAAATAATTGGTTTTCAGTAGATGAGACCATGACTGATGTAGATATATATTTTTTTGTGGATAGTAGGGTTTTACTATATAAAAAACACGTGGAGATGTTGACTAAATGCCACGTAAGAGTCAGCCTCGGTTGCCGTGACAGCCAATTTTTTCAAAATTGCCAGCTGGGTTTACTAGATAATCTACAGGCCAACCTTATCCTCTCTTTTTTTTTCTTCTTTTATTACATTGTACCAGCTTCTTAAAGTGCATAAATTTCTAATAAACTTATTTAATATAAATAATTTCTATTGTTAAATATATTCATAAAGATGATATTTTTAATTAATATAATAGAAATATCAGATTTTTCTAAAAATGTATACATATAACTATATAATTATATTAATAAATTCAATCATATATAAAGTTACTTAAATGTATAAAACTATCTTAAATTTATACTAATATAAATGAATCTCTTTCTTTAATAATATGTAGATATTTGTACGAACCAACTTGCCTCAGTGGTTAAGGAATATTTGTTATTCTTAGAAGTCACGAGTTCGAACACCAGCAGCTGCAGCAGGGTGATTGAGCATTTATTGTCAAATAGTTGAGACTATATTTAGAACATATATTACTGTAATCACTTTAGCTTTTATTAGAATAATATGTAAATATTTAGCAAAAGTTGTCTTTTTCTTTTGTCAGAATACTAAAATTTGTCTTAAATAACTACTCTTTTTGTCTTACTAAAATTATTTCTTATTAACATTTTAAAAGTAATATTTTTTGTTTGAATTCATTGATAACCATCAAACACCAAAAAAAATAGGACAAGCCTCGTTAAAAATTTTACTAGCCTAAATAAAAAAGAAGTACCCATACTACCTTAGAAGAACACAAGATTAAAAAAAAACTACAAAGGTACATAATCATTCTGATCCAAAGAAACAACTGAAGTAGGTGGTTCCTCCCATTGTACGCGATCAAAACTATTAGTACCGACGAGCTTTGCCAACGCATCTGCTACCTTGTTCCATTGTCTCGGAATATGTTGAATACGAACAACTCATGGTAGACTACGGAGCTTCAGGAAGTAATGCTCCAAGATGCGCCCAGTTAAGGAAGAAAAGCCAATCTGAAGGATCTCCACCGTTTTTAAACTATCTATTTCAAGAACAACCTGTCGATATCCTATTTCCTAAGCACACATCAAACCGAGATAAGCACCCCATAATTCAGCCTCTAAACTCGAGCATCGTCCTATAAACTTGTCAAACCTCATTATCCAACCCATAGTATCTCTTATTAACTTTTTAAAAATAAAAAATTTTAAACTTTAACTATAATTATATTAAATAAATAAATTTTATAAAATATATATTTAAAAGCTATTTGATCAGAGATTTTTATAATATATTTTTTATAATTTTATAATAATAAATTTTAAATAATTATAAGTAAAATTAAAAAAATGATAAAATAAAAATCAATAAAGGATAATTTTCGAGGAACAAAAGCGGTATTAAGTATTCATATGAATTTTCATCTTCAGTAATGTATTTCCCAAGAAAAAAAAAGAATGGCAAAGGGACCCACAAGATTCACCTGCAACTTGCTCAATCGGTTAAATCTTTAAAGAACGGCTGTGATCAATTTATATAAAATCGAACGGCCAAAACATCCTGGCGGCAACAAGCTCACTATGGTTTGCAAATTGCGATTGAAAAAACAATGCCAATAAAATCAAGAGAGAGAGAGAGAGAGAGACAGAGAGGAAGGTAGAAAAGAGGGGATTTTGTCAATGTGACTGATTTTTTGAAATAAAAGAAAGGACCAAAACAAACCCTAGATAACCTAAGAATTTTTCATATTTTCCCCTCAATTTTTTCGAATTTGGATCCAAAGGTTTCCATTAAAGGCATAAACTTTGTGCTTTGAAGGGTGAGGTTAGTTTCAAAGTTTAATTGTATTTGTTTTAATGTTTACTCCCATTATTTTGGATTGATTTGGTTTCAGAAAGTTGTTGCCTTTTTAGATTTCTTTTGATTGAATTCTGATGTAATATTCATTTGGGTTGCTCTAGTTTTTATTTTCTTTCCTTTTTTTAATAATTTGGACAGAATTTATTCATGGGTTTATTTTATTTTATGTGATTCTTGTTTATTGTTCGTTTAAAGATATGTTTTTGTTGATACTAAATGCAGGTCGTGCTAAATTAAAAGAGTATTTTGGGAACAGAAAGGAAAATCTTTGAGTGGTCTTATTTGTTTATAGTTTTTTTTTGAGATCTTTGTGATTGATTCTTGTTGGGAGTGATAACTTAAAAAGTGGGTTAAAGATGATATCAAGATCATATACCAATCTATTAGATCTAGCGTCTGGTAATTTCCTGGGTCAACCTAATCAACACAAGCGGCTGCCACGGGTGATGACTGTGGCCGGGGTTATTTCGGAGCTTGATGATGATCAGGCTAATAGTGTGGCCTCAGATGTACAGTCCTCGGTTATTCAGGACAGGATTATTATTGTAGCTAATCAACTGCCAGTTAAAGCTAAACGTAGACCTGATAATAAAGGGTGGAGTTTTAGTTGGGATGACGATTCGTTGTTATTACAATTAAAAGATGGTTTGCCTGAAGATTTGGAGGTTTTGTACGTTGGTTCTTTGAAGGTCGATGTTGATCCCAGCGAACAAGATGATGTGTCGCAGCTTTTGTTGGATAGATTTAAGTGTGTCCCTGCGTTTCTGCCGCCTGATATTTTGACCAAGTTCTATCACGGTTTTTGCAAACAACATTTATGGCCGCTTTTCCATTATATGCTTCCATTTTCAGCAAATCATGGATGCAGATTCGATAGGTCTTTGTGGGAGGCATATGTGGCTGCAAATAAGATTTTTTATCAAAGGGTGATTGAGGTTATTAACCCAGAAGATGATTATGTTTGGATCCATGACTATCATTTGATGGTGTTGCCTACATTCTTAAGGAGAAGGTTTAATAGATTGAGAATGGGTTTTTTTCTACATAGTCCATTCCCTTCATCTGAGATATATAGAACTTTGCCCGTGAGGGAAGAGATCCTAAAGGCACTCTTGAATTCAGACCTTATTGGTTTTCATACATTTGACTATGCTCGGCATTTTCTGTCTTGTTGTAGTCGTATGCTAGGCTTAGATTATCAGTCAAAGAGGGGTTATATTGGACTGGAGTACTATGGACGGACAATTGGGATAAAAATCATGCCTGTTGGGATCCATATGGGGCAGATTCAGTCTGCACTGAAACTTGCAGATAAGGAGTGGAGAGTCGCAGAGCTTAAACAACAGTTTGAAGGAAAGACTGTATTGCTTGGAGTCGATGACATGGATGTCTTTAAAGGTGTCAACTTGAAGCTGTTAGCGATGGAGCAGATGTTGAAACAGCACCCAAAGTGGCAGGGAAGAGCAGTTCTGGTACAGATCACAAACCCTGCCCGCGGTAGAGGGAAAGATGTCGAGGAGATAGAGGCTGAAATACAGACAAGCTGCAAGAGAATCAATGAGACTTTTGGGCAACCTGGCTATGAACCAATTGTCTTTATTGATAGGCCGGTATCCATCAGCGAAAGAGTTGCATTCTACACTATAGCTGAGTGCGTTGTAGTCACAGCTGTAAGGGATGGGATGAATCTTACTCCTTACGAGTACATTGTGTGCCGACAGGGAGTCTCTGAATCGGACTCATCCTCAGAATCAAGTGAACCTAAGAAGAGCATGCTAGTTGTATCAGAGTTTATTGGTTGCTCTCCTTCACTTAGCGGTGCAATTCGGGTAAATCCTTGGAATATTGAAGCAACCGCTGAGGCAATGAGTGATGCAATCTCAATGGCAGATTCTGAGAAGCAGTTGCGCCATGAGAAGCATTATAGATACGTTAGCTCACACGATGTGGCATACTGGTCTCAAAGCTTCTTCCAGGATATGGAAAGGACGTGTAAAGACCATTTCAGAAGACGTTGTTGGGGAATTGGTTTGAGCTTTGGATTCAGAGTTGTAGCTCTTGATCCTAACTTCAGAAAGTTGTCTATTGAGCACATTGTATCTGTGTATCTAAGGTCCAAAAATAGGGCTATACTGTTGGACTATGATGGAACCATAATGCCTCAAAGTTCACATAACAAGACTCCAAGCGCAGAGGTTATATCAATCATAAATACACTCTCTGGTGATACAAAGAATACAGTCTTTGTTGTAAGTGGAAGGGGAAAAGATAGTTTAAGCAAGTGGTTTTCTCCATGTAAGAAGCTAGGAATTGCAGCTGAACATGGTTATTTTGTGAGGTATGCCGTTTTCTTTTTCCTTCTTTCTATTTTTTGTTCTGTGCTTCTTCAATAGGTGCACTTACCTCAAAGTTGTTGATGTTTCAGGTGGTCTAGTAATGACGAGTGGGAAGTTTGTGGGCAGAATAGTGAATTTGGGTGGAAAGAAATGGCTGAGCCTGTTATGCAGTTGTATACGGAAGCCACTGATGGCTCCTCTATTGAATCCAAGGAGAGTGCATTGGTCTGGCACCATCAGGATGCAGACCCGGGTTTTGGATCTAGCCAGGCAAAGGAGATGTTAGACCATCTTGAGAGTGTATTAGCAAATGAACCTGTGGCTGTAAAAGCTGGCCGGTTTATCGTTGAAGTGAAACCACAGGTATCTACTCAACTTTGGTTTTGATATTCTAACTTTAGTAATTTTCTCCTAGATTATACAATCTAGTTTAACATGTGGCAAACGAATTTCTTCTATTCATTAATTTGAGATCCCAACATTTTGATGTATGCTTAACGACCATGGAAACACTAGCTTTAATAACATTGATTTTGTTGATTTGGATGAACACACTAGATTAATCAAATTTGATTGTTGTTGGTTTTAGGGAGTCAGTAAAGGTTTGGTGGCTGAAAAGGTCATCACAACGATGTCGGAGAACGGAAAGCAGGCTGATTTCGTACTCTGCATCGGGGATGACAGATCCGATGAGGAGATGTTTGAGATCATCAGTAGCGCAATTTCCAGTGGTATCCTCTCCTCCAAAACAAATGTGTTTGCCTGCACGGTTGGTCAGAAGCCTAGCAAAGCCAAGTATTATTTAGATGACCCGGCCGAGGTTTTAGTCATGCTAGAAGCTCTTGCAGAAGCTTCAGATCCTGAACCCTTCACTGATTGCGGATCAGAAGGCACCCTCTGAAAGAATCCCAGTGGCTTTTATACAAAATCTTCGCTCAGTGGGGAAGAATGCCACGCCTGTGATGGAAAAACGGACATTCTAGGCCTTTCGTCTGGTGATTTGACCATACAAGTGAAGAGCTTTTTCACATGAAAGGGATCTGCTGGGATGACATCGACGCCGGGGTTGGAGGTGAAAGACATTCTTCATCAAATAACTCTTTATTTCATTTGTGCAGTCATAAAGATTGAATTGGAGTACAGTAAAGTCGAGTATCATTAATTTCAGGAAAAAAAAAAACAAAACAAAACAAATCAGATTCTTCTGTGGCTTCTAACACTATCGGGTTTCAGCTGGTTTGAGAAGTCATCCTCTTGAATGAAACATATACAAATTTGACCCTTATTTTTATTTTGAGTGTTCTTGCATCTCTGTTCCCATTGAATCCATTGCTTCTTTATTGAATCTGTAAATGTTTACATTTATTTGCTGTTGACAAATTGCTAATTTCTTATTTAGATAGTAATTACAGTTTTTTTTATCTTTAAATAGTCTGGCATTTCATTTTCAATTACAGCATCATTTGCTAAAAAGTTTTTATGTTTTTATGTTTTGGTTAAAACAAAAAAAAGTAAATTTTTAACAAGGGTGGAACCTACTTTAAATCTTTGTCATCGTTCTCTAATTGGAACTTGAATCAGATAGATAGATAGAAGGACAGACAAAGCTTAGAGGCCGAAGAAGCCCAGTTCACTGGCCCTTTCCTTCTCGAACGTCTCAAAGTACTGGTATATGATCGTTACGGCAAGCAATATCCCAGTTCCTGAACCGATTGCTCCCATGAAATCGGCTAATACGGTTAATGCGCCAATGCACATTCCACCAAAGGCAGCTGCGGTCGGTATGTAGCGGTTCAGTTCCTTCTGCAGATTCGAATCTCTGTGCCCAGGCATCACCATTTGTTGTTCCTGCAAATGAAACCACAAAACATGGAGACCTCATAAGATAGATGAGGTGAGTTTATTTTTTTTCCCTGATAAAAGACTGGAAATGCCAATTGTACTGATAAACAGTAGGGGTGTTCGCGGTTAACCAAAATACTATAACGGTTAACCTATAAGTTATGTTCTTAGTGCAAAAGTTATATGTTCTTAATGTAATTAGAGGGAAAATACATAGAGAATGTGCCTAAGAATGCATAAAAAATTAGGGACTCATTCTTAATGGTTAACCAACGGTTAACCGTGAACACCCCTAATAAACAGCAATGGTGTGTGAAAAGTTAGGTTACCTTGAGCTGCTTAGCCACATCTTTGGCAGAAGAACCCGAAACTTCAATCCAAGTTTTTGAAAACAAAGCACAGGCCGAAAGCATGAACACCAGATAAAAAAGAGCATGGAAGGGATTTGCTGCCATGTCTGCCAAGCTGTGCAGGCATTAACCGAAAAAACGAATATCAGCACATAAGAAGAGAGCCAGACAAATGAAAATTCAGACATCCGGAATGTGATACATTGGCGCACTGAGCCGTGTTAAACGAGACGGAAGAGAAACAAGATCGATTCTAACCTTGCAGGCGCAGTAACATAGTATGCTAGGCCCCCGACAGGAATAAACTGACCACCTGAATATTCAGATTCCTTCCACTTGCCCAAGAGATTCACAAAGAAGTTACCACTGTACTTCCTGTACAGCAACTGCACAGGGGTAAACAGTGTTAGCGAAGTTTGACATTAACAGTAAGATGAAGGCTTTTCATTTTTACCGTTCATATAGTGGAAAGGAGGTACCTGGGAAAT
Source organism: Hibiscus tridactylites (assembly GCA_958450335.1). Lineage (NCBI taxonomy): Eukaryota > Viridiplantae > Streptophyta > Magnoliopsida > Malvales > Malvaceae > Hibiscus > Hibiscus tridactylites. Next base: position 73,526,332 of record OY288284.1, on the reverse strand, counting down.
GAAATAAAGATTTGAAACAAGAGCAGATTGCAGGATGATAGGCATGTTGGAAGTGTAGAATAACTTAATCGGATATGACCCCTGTTGTCCACGAGCATTCTTTGATCTTACGGGCAAAACAACACGGAAGCCTTGGAAGTAGATGACGATAAGGAAGATCAATACTGTAGCTAGTAAGTTTGTAACATTCGGAAGATTCTGCCTATAGAAGGCCTCGCGAAGCGCTCTAACTTTGTCCGTCCTAGTTATCAATAGATGGAACATGGCAATGACAGCACCTTCAAATTCAGCCCCACGACCACTGTTGATAGTTGTAGGGCTAAAGGCTTTCCATATTATGTTCTCACTGCACAATCAAAATGGTAATTAGGATAGTCAGGTACTGAAATACATATGAAATGAGTCAAAAATGGAAAGCAAAGTGATAACATACCAGATATTGGTGGCTATAAAGAGCGAGATACCAGAGCCCAAACCATATCCCTTCTGGAGAAGTTCATCCAGGCAGATGACAATGATTCCAGCAAAGCAAAGTTGAATAATAATAAGAATAGCATTCCCAACACCAAGCTGACCCACACTGCCATACATACCAGACAGTACATATGCCACTGCTTCACCCACAGCAATCAGGATGCCCAACAACTTTTGAGCCCCATTTCTGCAAAGTACACAACAAAGCACAAAAGATTATACCGTGCACGTAGAAATCATAAAGGGCATATAAAGATATGGTCTCAGCTATCACAAGCAAGTACTAATTAGTACCGACAAAAAGCAACAATGGCCTAACTATTGTTGCATTTTATAAGTGAAAGTAGCTGACGAATAAATCGACTATAGAAATGAAAACCTTTGTCCACTAAAAAGCAGTTTCATCAAATTGAGTAACTATGTTAAAATGCTAAAATAGATGATAATGTGAAAAACACTTACAAGAGTGCACGATCCTCACGAACACTATTGTCCACCTCAATGATCTTCGAACCAGCCAGGAGTTGCATCACCAAACCAGATGTCACAATGGGGGTGATTCCAAGTTCCATGACAGTTCCACGGTTGGATGCAAGTATAACACGCATCCAATAGAATGGATCAGCACCAGTCGTAGAATGTATTCCGTAGAGTGGAAGCTGACTGCACACCAGAAAGATGAAGAGGGAGATCACAGTATAGATGACCTTCTCTCTAAAGGGAATTTTCCTGTCAGCACTCTGAACCTCCGGCAGAAACGAAAGAAATGGCCGAACCAAATGTAGCACCCTGAACCCTCCTCCCATATTGACAATTCAGAACTGAATTACAACAACAATTCAGCAATGGTTCATCAGTAAAAGAACTTGCAACAAATATATTGCATTGAAGAGATTTCAAGAAAAATCTAATGCCCATGAATTCACTAAGAGGATAAAAACATTTTCCTAAGCTTCAGCAATAAATTAGAACACAAATTTAATGACTCCTATCATATTAATATCCAACTTGATATCAATCTCTAAATAATTAATATGTTTTCTACAATCAGAACAATGATTTACAGAGAAAGGAAGATGTATCATTCTAGAAAAACACATCATAATCTAACATTAATGTCACCTAAATTAGTTCAAGGTAATACAATAACTACGTTAAAATTCATTCGAACAATAATCATTTCCTATTATATAACACGAGATCGAATGGGGGAAAACGCGATTTCATATAATGTCGATAGGCAAGGATGCATGCTTAGGAAAGAAAACTTCGCCTCTTAAATAGATAAACGAAAATGACAGCAAATCTAGAGCACCATAAATTAAATCTGGCAAATCCGCCATTAAAAAGCTTAATTTAAAAAGGAAAAAAGACATGCAAATCCAGATCCGGAATCATCACACCAATAAATAGTTAACAAAACATTTTCCAGGAAAAAGATTCTCAACAAACAAACAGTACATAGCTTCAAAAAGAGAATCGGCGACATACGGTGAAGATAAGGGAGCAGATCGAAAGCCGAAAATGGGGCCCGAATAGATTTAATTCGGGTAAAAATACCCGTTAGAAAAATGTTCGGATTTTTCAAAATCCCGTGCAAAATGTGTATTTTATAGCTAAAAAAGTCCAATGAAAGCTCAGAAGGCTTACCAACCTACCTAACCAAATAGAAATGTGACACGTGTACGCGTATGGTTACTTGTTGGATTTTGACCGGGTAAAGTTCCATAATATCCCTACAGTCTAATTCTGTGTCTCCATCCCTTAGCTATACAAAAATTGAGAAACCATCCCTCTAATTTAATTTGTTAGAATTTAAAATAATTAGCAATACAACCATTTTGTATGAAGTAGCAAAAAATAGAATTTCAGCAATTTATATACCATAATTAGTGAAAGTAGGTAGCTCAAGTTAATATATTTACCCACCATTGGAATATTTTTTAATTTTCATGTATAAAGATTAAATTCTAAAATTTTAAAATAGAAAAACTAATATCATAATTTCATTAAGTAAAAGGATGGGAATATATCTAAATCAATTTGTGATATAAATCAAGGAATAATTATCTTATAAATCGATCATGGAGGTCTCAATTGCACATATGTATCATGAGAACAAACTAGCAGATAGTATGACAATACTTGTAAGGAATGTTGCATTGATAGCTATGTGTTTCTTAGAACATTGGTTATGATTTTATACCTTTTACATGCATGACAGAGTCAGAACTTAGGGTTAAAAGAGGTAAAACATAAATATTTAAAAATGAATGACAAATTCATACATAATCTAATTTTTAAAAGAATTTATATATAGAACTAAAGGTGAAAAAAAATAAATTTTTTACGTAGGGGGCAATTGCCCTTCCCCACCCTTACATAGTCAAGGGCGGATATAGGATTTTTTTTATCAAGGGTGGATATAGCATATTAAGTGGGGTGCAATTGATCCCACTTAATTTGTTTAGTATAGGATTTTTAATGTGGTAATATAAAATTTTTCATAGAAAATATTAGATTTGACCTCACTTAATTTGTTAGAACATGAGGTCAACGATACTGATATGAGAATTTTTCATACTTTATACTTTACTCCTTGACCCCACTAAATAAAAATCTTAGCTCTGCCATTGCACATAGTTCCGTCACTGTTTACATATTTATTGTAATGTTTAAAGACTAAATGTTCTATTAAATTTCCAAATAACATAACAATAAAAATCTTAGCTCTGTCACTGCAGATAGTTCCGTTTTAATTCTTATGTTAGACATACTTATACTCGAGAAAGTGTCTAATTATATATTTATAGATATGATTCTTCATGAACCATGAAAATATATAAAATTTTAAGAACTTAAAACATATAAGCGTATATGATGCAGTTGAATCCAAATAACATAACAATAAGTAAAATGCCATTTCTTGGTGGCAAAGCAGAAGCTGAAATGTATGCAATGCAAATGCCTGTTGTTTCTTTACTCTTACTCCTACTTGAATTCAACAACCCTGACTCGGTATGGACCACTCTAACTCAAACATAGTTGATTTTAATTTTACCACTACAGTATTCAATCTCATCGTTACTATAATTTTTATTGTTATTGGTGTCAATTTCATTGTTCATCCAAATGAACACTTAGTAAAATTAAAGAGAATGCAATTTAGTGAAAGTGTTATTATATATATTATAAAATTATTAATAACCGACAAGCACATTGACAAGAATTTACATGTTTCTTAATAAGATTTTGAATTAATTAAACTTATAAAACACATGCTTAAACACTATTGCATTCAAAAATTGAATTGTAGTTTAACCATTTGTTGAAAAAATAAAATAAAAAAAATTTATGGAATTATTCAAAAAAGGGGTTTGGAGGTGGTTAGAGGCGAGGACCTGATAGCTGTTAGCACGCGTTTGAGCGCACCCAACCCGGACCTTCAACTCCTCTACAGAGACAGCACTCGTAGGGCATTGACGTTTCTTTTTTTAACCACACGAGGGAAACGCCAGAGAAAGACCTCAACAAGTGTTACCCCTTAAACTGAGGATGGTTTAGGGTTAATCGATATCGAGGCTACCACGGTCTCTTTCCCACCTCCTGTTGTCCTTCGGCCCAAACCACTTATTTAAAAGCAGTTCACTCTCCCATTTCCCACTCCATGTGGGATACAATACCTTGAACTTTGTACACCACCATTTTTTACCCGCCTAACGAATGGAAAGAATATCAGGTTTCAGACTGGCTCAGGCAATTTGCTGGTAAATTTAAACCAATGGAGGTTCGATATTATGCAACAACAAATACATGAAAATCTTGGAAAAACATGAATATACTTTAAGAGATTTCGAAACTAGTTTGTTCCACCCCCTCACATGGAAGAAATCCTGTTCTGACATATACATAGCCAGTGATAACAACCTACATAAAGGCCAAAGTTCTGCAACTTTTGTTTTGTTATTACAAAATCCAAAACTAGGTATCTTGGTTTAGTTTGTCTGAAAGGAAGACAGACGCCAGCCTAAGTAAAATACCATAGTTATGTTCTGCCATTTTGGAATCCCTGTAGCTGGGGCCATTGCTGTTTTATGAACCCCTAAGAATGGAAACAATAAACAACTTTTTAGCCAACCTAAACATCAAGCTTGCTTCAACAAGCCATTATGAATTCAATTTGCAAACAAGTCCTTGTAAGAAATCACATGGGGGTCGGTGTTGGATACAGGACAGCCATTAAAAACATCGACTTAATCAATTAAGATAGCTGGTTTTGTTCAATCCAAGTAACCTTTGTTAACAAATTAGTCTCAATTTTGAATGCATTCCTCCTTGTAATAATTGATTGGTGTTATAAGGGACAATGATGGTTAAAGAAAAGGGAAAGGAGGAAGAAAACAGCTGCCACTTGCTGTCTTATTTATGGTAAACTCAAAGACTTTGTGGCTGAGGATTTGATTCAGGAAATTCAAAAGGAGAATGCAGTTGATGAAGTAAATATATGTATCTATATATATATATATTCAATGCATTTTCAAGGGATACATGGTTCTTATTTTCCCTTGTTACAAACAAGGAAACCCAAGCAGGTCCTTTTAATTTCCCATATTTTCTTTTTCTGTCAAATGAATCAAGCAACAAGGGAGAGAGGTTCAATCTAGGTCCGGAGTTTGTCCTATTTCTTTCGTACCGTATAATCATCTTATGTTCATTATTTAGTTACTTGAACTTGGAAGCGAGTTCAACACAAACCAGACCAGACCAGACCATTTGAATGCATTGTACAAAGTTTGAGTATCAAAGGTGGGGGGTGGGGGAAAGCCAATTGGAAGCAGAAAATAAAGCCTATAAAAGATAAAGAGAGGGGAACAGCCAACAGCATTTTGCTTACAAAAGTGAGGAAAAAGGACTAAAGAGATGAGTCCAAATTCATCAAAGATCATAACAGTATGTCAGATATCATATTATTACAAAGCAAAAAAGAATTAACCAGATCATAAAAACTTGTCTGCAACCAAAACAAAGCTCTTTAAGCAGCTGTTAGCAATTGTAGGTACTAAATATGTAATCTCAAGTTGATGGAATGGAACACTCTGGTTTGCTTTAGGCTGTTTTTTCATAAATGAACTTGATTGTTCCCTCAGGTAGGGGACCTCCCAAGAGGGTTTCCATAGGGTCCGGTACTGAGAATAAATTTCTCATCAAGTATAAAGTATAAACACCAAAAAGTGGAAAAAAGTTTAGCAAAGTGGTCACATGATTAAGGGTTAAGGCGGGCCTTTCTTTTGAAAAAGAGAACCCCACAAAAACTGGGACTAAAACCAGTATGATATCCACGTTCCTATTTAACAGTCTAACTGTACCCTAACTGCTTGAACCTTCCATTATCAATGGGAGTTCAGTTTTCTCATCAGTTTCTTCACCTTCCTTCTGCCTCTTAAACCTTCACAGAATCAAATAGTTGTTGTTCAAAGAAACAGGTTCCGGGAATCTTCTTCAGGTTTTTTAACATGAAGTGGAGGAAAAACAGGCCTTCATCATCTTCATCCTCGTTCTCATCTCGCTTTCCTTCGCTTTCTCGTGTGCTCCCCACCGCATGGCTTTCGTCGTTCAAGCAAATGAGTATCAATTCTGAAGCAAAACCTGCAAAGGAGAAGCAAAAGGAGATGAAGAATTCTATGTCAGCGAGCTCATCAAAGTTTGTTGGTGGTGGTGATGCTGAGGCTTTTTGGAGGTTGTCATTTGGAGAAGATAGTGCTGATGGCAAGACTAGTAAAACAGTGTCGCGATCGGCTTGGTATGATTCGGAAGATGAGCTCGATTTCGAGCTCTCGAATTGTCAAACCTGCGGATCGAATGTTACAAGAATAGAGGGAAAAGTGGAAGCTAAGACACTCAACAACATGGCTTGCAATGCAATGAAGATGAAAGAGTTTCGTAGGGATATGCAGATTTTACCAGAGATTGATATATACAAAGGAGAGAACACGGCGGTACTCAAGACACCGAGGAGCAGGACGACAATGGAGAAAGACTTGAAGTCGAAGAAGACAAATGGAAGAGTAAGGTCTATGGAAGAGAAAAGGTTTAACAGACAATATAAATCAGGTGAAGCACATCATAGATCAGCAAGCTCAGTGGAAAAGAACACCTTGGAAAAGGGTGATTATCAGAGAAAGCATCAATATCCTTCTGCAATGAATCTAAGAGCCTCTAGTTTAACAACAATCAATGAAGACTATGCATTTAAAGCTCAGAAATTTCTGGAGACTGATGTGTTTTCTCGAGAAGAGGTTAGTTCAGAGGGGGAAAAGTGGAAAGAAAAGAAAATTGAAAAGCTGAAACAGAGGAAATCTGTTTACACGAGCAGAGAATTACCAAGGAGGAGAATGAAGCATAGCAACAAGGTCCGGGTTTTCTCTCCAAGAACAGCTTCCAAAATAAAAGCTCTTGAAGACATGAAGAAGGCCAAATTGAAGATGAAGGCAGAAAAACAGAACACAATTAGCCAAAGAACAGACCTGGAGAACTTTGCCATGGTGAAATGCACGTTTGATCCGGAGAAGGATTTTAGAGATTCGATGATGGAGATGATCAGGGAGAACAGGATCAATCAACCAGAAGAACTCGAGGAACTTTTGGCTTGTTATCTGACACTGAATTCTGATGCATACCATGATCTTATCATCAAAGTATTTCAGCAGGTATGGTTTGACATGGATCAGACCAGTTCTGAAATAGAACTGCAGAATGAACAATGTTCCTTTTGATTAATAACTTTCTCAAGTGATGATGACCAAAATTGTAAATGGCTTTCTAGTTTCTGATGTTACAACTGAAGAAGATATTTTTAACTTGCATCAGTTTACACTTTTAGTTTTAAATTCACAGTTTAAGACCTTTACTTGCATACTTAGATCCATATCTCAATTGTAATCAAAGTTCCTGTACAAATTTTACTCTACTTCTCTCATGCTGTTATAATGCTTCTTCATTCTGCACCATCATTATAAGCAAAGTTCATGGATACACTAAAACTGGCGTTTATTTCTCAAGAATACATGAAGCAATAGAAAAAATGCCATGTCAATCAGTATAACTACATAGCACCTAAAGACTAATGAACAAGGGAGGTGAAGTGAACATCTGAGCATGGAGAGATGAAGTCAAGCATAAATTACCTACCTATTCCTATATCAAACCAATAACACCTAAATATATTACATCTGAAATATTGGAGGCATCAAAATCCAGAAAAAGAAAAAAGGAAATCAATAAATATCAAGTTCTCTCCGCAGGTGTAAGATGCCCCATTTGTTCTGCAAGGTTATTTATATTCTTCATATTCCACCAAAATCGGTTACGATCACCAAGTTTGCTTTCGTTCTTTCTGGTATTGGAGTCTTTTCTATCCGACTGGACTTCCTGAGTATCAGTAGAACCAGGATTTTCAGTCAAAAATTGTTCCCAGAATACATCATTAACACCAGCTGCTGCAGGTGCAGTGGTAACCGCAGCTTGTTCCTTTGTTGCAACTGTATCAGAAGTATCAACGGTGGCAGGCTCAGAGTTCATGTCAATCCTTGGGGATTTAGGCCAAGCATCAATGTTAAGCTGTGTGCAAGATATCTCAGGACTCTCTGCACAACTTGTCGATTCATCCAATTCTAAGTTTGAATTGAGTTGAATGCTAGTTTGACTGAAATTGTGTACAACATTCTCCCAAAACACCATGGAAGACTCTAATTGTTCATATGGCTCCGTGTTGGGCAATGATGTGCTATCTGCATTTTCTCTAGCAATTAAGGAACTGCCTGTCTGATTATCTTCAATCCCGGTATCTTCATATAAGTAAGCAATTCTAGGCAACCTTCTCTTTCTGTCATTGGCCTCAAATTGTGGTGTCAGCTCTATTTCAACACCTGGTTTCTGCAAGACTTGAGCCGCTGAAGACAACATTTTGTGCTGGCGTCGTTCCATGTTTTGCAAACGCTCCCTCAAAAGCCGCATTCGAATCTCAAATCCTTGCCGCTCCTGTTCATGCCTCTTTAACTCTAAAAGAAGTGACTCTTTTTCATTCTTAAGCCTCTCAATCTCATCCCTATAATTCTGCCTCTCTGATTCTGTTAATAGAGAAACTCCTTGACTTGGGAGATTCTGCATGGAATGACTATGGACCGGTTTGCGTCTGTGTATGTTTTTCAAAAGATGAGGTTGTCCTCTTATAAAATCCTCATTTGCAAATTCCCACTGTTCTGGATCAATTTTCCTGAAGCCCTGCCAAAATATGGAGATTGTTCAATTAAAGTAACAATAAGAAATTTGTTTTTTTTCCTATGTAATCAATCATAAATAAGACAAGACAAAAGAAAAACAAGTGGCTCACATATGTATTAAGCTGTCTGATAAAGCTAGAAAAGTTACTGTGCTTGAAGAATCTCGGAAGTAATTCTTTTGCAAACTCCGGCGGATTCCATACGATGAAACTTTGATTACTAGCACTCCATGACACAGTAGAATCAGTAGAAGGATCATCCACCATCTCATATGTCTTTGTAAGGAATGGAGGGAGTGAATTTGAGCTTCCCTGAGCATCATCCATACCAAAAAACTCCAGTATATGCAATCACAAACCCCTTAAAGTCCGCTCCGGTGGTCGAATATCAATCAACTCCGATGATTTCCGCATAAATCGGACTCTCGAGCGTTACAAACAATCAAAATATAAACATCTGGCAACCTTTCTGCTGTATGCAACTAAAGATTGGTATCCCTTATCAAACAAAATCCCTAAGCTTGGCGATGACTCTCAACTTCACAAGTCTACACATTTCAAAGAAGAGCAGACACTTAGTAATGAAAAGCAACATATTTTATTCACCACTTAAGAAAATTAAACCTTTCAGTCTAAATTCTCAAAACCCAGATCAAGAACCTTTTAAAAACGGAGACAAAGATGTAAGCTGATTCAATCTAGCCAGCAAAAAACCCCTAAAACCCAATTCGAGTCCCTAAATTCTCCTCCAAAATACAATGAAATCAAAACCCTTTCTCCGCCAATCACAAACTACAATATCATTCAAAGTTTTTCCAGCTTCCAAATTGAGAGAAAAAAGAGATGAAAAATCACCAATATCCAGAGAGAATTGTGAAGCCAAAACCCACCAAGTTTTTGAACCCGGAATCGCTATTATAAAGCTCCTGTATCCGAATCAAAGCCAAAATTAAGAAAAAGAAAGAAACTTTTATAATTCTGTTATTAGTTTGAAAATACCAACCATTTAACAACTCATTAAGTTGAAGAACCATTATTACATTATTTGTTTCCTTTCATTATCTTTAAAAAGATGAGATGAAGAATAAGAGGAAACAACTTGAAGCAAAAGCGACAAGAAAAAAAATTAATAATTAAAAAACTGGTGAAGGATTCACGAGAATTAGTTGAGTTGTTATTACCAGAGAGACAGTATATAAGGGAAAGGCGAAGTTGCAGACATGAAGAAGAAAACCCAAAATTCGAAATTTATTAACGGATTATTTCAGAAATTTGAGGATTTTATCTTTCTGCTTCGAGAATATTTGGGGATTTTCCTTCTTAGAACACAGCGTAGAGTAGAAAAGTTAAGCATTGTTTTTTTTTTTTATCAATGAAAAGTTAAGCATTGTTAGGGGACGACGATATATTTTTATTAATTGTATAAATATTTGGGGATTTTCTTAGGTAGGGGATTTTACACTTTTTTTTCATAGATACCGGGATTTTCTTAGGGCCTCGGATATCTCCGAAACGCCATGAGTTTTATACTTTTTTTTCATAGATACCGGATGTATTATTAATCGTATTGTTTATGTTTATATTTATTAACCGTATTATTTATGTTTATATTTATTAAATATACTATATTTTACATGTTAGTTGATACAAATTCTTGGTTAACTTGTAGATATATACGGATTTACCGTATTTAATGCTTGGGGTGACGTACGTGCTTCGGTGAGAAAATCTCTAGAACTAATTTTGATTAAATTCTAGGGATTTGACCTTTTTGTATTATATCGTGTGGCTGCAAGATTTTCATAATACAATTATATATTATACGTTTGGTTTTGTCTAAGTTTATATTTAGTTTGAATTTTATTGTGTATAAATTTAGTCTATAATTATGTTAATTTAGGTCGTAAATAATCTGTGCTGGTTATTCTTTATAATTATTCGGGTATTAAAATTTTATAATTCTAAAAAAATTATAATTCTCAATTAATATAGCAATGTTATGAATATTTATCTATGTGATGTCTATTATGATTAGAACTTTATTTAAGGAGATTGATTTATTTTATCATTAGGAATATTATCTCATTTAATTAGAGTTCAATATAATATGTACTTCTTATGCCTATAAATAGATGACTTGATGAAGGCAATATATACAAGTCTATATCTGAGAATAATACAAATTTCCTTCTTTCTCTCATCTCTTTGTTCTTATTATTGTTCTTCTTTATTTGTATACATCTTAAAAATTATAATAACAAATTAATTGGAAGTAAGATACTAATAATTATGAGATTAAATTCATTTATTAAACGGAAGAATTTAAAGAAATCATAATAATAAAATTTTTATTTTTTCGATCTTCAAATTTGATTGATTTTCCCTCTAGGCTCTAAACGAGGAGTATAACAAATACATTAAACTATAAAAAAAAAAAAAACAGAACTCTAGGAGTGGTCTCAATAATAAAAAAAATTGCGTGTTTTATCCAGATAATCCAAGTTTAAGTACCAACATATGTCTCTTATTAAAAAATTAAAAAAAATACTAGTACAATATAATTATACCAGCCTATTAAAAAAAAGTACGTGTCGGTTTTGTTGACAAAACATGCCGAGCAACGAAAAATGTGAGGCATGGTTGACTTTATTGTAGAGTCCTAAATCATTGGGGGTTGAACTTTTGGGCAATAATAATTGGGCCTATAACAAAGTCAACGACACCATTGTTAGACTACAGCCCGTATCAACCTTTTTCTGGGGCCATGGACCAAACTTTGGTGGTAATACCATAATTACGACCCCATTGCTAGATAGGGAAAACTAGATATTTAATGCCTTAGTTATGCTATTGCTCGCGTTACTGTTTTAGTACTCGTTCATTAAAAATTAACAAAATTAATGATGTAACTTAGTATAATTATTTTTTTGAAAGGTATTTGTATGATTGAAGGTAAAATTCATACAACGAAAGCACAAGCATGGGCCTCGTTAAAAAACCTCCTTACATCGTAATGGAGGAAAAATAGTGCACCATAACTTGGCTAAATTCAACTACCCGACCGAATCAAGTATTACACCAGCTAACAATAATAGCATTCCACCACTTTCGCATGAACAATGTAAAAATCAGAGCCGGCTGGAACACACTCCAAACACCCATGCAGAAACGGGCTTGCCCCCGCACCTCACTGGAAACCGAGGCTTTCCAAAGAGCAGACCAATGCTAAAACCAACCTCAGCACACGATCAACCTTCGCCCAAGTAGCCCACCATTATCACACTCTTTGTTTAGCTAATCGATCAGCTTCACAGTTAGCCCCCCTTGGAATCCATCTGAAGCACATACCCCTATCTCTTCCCAAATTTACCAAAAATTTCACTGCATCCTGCACATGCGCAAGGGGAGGTTGTTTACCCAGACACTTATATATATTATTAATTTTGTTCAAAATCTATCAGTTTAAAATATCGTCTTAATTTTTGGAGTAAAACATCATCTTAATTTTGATTGAATTTTGTCTCATCCCTTTCCCACCCCTCGTATTCTCGTTGGTATCCCGATCGTAGAGTTTGGGTTCTCCAATGGCCCCTGCATTAGCCCCCATTGATCTGCAAGTTCTAAAGTTTTGATAGTCCCTAGCGTATTTTTTAAGCTCTAAAACTCAAAAAAGTGTTCGACTGGAAGAAGAAAAAAATAAAGAATTTACAATTTTAATCCAAAAATTAAAATAATTTATAAATTGATAGAACTTTAGACTAAATTGACAGATTACATAAATTTTTAGACTAAAACTGTTATTATCCCAAATCACGTCACTATTTCTATTAATTTTAAACAGTAGAGGTATCAAAACAGAATAAAAAACGTAACGTTAGATGTTATTTTTTCAAAAATAATAGTTGAAGATATCAAAATAGCAACATGGGCATAATTAGGGTACTATTCAATTATCTCCAAGTTTTTGTTGATCAATTATAAAAATGTTATATTATGATCAGTCACGTGGTTGATTTATAATATTTCTATCATTTATTTGTTAGTTTTTATCAGAATATCAACAAAATAATAAATAATGTGACATGTTAGCCATTTTATTTTGAATTGAAATCGCTAGCTTTAATAACCATGATATATTTAAAATTATAATAAAAGTTTATATCATAGTAAATAAAAACACCTACATATTTTTATAACCGTTAAAACAAAATATTAGTGTCTCGAGATCACAAGAGGACAATATAAGGAAAAAGTTAAAACTCAACCCCAAAACTAAAAACAAATGAATAGATACAATCATCACCAAAGATCGACGATGAAAGGTAAAACCGTCAACAAACAACATAAAAACACATATTACAATAAGACAAGTTGACAACACGATCATTACCACAACTCAATCACGAACAATAAAAACAATGATTGTGAGCTCGTATCGAAATACACTTCAAGGGTCCAAAACAGGGAGATCGACGAGATAACCAAAAGAGCGTCTTCTTGATTAGTATGGTGATGTCAAATCCAACCTTGATAAAAATATTAAATAAAAAATAACCAAACGATCGATATTGAAAAGAAAAGTGCCAAAAAGCAGAGAAAAACGTACCAAAAGATAGAGTAAAGCGTACCACAAGGGCAAAAGTATTTATTCAAAATTAAAAAACACAAAAAATTAAGACAAACAATAAAAAATTAAAAAAACAAAAGAAACGATAAATCTCGACAATCGACAACCAGCATTAAAATTAATATCACCGTCAACAAACACAAACTAATAAACACAAAAGAAGAGAATGACGAGAAAAGACTATGCTACATGCTAGACATTTTCATAATTTATCTGTTAGTTGTTTTAATAGATCCAATTTTTACACCGAAGATTCCATCATCACTTCATCAATCCAAATTTGTCATATTTCTGGAAAAAAAACTATTTTAAAAATTGTAAAATCAAAATTTAGATTTAAGATATTCATACTCTAATTTTTAAATCTAGCAGTTAGATCAGATCAAATTTTTAGTGTAATTTAATTAGTTCTTAAATGTCATTCGATAATTTAAATTTTCAAATTCCGCCTCAAAACCCTCGACCACTATGAAAGAAGAAGAAGAGAGCAATGTGATAAGAGTTGATTGATCCAATTTTTTTAACGTCTCTTACATCCAAGAGCCAAAATATATAATGGAGTACCTTAAGGGTCAAAATGGAACAATAAGTATACCTTAAGGGCTAACTTTTTTTTTTTGGTTTAAATTGAGGCAATGGGTTAACTTAGAGGTAGGGGTGTTCAAACTTCTGTTTTAACCAAATTAACCGAACGAACTAATTTTTTTGGTTAATTTTAGGTTCGGTCAGTTAACAATTAATGATTTTTTAAACTTTAATTATCGGTTAATTTGGTTCGAAATCGATTAATTTTTATATATATATATATAGTCACTGAACTTTTAAAAATTATAAAATTATCATTAAATTTTTTGATATATTATAAAATGGTCATTAAACTTTATCAAAATAGCATAAAATGATCATTAAATTTATTGAATTATTAAAAAAGATCATTAGACTTTTCAATATTTATCAATAATTTATAACGTGCAACGAATCAATGACCATTTTGTAATAGTTTGATAAGTTTAATGGTTGTTTTATAATTTCTAAAATTTTAGTGACCAAAAATCATTTTAACATAGTTTAGTCACCAATTGGGTAATTTACCCAATTTTTTTTTAAATTGTTTATTTGAAAACCGACAGAATTAACCGATTGTTTTTTCAGTTTGGTTAAAAATGTTCAAAAAATTCGATTTAGTTAATGGTTAATAGGAAAGATATTTCAGTTAATGAATTTTTAGTAATTCAATTTAGTTGGTTAACCGACCGAATTATGGAGTAAGCCAAAAGAAAATAAATAAAAAATCAAATAGAAAGAAACACTAGAAATAAAAATAAAAACCTTCCATTTATAGGCAGATAAGCAAAATTTGATTTGAATTGAAAGAATTATTATTTTTTTATATTGGGTTAAGTCGACTTGAATTAGTGGTTTGATTTTTAAGATCGTATCGAGATTAAATTTTACCAATATGAAAAATCATTTTTTTTTGTTTTACAATTTTGTCATTGATTTTTTTGTTTTTTGAATTTCTTCTCATTTTAAGTCTATTTTCTACCAAATTTAAACTATATGCTCCTCAACCATTGTGAAGTATCTATATAACTTCGATTTATCTTTTGCAAATTACCTCGTTTCTTTAATTTCTCTTTCGCTTTAAGTTTATTTTTGATCAAATTTGAAATACATGCTCATCAATCACACTGCAAGATACCTATATAAGTTCAATTTATCTTTTGAAAACAAATTTTCAGTTTTTGAATTTAGTCCTTCAAGTTTGTATGAATTCTTTGTTTTCTTACTTCTTCCTTCATTTTAAGTCAATTTTGTCCAAATTTAAACCCCATACTCCTCCATATAAAATACCCATTAACTTCATTTCAATTGTTTGACAACAAATTTTTTCTTACCTTATTTAATGTCACTTAACTTTACGTAATTTCTTTCATTCTTCAATTCCTTTTTTATTTAATAATAACGCACCAAAATTAAAGAAAAAGAATATAAATAAAAATTCTTTACAGAAAAAAGAACATTTGCGTCATTTCATCACCAAAAATAGGGTAAATAAGTGTGTTATTCTTTCCCATTCTGAATTATTACAAAGGAAAACAAAAATCTGCAGTATTATTCTGCAAAGTTTGTAAAACAAAAAGATAAAAAAAAAAGCTCATACAAACAGAAAACGTATTCAAAATCTTCATATCCATCCATAAGCGGATGGAAATCCTTTACCTTTTTGATATTTCTACTTCTGTTCTTACACTCAAAATTAGGTTTAGAGTTTAGAATTTTAGGTTAGAAGTTATGGTTAGAGTTTACGAAATTTAGGATATGGTGTATTTTTTAGGGTATAGGGCGTAAGATTTATAATTTAGAATTTAAAGTTAGTGCTTGAAATTTAATTTTATTATATTTTTTAGTATTGAGTCATAAATAGTAAGGACACCGAAAAGGGACAAAGGATTTCCATCCTCCATAAGCAAGCATAAAATATATTTATTGTGAGGTTACGGATGAACTCTGAGGTTGCGCCGCCGACTCGCCGTCGACATTGTGTCACCACCACCACCACCTCCACAGTACTGCTTAACTGCATCTCTCATGTCGTCAAAACCCTCGCAACACCTTTCGAAAAACACCCTCAGCTTCTCCAATTCCCTGTCTTCCCTGTCGCCTTCGAATCGTTTTATGGGGATGCCGTTTGCAGGTTGCAAGGAATATGATTTAGGGTTATCGTCAACAATCACTATTTTTTCAACATCTCTCCCTATACTGGACAAGTCCTTAACGTATTTTCCCCGACCTGATTGCATGCATGAATCTCTGTACAAACGGTGAGATATCAGGCCCTTGGGGTCTAAATTATCGAGCAGCAATGACGCGTATGGCTCGAGCCCGGCGGTGAACACCACCACCTCGTACTTTTTACTCATTGCTTCCAGGAATTCATCCACCCCGGGTCGTTTCGATACGTAGAACTCCATTCTTAGACCGTAAACGTTTGGTTTAATCATGAAATCATACGTTTCTGGTGGTGAGTCTGGACTTGAATGAACCAGGGTCTCGTCCAAATCGAGAACGATGGTCTTCAATTTGTCGGAAACTAACGGAGGCAACCGGTTGCTATTGCTTTTTCTTGACACAAGAGCGTCGGTCACATCGGAATCGGCCTTGAATTCGACTTGCAGTCTAGGTCTGTCCCCGTTTTCGAAGCCGCTGCTGCCGGAAACTTCTCTACGATGGATAATGAAGCCTTTCCCTCGGCGCCTTGCGCCATTCAGTTTTGAGAAAAGCTCGACTAGGCGACGCTGGCATTTTTGGATGGACTTCCTTATGTAAGAAACGGCGGAGAGATATTTGGTCTTCAAAGTAGATGATCTCTTAAGATCATTGAAACGGTGGCGAGGAAGCAACCGGCGGCAGTGGAGATGACGGTGGTCGTAATGGCCGCCGCCGCGGATGATGGACTGTGGTAGCACCTTTTTCACCATCTTTAATGTCACGTCTTGGTAACAATCTGTGAGTTGAGACTCGAAGGGGACGAGATACGAAGTTTTTGAAGCAATGTTCGGTACAACAGTGATCCACTCAGACCGGAAGTATAAAGCTGGATTTCAACGAATTTAAGCAATTACCATTATTTTTTCAAAACAATATTTATTTAATATTATTAATTCATGTTTGTTTGCAACATATTATTCAACCATAATACTACTACTAATAATAGTATAAGCTAGATTCGAGGTGTTCTTTGATTTACCACCACAGTTCGTTGCTAATATAGTGCAGCAGGAAAGTTGAAACAACGTGTAATTCCGCTTTGTCTTTCTGTATAAGCAAATTAATAATAAAAATGATACTATAAACTATATGGTCCTAAATATTGAGTTTTATTTGTTAAGGTTGTCACCATACAAGGTTTCGAGGAAAAATGAAATTGCTTTTGAGTTTATTTTCTTGTTCCATGATTTTGAACCCGTCGAGGCGGGGTTCAGCGGTCAAAGGAGTTGCCCCATGAGGCCGCAACGATATGTCTCGATATAAAGACTGAGCCAAGATTGAATATCATAAAAGACTAAAATTAAATAAAAATTAACCGTCAAATAAGTGTTCATATTATATATTTTTTGAGTTATATACCCAAATTATTTTTTAGGTCAAATATGTACCTAACATTTTTTCTGTGACTCATTTAAGGTTCTCCGTTAATTCCCACCGTTAAAGGACACGTTTCATCTCTTGAAAATTTTAAAGTTATATTAAAATTAAATAAAATTACTTAATTCTAAAAAAAATCTCTAAGTTTTTCATATTTCACAAAACAACCCCAAATTCCAAAATCCCTAACTCCTCAAAACCTAAATCTCAATTTGGGCTGATTGCCATGTCGCCGCCCACCACTTTGGTCGTCAGACCATCACGACCATTTCTCTCACCACCTTGTCGCCAGAAATCGACCTACGTCGTGCGAAACACTAAAATTGTTGAATGATTCTTTCGAACGATTCATGACGAACAATGACAAGACGAGCAACAAACGTTGTGTGGGTTGTTCGACGAGGGGAGGACACTTCATTCTGTCGCTGACAACGCAACCAACGTCGGCAGGAGTGGTCGGGTTTGGGGTTTAGGAATTTGGAGACTATTTTGAAAATATTTACAAATTTTAGGATATATTTTTATTTTGTTTTATTAATTTTATTTATTTTTGATATAATTTTGGAATTTTCAGGAGATAACACGTGTCCTTTAACGGTGGGAATTAACGAAGAACATTAAATGGGTCACGGAATGAAACGTTAGACACTTATTTGACCCAAAAAAATAGTTTGAGCGCCTAACTGAAAAAGGCATAGTTTGGACACCTATTAAGCAAACTTAAAAATATAAGAGTTTATTAAGTATTTAAATTCCAAATTGAGTCACAATGACTGTTTTACCTAACATTTAAATTTTATAGAGACCTAAATTATCATTGGACCAAAAAATTGGAGGAGAAAGTTAAAATTTTTAGAGGATCTAATTAAAAATATTTTAAAAATTAATATTTAATATGAATTTCTAAAATTTAAGTACAGCAAATTAAAGTTTTCAAAAAATTTAAAAAACATTTTATAAAAAAAATAAATTATTGGAGAGAAATTAGGCCCTTTTGAACCCTCACTGTGCTCCGTCACTACTCCAGATACTTGTTGAAGGAGGCAACGACATGTTCGATGCCATTAATAGATCTTGGGCGGATTTAAAATTAAGGTAGACTATTTAATAACAAGTGTTGAGTGCATTGGTAAGACACATTGTACTTTGAACATAGACCGTAAGACATGCATGCATATTATCAAAAAATTAAGGTAGACTATTCAAAATGTCATCCAACTATAGATGAATTTTTAGTTGTATCACCCGAGTCGAAAAATGTTATAAATTGATCATTTAAGATATCAAAAGATATAAAATAAATCATCAACTATTAATTTTGGACGAATGTTAACTTTATTAGTTAATAAAATTGACATAAAAATAAATTTGGGGTAAACTGCATAAATAGACATCTAATTATAAGTTTTTTTTTTGTTAAATCCACTGACAATTAAAAGTTATACAAAGGTAACTCAATTTTAAAAAAATAACAAGTTGATCGTTTCATAAAAAAAATTATCGTACATGTCAGTTAACAAAATTAGGTGAATCACTTTTAACATTCAATTTTTATATTTAAATATTATTTCAATTTAATCCCTAATCGAACCCATTTTCTATTTTCTTCTTCGTTCGTTCTCTCGTTTATCACTCTACGCCATTGTCGCCACTCTTCTTTTGCCACCACATGCATAAATGAAATGTAAGAAACTATACACACTCGTCAAAATGAAACGAAAAGAATCCATGTCATTTCTTCATTAAAAACAAGGGAAAAGTGTGCGCATGACATTATTCTTTACAGTTCTTAATTATTACAGAGTGAAAAAACACATCTGCAATATTTTCCTGCAAAGTTTGGAAAAGAATCAAAGAATCCAAGCAGAAGACATATGTTTTTGATGAACTTAAACGACGTTTCGACGTTTCGTCGGCTTTGTGTTATCACCAAAATACAGCTTAATTGCATCTCTCATGTCCTCAAAACCATCGCAATCCCTTTCGAAAAACATCCTCAGCTTCTCCAATTCCCTGTCTTCCATGTCATCTTCGAACCGTTTTATGCGGATGCCGTTTGCAGGTTGTAAAGAATATGATAAAGGGTTATCATCAACAATCACTACTTTTCCAAGATCTCTCCCGATCGTTGACAGGTCCTTAACGTATCTTCCCCGGCCGGATTGCTTGCATGATTCTCTGTATAAACGGTGAGTTATCAGGCCCTTGGGGTCTAAATTATCGAGCAACAACGACGCGTATGGCTCGAGTCCGGCGGTGAACACCACCACCTCGTATTTTTTACTGATTGTTTCCAAGAATTCATCCACCCCGGGTCGTTTCAATACGTAGAAGTTCATTCCTACACCGTGAATGCTTGGTTCAATCATGAAATCATACGTTTTTGGTGGTGGGTCTGGACTTGCATGAACCAGGGTCTCGTCCAAATCGAGAACGACGGTCCTCAATTTGTCGGAAGCTAATGGAGGCAACCGGTTCCTATTGCTTTTTCTTGACACAAGAGCGTCAGTCAGATCGGAATCGGCCTCGAATTCGAGTTGCAGTCTAGGGCTGTTATAAGTTTTGAAGCCGCCGCTGTCGGTTTCTTCCCTTTGAAGGATAACGAAGCCTTGCCCTCGGCGTTTTGCGCCTTCCAGTGTGGAGAAAAACTTGAGCAGGCGACGGTGGCATTTTTGGATGGACTTTCTTATTGATGAAATGACGGAGAAATATTTGGTTTTCAATGTAGATGGTCTCTTACGATGGTGAGCAGTGTGGCGGGGGAGCAACTGGCGACGGTGGTGGTGGTGGTCGTAATGGTCGCCGCGCATGGCGGACTTTGGTTGCACCCTTTTTCCCATTTTCAATGCCATCTCCTACCGTGAACACTGCCGGAAAAGTCAGTCCAAAGCCTTACGCACGTTGTGCGCTGCAAGCTTCAATGACAACCCTCGCCGGCGAGGAGTTTAACTCATAACCAGCTTCGACCACGGCCTCGGGTTGGGGCGGATGCTGCCACATAACACCCCTTGCCCTCGAAGAGGACGTTGGGGTGTATGTGGCAGCAAAGTGAGAAAGGAAATTAAGTTTCATGAACAACTTAGTAAGCATGGAAAGCAAATGTGTAGTAGCTTAATAAAAGAGGTGCAAAGGTAAATAAAAATAATAATATTAATAATAAATAGATAATATTGCTGGGAGATAATTAGGAAGAGCCAATGTTGTTTCATTGTGAAGAGCCTATACATAATTAGCAAGTAAATTGAATTTTGGTTTATTTGTTTTTAGTAATAATATTTTGTGAGTAATATAATTTGTTATTGTGCTCGTTGGACACTTTCAATATGTTTGAATTCACGGTATATAAAGATGGAAAATATAATTAATTTTAATTTTAAAAACTAATGAAGAAATTTTAACAATTTTTTTAATAGTCTAAAGATACAAGGTAGTATCTGTTCATACATATTCTTAACCTTTA
The DNA here is from genome assembly GCA_958450335.1 of Hibiscus tridactylites. Lineage (NCBI taxonomy): Eukaryota > Viridiplantae > Streptophyta > Magnoliopsida > Malvales > Malvaceae > Hibiscus > Hibiscus tridactylites. Next base: position 73,505,344 of record OY288284.1, on the reverse strand, counting down.
ACAATGTACATACACCTTATAGACAAAACGATTTGAACTCGTGTCTCTTAAGATGAATATCATCCGTTGTTCTACTGGGACACTTGCTGGGTTCACAATTGGAGTTTGGTTGCTAAGATTATTATGATGTCGTTGAATTTTTTTTTTCGAGTTAGTCGAGTTGACGAGTCTTATTTTATAACTTAAACTTTATTTGAATTTTTTTTACTTCGAGTCGAGTCAAATTGAAGCGAGTTATTCAAGTTTCTGTTCAAATTTAATTGTAAACAATTATAATATTATAGTACTAGTTGGTTCTAATTTAAACGATTTTCTATAACCATATAGATATGTTTCTTCTTTTTTATGTGCGTTATACACATATCAGCCAAAGTTAAGGGACTAAACTCGAACTTCAAAATTAATTCACTAATTACTAAAAATTTCAAATTATTCGAAGTTATATTTTATAACTCAAACTTTATTTGAAATTTTATTGAATCGAATCAAATTTTTTCATGTCACATCGAATCTTGCTCACCCAACAAGATAAGAAGGCTCTAATCTTTATCTTTTAAGGAGTTGATAAATCAACTTTTAAAAAGATTTCAGATTGTATAATTGAAGTTATTGTACTATTTTTTCAATGTCATAAAAAATAAAATAAAGAAGCTTATAGAAAAATAAGATTAAGGTGGCCTATCGAATTAGATAGTTCAAATATAAGGTGAACCTTCATTACATTACATTATTATCGTCAACTTAGCGTTGCTTAAACGTGGGCTCGCCAACCATTCTGTGTAGACCGGCTGCTACCAAACCCATCTCTTCTCCTTGTTCTTGGAATGAGTAAACCTCTGCAACAAACTAAAGTGAACAGCAACTCCGTCATGAACAATGTCGAGCTGACCCATATAAATATCGTTATCTTCCAATTCCGTATCATTCTTTTGATAAACGGTAGTTCCGACTTGAGGATGAGAGATGCATCATATAGTTCAGGAATACCAGCACCTGGTCTGTGCTCAGCTCGTTGTTCGAGTACTACCCTTAAGCAACTGGTAGGCACAACGCCTTCGCTCAAACCTCTAATCTTTAGATTCAGAGTCTGTGTTTCCGACGAATAGCCGGTGACTATAGGAGCGAGCTTGAAGAATGTCAGCAGAAGGCGGATAGGCTCACTTCTGAATTTCAACATGCATGGATGGCTTGAACTGGAAAGAGTGTCACCATTAACAGATAGGAAATCTACCCTGACCTACAAAAAAGAAGTTGCACTAGCATAAAATTCAAGTTTGGTAACTAAAACCGATAAAGGAAAACCGGAATCCCCTATTCTCAGGGAAAAAACACATTTAATAAAATGGACATGTTAACAAACTTTCATAGCCTGTTTCGTAGAGACGTAGACTCGGGTTTAAGCCAATATATTATCTGCCTGAAGGACTAAATCATGTTATTTAGGAAATACAGGATAGAAATGTTCAGCAGAATAGGATACATCAAAATGCAACCGAGTTTTTCAGCTCAAAATCTTAGTGTTTGAGACCCTAAGTTCATGCTGCTTAAATGCAAATGATTGACCACCCGATTTTCATCCAACCTATTCTTGAATTCTCATGCAAGTTCATTGACTACAACTTCAATGCAAATCATGAGGTTAGCAGTGCAATCAACTGATTCAGTCATTCAAGTACACTGACATCGAGTTTTTCCGTATCAAGGGGTTAGTAACCGATCAAAATAACAATTCTTCACCTTAATGATTAAAGTTGAGGGACAATCGAAACCAAACAACAAGATACCTTACTAACTTCCTAGGTCAAATTACTTCATCTAATAAGTTGTAAAAAGAATATATAAAGGCAAAATTCCAGCATAGAACTTAACCAACCTAAAACCCCAAACTGATTTCCGATTCGGAGCATAAAACACAAATGAACAGAAGCAAAATAACTCGAAAGTGATGACAATATCCGCATTCCATAAATCAACCAACCAAATACCTGGAACATCCCAAGCTTTCTGTTGTAATTTGACTCCGGCAATGTCAAAGAAACAGTGAGCTGCAATTTGTGATCGAGTGGTATGACTCGGGAACCCACATTCTTCCCAATTTCTATCTTCTCAGAACATTTCGCACCACAACCAACCGCATCACAAGATACAATCGGAACAAACGCGACCGGACTACTCTTACTATAATCAAAGTTCAACATTTCCTTTATCTCCAATGGTTCCTCCACCAAATAACTCATCAAAACCCCACTAATCAGAATTGAAGTAAGCAATAAGCCACATAAAACACAGCCTACATATATAGCTCGTAACAATCTCCACCCTAATCTAAACACGAGGTTCCATATAGATTCATGATCCTTCAAGTTTAACCAATCATTCTTTATAGGACTAAAATACCCAGAAATAGGATTCCATAAATCTAACACACGTGTAACTATATTAGCTCTGCATTGTTTCAGAGCTTTAAAAGGATCAACAATAACCATGTCGCAGCAACCCAACGCCGACAGTGGTAATGTAATGAAGCATATTAGCAAATTTAACTGAATCCCGATTGCGTTTGTTACTAAACCGGCTATAAACAATAGCAAACTCGAGGAAGAATGTAGGGACTCACTTTGTTCTGACCCCGAGTCGGCCGAGCTAGAGTCTCGGTCAACCAATCCATCGTTTCTCGCGGTGGTGAGCGTCGATTCGTCCTCGCTATTCTCTACTATGACGGGGGTGGAGTTGGGTCCATCGGGAATCGGCTCAGTTGTCCCGGACGTGTCTTCGTTTGGTTCCAAATCGTGGTAAAGATTAGAGGTTGGGTCATCGATGGTGGAAGTTTCTGGAAGAGAATCTCCGAGTTCCTTGGAGGAGAAACCGCCGCGGGAGAAGGTTCGGCGGCGGAGGGTAAAGGGTAAGTGAGACGTGGAAGGATCTGATTGGTCGAAGGCAATGGGGTAGTCATCGTGTGTATCGACGAGCTGGTTCGCTTCGGTGGTGCTTTCCGAGTCCATTGCAAAATTGGTAACTATTGAACCGCTCACAATCTTGCCCGTTTCCATGGTCACTCAAGTTTAGGTAATATGTTTTTCTACGATTAAAGTTTTACAAGTTATAAAACGGCCATTAAAATTATTGATTTTATAATAAAACAGTCATTTTACCGCTAATGTTAGTTAATTTTTTTAGTTCACTAACACCCGTTAATATTAAAAATGAGAATTCTACAACGGGCGACAAATATTGATGAATACCACTAACTAACACCGATGAACACCATTAAATTAATTAATAAAGATTTAAAATTTCAAGGACCCAACATACAATTAATAATTCAATTAAATTATTTTTATATATTAAAATTTTATTTTTTTAATAAGGGTAAACTATATATTTAGTACCTCACATGTTTTCGTATTTCTATTGAACCCTCATTATTTAAATATTATTTTTTTTTAAAAAGTATTTTGGGCCTCGTTAAAAATCCCTTTCCTAGTGAAAAGAGAAAAGAGTACCCGCTAAAATTTTATTCCAAACCAAAAGTACCTTAACAAACACCCAGTCCAACTCCCCAGCCACTCACACTAGGGGAGGAATACAATGTATCTAATTATAAACCAGCATATTAACAATCAAACTAGTTTAACAGCCAAATCTAACATAGGCTTCTAACCAATTCCCTGCTTCGCCAGAGTGTCCGCGTCCCCATTCTCCATCCTAGATATGTGTATGATTGTCATCCCAAACTTCGCCATATTGGTTTGCAAATCTTTGACTAGTCTGCTGGCCGCCGGAAGAGGGGGTGGACGTCAAGCAGCCAATCGCACACCGTCTTGCAGTTCATTTTCACCGCAAGTCATTTGTTCACAGCCCAGCGAGAATTCAAAAACAATTCGATACCTCTCTTTACCGCCGTCAATTCCACCATTGCAGGAGGTAAATTTCCTGTCGGCTCCGAAAAGATAAACAAGACATTGTCAACCTCGTCTTTAAGAATACCTCCCACTCCCCCCCTCTACTGTTCTCTGGAATAAGCACCATCGATATTCAATCTTATATACCCCGCCGGAATAGATCTTCTCACAAGCAATCTCTCTTTCGGGATTTTCCTATTAACCAGATCCGCCCCACGTGATGGATCCAACACAAGGTCTCCGGTAGGAATCGTTGCGTCTGGAATTTAAATATTATTTTAATTTGACCCTATTCTTTATAAGAAAATTACTTAACCCTTAACCATCAACCTTAAACCCTAAATTATTAAACATTAAACCCTTAAACTCTTAAACCTATACCCTAAATCATATACCAATAAAAAAATTCACTATCATCGATTCAATTTAATTCAATGAATTGTTAAATTCTCCTAAAAAATTTAATTAAATTATTTTTATATTTACTACTTTTTCTCTTATTATGAATTTGTGTGTGTGTATGTGAAGCAATGGGAGGACACTAAATGGCACTTTGGCAGAGCTCAGCCGAAACAAACTTATTACTTCTCAATGGAATTCTTCAAGGACGAGCTTTGACTAATGCAATTGAGAACCTCGGCATTGAAAATACTTACGCCAAGGCTTTGAAGAAGTTGGGACATGAACTCGAAGAAATTGTTGAGCAGGTAATTCATAAATCAATTTAGCCATATTTATTTTGTTAATTACTGTCTTTTTAGACAATTTTAAATCAATAATTATGTGAGGATTAACGGAAGAAACCCACTTTAGCTATTAAATTGCATTGTTTTGATGACTGGATTTGCAGGAAAAAGATGTTGCACTTGGAAATGGTGGTTTGGGAAGACTTGCTTCTTGTTTTCTTGACTCCATGGCAACATTGAATTTGCCTGCTTGGGGATACGGTTTAAGGTATAAATATGGGCTTTTCAAACAGCGGATCACTAAACAAAGGCTAGAGGAATTGCGAAAGATTGGCTTGAGGTTGGTTCAGCTTATCGCACCTTGAAGTTGCATAGATGCCCTAGAATTTACACTGATTTTCTGTTTTTATTGGGACTTTTTTTGGCAGAAGTCCAGTCCTTGGGAGGTTGTTAGGCATGATCTATAATGGTGAATTATTCTAGGAGAATTCAACAATTCATTGAATTGAATCGATAATGGTGAAATTATTTTTAATGGTATATGGTTCAGGGTATATGTTTAAGAGTTTAAGGGTTGGTTTAATAGTTTAGTGTTTTAGGTTGAGAGTTGAGGGTTAAGTTATTTTTTTTATAAAGAATATGGTCAAATTAAATAATATTTAAATAATGAGAGTTCAATAGAAATACAGAAATATGTGAAGTACTAAATATATAGTTTACCCTTATTAAAAAATAAAATTTTAATATATAAAAAAATAATTTAATTGAATTTTTTTAAATAATTATTAATTGTATGATGAGTCCTTGAAATTTTAAATCTTTATTAATTAATTTAATGATGTTCATCGGTGTTCATCATTAGTGGTGTTCATCGATGTTTGTCGTACGTGGTAGACTCATCCTCTTGTTTGATTTCCTTCGAGTTATAGGAATTAAATGAAGAGTAGAAGGAATGAACAGTAGTTGAATTTTGGGTTTGGTTTCGACTCGAACTTTGCTCTTCTTTCTGTTGACAGAGATCTCTCATGGCCTTAAACCTTAAATCTTCGGTATAGCTGCCTGGTTCCGGTATCAAGTCAGGAACACTCGTTCGCCCTTTAAGCATTTTTACCACCTCAGACATTGTAGGCCTGACTGATGCAGATGCATTTGTACACAACAGAGATACTTTAACCATGAGTTCAACTTCTTCGATTTCTACTTCGGATCTTATCCTCTCATCGAGAAGTGCTGTCAAGTTTCCCGATTTTCGCAAATGGCATGCCTGCAATACAGATTCATATATAGATATATCTTGTCATATTTCAGTACAGGACAAATCTGCAAACTTGCACAGGAAAGAAGGCAAGTACCCAATCTAAGAGACAGACAAACTTTTCACTAGGCAGAAAGTTATTGGTGTTCTTCCCGCTAACGAGTTCCATTGTTAGAACTCCAAAACTGTAAACATCTGCTTTATGTGTCAGGTGGCCCCATAATGCATATTCCGGTGCCAAATATCCTCTGCACATTAAAATGGTGAAGTTTTAAGCAAAGCAGCAGGCATAAAGAAATTGAATTCCATTGGTTATTAAAAAGGTAAGGAACTCACATGGTTCCGGCAACTCGGGTGGTGATGTGGGTCTTCTCCTCTTCATCAAGCCTAGCCAATCCAAAGTCGGATATTTTGGGGTTCAAGTCACCATCGAGAAGCACATTGGTAGCCTTAATGTCTCGGTGAACGATCTTGAGTCTTGATTCTTCATGCAGAAAAGCCAGACCTTTAGCTATACCAATACAGATCTTAAGCCTTGTGGGCCAGTCTAGTTCAAGCTGATTGCTGTCTGAACCTACATATTATGCCAAGGAAGTATGCCTTACCAATTACCATATTAAATATTATCCGTGTGAAACATGATCTTAAACATTACAACGAGTGGGAAAAACGGACAAGTGCATGATGCAAGACTCACCAAACAATGCACGAGCGAGGCTGTTGTTTTCCATGTACTCGTACACGAGTAGCAACTGATCCCCTTCAACACAAAAACCATGAAGCTTGACAAGATTTGGGTGTTGTAAACAAGATATCATCCCGATCTCATTCAGAAATTCACGATTCCCTTGTCGTGATTTAGAGGAGAGCTGCTTTACTGCAATCTTGGTACCATCAGGTAACTGACCCTGAACCCCCAAACTTTATCAGATTCTCCTATATTGATTCAAATAAGAATTAAAAATAACAGGATCTTCATATAGCAGTTAACTAGGCACCTTGTAAACAGGACCGAAACCACCTTCTCCAATCTTGTAAGCAGGATCGAAGTCATTGGTGGCAACTTTAATCTGTTTCAAAGTGAAAGTCCCGGATGGCATGTCTTCCTTTATACCTGTCCAAAAATTAATGTGTAAAATGTCCGTAAATGCAACAGCTTAATATTCAAGTAACATATCACCAACAGAATTAGAGGAGGTACCTTTTTTTTGCCAATATTTCCTAAGCAAGTGGCCTTTCCACCAAAAAAGTCCCCCTATGAGGAGGCCAAGGCATGATCCTAGAACCCCAAAAGCAATGATATATGCATATCCTTTGTTTCTTCTAATCGGACAAGGTTTAGAATCTGCCCAGCACAGCTATGTTCATTAATAAGGCAGAATGAAAACAGGCCTAGCAAAAATCATTTTAAGGAAAGTTTGTGTTCATTTATATGTTTTCCATGGAACGTTGGTTGCCTTAAAACAATAAAAAAATGCATGTGCTGAACAGGCAAGGAAAATTATGCAAGCAGATAGTATACCAGAAACTACAGAAATAGCATTTACAAGTGGCCCGTAGACACTTCTTCGAGGAATCCTTGTTGTTCCTTTACCAGCCCAGATAAATCGAATCTCCAGGAAATTACTTGTCACATTTACATTTGAAACTTTTTTAACTAAAGGTTTTAGAGCACCCGTTGCCTCTGATTCAATGTTGAAGTCTTTCCACACTAACGCTTCCTGTGACAAAGGAGATTATTGTACCCACAATACAACTTAAGCAAAAAAAAAAACGTATCTTCAAAAGCATGTTTAACTACACACCTGAACGTAAACATCGAATATGCGCCTACCAAGGCTGTTATATGCTTCATCAGGAGTAAACTGTATCTCGGCAAAATCGAAAGTTATGGTGTAAATTCCATTCACTAAGCAATAATGGAAATATGTGAGCGATATTGGAGCTCTGCGGGCTGTTGTGAACAGTTCTGACATGTCCGACGATGGCCCTGATATAGTGTAACGAGTATTTTGGAAATCATTGTCATCCATGAAGTCTCCGGTGCTACTAAATCCCCAATAACTATCTTCGTTGATATAAAATTCTGCAGCGCCACCTTCAACATCACCATCTCCTTCATACAATATATTTGCTTTATTTTCCTTGATCCTTGTGTGCTTTCCACCACAGTTAACATGTAAACAATTTGAATCTGCTACAAAGCAAACAATTAGTATTTAAGAAAGAAATAAGCCAAAACGCAAGTGATCAATCCAATAAAGTAAAAGGTTGAGCTGTCTAAAAGTACTGGCGGATCACATGTTTCGACACCTGAAGGAGACAACTTACATCGAGGACAAGTGAAAGACTTCTTGCATGGAACAGATCCCATCCTATTAAAAATTGTAGAATGGAAAATCATTACCACAATGTTTGAGCAGTACAAACACAAGATTTTTCTTGAAGCCACCAAACACTTGAAGGAAAAAATAAGAGAAAGGGAAGGAAAACGCTTACAAGCGGTTCCTTGACGAAGAACTACGATACAAGTTTAAGTTCAGATTCCTAAGGGGAAAAAAGATGAAATATTTGTTAGCTCCACATAGTACCAAAGAAGAAAGTATAAACATAAGACTAACGAAAGGTAGTCTCACAAGTTATCCTGACAAACCGATTTCTCAGGGCCTTGCCAATTGAAGTCATTGTATGAAAGATCACTGCATCCAAGTATTGAGAATCAGTGTAAATTTCCAAAGCAAAGATGAGAGTAAACTTAAACAAAACTATATGATTTTTCAGAGATTCTTCTTTTTACAGGCAGAAACATACATGCTAGATCCTTGCTTCAGTATAGAATCCGGCACATCTCCGCCTAGCAAGTTGCCGCTTAAAAAGCTAATAAAAAACAACACCAGATGGTCAGTATGTGGTATCAATCAGGATAAGAGAAAAGAATCAACTTTAAATTAAGTTTTAATTTCACATAACAATGTCAGTTTTTAAGTGACTCGAGATTGGACAAGTTTAAGGTTAAATATCAGATAAGATTGCTTTTATCCCTAAAACCATGGATGTAAGCTTCTATATGTGCCCATGCACCTATGTTTTCTAGCTTCTACAATAAAGAAGTCCAAATGCTTATTCAGATTCTTGAAACAATCTTTTTTTCTGCACTGAAGTCCAAAAGAAAGTGAAATGCTGCCACAATCTCAAATTTATACTTACACAAATTTTAGATGATCTGCAGTTATGCTGGTCGGGATTTCCCCGAATAAATTGTTGAAACTGAGATCCCTGTTGCAATTGTGAGATAATTTAATGATAGTGCCAATTAAAACGATATGTGTTCATCACGGCAAATAACTTGGTGATTGAAAATCTATTCAAGAAAGATCTTGAGGCAGATTTTAACTGAATAGATAATAGAGAACTGTGCTCTAGAATATTAAGTCCAAGGAAAGTAATGGAAAGTAAGTGATGAACTTTCCTTCCACATGCATACCTAGAGCAATCTTCCTCGATTAAAAATAGAAGCAAAGTAGAAAATAACTAAAACCAAAAAAACAAAGAAACCAGACATGTTATTTTTTTTACTTGAAAATTTTCTTCTAAGTGTGTATTATGAATAATTTGTCTGCATCTTAAGTTGGAACAATGTCCACTTCACAGCCAAATGGTAGTGAACAAAGTAACTATGGTCGTCAACCAAAGTTATTGAGGCTATAATTTTAGTTTCTTAAAAAGGGAACGATGCATGTGTCTATGCAGAATCGAAGAACTGTTATAGCATCAAATATGTTCCCGCCATATAAATAACCTACGAAACGGAAGTGAATGCAAACAGTGGAAGGAAAAGAAACTCTATTCCCCAAAACCTTGCACATGTTTTACTTACAACATTTCCAAATACTCCATTGCCCAAATGTAATCAGGGATCTTTCCAGAAATGTTGCAATTCCTCAAAACCCTACAAAAATACAACAGGGTTAGGTTCAGTCAAAACTGATCATATATAGATGGCACCTTCAAAATATTTGATAATGTGAGCACTAAACATACAATTTAACTAGGCCTTTCGTGTTTCTGAGCATGGGAAAACCCTTACTTGGCCCTTGTATATCACTAATCCTCCTGCATAAAAGATAAGTACAACATTTACAAACCCATCAATGAAAAACAAAAAAATGTAGTTGTTAAGTCAGTGACTGCAAATAACGGAGGCATTATACTTACAGTACAAGTAATTTTCTCAAAAGAAATAGGATTGCAGGTATTGGTCCCTTGAGTCCACTTGCATGCATTTCTCTACAATAGTTCAGAACGACCGAGTGAGTATGTAGGAAAATGAATAAATGCATATATATATATATAGATATTAAACATCTGAATTTTATTTTAACTGAAAAGCTTACAGTCTGCGGAGTTGTCCCCAGTTTTGTATGAAACTGGGTATTCTTCCATTGAAATTGTTATCATTTATCCTACTGCAGTAGACAACAAATGATGTTGGTCCCATGAACATATCCAGATATGTGGTTTAAAATACAGGCAAATTTGAAGAAACATACAAGTCGGTTAGACTTCTTAGTAAACTAAGCGTCCCCGGCAAATTCCCAGTTAACTGATTGGAGGAGAGCAACCTGAAATTACAATAAACATAGAGAAGAAAACAAATCATTTAACATCGAGGGAAAAGTAATTAACACGAAACTAAAAGATTTGCAAAATATCAAACAAAGACGACGAAGAAGAAGATACTGATTTTTCCCTTACAATGTTTTCAAGTTCACTAAATCTCCTAGTTCAGGTGGTATGGGACCGAAAAATTGGTTTGCTTCAAGACTCCTGATTAAAAAAAAGCATCAAACATCCTTCATAAATTTCCTATGAGTGAAAAAAGGAAAATATGAAAACACCTATATTTTCATAGGACATACATCTATACATCTAATAAAAAAATACAATTAATCAAGGTACAGAACATACAGATAAGTGAGAGTGGTAAATTTTCCGAGGTACTTCGGAATTTCCCCGGACAAGCGATTTACTAGAAGAGAGCTGCACAAAAAACTCTCAGGTTAATATATTATAGGTGAAAAGACTAGATTTAAAAGTTTTAGAAACTTACATAAAAGTCAACTTCATAGAAGCCCATTCACTTGGAATGGTACCATTTAGGTAGTTGTAAGCAAAATCACTGAAACAAAAAGTAAGATTACTTAAAACAATTCAACATTATTGCTCGAGATTCCAATTAGTACGTAAAATATAAACATCGTAGTACATCATTTCAAGAGCTCTTACATTTCTCGAAGGTAAGGAAGCTTAACCAGTTGAGGAGGAAGTATTCCAGGAAGGTTATAACCCTTGAGCACTCTAAAATACATAAGCCAAGGCATATCAGTATAACAACCAACAAAAGTAAATTAGCTAGTAACAAGATGAAGGAATTATACATCCTTACGACGTGACAAACAGTGCCATCTGCCTCACATTCACAAGAGATCTCATGCTCGGAATTCTCTGGTGGCACTTGCGTTACCCCAACACTTTCAATTACACAGGAATCGCCATTAAATTTCCAGTATATGGAGCCCATTGCAGTAGCAATCTCTTGCAAAGCAACAACTAGAAGACAACCATAGTTCCGTAAACATCACATCGATATATATGAACATAAAAAATGAACAGAATCATAGCCAGCTTTGTTAGTTTAACATATTGATAAATTCAACTTCCACACCAGTAGTGCATAAAAAGAGTAAATCAATTCAATTTAAATTTCCTTTTCCGATTTATAAGTTGACTTTGAGTGAAACTGCAACCTAACTTTGAAACTTCTTTTGGATCAAAGCAAGCAATAGGGTTATATTTGATATAATAACCGCATATATATTTACAGACTGCATATATCCAAATAATTAGACCAGCATTTGAATATGTAAACATATAAATCAGATGAGAATGACTGGAAAATACAATGATTAATTGCTTAAACCAACACATTTCACATACTTTGTCAATCAACCCAAGAAATCTAAAGCAGCAAAATACTAAAAGATCCCATTTTAGAGATAAGTTCCTGCAATGGGTTTTTAGATTTCATTCCCCTTCCCCTTCACCTATCCAGCAAACTAAAAAAATAATACTAAAAAACACCATTTTCCCACACTATCTCATCAGCCAAATAAAACAACCAAAAAAAAAATCAAAGCTTGAAACTTTGACCCACCTTCTTCTCCGGGCACCTTAGACTCAGCAAATCTAAGCAAGCTGAAGCAACCCATTGCAATGATCCCGAAGACAAATATTTTCTTGTTAACCATGACGACTAATACGATGATTATAATCCTGCAAGTAAAGTTAGTGATTTACAAATCCAAAAATCTGAGATAAACAAATACTGCGATTTATGGAAAGTACGAAAAGGAAAGTATTGGAAGGAGGAGCCCATTACTTTTGGAATATACTGAACTCTGTATGCAATAAAAAGGAATTTTGGTCTGGAAATATTAGCAATCTTTTTGAATAGATATACACGTATATTCAACTTTAATTGCTGCACTAAATTCACGTTTTTTATTTCCATAATAAAGATTGGGTGTTCTATGGTAAGAAGCAGCCATGGATGAGACTAAAGCACGAAACAAACCACCTTTCTCGGTGTCAAGGCTATCGCAATTAATGGCGACTTTCGGTTTGGAAGGGGAAACCGAATGGAGTCATGTGGGAGTTTGGTCGTTGTTAACACCTCCGAAAGTACAATGTTTCGTTTGGTTTGTACTCCTTGAGCGTCTACCGACACTAAGTATGTTACGTGACCGTGGGATACATGTTGAGACACGGGATGCGTCTTGTCGTTGGTGTGGTGAGGGGGAGGATGAAGCGGACCATATTTTGCTTCATTGTAGTTGGGTGTGGCAAGTGTGGTCGATGTTTTTGGCTTGGTGGAAGGTGGAGTTGGTTCGGCCGGCGTCGATAGTGTCTCTTGTACATATATTTCTTGATGGGCAGTTTCGAGGAGTGATTAAACAATGGTGGATGGCGAGTTGTGCAGCGACTTTGTGGTCGTTATGGTTAGCTCGCAATGACCTCTTGTTCAATGGGAAACGGTTATCACCGATGGATTTATTTTTTACTATTAAGCTGCGTGCTTTTGCTTGGGTGAATGTGCTGGATAACAATGCCATGCTCGTGGAATCGGTATGGTGGGATTGTCCATGGTGGTGCGAGCATAGGGGACGGACAGTTGGACCTCGGATAGGGGTGCGGTGGGTACCGCCACCGGTAAACATGGTCAAGTTCAATGTTGATGGCTCAGCTAGAGGACAGCCGGGACTTGCGGGGTGTGGTGGGGTGTTACGTGATGATGGGGGTAAGCTATTGGCAATGTTTGCTGGCCCTTTGGGGATTCTCGATTCCAACGAAGCTGAAATTCATGCGCTTTGTTATGCGATTGAGGCTTTTAGCGGTTCACATTGGAGGGGAAGACCTTGTGTTTTTGAATCGGATTCGTTAGTGGCCCTTTCTTGGGTGATAAATAGGGAGAGTAGACCTTGGAAGCATTATTGGTTGTTTCGGAGGATTGATAGCGCTTGTCGTGGTGTGACTTGCACCTTTCAACATGCGAATCGTGAAGCAAATGGTGTTGCGGATATGCTTGCAAAGGGGGGTGTGGATCGGAGGGAGTGGCTGCGTGTGGGGTTCGATTGAGCACCTGAGGGTCATGTCGGGGGACATAGAGGGTTGGTGCCATACGGGATTGGGAGCTGGATTCATTAGGCGCAGGGGGTGAGTTTTTCTATGTACTGCAGGGGCAGCCGATTGTGCTATAGTGGGGCTGCTAGGGTGGGGTGCTATGTTGTTTCGATCAGAGGGTGAGGGTTGTTCCGTGCATTCATGTGTTGTTCCGAATCCAAATCGGGCACTCTTTTCCTCCATTTAGGTTTAGGGAGGTTTTTAATGAGGCCCGATTTTGGATTTTTGTATGATTTCTTCTTAATAAAATCATACGATTGAACTAAAAAAAAAAACCACCTTTTGGTTTGCTGAGCTTCCTGTTCTTTGGACCAAGTTTTGTGTGTTTTGTCCATTAAAATGCTATACAAAACTAGGCGGACTCAGGATTTTATGTAAGAGGTGCGTGCGAACTACCAGAAAGTTATATTAAAAATGTAGTGTACAAAATTGTAAGATTTTAGGGATAAAAAAATATAAAAATATATATAAAATATATGAGAAATTGAAATTTTTAGGAGGTGCGGTTGCCTCCGGCAATGAAGTGAGATAAAGCTATGCATGTCAGTTGATGGACTCATAGTCATTGATTTTGACTCTGGTATTTTTGGTCCATACACTATCAAATGAAAGCCAGTTGACTCTACCTTCTTCAAACCAGGTAGGATGCTCATTGTTTCCCCCAAAGCCAAATTCATTGATTTACCTCAAAGGTTATTTGTCAGCCTATGGAATTGGATTTTTTAGGGAAAACTACATATTTAGTACCATAACTATGTTCGTGTTACTGTTTTAGCACCTCAACTATTATTTATGGCAAAATGGTACTTAACGTTACGTTTTTGTTCTGTTTTGTTACCTGACCGTTAAAAACTAACAGAAATTATGACATGGCTTGGGTTAATAACAGTTTTAGTCCAAAAACTTATATAATCTATCAATTCAGTCTAAAATTCTATCAAATTAAATTGTAAATTCCTCATTTTTCGTCTTATTCTAGTCGAACGTAATTTGCAATTTTACCCCTAAAATTAAGATGATGTTTTAAATTGATGGATTTTTTGACTAAATTGATCATATATATAAGTGTTTTGTACTAAAACTGTGATTATATGAAGTCACGTCATCATTTCCGATAGTTTTTAACGGTTAAGATACCAAAACAGAATCAGAACGTAACATTTGGTACCATTTTGCTAAAAATAATAATTGAGGTACCAAAATAGTAATGCATGCATAGCTGAGGTACTAAATATGTAGTTTTCCCTTTTTATTACTAATTTGGTACCTTATATTTCCAAGTTTATGTTTTGATAGTCTAATTACATTTTTTTGGAAAAATCATATCTAAAGAACTCAATGAGTGATATTAGTAGATAAGTGGATGATATTTATTTTAAGAGACTCGAGTACAATCAATTTTACCTGTAAGGTATATATGTATCTTATCAAAGGGTTGAGTATAAACAAAAAAATCATACCTAATTTTTTTGTTTTCATTTTAGTATGTCGCCTTAAAAATTAAACTATTTATATATATCTCTATTTGTGGTGACACATGTTAAGTTAAATATTATTTTGGTGGAATTATAATAAATTTCATTCTTAGTTTAATGGCTAAGCATTTAACCCTTTCTGCAAAGGGTTTTGAGCTTGACTCCTACCGTAAGTAAATCAAATCTTTTATTTTGTTCAACTAATCAAAAGGTAATATGTGTTACATCCTGATTGATTGAATAAAATTATTAATAAATAATTTACCCTTAAATTTTTTAGACCATATTGCCTGATCGAATAAATTTTTTATTTCCTATCGAAAGATTGCACTCTTGATTAAATAAAAAACTTATATTTTTAATCTTTCTAAAAATCAAACCTAAGATTAATATAAACGGATGATTTTATTTTAAAAAAATATATCATTTCATCTATGATTTAATCGATCGATTTAAAATAAAATTGAACAAGATCGATTTAAATTTGATAGCACTTAGTTAAATAGAAAAAGTCTACTTTTTCACTTCTTTTTAAAATTAATAATTCAATTTTAAATCATGTTAGTCTTTCTGTTTGATGAAAAAAATAACACCCCCACAAAACTAACAATTTCATTTCAACTACTATTTTTTTATCAAATAGAGAGATAATTATAATTATATTCATAAGATAAAATGTCGAGATTCGAATTCACATATGATAGAATATGAATATTCTTTACCGCTCAACCAATTATGGATAAAACTATTTTTTTCTTCGTGTAATGCACGAAATCTTTGTGTATAAATTAAATTATTAAATTATTTTAAGGGTTATATTTTGATACACAAGCTGTGTAAAAAATATATTTACACAACCCTTCATATTTAAGCTATAAAATTCAAAACCTAAATCTCTAGCCTAACATCCTGAAACCTAAACCTTAAACCCTAAACTCTAAATTCTAACTATAAAACTTGAAATCTACACCCTACACACTAAACCCCTAAACCCTAACCTAAAACCCTAAACACTAAAATTGAAAGGCTTGGTTTACACAAGCTTGTGTATCAAAATATTTTCCTTAATATATATATAATTTAAATTGATTATCATAATTATTTTTCAAAATCTAATAATAAGCAATCAACACAATTGAGATATAGACTCGTGTACTTAATTTATAATATATATGAGATAAACTATTAATAAAGAATAATAATATAGTTTTAAAAATATTATTGTAAAAAAATATAAATTAGTTTATGATATAAAATATGGAAAATAGTAAAAAAATTAATTAAAAATTAAATCAAATATACGAGTTGTGAAAGTAATAAATAAATATACACGGAAAGAAAATTGTAAATAAATTAAAGTCAAAGTAAATAAAATAATATATTATATAAAAAGTTTCAACAATATTAATTATTAAGTTAATTAAAGCGTAACATTTAGAATAGTTAAGCAGATAATAATACTAATTAAA
The DNA here is from genome assembly GCA_958450335.1 of Hibiscus tridactylites. NCBI lineage: Eukaryota > Viridiplantae > Streptophyta > Magnoliopsida > Malvales > Malvaceae > Hibiscus > Hibiscus tridactylites. The sequence continues at coordinate 73,488,817 of OY288284.1, read as the reverse complement.
AAATAAATTTATTTATCAACAATAAGTTAATCTAGCGGTATGAAGTGTCGGGTCCTTAAATAAGGTCATGAGTTTAATTCTTGATGTTGTAAATAGAAAAAATTAAGCTAAGAAAGTTGCCTCTATATGAACCTCTACAAAAATTAACTTGACGAACCAATTGTGTAATACCAATGTCGGATGACACTAATCAATCTTAACTTATCATTTTGAACAAGTCACCTGTTTTGTCAGAATCCCGTGTCGGTTTTCATTACCAACAACCACAATGCCATCTTAAATGAATCATTCAAGTCATTAACAAATACCTAAAGTTTCAGTGAAAAAGACAGATTTGGTCCCAATATTGTGATTCCTTTCTGCTATTTTGGTCCCCTTGCTTGTGTTCTTTTGTTTCCATTTCAAGAACACTTCAAACACTACTTGTGGAACAACATACCATTTTCCACTTGTTGGTTAACGGGGAATCAGGAATATCTGGCTCTAGCCGGCAATATTAATCAGCTTCAAATTCCTCTTAGTTTATGTTAAGAATTTGACATGCGGTAAATAACAAAGTGATAATAACATGAAATAAACATGATAACATTATCTGGTAAATATATCTCAAAACAAATCTTATCTAACATAAATATTTACTTATCAAAAGTAAACACTAATTACAATATTCAACAACTAGAATTACAATAGAATCCAACTTAATTACCCATCAGAATTTGAGTCGAAATATAACAGTTTAAATATTATCTATTGATAATATAATTCCGTACCTCTTACATCTCTAATATAACTATAACTTCCTACTCGTTATCACCCTTTAAGTAAAATCATGTTCGTTGCTAAATGCAGTTACTTTCAAACAAATCTGGTTTATGAACTAGTCTTCCTTTACAGTTTGTATATATAAAGAACTCCTTCATTGCTTCTTACTTGTCTCAAACCTTTGGTTATCAATATTCAGCTATGGTATTTTCTGATTTTCCTGGTTTCGTTTGCTCACTCTTTTTTGGTTAAGTATATCAAAATATTTTCCTTGTTTTGTTGTAGGAGAAAATGGAGATTGTTGAAGGCAAGGTGAATTGGAAAGGGAAAGCAGCTGTGAAGAATGTTCATGGAGGAATAAGAGCTGCTTCGTTCGTTCTAGGTGAGTCCACAGTAGGGAAAATGTGAAAGAAAATTTGGGTTGTAACTTGTAAGTGATTTCTTGTTTTCTGCAGTGGCGTTTGCGTTTGAGAATTTGGCAAATATTCATATGACCGTGAACCTGGTGACTTACTTCAATGGAGTTTTACACATGGAATCTTCTGATGCGGCTAATGCTTTAACCAACTTCATGGGGACTGGTTATATCCTTTCCATTCTCTTTGCTGTCTTCGCAGACACTTACATTGGCAGATTTAGAACTGTTCTAGTTTCCGGATTCATCGAGTTTCTGGTATGCTATTGCTTGATATCATTATCATCAGTTCACTATTGTATCATGGAAAACTTGTTTATTTGTTTTTTGTTTGTGAATGATTGTCAATTCTATAGGGAATAGCATTGCTCACAGTGCAAGCTCACTATTCGAGCCTCAGGCCACCGCCTTGTAACGTCTTTGATCCGACTTCTCGCTGCGAAAAGCTCGGAAGTAGTCATACTCTGTTCCTTTATGTTGCTCTATACTTGGTTGCTGCTGGAATGGGAGGGATTAAAGCCGGGGTACCATCCCACGGAGCCGATCAATTTGATGAAAAAGACCCTCAAGAAGCTAAGCGAATGTCCAGTTTTTTCAACGGTCTATTGTTCGCTGTGTGCATCGGTGCTGCGGTTAGTTTAACTCTCTTTGTCTGGCTCGATGATCATAAAGGATTTGATGTCGGATTCGGAGTCTCTACCATCGCAATGTTCCTGGTTCTCGTTGTTGCTGCACTCGGTTGGCCTTTGTATCGGATCCATGTCGCTCAAGGAACTAGTGCCATTGTGGAAATCATTCAGGTTTTTGTTGCAGCAATCCGAAATAGAAATCTTCAACTTCCGGAGAATCCTTTGGATCTTTATGAGATTGAAAGGGACAAGGAAGCTGCTTTGGACTATGATTTCCTGCCTCATAGTGACGTTTTCAGGTTCCTAGATAAAGCAGCTATTCGAACAGAGTTACAGACACTAAATCCATGGAAACTCTGTAGGGTAACACAAGTTGAATCCGCAAAGATCATATTCGGAATGATCCCGATTTTCGGCTGCACCATAATTATGACCCTGTGCTTAGCTCAACTCCAAACATTTTCAATCCAACAAGCTCTTACAATGGACACAAAAGTCGTCGGCTCTTTCCACATACCACCCGCTTCTCTGCCGATTATCCCTGTTATCTTCATTATCATCATCGTCCCGTGTTACGACCAAATTATCGTCCCTCTTCTTCGTAGGTTCACCGGCCATGTCACAGGGATCACACACCTTCAACGTATCGGAGTCGGCCTCATCCTCTCATCCATATCAATGGCGACCGCCGCAATCATGGAAGTGAAACGTAAATCCGTGGCTCGACACCACAACATGGTAGATGCTTTACCGGTGCTCCAACCATTGCCTATCAGTGTCTTCTGGCTTTCATTCCAATATTTTATATTCGGAATTGCAGACATGTTTACCTACGTTGGTCTCCTCGAATTCTTTTATTCCGAAGCTCCCAAGAAACTCAAAACCATATCTACTTGCTTCTTGTGGACTTCCATGGCATTTGGGTACTATCTGAGTACCATTTTGGTTCAGCTAGTGAATCGCGCGACCAAAGACGGTACCAGAGGTGGTTGGTTAGCAGGCAACAATATCAACAAGAACCATCTGAATTTCTTCTACATGTTGTTGTGTTTCATGAGTTTGGTCAATTTCATTATTTATTTGATTGTTTCAAGGTTTTATAAGTACAGGTCGGAGAACAAAAATAGACCCCAAAACAAAAGCTAGCTCCTGATTTGATTCTATTTTATTTCCATGTTTATTTCAAATGAATTTGGTGATATGATATACAGATCGAAATGTGTTCTGCTATTTTTATGTAACGTTGTTTGATGATATAAACCCTAAATTTGTATTTGTTTACTTAAATTAACTTGCCGAAATAGCCCACGATATTAAATTGTATTCATTTTCTAACAATTATTTTATTTAAATGTCATATCGACAAATAAATAATTTAAAGTGATATTTCGGTGAAAATGCAGTTTGGGATTTAAGCCTTAAACATATGCTCTTCCCCCTTAATCCAAGTTGCCATTTTTAAAATCCCAAACGCCAAACCCATTATTTCTCCGTCTTCAAAAACCCAAATTCAATCTCCAATCCATTGCCAATTTGCCATTCCCACCTTCGTTGACTTTCATGGCAACCCCAGAAGCCGTTGTTAAGAAAGATGTGTATTCGGTGTGGGCTCTTCCGTCTGAAGACGTTACCGGCAGGGTGAAGAAGTTGATGGAAGGTTTACGATCCGAGTTCGGTGGTCCGATGTTCGAGCCCCACGTTACGGTTGTTGGGGCAATCAGTTTAACGCCTGATGAGGCGTTGGCCAAGTTCAGGTCCGCCTGTGATGGCCTCAAGGCTTATACTGCTACCGTCGATCGGGTGGCTACTGGGTCTTTCTTTTATCAATGCGTCTTTTTGCTGCTTCACCCCACTTCCGAGGTAATATTCCCGCTTTGGGTTTCCTTCAATTTGCTGAAATTCAAAGATCAGTTCTTTGTTGAAGTAAGAGTTTTTCACTTCTATGAAATTTTCTCAGGTGGTGGAAACCAGTGCACATTGTAGCGATCATTTTGGTTACAAGAGCTCAAGCCGTTAGTTGTTACTGCTCAAAATTGTTTGCCTTTCTATCTTAACATATTTACTAGAATTAGCTAGAATTATAGAAGGTGGAGTGACTAATCAAGTAAAGATAACAGTTTGACTGCTACAAGTTTTCTATTGAGGGGGGAGAAGGGGCGTTATGGTGGGGGAAATAGGCAGAAATGGTTAGTATAAGGCTTAGTTTGGGGTTGAGGTTGGAAACCAGCTTTAGGAGGTAAATCCGGTATGAACGCCCGTTCTGGAGAAGCTGGAAAATCCAGCTTCTATGAACGCCCGTTTGGAGGGCTAAATTTGGGTTGCAACAGCCGGTTGAAGATCAAACCGAGAGTTGTTTGGCATTGAGGTTGAGGCCAAACGCCGTTGGAAACAGTAGCTGCAACCAAAAACGGGGCCTAAGTGTATAACATAATTAACATTGTTATTAGTCGGTGCATCTTTCTATGAATTTTTAAAATGCAGTATGCTTCTTGTCGAACTTATGGGAGTTCTTAGATGGTGTGCCCGGATGCATGTATCAATTTGATTTCTTTGTTTTCAACTTGCTGAAGTAAATTATTTGTTAACTTGTTCTAGCATGTATACTTGAATCTATGTCCTTGATTTAGTTTGCCGAGACTTGAGTGATTAGACAAAGTGGGGGTTTTGGACAGGCGCGATAGGAGCGACCGCACAGGGCCCCAAGAGAGAGGGGCCCCGAAAATAGAGAACCTAAATTAAATTAAATATTTGTAAAAAAAATTATAAAATTATATATATAATTATGTGTATATAAAAAATTATTTAAAACTTAAAACATGCAAAAAGAATGATAATTTTGAAGTGAAAATGTTTGATATTTAGATGTTTATAAGTCAATTTTTTGTTGCTCAAGAGGACAATTCAATAATATTTTTTGTATTAAAGTATTTTTTTGAAAAACACTTATATCTCTTACTGATTATAAATTAAGAGCCCTATTTTAATAAATTGCACAGGGCCCCCAAAATCTTTGAACCGCCCCTGAATTTAGACGAGTTGTGCTTGGTGATTGTTGTTTGTTTTTTAAGAATGGAATAGAATTATTTTGTAGAGTATAGAACTTTTATCCTATCTGACAACTGAAAATGAGGCTTTTATATCAAATATTTACAATTTTTCCTTCTATATGGCATTCATTGTGTTGGTCACAAGCTGATAATTGACAAATACTTCTTCTATTTCCTTGTAGCCTACATGCCACACTTGAGCCTCCTATATGCCGACATTTCAGAAGAAGAGAAGAAGAAAGCTCTAGAAAAGGCTAATATGCTCGATGAAAGCATCGGTGGCATGAGCTTCCAGATAAGTCGTCTTGCATTGTACAAAACAGATACTGAGGACAAAACTCTCAAATCCTGGGAGAAGGTTGCTGAATGCAACCTTAGTCCCAATTAACTCTTTCTCTTCTGCTACTAATGCAAAAAACCGCACCTAATAGTATTTTCCCGTATAATCTCCTTTCATACTTTGCATTCTGCGTTTGTATTAAGGTTCCTTACCTTGACAAATGACAACTGCTGGTAGCCATTAATAAACCAGGCAATTTGCCAAGTCCAGTGGCTGCTGCAACTTATTTGCATAGTTAATTACTGTAAGTTATTGTTCTGTTTTACTTATTTGGGTCAATAAAAGTTTGCTTCTGGTGCAAGTTTCTTAGCATGTGATCATAATTAAAATTAATATCACCAGACTTAGATGAGTTGTGCATACATGCAGGGCTACTGTTTCTGATTAATTTAAAGAACATATGTGTTGTGTATGAAAGCAATATAAATAAATTTAATTTCTTTGTTTCTGTTGTGAATTTGAAGATCAGTTGGTGTCAGAACAGTTTCCTTGTGATATAAAAGATATTGTAGCGAATATGAGATTCGAATCCCGGACCTAATAGATATCGTCTCTTAAAAGGTTTGAATTCTAAATTCTATAGATATTATCTTTTAGGGTTGATTGTAGTAAACATATCTAAACTTTCATTAGGTGCACATGTTGAATGGAATAAAATATGCTCTCAAATCTGAAGGGGACTTGAAATGAAAATCTCAGAATTGTGGAACAAAGCTTGTATTGTTCAATTTAATAAGGCAACTTATTACATGACAAGGTTCACTGTGGATTGCTTGATAGTTGTTGCTTATTTTGTCAAAATTATCTTGAAATTAGAGATTATATGTTTTGCTAAAAATATATGGACCTCTGTATTGAGAATTGAGATTATGTGATATCCAAAGAGAAGCATATACTTGTCAACGTGAATTACAATTATATTATAAACGTTATCAGTAAAAAATAATTTTACAAGTATTATTTAAATTTTTTAAAATGTTTTTTATAATAATTTAGAAAATCTAACAGATAAATAAGAAAACGCTTGATGTCATCTTAAAATTATTTATTTTTTCATCCACTAATGATATCAATATGGATCGGATTGTGTAGAATCTGAGTCCAAATTCTATTAAAATTGGACTCAAATATTTTTTTAGATATTTTTAATTAGATTTGGATCAGATTATTTTTTTATTGGATTTTTTCGGATCAAATTCAAATTAAATTGTCGTCTCTAGTGTTACCTGAATTCGAGGAGTAGATCCGCGAATTTTAGCGCTTTTAGAGTATATTGTGTTTCAGCCCTCTAATATTTTTATTTTAATGCAAATGTAAATCAGTCCATAATTGTGTATTTATTTTCTTGTGTTTTTTCTTGTTTGTTTGTCTATAATTTTATCTTACATTTATTTCTTTTTTCATAATATATATATATATATATATATATATATATATATATGCATAATTACATATGATATACATAGATATATGACACTATATTAAAATTTTTAACTTATATTTTTAATACATTTATATTTTTATTATCACTTTTAATATAGATATATACGTAAGTTAATTTTGTTTTTACCGTTATTCCAAGTTATCTGTTATATATTTATGTTTCTTTTAATATATTTAGGTTATTTTTTTACTTTATATATGATGTCTTATTATTTTAATGTAAATATTATAAATGATATTTAGTTTTAAAGAATTAAAAGTCATAAATATTTTGATTCGAACTCGGATCAGATTTGAATCGAATCATGATAACATCCATATTCGATCCACCTCCTATTAGAACGCGAACTATTTTTTCGAATTCAAACTTTTTCCAATCAGATTTAGATCAATTTTTTTATTCGTGTTGGAATCTAATTCAGATTAAATTGCCTTCCCTAAATATCAAATGTTCTTTTAAATCGCAGTAAAAAAGTGGATGATGTTCATACTAAGAGATCATCAAAATCGTAAGTCTAAAAGGTATATGTACATTGTCATAAGGTTTTATATATATATATATAATGTATTACATTATAATCACCTTATCATTATTTAAAAAAATTAAAAAAATCTAACAGATAATTAAGAAAATCATCTTAAAGTTAATTATCTTTTTTTCATCCGCTAATGATGTGTTAAATAATAGTCTATTATTATAATTAGAAGTCATGGTCGCACACAGCTCACCTGCAGCACTACAACCGTCTGATCATGCATTAACGGTGATCTTTTTAACCCCCCTGTCATATGTTAGTCAACTATCTCTTATCCTACGCCATATCGCCGTAATTTCGTTCACGCTCATACAGCGCGTGTATTCCACAACCCAGAGAGGGAGAGAAAAAGAGAGAGCGCCAAACGTTACCAACTTACCTAACACTTAAAAGTTAAAACCTTCATCAACCTTTTTGGAGCTTTCATTTTTCTCCATTTTTGCCCCTTTTTAAACCATCTATATAAACATCTCCCAATTCTCTCTCTGTTTAAATTTTGTTTAATTTAACCTTAATCGAATTAAAATTATACTTATACTTTGGATTTACGAAAAAAAAGCAGCGACTCGTTTCTTACTTCCTTGTTCTTGTTTAAGTGATGGAGAACAAAGCGGCGATGAGGTTTACCTTAGGGAAGCAATCGTCGATGGCGCCGGAGAGGGAAAGAGGCGAACCGGATGGAAGAGGGAACGAAGAAGGAGAAGAGATAGACGGAGGAGTAAGGTTGATGTACTCGGCCAACGAAGGTGACTTGGACGGCATCCGCGAGCTGTTGGACGCGGGGATCGACGTTAATTTCCGTGATATTGATGATCGGACGGCTCTCCATGTTGCCGCTTGTCAAGGACAGACCGACGTCATTTCCTTGCTCCTACAGCGAGGCGCTGACGTCCAATCTACAGATCGATGGGGAAGCACCGTAAGTAGTCCAAACCTGCCGCCTGTTTGCTCTTTGACTTTTTCTTTATTTTTCTAATATATTTTAATTATGGTTAAATAAATAGCCTCTGGCGGATGCTATATATTATAAGAATCACGATTTGATTAAGCTTCTGGAGAAACATGGAGCTAAGCCTTTGGTAATTTTTTCTTCACATTTTCTATCTGGAGATCTTCTTTTTTGCTGGTTTCTTTTTATTGATAATGCTATTTGAATTCTGGTTTTAGATGGCTCCTATGCATGTAAATCACGCGCGTGAAGTCCCTGAATATGAAATTGATCCTAAAGAAGTTGATTTTACAAACAGCGTCGAAATTACAAAGGTAATCTCTTAGTTTATTATGTGTAATTGAGCATAATTTCATAGCTGTTTAAATCATACTGCAATTTTCCGTTGTATTTCCCCGGTGGGCTCCCGGTGAGGCGTGAAAGAGCTCCCATTATTGCATAACTTGACCGTTTTTGGTTCCGGTGGAGACTGGACATTTCTCCCCAATCGCACTCCCGTTGCCATTTTCACCCTTACTTTGTTCATTTACTTTTCAACACATTTGACTGTTTCTATTTTTTTATTTTTTTATTTAAAATTTTTAATTATTTTTTTCATTTAAAATGATAAACAAACTTTTATAATAAGTGAATAAATAAGTAAATAATATTTCTTTTGAGATTTTAATTTTAAGTAATATCGGAACATACATGCATATTCAACACAACCTAATTGGCCTCTGTTTTTGCATCTCCAAATTTTCTTTACCTGCTGCAGATCTAAGTCATCTCAATGACTAAATTGCAGGGTACCTTCTGTATAGCATTATGGCGTGGAACACAAGTTGCCGTAAAGAGGGTCGGGGACGAAGTTTTTACCGATGATGATAAAGTGTAAGTTCAATAACTCAAATGTTCTTCCAGTCTTTCTATATATACTATTTTTTCGCGGTAGGGGGCATGAGTGAGACGAGGAGCTTAAGAGTGCAGTTGGCATATTTTATTTATGTACCTTTTCTCTTTTGTTATAAACTTATAGTGAGACGAGGAGCTAGGTTTCGTTCTTTTTTTCCAATACATTAAGACATGTGAATTGTTGGTTTTTCTCAGGAGGGCATTTCGAGATGAGCTTGCATTATTTCAGAAAATTCGACATCCGAATGTAGTTCAATTTCTTGGTGCGGTGACTCAAAGTAGCCCTATGATGATTGTGACAGAATATTTACCCAAGGTTCTTAATCGGCATCTTATTTGCTACCATAGCATCCATGGATTCTGTTATATGAACAACTTATTTCCTTTTGATTCTTTGGCTTGTTGTGTCAGTGGGATAGCATGAATTGTTTTTGTTGTGTATGAAATGTTGGTTAAGGCACTGATAGGGAACCGTAATGCCCCCAGATCTTTCCTTTATATTGTTAATTTTATCTGTGGATGAATAATAGTTTTTTTTTAATATTTACCTCAAAGCTATCTCTTAGCTTATTTTCTTTAAATCTAAATTGATCATTACGAATTGGCTTAATTGCTGTTTGTTTTGCAGGGAGACTTACGGGCATATTTGAAGAGAAAAGGACCATTGAAACCAATGACAGCTCTGAGATATGCACTGGATATCGCAAGGTTTGTTATTGTATTATTGCATTGGACTTTATAATTATTTATTTAGTATTCCACGTTGACAAATGGCTATTTTCCTTGTCATAAATGGACAGTTAAATGTCAACTTTCATTTGAGAGTTACTACTAATTGTACATTAGTGTATTTCTGTTGCATGTTATACGATCTTTGTGAAGAATATAAATAGGAGAATATAAAAGCTGCAAACTGATGAGATACATTTTCCTATAGGGAAAAAATTGGTGGTTAGACATTAGACTGTGCTTGCTGGTCTTAGATGATTGTAGTTGAGATGACCAGTACAAAGCTTAAGTTTAGAGTTAGTGAAAGGAATAAAACTGATCAATGCATGATAAGTTTGATGCATGTTTTTGCTGGCAGATAGTCTCTCCTGCATGAAATTGAATATTAATATATATTCAGTATTCTACAATCTTTTGCAGGGGAATGAATTATTTACATGAGAACAAACCAGCCCCAATAATTCACCGTGATCTTGAGCCTTCGTAAGTTTTCTTGTTTAGGTGGCCTTTCTTTTACTTACCATAATTTATATCTGGAACAAAATTAGCTCTAGGCTACTACAGAAGGCATTTTGTATGCCTTGAATTTTCTGAAATGGTTTTATGTGCTTACAATTGGAATAACAGAAACATTCTGCGGGATGATTCAAGACATCTGAAAGTTGCAGATTTTGGAGTTAGCAAGCTGCTCACTGTTAAAGAAGATAAACCTTTAACTTGTCTAGAGGCATCTTGTGAGTTCTTTCTATTTGGTTCTAGTTATCCTCATTTTTTCTGTTTTACATATTCAAGCAGCCATTTTTTTGAAATTATCTGGATAATTTGAACTTTATCATGTGTTAGACAACTCTTTCATGTAGGCTGAAACATGTTTGTTGTAATTGATACAGACAGATATGTTGCTCCAGAGGTTTTCAGTAATCACGACTACGATACCAAAGTAGATGTTTTTTCATTTGCTCTGATCTTACAGGAGGTAAATTTCTTTCACATTCCAGTTCATATGACCAGTAAATAATAAGTTTTGAGTCAAACGCCTAGCTGGTTAATGAGAAGTATATCTAAAAATGGCGTTTGTTTTACACTGTGCAAGTTGTTGCTACTCTACTTTCAGTGAGTGGTACTTAAGATTTTAGATTTATACATGTGTATGCATGTGTGTATATAACCTGCAATTTTCAAATTATGTAAAATGCTAATAATGAAAGAAAGACAATGATGTTCCTAAGTGACTTTATTGTGGTATACTGTAGATGATTGAAGGCTGCCCACCATTTTCTGCAAAGCAAGACAATGATGTTCCTAAGGCATATGCAGCAAGGGAGCGTCCACCTTTCAAAGCTCCAGCTAAGAATTATTCCCATGGGCTCAAAGAGTGAGTACTACATTTTGCCTTATTCAATAGTAATTAGTAATTTGGGTTCTGTCTTTTAATTCTCATCATTCTTAATTCCTAGTTCTTAGTTCAGTACACATGCATAACTAGAAAAAAAATTTTTGCTCATATCAATGCTTTACTTGGTCGAATGGAAAAATGGAAGGACAAGATGGAGTGGAAAAATAAATAAATTTTGAGTGTTTGGCAAGAAAGAAAATTGAGAGGATGACCATTTTCCATCATATATATAAACAAGTCATTCCATTTCGAAAGAAAAAGAGGAGAGTAAATTTGAGAGAGATGTAAATTAGTTCAAGATTATGCATTTTTCAAGAGCTTTATATTATTTCCTCTCGTTTTCAACTCTACCAAACAATGAACGGAACATATTCTTTCAATCTTCCATCTTTTCTTCCAAGTAAACAATGGAAAGTAAAAGAGGAGAGAAAAATTTGAGAGATGTAAATTAGATATTTTTCCTACTTTTTAACCCCTTTAATTTTTCATCTTTTCAATTTTCTTTCCATTCTATCAAACAAAGTCTAAAAATTGTGCGAATGAGAAGGCATTTGGTAATCTTTTGAAGAAATCTCGAGTGTGAAATAGCTCATATTAGTCATTGCATCTCTTTGTCAGGAGAAAAATTTGAGAGATGTAAATTAGATATTTTTCTTTATTTTTAACCCCTTTAATTTTTCATCTTTTTAATTTTCTTTCTATTCTATGAGTAAAATTCTATGACTAAAAAATACCTAAAAATTAAATTCTAAGCTCTAACCTAATTTTCATATCCTAAACCCTAAAAAATGCACTCTATCCCTAATTCCCTAAACCCTAACTCTAAACCTTAATCTTAAACCACAAACCCTAAAATCGCTATTTTAAAATGGAGGCACCAATGGGGACATAGTTAGGGGTAGACGATTTCCATCCCCATTCTATCAAACAAAGTCTAAAAATTGTGCGAATGAGAAGGCATTCGGTAATCTTTTGAAGAAATTTCGAGTGTGAAATAGCACTTAGCATATTAGTCATTGCATCTCTTTGTGAGGACGATATAAGCATATAGGGACCGGACATAGTTATGTACTAATGGTATGTATGAAATTAATTACAGGTTAATTGAGGATTGTTGGAATGAGAAACCTGCCAAGCGACCCACATTCAGACAGATTATAACCAAGCTGGAATCTATTCACGACCGCTTCAGTCATAAAAACCGTTGGAAGGTATTCTCGTTCTCCAAAACCCCTCTGCCATTTTCTCGCTCATATTGGTTGCAAATCTAGGCCATTGCATTAGTGTCACGAGGTTGTTACTCTCTTCTCAAAAGACATGTCTGATATTATTAAGCAGGATCATCTTCTTTGGTTTTGTTTGTCAAGTACCAGTATAAGCCATCATTTCATTGTGTGTTGGCTAGAAGGATCTATCATCTCTTTTTGGTCCATTTTTGCAGGCTTGTGCATTCTTTTTCCGTTAGCCGGAAGTACTTTCTCTACGGTTGCTTGCAACATGTACAGATTAGACCACTAAAGTGCTTTCGGAATCTGGAGGCAATGCTGAAGAAAGATCATTCTAGTCCGAGCAGCCGTAGCGGCAGCTCATCTCGGAATTACCATGAAAGGCAAGTTCTGAGCTCAGAACTACATTTTGTACCACTCCATTTCATTGTAAGTTGTAATGTACATTACGTTGTCATTATCAGGGCGGAGCTAGAAATATATTCAACGGGTGTCATTTTTTTTAACGATATTTAAAGAGGATTAATTATTTATAAAGGGGTGTCATTTTATTCATAAAAAGTATATCATTTGTTCATATTTTTAATTTTTTATATACAAATTATATAAAAAAAAATAAGTTTCTCAAAAATTTTGGATGTCACGAGACACCCCAATTCAGAGGGTGGCTCCGCCCTTGGTCATTATCAGTTAATACTGAAATCCTTTCGAATGAAACATTTTACAGAGAAAGGCAAGTTCCACGTATTACCATGAAAGGTAAGGGAAAGCTGTTCAACTCTTCCATGTCCATATAAACGGAAAATAAAAAAAATTAAATATATATAGTATTGAAAAGGAAAAGTTTAAGTTCGAACATTATCATTTTAGTCATTGATTCAAAATCCGTGTCGTGACTTAATTAGGTTTAATTTATTATATTTTTTAAACGTTAATAGGGTATCGAGTATCAACCGATTATATTTTAAATGGTAATAATTTTTATTATAACGATGTTTTGTTTTTTTAATACTTTTTATATAATCTTTAAATAAAATAATTATAAATTAGGAATCGGATACAAAATCGAAAGATTTATATATAAGTTCTTATCATTCTATCTATAATTCTTTTATAAATATATTTTCAACCCAAATTAAGGGTATAACGTAATATATGTATTAAACAAAAGTATTGCAAAGGACCATTGGGCCTTCAATATATATAATACAAATATTAGGTTGGGTTTCATCTATAAACATTAAAGGCCCATAAACGTTAAAATATAGTCTAATTTCATCCTTAAATTATCATTTATCGCTTTTTTTTCTTTCTTTCAAGATGGTAACAACTCCTAGCCTTGCCTAACCCCTGCATTATAATTAGTCAAATTAATTTTTACCTCTTTTAATTTTTATATATTTTCATTTTTTTCTTCATATTCTGTGGTTTTTAATTTTATGAATCTAAAATATTTTTCTATATTTTTTTTTGGTAAATTGACTTTTTAATATTTTTTTATTTTAAAATATTTGTTGTCTTCACAAGTGACAAGCCACAATAAGCTGATGGCATAGCATGTGTGGCATCCTCTTTGGTTGTTAAATTTTACTTTAATTTTTTAATAGTTTCCAAAAATCAAAATGTGTAACATAAGTCATTTTTAGGTATCAATTTGGATAAAAATATGAGTATAATATAAACCCTGAAACTAAAGTTAAGTATCAAATAATTTATTAAAATAATAAATAAATAAATAAAGTTACGAGTTTAGAGAAATTTTTGAATCGATAAAAATATCCATTATTGTTCTTTGTATTGCAAAATTGTCAATATAATTTTTGTTACTAATAAATTTGTTAAGTTTTTTAACTAAGAAGTTTAAAAAAATCCAACACTCTTTTATTAATGAATTAATTCGATAACAGATAAAATTTGAATTTTGTGAAATAACTTTACATTTAGAAATTATTTTCAATTAATTTAAAAAACAATAAATCTCGACTTTAGAGTGTATGACTTTTGACCATAACAATTAATTATAATAAACACTACCGATATGCGTTATTAATTTATCTTTAGAGTTACTTATAAAAAGGAATCTTTAAAGTGGAATTGAGATTTTTTTTCTCTTATATATTAGAAAATAAAATATTCTTCGATTTAATTTCATGTACTATATGTTTAAATGTTATTATAAATTGTATCATGTGCCAACTTTTTCTTATATATAAAAAAATAAAATAAACATTCTTTATATTAAATTTGTATATTACGTGTTTGATGTTTCATTAATTCTATTATAAATTTTAATATGTATAAACTTTTCTGGCATTTTTATTAATTGCATAACGTGTTTTAATTATGATTGAGATGCTTTTATTACCATACTATTAATCTATTTGAATAATTAATGTAGTTTAACATGTTTTAAACATTTTCAATCATTTAAATAGTAATTTATTTAAACTAATTCTACGGAATTAAAAATTCAATGCGTAAGATCACTGTGATGCGTGTCACATAAAAAATTAGGATAAAGATCGGTTTGGTTTGCTCGATTTTGTTTAGTTTTTAAATTGTTTATGCTAATTCACTTAGCTTCTTACTTTTTTATTTTTTATTTTTTGGACTTTATTTTGGAAAATGATTTTATTTTTTAATTTTTTGACAGTGTTTTGTAAAGTTTGAAAGTCTTATTATTAATATTTTTAAAAAATATTTAAGTAAATAAAAATATTAATTTTATAAAAAAATTATTTGATACACAAGCTCTAAAAGTTTTAGTTTATACAAATTTAACTATTTTAGGGTGTATGAGTTTAGTTTTAGGTTTATAATTTATGATTTAAGTATAAGGTTTAGTGGTTAGAATTTAAATTTTAAGATTAAAGATTTAAATTTTATATTTTATAACTTTAATACGAAGGATTGTTTAATTTTTTTATTCAACTTATTTATCATAAAATGACTCTAATTCTATATAATATTTTGAATTTATTTTCACTATTTTAAGTATAAAATACTTATTTTTACCTTATATATTAATATTAATTATAAACTAATTAAAAATATTTTTTGTTGTCCTCCCGATTTTAAGGTTTTGCCCTAACTAATCCAGACCAATCCGCGCCATACACCTAGCTTTGGTGGGTGAGTCTCCCGACGAGGATTTTCTGCATATACAAGGCCTCGAATTCAAGGTCTGTTTAAGCGATACCAAGTTACTTACCACTTGGACCAACCCCGTTGATTAACTAAAAATATTACTATTCGGATAGATTTTCGATTTCTCGTGTTTTATTGACAGCACTAGTAATAGGGGTGAACAAAACTCGACTCAACTCGAAAAAACCAAATGACTCAACTCGACTCGAAATTTCATAAACTCGAACGACTCGAAAAAATTTCAAATAAAGTTCGAGTTGTAAAATAGAAATTCGAATAACTCGAAATTTTTATTAATTAGTGGATTTATTTTTAAGTTCGAGAGGAGTCCCTCAATTTTTTATGATACATACATACCGATATATAAAAATATGAAGAAATATTGTTATATGTGAAAAAATATGAAGAAGTGCATATCTTATATGATTAGAGAAAGTCGTTTAAATTAGAATCAAACCGTACTATAACATGATAAATAATTGCAATTAAATTTTTATAGGAACTCAAAAACTCGACTCGAATTTCTTAAACTCGACTCGAATCGAAAAAATTTTAAATAAAATTTGAGTTGTAAAATATGATGCGTCAACTCGAATAACTCGAAATTTTTTGACTTGACTTGATCGAACGCTTACCCCTAACTAGTAATAATAGAAGAGGGTGAGATGCTGACTACATGAAATAGCATTTATGGGATTAGGTCATTGCTTTCAAAGCACTCGCCTCTTTCATAATCATTCAATTTCAAACCTATTGAATTTTGTTACATAAACTGCTTGTATTGAATTCTTCTTCTTTTTTTCTCTCTTTATTTATGGGATTAGGTCCTCATTGTTTCAGAGATGATGTGTAGTGTTCAAAATGTAGTGTATTCTTTTATTTTCCTTTTTTTCCGGTCGATTATTTTAGGTCACAACTCTAACAGTTAGACTAGTCGTACGACATTGATCCTACATTTTTGGTGCCTACACTGTAATTTTTCGTCCAGAAAACTAAACAACTCTTTATTTGTAAATGAATTGTATCACAAAACTTACAACCTGATTTGTAAACTTTAAAATACATGACTTCTAAACAATGAATTAAATACTTCAAACCATTTCTTATTCTATATTTAACGAGTTTAGGGTAATTTACATTTTAAATTACCTAACTTTTTACTTTTATATTGATCACCAATCTTTAATGTCATCAAGTTGAATCATTCAACTTTAATTATTAACGAATCTAATCACTTCTATTAATACCGTTAAATTATTTTAACTGAAAAACTGACTCAGCACTCCAAGTTGAAATCTATTTTCCACGTCAAACACATTGAAATTACATGGTTTTTTAAATAATTTTTTAAAACTTTCATTCCCCATCACGTGTTGATTAAATCAATTTCACAAGATTTTCTATATCATTCTTTGTCAAACCGCTGCTGTTTTTTTTCTTTTTTTGCTGCTCTTGAAGATTCAAAATATACGCCCAAGGTTTAGAAGTTTTCTCACTATTTTCAGACCTTTAAAATTTAGTTTTAAGCATTTGATTTGACGTTGTGATATTAAGTTTTTTACTGTAAATTCCATGTTTGTTAGATAAGAACCCTAAGAGAGAAACATTAGAATTTACAGTAAAAAACTTAACATCACAATACCGAATCAAATGCGTAAAACTAAATTTTAAAGTTATGAAAACAGTGAGAAATTTTTCTAACCTTGGGCGTTTACTTTGAATTTTCAAGAGCAGTAAAAAAACAGCGGCAGTTTGACAAAGAATGAGATAAAAAAAATTTGCGAAATTGATTTAATCAATACGTGACGGGGAAGGTAAGTTTTAAAAAAATATTTAAAAATGTCAAGTAATTTTAATGTGTTTGAGTGGAAAATAGATACTAAATAAGAGCGGAGAGTAAGCTTTTCAATTAAAATAATTTAACAGTGTTAGTAAAAGTGATTAAATTTGTTAATAATTAAAGTAGAATGATTCAACTTGATGGAATTAAAGATTCATGATCTATATGAAAGTAAAAGTTAAGTTTAATGATTTAAAATGTAAATTACACCGAGTTATATCTAAAACAACTCATTAATAAACTTAACTTATCAAAAAATAACAATAACATAGATAAAATTAATTAAATAATTTTAAAAATAAGCCCCATCATATAATATAGCAGTGCCTATATTCTACAAATTATCTACAAGGGAATATAACTTTTATTTATGTCTCCCCTCTTTTCTTTCTTTCCCTTTTTGTCTATAAATTTATCACATCACATGAAGGTGTTGCCTTATCACTTCTCTTTGTTGTCTTAGCCATGGAATGAATGGATGAATTTTAATTTGGTTTCTACTTATTGAGACTTGTCTCCACATAGTACCCCACAAACAAGTATACACCATCATGAAAGATTGAACTCATTCAAATTTTGAAGAAAATTAGTACTTTTCATTTGATGTCCTTTAAAATTTATCGATTTAAATATCAGAGTGTGTTACAGGTCATAATATCTTTCAACATTTCTTTATTTTCTCGAGTTTTTCAACTCTGTTTGAAATCTCTTGCGGCTTATAGCTGGCTCACCACCCGGAGACAAGGACACAACTACATGGAACATGTGAGGGCGGCATCTCCTAACTTTTTTGGTCCAATGTTAATTTAGTTCTCTAAACGTTTAAATATTAAATAAAATAAAGTTTACGCTTTAATTTTTGAATTTAGATATCTAATAGTTGTCTATTATTTTGAATCAACAAGTGGTCACAGTGAAAAAGCGGATAATTTTCATTCTAAGAGACTCGAGTTTAAATCGCTTTGACTGCAGAGACATCACAAATCATTTAAAACCCAAAACATGTTTTATAAAAATAAATCGACGATCCATAATGAGAATATACTCATATCGACTGAGAAACGTTAGAAGTTGCCAATATAAAAACAAAATAATATTGATAAGTTAGGAGAATAAGATAGACTAAGAAATGTAAAAAAACAAAAAAAAAAAAATAGTATTAATAAATATCACGAAAATATATTCAGACGACGCCTTAACTAAAATGACAAGGAAGAGGTCTGAGAACTTTTGAAATCGCATGAGTTGTCGAGATATAATGTAATTTGATTCAAATATATTCTGACGTATTATTTAAATTTATTCTTACGTTTACGGAATAATTTTATTCATGTACTAATTTTAAATTAGTAATTTTATATCTCTTTGAATTTCACCAATTTAGCTTTTGTATTTGGTCAAAATTAGTAATGTTGTCTTTCATTTTTAATTTTATTAATTTAGTTCTCGAACTCCTTATATTGCATCAATATTATCTTTTAATTATCGTTGATTATCAGAGCCGTTATCATCAATCACTTTTTGTCATGTCAGACACTTTGTCTTTAAATAATTAATAGCGTCCGAGTTAACATATACACATGTCATTTTCTTTAATAAATCAATGTCTTCCAATAAAATGACAACAGACAGATGTGGTTCTGAACATGTACAATAGGATCGGCCGCAAAAGACTTTCAAAAAAGGGTCAAAATGAGTTAAATTAAATGTTTACGAGAGAAAAATAAAGATTAGTTATTTACTAGTGGTAATATACTTTATATATTTTGAGTTCCGTAACTCATTGTTTATTTAAAAAAATTAGTCTATCACACACACACAACAAGTTAACAAATATTTTTTAAAAATAGAGGGTCTCATTTTAATAAATTTCATAGGGCTCCTAAAATCTTTGAGTCGCCTCGGATGAAAAATAAGTTTTGATGATGTAGCAGTATAATTCACATAATTCTTTTTAAAAAAAATCTATAGTTTTAAATAAATAAACAATTTTTAAACCCTTTGTTAGTATTTTTCACATAATTAAAGTTGAACTATCATCATGACATGGCAAGACAATTGACGATAACGACTAATCTGGAAGTAGATAGCGACCACATGCGGAGAATTTAACAACTCTATTAGCCAAAGACAATTAAAGGACGATATTGATGTATTTCAAGAGTTTGAACGCTAAATTGACTAAATTAAAAACAATGGATGACATTTTCAATTTTGGAAGACTACATATATAGACTAAATTAATACAATTAAAAAAGATGAACAAAATTATTGATTCGGAATTACTACATTGACAAAATTACCCTTTAAACTTTATTCTTATTTTATGGTTCGAGTTTAATTAGTTATTCAAATCACATTCTTATCCCTAATGTTTTTTTTTTTTGGAAAAAGTATCATAACTAATTTGGACCATTTATACAAATTGTATGGAAGAAGAAAAGAGGCAATGTGGCCCTGATGTAGGTAAACGTAGGATTTTTGTTGCTGCCATCCACAAACAGATATTGAGGAATGTGACAAAAGAGAAAAATCAGAGCAGCATTTCTACTTTAGAAAACAAGAAAATTTTGCGAAAGTTTCTCAGATGCCAAACTATATTGAGCAAGAAAAAAGAAAATCCATGGCTTCCAGTTTGATGTAATCCACACGATTGCATGGAATTCCGTTGCAGAGTGTTATGTATGGTACTATTTTATATGATTATTGATCACGCAGTCAATAATTTTTTTGTTGACACGATATAATATTTTTTACTCATCCTACGATCAAAGAAGAATGTAATACTTTTTAGTTTTACACGGATAGTAGAATGGGTGAAAATAGATAGTCGAGACTAATAACAAGAGAAAAAAATTCTATAGAAAAAAAGAAGAAGTGGATTGTACTCAATTTTAAATTTTTTTTTCTCAACCATCAAATTCAGTCCATTTAACTATTCGAAAACGTGTAAAATATCTAAAAGGGTAGGTTTGATCTTTTCATACTTTAATATAATCTCTATATAATATCTAAAAACCACCGTCTAACAAAAGATCAAATATGAGAGGAGTGTATTCGATGATAAAACTCAACGTTATTTATTAAGACGTCATTTAAAAATATTTAAATTTAAAGGGGTCCATAATACAAATTATATATTTTAAGGGGATAAAATATAATTTTTACCATTATTATAACTTCAATTTTTTTTTCTTCTAAATTTTAAAATTTTGGGGGCGCGGTCCCACCACTGTAGGGATAGCAGACATATACAGTTTCATGGATTTTGCACTGCACCCGCCCAATTAGGCTGGTATGTGTATGAGTTTGGTAGGTAGTGGGCAAGTGTGAATTTTAAAAGTCATACCTATCGTAGGTTAGATATGTTATGGATTTGAGACTTTACCCTCCTCATATCCGTATGTCTCGAATTCGCCCACCCACTACAGAAATATAATTTTATTTAAATTATATATTAGGTGGTGTGATGGTGAATGAATATGTTTGTTATCATTCATGTGAAATATATTTGTAAACATTTAGAAGAATTTTAATTAATGGAGTCAGAAAAAATTGTCCAGAATTTTATGCATAGGCAGTGAGTTCGAAAGATCTCCAAAAATTCTATATAAATAATAAGGAAGTGATCCATACATCGGCGTAAACTGTGAGAAAGTGTAGTTTCGCTTAGAACAAACATAAATCAATTTTGATATGTACTTTAAAAGATACGAATTTTTAAGTGATTGGAGGCCAGAAAAATAGAGCATCAAACTGCTCCTAATACTAGTTCGGCTAGTGACTTTAAAATTTCATTATAAATTGTATAAAGTCGAATTAGAGGTACCACCTTATATGGTTAGAAAGAAATTTGAGCCTATTTTTTTGGAGCAAACAAATGAAGTTTCGAGTTATATATTATGAGATAAGTGTATTTAGTTGAAGTTAGTGCACAATGGTACAAACTAGGTGGTGGATACCCAGCTAGGTAGTGGGACGGCCGTGTGGGGTGGATTTAAGAATGTACTGTTGGGTTGTGTGGAGCTCGATTCGATCAACCAATTATGCTCACCAAGTGGTGGAGAGGTGGATATTTGGGTGGAAGGGTTTAGGAAGCTAGAAAGAATAAAGACACAAAGATTTATAGTGGTTCGGCCTTCTAACAAGCACCTACATCCACTACCTTAGCTTCCCACTAAGGATTTCACAATCAATCCACTAATTGATTCGTCCCCTTTTCTAGGATTAGGAGGAAACCCTTACAACCGATCAAGCTTCTACCCAAAGCCTTGATCAAAAACCCTCTTTACAAAGAGAAACAAGAAAGCAAACTTAAACCCTCTAATAGGTGTTTGTTTGCACAATTAAGTACTCACCCAAAACCTAAAACACTTGAGCAAATTTGACAATTTTGGCTCACTAGTGTTTGTCTATACAAGAAATGACACTTAAAGCACTAAGACAATTTCTTGATCATTTGTTGATTGACAATTGAAGCATTAGTCTTCTCTTGATGCTTGGAGGTCCCTTTTATACTCCCAATTGAGTTTATAGCCGTTTAGGACCGTTGGGATTGAAATAGAGTCGTTGGAGCCTTTATTTCCCTCCAAAATTGTTTTTCTTTTCAAGCTCTTTGGAAATCAAATCTTTTTCTCCTTGAACTTTTTGAAGCAATTTTTGTAAATCAAGACATTTTAACTCAAACTCTTCAAGTTTTGCTTCAAGTTCAAGTTTGGTTTTAGAAAGCAAATCATTTTGAATTTCTTAACTTTGAAATCAATTTATTGTTTTTCAAAATGTGGCTTTTAAAATCTAAAACCAAATCGTCATAGGCATCTTGTAATTCATCAAAAGTGTAAGAACATGAAGTAGATGAATTAGAAGTTACCCTTGAATCTTCTTCGATGGCCATAAGGCAAAGGTTGGCTTGTTCATCGTCGGTGGAGTCCTCATCACTCCAAGTAGCCAATTGTGCCTTCTTCTTATGGCTTGAAGTGCTTGCCCTCTCCTTTCTTTTAGGTTCTCGTTCAAGCTCTCTCAAGGCTTTCTTCATGAAAGGGGCACACTTCTTGAAGAGATGAACTATCTCTTCATCTTCCTCCTCTTCACTTGAGTAGACATGATGGCAAGTGGAGGACTTGAGAGCCATGGCACTAGCATTGATGCCAAGCCCTTTGATTTTCTTCTCTCCCATAGCTCTTATTTCTTCCCTCTTCTTCTCATCCTCTTTGTTCTTCTTCATGATTTGATGAGTAAGGAGTGACCCCATGAGTTCATCAAGCTTCAAGGTCTTCAAATTTTTGGCTTCGATGATGGCGGTCCTCTTTGAGTCCCAAGACTCGGGAAGTGAGTAGATGAGCTTTCGAACAAGCTTCTCCTCCGGGATGGCTTCTCCATAACCTTTAAGACCATTTGTGATGGTGGAGAACCGATCAAACATCTTCTCGATGTTCTCTTCCGGATCCATTTTGAAGTTCTCATACTCCAAGGTTAGGAGCCCAATCTTGGTCTCCTTGACTTCGTTTGTCCCCTCGTATGTGACTTCAAGCTTGTCCCATACCTCCTTGGCACTCTCACAAGAAGACATCTTCTCATAGATGGTTGGGCCAAATGCACAAAACAAGATGTGCAAGGCTTTGCAATTAAGCTCCATCTTCTTGCGATCGTCGGCACTCCACTCCGCTTTACTTCTTTTAGGCACGAACGGACCATCTTCAACTACATCCCAAAGCTTGTAATCTTTTGATTTGATGAAGAACTTCATCTTTGTCTTCCAATGGGCATAGTGAGCTCCGTCGAAGAAAGACGGTTTGTCTATGGATTGCGCCATTTGAGCCGGTTGATGAAAAAGTGATCGAGCTTGCCGGATCTTCTCAATAGGATGTTAATCCTCACCGATTGAGCCAAACTCTGATACCAATTGTTGGGTTGTGTGGAGCTCGATTCGATCAACCAATTATGCTCACCAAGTGGTGGAGAGGTGGATATTTGGGTGGAAGGGTTTAGGAAGCTAGAAAGAATAAAGACACAAAGATTTATAGTGGTTCGGCCTTCTAACAAGCACCTACATCCACTACCTTAGCTTCCCACTAAGGATTTCACAATCAATCCACTAATTGATTCGTCCCCTTTTCTAGGATTAGGAGGAAACCCTTACAACCGATCAAGCTTCTACCCAAAGCCTTGATCAAAAACCCTCTTTACAAAGAGAAACAAGAAAGCAAACTTAAACCCTCTAATAGGTGTTTGTTTGCACAATTAAGTACTCACCCAAAACCTAAAACACTTGAGTAAATTTGACAATTTTGGCTCACTAGTGTTTGTCTATACAAGAAATGACACTTAAAGCACTAAGACAATTTCTTGATCATTTGTTGATTGACAATTGAAGCATTAGTCTTCTCTTGATGCTTGGAGGTCCCTTTTATACTCCCAATTGAGTTTATAGCCGTTTAGGACCGTTGGGATTGAAATAGAGTCGTTGGAGCCTTTATTTCTCTCCATAAATGCAGTTCTGCAGCTCCCCGTTTCGAAACGCTCGAAGCCGTTTCGAAACACCCTCAATATAGAAAGAGCCGTTGCAGTCTGTCAGGGTACCCGTTTCGGAACACCCCCTTGCCGTTTCGGAACGCGTATCGGAACGCTATAAGCCCGTATCGAAACGACCTGCATTTAAAAGTTAGTTGGGAAAGAGCCGTTGGGGTTTATGACCGTTGTGGTCAGTGCCACGTGGGCGTATCGGAACGGCCTAGCCGTTTCGAAACGCTAAGGCCCGTTTCGATATGAGTATCGAAACGTTTTGGCCACTGGAGGCACCTGTTTCGAAACGCCCTAAGGTGTTTCGAAACACTTGGTCAGTTTTGTGAAAATTGGCCTTTAAAAACATGAAAAACCTTTATGAAAAATTCCTTAAATATTATTTCAAGTTGTTTGGACTTTGGAAATGTTTTAAATACTTTTTAAATCAGTCCAAAACATTTTTCAATTATTATATCAAAACATTAGTTCTACATGTACCCGTGTAGACGTGTGTGGATTTAAAAATTGTACCCGCTATGGGTGGTGGGTAGGCGGTGTATATAAAAATTTTAGCTGCGTATGAATATAAGGGAGGAGTATTTGCACCCGCCTGCCCCATTTATCATCCCT
Organism: Hibiscus tridactylites; assembly: GCA_958450335.1. Taxonomy (NCBI): domain Eukaryota; kingdom Viridiplantae; phylum Streptophyta; class Magnoliopsida; order Malvales; family Malvaceae; genus Hibiscus; species Hibiscus tridactylites. The sequence continues at coordinate 73,464,333 of OY288284.1, read as the reverse complement.
ACACCGGTGTCTCTTAAGTAGGGAAAGTCTAAAAAAACGCTTAAAATGTAGTTAAAATGTGGCCAACATAAATTCTTACTAATTGAGTAAGAATTTATGCAACTACACAAATTTTTATATTATAACCTAAATTTTTACTATTTGGGTAAGATTTTGTGTGGATTGTAAGAATTTATGTAAATACATAAATTCTTAACTGCACCGTAAGAGTGTCTCACCCTCGAACTACCCCTCCTAAGTACCACCAGTCAGTTTTTTATAGACAAATTATTTATCATTCCACTTTGTTGAATTAATTTTTATAAATATTTTTATTTGATGTTTTTAATTTTGATTTTTTTTTCAAAAAAGAGATAAATATTTAAAGCAAAACACGAGTAGAGTATGGTAAAATAAACAGTGTAATGAATGGGCAAATGTGGAGAAGGAAACAAAGGACCATAAATGATCAAAATGATATCCATGCTTAAATCAATCTAACATTAATGCCTATCTACCTTCGCTTTGGTTGGTAATAGAATGATTGTCGCCCTTCCCATTCTCATGTCCAAATCAATTACATTGTAAAATGGGTGGTTAAATACTGTTGGACCAAAATAAAAGATTTTTGGTATAAAATTGTTGGTCATATTTTTTTAGTATAATCATCGCCATCTGATCTAATAATTTATTAATTCAGATTAAGTATTATAAATTTTAGAGAAATTATATCACATGTCATTCCCGCCACGTCATCTATGATACCAACCAATAAAAATCATTCATCACAGTAAATATGAGTGAAGATTCGCTTGATAAAAGTATGACATGAAAAAAATAATGAAATGAGTGATTTTTATAGGTTGGTTCCATAGATGACGTGGCTGGAATGACTTATGATATAATTTTTCCAAATTTTATTATTAAAAAAAATCCTTTCAAACAGGGTGGGAAAAACTCAACTCGACTAAAAAAATCGAATTATTTGACTCGACGCGAAAAAAACCCCGACTCATTTTGACTCGATTCGTAATTTCATAAACTTGACTCGACTTGAAAAAATTCCAAATAAAGTTTGAGTTATAAAATAGAAATTTGAATAAAATAACTCGAGAATTTTATTAATTAGTTGATCAGTTTCAAGCTCGAGTCAGGTTTGTCAATTCTCTCTGATATGTTATGTATAATATTGTATATCACATGTGAAAATATGATAAATACATATGTATATAATATATGAATATAGAAAGTCGTTAAAATTAGAATCAATTAATCAATATGTATTATAACATTATAAATAATTACAATTAAATTTGTACATAAACTCGAAAACTTGACTCCACTAGAATTTCATAAACTCAACTCGATCTGAAAATTTTCAAATAAAATTTGAATAGTAAAATAGGAATTGTAAATTTGAATAACTCGAAAATTTTAACTTGACTCGGTCGAACTATTTCCAACCGAGATTATTCCCTTTGTAATGTCAGGATTTAAACCATTGATCTTCCTTAAGAGATCTAACGAACAATACGTTGTTCCGAATTTCAAAAGAAAAAATGTTTTGTTTTTACCACAAGCAATTTTGGGTTGGTGTCTATCAGGTGTTTGTGGGATTGCTTCATTAAGGGGTGTAATTAATGAATAAATAGATGAATCCCCACTTGAAGTTGTGACTTGAAGCTATTGGCATGGAAAATTGGGGTTTGCTTTTGAACTGGGCTTAATTTATTGCTGTGATAGGATGTTGGAAGAAATGGCTCCATCTGCATCTTGTTTTACTTGTGATTAAATTAAGGGAATATTTGTTTGATTTCGGTTCCTTTAAAGTTAATGTATTTTTTAATACCATACTGTACTTTACACTAGCAGTTTTAGGAAGGGTATCATGTATTATTTTTGGTCAATTTTTTTCTTTGGTAGAATTTAAGTTGCAGAGAGTCTAAAGAACGAAAATTTAAAATGTTGTCCGTGAATAACATTGATTTTTTTTTTCGTAATTTTTGTTGAACCGTATGCATCAAAAGGTGCATGTACGGCTATCGAGAAAGATTACTTTTTTTAGGCCAAGAGGTTGATAGCGATATCTCGAATCAACTTATTGGTCTTATGGTATACCTCAGTATAGAGAATGATACCAAAGATATGTTTTTGTTTATAAACTCTCCTGGCGGATGGGTAATACCCGGAGTAGCTATTTATGATACTATAGAATTTGTGCAACCAGATGTGCATACAATATGCATGGGATTGGCCGCTTCAATGGGATCTTTTCTCCTGGCCGGAGGAAGTTTTTTTTTGTTTAAATGCGAGTGTCCAACTCATTGGTTGATTAATTCGGATCAGGTACTGTAGAAACTCATTATAGAATGACTCTCCCAACTCAATTTACTCCATTTATTACATCAAGATTCAAACCCCTGACTTTGTTTAAGGATTCTAGTGCTTCATCCCACTAAACTAATTAATTGCCGGTATCAATATTCGAATTTATATAATCTAAAATGATTAAAGAATCTTAAAATCGAAATTGACCTTGGTCGTATTGAATCTAGGTTTAACTCTCCCATTTCAGGTGAGCTACTAGTGGTTTGTTAGAAATGAAAGTGTTCCATATCTTAAGCATGGACATGCAATTTGTTTATTTCTTGCGACTTTTTTTGAACATTATTTATTGTGAAATCAAGAGTTCTATGTAAGAGTTTAAGCATTTTTCATGATCATTTCCTTTAGTCAGTTTACCCTTTAAAAAACTTTGGCCATCAAAGTACAAAGTTGCCCTTGAAACAATTTTTTCTTTAAAAAAAACTTAAGTGGAAGAATAAACTTGGTGTGATAGTTGAATCTGATTCAAAGATTGCAATTGGATGGCTAGAAAATTTCAAGTGTCAACCTTGGCAAGTTTAGGATATGTTTTCTATGGTAGATTCTTTATAGGATGGGTTGGGAAATCTTAAACTAATTTTTTTTAAGAAATGAGTGGGTTGGGTGTTTTTTATTAAGTATTTTCATAGTAAATATTTAGATTCGAACTCATACAAAAAAAGAATATTATAAATATTTTTGACCACTCAACTAATTAGTGGATCTCGAGTGAGTTGGGTATTGCTTTAACAAAAACACGGTTAAAACTATATAATTAATTGATCAATGTAGGCTTGGTGGTGATTGTTGTGTTTAAATGGTCCTCATGTTTTTTTGGCATAATGCTAAAAATTCCTTAAGCGTTTGACTGAATAGTTATTTTGGTTTCTATTTAGTTTTTAAAGTACTTTAATCGTTAACGTTTCATTTTAGGTTAGAATGGTCTCTATTTGAATGGAAACTGTTAATCAACTACCGGTAAATGACTTGAAATGACGTGACAAATTTACATGGTGGTGCATGCTGACATAACAGTGTCATATAGACAAAGGTCTTGACTTGACAGAATGACACATCAGTTTAAAATTATTTTATAAAATTATTTTTTTGTGACGTGTCATTCTGTTAAGCAAATGCTAGCCTTTACCGTTAGTTGACTAACAATTTTCATTCATAGAGGATTCTATTTTGACTCAAAATGCCGTTAAGGGTTAGAGTGCTTAAAAAAAAGAATAGGAGGCAAAGTGACTACGTTACAAGTATTTTTGACATTATGCCTATTTTTTGATTTTCGAGATATCCGCTAGAATGAGTTTAATGATTAATATTTTGTATTATGTTGATTCATGTGGGGACAAATAATGGTCACAAATTTTAAAATTGTCCATGTTCAAAGCAATGATCAAATCTTCTACCATTAATTAAGAGTTTAAGATAAAAAAAAACACCCTTAATATATCACTTAAATTCCGTGGTTCCAAATAAATTTTGATTTAACAAAATCATGTATCTAAAATAATTGAGCGAAGCTCGCTCTTAGAAATCATTGTCCAAGCAAACATCCATCATGGATATATAACCCTTTTCTATGGTCCAAAATCATGGATATAACTTTAGTGCTCAATAAGTTAGGCTTGGAATTGTTAAGCTTTAAATTGTTTGTTTACTATTTTACGTTCTATTTATTTTTCACTTTCATATAATATGTTCTACTTTGATGATCAATTTCATAAATCTATAAACATTTTTTAATTTGAAATTATGAATATAAAATTAGTTTTATATCAACACTAAGGGTGAGCGTTCGATCGAGTCGAGTCGAGTAAAAAAAATTCGAGTTATTCGAGTTGACGCGTCATATTTTACAACTCAAACTTTATTTGAAATTTTTCCGGTTCGAGTCGAGTTTAAGAAATTCGAGTCGAGTCGAGTTTTCGAGTTCCTATAAAAATTTAATTGTAATTATTTATTATGTTATAGTACGGTTTGATTCTAATTTAAACAACTTTCTCTAATCATATAAGATATGTAGATATATATATATATATATTCATATTTTTTCATATGTGACAATATTTCTTCATACTTTTATATATCGGTATATATCCATATATATATATATCATAAAAAATTGAGAGATTCGTCTCGAACTTAAAAATAAAATTATTAATTACTAAAAATTTCGAGCTATTCGAATTTACATTTTTCAACTCAAACTTTATTAGAAATTTTTTCGAGTTGAGTTATTCGGTTTTTTCGAGTGTCGAGTTTTGCTCACCCCTATCAAACTCGGGTGAAATTTGGTTGAGACTTATGGCCCTCAAAATTTTGAAAAATTATCATTTGACCCTTAAACTTTTCTAAAAATATATTCAGGTCAGCTCAAATATTTGAATGCCCCCAACATTTTGAAAGTTCTTCATTTTACTCTTTGAAAATTTTAAGAATCCTATTATCCCCTTCAAATATTTGAATATTTTTAAAATTTTTCGTTAATTTGTATTTATATATTAAAGATACACAATGAAAAAATTTATTGTCGAGATTTTGTATTCTATATATAAGATCTATTAAAAAATCTCTAGTTGGCCCTCTCAAAATCGAATGTCAAGTTCTGCCATTGACCAAACTGTTTTATAGTCTATAAAAACTACAATTTCATAACAATGTCATTTTTAAAGTTCGAATTAATTTTTTTTCATGAAAAATATAATGTAACTTAGCATTGTACCGGTCGAATAACCCGAGGATAACTATGAAATGCTACATAATTTGTGCTTTATTTCTTTTTTGACAAAATAATCTGTATTTTTTTTTAATTTTTCTGCAATTTATTTCATTTCCGAATTTGGGTCTGCTAGTTTTGCAACTAAGCCTAACGTCTCATTCGCCACCATTAATAATCCCTTTCAAAAGGTTACTTTCTCTCTCTCTAATGCAATGCTTAATACCCTCTTTTCACTTCCATTAAAACCTTTTCCCTTTCATTAATCCTTTAGCTTTGATATAATTTAAAGCTTGGAAGAGGAAGAAGAAGGGAAAGAAAAATACCAAAACCAGATACATATACAACTGAAAAGCTACATATATTTGTATTAAAAATGGCAAATTAATTAGCTGTTTTTTTTTTTGTAAATGGTGTTAATAAAAAAAAAGGTTGTTGCTTGCTTTTATAAATAGAAACCTCTCAGCTCTTCCAGCTTCCATTTTCTCCGCATCTCTTCTTTTTTCTCCAGGTTAGTAAGTATTTAAATGGTTTTTTTCTGTAAATTAAGTTGAATCAGTTGCTAGTACTGTTTTGGATACCATTGTGTGTTTTTGTGTGTGTTTTTCTCAGTTAGAAATCATGGTGTTCCCCAATGAATCCCAAGAGAACTCGAAGAAAATCGGGAGGGGAAAGATCGAGATCAAGCGGATCGAAAACACGACGAATCGACAAGTTACCTTCTGCAAAAGGCGGAATGGTTTGCTGAAAAAGGCCTATGAATTATCAGTTCTTTGTGATGCTGAAGTTGCTCTGATTGTCTTCTCCAACCGTGGTCGCCTCTATGAGTATGCTAATAACAGGTATCTCAGTTTCAGCTCACTAGCCCTTCTATGTTCCTTTTTTTAAAAAACTAAACAAAACCCAGTTTTTATTAGTGTACACTTTAGATCAAAATGGAATTTTTCAGTTCCAAATTCCAACTTTATTTTGCAAAGTACAATGAGAAAAATCATGTTGTTGGACATGTTTTGGTGTCAGCTGGTTAAAGATTTTGACTTTGCAAAGAGATCTTTGTGTTGGTTTTTTTTATTACATATTTTGGTACAAATTACATGTCTTTCTTTCTTCTATTTCCTCATTTTTTTGTACAGAATTTGGGTTATTTTGGCTGTTTATGGACTTTTCTTGAGTTCCTAGTTTGGTGGATACACAGATCTGTTTCTGGGAGCAAACAAATTGAATGCTTTTGTATGTCTCTGAATTTAGCTCCCTTTCTCCTCCATTGTTGTGTTTAGAGAACTAAAGTAAATGTCCAAACTTGTCAAGCTCTCATTGGCTCAAACCCCCTAAACCCTGATTAACAATTAGGGTTCCAAAAACCCTGATTTGGGTATCCCTAAATCCCTCTTTCCCAACCAACCACATCTCAATTAGGGTTCTTCTTTCACGAAATCTCCCCAAAATCCCAGTTTGCATCACGAGAGTTCAGAGTCAAACATGTAACCAAATTAGGGTTCTTATTTTATCTTTGCCATTAACAACATAAGGCTTGAATCAAGTAAAGTAATCTTCCCTCAACCAATTAAAACTCTACAAACATGTTTGTACCACCTTTTTTTATTGGTTTTTTTGGCACAGTTGAAATCTATCTAGGGTTTTGATGACCCCATACTAAGATAAGGTTGGTGTTTTGTCTTAGTTAAAGAATCTTTTGGTCACGTCACACACGATTTTTTCAGTTTCTTGACTACTGACAAATGTTTTTTATGACATGATTCCAAAACTGTTTCTCTTTTATACATACATATATATATGTGTATATATCATTTAAAGTTCAAGATCAACCCCAAATTTATTAGGTTTAATGAGACAGATAAAATAATCAAACCCCTTACTTTCTTCTTCTTCCTCCTCTTAGATCTCTCTTTCTCAGTTTGGTAAAAATGCTTTCACGAAAGCCTTTGTTGAGCCATGGAAATTTAGCTCAAAACTGCTGAACTCAGCAGTGTTGTTTCAGACAGACAACGTACGAGCCAATGGGAGTTTTCTGAGGGTTCTGGTTTTTCTTCCGTGAAAATGTAAACTATGGCTGCTGCTGCAACAATGGTTATGGACGGCTCTGATGTACTCACAGTTTTCAGACAGGGACAGGAGTTGATAAAAATCACTACTCTTATCCTTTTTTTCTTTCACTTTACAGTTTACCCCCCTTTGAAACAATACTAAAAGTCTAAAACTGTAAAACCCAAGCCGGTCAATAACTAAAACAACGTACGACTCAAGAGTATTACCCATGGTGTAATGGGTTTCTGACACCTGGCATATATAAATCTCTGAGCCAATCAAACTGTTAGAACAGTGCCAGCGTGGCCGAGACAGCCAATCACTGGCTCGACGAAATTAAGGTTGGGAGATGCCTGCCTCGGGGTCTTATCAAAATAAACAAACATTATCTGTCTTTCAACTTTTCCTGGTTTCGTATTCGATTCAGTTAACTGAGAAAGTTGGTTGATTTGACCAGTTAAGCTTAATTATTAGCCTAAACAGCTACCTCTAGGTATAATGATGAAGATGTTCAATTATTAATGTATTTAATTATAATGTAATTAACATTTGTTTTTGCAGTGTTAAAGCAACGATTGACAGGTACAAGAAAGCCTGCGATTCCTCCCATACAGGGTCTGTTTCTGAAACAAATACTCAGGTAAGTTGCAGTCAAACTTGTGCATGTTCAATTTTGCGTTTGGTGTCCAAAAATTTCGATTGAACGAAAAAATATGCTTCGGTCATCGTGTTAATATGTTTAAATTTAAAATTTTAAACATAATTTTAGACCCCAAACGTAATTTTAGGAAAAGCAAGGTAGAAATAACTTTTGCCTTTCGTCGTGATTTTTACACTATATTTTAATATAATTGTGATTTTTAAGAAAAAAGTCTCAAACATAAATTTCGTTACTTTAGAATAAATTATACACAAAATTAATTTTATAAAATCACGATAATCCAAAATTAATTCTTTCACCGTAAAACCAGACACACAATTTTTGTTTCCGGTCCTCCTTAGATGGGGAGAATAATACTATAAGAAGCAACCCTCTTTATTGCATAAACTTCACCATTGTTTCTCTCTAAGATTCTTAATTTTTTTATGGCTTATATGTTCAGTAAAAACATCAAAATCATATTCAGTCCCATAAAAGAGAAATTGACTGACTTGTTATCCTCACTAAACATAAGCTGTTATCACTATAAAAATAAGATGTAAATATAGGAAACTATTGGTATCTGATATTTAATCGGCGTAATGAGACGAGATATTAGATTTTATTGGCTCGAGTTAATCAACCAATAAATTGATGACTTCCGTGATGGCAGCTACTTAACACACACAAAAAAAACATATGGATGTGTAAAATTAGTTGGATAATATTTGGAAATTTGGGTTTTCAGAATTTAGATTTGGATTCTACATATATTTTTCAAAACCAACTGTTTATCTTAAGAAGGATATTATGTAAAAGCTGTCATGTACAAATTCAATCTTATACGGTATCAAGTAGTATAAATTTAATCTCATTTAAAATTTGAGTATATTTCAACTGTTTTAGTATGTTACGGTTAAAATATAAAAATCATTTACTTGTTTTCGGTGCTTATTTTTATGTCACAACACTAAAAAAATAAATTTTAAGCCTTAAATCTAAAGTTTAAATCTTAAACTCTAAAAATATATCATACTCACAGTCTCATAAACTCTAATCCTAAATTCAAACCATAAATTCTAAATTTATTTTTTTTAGTTTAGAGACATAAATATAGGCACAAAAAGCAATAAATGATTTCTATTCTCGATTAAAACTGACCTATACTGAATTAGTGCAATTTTTTCTATTTTACTACAAATTTCAATACATTTTTTTATCTTAACCAATTCTATTTTTTATAATTACATTTAAAAATAAAATATAATATTTTTATACAATAAAACCATTAAATCAAGTCATTAAACCTAATTAATAATTTATATATAAACGTCGTTGCGGTATATTCTTTTAGATAAAAATATTTCATGGTGAGAAATTCATTTCCACAAAAATAACTTAATTTATGACTAACAAGTGATGGGTGCATTGGTAAGGTACATTGCATTTTCAAGGAGATGACGCGAGTTCAAACTTTGTAAAAAATACATTGTTGTGCATCAAAAATTAAATCATTTTATGGATATAGTACATTATTAAGAAACTAAAAATTAGACTAAATATATAAATATTAAAAAACAAACATTAAACCTAAAATGGTATATTAAAATACTTACCAGTGTCAGAATTAAAACTATACATATCCAGGAATTCTACTTACACTGAATTCTACTTACATTGATAGCATGGCTTAAACTAATGCAAAGCCGTTTGTAAAATCCCAGTTTTACCAGCAAGAAGCAGACAAACTACGCAATCAAATCCGGAGTTTACAGAAAACGAACAGGTTTATATATTAATTAAACTGCTTTGTTCTTCATTCCATCAGTTCCATCAGTTTCTTTAACTACAACAATATATGTTCCCAGGAATATGCTAGGTGAGTCACTCGCGGGAGTGTCTATGAAGGAGCTAAGGAGCTTGGAGTCTCGTTTAGAAAAAGGAATTAGCAAAATCCGTTCCAGAAAGGTATATATATCTTTTGCAGATGCCTGTGAAAAGGATTTGCACTGACAAATTTCCCCTTGTGGTTTAATTTTCTTCCACCAGAATGAGCAGCTGTTTGCAGAAATTGAGTATATGCAGAAAAGGGTAAGAATTCCAGCTTAAAATATTCAAACCCCTCGTATTATTTGGTTTTGACAAATTGGTCCACTTCAGGAGATTGACTTGCAGAACAATAACCAACTTCTCCGAGCAAGGGTATATATATATATATCTTTCTTTTTCTTTTCTTCACTTGATGTGCTTTTGAGTTGCAGTGTTTTGAGGAGCTTAGCTTATTACTTAAAAACTGTACAGATAGCTGAAAATGAAAGGAAGATGCAGAACATGAATTTGATGCCAGGAGGATCTAGCTTTGAGGCCATGACTTCTCAGCCATTGGATTCTCGAAGCTACTTTCAAGTCAATGCCTTACAACCCACGAATCATTACCAACACCAGGACCAGATGGCACTTCAGTTAGTGTAAGAATTATTACCATGAACATCATTTTTTAAGGTTTTTTCATCAGTAGCTTAGCAAGTTGGTTTGTATGGGTGTGCAGGTAATATTGTGGGGGATACTTTTAAGGTTTCATCAGCTGTTTCTGACTGTTTTGTCAGATGGAAGGTAGCAGTAAGTACCCCAGGAAATGCTATAAGGCAGGACCCCTAGAATTCTTCTGCCATGAATTTAGCTATGTCAAGTGAATGTAATGTGTAAGACTGATAAAAAAAAGTATGTTTTTCGGACAAGAACTTTTCCATATATGTTTAGAGCATGGACTATAATGATCTACAAAATATTATCCCTTATGAGCCTTGCTATTTCTCATATATGCTTGCGTGTGTGTTTGCGTGCGTCCTTTTATTTTTCTCATGTGGCTCCGCCCATGCCTATGATAATTCATCGGCTAATTTATTACCCTCCCTAAAAATATGATTGGTCCTAATTAGGGGTAAACGAGCCGAACTGAGTTTATGCCGAGTCGACTCGAGTAGTGCTAAGCTCGGTTCGGCTCGTTAAGATTTCGAGTCAAGTTTGAGTTTGAATAATTTCTAACGAGCCTGAGAAATCTGAGCTCAACTCGGCTCGTTTAGAACTCGAGTCGAGTTCGAGCTTGATTCGAGCTCAATTGAGTAACTCTTCATCTATCAGTCTCATTTAAAGTCCTATGAAGAAAAAACTTTGATACACAAGTTGTGTAAACTCAAGTTTGTTAATTTTAGGGTTTAGGGTGTTAGTTTAGGGTTTAGAGGTTTAGGTTGTTGGGTTTAGAATTTAGGATTTAGATTTTAGGGTTTAATACTTATGTTTAGGGTTTATACTTAGGGTTTTAAGTTTAAGAATTTAGATTTTAAATTATAAAAAAAATTAGTATATTATATTTTCGTGTAGATCGTGAGCTTTTCGAGTCGAATATCAAGTAGCTCGGCTCGGTTCATCAAGAACTCGAGTCGAGTCCAATCGAGTCGAGCTTTGACCGAGTCGAGTTCGAATAGCTCGCGATTTGTCTTGTCTTATTTACATCACTAGTCCTAACATTCCAATTCTTCTTTAACAAAACAAAAATATGCCATGCCAAGATGCCAATGACCTCCTTGCTATCTACCTCCAGTATAACCTGTCTCATACCAGGATGTCATGCATGAACTAGGCCTTCATATACTCCCCATAACTCTTGTAACGCCCGTGTTTTGGGCCTAGGAGTTAACTAGGCCTTCATATACTCCCCATTCCAACGTTAAACCCCCAAACCTCTCTTCAAAAACTCTTTCAAACCTAAAACACTATTCCATTGGCTTTCAACTTCAATTCAAGGTGTTTTTGCAAGGTAAAATCATTTTCTTACTCTCCTCTTTATCCTCTATCTATCTATGGCCTTGGATTTCAAAAACATGGACTTTTAAAATGTTAGGGTTTTACTAAAAGCTTGGGTTTTTATGAGATTTTCATTTTGTTTCACAAAATTGAGTTGGGGCTTTAGTTAATCATGCTAAAAGGTGTAACATATATCAATTTGGTTGAATTTGGATGAAAATCCGTAGTATGGTCTTAGGGCAAATTTTAAGGTATTAAAACTTGGGTTTTTGGGAGGTTTAAGGTTGAAATTGAAGGGCTGTTGGTCTACCTATGTTATGAGGATGTTTTGGGATCATTTGAGAGTCATTTGGAGGTTTGGAAATGGAAATTTCAGCAAGGTTTTAGGGGAGCACGAAAATTGGTATTTTAGATGATTATGTGATTTGGGGGTTTGTGGAAATTAGCTTGTGTTTGTAAAGTGAGTTGATGGTTGAGTTTTAGCATTGAATTGTGAAGTAATAAATGTGTTTTGCTTGGCTAGAAGCAAGAGGGATCGTCGAAGAAGCTTTGGGACCGAATCCGAGTTCGTAGGAGATTTGCTTCGGTTGTAAGGAAGGGCGGTGAGTGGTTAATGTTTTTAAATTTGGTTTTTAAGTGGTTGGTTCAAACATGTGAACTAGGTTGGGCTTGGTAGACCCACCTAAAGTTAGGATTAGGGTGGTAGCCTAATCCTAAGCTTTAGTTAGAGACCTTGGATGCACTCTTTAATTGGTGTTTGCCTCGTGATGATTATGCATGATATGATATACATGTATGTTGAAGTATGGCTTAATGCATTGGTTATATGTATGTTGATGACAAATATAATGTGGATATATGATGTGATAATTGTTTGGATGAAATACATGTAATGTGGGTTTGTGAAATGAGGTTATGTGGTGGTTGCATGATTTTGAGAATCATGGTGAGTACGTGTTAAGCACGGAAATTATATTGAGATTGATGTGGTGAGATGTTGTGGATTCTAATTTATATTGGCACTAGTATGCTTGGGTACAATGATCGATCATTAGGATGAGTGTGCACACGAGAGTCAAAACGCGCGTGGCCTTGGTGGCGTTAAGGCACCAAAGAGGAGTACGGGTACGCCCGAAAATATTTATATTAGTCGACGATGAGTGGAATCCCATCGACGGGGCGTGAGGATGAGTGGAATCCCCTCCGCGAGAGCCGGTGATGAGTGTAATCCCACCACAGGTAATGGTTATGTTGGAAATGCGTTCCAACATGTTATCCGCGTATTCGAGTTATAGCTAGGTGCCAATATGAGGTTGTATGTGTATACCAATATGAGACCATGTGTATATGCTTATATGATACGAAATGTGATGCCCTTTATAAATTGATATATGATGTGTTTAATGCACTGAGTTATGTATCATTGTACGTTGAGCTTATGAGTTGTTGATCATGGCATAATGTTGATTATATGTTCATGCATCATGATCATTTTGGCTTTTGTGGATCGGAGGTGAGATCATGCATTTCATCATGAAAATTGCTCGTGCTTGGACCCTGCATTGTCGAAGGTTTGTTTTATGAGCTTACCCTCACTAAGCTTTTATGCTTACGCTCTCTTTTGTTCGACAATGCAGATCAATAGCTTGCGGGTGGCAAGGGCAAGGAAAGACCTCCAAGTGTTGCTTTGGTGAGCTCAATGTATGAATTTTAAGTGATAGAATGTAATAGTTAAGCAATGGGATAGGTATTGTTGTTTGAGTTTGGGTGTATGTTGATGTTTTGATTTGGCCTTGGTTTGTAAAACATGTTATGCTTTGATGTATGCTTGTGTGCGGTGGCATGTCTATAGACGTTTAGGTTGCCTTGTTATAATGCAAACCTCTTTATGCTTATCATGTGCCTTTTAAGGCCTTTGAGCACCATGTATGACCTTAAATGTTGAAATGCCTTTTGTTGGAATGCTATGCTTGAAAGCTTTTGTTGCTTGAATGGTTTGTGTATCATCTAGTGTTGGATTGTGCCGTTGATTTCAAGTTAAAGCATGCTTTTATGTTTGATTTGCCTTAGGATTGATGTTAGTGTGTTGGTTGGGGTTTTAGAGGGATTTAAGGGCCTCCTTGTGCCTTAAATCAGCTCAAACCTGCAAGTTCGTGGCAGGGGTATCGATACGGTTGGTGCGGTATCGATACCACCTTCTTGTTTCAGGCCTCGTGTATCGATACACTTGAGGGGTGTATCGATACCATTTTGGTCACTAGAGCTACTGTCCATTTCGGTATCGATACCGGCCTCTGGTGTATCGATACCGTCATCTTAGCGTTGACCGTGGGAAGTCAACCGTTGGGGAGGGTATCGATACACTCCTTGGGTGTATCGATACGGTCTCTACGGGTTGACTTTGACCAGTTGACCTAGTCAAGGGGGTATCGATACACCCCTTAAGTGTATCGATACCGCCTGCAGTTAAAGCTTAAACCTAGTCAAGGGGTATCGATACACCCCTTAAGTGTATCGATACCGCCTGAAGTTTAAGTTTAAAATTGGGCTGTAAGATGTTGGGCTGAGTTCGTTTGTTTGCCTCGTGAATGTTGTTCCGCTGTATGATCACATAGGATTAAATACTCATCTAGACAAGATTTAAAATGAAAAAAATAGGGTTGCTAACCGAGTAGCTTACTCGGTTTTCCCCGTGTAGCTTACTCGGACCGGTCATCCGGCCAGACCGGGACGAGGGGGTTACATTTGTTGGTATCAGAGCCTAAGGTTACCGAGACCTTGGGCAGGTAAGTGAGATAAGTTAAGTTCTTGCATTGAAATTGCACGGTGTTTGCTTGCCATGTAAGCATGTTGCTTGTTATCCGTGAATGTTGTGGTGTACGCTTGTTTGATTGAGGATGTATGTTGTTTGATAGTACGCATGTGTTTGCTTGTTTAGCAAGTAAGCCTTGTTATATGCTTGGTTGAGCGTGTATGTGCGTTGATTTGTTTGAAACATGTTTCGTAAAGTCCCATTGCTGCTATTACATCAAAAAAAAAGAGATTTTAAGTGGGGGGAACATACTTGAGCTACTTGGAAGCCTTGCATTGCTAACCCAATCGTGTATGTTTTACTGTTGATGTTGTTGTTGATTTAATTGCTTTTCGGTAAGTAGAAGTTGTAGTTCTAAAAAGGTGGACGATGTAGAAGGAGTCCATGACCTTAGTTAGGGAGGTATGATTGTACAAGAATTGAGGTACAATTTGTCCGTTTGAGACGGTGTGTATGTGGGTTGATTCCTGTGGATGAGGGACGATGTGATCAACACTGGCATCAGTTGGTAAGAAGAAGTGAAGGCATATGAGTGGGAGTTAGAGTGGTGTCGATGTTTTAACAGATAAGCCCTTGGTACAGTAATAAGTTGTTTCCTCCAGTTGATTCTAAACCCGTGCTTTTGTATATCGATAGTGAGTATGCAAGTTTGAATGTGCCCGATGAGGTGTCAGAGGTAGGTATGAGTACCTTAGTTCTTTTGGCGAGATCTAGGTAGGGGTCTCGTGTGAGTAATCTGAATTTCAGAAATGTTAGTTGGTGACAGTTGGGGTTCAGCCTATGATTTTAATGCAAGACAGCCGGTCAGTGTCCGTGAATGGGAGCTAGTTTGTGTGATTGGGTCAGTGTACGTTGGGTTGTCTCCCAGCAAGCGGAAGAGATGAAGTCACTTCCAATATAGTTGAGCCGAGAAGGGAGTCTCGAGTTTTGACTCCAGATTGTTTGTTAGGGGTAGAACAAGTCCAACATGACTGTTTGTGTGTGTGATCAGAATTGAATCTTGAAGTTACGAGATGCTCTAAGAACAATTTAGAAGAGTCAGATTTTGTTGAAGAACCAGTCTGAAGACAAGAGGACCGAAGACTATCAGTTGTGTACATGTGAAGTTGCAATTTCCGCGGATACCTCCTTTTGTGTGAGCATGTGAGAAATTAGACATCTTTGTTGAGACCTTAGATGTAGGGACACACGTGACTAGCCTTTTGGGAGATAGTAGTGATCAGAAAAATGTACAGAAGATGTTTGTTGGTGGTTCATAGTTACTAGTTTCTAGTAGATGTGAAGTGATTGTCTTCCTACGGTTTTGAAGTGCCTTTCTGACATGGTTCGGCTTGAAGAGCCCATAGTTAGTGTATACTTTGAGACGGAGAGAGAATTGCCTTGAAGTCGCAGATTTTTGTGAGACTGTAGTAGTAGGTAAGGATGTGAACTCCTTATTGAATGTTGATCCAGCTTTAGAGGTCAAGGATTGGTTGAGTTTAGTCAACAGGCTTGCTTAGCAATTGTGATGGATTTGATTTTGAATGAAGATTAAACCACAGAATGTTAGAATAGTTGCGTTTTCTTTTCCTAGAAGTGTTTGGAAGAATTGCCGGTTTACCTCTTGTTAGAGGAGAAGAGTTTGTTATTGAGACCGGTTTCGAGGTTGCTTCTGTTTTGTTTGTTCTGTAACTTATGAATTCCAGAAGAATTGAGAATGTTGAAGAATTAACTTCGAGACTTGTTAGACCTTAGATTCATTAGGCCTAGTGCATCATCTCAGATTTTTACAGTGTAATTTGTGAAGAAGAAAGAGTGACAATACGAGATTGTGTTCAGATTACGTACAGTCGAAACAAGTGACAGTGAATGATTAGTATCCGTTTCCGAGTGTCAGTGATTTGTTGGTCAGTTAGTGTGTGCTTCAGTCTATTTGAAGATTAGTTTGAGATCCACTTACTACCAGTTGAAAGTGAGAAAGGTTGAAGTACCGAAGACAGCTTTAGGGGCAAGATGTGATCACCTTGAGCTCTGAGTTATGCCGTTTTGTTTGACTAGTGTATTAGTTACCTTCATAGAGATGTTGAGCAAAATATTTTCCTGAGTTTCTTGATCAGTTGTAGTAGCTCTTCTAGATGTCACGTGAGTATATTCAAGTGCCGAGGAAGATCATGACAAGCTTTGAAGTTAGTGTGGTA
This sequence comes from Hibiscus tridactylites, assembly GCA_958450335.1. Taxonomy (NCBI): domain Eukaryota; kingdom Viridiplantae; phylum Streptophyta; class Magnoliopsida; order Malvales; family Malvaceae; genus Hibiscus; species Hibiscus tridactylites. The sequence continues at coordinate 73,447,786 of OY288284.1, read as the reverse complement.
GATTCTATTAGAGAATTAATTGTATACCAAGTTGTGCAACGTGAACTTCGAGTTAATGAAGATGTTCTCTTAGGACATGTAGATTAGCCGAGTGTATTAGAACAAATCTTGAACAGACAGAGGAAGATGTGAGTTGGAAGAAATTGAAGACTGTGACAGGAACCTATAGTTCTAAGTCTAGCAGTGTTACTACCGGAAGTTTGTAAATAGCCGTTCGAAGATAGCTGCTCTTTTGTCAGATTGCTACAGAAGAATGTTCAGTTGCGAGGTTAGATGCGAGACATTGAACCCTTGAGAAACCGAAAGAAACTTTGAAGAGAGCTTCGACCTTGATCCAGCCTATACTAGAGAAAGAGCTTGTGAACTGTAGTGATGTGTTACATGTAGGGTTAGGTTGTGTGTTTATGCAAGACGGAAGTTCGTGACTTGTTCATCGAGTTAGTTGAAAGACCGTGAGAAGAGTTATCCGATATGAGACATAGAGTTAATTACTGTGAAACAAATATTTTAATTTTGATATAACTAAAAACCTAAGGACTAAATCGAAAAAGTCAAAACGAATTTTAAGTCCTTAAAATATCCTCATATAATTTTAGTATTATGCCCAAGTTAAAAACATACTATTTCAAATATTTTTCTAAGTGTTTCAAGCCAAAACAGTGTTTTTCAAGTACCCGTTTCGAAACGGCCCTAAGGCGTTTCGAAACATTTTCACCACTGTCGACCACCGTACCGAAACGTGTATCGAAACACTTGAAACCGTTTCAAAACGGCACAACTCGTTTCGAAACTGTTCTTCATGTTGGATTTAAAAAGGGGCTAAATTATTTCAAATATTTCAGATTTTTAAATATAAAAGGGATGTTTCGAAACGGATCAAGCCCGTTCCGAAACGACCCTTTGACAGTAGCCATTCCGTTTCGAAACGGATCAATACCGTTCCGAAACAGGGGCCAGGTTTCATTTTGAAAAATATGACCGTTGTATGTTTTAACTGATTTTCTTAAAACTGTTAAGGCGTTTCGAAACGGGCTAGGACCGTTCCGAAACGACCCTTGACAGTGGCAAAACTGTTCCGAAACGGCCCTAAGGCGTTTCGAAACGGGCTCTTAAATGCACCCCAACGGCTCTTTCTATTTTAGTCCGTTCCGAAATAGGTTCCCCGTGTTCCGAAACGGGTTGGTGCAGACTGCATTTATGGTGGCAAGAGAGGGTTCCAACGGCTCCATTTATGTTCCCAACCACCCAAACGGCTAGAAATAAATGAGAAGGTATAAAAGACACATCCAAAAGCATCAGCAACTACTATTGATCCAAAAGCAAACATCCAAACATCAAATTCAAGCATTTGAGCAAAAATCCCAACTTGTGTAAAATCTCAATTTGTGTTCTTCATTCTTACTTTGTAAAATTGGGTTGAGTGCTTGTATTGGGGCTATCATTTGTATTGAGAGATACCTAATTAGCCTTCAAATTTCTTTGTTCTATTGAGTGAGGGTTGGGTTGATTTTTGGGTAGAAAAATCAACCGATATTGTAAAGGGTTGCCTCCTTGTCCTAGAAAAGGGGAAGATCAATTTAGTGAAATTGTTGCAAATCCTTAGTGAGACTAAGGTAGTGGATGTAGAGTTCATTTGGAACTTGAACCACTCTAAATTCCTTGTTCATCATTTTTAATTTGCCAATTTCCACTATAATCCTTTAAATTTCCAATTCACCCCCTCTTGGTAAATATCGATCTTTCGATCCACTCAACAATTGGTATCAGAGCTTAACTCTTTGAGGATTAACAACCATAAGAGGAGATCCTTGGAAGAGTGTGATCATCAAAATATCAAGAGATGGCTTCAACCTCCGGTTCCGGCATGTACGAGTCACAATCAACCACCAAGCCTCCTTTCTTCAATGGTGACAACTATTCTTTTTGGAAGAACAAAATGAGGCTATTCACCAAGTCAAGTGACTATCTTGTATGGGATGTCATTGAGGATGGGCCATACATTCCATTGAAGCAAGATGGTGAAGGCAAGATGGTGTTGAAGAAGAAAGCCGAAATGAGTGAAGAGGAGAGGAAGAAGATTCAAGTCAACGATAAAGCTCTCCACATGCTATTTTGTGCTTTCGGTCCGGACATCTACTCGAAGGTCTCATCAATTGAAAGTGCAAAGGAAGTGTGGGACACTCTTGAGACCACTTATGAAGGCACCAATGATGTCAAGGAAACTAAGATTGGACTTCTCAATCTTAGTTATGAAAACTTCAAGATGGAGCCCGATGAGACGGTGTCGAAGATGTTTGATCGATTCTCCACAATCGTCAACGGTCTAAAGGGATATGGAGAGATCATACCAGAAGACAAGCTTGTCCGGAAGCTACTCTATTCACTTCCCGAAGCTTGGGATGGGAAGAGAACCGCTATCATCGAAGCAAAGAATTTGAAGACATTAAAGCTTGATGAGCTTGTGGGTTCTCTCCTTACTCATGAGATCATGAAGCAAGGAAGGGAAGATGAGAAAAAGAAAGAAGAGAAAAGAGTAGAGAAGCTTGAGGTTGAGAAGAAGAAGAAGATGGGAATAGCTCTCAAGGCTAAAGCTTCACAACTTGATGAGAGCTCATCTAGTGATGAGGACGAACTTGAAGAGTTGGTTATGATAGCCAAACGGTTCTCACGATTCATGAGGTCCAACCGGAAAGATGGACTTCAAAGGAAAGAACAAAGAAGAAGGGAAAGATCCCATCATTTGCTATGAGTGCAAACAACCCGGCCACATTCGTTCGGAGTGCCCTCAACTCAAGAAGAAGGGCTTTGAGAAGAAGAAGAAACTCAAAGCCAAGCTTGCTACTTGGAGTGATGAGGAGTCATCGGAGGATGACGAACAAGAAGTGGCTAACCTTTGTCTCATGGCACTTGAGGAAGATTCCTCCATGGTAACCTCTAACTCATCTACTTTAGATTTTTCATATGAAGAATTAAATGATGCATATGATGAGTTACAAGAGGTATATGATGAATTAGTTGAGAAGTTTAAGGAGTCGGTCATTAAAAACAAGAAAATCATTTTAGAGCTAAATGAGAAAAATGACTCACTCACTCAAGCTAATTCTAAATTTGAGAAAAAGATTTTAGGATTAAAAGATGAACTTAAATTCTTTCAAGATGAAAATGTTGATCTTAATAATCTTTTGTCTCAATGCAATAGTGAACACCAAAAGGTGTTAGGTGAGCTAAATGAGCTCAAAAAGTCTTTAAAAAATGTTGGAAGTGTCAAGCATGAAGTAGGAGAATCATCTAGAACACACCAACCTAAGAAAAGGACTAATTACTACAAACAAGGTAGCTAACCTAGACATAGTAAAGCTAAAAGAATTAGAAGTGTATGGGTTCCTAAGGAACTTGTAAAATCTAATAATATTATTGCTATGTCATCTTAGATTCCTAAGGGAACCAAGGTTTTGGGAGCTAACACTCATGGACCCAAAATGATTTGGGTACCAAAAACCAAGGTTTAATATCTTTGTTTGTAGGGGGAGCATTGCTTCAAGGCCAAAGCACAAAGTCAAAACTCATGGTACCTTGATAGTGGATGCTCGAGACACATGACCGGAGACAAGAGTCGATTCATGGATTTAAAGCCAAAAAGTGGAGGAGTAGTAACATTTGGTGACAACTCCAAAGGCCACATTAAAGGTATTGACTCCATAGGTAATCACTCTACCATTCTCATTGAAAATGTCTTATATGTCGATGGTCTTAAACATAATTTATTGAGCATAATTCAATTATGTGATAAAGGATTTAATGTTCTTTTTGATAAAAATGGATGTAAAATTGTATACATTAAATCAAATAGTGTTATGCTCATAGGTCATCGCATAGGAAACATATACATGGTGCATTTAGATGACATTCATACATCTCATGCATGTTTAGTTGCTCAAAATGAAAATGATGCATGGTTGTGGCATAGGAAGCTAGGACATGCTAGCATTAGTGTTTTGGAAAAACTAGTTTCTCTAAATCTAGTTAGAGGTTTGCCCAAAATAAAATTTTCAAATGATAAAATTTGTGATGCATGCTCAAAGGGTAAACAACATAAGTCTTCCTTTAAATCCATTAATGATGTTTCTACTAGTAGATGCTTACAATTAATTCACATGGATTTATTTGGGCCAATTAGGACTATGAGCTTGGGTGGTAAATCGTATGCTTTTGTGCTAGTTGATGATTTTTCTAGATTTACTTGGGTTCTCTTTTTAAGTACTAAAGATGAGGCTTTGGAAAAATTCATCACATTTTCAAAATTAACCCAAAATGATCTTGAGCTTAAAATTTCTCATATTAGGAGTGATCATGGAACCGAGTTTCAAAATTTAGGGTTTGAAGAATTTTTAAATGAAAATGGTATTAGCCATAATTTTTCGGCTCCTCGAACTCCTCAACAAAATGGGGGTAGTTGAGAGGAAAAATAGAACTTTACAAGAAATGGCTAGAACTATGCTTTGTGAAAATAATTTACCTAAACATTTTTGGGCGGAAGCCACAAACACCGCTTGTTATATTGTAAATCGAGTAATGATTTGGCCAATTTTAAAGAAAACACCTTATGAGATTTTAAAATCTAAAAAGCCTAACATTAGCTATTTTCACCCTTTTGGGTGCAAGTGTTTTGTTTTAAATAATGGAAAAGACAACTTAGGTAAATTTGATGCAAAAAGTGATGAAGCCATTTTTATAGGTTACTCTTTAACCTCTAAAGCCTATCGAGTATTTAACAAAAGAACTTTAGTAGTAGAAGAATCTATTCATGTTGTATTCGATGATAACCTCCTTCCTAGGAAGGATTCTTGTGGTGATGATGATGTAGGAATCATAAATGCCTTTGATGGAGGTCAAACTTCAAAGGAGGATGAGATTCAACCAAAGGAAGAAGACACACAAGATCCACCTCTTGAAGCCTTGAAGGACTTGGCTATTGAAGAAAAGGAAGTGAGCTACCCAAGGGAGTTGAACTATGTCAAAGATGGTGAAATCTTGGGTGATCCATCCAAGGGGGTAACCACTCGTTCTTCTCTTAAATTAATGAACCATGTTGCATTTATCTCATGCATAGAGCCTAAAAACATAAAAGAAGCATTGAAGGATGACTTTTGGATTATGGCTATGCAAGAAGAGTTAAATCAATTTGAGAGAAGTAATGTATGGACATTAGTTGATAGGCCTAGTAATCAATCTACAATAGGAACTAAATGGGTCTTTAGGAACAAACTAGATGAGAGTGGTAACATTGTGAGAAATAAAGCTAGACTTGTAGCACAAGGTTACACTCAAGAAGAGGGAATAGATTTTGATGAAACCTATGCACCCGTAGCTAGAATGGAAGCCATTAGGATGTTGCTTGCATATGCATGTTATCATAATTTCAAGCTTTTTCAAATGGATGTTAAAAGCACATTTTTAAATGGTTTTATAAATGAAGAAGTGTATGTGGAACAACCACCGGGTTTTGAAGATTCAAAATTTCCAAATCATGTTTTTAAACTTACTAAAGCTCTTTATGGTTTAAAACAAGCTCCTAGAGCTTGGTATGAAAGGCTTTCAAATTTTTTGATTGAAAAAGGATTTGAAAAAGGTAAGGTGGACACTACACTTTTTATAAAAATGTATAAAAATGACATCTTAGTAGTTCAAATTTATGTTGATGATATTATTTTTGGTTCTACTAATGAATGTCATTGTCAAGAGTTTGCTAAGCTAATGCAAGGTGAATTTGAGATGAGCATGATGGGGGAGCTCTCATTCTTTTTGGGGCTCCAAATCAAGCAAAAGAAGGATGGCACCTTCATCAACCAAGCAAAGTACATAAAGGATATGCTCAAGAAGTTTGGCTTAGAGAATGCAAAGCCTCAAGCCACTCCTATGAGCTCATCTACAAAGCTTGACAAAGATGAAGGAGGTAAGTGTGTTGACTCTAAACTTTATCGTTCAATGATTGGGTCTTTGCTTTACCTTACCGCAAGTAGACTGGATATCTTGTTTAGTGTTTGCTTGTGTGCTAGGTTTCAAGCTAGTCCTAGAGAGTCTCACCTTATAGCCGTTAAGAGGATCTTTAGGTATCTTAGAGACACTCCTTGTTTAGGACTTTGGTACCCTAGAGACTCTACCTTCAACCTTCATGCTTACTCGGATGCGGATTATGGGGGTTGCAAAATTGATAGGAAAAGTACTTCGGGAACTTGCCAATTCTTAGGTAGTATGCTCATATCTTGGTTCTCTAAGAAACAAAATAGTGTAGCCTTATCTACCACCGAAGCCGAGTACATATCCTTAGGGAGTTGTTGTGCTCAAGTCCTTTGGATGAAGCAACAACTCTTAGATTATGGAATTAAAGTTGGAACCATACCCCTAAAATGTGACAACACTAGTGCTATTTGTTTAACAAAAAATCCCATCCAACACTCTAGAACCAAACATATAGAAATAAGGCATCATTTCATTAGAGATCATGTCCTTAAGGAAGATGTGGTTATAGAGTATGTAGACACCTTGAATCAATTAGCGGACATTTTTACAAAACCCTTAGACAAAGAGCATTTTTGGTCCCATGGAGAGAGTTAGGTCTAGCTAGCCTATCTTGATCTTTTAGGACCTCTTTTGTGCTTAAATATGCTTGATCTTGTGAAATGCCATGTTGATGTGTTTAAACTCCTAATTTCATCCATGCTTATAGTTAGGGGGAGTATGTTTATGCTTAAATATGTTTTGCCTGCTCATTCATGACATTTATGCATGTTAGGCCTCTTAAAATATCTTTTTTCTGCATTTTTAGAGCCTCATCTGCACTTCCAGGCCCAGGTGTATCGAAACGGGTGAACCTGTTTCGATACAGATACCTTAAATCCAGCTCTGAGAGAAGGGCGTTTCGAAACGCCTCAAAAGCGTTCCGAAACGTTTTTGATTCTGCTAAGAGGTGTATCGGGACGCGTTCTGATACGGGTCAAAGGGAGTTTCGATACAGTCAACACCGTATCGAAACGTTCTGTTTATGGTTTTAAAATGGTCAAAACCCTAGCCGCCCGTTCCGAAACGGTCTTGACCGTTCCGAAACGGCATCGCGGACTGCTTTAAATTAGGGCTTTTAATGATACAAATTCACTTTTTATCAAACACTAAAACCCTAAACCGCCTCCCTCTCTATAAATACCCTCTCAAACTCTTTGATTTTCACAAAATTGTGAGGGGTTTTACTCTACAACTCAAGTCTAAGCAAGTTTCATCAATCTTGTGCAAGGATTTTTCTCAAATCATCCAAAATCCCAAACTAAGGTAATTTTTCTTTTTTTCTTTTTCTTTCAATTTTTGTTCGAATCTTAGGTTAGAAATTTTTTTTATATGTTTTTTGTTGTGGGTTTTCAAAATCTTGTAAATTTTTTTTTTCAAATCTCAAAATTTTTTATTCGAATATATAATTTTTCAATCGTATTTTTTTAACTGTTTTTATTTTAATTTTGTTTTCAAAAACCTAAGTGGGATTTGTTATTGGATTGATTTTAATTATCAATGCATACACTTAATTTTAAAACACTTGCTTAATGTTTTTAGATGGTGGATCAGTCGAACAAAAAGCGCAAGGCCGTTCAATCCGGTGATTCGAGCATTCGTCCGAATATCACTATGCTTTTTCAGAAATCTCTTAAAAATCCGGAAGCGCGTGCTCGCTTTGCTCATGTCAAGGATTTCGCGGTTCGTAAGGAACGTGTTATTGATCTTGAGTTCCTCAATTCCGAGCGATTCCTTTTTCGTTATCTCCCTCGTTTGGATGAGTGGAATCTCATGGATTTCTTGAGCCTTCCGGATGTTTGCTACAAAAATATGGTACTCATCTTTTACTCTAATGCTCGTTTTCTTTATGATGAGTCCAAAACCGAGATCATATGAATTGAGTCATCCTTACTAGGCAAAAAGGTTGTCATAAATGTTGCTCTTTTAGAGTCTGCTCTTAAACTTAAGGATGAGGGTCTTGAGGATGAACGCCACTTTGGCACTTTCACCGGTAAGGCACTTAATTTGGATGTGCATGATCGTGTTCTTCACTTGATAGTCTCTTGGTTTATTCGCCCTTCCGGCGGGAAATATTCCCACATCCGTCAAACCGATCACTTTTGGCTAGAGTGTTTCCGTAGGGGTGAGCGCCCAAATGTCCCTAAGATAATCTTTGCCGAGATAGTCAATAATATCAAACTTATTGACACAAATGAGTTGAAGTCCTTTACTTATGGCATTGTCTTGAGCGCCTTATTTCACAATCTTGGTATCGATTGTACCTACGACTCTCCGGAACCTCGCAAGACCACTATTGGTGAGTCATCCCTTCGCAAGTCCGGGTTCACATATGTGAATGGTATTTGGGAAAGAATTGATAGAGAAGCGGTTCCTCCTCCTGTTGCTCCTCCACCGCAAGTTCAAATGGCAAACAATGAAGCTCTCACAACTTTCCTTACCGAGCGTTTCAACGCTTTGGACTCTCGGTTCGATGCTTTGGACACTCGCCTTACTTCGGGCTTTGAATCTATGGGCAATCGGTTAAAGAATGTTGAGGATCGCCTTCTTTCTCTTGAAACTTCTCATTCCAACTTGGATCTTTCCTTCTCCACTCTTTATGGGCAATGGACGAAGTTTCACCGTTCTCAAGCCAAGGACGATGATGATGATGACGAGGATGATGATGACGAGGCCTAGGAACTTCATATCATATCATATTATTTATGTTTTTTAGGTTTAAGATTGCATCTTTTTGTTTTTCTCATGTTTTTAGGAACCTATGCTTATGACTTTTTATTTGGGATATTATTGTTTGAATTATGTTGAACTTCATGTTTGAATTATGTTTTGGATATTTTTTTTATGAATTAATTCTATGGTTGCTTATTATTGCTTATTGGTACTAATCTTTTATCTTCTCTATGAGCTTATGTTGTTCTTTTTGATCTAACAAAAAGGGGGAGAAGAAATTTAAGAGCCACAACACTAAAATTCGTTTTTAAATTTTAAAAGGTTTTTAAACTTAAACTTCAAATCAAAATTTTTTTTAAACCTATCTTAAATTAAGGGGGAGTTAGAATATTTTCAAAACTTTCAAAATTCTCAAAAATTCTAACTTTGGTTTTGTTATATCAAAAAGGGGGAGATTGTGAAACAAATATTTTAATTTTGATATAACTAAAAACCTAAGGACTAAATCGAAAAAGTCAAAACGAATTTTAAGTCCTTAAAATATCCCCATATAATTTTAGTATTATGCCCAAGTTAAAAACATACTATTTCAAATATTTTTCTAAGTGTTTCAAGCCAAAACAGTGTTTTTCAAGTACCTGTTTCGAAACGGCCCTAAGGCGTTTCGAAACATTTTCACCACTGTCGACCACCGTTCCGAAACGTGTATCGAAACACTTGAAACCGTTTCGAAACGGCACAACTCGTTTCGAAACTGTTCTTCATGTTGGATTTAAAAAGGGGCTAAATTATTTCAAATATTTCAGATTTTTAAATATAAAAGGGATGTTTCGAAACGGATCAAGCCCGTTCCGAAACGACCCTTTGACAGTAGCCATTCCGTTTCGAAACGGATCAATACCGTTCCGAAACAGGGGCCAGGTTTCATTTTGAAAAATATGACCGTTGTATGTTTTAACTGATTTTCTTAAAACCGTTAAGGCATTTCGAAACGGGCTAGGACCGTTCTGAAACGACCCTTGACAGTGGCAAAACCGTTCTGAAACGGCCCTAAGGCGTTTCGAAACGGGCTCTTAAATGCACCCCAACGGCTCTTTCTATTTTAGTCCGTTCCGAAACAGGTTCCCCGTGTTCCGAAACGGGTTGGTGCAGACTGCATTTATGGTGGCAAGAGAGGGTTCCAACGGCTCCATTTATGTTCCCAACCACCCAAACGGCTAGAAATCAATGAGAAGGTATAAAAGACACATCCAAAAGCATCAGCAACTACTATTGATCCAAAAGCAAACATCCAAACATCAAATTCAAGCATTTGAGCAAAAATCCCAACTTGTGTAAAATCCCAATTTGTGTTCTTCATTCTTACTTTGTAAAATTGGGTTGAGTGCTTGTATTGGGGCTATCATTTGTATTGAGAGATACCTAATTAGCCTTCAAATTTCTTTGTTCTATTGAGTGAGGGTTGGGTTGATTTTTGGGTAGAAAAATCAACCGATATTGTAAAGGGTTGCCTCCTTGTCCTAGAAAAGGGGAAGATCAATTTAGTGAAATTGTTGCAAATCCTTAATGAGACTAAGGTAGTGGATGTAGAGTTCATTTGGAACTTGAACCACTCTAAATTCCTTGTTCATCATTTTTAATTTGCCAATTTCCACTATAATCCTTTAAATTTCCAATTCACCCCCCCTCTTGGTAAATATCGATCTTTCGATCCACTCAACAATTACAGTTGTATTTGCTTCGAAGACTTAGAGACAAAGCTTGTATAGTAAGAAATGCACAGTGTGTACGTACATGCTATCAGAACTTGAATTGTTAGACAACTTAGGAAGGGTTGAACTTGAACAACATAAAGTGTTAGAACTGCTTGAAGACTGTAATATCAAGATTGAGTACCATCCAAAGATAGTCAACATAGTAACCGATGTTCCGAGTTGTAATTGTTGTTAGATTAGTAGTTGAGTTGCGAGTTGTATTTGCCGAATTCAGTTGTCGAGTTGTAATTTTTGTGGCCGCGTTTCGTGTTGAACCTACATTGAGTCAGAATGCTTGAAGAGAAACAGTTGCAAGACAGATTCTTGGCACCTCACGTGCGAGGCATAGTAAAAAGAAGACCTTCAGAATACAGTTTTAGAGGTGATAGAGTTTTGCATTTCAGAGACAGAATAGTTGTACTTAGGGACATAGTGTTTTGAGACGTATTGTGTTGGCTGAAGCATACGGCAGTTCATTTGTATTGTATCTGAGTCGTATGAAGACGTATTGTGGGTTGAAGATGAGTACTACGGGATTGAGATGATGTGTGATGTGGTTCAGTATGGGAGTAAGTGTGTAAATTGCCAGCATGACAAGATCGAGTATCAGTTTCCTTCTAGTCTGTTACATCCGTGGAAGATTCGTAGTGAAAGTGGGTAATAGAGATCCGAGATTCCAATTAGATTGTTTTTGAAGACGTCTGCATAGTGTTTGGTTAATTGATGAAGTCAGATGATCAGTCAGAGAAAGTTATGAGTCAAGTGTTCAAACAGTGTTGTATGAGATTGTGAATCGGGCTAGTTCAGTTGTTTATCTGTTGCGGTTACCACCAGAGTTAGAAAGAGGTTTGTGATGTGTCTGTGAATCTATAATTCGGAGGTGTGAGTCAGACATGTTCTGTGCTATGTTTGTAGAAGAGATCGAGTTGAGTTTAAAGTTGACATGCCTTGAAGAATCAGTTGAGATCTTAGTGTCAGATAGCAAAAGTTGTGTGGTGAGTCTACCGAGTTGATTAGTATGTTGTGGTGAGAGAGGAATGTGTGGAGGGGCATGTTTCAGTGGCCCTCCGTGTTCGATGAATTTCGGGGATGAAATTTTCTTAAGTGGGGGAGAGTTGTAACGCCCGTGTTTTGGGCCTAGGAGTTAACCGGGTTTATAGTTCGAGTCAATAAAATTTAATTAAAAATCATTTCAACCTAAATTGGATCTAATTGAGCTTTGGGAAAAAGGGAAGGGACTAAGGTTGTAATTTTACCCAAAAGTTTTGAAAAGCAAGACCACTTTAACAAAAAGGTTGTCTTCCTTCCCCTTTATCCCCATTCCAACGTTAAACCCCCAAACCTCTCTTCAAAAACTCTTTCAAACCTAAAACACTATTCCATTGGCTTTCAACTTCAATTCAAGGTGTTTTTGCAAGGTAAAATCATTTTCTTACTCTCCTCTTTATCCTCTATCTATCTATGGTCTTGGATTTAAAAAACATGGACTTTTAAAATGTTATGGTTTTACTAAAAGCTTGGGTTTTTATGAGATTTTCATTTTGTTTCACAAAATTGAGTTGGGGCTTTAGTTAATCATGCTAAAAGGTGTAACATATATCAATTTGGTTGAATTTGGATGAAAATCCGTAGTATGGTCTTAGGGCAAATTTTAAGGTATTAAAACTTGGGTTTTTGGGAGGTTTAAGGTTGAAATTGAAGGGCTGTTGGTCTACCTATGTTATGAGGATGTTTTGGGATCATTTGAGAGTCATTTGGAGGTTTGGAAATGGAAATTTCAGCAAGGTTTTAGGGGAGCACGAAAATTGGTATTTTGGATGATTATGTGATTTGGGGGTTTGTGGAAATTAGCTTGTGTTTGTAAAGTGAGTTGATGGTTGAGTTTTAGCATTGAATTGTGAAGTAATAAATGTGTTTTGCTTGGCTAGAAGCAAGAGGGATCGTCGAAGAAGCTTTGGGACCGAATCCGGGTTCGTAGGAGATTTGCTTCGGTTGCTAAGGAAGGGGGGTGAGTGGTTAATGTTTTTGAATTTGGTTTTTAAGTGGTTGGTTCAAGCATGTGAACTAGGTTGGGCTTGGTAGACCCACCTAAAGTTAGGATTAGGGTGGTAGCCTAATCCTAAGCTTTAGTTAGAGACCTTGGATGCACTCTTTAATTGGTGTTTGCCTCGTGATGATTATGCATGATATGATATACATGTATGTTGAAGTATGGCTTAATGCATTGGTTACATGCATGTTGATGACAAATATAATGTGGATATATGATGTGATAATTGTTTGGATGAAATACATGTAATGTGGGTTTGTGAAATGAGGTTATGTGGTGGTTGCATGATTTTGAGAATCATGGTGAGTACGTGCTAAGCACGGAAATTATATTGAGATTGATGTGGTGAGATGTTGTGGATTCTAATTTATATTGGCACTAGTATGCTTGGGTACAATGATCGATCATTAGGATGAGTGTGCACACGAGAGTCAAAACGCGCGTGGCCTTGGTGGCGTTAAGGCACCAAAGAGGAGTACGGGTACGCCCGAAAATATTTATATTAGTCGATGATGAGTGGAATCCCATCGACGGGGCGTGAGGATGAGTGGAATCCCCTCCGCGGGAGCCGGTGATGAGTGTAATCCCACCGCAGGTAATGGTTATGTTGGAAATGCGTTACAACATGTTATCCGCGTATTCGAGTCATAGCTAGGTGCCAATATGAGGTTGTATGTGTATACCAATATGAGACCATGTGTATATGCTTATATGATACGAAATGTGATGCCCTTTATAAATTGATATATGGTGTGTTTAATGCACTGAGTTATGTATCATTGTACGTTGAGCTTATGAGTTGTTGAGCATGACATAATGTTGATTATATGTCCATCCATCATGGTCATTTTGGCTTTTGCGGATCGGAGGTAAGATCATGTATTTCATCATGGAAATTGCTCGTGCTTGGACCCTACATTGTCGAAGGTTTGTTTTATGAGCTCACCCTCACAAAGCTTTTATGCTTACGCTCTCTTTTGTTCGACAATGCAGATCAATAGCTTGCGGGTGGCAAGGGCAAGGAAAGGCCTCCAAGTGTTGCTTTGGTGAGCTCAATGTATGAATTTTAAGTGATAGAATGTAATAGTTAAGCAATGGGATAGGTATTGTTGTTTGAGTTTTGGTGTATGTTGATGTTTTGATTTGGCCTTGGTTTGTAAAACATGTTATGCTTTGATGTATGCTTGTGTGTGGTGGCATGTCTATAGACGTTTAGGTTGCCTTGTTATAGTGCAAACCTCTTTATGCTTATCATGTGCCTTTTAAGGCCTTTGAGCACCATGTATGACCTTAAATGTTGAAATGCCTTTTATTGGAATGCTATGCTTGAAAGCTTTTGTTGCTTGAATGGTTTGTGTATCATCTAGTGTTGGATTGTGCCGTTGATTTCAAGTTAAAGCATGCTTTTATGTTTGATTTGCCTTAGGATTGATGTTAGTGTGTTGGTTGGGGTTTTAGAGGGATTTAAGGGCCTCCTTGTGCCTTAAATCAGCTCAAACCTGCAAGTTCGTGGCAGGGGTATCGATACGGTTGGTGCGGTATCGATACCACCTTCTTGTTTCAGGCCTCGTGTATCGATACACTTGAGGGGTGTATCGATACCATTTTGGTCACTGGAGCTATTGTCCATTTCGGTATCGATACCGGCCTCTGGTGTATAGATATCGTCATCTTAGCGTTGACCGTGGGAAGTCAACCGTTGGGGAGGGTATCGATACACTCCTTGGGTGTATCGATACGGTCTCTACGGGTTAACTTTGACCAGTTGACCTAGTCAAGGGGGTATCGATACACCCCTTAAGTGTATCGATACCGCCTGCAGTTAAAGCTTAAACCTAGTCAAGGGGTATCGATACACCCCTTAAGTGTATCGATACCGCCTGAAGTTTAAGTTTAAAATTGGGCTGTAAGATGTTGGACTGAGTTCGTTTGTTTGCCTCGTGAATGTTGTTCCGCTGTATGATCACATAGGATTAAATACTCATCTAGACAAGATTTAAAATGAAAAAAATAGGGTTGCTAACCGAGGGGGAATTCCTTAGGGGGTTTTCACTCGGTTTTCCCCGTGTAGCTTACTCGGACCGGTCATCCGGCCAGACCGGGACGAGGGGGTTACAACTCTGCTCGAACCAGTCACGCTAACTGCTGCAGCATGCTCCAAGCGCAATGCATCCCTTGCCTCTGTCAAGCTTGCGGAAACCTAAGCCCATGTTGTATTTCTTTTGAACAGTCACATTTTTTATTCATTACCATACTAATTTTCAACTCTCCCATTAAGCATAAGCTCAAAAATGAGAGGATTACATAGCATTTTATTCAACGTGACAAACTACACGATTACAACACGTGAGAATACATAATACAAAGATACAGAATATCATTTTTTTTTCATTACAATACTCCTACTAATGTTCAAATCCCCACTAGGTAAAAGCCAATACTTCCCCAGTTGCATTAAGGCCAGAAATGGCAGTATTTGCATGAGGGAACATAACAGTGCGTTGGAGAGGATCGACTGACCTACACACATTATCCATTTCGTCGGGGCAATCTTGAAGCACAGAAACTGGGGTTCCTCTTTTAAAGCAGTAACGGATCTCCTTCAGGTACAGTTGCTTTGAGCCACTCACTGGCCTACTACATGAGATTTGAGGATAGAATCCTACGTGCCTTTTCACATTCTCTAATAAAGTGTCTATTTGATATGGAGTAGTCGATGGTTGAACTCCGAGAGCTGCAAGTTCAGCAATGAAGAGAATAATCATACACGGAATGCAATGTCTAGAATCAAGGATGGACCGAGAAGTGTTCGGAGGCAACAGCTGCATCCCTTAAAATATATATATAGGGTTAATATCAACTTACAAAGTGTACATGTTTTTTGGATCGTTAGATAGGGAAAATGGATGGCTGAGATTAACTCTTTTCTCTTTTTTTCGAAGTGATAATCTTCACATATTCTGCTATTAATCTCATTCATCCGTTTCACTCATCCAACGGTCCAAAAAACATGTAAAACTTAGAAAGTTTTACATTGTGTAACTAGATCCTATCCCATATATATATAAGATAAGATCCGTTTACACAGTGTAAAACTTTTAAGTTTTACACGTTTTTTGGACCGTTGGATGAGTGAAACGAATGGATGAGATTAACTGTAAATATGTGAAGATTATCACTTGAAAAAAAAGAGTAATAAGTTAATCTGAACCATACATTTCCCTCATCTAACGATCCAGAAAACGTGTAAAACTTGAAGAGTTTTTCATTGTTTAAGTTGATACTAACTCTCTCTATATACATTTGTATTTTGTATAGATAATCTAATTTCGAACCCAAAATTTTAAATTCCTATATAATTTTAATAATTATATTACCTTCGAGTGGGTCATATTTGCTGACTTCGGTAAGTTTCAAGGTTTCAGAAAAATAACCCAAAGGATTTTGGGAATGATCTGAGCACATTCCATGGTTTGACCATTCATGTTTCCAAAAGTCCTCATCACTTTGACCCGCATAAAGATTTGGCCACCTTCGTCGTAAGTCCGATATAATGGGTTGCAGGGTAGCCTGCAAAATTAATTAAATAAATTAATACAATATTCTGTAAATCAATGAATTTAAATCTAGTTCGGTTCACATGTAATATATAAGAGAATGCTTAAATATATATTTGGTGTCTAAATTATTTTTTTTTTTAAGTTGGTATTTAAAATATTTTTCTCATAAGTTGGTAATTGAATTAGTCATTTTTTTTTTCAATTGGGGTATCTTAAAATATTTTAATAGTGGAAGGATCTATAAACATAAAAAAATCAACTAATTAACCAATCAATAGTATTTAGCCTTGGATGAACAATATTAGATAATTTCGGTACAATAAAAAAACTTAAATATTTCTTTTTTTAATAGTCAAACTTAAATATTTCTAAAATTATATATGATATATTAAAAATATTGTATATGATATATATACACATATTTAAATATATGTATGATATTCACAAAAACCATACAGATTTAGAAAATATTGAAATTCGAAGCTTAATTTTACGGTAAAACTAATCTATTATTTATGCTTAAGTGTCAATTAATGAGGGTGTTCACGTGAGCGTGTAATTTATTTTAAGTATTTTTATTTTTGTTAAAATAGGTGTTTAAAATTTTATTTTTGACTGAAATAGGTTCATGGAGTATTTTTTTTGCTGAAATAGATGTTTAAAGTTTTATTTTTGTTGAAATAACTAACAAAGTAGGTACCTCCGTTGATTTTAAAGCAAACCAAAAATAGAACTTTAAGCACCTATTTCAACTAAAAATGAAGCTATAGGCAACTATATCAGTCAAAATATTTTTAGGCACCTATAGTAAAAAAAAAGAGACATAGTTTGTGCACTTATTTTATAGTTAAAGCTATTTTATAATAATAGTATTTTTTACATGTGCGTTGCACTTATATATTTATCATATACGCCTATCTTTTATTTAATAATTACTTTTATCTGTCAATGATCTCTAAAGTAAGTGGTAGCTTTCGGTTCACACTCTTTCATCTCACCTAGATTGTGGGTTTAAAACATAGCTTAGTGAAATGTATTAGGGATACTGTGTGTATACGAATTCAAAGTAATGATATACAGACAACTGTAAGTAACATTCTTAGAGATGCTTGGGGAATTTCTTAAGGGGATGGATGCCCATGATCTGTATAGGTTCTTTGTTGCAGTTCTTTAAACTACTTTCTTGATAATAAAAACAAAATTTATCCAAAAAAATATTACAAATATATATTTAAAAAAGTGAAGAATTTCAAATCTTAATAATGAGTAATCGATGTAGTTCAAATATAAAATCAATATTTCATTAAAAATAATAACCAAACCTTTTCAAATTATAATGACTTTTTTCCACAATTGATAACCTAAGAAAATTATTCAAAAGGAATCCAAAATATTAAAAAATAAAAATAGTATTATATTATAATAAGCTAAACAAACAAAACATCGTAATATTATATTTCTTTATCATTAATTAAAATAATCTTTTGTCTCTCTTCCGTCTTATTATCATTAGAATATAACTTAATAATTCTAACTAATTAATGCTAACAAATTTCATTCTTATCTCTTAGTGATTTTCTTTAGCGCCATTTGATTGAAAATATCAAATTAATTGATGTTATTTTAATGTTAAATTTTAATTGATATAATTGTAATTATTTAAGTGATAATTACTCTAAAATATTTTTTATTTTTTTATTGATATGATTTAATCTATATCATAATTTTAAATTATTAATTCTTATGCGCTATAAGAGTTTTATTTATGCGCGTCTAATAGCTTTTTACATAAGATTAATAATGTCATTATAATTTTTTATATAATTTTATATTTTCAATAATAAATTTTTTTAATGAGTAAGATTTTAAAAGGCTTGCCTTATAATTTAACCAAATCTTAGGGTATAAACATTCTTTACAAATGTTTACCTCCATTAGCTAGTTAGATGTAGTTAAATAAAATTTATACCGACATAATTTTTTTGGAAAAGCAATTAGGCCTTTTATACCAGCATAAATGTATTTTAGTTAATTTAGCTATATTTAAATTTTGTACATGTGTAAATGTGTTCTATATATATATATATATATATATATATATATATATATATATATATATATATATATATATATATATATATATATATATATGCACTTATTAATCAATAAAATATGTAAAATTAAATTTATACCTTCTCAAATTTTTACATAATTCGATATTAGTGGTTGCTTGCCAAGTGGGTACGGGCGGGCACATGTTGGGTGGTGGGCACCCAGTTAAGTAGTGGGTGTGTGTAGGCCTGTAAATGAACCAAACAAACACGAACGAGGGTATGTTCATGTTCGTTTGTTTACTTTTTAACCGAACAAATGAACGAGCATGAACAACTAATTGAACATAATTTATTGTTTGTGTTCGTTTATTAAATAATAAACGAACGCAAATGGATATTGAGTATTGTTTAATTTTTTCTTAAGAAGTCTAAAGCCCTGTACACTGTGTGTTGTTTAATTTTTTCTTTTTATTTCATATTTTAATATATGTTTTTATTTTTAAATATACTAATACTTTTGTTATGAAAAATAATAAATATAAATGAATATATGTGAATAAGTTTAAACGAATATAAACGAATGGATTACCAAACGTTCACGAACGTAAATGAACGAACAAGTCATTTGTTCGTGTTCGTTCTTTTAACTAAACGAACAAAAAATCTTGTTCATCTTCGTTCGTTTAATACATAAACGAACTTCCTGCCGAACAGTTCGTTGAACGTTCAGTTCGTTTACAACCCTAGGTGTGGGGTGAATTTGAGAATGTACCCACTTGAAAAAGTGCGAATTTAAAAAATAGTACCCGTCATGGGTGGTAGGTAAGTGATGGATATAAAAAATTAAATGGATATAGGTATGGGGAGGGAGTATCCGCGCCCGCCCCGCCATGCCCAGTTACTATACATATGAAAAAGAATCTGAATAGTATAGATATTGTATATGACACCAAATTTGACTTATAACACTACATTCATGATTCATTCACTCATCTTATAATAAGATGGATACTTAAAATGTTTTTATTTTACTAAAATATTAATGGCTTGGCAAGAAAAAGGAATACTAAAAGCAAAAGAAAAGTAATTAAATAATTAAAATGAGGAAAATAAAAATAAAAATAAAAATAAAAAGCTTACTAGAATGCTCTCAGGAGATGTAGGGTTTGCAAAGCATTTATTAGCACATGGATTATAAGGAGGAACACCTGTGCCATCTTCGCACGATGGCCATAAGCCATGGATGGTGAAGGCTGTTGGAATCGGAGACTTACAACTGGATCGTGGAATACATAAAGAACTCGGCCACGTCAGACTCAGTTTATACATCGGAAAGTCGGAGCCTTGAGCTGACACAACCAAGCTCGCTACCACAGCTGCAGCAACTGCTAATAACTGCTTAAAACCCATTTTTTTCAGAATGGAGAAGAAGAAGAAGAAGATTTTATATTTAGTTTCTTAGGGTTAAGCTTGCATGGGTTTAGTGTTTCCATGGTGGGGTTTTTATACCAACTTTCAAGGTTATTTTAGGAATAAACAACAACAAAAATACAGACCCTCTTGTGACTTATCAGCACTCCCGTTAAATAACACCAAAAAAAAAGGCAAAATGACAAAAGATGCCCCCAACGTTTATAAGTTTTGTCATTTGCCCCCCTATTCTTTTTTTTTGGTCCAAATATACCCCCAACGTTTGTTTGTTTTGTCATTTGGCCCCCTATTCTTTCTTTTGGTCCAAATATGCCCCCAACGTTTCATTCATAGTCCAAATATGCCCCTGTTGGATGTAAACTGTCAATCAACTGACGATCAACGGCTTATAAAAAAATTTTTGACGTGGCATCAGCAGATCTTAATACGTGGCAAGTCCAGTCAGCATCAGCTGTTGAACGTCAGTTAACTGACAGTTTCCATCTAACGGGGGCATATTTGGACCAAATTGAAACGTTGAGGGCATATTTGGACTACGAATGAAACGGTGGGGGCATATTTGGACCAAAAGAAAGAATAGGGGGCCAAATGACAAAACAAACAAACGTTGGGAGCATATTTGGACCAAAAAAAGAATAGGTGGCTAAATGACAAAACATGCAAACGTTGGGGGCATCTTTTGTCATTTTGCCAAATAAAACTCAGACTCAATTGGTCGTTAAACCAAGCCTTATCCATCCACCAAAATATTATTCTCTCATTAAAGTTGTATTTTTATTGATTTCTTGTCAATTTTTAAACTTTTTATTATAATTTTTTTTTGAACGGCATGTATGATTTTATTAACAAAACATACATAATCACAATACACAATGGCCTCATTAAAAACCTCTCTAGTCCTAATTAGAGGAAAAGAGTACCGTTGTGCATGTGCCAAAGAGAATTCACCACGCTAAGAGCTATACAACCATATCCATTTACCCCTATCAATTCCACTTTTGGCCAAAGAATCCGCCAAACCATTCGCTTCTCGATAAATATGGTTGAAGCATACGCAAGGCAATACGGAAATGTCCTCATCAATCTGCTGGAACCATCGCCAAAGCTGCCAAGGACGATTTTCAGTACGATGTATCCATGAAGTCGCCACCATTGAATCCGATTCCACCACAATCGACGCCACCTCTCCCAGTTGCAATTCGCGTAACAAGCGCAATGCATAGGCAATCGCCTGAATCTCAGCCACATTAGAATCTGCAATACCTATCGACCCTGAAAAAATTGCCATGATACGGCTATGGCAGTCCCGTAAAACTCCTCCACACCCTGCTCTTCCCGGTTTCCCCCTTGCAGCACCATCAACATTAAATTTCCATACACCCGCCACCGGAGGCATCCAAACGCTGCCTGATCGACATGAGCGAACAGCTTACTGTACCGACCAGCCTCTTCGCGGGCAATCCCACCAACTCGCCTCATTCACACATGATCCTTGCATGAACGCTCGCGTCCAGTACAACGCACGAAGTTGTGCCAAAAAGAAGACTGTTCGACTCGTCATTCTGCGATCTTGGAAAGTAAATTCATTCCGAGCCAACCATAGCGACCACAACACGCTAGCACACCCAATTACCCACCACGCTCGCACCTCCCCTTTAAACCAACTCATCCAACACTGCTCAATAAAATCAGTCACTGTACGTGGCCACACCACAGCCACGTTCCACCAAGAGAAGAAATATACCCATACCTCAGTCGCAAAACTACAGGACCAAAGGATGTGATCGCTGCTGTCTTCACCATCGTTACACCACCGGCAAGCAAGCGCCTCCACCGGAATTGGAATGCCCCGATCACGTAGCATCCTCAAAGTCGGGAGACGGTCTACCATTATAAACCAAAGAAAACACTGAATTTTTGGCACTATTGGCATATTCCACACCATCCCCACATTCTTTGAATCGGGTAGTCCAATCTCACACATCAAGGCATGTAGTTTACCCACCGAGAAAGCTCCCGAAACGGCTTGTTTCCAAATCAATCTATCTAATATCCCCCCATGTAGTTTCACGGCAGCCACGCATGTTTGCAATTCCTCGAGCTGTTTAACTTCGAACACTCGCAACTCTCTTCTAAAACATGCTCTCCAATCTCGGTTCGGGCAGCTCAACATTTCATTAACAAAACACAATTTATTAATTGCCAAACCAAACAATCTCGGGTAAACATTTTTCAGTGGAGTCTCAATTGCCCAGCAATCCCACCAAAACAACACTTTAGTCCCCTCTCCCACAAGCCAAATGAAATGATCTTCAGTTGTAAATGCCGCCACTAACTCATCTTCTTGTACCTCGACAATTTGTTTCCACATTGCCGACATATGTCTTTTGCCTTTATTATTAATTTTCCATTTATGTACTGCCCTTCCATACTTCGCTATTATCACCTCTTTCCACATCGACCCATCCGAATGTGCATATCGCCACACCCATTTGGCTAATAGTGCCAAATTTCTCGTATGTAGGTTCACCACCCCAAGACCTCCCATCCTCTTCGGTTTACATACTATATCCCATCGAACTCTACTCATCTTCGATCTTTCTTCCGAACCACCCCATAAGAAATTTCGTCGGATACAATCGATACGCCGTATCACCTTTTTAGGCACCATGAAAATGCCCATATAATAAACAGGTAGGGCCGATAGTACAGAGTTTATCAATAGCAATCTGCCCGCAAAGGAAAGTGATTATCGCTTCCATCCAGCGAGTTTTCTCCGCACATTACGTATCAAAGGTTCCCAAATTGCCTCCCCCCTCGGATGCACACCCAATTTTACACCCAAATATGATATCGGCAGCTCCCCAATGGAACACCCAAGGATCGACGCAATTTCCATCGTTACCTCACTGTCAACCCCAATTCCATACACACATGACTTATCATAATTAATTTGTAAGCCAGACACATACTCGAAACAAAGCAAAACACGCTTTAGATTCCGCGCCCCCGCTACATCTCCTGCTAAAAATACTATAGTATCATCGGCAAATTGTAAATGCGACACCATTACCTCCCCTACCACGCGAACTCCTTCGACCAGCCCCAAAAGTTTCGCATTAACCATGTATTGATGAAATAACTCGGCAACAATTACAAACAAGAGGGGTGACAATGGGTCCCCCTGCCTAATTCCCCTCCGCATCGGGAATTCCTTCGATGGACTCCCATTAATTAGAATCGATAGCCTTGCTGAACTCACACATTCTATTATCCAATCTCGCCACTTCTCCCCAAACCCCATGCAACACATAATCCTTCTAAGACATCCCCAATCTATGCAATCGTACGCTTTCACGAAGTCTAGTTTTAGAATTAGACCTCCACTCGCCCAAGTAGCCTTTTTCATGGAATGGATTACCTCATTTGCTAGCAGAATACCATCCAAAATTTGTCTCCCTCGTATAAACGCCGATTGCACATCATGAATCAAAGAGGGCAGCACCTCCTGCAGGCGTGTCGCCAAACATTTCGCCAAAATTTTGTAGACCGAATTCAATAAACAAATGGGACGATAGTCCCCAATCGTGCGCGGACAGTCTTTCTTCGCAATCAGCACAACAAAAGTTGAGTTAATACCTGGAGGCAACCGACTTGAAGCATGAAAGGACTTCATGAAGCTCATTATATCTTCCTTGAGGAAGGGCCAACCTCGCTTAAAAAATTCAAAGGGGAAACCATCAGGGCCTGGTGATTTTTCCCCTTCGCAACTCCCAATCGCTGCCCACACCTCCACTTCCGAGAACTCTACTTCCATGTCCCGCCGCTGGTCATCCGATAAACTGTTAAACGACACACTTGGTACCATGAAACCCGCTGAATTGGGTTTATCAAAGTGCTGCTGGAATTCTCGTTGAACCACTATCTTCATTCTTTCCGGGACCGTTTCCCATCGGTCCCCAACTTGAATTCCCGTCATGTGATTGCGAAGTTGTCTAATCTTCACCATTTTGTGGTAAAAACCTGTATTTCGATCACCTTCCGCTAGCCAAATCATGCGAGATTTTTGTCGCCAAATGGAGTCACGCATTTTCGATACCTTCCATAGCCGATGATATAACTCCCTAGCCCGCAACACATCCTCCCTCGACTGCCCTATAGTCCCTAATTTTGTATCCAACTCATCCATCTCCGCAACCACCTCTAAATATTGTTTATCTATATCCGCAATCCCCCTGTGCCAACCTTTCAACATTCTTTTTAAACCTTTTAATTTCTGTGAGATACCTGCATCCCCATCTTCCATGGTTAATCGATTCCATTCCTCCTCAATTGTCGCTATATCCTTCAACCAATAATTGTAGAACCGGAATGGTTTTGGTCCGCTATCTAATGCATCCCCCATCAATAAAATAGGCGAGTGATCGGACAACTCCTTCGGCAAATTCACGACTGTCAGTCCCTCAAATCTGTTTACCCAACCTTGTGACACAAGGAAGCGATCCAAACGACTTCCTTTTCCCCCCGGTCCGAACCAAGTGTATTTCTTTCCCTGCATTGGCACGTCAATTACCCCGATATGGTCAATAAATTCACAGAAAATACTCGTACCTCGAACATTATGTGACACGCCTGTGCGTTCCTCCTCTTTAGTAATCGCATTGAAATCTCCACAAACGCACCACTCAATTCGATGTTCCTGCACCACATTTTTAATCTCCTCCCAATAACTAAGTTGTTCCAAACTCGTGCACGGCGCGTAAACCCCAATTAAACCTGCCTCCCACTCATCGTGTACCCACCGTCCCACTAGAACGATCATGTTTGCTCGCTTCTCCTGCGACGTTAACTGAAATCCCTTTGGATCCCACATTGCTAACACCCCCCTGCTCTCCCATCCGAAGGTACGAAACAGAATTCCACTACATCTTCATACCATATTTGTCGGACCACATCCACTGTTACATTCTCCATTTTGGTCTCTTGCAAAAGAGCCAAAATGCACCTGTGTTGACGTAGAACGCGTTGGATTGATCTCCTCTTCGACAACGCTCCAATCCCCCGAACATTCCACGACAACATTTTCATTGTTTGCTAGAGTTTTTGTTTGCGCGCTTCAATGTGGCGCGCAATATCACTTATAATTTCTTCTTCCCGTCCTTCCGTTACCGCTCCAATTAAATTTCCCAGATCAATTGTCTCCCTAGCCTCACGTAGGAAGCCTTGTTTACGAATAACAAAATCAGAATCCGATAAAGACCCATTCACTATTACCTCATTTTCAGACGGCAGCTCCTTCTTTTTCCGCGGTCTTCCACGTCCCCTTTTGGTTTGTTGATCAGTGGGTGGATGATTCCCACCCTTCGCCAAGCAAGCCTCTATTTCCTCTAAATGTCGGATTCTTTTCTGTTCCCCATTTATTTCAATCACTGTTGCTTTATTTGCTCTTGGGAGTTCGATTCGTGGGCCATTTAAGACTGGGCTCGATTCTTTCCGGTTCTCTAGCGACAAACTTTCGTATATTCTATTAATTTCCTGTGCTGCACCTAAGATCTCACCACTGCTCCGTTCGCCCTCATCCCTATTAACCATGCCCACATTTTCTTCCTGCATCCAACTTGAAGTCTCCACTATCCCCCATTCCTCTCTTTGATTATCTTTCCATATGCGGTCAAGGTAACTTCGATCCACTATGATGTCTTCCGCAATCTTCGTATCATGTATTGAGATGGAGTTTGGTACCACCGTATCTCCTACCGATTCACTGTCATTGTACGCCGTATTAGTTTTCCAATTCACCTCATTATCCCCCTCCTCTGAGTTACTCTCGCTTGTATCGACTTCGCCTTTCGGTCCAATTGCTTCCTCAAATTCCACCACACGAATTTGATATATTTCCTTTCCCACTTCTAATTCAATGATCTCGTCGATATGGAAGGTCCAGTCCGTCTCGATTTGGATTCGCGCTCGTTCAAACGATGACGACGCTAATGTTTCGATGTCGATCCGCGTCAGTACACCCCAAAGCGCCGCAATGTTTTTGAATGTTTCCTCGGACCAAGCATGTATCGGCATGTTCCCAATTGAGAGCCAAATTCTCCGGCTTGGGATGATTGTTGTTGGAGACCACGGAGAAACACTCTCCAGCCATTGATCCAGCCGATTGTCTTGTAAAACTGCTATCCTATTATCCACTGTGTCGAACATTAACAATACCACTGCCCCTGCTACACGCATGACGGATAGCTCTTTTAATCCCGCGTGTTGCAATTCTTTCGCTAATTCCGCGATTTGGTATGGTCTTCGGCAGAATCCGATAGCACACTTTTGGAGTATTTCAGATTTTTCCTCATCAATTATCCCTATCGCTTTTTTGCGAGGAGGCATGCCATGTTTTTCCTCTTCTAACGGAGGATCGTGCAAATCTGGGATACTTTCTTTACCTCCTCTATCTCCTATCGAAATCTGATGATCGGCGGCTTTCTTAGGTATTGGAATTGGCTTCACCGGCCGCTGTGCTCTCTCAAATTTGGGTTGGGATGCAACCCTCTTACCATACCTAAAATCCCTCCCCCCATCAAAAGCCATAGATATTCGGATCTTGGATCCATACAGCCAGAAACCATCCAGCCTTTCCATCACTCTATCCGCGTCTATTGCAGAGGCCATTCTCACAAAACCAAATCGGGAGCCGTCTCTCGCTCTTTTCCGCGGAACGAACACGTCAACCACTACCCCATGGCGATCAAAAACCTGCCAAACACCCTGCCAATGAAGCTGATTCGGCAGATTTGATACAAACAATGTCCATACTCGGTTCCCCAAACCCTCTCGCCTTGCCCCCATTTGGATATAAAATTTGAGTGACTTGACTTACTTTTTATTATAATTATTTTGATCGTTTTATATAGTTAATTTTTTTAAAATTTATTTGATTGAAGATTTTTAAAATATATTTTTTTAATTTTTATCAGTAATAAAATTTAATAAAAACAATTTCAATAAGAAAGAAAAGTATACTTTTACTAAAAAAAATCCCCCTAGTTAATTTTTTTTAAAATACACATTCAATATGATGTATTTTTGTCAACAATCTCTAGAGCGGGTGGTTAAAAGTTCGCATCGATACTCCCTTCTCTTTCTAGGTCGTGACTCGTGAGTTCAATACCTATTAAGAGTCAAATTTCTCTCCCTCTCTCTAAGCAGGAACTGTTAAAAAAGTACTTTTACCGTCTAGTTAGCAAAATATGCTACTTCTGTAAATAATATCTAAGGCGACCACGAATAGAAATCCTTTATTTTTTGGGTAAATTGTACAAATGACCACTTAATTATAGGGTTGGTGTCAATTTGACCACTATACTTTTAGTTTGGTAAATGTACCACTTAACTATTTAAGTGGTTCTAATCAGGCCACCATCCGTAAAAAAAAACAGAGAAGTGACGTGGTAGTTAATAAAAATCTGTATAATTACACTTTTTGTCTTTATTACTTACCCATCCTATTAATTTAGTCTTAATTTTAATTTAATTCAATAATCAACCCAATCCTGACACGTGTTATAGTATCATTAGTCATAAATTTATTATTATTTTTATTTTCCTTCAACCAACCAGATCATGACACATGTCACAATATAATTGAAGGAAAATTAAATTCCCCCAACACCATTTGAGAAATTTTAATTTTCCTTCAACCAGATTGTGACATGTGTCATGATCTGGTTGGTTGAAGGAAAATAAAAAAATAATAAATTCACGACTAATGATATTATGACACGTGTCAGGATTAGGTTGGTTATTGAATTAAATTAAAATTAAGAACTAATTAATAGGATGTGTAAGTAATAAGGACCAAATGTGTAATTATAGAGATTTTTATTAACTGTCACGTCACTTCTCCGTTAGGTTTTAACGGTTGGTGGCTTGATTATAACCACTTAAATAGTTAAGTGTTATATTTGCCAAAATTAAATGTATAGTGGTCAAATTGACACCAACGTAGAGACGGGCACGGGTCGGGTTTTTGGCCCACCCGAACCCGACCCGAAAATAAATACCCTATACCCGCACTCGACCCGAACATATTCTTTAAAAAATCAACCCGAAAATAAATACACTAAACCTGACCCCGACCTATAGAAAAAATTAATTTTTAGTGACCTAATTGTAAAAATATAATTTATGGGACATAATCGTAAAAAATTACAATTTTAAGGACTAAATTGTAAATAAAAATTCAATTTTAAGGACCTAATTATAATATATATATATATAAATATGTAGTATTATTATAAATATCCCTAAAAAATTAGGGGAAAATTACACAATTAGTCACAGGCCAGGTAGGGTATTTTTCAGCCTAAACCCGAACCCAACCCGACTTCACCCTTAATAAAAACTCAACCCGGGCACGACCCGAAAAATGGCGGGTCGAGTACCGACCCAAGACATGATTTTTTTTAAATACCTGAATATTTATAGTCAGATCGGCGGGTCATTGGGTCAAGTCATCCGGGTAGGGATGGAGCCAAGATTTGAAGTTGAGGGCAAACTATAAATGTTTGAAAGTGGGAAACAAATTTATAAATAAACTAATTTTTAAAAACATTTTATAGAGGTACAAAGGTGAAAAATATTTTTGAGAGGGGGCGATTGCCCCTCCACACCCCTTAATAACTTCATCCCTGCATATGTGTCTGGTATTTTTAAACACCCTCAACCTTTAGTATGCTTAAACATTTATCTAAAGTGCATTTAGATCCACTTTCAAAGAAAAAGTGCATTTAGAAAGAAAAAAAAATGTTTCTAAAATGGAATCGAACCTAAGACTAGACTATAAAATTATATATGCTTCATCACTACGACATAATTAACATTTAATCATAAAAAATATCAAAACCTTAACTACCTAATCAAAGTATTACTTTTTTAATAGAATATTAAACGTGTTTTTTTTTTTTGAAATATGCAGCCGACTGAACACAGCTTCGTCACTCAGTCAATAAAAACGTTTATTTTGATAAATAATTGATTTTGAATCTTAATTCCATAAATAATTTAAAAATCAATCAATGATAAATTGGCCAAGAAAAGGTGAATTCACTTTTAAAATGAAAGGGAGTAAAGTGGTAAAATAAAATTGAAGACAAGAAGATTTAGAGTGGTTCAAGCTTCTAACAAACTATATATCCACTATCATAGCTCCCCACTAAGAATTTTAAACAACTCACTATTGAATCCGCCCACTTTTCTAAGCTTAAAAGGAAACTATTACAAGTTCAAAGCTTTCTACCCCAAAGCTTGATCAAAAATCACTCTTACGAAAAAGAAGTTGGCAAACAAAAAATAGACCTCTCAATAGGTAAAATATTTGCCCAAAATACAAATTCACTCAACCAAATTGATAAAAGATGATACAATGAAAAATTACTCAATTGGGTTACAAGAGTTTAACTCTATATGTTTAAATGGATTGAATTTTTGCTTGGATGTGCTTGACTTGATTGAAAAATGTTGTTGCTGAAGCTTCGGAGGTTTGCTTTTATATCCCCTCATTTATTTCTAGCCGTTTGGGTGGTTGAAGTCATCAATAGAACCGTCGGGACCAATTTTTCTCGCAATAAATGTTGTTAGGTGGGCAGCCGTATCGATACACGAACAATCATATCGGTACCTGCCATAAGAAAAAAGAGCCGTTGTGCACATAAATGCAGAGGCGTATCGATACGCGTGGAGGCATATCGAAACGGCCTTAGTGTAAAATGGGGGTCGTATCGAAACGGAAAAGCTATATCGGTACGATTTTTTTCTCACTAAAATCTGAGTCGAAACGGCAAATGCATCGGTACACCTACGTGGCGTATCAATACGGTTCAACGATCATTTAAAATTTGTGATTTCAACAACTGATAAGCAAAACGGTAACTTCATTTAATACAAAGATTTGAAAATTTTTAACCCGCGTATCGAAATGGTGGAGGCCGTATCGGTATGCTAAGGCATAAACTTAAACCCAAATGAATGTCGTATCGAAACGGGCAAGGCCTTATCGAGACGCTAAGACTTAATTATAAACCCAGATGAAGGCCGTATCGAAATGGTATGTTCAATTAAAAATTTAGTAATGAAAATTCGTATCGAAACACCTAAGGCGTATCGATATGCCTGGGCGTAATTGTAAAGTTTGGCTTTGAAAACACTTAAAAAATTGTTTTGGGTTTAGGTTTCAGACTTAGAAAATTTTCCTTGTCAATTTGTAAGATTTTTGAATGCTTAAAAATTTATTTTCTTTTACAATTTAGTCCCTTAAATAATTTGTTATATCAAAATCGAAATAGGTTTTACAATGTTATACTTGAATAATAAAACCCGATTCACACTAAGAAGGGGTGGAGCTCCCTTGGGGCCCAATGGGCCCCCGACCTCTGTTATGAATTTAATTGTTCGATAACTTTGGTATAATAATAACTTGGCCTTTGTAAAAAAATGATAGTTTAAATTAAAAAAATAAGATTTTTTTTAAATATATAATCAATTAGGGGTTGAATTAGAGGTGTAAAAGAATCGAACTTGTGTTCGTTTATTTATTTTTGATGGTGTTAATGTTTGTTTGTTTAATATTGATGAACATGTTCGTTTAAAGTTCGTGAACATATACATATCCGTGTATTGTTCGCCATGTTCATTTATATGATTGCTAACATGTTCATTTATATGTTCGCCAAAATGATAGAATTACACCACTAGTCTTTAAGTTTCACAGTTTGAACACAAAAATTTACCACATGTTCAGTTTAGTCTATACATTCACCAATATTTAAAATGTAAAAAAATAAAAAGGAAAGGAAAACCAAGTAAATGAGCTTATAAACGAGCCAATAAACAAGCTTGTTCATGAACATAAATGAAAGGAATACACCTTTATTCGTATTCATTCGTTTATTAAACATACATAAAAATTTGTTCATACTCGTTTATTTAGCTTAATATTTGAACAGCTCACTAATAATTCGTCGAACGCTATGTTCATTTACACCTCTAGGTTGAACTAAAGAAGAATTAGCATATATCCTCAAATTGTTTGGTCCGATAACAACTTAGGTCCTTATAAATTTAAATATTAGACAAATTAGGCCTTGCCCCATAAATTTTGAGTTTAAATATGTAATAAGCCCTTATATTTTTTAAATTCAATATTTTGTCCTCTGCTAATTTTTGATCTTGGCTCCGCACCTGACACTAAGGTGTTAAAAAATACCCGAGCTGGTTGACCCGACTTGTTGACGCCCCGACCAGAACCTTAAAAAGCTGAGTGATTTTTAAAAAAAATTACATGACCACCAGGGACGGAGCCAAGATTTAGGGTTTAGGGGGTAAACTATAAATTTTTGAAAGTGGGAGGCAAATTCATAAATAAACCAATTTTTAAAGATTTAAATAAGGGGACAAAGCTGAAACCAACCCATGTAAATCTGTCTCTGCCGACCACTGAATTTTTCTCGAGTAGTTGGGTCAGGTATGGCAATTTTTTTTTGTAACTAGGTATTCGGCCCGGTACTTTGAATTTATTTATTTATTTGGTTTTAAATTATATTTTTATTTTAGGTTCCTTAATATTTTTACCATAAAATTAAATTTAAATCTCAAAATTCTTTCTATGTTTGTATTATGTAGATTTAAGTTTTAAAATTTTTAAAAATGTGTATTAATTTGTTAATACAAGATTCGAAAGAAAAATACGATTAATATTTTCAATATCTTTTTAGTGATAAACTTTCATTTAATTAGCCGGTACCCAGTAATTAAAGACCATGACAGAGCTGAAAAAATCAATACTCGAAATACTGAGTAACCGAGAATGAACACCCCTAACTCGCACGGTTTTAACCAACTTTAATCAATTTATTATAATTTCATAAATGAACATTATATATCACAAATTTAAGAAAAAATTATTAGGTATACCTTTCTCACCACATCAACAATGGTCACTAACTAATAATTTAATGTCAAGTAATAACTAGTTTACTGTTGTGAATAAAATAACGAAGAACAACGAACAAGAATAAAAGATCAAAGAGATGAGAGAGAGGGAGATTTGTATTATTCTCAAATATAGACGTGTATACAATGCCTTCAATGAATCATCTATTTATAGGCATAAGAAGTACATAATACATTAAACTCTAATTCATAGAGATAATATTCCTAATAATAAATAAATCAAACTCTTTTGATAAAGTTCTAATTATGATAGACATCCACATAGATAAATATTCATAACACTCCCCCTTGGATGTCTATGAAGATAATGTGCCTCGTTAAAACCTTACTAAGATAAAAACCCAGTGGGAAAAAAATTCTTTAGTAAAGGAAAAAGAGTACACACATCTTTGATACGCATAACATGTTGCCTCATTAAAAACCTTACCAGGAAAACCCATTGGGACAAAACCTCGGTTAAGGGAAAAAGAGTGCAACGCGTATTTACTCCCCCCTCATGCAAACATCACAGAAGATCTTTGGATCTTCATAATTTAATCTTGAATATCATTTTTCTAAAGATTGTGAGGGATGAAAACTTTGGAGTAATATGTTCCATGTTGTATCCACTTTCAAACTGAGATATACATCTTGCGTTATCTTCACACAAGATAGCTTTTATCATATCTTGTAAAAGTAAATCCACATATCTTTTGGATATGTTGGGTCAATAGTCTTAGCCAAACACATTTTTTTGGCTTGTCTCGTGCATAACAATTATTTCTACGACATTTGAGGAGGCATCAACAAATGTTTGAAGATCTAAATGTAATGATCTTTGTATATTCATAGATATTTCTTGACCAACTAATATATAGTGCTTCAAGACCAAGAAAAGATATAATTATCTTTATTCACATCCAACAATCTTACAACTATTGGGATACTCAATAGATATGCTCTATTCATATTGAATCTTCTTTAAGATTCTTTCAGCTTATGTCTATTCATAGACAAAAGAAATATATAAAAATGCTCGATCTTCAGGTCGAGATAAACTTGATGTCAAGATTCAAGTACTTGTATTGAAAGTACTTCATGAGTTTCCAATTTGAAGCTCTTTAGGAGTTCTAAAATTATCATAATGGATCTTGATCCAAACTCCTTTATAAAATACATAAGGAAATCTGATCATTCTTATAGTATTTTCTCAATTAGTATTCACTAAGGCGATTATACCAAATGCGCCAAAATATTCATGAGACATGTCTAAATAAATTTCCTCAGAAATTTCCAAATGCTTATAGCATTTTAGATCCTTCAAGGATAAATATAGATCCACAAATAATTAGACGCATGTAAAATTTTCTAAACTGCCAAAGTAATTGCATCCACCATGAAGTAATTAAAACTTTTCATAAATCATAGTTCAAGTCGTATTTACGACAACTTATTTGTGCCTCACTTGCATTACACCTTTAGGTGTTTGGTCTGCTGGTCCAAATACTTCTATTTTAGAAGTTCAAAGCGTCTTTCAACATTGGTCAATTCAATATCTATACTTCTGGATAGATTTTATACAAGATTCTCGATTTCTTTCTTTACTTCTATAGAAGTATTTTATGTAAAATTGTTTGTAAAATCGTTGTCGACAACTTTCTAATTTTCTGGTTCCGTTCTCGTATTGACATAACTCATCGAGATCTCTTCAAGATTTCAATCTTTATTTCAGGTACCTGAAACTCTTATAGAGTTTTATTATTTGTTATGTTTTGGGTCTCTTTAGGAGTACCCGCCTCCAATATATGACCATCTCATATTACTTTCTATTTACGAGAATTTTGATCATTGGAACCATTTCAACTATCATGCTTCAGGCATGATTTACATTCTCTCGCTCTAACATGTAATTTAAACTTAGAGCATTTCAGCTGGTATATGAGACTTAATTACTCTCATTGGGTCAGTAAATATGTCTGACAGTTGACATGTAATAACATGAATTATCTTATGAACTTCTAGTTCATATACGAGGATCTAGATAATGATAATTCATTTTCCTCTATCCAGCTGATTATTATCTCCCCCTGATGTTGAGAAAAATCATGTCATAAATGATTCTCCAATTAATGTTTAAGAATTTAAACATAAAAGGAGACTCGTACTCAATATATATTCTCAACCCTTTTTATTTACCCATTTTGTGCGTTGTGGTGGAGCAATTCATATCGCACATTCAAAAATCATAAAATGGGAAATGTATGGTTACTGACCAAAAACCAATCATAACGGGGAGTTTATTATAACTCGTTGGCTTGATGCGTACAAGTGTTGCTATATGGAAACACCATATAAATAATAACTCTTTTGTTCTCATAATTTAGCTATTAAATAGGAGGCATCCAATTGAAATTTTGCTAAACTATATTTTTCATAATCAATAGGCTTTGTAACAACTGATATAGCCTAAAATATAAACCCACTAGCTTTTCAAGACGAATAGTCTAACTGCATAATCTGAATCTTTTTAGAATCAATCTCACAAACTTTTGGTTGTAAGTCGATAAAACAATGTAGATGCATCTACTAAAATCATATAAAACTTTCCACATTTGTGGATATATGGGCCCATATTTTGTTCAGATGTGCAATACATACAGTCTCAACTTCAGTACAAGAACTTTAAGTTCTAATTCTTTTGGTAAGTGGGATCATCTATATCCTTTGAGAACAAACAACACAAGAACTTCAGGTTCTTTTAATAAGTGGAATTAATCAATTCCTTTAAGTAACACAAGAACTTCACGTTCTTTAATAAGTGGAATTTAATTCATTCCTTTGAGAATAAGCACTACAAGAACTACAGGTTCTTTTAATACACGTGCATGTAAATCTCAATAATTTCTGCACCATTATTGATCAGGATGGTCTAACCGATCATGCCAACTATATATATATATGTATATATCTCTGAATTTGTAAACTCCTTGTTTACCATAACATGTAATTCAATCTCACTCGTACATGTCTAGTACGACCATCAAAATTGTTCCTTTAAATAGGAATATATTTAGCTCTTTCGGAGCTTTCAATTGAAATTATCTTTTGGTAGCAATATATAACTCTTCTAAAGCTTTCAACTGACTTTTTGGCTACCAAAACTTATATCTATATTGGTTTATTTCAAATGCCAATTGATAACATATGTTATCTATAATTTCCAAGGTGATATTTTGCGAACTCATATTGCTCTCTTTATAACTTTGACGAGTATAACGCAATGTGAATATGGAATAAAGTTCCATATGACAATAACATATTTGTTCAACCAGAGCCTTTTGTGATATTAGTACTTCCGGATATAGTACTCACATTATTCTCTTGCATTTTAATCGATAAATGCATAATTGTGCACCTTTCAAAATGTGCTTTGTTTCATTTACTTCAGGTAATGAAAATATGTACTTTGTATCATTCACTTCGAGGAATGAAAAATATAAAATATAGCACATCATATCAAGTCGATTATCTATCAGAGATAAATTTTCAAGTGCTCTTCCGAAGTATTGATATTTTAGTACTTTGAGAAATACTACTCATATTTCCCCTTGCATTTAAATGAGAAAAATATTTCTTATGCTTAAGTACAATATGAGTATTTGCATTATCTGCTAGGCATAAATAGCCACAATTCTAGGCATAAATAGCCACAATTCATTGTATATTTTATTTCGGAAGTAATCATATTCTTCAAATAATAAATTAACATAAAGCGTAAATAAATAATATGTGAAATAAATAAACATAAAGGAAACTAACATAAAAAAATAATAAATAAAACGAATTAACATAAAAAAATAAAAATAAAAAAAAACCAATTATTCATGTTAGAGGTTATAAGGGAAATAAACTAATTGGTAAATTATTCCCTTCAAAGGTTATGAGAAAATTAACAATATCCAATTGAGTTGGACCAATAACGTCATAATTATTTTCGCCATAAACAAATTTTGTTTATATTTTATTTCATTTATCATTCATGATTATGGATAAAGTCCATAATACTTTGGCGTTTGACAAGTACGAAACCAATGGTTTATAACATCACATTGGTAAAAGGATTTCACTTTCTTAGAATTATCTTTATCACTCTTGTCATCCTTATAACTTCGCTACCAGCGGGTAGAAGTATTCTTAAAACGACTATATTTTTCATGTGTATATTCATAACCTCGACCACGACCACAACTTTTAATGTGATTTTTTATTCCTTCCATAATATAATCTCACATTCACTTCAGGGAATGGAGTAGAGCCAGTGGGCCTTTAAAACCTTTTTCACATATCCTTATCACAGAGAACAAAGATTTAATCCTCGTACGCGGCATTGTTAAACCTGTCCACAAGGTCCTTTAAAAACCTCCTTTGAAACCAGTAGCCTCGCAGAACGGGATGTCCAGCCAATTATACTTGGATTATATCAAAATTATGTCTCTAATTGAATAATGATTTACCATGTTTGCATTCACTTTAGGGAATGAAACAGATCCAATAATCGCATGGAATAAACATCATGCTTGCATTCACTTCAGGGAATGCACCATCATTGATAATTGCATGAAATAAACATCATGCTTGCATTCACTTCAGGGAATGCCTCATCATTAATAATCGCATGGAATAAACATCATGCTTTGCATTCACTTCAAGGAATGCCTCCCATAAAACTTTTTGGATCAAGAAGAATTTTTGTAACTTGAAATTGGGAGAAGTCTATGGTCAAGTTTTTCAACGAAGAAGAAATATTGCTTTCGAGCAAATATAGACTTTATAATAATCTTCTTGTAAATTCAAAATCATCATGATTTATCGCACTTTAAAATAATAATATAAAGAATAAAAATAAAATCAAAATTTACCGATATTGATTTTTCTCTCGTGGACAATGGAGACATAGCATATGACCGAGATAGCTTCTCATAGTCCCTTTATATCACATCTCTTTCCAAGTCATTTAAGCATATCATGTAAAACTCAAAGCACAGTTAAAAATATTAACTTTTACCAAATAAAATGACATAAATAATAATATGAAAAATATCAAATATAATCATATAAGTAAAAGTATGAATAAGCATACCGCTAATTAACCCTTTTAAGAACAAGAGAAAACACACGTAATTTACACCAAACGCAACCTCTTCGTCTCTGTCGATTCGTCTTTTGGTTTGTGAGAAGCCACAAATTTATCTCTTTCCAATGTTCGAATAAAATCAAACATACTTCCAAAATTTTCAAAAATTAAAACAAAGTTAAAATATAAAGAGAAAGACAATCGGTAACTAAAAAATAAGGAGAAAAAAAAACTTATCTTTGGTTTATTCTATAATCGAATTCTTCTCGGTAACTTCTTTTGAATTATAACGATGAAGACCTCAGTTGATTAGAGTCTCGTGCTGATAACGTGTTGTGAATAAAATAACGAAGAACAACGAACAAGAATAAAAGATCAAAGAGATGAGAGAGAGGGAGATTTGTATTATTCTCAAATATAGACGTGTATACAATGCCTTCAATGAATCATCTATTTATAGGCATAAGAAGTACATAATACATTAAACTCTAATTCATAGAGATAATATTCCTAATAATAAATAAATCAAACTCTTTTGATAAAGTTCTAATTATGATAGACATCCACATAGATAAATATTCATAACATTTACATGTCATTAAAATTTTTGCCAGCACATTATTGATTTCCATTCCAACTCACCGTTCTTCCATTACTCTTTCTTCCTCTTTGAACCTTTCTCTTCAACAATGAAACATTTTTTCCTTTAATTTTTGAATCTCAACATTAATTATTTCCTTCTCTTCAATTCCAAATAGCAATAAAGACAGTCGCGGAGCGACATATAATTTTGGGTGAGTGCCCACCTTAAACTTTTCAAAAATTATACATTTGACTTTAATTTTATTTTTAATTTTATAAACTAATCTTTAAATTTTATAATTTGTGCACACCCTAAAATTTTAAGGTTTGTATGATTTGTGTCCACCCTAATTTTTTTAACTTGTGTCCACTCTCAAAAAAACATTATGGATTTGTCACTAAGTAAAGAACCCAATGAAGTTAATACTCAAGAACAGATTTGCTTACCAAGTTGGTGGAGAAGTCCAATATTAGGTGATGGTGGTGGAAGCAACGAAAAAAATGAACACAATGATTTAGAGTGGTTCGAGCTTCTCAACCAAGCTCTACATTCACTATCTTAGCTTCCCAACTAAAGATTTGCAACAAATTCACTAGAATTTCTTCCCATTTTCTAGGCTAAGAGAGGCAACCATTTACAACCTAGACTTATACCACAAAGTCTAGCATCCAAAGCTTATACCCAAAGCTTTGGGAATCCCTCTTTACAAGAGAAATAAAAGCAAACTAAAATCACTCTCACATGGTGAATATTTGCTCACTAAAGCTCTCACCCAAACTTAATACACTTGAGCATACATTGACAATTTAGCTCACAAGTGTTTGTCTATACAAAATACAACAATTTGAGCACTATGACATTTCTTAATCAAAAGATTGGTGACTCGATGATCATTTGTTTCTCTAGGTGTTTGAATAGTCCTTTTATCTTTTCAAATGAGTTTTTAGTCGTTGGGGATGATTTCCATGCTGAATTTCTTAATCTGGTGTCGTTGGTATCAGTACACGGGTACTCGTATCGGTACGTCATTGTTTGGGAAATAGTCGTTGGGGTATTTGAAACACAGGGGTATCAGTACGCCTCAAAGCATATCGGTACGACCCCCTTCGTATCTATAAGGCTAAGCATGTACTGGTACGATTTTTCGGTTCTGGAATATTTCTGTAGTTGAAACCCTAAAAGATATCGATATAGTTGAGGGTGTATCAGTACGGTTCTTGAGAAAACCTAGGTTTAATTTAGCTATTTAAACATATTTTGAAGCCTTCTAAAACCTTTTGAAAACTCATCAAACATATTTTCAAGTTGTTTGGACTTAAAATCATTTTTGAAATCTTTTCAATTTAGTCTAAAACTATTTTTTAATTATTATATCAAAATAAATATCCTAACACTTTCGCCGCTCATAGTCCTTTTTTACCCTTTCGTGAGTTCGGCACACGGTGAAATTGTGATTTGGGACTTAGGGAATTGTTTTTTTATTTTTGAAATTTTGAGTTTTTTGGGTTTTTTTTTGAAATTTTTGATTTTTTAAATAAAAGAAAATAAATAAAACATAATATGTGTCATGTTTTGATTGGTTAACAAATTTTTTTAATGCCTTTAATGGCCATACATCTAAAATCATAACGGTGAAAAGGTTACATACCTATTTTGAATTAAAAAATTAAACACCTAAAACAAAACAAAAATCGACACTTATTTTGATATTGACCCTTAATAAAATACGTTAGTCTCAACTACCATATAAAATTAATAAAATATGCTAGTTTCAATCATGTTTATTACTTAATTAACGACTGGAATATGTTAGTTTCAACTACAATTTACGATTAATTAACGATTGGAATATGTTAGTTTCAACTACTACAATTCTTTACACAATTTATTATTAATTAACGATTGGAATATCCAAAACCTTAAAAATTAATAAAATAAGTTAGTTTCAAGTATAGGTGACAAACGAGTCGTCCGGATCGGGTAATTTCGATTCGGATAATTTTGGATCTAGCTACATTTGGTTTAAGTTTAGGTCGGATCGGATTTGGTTAAGTTTTAGTTCGTATCTATAATAATTCGGGTTAAGTATCAAGTCAGGCCAGGTCAATATATCAAGTTGTATATTTTTTGGCCGGTTGATTTTCGGGTCGGGTTGATATTTGGTCAATAGGAGACCGCTCAATTTTTATTCAGGTCAAACCTTTGGATCTTCGATCGATTTCATATATTATTATTATAAATTAACCTTGTAACAATTTCATGTTATATATATATATATATATATATATATATATATATATATATATCCAACAACAAACCAGTAAAAATTTGTTTGGTCAAATTGAGTTTGGGTAAAATAATTTTGGGTTGCCTTCGTTTATGGTGAAATTTGTTCGGGTTACCTTCGGGTCGGTTAAAAGTCGGTTCAAATGTATATCGGTTAAACTAAAATTTGAGTCGGTTTTGATTCGATTTATTTCAAATTTTGAATTAAATTTGAATCATTATATTCAGGTCGAATAAATCGATTCGAATCTCAGGTCAAATATTCCAGGTATAGTTTCAAGTTTCAACTAGTATATAATTTTTCTATATCTCTACTACAGTTGATATTAAGCATAAATTTTTTAATAAAAAAATTAAAGTTCACAATAGAATAAATGAATAATTTGTTTTACTTAAATAATAGATAATTTGAAGTTAAATGCGTTAGTTTCATCCTTCATTAAAAACTAAAATACTTGCCAACAATCGGTTGGTCTAGCGAGATGAGGTGATAAGTACTTTAGATAAAGTCAGCAGTTTAAATCTTAATATTGTGAATGTAAAAAATTAAGTTGGAAAAATAGTCACCACATGGACCTCTTCAAAATCAGATATGAATTAATCGACCAATGAGTCTGATACTAATGATTAAACTAACAAACTAAAGGCATAAAGTAAAAAAGAGCTCACAACGTTTGATCTTTTGGTCACTTTAGCTCATGTTCTTTTTTTGGTGCAAATCAACACTTCACATTTCATTTTCGTTCAAAATTTACACTAAATGCATGAAAATCATCAGTGAACTAACGGTCAATACCCTCGATGACGTGACATGTTTACATGGCAGTACTTGTTAACGTGGTATCATAATTTTTTTAAAATAATATTTTAATCAATCAAGTGATGACATGTGGCATCATCTAATTTGTTTTAAAGTGAAAATTAAAATTAATATACGAAAAAACTAGAGATTAAACCCGGGTACGGTGGGTTCTTCTTAACCACCAAATATACAATATAAACATCACCAAAATAGCATAGCTTCTGCTTCATTATCTTCGTCTTTCGACATATTTTCTACATCTTCAAATGAAGGGATTGACTTGCTACATACTTGAAGGCAATTGAACCTACATATTGTTACCGTGGTGCACCCTAGGGTCCAATCTGCCGCACACCTAGGGGCCATATTCAGCACCCACATCCGAGACTTTGGGGCCGAGGTTTCAGCACCCCGTGCCGCGCCCAACGCATCCAAGGGGCCCGAGTCCGTCCGGCCCATTCTACCGCACCCTAGGGGCTACGATCCAGCCGAGCCACCCGCCCAAGGGGCCTTGCCAGGCACCATGGGCCTGTCTGACCGAGTAGCCCGTCCTGCCGCACTCGAGGGCCTGTCCGAGCAGCATCGAGCAGCCCGTCCAGCCGCACCCGAGGGCCTGTCCGAGCAGCACCAAGCCGCCGCACCCATGGGCCTGTCCGAGAGCCTATCCGGATTTCATCATTCCATGGACATTCAAGCCTATTTCTTGGGGAATCTTCACCCCTTTGACCATGGTAATCAAGGCAAGGATCAAGCACCCATTTCTTTCCCGATTCATGGAGATCGACATCTTTTTCACATGGAAAGAAGACCTACCAAGAAGGAAGGAATCATTGATCATATTCTCTTGCCCTTATTAGATAGATTAGGCCAATCTTGGCCATCCATTGTAATTGATAGTGACCGTTAGATCGGGAGGTGCCAGGCTATAAATAGAGCCTCACCCCCTCATTTGTATTCATCCTGAATTTCCTTTGCTTTCTCATTTTCTCTATCAATAAAAGAATAGCAACGCCGAGTACTCTTTTCCCCCTAACTAGGCTTAGAGGGGGTTTTTAACGAGGCTCTTCATTTTGCAAATCACTCGAGCCATCTCATTTTACTTTCTTCTTCGCAACGCTTCCGCTCATCTAGCCAAGCCAAGACTTGACTTTAGGCTTACTTGGTCCCTTTCGAAGTCCTTTCTCGACCAAGTGTCGCACGTTGCTAGCCATATAAGCCTAGCCCCGTGACAAGTGGCATCAGAGCCTACGTTTTAGCGAAGAATCGTTCGAGATGACGAATCCAAGTGACGCTCCCATCGACGGCACCACAAAGCCAATGGAGACTCGTGGTGGAAAAACCAAGAGAGCTAGTTCGAGAGATGCCATCTCTACCTTGCAAGACAAAGTTACCCGTTTGGAGAACAACACAAATGAGTCCAGAGAGAGGCTCGAAGTTGTTGAGACCCGACTAGATACGTTGGAATCTTGGGGTGATGGTCGCAAGGATGATTCACAAGACCTCGAAGATAGACTCGAGACCGTGGAGTTGGAGAATAGATCTCTTAAGGATGGGTTAACCGAACTAGAGGAGGCGATTAATGTGCTAAGGGCCGAGCTCAACATCTATAAATCCGTCGTAGCCAATGGAGTGGTTTCAAGTCCGAGTAGAGTGCTAGTCGATGTGCCGAAACCAAAGGAATTCAAAGGATCGAGAGATGCTCAAGAAACCGATACATTCTTGTGGAGCATGAACCAATATTTCCGCAACACCAACATCGTGGATGAATCCACTAAGGTAAATATTGCTTCTAGTTATTTTACTCACAATGCTCTTTTATGTGGAGATGCAGGTGTGCCGAGGAGTCCGATAGAGACGTTCCCGTAGATACTTGGGAAGAGCTTCAAGACGAGATCCATGAGGCGTTCTATCCCAAGAATGCTCAAAGAGAGTTGCGCTCAAAGCTACGCCAACTCAAGCACGACAACAACATCCATGACTATGTGAAGAAGTTCATCGAGTTAAAGCTCCAAATCACCAACTTAGGAGGAGATGAAGGCTTCTCAATTTTCATGGATGGATTGAATCGATGGGCTAACATAGAGTTGGAAAGACGTGGTGTCAAAGATCTTTCACATGCCCTTGATGAGGCCGAGGTAATAGCCAAGTTCGAAAAGCGAGACTCGCCCAAACCAAAACCGAAATCCAAAGGTTGGGGAGATAAGAATGCCAAAGCTGGAGGTGGGAGATTTAACCACGATAGGACTTCCAACAACAATCGACGAGGCCGATCAACTAAGCCACAAGAGAGACGAGGTTTTGGATGCTTTCATTGCCAAGGACCTCATCATATTCGAGATTGCCCAAAGAGGACAACTCTTTCTACCGTCAAAGTTAACGACGAGCCCACCGCCCAATTTAGAGCAATTGTAAGTAATCTCTAAGTGAATTCTTTATCTAACAAGCCCAAAAGTGGTCTTATGTTTGTAGAAGTCACGATTGCCGGAAAGCAATTGCGTGCACTAGTGGACACCGGAGCTTCTGAGCTGTTCATTTCTTGAAGGAGCCGCCCAAAACTCAATCTCAATGTATTGAAGAAAAGTGGGTGGATTAAAACGGTCAACTCGAAAGAAGAGCCCATTGCCGGAGTTGCAAGAAG
Organism: Hibiscus tridactylites; assembly: GCA_958450335.1. Lineage (NCBI taxonomy): Eukaryota > Viridiplantae > Streptophyta > Magnoliopsida > Malvales > Malvaceae > Hibiscus > Hibiscus tridactylites. Next base: position 73,404,779 of record OY288284.1, on the reverse strand, counting down.
GGTCAAGATCCAACTTGGAAGTTGGAAGGGCCGTGAGGATATAAAGGTAATTCCTCTTGATGATTATGATCTTGTGATTGGTTTATCTTTTTTGGACAAGATTAATGCACTTCTCTTGCCCTTTGCCGATGTATTGGTTGTACTCGATCGCGCCCAACAATGTTTGGTGCCCGTGAGTCGAGATATAGGTATCCAATCCAAGATGTTGTTTTCCATCCAGTTCCGCAAAGGTATGCGAAAGGAGGAGGAGTCTTTCCTTGTCGTGCTCAAGAAAGATGAGGCGATTAAAGCCGAAGAAGTGGAACGTGTTATCGTGGAGTTCGAGGACACTATGCCTTCCGAATTGCCGAAGGCTTTACCACCCAAGCGTGAGGTGGATCATCGAATTGAGTTGGTGCCAAATGCCGAGCCGCCGAGCAAAGCACCTTACCGAATGGCGCCACCAGAGTTAGAGGAACTCCGAAAGCAACTTGGAGAACTCTTGGATGCCGGTTTCATTCGTCCATCCAAGGGACCGTTTGGAGCACCCATTCTCTTTCAAAAGATGAAAGATGGTAGCTTGCGCATGTGTGTCGACTACCGCGCTCTAAACAAACTTACGGTAAAGAATAAGTACCCTATTCCTTTAATTTACGATTTATTTGATCAACTTGGAAGTGCAAGGTTCTTCACAAAGTTAGATCTATGTTTGGGGTACTATCAAGTTCGAATAGCCGAAGGTGACGAGCCCAAAACCGCGTGCATCACAAGGTATGGTTCATTTGAGTTTCTTGTAATGCCTTTTGGCCTTACAAACGCTCCCGCAACTTTTTGCACTTTAATGAACAAGGTACTTTCACCTTTTCTTGATCATTTCGTAGTTGTCTACTTAGATGACATTGTCATCTATAGTGAGACTTTTCAAGAACACTTAATGCACTTGAGGAAGGTTTTGCAGGTTCTTCGAGAAAACGAGCTTTACATCAAACGCGAAAAGTGTAGTTTCGCTCAACAAGAAGTTCTGTTTTTAGGCCACATCATTGGAGGTGGTAAGATCCGAATGGATCCAAGCAAAGTTCGAGCCATCAACGATTGGGAACCGCCAACTAAGGTAACCGAACTTCGCTCTTTTCTTGGTTTAGCTAACTATTATCATAAATTTGTGCAAGGTTATTCCGCCATAGCTACGCCTTTGACCGAACTCTTGAAGAAGGACAAAGTTTGGGAATGGAGTCCAAGTTGTCAACAAGCGTTCGAAAGGCTTAAACAAGCCATGGTAAGTGAGCCCGTTCTAGCCTTGCCCGATCATTCCAAGTCGTTTGTCATCCACATCGATGCATCCGACTATGCCATTGGTGGAGTTTTGATGCAAGAAGGCCATCCCATTGCCTTTGAAAGCCGAAAGTTGAACGAAACCGAGAGGCGTTACACCATTCAAGAGAAGGAGATGACCGCCGTCATCCATTGCCTTCGCACATGGTGACATTATATCTTGGGTTCCAGGTTTGTCGTCTTTACCGATAATTCCGCAATTTCTTATTTTCTAACCCAAAAGAAATTGTCTCCTAAGCAAGCTAGGTGGCAAGACTTCTTGGCGGAATTCAATTTTTCAATGGAGCACAAGCCCGGAAAGACCAATACTGTGGCCGATGCGCTTAGCCGTAAAGTCATATTTGCCTCCATTAGCCAACCAAGTGGTGAGTTGCTCGAATCCATCAAAGAAGGCTTGACGCATGATCCCACCGCAAAGAACTTGATAGCCTTTGCCAAAGAGGGTAAGTCATGCCGATTTTGGGTCGAAGATGATCTTCTCTTCACAAGAGGCCAACGCTTATTCGTCCCATACTTCAACAATTTGCGAAAGACATTAATGAGGGAATGCCATGATTCGAAGTGGGCGGGACAACCAGGTATGCATCGTACTTTAGCTTTACTTAATAAACAATATTATTGGCCTCGTATGAATGAAGATGTAGAAGCACACGTGAAGACTTGTCTTGTTTGCCAACAAGATAAGATTGAAGCAAACAAACCGATAAGACTACTTCAACCATTGTCGATACCGGAAAGACCATGGGAAAGTATTTCTTTAGACTTTATCATTGGTTTTCCTTGTGTTAATCACTTTTCTAGTATTATGGTTGTAGTAGACAGGTTTTCAAAGTATGCTACTTTCATTCCCGCCAACAAGACATGCCCCGCCGACGAAGCTGCCCGTCTTTTCTTAAAGCATGTCGTGAAGCTTTGGGGAACTCCAAAGTCCATAGTAAGTGATCGAGACGCTCGGTTCACAAGTAAGTTTTGGATCGAGTTGTTCAAGTTGTTGGGTTCCTCCTTGAACCTTTCAACAAGCTTTCATCCGTAATCCGATGGGCAAAACGAGAGAGCCAACACGTTATTGGAGATCTATCTAAGGCACTTTGTTAGTGCATCTCAACGGAATTGGCCCGATTTGCTAGATGTGGCCCAGTTCTCCTAGAACTTGCATAGGAGTGAAGCCACGAATCAAAGTCCGTTTGAGATAGTGATGGGCCAACAACCGCTCACACTCGATGCGATCGTGACTAAGTATCAAGGTCCAAATCCTGTCGCCTTCTATGTAGTGAAGGACTTGCAAGAGCAAAGAGACTTAGCCAACGCTTGCCTCCACAAAGCAAGCAAACGAATGAAGAAATGGGCCGACAAGAAGCGACGCGACGTCGAATTCCAGGTAAATGATTTAGTTTTGGCTAAACTTCATCTAACTCTTCGCAATTCCTCTGTTCACAGGGCTCTTGTGAGGAAATACGAAGGCCCATTTCGTGTGATAAAGAGAGTAGGCAAGGTGGCCTACAAGCTAGACTTGTCGCCCCACATCCAAGTTCATCCCGTCTTCCATATTAGTGTTCTTAAGCCCTATCACAAGGACGAGGAAGATCCGGAAAGAAACATCTCCAAGCGAGCACCCGTTGGAGTTAGGACTTCGTTCGAGAGAGAAGTCGAAGTCGTCGTAGCCGATCGAGTCATTCGACGCCAAGGGTTCAAACCAAGGCACGAATACTTTGTGCTTTGGAAGGGTCTAACCGAAGCCGAAGGTAGTTGGGAGTTAGACAAAGACTTGTGGCACTTTGAAGACAAGATTGCCGATTTCGAAGCCCAACGAGCGACGAGGGCGTCGCTCAATTCGGTGGAGGAGAATGTTACCGTGGTGCACCCTAGGGTCCAATCTGCCGCACACCTAGGGGCTATATCCAGCACCCACATCCGAGACCTTGGAGCCGAGGTTCTAGCACCCCGTGCCGCGCCCAACGCATCCGAGGGGTCCGAGTCCGTTCGGCCCATTCTGCCGTACCCTAAGGGCTACGATCCAGCCGAGCCATCCGCCCAAGGGGCCTTGCCAGGCACCCTGGGCCTGTTCGACCGAGTAGCCCGTCCTGCCGCACCCGAGGGCCTGTCCGAGCAGCACCAAGCCGCCGCACCCATAGGCCTGTCCGAGCCGCACACAGCAGCACGCCAAGCTGCACCCATGGGCATGTCCGAGAGCCTATCCGGATTTCATCATTCCATGGTCATTCAAGCCCATTTCTTGGGGAATCTTCACCCCTTTGACCATGGCATTCAAGGCAAGGATCAAGCACCCATTTCTTTCTCGATTCATGGAGATCGACATCTTTTTCACATGGAAAGAAGACCTACCAAGAAGGAAGGAATCATTGATCCTATTCTCTTGCCCTTATTAGATAGATTAGGTCAATCTTGGCCATCCATTGTAATCGATAGTGACCGTTAGATCGGGAGGTGTCAGGCTATAAATAGAGCCTCACCCCCTCATTTGTATTCATCCTGAATTTCCTTTGCTTTCTCATTTTCTCTATCAATAAAAGAATAGCAACGTCGAGTACTCTTTTCCCCCTAACTAGGCTTAGAGAGGGGTTTTTAACGAGGCTCTTCGTTTTGCAAATCACTCGAGCTATCTCATTTTACTTTCTTCTTCGCAACGCTTCCGCTCATGTAGCCAAGCCAAGACTTGACTTTAGGCTTACTTGGTCCCTTTCGAAGTCCTTTCTCGACCAAGTGCCGCACGTTGCTAGCCATATAAGCCTAGCCCCGTGACAATATTTTCTCCATCCTCGAATATTTGAAAAATCCTGACTTCTGAGGATGCTGAAGAACGGAGGGGATACTGTATAAGAAAGTTATCGTATATTTACAGCCGCTATGTAATAGTTTTAGAGGTCGTCGCAATACTGCAAACCGTAATTACATTAAAAATTATAATTACTTTTTAGAGAAAAATTAGACCGCAATGACTATAACGTCCGTAACCGCGACCGCAATTTAATACTATGACTGAAACAATGCAAATATTTGATTTTATGACAAAACTAATTTTTTTTAAATTTAAAATCAATAGAATAAGTCAAATTTTTATATATATTCCAAGAATCGAGCTGACAAAACCGAATTAACAAGCACCTCTGCCTACGAAAAGTAATAACCTTTTTCGGGTCTGCTCTTAGGGGATGCCAAGATATTTAAAAAGCAGTTCACTCTTTGAGCAACCACACAACCGAGTCAGCCTATTCAAATTTCTATATATTTTATAAAAAATTATTTTTACATTAATAATTTAATTTCGCATCCTAGATTTTTCAAGTTCGTATATAGTTTACTAATTATATTACCTTGGAGTGGATTATATCTGTTCAATTTGGCATGTCTCAAGGTTTCATCAAAATAACCCCTAGGATTTTGGAAATAATCTGAGCACATTCCATGGTTTGACCATTCATGTTTCCAAAAGTCCTCATCCCTTTTACCCGCATAAAGATTTGACCACATTCTTCGTAAGTCCGCCATAATGGGTTGCAGGGGAGCCTGCAGAAATTAAATAAATAAATTAATACAATATTTTGTAAATCAATGAATTTAAATTTAGTTCGGTTAACATGTCTCTAGTATAATATATAAGAGAATGTTTAAATATATATTTGGTATCTGAATTAGATACTTACACAAGTTTCAGGTTAACAATACTTAATTAATCATATTCCATGGCAGCATGTCAAATTTCAGCTTCAACGGATAACAAATAAGCATTCAATTTAGCAAAATACGATATTAAGGACTAAATCGTAAAACAGCCGAAATATAAGGACCAACATGTTTATAAAAGCTTCATGCAGAAATTAGATATATTAAAAGCATGCTTGCAAAATCTTGGGTCGAACGAACATCACTTACCTATTCAATTGATGCAACAACATACAGTGACCAAAATGCAAAGAATCTAAACTAGGTAAAATTCATTAACCGAATAAACCACCAGCCATTCCGATACTCGAGCTGCACTAAAATGCATCTCCCTATTTTTTCCGTTCATGTTGCGCAGAAACATTATTCCCCTTCAACTATATGTTTAAGTGTATTGAGTATATGATTTGAAAATTAAAATCGACCATATATTTTAATTAGTAAAATAGTAAATTTTTTGTATAGATTTTTTGGGATGAGAATTCCCCGAAGCCTATAGGGATTCAATAAGTGTAAAGATGAGGACAAAAAATTACCGAAATATGTAATAAATATTACTTAAAATTATACCCGCAAATATAAGAGACGAAGTGAAGAATGTAAAATCGTCCCGCACCATATTGTACTTGTGCTACGCAAAACATACTGTTACTCGTGTACCTTTCCAAATTCCACGTTGTTTATAGAGGTCTATATGATTCAATTAATGGCAATAATATAACCACGAATTAACAGCATACATAATTCAACGCTTATGTTGCTTTACCTTTTATAGGACGACGGATTATAGTTTTGTAGGGGTGTTCAAAACTAATCGACCTAGTTTACCTTGTTCGACTACTTGATAATTTGAAAGGAAAAAATAGTATTTTATTTAAAAAAATTATCTAAACTGGGATTTTTTTCGGGTAGTTGGCCGGGTCTAAGCCGAATTTTTTTGGTAATCAAGACCCGACATGACTCGATACTTTTAATATATTTATTTTTTTAGTTTTAAATTACATTTTTATTTTAGTTCTTAATATTTTTACCTAAAACTAAATTTAAATCTTTAAATTATTTCTATGCTTGTATTATGTACTTTTAAGTTTTAAAATTTTAAATATATTTTTATTAATTTGTTAATACAAGATTCGAAAGAAAAAAAGATTAATGTCTTTTCAGTGATAAACTTTAATATATACATATATCCAAATATTCATCTTAAAGCTAACTTTAAATCACTAATTTTTGTGTTTGGATTATCTAAACTGGCGTTCCTCTTTTAAGGCAGAAACGGACCTCCTTCAGGTACAGTGTGTTTGTGCCCGGCGGCTTAATGCATGCGATTTCAGGAAGGAATCCCACGTTCCTTCTCACATTCTCTATTAAAGTGTCTATTCGACGTGAAATATTAGTCGACGGTGCAACTCCAAGAACTGCAAGTTCAGTAACAGAGAGAATAATCATACACGCAATACAATGTACAGAACTAGAGATGGACGAGGGGTGTTCGGAGGCAGCGCCCGCGTCTTTTGAAAATTTTAAATTTTTACATATTTATATTTTTTTTATTTTTACATTTATGATCTAATTTCGCACCTCAAGTTTTCAAATTTCTATATAGTTTTACTAATTATATTACCTTGGAGTGCGTTATATCTGCTCAACTTGGCAAGTCTCAAGGTTTCATTAAAATAACCCAAAGGATTTTGGGAATAATCCGAGCACATTCCATGTTTTGACCATTCATTTTTCCAAAGGTCCTCATCCGTTTTACCCAAATAAAAATTTGGCCACATTCTTCGTAAGTCCGGCATAATGGGTTGCAGGTGAGGCTGCAGAAAATAATTAAATAAATAAATAATAAATACAATATTTTGTGAATCAATGAATTTAAATCCAGTTGGGTTGACATGTCGCTAGTATAATATAAAGGAGAATGTTTAAATATACATTTAGTATCTGAACTAGACATTTACTCCTAAATTGTTACTTGAAGAATTTTTTTCTAAGTAGGTACTTGAATTAATTAGCCCCTTTTTCTCAACTAGGTACCATAAGAATTTTTAATCCCAAGTTGGTACTTAAAAATTTTAATTTCATCCATTACTTTTGATATTTTTAGTAACAATTTTAGACCTCAAAATTTATACATTCAATCAATTTAGTCGTGAGATCGAACATGTTTTTATGAGTGGAGATATCTGAGTCGTATAAACTTTTAAAAAACCAACTAATTAGCGAATCAATAGTATTTAGCCTTGGATAAACATTATTAGACATGTTCGATAAAAATAACAAACTTTAAATATTTCTAAAATTATAAATATTAAAAATATTACATATATATATGTCGGATATTCACAAAAATCATACAGATTTTTTAAAAAAGAAAATGTTGGAATTCCTAGTATGAAAGCTTAATTTACAAAACTTATATAAAAAAGCTTAATTTTACAGTAAAAAATATGATAAATTATTAGATGGACTCGGCTCACCACGTTATCTGTGGTCCCAATCAATAAGTCCATTCATCTTACTTTAATTTTAAATAATTACTCACTTTTTATTGACATGTAGAAAAGAGGTGAAAAGTCGCATCGAAAAATATATGAGATTGATAAACTTTATTGGTTGGGACCATAGATGATGTAGTGAACCGAGTCCATCTAATAATTTTTCCAAAATTAATCTATTGGTTGGGACCACGTCATTCATGGTCTCATCAAATAATATTTTTTCCATGTTATTTTTTTAAAGGTGAATCTTCATCTCTTTCTTATATAAGGAGTGAGTAGTTATTTAAAAGTTACACTGAAAAAAATAAATATTATTATATGGACCATAAATAATGTGATGTGCCGAATCCATCTAATAATTTCTCATTAAAGAGTGTATTCACGTGAGCGTGTAATTTATTTTAGGATAAATTATAATACTAGTTTGGTAAGGTGTAAGTGGTGTATCAAGAAACGAGATTTGACTTATAACACCATATTCATCCACTCATTTTATAATAAGAATATACTTAAACTGTTTTTATTTTACTAAAATATTAAAGTCTTGGCATAGAGAACTCAACAAATGATTTCAGTGAAAAAATATACGTTGTTCATAAAAAAAATAATTAAATAATTAAAATGAGAAAAATAAGAATAAAAAGCTTACTAGGATGTTATCAGGAGATGTAGGGTTTACAGAGCATTTATTAGAAATTGGATTATAAGCAGGAACAGCTTTGCCATCTTTGAACGATGGCCATAAGCCATGGATGGTGAAGACTGCTGGAATCGGAGACTTACATCTGGATCGTGGAGTACATACAGAACTCGGCCACGCCAGACTCAGTTTATACATCGAAAATTGGAGACTTGAGCTGAGCCTGACACAACCAAGCTCAATACCACAGCTGCAGCAAATGCTAATAACTGCTTAAAACCCATTTTTTTTCAGAATGAAGAAGAAGAAGAAGAAGATTTTATACTTAGTTTCTTAGGATTAAGCTTGCATGGGTTTAGTGTTTCCATGGTGGGGTTTTTATACCAACTTTCAAGGTTATTTTAGGAAAAACAACAGAAAAAAATGCAGACCACTTGTGACTTATCAACACTACTGGTCTGGTTCCATTCAAAAGCCGTTTTCCAGTTAAATAAAAAGAAAAACGTGGACAACATTTTTCTTTTTTTTAGTCAAAAAAAAAGGTTTTCCACATTCTTTTATGGATAAATTACACATATGATCACTGAACTTTGGTAAAAATAAAGAAAATAAAATAGTAATCAAACTTTCAAAAATCACAAAATGACAATTAAACTTTATGTTTTGTAACAAAATGACAACTAGACGTTAAATGCCGTTAAGTGACTGTTATAAAATTTGGTATAGTAACACATTTAGTCCTTCATATTTATACATTCAATCAATTTAGTCCTAATTCGAAACAATTCACTAAATTTAGCCTTCGTTATTTATGCATTCTTTCAATTTGGTCCTTAAAGCAAAATTTCAAAGTATGGTAACATGACAAATAATTACAATTTAATTTTTATAGGAACTCGAAAACTCGACTCGGCTCGAATCGAAAAAATTTCAAATAAAGTTTGAGTTGTAAAATATGACGTGTCAACTCGAATAACTCAAAATTTTTTGACTCGACTCGATGGAACGCTCATCTCTATCTTAAAATATGACGCGTCAACTCGAATAACTCGAAATATTCGAATATTTTAAATCATTTTTTCTTTTAAATAGAATATTTTTAAAATAGAATATTTAATATTTTCATATTTAAATCACATCGATTGTTTAATAACAACTTTAAATATTCGATTTAAAAGAAAAAAATTGATTTAAAATATTCAAATATTTAATTAAATTTGTATAGGAACTCAAAACCTCGACTCGGCTCGAATCGAAAAAAAATTCAAATAAAGTTTGAGTTGTAAAATATGACGCGTAAACTCAAATAACTCGAAATTTTTTGACTCGACTCGATTGAACGATGACCTCTATCTTAAGATATGACGTGTTAACTCGAATAACTCGAAATATTTGAATATTTTAAATCATTTTTTTCTTTTAAATCGAATATGTTTTAAATAGAATATTTAATATTTTCATATTTAAATCACATCAAATATTTAATAACTACTTTAAATATTCGATTTAAAAGAAAAAAATTGATTTAAAATATTTGAATATTTAATTAAATTTTTATAGGAACTTGAAAACTCGACTCGAATCAAAAAAATTTCAAATAAAGTTTGAGTTGTAAAATATGACGTGTCAACTCGAATAACTCGAAATATTTTTGGCTCGACTCGATTAAACGCTCACCTCTATCTTAAGATATGACGCGTCAACTCGAATAACTCGAAATATTCGATTGTTTTAAATCATTTTTTCTTTTAAATCACATCGAATATTTAATAACTACTTTAAATATTCGATTTAATTCAAAAATATTCAATTTACATGAAAAAGTTGATTTTAAATATTCGAATATTTAAAGTAGTTATTAAATATTCGAATATTGAAACGAAAAATATTTAAAATAGTTATTAAATATTCAAATATTTTAAATCATTTTTCTTTTAAATCGAACATTTTTAAATTAAATTGAATATTTAAAGTAGTTATTAAATATTTGATGTGATTTAAATATGAAAATATTAAATATTCTATTTTAAAAATATTCGATTTAAAAGGAAAATATTATTTAAAATATTCGAATATTTCGAGTTATGCGAGTTGACAAGTCATATATTAAGATAGAGATGAGCATTCGATCTAGTCGAGTTAAAAAATTTTGAGTTATTCGAGTTGACGCGTCATATTTTACAACTCAAACTTTATTTGATTTTTTTTCAATTCGAGTCGAGTTTTCGAGTTCCTATAAAAAATTTAATTGTAATTATTTATCATGTTACCATACTTTGGAATTTTGTTTTAAGGACCAAATTGAAAGAATGTGTAAATAATGAGGGCTAAATTTAGTGAATTATTTCGAACTAGGACTAAATTGATTGAATGTATAAATATGAAGGACTAAATGTGTTATTATATCAAATTTTATAACAGCCACTTAACGACATTTAACGTCTAGTTACTATTTTATTATAAAACATAAAGTTTAATTACCATTTTGTTACTTTTGAAAGTTTGGTTACCATTTTGTATTTTTTACCAAAGTTCAGTGACCATCTGTGTACTTTACCCTTCTTTTATTCCACGTGCCACCGTTTATAGGCTTATTTTTTCTAATACTTATTAGGATTAATATCCTATACACTAGCGGTGGAAACTGAAAGTTTCCACAAGCGCCTTAGTTTTAGGGTATGGAGAGTTAGTTTAGGGTATAAGGGTTTAGGGGTTTAGGTGTAGGGGTTTAGAATTTAGGGATAGTTGTTTCAATTTAAGGTTTAGGGTTATAATTTAAGGTTTGCATGTTATGGTTTAGTTTTTAGTGTAATATAGTGAGGATTTAGGTTTTAACCTATAAACTCTAAATTATAACCCTAAACCTTAAATTGAAACAACTATCCCTAAATTCTAACCCCCTGCCCCTAAACCCTATACCCTAAACTAACTCCCTATACCCTAAAACTAAGGTGTTTGTAGAAACTTTTAGTTTCCACCGCCTGTGTATATAATATTTATCCTAAATTTTTTTAATCGGCAAAGCATGATTTTATTGAAGAAAAATCATACAAAACACAACCAACGGCCTCATTAAAAAACCCCCTAATCCTAAGTGCGGGAAAAGAATATCATCCAACCGTTCTTGCTCGCCAAGTGTGGAGAAGTTGGATAATTGAGTGTTTTAGTGGGAGGTGAAAAATAGGCAATTTTACACAAGGATTTATAGTGGTTCAACCTTCTAACCAAGGTCTACATCCACTACCTTAGCTCCCCACTAAGGATTTCCAAACAAATTCACTAAGAATTCGTCCCCTTTTCTTGGATTAGGAGGAAACCGTTTCAACCCTCAAAGCTTTCTACCCAAAGCTTGAAGGAACACTCTCTTTACAAAGAAAGACTTAGCAAACTAGAAATCCCTCTAAAAGGTGTTTGTTTGCAATTCTAAGCTCTCACCCAAAACCTAAACACTTGAGCAAATTTAACAATGTAAGCTCACAAGTGTTGTCTAAGCAAGAAATAAACAATTTAAGCTCTAGACAAATTTTGACATCATAATGTTGTAACAATTGAAGCATTAACCATTACAAGATGCTTTGAGGTCCATTTTATACTCCCAATTGAGTTTGTAGCCGTTACTAGCCGTTGGGATCAAATTGGAGCCGTTGAGGACTTTAATTCCCACCATAAATGCAGTTCTGCAGCTCCCCGTTTCGAAACGCTCGAACCCATTTCGAAACGCCCTTTAAGTGGAAAGAGCCGCTGCAGTCTGTCAGGGCATCCGTATCGAAACACCCCCTTGCCGTTTCGAAACCCGTATCGAAACGCTATAGGCCCGTATCGAAACGCCTGCATTTAAAAGTTAGTTGGGAAAATAGCCGTTGGGGTTTAAGACCGTTGTGGTCAATGCCACATAGGCGTATCGAAACGACATAGCCCGTTTCGAAACGCTGGGCAAAAATTCTGTCCATGGAAAGCCTGTTTCGATACAAGTATCGAAACGATTTTGCCACTGTAATCTCCAGTTTTGAAACGCCCTAAGGTGTTTCGAAACACCTGGACAGTTTTGTGAAGTTTGGCTTTGAAAAACATGAAAAACCCTTTTAAAAACCTCCCTAAACATAATTTCAAGTTGTTTGGACTTTGGAAATGTTTTAAATACTTTTTAAATCAGTCCAAAACATTTTTCAATTATTATATCAAAACATTAGTTCTACAATCTCCCCCTTTTTGATATAATAAAATTCAATTGAAAAATTGGTTGGGATTCTCCCCCTTTAACTTTAAAAAATGTGAATAAGAGATTAATAAGAGATTAAGAATTTTAATTCAAATAAAGCTCCCATTATTCATTTGAAAATTCAATTTTTCAAACCATTTCTCCCCCTTTTTGTTATATTAAAAAGAATTTAAAACATCAAGTTCAAAATAATAATAGAGGTAAAAGAAATTTGACACACTTGAAATTTTTGGTTTAAAATTGGCTCCCTCTTACTCAAAGCATCATAAGAATGTTAGTTCAACATATATGATTATCTAGTTGACTTAAATGAAAAATAATCAAAGAAAAGCAAAAAACAACTAGATTTTACCACACTTGAACTCAAGGGAGGATGTGAAGCCTTCCTTCTTCAAGTGTCCTTCCTATGTGTGCATGGAGCTCCCCCTCAATTTTTGACTTGTTGATCACTCTCCATCACACCTAGCAAAAGACAATCAAGTAATTTTTGGTATCCAAATTGCTTTGGATCCATAGACATTAGTAGCATAAAATTTTGTCCCCTTAGGAATCCATTTTTCAATTTCATCCCTTTTAATTGAAGTGGTTAGTCCTTTTGAGACCCAAACACTTCTAAAACATTTACCATTTATAAATCTAGGGGCACTAGATTGTCTGACATAAAAATTTGATTTTCCAAAACTATTTTTCTTTTCAAGTTCATTGGAAATCAAATCTTTTTCTTTTTGAACTTTAAGAAGCAAATTTTGTAAATCAAAACATTTTTGTTCAAAATCTTTCAATTTTGCTTCAAGTTCAATATTTGTTTTGGAAAGCAAATTATTTTTAATTTTTATTTTTGAAATCAACTTTTTGTTCTTGGAAAATGATGCCTTGAATTCCAAAAGCAAATCATCATAGGCATCTTGTAACTCATCAAATGTATAAGAATTTGAAGTAGATGAGTTAGAAGTTACCTCCCCCTCATTGAGGGCCATCAAGCATATGTGGGCTACTTCATCATCGGTGGAGTCTTCATCACTCCATGTGGCCACATATGCTTGTTTTGAAGATGATCCCTTCATTTTGGATTTGTGGGAGTCCTTCATCTTCTTCATTGATTCATGCTTGGATTTTTCCATTTTGCTCTTCATGAACCGGGCAAATTTGTTGAAGAGATAGACCATCTCTTCATCTTCACTTTCCTCCTCACTTGAATCTACATGATGGCATGTGAAGGATTTGAGAGCTACGGCGCTAGCATTGATGCCTAGCTTCATGATCTTCTTCTTCCCCATCGCTCTAATCTCTTCCTTCTTCTTCTCCTCTTCTTTGTTTTTCTTCATTATTTGGTGAGTGAGAAGAGACCCCATGAGTTCATCAAGCTTCAAGGTTTTGAGATTCTTGACTTCGATGATGGCGGTCCTCTTTGAGTCTCATGACTCGGGAAGGGAGTAGATGAGCTTTCGGACAAGCTTCTCTTCCGGGATGGCTTCTCCATAACCTTTAAGACCATTGGTGATAGTGGAGAACCTATCAAACATCTTCTCGATGTTCTCTTCCGGATCCATCTTGAAGTTCTCATACTCTAAGGTTAGGAGCCCAATCTTGGTCTCCTTGACTACATCGGTTCCCTCGTATGTGACTTCAAGCTTGTCCCATACTTCCTTGGCACTCTCACAAGAAGACATCTTCTCATAGATGGTTGGGCCAAATGCACAAAAGAGCATGTGCAAGGCTTTACAATTAAGCTTCATCTTCTTGCGATCGTCGGCACTTCATTCCGCTTTACTTCCTTGAGGCACGAACGGACCATCTTCAACTATGTCCCATAACTTGTAATCTCTTGACTTCAAGAAGAATTTCATCTTTGTCTTCCAATGGGCATAGTGATTTCCGTCGAAGAAAGGCGGTTTGTCGATTGATTGTACCATTGAGCCGGTTGGTGAAATGTTGATCGAGCTTGCCGGATCTTCTCAATAGGATGTGAATCCCCTTCGATTGAGCCAAGCTCTGATACCAATTGTTGAGATTTTAGGAGCTCGATTCGATCAACCGTTCTTGCTCGCCAAGTGTGGAGAAGTTGGATAATTGGGTGTTTTAGTGGGAGCTGAAAAATAGGCAATTTTACACAAGGATTTATAGTGGTTCAACCTTCTAACCAAGGTCTACATCCACTACCTTAGCTCCCCACTAAGTATTTCCAAACAAATTCACTAAGAATTTCGCCCCTTTTTCTCGGATTAGGAGGAATCCGTTACAACCCTCAAAGCTTTCTACCCAAAGCTTGAAGGAACACTCTCTTTACAAAGACAGACTTAGCAAACTAGAAATCTCTCTAAAAGGTGTTTGTTTGCAATTCTAAGCTCTCACCCAAAACCTAAACACTTGAGCAAATTTAACAATGTAAGCTCACAAGTGTTGTCTAAGCAAGAAATAAACAATTTAAGCTCTAGACAAATTTTGACATCATAATGTTGTAACAATTGAAGCATTAACCATTACAAGATGCTTGGAGGTCCCTTTTATACTCCTAATTGAGTTTGTAGCCGTTACTAGCCGTTGGGATCAAATTGGAGCCGTTGAGGACTTTAATTCCTACCATAAATGCAGTTCTGCAGCTCCCCATTTCGAAACGCTTGAACCCGTTTCGAAACGCCCTTTAAGTGGAAAGAGTCGTTGTAGTCTATCGGGGCATCCGTATCGAAACACCCCCTTGCCGTTTCGAAACCCGTATCGAAACGCTATAGGCCCGTATCGAAACGCCTGCATTTAAAAGTTAGTTGGGAAAATAGTCGTTGGGGTTTAAGACCGTTGTGGTCAATGCCACGTAGGCGTATCGAAACGGCATAGCCCGTTTCGAAACGCTGAGCAAAAATTCTGTCCATGGAAAGCCCGTTTCGATACAAGTATCGAAACGATTTTGCCACTGTAATCCCCAGTTTTAAAACGCCCTAAGGTGTTTCGAAACACCTGGACAGTTTTGTGAAGTTTGGCTTTGAAAAACCCTTTTAAAAACTTCCCTAAACATAATTTCAAGTTGTTTGGACTTTGGAAATGTTTTAAATACTTTTTAAATCAGTCCAAAATATTTTTTAATTATTATATCAAAACATTAGTTCTACAAATACTTAGCCAACGCAAGTATGCATTGGAACTTATTGAAGACACTGGTTTAGGGGGTGCTCGAAATACTTCAACTCCTTTTGAGGCAAATCAAAAGTTGACAACCACTGATTTTGATTGGGAGAATTTAAGCAAGGAATCAGTTCAGAGTGATGAACTTCTTGAAGATGTAACAATGTATCAAAGGCTGATTGGGAGACTCTTGTATCTCACCAATACACGGTCAGACATTGCATTTAATGTGCAACACTTAAGTCAGTTTATGCAAGCACCAAAGAAGAATCACTATGAAGCAGCCCTGAGAATTGTAAGGTACATAAGGAAAAATCCTGGATAATGAATTCTTTTTGCTGCTACAAATGAACTGCAATTGGTCAGCTATTGTGACTCAGATTGGGCAGCATGTCCAATGACACAACGATCAGTCACAGGGTATTTTGTAAAGCTTGACAGCTCACTGATTTGTTGGAAATCAAAGAAACAAAACACAGTTTCAAAATCGTCAGCTGAAGCAGAATATAGAGGAATGGCAGTTGCTGTTGCAGAAATTGTTTGGATACAAGGATTGTTAGAAGAACTTGGAATGAAACCTGAGGCACCTATCTTGCTTTTCAGTGACAGTCAAGCTTCATTGCAAATAGCAGCTAATTCAGTGTATCACGAGCGCACTAAACACTTTGAAATCGATTGTTATTTCATTCGCGAAAAATTCAAAAAGGAATTATCAAAACAAAGCAAGTTGGGTGTGAAGGATGTGTTTCACCCTCCAACTTGAGGGGGTGTGTTAAAAGTCAGCTATAGTATAGTTAGCTAAGGCAGTTAGTTAGTCTAACCCTAATTAGTATTTCATGTTAGTTAGGGTTGTTATCTTGCCTATTTAAGGCATGTTCATAACCGTGTAAACTATCACAACAATAATAAAGGCTTTCTCTCTTCTTTCTTTTCACTTTGGCTATCAACCTCATTTGATTCATAACACAAGATACTCAACATCTCAACATATATTACCTTGGAGTGAGTTATATCTGTTCAATTTGGCCAGTCTCAAGGTTTCATCAAAATAACCCCTAGGATTTTGGAAATAATCTTAGCACATTCCATGTTTTGACCATTCATGTTTCCAAAAGTCCTCACCCCTTTCACCTGCATAAAGATTTGGCCACATTCTTCGTAAGTCCGCCATAATGGGTTGCAGGGAGCCTGCAGAAATTAATTAAATAAATTAATACAATATTTTGTAAATCAATGAATTTAAATTTAGTTCGATTGACATGTATCTTATATAATATATAAGAGAATATTTAAATATACATTTGGTATCTGAATTAGACACTTACACAAGTTTCAGGTTAACAATACTTAATTAATCATATTTCAAGGTAGCATGTCAAATTTCAGCTTCAACAAATAACAAATAAGCATCCAATTTAGCAAAATACGAAATTAAAGACTAAATCGTAAAACAGCCTAAATATAGGGACTAACATGTTTATAAAAGCTTCATACAGAAATTAGATATATTAAAAGCATGCTTGCAAAATCTCAGGTCAAACGAACATCACTTACCTATTCAATTGATGCAACAACATACAATGACCAAAATGCAAATAATCTAAACTAGGTAAAATCCATTAAGCGAATAAACTACCAGCCATTCCGATACTCGAGCTGCACTAAAATGCATCTCCCTATTTTTTCCGTTCATGTTACGCAGAAATGTTGTTCCCCTTCAACTATATATTTAAGTGTATTGAGTATATGACTTGAAAATTGAAATCGACCATATATTTTGATTAGTAAAATAATAATTTCTGTGTACTTTTTTGGGATGAGAATTTCCCGAAAATCATGGGGATTCAATGAGTATAAAGATGAGGACGAAAAATCACCAAAATATATAATGAAGATTACTTAAAATTGTACCCTCAAGTGTAAAAGACGAAGTGAGAAATGTAAAATCGTCCCCGCACCATGTTGTACTTGTGATTTGCAAAACATACTGTTACTCGTGTACCTTTCCAAATTCCACGTTGTTTATAGAGGTTTATATGATAATTTTTTTTGAATAGGTCTATATGATAAATTAAATGGAAATAAAATAGTTAAATTGAATAAATAAACATCTTGCTGATAATGGATAAAAATCTTTTGCCCCTTTTCGGTGCCCTTATTTATGTCTCAACACTAAAAAACACTATAAAATTAAATTTCAAGCTCTAACTCTAAATTATAAATCCTAAACCATACACCTTATACCTTAAAAAATACACCCTACCCTGAATTCTCTAAGCCCTAACCATAAACCCTAACCTAAAACTCTAAACCCTAAATTATAAACCTTATTTTGAATGTAAAGGCATAAGTAAGAACATCGAAAAGGGGCAGAGGATTTCCATCAGCTGATAATGTGGTTACTTGATGGTATTATGGCCGTGACTCTCGGGCCATCAGGATCGTATAGAGCAGAGGCGGTTCAAAGATTTTGGGGGCCCTGTGCAATTTATTAAAATAAGGCCCTTAATTTATACTCAGTAAGAGATATAAGTTTTCTCCCAAAAAAATTACTTTAATATAAAAAATATTATGAGATTATCCTCTTGAACAATAAAAAATTAACCTACAAACATCCAAAAATCAAATATTTTTATTTAAAAACGTTATTTTTTGCATGCTTTAACTTTTAGATTATTGGTATATATATACAAATAATTATATATATATATATATATAAATTTATAATTTTTAGAGCCTCTTCTCTCATAGGACCTTGTGCAGTCGTTCCTATCGCGCCTGTCAATAACCCCACTGGTATAGAGGACGGGTTGAAAGTGAAAATGTCTGCTGAGCATATCGAAATTGGATATAGTGGGCAGATTCTGACTTGGGCCGACAAGGTTGATTCAATTAATGGCAATAATATAACCACGAATTAACAGCATACATAAATCAACGCTTATGTTGCTTTACGTTTTATAGGACGACGGATTATGGTTTTGTAGGAGTGTTCAAAACTAATCGACCTGATTTATTCGGTTCGACTATCTAATGATTTAAAAGGAAAAAATTAGTATTATATTAAAAAATTACCTGATTTAGGATTTTTTTTCCGGGTAATTGGGCCGGGTCTGGGTCGAATTTTTTTGGTAACCAAGACCCGACATGACCCGATACTTTTAATATATTTATTTTTTTTAGTTTTAAATTACATTTTTATTTTAGTTTTTAATAATTTTACCTAAAACTAAATTTAAATCTATAAATTATTTCTATGCTTGTATTATGTAGTTTTAAGTTTTAAATTTTTAAATATATTTTTATTAATTTGTTAATACAAGATTCGAAAGAAAAAAAAACGAGATTAATATTTTTAATGTCTTTTCAGTGATAAACTTTAATATATACATATATCCAAATATTCATCTTAAAGCTAACTTTAAATCACTAATTTTTGTGTTTGGATTATGTATTATGGACTTTTAAATTTTATGTGTTTACTATGTGGTTTTTTAAAACTTTTAAATTTAAAAATATATAAATAATGTGAACAAGGTACCCATTACCCGGTTTTTCAAGTACTAAAATTTCATGGGTACCCGACAAAAATGGGCCGGCATATGTGATACCGGGTGCGAACACCCCTATTTTGTATGATTGTTCCACATCACTCACATCTAATGTTTTTCTTCATAATCCATGTCACCACATTTTATAGGATACGTATATAGTGAGACGGTCTAAAAAACGACTAATCTAAATTGTTACTAAAATATATAATATTTAGATCGGTATGTGTAACATTTTAGGTAAAACTTTACCCACCTCCAAAATACAAGAGACCATAATTTAGTAATAAGCATGCGGCTGAAACACAAATGCTCCACCAGTTCCACATAACAATCACACCACTTTCAACTTATTTTAAATTTTGTATTGTTGAAACTTCTATGTATTTGATGAAATGAAGCACAGGAATAAGAGCAATGAATAGCTTGATTGTTTTACTGATAAAACAGTGTTTATATACAGCAAGAGATAAGAAACCATAATGTGTATTGAGCTATGGATGCATGACAGGTTGCACGCCAGCTCAACTTCTTCTAGAAGCAGTTTATTATATCTCCAACAATCTTGGAGAATGAATTTGATTGTGCCAGCTGTGATAACAGATCACATTCTTCCTCTTATCTTCAACATTTTCCCGACTTGAGTTTCTTCTTGGATTCAGTATGTGCAGCTTGAATCGAAGTTCTTCAAATTGTTGTACCGGCAAGGCTTTGGCGTGGAAGAATGATCAGACTGATCATTTGATGATGATGAGAGAGGATTAGTATGAGTTGAGGAGGATTGCATAGGTGAATGTGTTTCCTGACTAGTATGGGTGGGAGAGACTGGTTGTGTGTTTAGAGGAGATGTTTGGAAAAGAGGGAGCATGTTGCGTCTTGGCAGCATATGGAAAGATGGATTCATTGAAAGTCACACTTCGAGACATGTAGATTCGACCAAGTTCATCAGCACATTGATAGCCTTGATATCGAGGAGAGTAGCCAAGAAACAAACAAAGTTTCGATCTATAGCTGAGTTTGAATCTGTTGAATGGTCTAAGGTTTGGATAGCATTCACAACCAAAGATTTTGAGGGTTTTGTAATCAGGGACATGACCAGTCAGCTTTTGATAGGGGAGATATTGCCCAGCTGCTTAGATGGTAATCGATTGATGAGATACAGTAAGCTTAAGACTGTATAGGACCAGAATTTAAAGGGCATGAAGGCCTAAACAAGAAGAAATAAAGCCATCTCAATAATGTGCCTGTGTTTTCGTTACACTATACCATTCTGCTGGGAGGCGTGGGGCATGTAATTCGTTGTTGTATACCAAGACTTGGAAGAAGAGTGTCAAGGAAGTGGAATTCACCTCCTCCATCTGTTTGAACTACTTGCAATGTAGTAGAGTATTGTGTTTTAACAAGATTGTAGAAGAGAGTGAAAGTTGTGGATGCCTCAGATTTATTTTTGAGCAAGTAAAGCCAGTAATTTCAAGTTGACATGTCAACAAAAGAAATGTAATAAAGAAAGTCATTGGAACAAGACCCCAAAGGTCAATTTCTATTAATTCAAACGATTTCTCATTCACTGTTACAGAAAATTTGAAGGGTAATGAATGACATTTTCTAAGTTGACAAGCACTATACACTGCATTTTTTCCATAACAAGTGGTTTGTTCACAGCTAATTTGATTATTTCAGGTGAGGCATGTCTAAATCGTCTGTGCCAAAGCCAAAACAGAGACAAAGAGGAGCTAACTTCAGTAGAGAGAGCTGAAATGTGATCCTTAGGAAGGTCACCAACGAGCGTATAGAGACCACCCTCTCGTGTACCTTCCAGAAGAACTGACCCTGTATGCTCATCCTTCACACAATAATAGTTGAAATGAAATTCACCTCAGAATATGGTATTACTACCTTATTATGAGTAATTATCTCCCTCCTCTACAATTTTCACCTCAGAAACTATGCCCCTAACATTTCAAGGAGGGGTTATCTTTTATTTGAAAAATGGTAATATGATGTATATCGGGCAAGAAGATGGGGGAGAATTTTGTTTGAATAGTCTTAAGGTGATTACAAGGTATTATTTGTCCATATATAATCTTAATCGTCTTGACAATGCCCAAAATACGTATGTGTAAAAACTCAATAGATAATACACTGACAATTCGATCTAGTGAAAGGAAACACTTTTTATTCATTACCATACTAATTTTCAACTCTCCCGTTAAGCATAAGCTCAAAAGTGAGAGAATTACATTATTAGTATTTCCTTACACGACTACAACACGAGAGAATACGTAATACAAAGATACATAATTTCCGATATAACCGGAATCATTTCCTACTAATTATCAAATCCCCAGTAGGTAAAAGCCAATACTTCCCCAGAAATGGTATTAGTTTGCAGGAGGGAATATAACAGTGCGTTGGACAGGTGGCACTGACCTACACACATTATCCATTTCGTCGGGGCAATTTTGAAGCACAGAAACTGGCGTTCCTCTTTTAAGGCAGAAACGGACCTCCTTCAGGTACAGTGTGTTTGTGGCCGGCGGCTTAATGCATGCGATTTCAGGAAGGAATCCCACGTTCCTTCTCACATTCTCTATTAAAGTGTCTATTTGACGTGAAATATTATTCGACGGTGCAACTCCAAGAACTGCAAGTTCAGCAATGGAGAGAATTAATGATCTAATTTCGCACCTCAAGTTTTGAAATTCCTATATAGTTTTACTAATTATATTACCTTGGAGTGGGTTATATCTGCTCAACCTGGCAAGTCTCAAGGTTTCAGAAAAATAACCCCTAGGATTTTGGTAATAATCCGAGCACATTCCATGGTTTGACCATTCATGTTTCCAAAAGTCCTCATCACTTTGACGCAAATAAAGATTTGGCCACATTCTTCGTAAGTCCGCCATAATGGGTTGCAGGGGAGTCTGCAGAAAATAAATAAATAAATAAATAAATATAATATTTTGTGAATCAATGAATTTAAATCTAGTTAGGTTGACATGTCGCTAGTATAATATAAAAGAGAATGTTTAAATATACATTTAATATCTGAACTAGACACTTACTCCTAAATTATTACTTGAAGAATTTTTTTCTAAGTAGGTACTTGAATTAGCCCCTTTTTCTCAACTAGGTGCCACAAGAATTTTTAATCCCAAGTTGGTACCTAAAATTTTTAATTTCATCCATTACTTTTGATATTTTTATTAACAATTTTAGACCTCAAAACTTTTGCATTCAATCAATTTAGTCGTGAGATCGAACATATAATAATCTAAAAAACACATTTAACATTTTTTTTATTACTAAGGGGTATTGCCGAAGAACTCATTAAAAACAACCTAAATAGAAAAAAAAAATAGTGTCGAAGACCTCGTTAAAAATACCTTTTGATCATTTAAAAAAAATATCCACTTTATTAATTTTCCAAACTATAAAATTTATAAAATCAAAAAAATATTTATCTATCTTAAGGGTGTGACTAGTTTTAATATATTTATTTAATTTATAAAAACAAAATATTTTAATCAAATAACTAATAAGTTGATGGTCGATTGAGTCTAGTTCAATTGGCTTTTAACATTAGAATGAGTTTAAATAGTATAGGCATTGTATCAAGAAACGAGATTTGACTTATAACACTTTATTCATCCACTCATTTTATAATAAGAATGATACTTGAACTGTTTTTATTTTACTAAAATATTAAAGGCTTGGCATAGAGAACTCAACAAGTGGTCTCAGTGAATAAACAAATGTTGTTCATGCAAAAAAAATAATAATTAAAATGAGAAAAATAAGAATAAAAAGCTTACTAGGATGTTAGCAGGAGATGTAGGGTTTACAGAGCATTTATTAGAAATTGGATTATAAGGAGGAACACCTCTGCCATTTCTGAACGATGGCCATAAGCCATGGATGGTGAAGACTGCTGGAATCGGAGACTTACATCTGGATCGTGGAATACATACAGAACTCGGCCACGTCAGACTCAGTTTATACATCGAAAAATCGGAGACTTGAGCTGAGCCTGACACAACCAAGCTCAATACCACAGCTGCAGCAAATGCTAATAACTGCTTAAAACCCATTTTTTTCAGAATGAAGAAGAAGAAGAAGAAAAAGATTTTATATTTAGTTTCTTAGGATTAAGCTTGCATGGGTTTAGTGTTTCCATGGTGGGGTTTTTATACCAACTTTCAAGGTTATTTTAGGAATAAAAAACAGACAAAAATGCAGACCTCTTGTGACTTATCAACACTACTGGTCTGGTCTGGTGCAGTGGTGCCATTCAAAAGCCGTTTTCCAGTTAAATAAAAAGAAAAACGTGGACAACATTTTTCTTTTTTTTTAGTCAAAGAAAGGTTTTCCACATTCTTTTATTCCACGTGCCACCGTTTAAAGCCTTATTTTTTCTAATACTTATTAGGATTAATATCCTATACACTAGCGGTGGAAACTGAAAGTTTCCACAAGCGCCTTAGTTTTAGGGTATAGAGAGTTTAAGCTTGCATGGGTTTAGTGTTTCCATAGTGGGGTTTTTATACCAACTTTCAAGGTTATTTTAGGAATAAACAACAGAAAAAAATGCAGACCACTTGTGACTTATCAACACTACTGGTCTGGTCTGGTGCCATTCAAAAGCCGTTTTCCAGTTAAATAAAAAGAAAAACGTGGACAACATTTTTCTTTTTTTTAGTCAAAAAAAAAAGGTTTTCCACATTTTTTATGGGTAAAATACAGTTATGGTCACTGAACTTTGGTAAAAAAACAAAATGGTAACTAAACTTTCAAAAATCACAAAATCGCAATTAAACTTTATGTTTTGAAACAAAATGGTAACTAGACGTTAAATGTCGTTAAGTGACTGTTATAAAATTTGGTATAATAACACATTTAGTCCTTAATATTTATACATTCAATCAATTTAGTCCTAATTCGAAACAATTCACTAAATTTAGCCTTCGTTATTTATGCATTCTTTCAATTTGGTCCTTAAAGCAAAATTCCAAAGTATGGTAACATGACAAATAATTACAATTTAATTTTTATAGGAACTCGAAAACTCGACTCGACTCGAATCGAAAAAATTTCAAATAAAGTTTGAGTTGTAAAATATGATGTGTCAACTCGAATAACTCAAAATTTTTTGAATCGACTCGATGGAACGCTCATCTCTATCTTAAAATATGACACGTCAACTCGAATAACTCGAAATATTCGAATATTTTAAATCATTTTTTCTTTTAAATAGAATATTTTTAAAATAGAATATTTAATATTTTCATATTTAAATCACATCGATTGTTTAATAACAACTTTAAATATTCGATTTAAAAGAAAAAAAAAATTGATTTAAAATATTCAAATATTTAATTAAATTTGTATAGGAACTCGAAAACTCGACTCGACTCGAATCGAAAAAATTCAAATAAAGTTTGAGTTGTAAAATATGACGCGTAAACTCAAATAACTCGAAATTTTTTGACTCGACTCGATTGAACGTTGGCCTCTATCTTAAGATATGACGCGTTAACTCGAATAACTCGAAATATTTGAATATTTTAAATCATTTTTTCTTTTAAATCGAATATTTTTTAAAATAGAATATTTAATATTTTCATATTTAAATCACATTGAATATTTAATAACTACTTTAAATATTCGATTTAATTTAAAAATATTCGATTTAAAAGAAAAAAAATTGATTTAAAATATTCGAATATTTAATTAAATTTTTATAGGAACTCGAAAAATTGACTCGAATCGAAAAAATTTCAAATAAAGTTTGAGTTGTAAAATATGACGTGACAACTCGAATAACTCGAATTTTTTTTTGGCTCGACTTGATCAAACGCTCACATCTATCTTAAGATATGACGCGTCAACTCGAATAACTCAAAATATTCGATTGTTTTAAATCATTTTTTCTTTTAAATCACATCGAATATTTAATAACTACTTTAAATATTCGATTTAATTTAAAAATATTCAATTTACATGAAAAAATTGATTTAAAATATTAGAATATTTAAAGTAGTTATTAAATATTCAAATATTGAAAAGAAAAATATTTAAAATAGTTATTAAATATTCGAATATTTTAAATCATTTTTTTTTAAATTGAAAATTTTTAAATTAAATTTAATATTTAAAGTAGTTATTAAATATTTGATGTGATTTAAATATGAAAATATTAAATATTCTATTTTAAAAAATATTCGATTTAAAAGGAAAATATTATTTAAAATATTCGAATATTTGAGTTATGCGAGTTGACAAGTCATATATTAAGATAGAGATGAGCATTCGATCTAGTCGAGTTAAAAATTTTCGAGTTATTCGAGTTGACGCGTCATATTTTACAACTCAAACTTTATTTGAATTTTTTTCAATTCGATTCGAGTTTTCGAGTTCCTATAAAAAATTTAAGTGTAATTATTTATCATGTTACCATACTTTGAAATTTTGCTTTAAGGACCAGATTGAAAGAATGTGTAAATAATGAGGGCTAAATTTAGTAAATTGTTTCGAACTAGGACTAAATTGATTGAATGTATAAATATGAAGGACTAAATGTGTTATTATATCAAATTTTATAACAGTCACTTAACGACATTTAACGTCTAGTTACCATTTTGTTATAAAACATAAAGTTTAATTACCATTTTGTGATTTTTGAAAGTTTGGTTACCATTTTGTTTTTGTTTTTTTACTAAAGTTCGGTGACCATATGTGTACTTTACCCTTCTTTTATTCCACGTGCCACCGTTTATAGGCTTATTTTTTCTAATACTTATTAGGATTAATATCCTATACACTAGCGGTGGAAACTGAAAGTTTCCACAAACGCCTTAGTTTTAGGGTATAGATAGTTAGTTTAGGGTATATGGTTTAGGGGTTTAGGTGTATGGGTTTAGAATTTAGGGATAGTTGTTTCAATTTAAGGTTTAAGGTTATAATTTAAGGTTTACAGGTTATGGTTTAGTTTTTAGGGTAATATAGTGAGGATTTAGGTTTTTTTACTGCAAACTTGGATTCCTTTGAATCTTTTTTTACATATCGATTGTTTAAGCCTTGGGAGTTTCTTTTCACTGTAAACTTGGATCTTTTGTTCAAGTTTTCTGAATTTTGTATGCATACACTACAAGAAAATAGATTTTTAGTGACATCAAAAATAGTCACTAAAAGTATTAAATTTAGTCACTGAAATTTACAGTGTTTATTTTTCTGAGTCGTCACCTATCGTCACTAATAACTCCGTCACTATTATATTAGTGACAACTTTTATGCATTTTGTCACAATAAGTTATATTTTTTATGACTATATTTTTTGACACAAAAAATTAATAATGATGACTAAAATTTAGACACTAATGTTATTCTTATTAGTGACAAACATTTTATCACAAATACATATTGAAATGGTGTCTAAAATACATTGTCACTATCAATAATAAAAATAATAATATTTTTTAGTTGCAACCATCTTCAGACCCGATCGGGCATGTCGTACTGCACTCGAAGGGACTCATCCCAAACAAGTCAGCCTTCATCGCGTGTCCATTATCCAAGGACTTATCTCGATAGCGTCGTCTCATGGCGTAGCGAATGTGTTAGATACCAACCCTTGATTTTTGCGACGAGCGCGATATGAGGCCCTCTGCCCCCAAACTGGTGCCTAGAAGGTCAACCACTTGGTCCCAATGGCTCGTACACCTGGAGCCCATATGAGCCTAGGAGAAGGTCACTTACACCAAGGTAGCTCGGCTGCTAGCCCATGGCCAGGGGGTTAATTATAGATGATGTGGCATATTTCATATATCAATTTTTAATAAATAAATACAATGCATGGTTTCGTGGGGGATCGAACCTGGAACCTTTAGGGGGAGAGTGCAATGTCTATCCACTAGGCTAGGCAAGAAATTTAATATTATTTTGAAAGTAAAATATTATTTAGGTTAAATTGTAATTGAAATTAATTTTATTTATTTTAAAAATATGTATTAATTATAATAATAATTAATAAAATAATAATTTAATTAATTTTTATATGGTTTCCTATACGAAATATGTTTTGTTGAAGAATATATATAAAAATAATTGAGTTAGTTTTAAAAATATAAACATATGAATATTAAGATTTACACCTAAATTATTGATAGAATTATCCTTTATGTGATAATTATTTACTATACTGACAATGTAAATTTTACATCCACAAGAAAAGTTAAAACAAATATCAAGTGTAAAATTTTTCACAAGGTAAAATTTTGCTTTCACATATTATGCCAAGATTACATATTAGTCTTTTTACTTTAATTTGTTCACTTTAAGTTTACGTACTTTCTATTAAAAAATATACTTTTTAAATTTTGAAATTTCGATCTTGACATGAATGATAGTCTTTAAATATGTTAAGTAAAACTTTTGATTTTTATTCTTTTGTTCAATCTTTTTTAGTCATTGTAATTTAATCATATTTTCGTTATCCCGTTTTGGATTAGGATTGAAGTTTTAAAATTTCAAAAATATAGGGACTAAAATTGATCAAAATAGAATGACAAAGACAACAATTTACACATAGTGTAGAGAATAATAAAATTATTTTACCTTTTGATAAACTAGTTTATGCTTTCATGGTAACTACAATTTTTTTATAATTATTATTATTTCTATAATTATAAAAATAAATTTATTATTGTGACAATATATAACTTGTCATTAAGTTTATTTTTTTATTGGTGACAAAATTTATCACAACAAAAGTAAAATTTTAAGTGACAAACAATTACATTGTCAAAACAAATATCAAATTATAGTGACCACTTTATATATCGTCACTATCATGTGTCAAAGTTTTAGTGGCAATGAAATTTGTGTCACAGTTATAGACTTACAGTGAGAATTTAATTGTGAAAAATATAATCATCACAATTACTACTATAATAGTGATCAAATAAAAATACATCACAATTACTTATGCTAATAGTGTCGCAAAAAAAATCTGTCACAAAAGTTTAATATTTATGACAAAATTACTGCTAGTCACTGTCAATTTGTCACTAAAAGTCTATATTCTTGTAGTGATATTTATGATCTGAAAAAGATAGGTGGTTTTAGTTTTTTAAAGTTAAAACTCCAGCCAGTTATGGAGTTATCATTTGTAAGCTGTGATTTTATGGGGATTTGAGTGATGGATATTGTAACACCCGGGTTTGGGGGTCGGGTGGAAATAATATTTAAATAATATCTTGGGACTCGGTTTTTGATTTGTGATGTGATTTGTGTATCTATGATTTGTGATGTGATTTGTGTATCTATGATTCGGGAGTGTGAGTTAGATCTGTTCTGTGCCATGTTGTTGTTAAGATTGAATTGAGTTTTAAGTTGACATGCCTTGAAGGAATCAGTTGAGATCTTAGCATCAGATAACTAGTGTTGTGTGGTAAGCCTACCGAGTTGGTTAGTATGTTGTGGTGAGAGAGAAATGTGTGAGGGAGCATGTTTCAGTGGCTCTTCATGTTCGATGAATTTCGGGGACGAAATTCTTTAAGTGGGGGAGAGTTGTAACACCCGGGTTTGGGGGTCGGGTGGAAATAATATTTAAATAATATCTTGGGACTCGGTTTTTGATTAAATAATATTATACATTATTAGGACCTTGTGTCTTGTTTCATTTTCAAAATAAACATTTTTATGTTTGGACTAATTCGAAATGAAACTAAAATATCATGGATTTTAAAGTAAGGGAGAGTTGCCATCTCATTAATGGCATACTTGTAATTTAATGGAATTGGGGAATTAAAAAACTCATTTTTAATTTTAAAAGAACTACTCACCATCTTCTTCCCCCTTCACTTCCCCATTCCAACATGAAAAGCTCCCTTTACCCCAAATCACTTTTCCATCATCTTCCTTGCTCATTGTTGGAGATTTTTCGAAGGTAAAATCATTTTCAACTTGTACTCCTCTTCCTCTTTAAGATGGTGCCTTTAATTTTCATAAAGCTCATAGATTTTGAAATTTAGGGTTTTGGGTTTTTAGGTTAAAAATGCAAACTTTAATGCCTTTAATTTGAGCTTTCGATTTGTTGAAGTTAGATATGTTGTTTATGAACCATAAGGTCCAACATATATGATTTTTAAAGTGTTTTATTGAGATTCCCGAATTTGGGTATAAATGGGGTTTTTGGAGGGTTTTGGGTGAGTTTTGGGGGTTGTTTTAGGTGGAAATTGATAGCTCAATGGTAGTACTATGGTTAGGGGTTGATTTGGGATTGTTTGTGGGTGCTATGGATGTTGGAAACATAGTTTTTGGACATGGTTTTGGGGCTGTCCGAATTGGTGAAAAATGAGATTTGTTCATGCTTGCAACATGGTAAATTGTGATTGAATTGTATTCCGGGTTGGTCTTTTGATGTTGGGCTGATTAGGAATTGTTTGAAATGTGTTTGAGGTTGTTTAAAAGCGTAAATTGGTGTTGGAGAAGCTTCGGAAAGAAATCCGGAAATTTGAGGGAGGTTGCTTGCTTGGCTTGGAGCTTGGAAGCTTAGGTGAGTGGTTAATGTTTTAATTCGATTTTCAAAGGTTGGTTCAAGCATATGAATGTGGAAATGTTTTCAAGTAATGTTTTGGTTCAAAGATGGTTTTAAAAGATTTTAGATTGGGCTTGGAAAGTCGAATTAAACTCAAGAGTAAGTTGTTGTGGATTACCTCTTTAATTTCCCCTTTTTCCATTTGTTTTCATTACTTGTGGTGATGTTTTGTTAAGCATGGAATTTAAATAATTTGGGAAGAAGTATGATTTCTTAATATTATAGCGTTGATCATATATGATGGTATTAATGATGTTGTTGATATGCCTTGTAAGGTGTGAGTAAGTTGGTGCAAGTTGTGCACGAAAATGGTGAGTAAGACCATTTGTGATTGGTAAGGTTCCAAGTAGTAAGTGATGCCTAATTGTGAATTTTGTTACCTCTTGATTTGGTTGTGCGTGATATAGTGAGTACATGTTGCATGATAGTGAGTGTATATTGTGTTGTATGGTTGGTGTCGAACCTCACGTGATGGTTGTCGTTGCTCCGGTGATGTGTAGTCCCGCCGGTAGCAAGTGGTATAAGACTCCGGTGATGTGTAGTCCCACCGGTAGTGACTAGTAGAAGAGTACTTTGATGTGTAGTCCCATTGAAAAACTACTAGTCGAAACGGTGATGTGTAGTCCCACCGTGTGTGTTTTGGTTATGCTTGTGCATGCCATGTAATGTTCATGTTGTATCTCACTATATCATTGTCTTCATATTGTTTGCTTTATTCTAGGATTATCTCCTCATGCATACCATAAAGTGCAATGTCATGTTAAATGTTTATATGGTTGAACTTGCATGTTAGTAAGAGGATTAGGTAGTTGAATGGATCTTTTGTGTTGGCCTTTATTTTAAAGAAAGCTTTGAACCCTGCATTGTCGTAGTTATGTTTTAGAGCTCCGCTCACTAAGCTTTATGCTTACGCTCTCCTTTTTCCGACAATGCAGATCTTTAGCTTGGAGTTAGCAAGGAGCAAGATGAGGGCGTCCAAGCGTGTGGTAGTTGCTCAAGTATGGTATAATTAAATAATGTAGTAGTCTAGCAATGGGAAATGCTACGTGTTTTAGGAGCTTGTATCTAGACTCCTTTGTGTTGGCCACATGTTGTTAATGCCTTATGTTGATGTCTTAGTTTGATTATGGTTTGTAATGCATGATATGCTATGATGGATGTTGCGTGTGTTGGCATGTCTATTGGTGTTTAGGTTGCCTTGTTAGAGAGGGTCAAACCTCATATGCTTACCTTATGCCTTTTTAGACCCTTGAGATCCATGTATGACTTGTATGCCTAATTGCCTTTGTTGGAATGCCAAGTATGTGTGCCTTGCTCATGTTTGGATGCTAAGTTGATTGTATGACTTGTGTATCATCTTGCGATGGATTGTGCCATTGATTTCATGTTAGAGCATGCTTATATGTCTGATTTTGCCTTAGGATTGATGATAGTGTGTTGGTTGAAGTGTTAGAGGGATTTAGGGGCCTCCTTGTGCTCTAAATCAGCTCAAACCTGCAGATTCGTAGCTGGGGTATCGATACCGTTGGACTGGTATCGATACTGCCCTTTGGTTTCAGGCCTCGTGTATCGATACTCGAGGGAGAGTATCGATACCTTTTTGGCCACTGGAGCCACTGTCAATTTCGGTATCGATACCGGCCTCGAGGGTATCGAAACCGTTGTCCTAGCTTTGACCGTGGGAAGTCAACTTTTGGAGAGGGTATCGATACCCTTGAGGGAGGTATCGATACTGTCTCCTCAGGTTGACCAAACCCTGTTGACCTAGTCAAGGGGTATCGATACCCCCCTTAAGGGTATCGATACCGCCTGCAGTTTAACTTTAAAAATGGGCTTTTAAATGTTAGTTTTGGGTTCGTTTGACTGCTTCGTAAATATTGTTCCGCTGTATGATCACTTAGGATGTAATTTTCATCTAGACAAGTTTAAAATGGAAAAAAAAATAGGGTTGCTAACCGAGGGAGAGTTCCTTAGGGAGTTTTCACTCGGTTTTCCCCGTGTAGCTCACTCAGACCGGTCATCCGGCCAGACCGGGACGAGGGGGTTACATTTATTGGTATCAGAGCCTGAGGTTTCCGCGACCTCGGGCAGGTAAGTGAGGTAAGTTTGATGTGTTATGTTGTTGTTATGTCTCGGTGAATGTTTTGCCATGTATGCTTAACGTTTTCTTGTTAGTACGGTGTTTGAAAGCGTGTGTTAGCATGATGGTTGTGTTGAAGCGTAGTGTCGAGTTCCCATTGCTACTATTACTTATTTAAAAAGATTTTTGTAAAGGAATATACTTGAGCACCTTGGACCCTTACTCTTGCTAACCCTAAATATTCTTGTTTGTGTGTTTTGTTTAGTATTGTATTGTTGTCTTTGGTGAGTTGGAGGCCGAGGCGTGGGCCTAGGGCTGGTAATTGTGGATCTGAGGTTTTAGAGGATGTGAATGATGAGAGAGTTCATCGTTTTAGTTCAGGGCAGTATGACCGTACTAGAGTTTGGAGTGTAGTTTGTTTGTCTGGGTCAACAGGCACATGAGTTGGTTTCTGTTGAGGGAGAACAATGTGACCAATCTTGATATGAGATGGTAATAGAAGTGAAGTGTTGCGTGTAAAATAGACTATCGCAATTGTAGTGCAAGTGTACACGACGCAAGTAGTAAAGTGATACGAAGTATCGGATATCGTCTCCACAGGGATTGGGCTAATGACTTCACCTTGATTTACTGCACGAAGTAAAGGAAATAATTCAGAAGATTGTCACAAGAATAATATGATAAAAACGTAAATAAAAGGATTGGAATATCAAGATAGAGAGAAGGGGCCGGTATTGAATTGCTCGGTAGTGCAGGTATTGAATTGCTTAGGATCTCCAGTTTTGTCGTCGCTCCCGTCGCCGACAGCACCTGTCGCGGCGCCTGTCCGTTAGTTGTCGCGGCAGCAGACACTAACTCCGTACTTCAAGCTTGGCAAGAATCCCAGATCTGCCTTGCCCTATCCCTAGGCACAAGTCTGTCGATGAACGCGTCTTTGATGATACCTCCCGGTGTGAATCGAAGGATGAACACCGATGTGTATGAATTCTTCCTTAGCCACTTAACCTCGCCTTATCCCTAAGCACGAGATGGTTCAACTATAAACTAGAGAACGCGCTTTTATCTCTTTCGTATACTTAACTCTCCCGATGCTAAGTAAATAGATAACCTCACAATGCTCTCCCGATGCTCTTGCAAGATATTAAAACCAAGATAAAAGAACTTGAAGTTTATTTTATTGAACTTGAAAAATCCTAAAACAAAGCAACCCTTGCAACTACTTTACAAAACAACCCTTAGCCCTAGGAGGAATTTAGAACATGTCGGTGACGGGTGGACGGCAGGGTTTCGGTTTCGGTTATGGGATATCGGTTCTGCCCTAGGTTTAATCTATGCCCTTTATATAAGCTTTGGGCTCAAGTTATCTAAGGTAACAAGGATTACAACTTTAATTAAAAGTAAGATTCTAATAAAGACTAAATCTCTAAAGTCTCCTACTTTCCAGCCGCATCCTAGCTTTTAGGAATTTCCTCTCTTTGAGCTTTGGCTTGACATATCTTTTGATCCGGGGCTTGAAAAAATATTTGGCTTTCGCACGACAGACGAGCAGATTTTTCTCTATCTATCGAGGTCCACTTGACTTTTCCTCTTCATAAATCTGCTGTCACCTTGCTGTCGTGACAGTCCATGACAGGTTCGTCTTCTTCAACTGCTTGTCCAGTTCAGCTTTCCTGCTTATTTGTCCTGCGCCTGCCTTCATTGTCAACCATGGCAGTTACCTGTAAAATACACCATCTTTTAGTAGAATCCGTGCCTTTTATATAATTGTGATGTTTTATTGAAAACTAACCTAAATGCAATGCAATGATGCTTGAATGCAGCAGAAATATGGGTTAAAAAGGGTGTAAATAATAGAACTTTTACACACTCAACACACCCCCAAACTCAAGTTTTTGCTTGTCCTCAAGCAATCAAGACTTAAAAGAAAAATGAAAATTTTTGTGTTGGCCTTCAAACAGTGAACTGTCCCTTACCCGTTGCTCATTCTCTATGGAGGCAGCAACCTGTCGGAAAGGTTAGGATCTGTCCGGAATCTCCCTATAGCTCTCGTGCAGTGTGTGCATGCTTGTGAACAGTTATATGCTAAGACTCTCTTAGTTTCACTAGAATATTCAACTCCTTAACTCGAATTTTTATGCCAAAGTTTATTTTTTTAGAAGGCACATTTTCATGCTTCTTTTTCTTCTATTTTTCAAGCTAAATTTTTCTAGAGCCAGTTTTGGGCACCTCTAGTTAGCTTCCTAGAGCCGGTTTCGGGCACCTCTAGGTTTTTAATTTTCTTTTGCTAAACTTCTTTCCTAGAGCCAGTGTTAGGCACCTCTAGGGGCTATTCAAGTTCTAAGCATCCTATTCTAGTTTGGCTAAAAGAAATCTAAGCAATATAACAGTCACAAAAGTGTTTAAGTTTTCAGAACTATAGAAAGGCTCTAAACTTTTCCTTAACCTGTCCTAAAGATGCTGCCACGACAGAGCCGTCATGACAGGTAAGTTAACTTCACAGTTTTAAGCCAACAGTTTTAATAATTTTTTTAAGAGATAAAATAAATAAATAATAAGACACAATAATTAATCAAAAGATGTGCTAAGACTCCATTAGAATGGAGGGTTGCCACCCCCAAACTCGAGGGTTGCATTGCCCTCAATGCAAAATGACATGCACAATAAAATAAAGAAAAAAAATACATCACAAAATATAAAGGCAGGTAGCAATAAGAGGAGAAAAAGAAATAAAAACTTAAATTTTATTCGCTGTCCTCGCTGCTGCTGCTGACGCGGATCTGATGGCGGCGTCTGCGTTGTGGAGGTGGCTGGGCAGGTTCCGGAGCAGGTTGATCAGCAGGTTCGTCATCCGGTTGGGGGACAGGGTCGTCGGCAGGTTTGAAGGGCAGATGGCTCCACTAGCCTGATGTCGGAACTGCTGCTGCTGTCCCATGAGCTGCTGGTTATGATGGCTTTGGACAACCTTCTCTTGTCTGCCACGTGCTTAATGCGTTTGACTCGCGTGAAGTCGCTCTCCAGATTCCGCCGGACAAGAGGGCTGTCATCAGTGGCAGCTCGCTTGGTTCCTCGAGGGGAGGTGTCTGCCGGTGGGCTGTCGGCTGCCGTCGGGGCAGGGGATGGTGTGGAAGTGCCAGATTGTGTATGGGGAGAGACAGGTGGTGTGGGAGTGGGGGAGGGGATATTGAAATAATGGGCGGGGAAGGTGGGGAAGATGACATCCGGAAAATTCAAAGTATTAGTGATGAAATTTACCGTTGCATTTGAGAAATCACGGATGAAAGTCATCAAGCCCATCTGGCGCTCCTCTACCCTCAGGATGGCAGCAAGGATGTGGGCGTTCTGATCTGCCGGAGCGGTGTTGGTGGCAGCTTCTGGGGCAGGTTCGGTGGCAGGTTCATCATCGGACTCAGCAGGAGGGGCGTTTGGATCGAAGGCGTTGAGGGGCGATACGACTATGACCTCCATGAGGCTGGAGATGTTGTTGTCTGTCCATCCGCTGCCCGTCTTGATTTTGTCTGAGGGCTCCTCCGGTACGGCAGCGCAGCGGCAGAGGGCGGTGATAGTGAACGGCAGGCAGAGTCGTGAGTCCGAGCGGAAGGCACAATCAAGGATGCTGTCCCGCATGTACCTGCCCACATTGATGGGCCTGTCGTGCATAATGGAGTGGATAAGGGCCAGCCGCTGTCGGTTGACGGTTGTATGGTGGGACGAAGGCAGGATACGTTTTTTGATAAAAGCGTTCCATAGTTTTGCCTCAGGGAGTAGCTGCCCCCTATTGACAGAGTGGGGGTTCTTCTTACTGGTGCTCCACGTCGTGCCAGCCTCTGTCAGCTCCCTCATGACAACATCATGTCCAGCAGTGTTGAGGGTGTCCCAAAATTGTTGGTGAGCATCATCATTGGGGCCAAAGAAGAGGCCGAACACATGGTTGATGCTGCTAGCGCTGAAAGGAACTGTCACTCCTCGAACGGTGACAGATGTCGCCGTCTTGCTTTCGATGGCCGCATAAAATTCCCGGACCAAAGTATCATTAAGCTCTGCCGGCTGCTCGGCAAAATCCTCCCAAAGTTGTGCTGTTATGGCCTTCACAATGAACGGCCGGAGTCCCATATGGGGGGCATCTCTGTTGTAAATGAAGCCGCGCTCCTCCCATAGTTCCTTTTTAGCGAACGGTGAGGCTGCTGCTGAAGAAGAAGCGGCAGCAGCGGTCTGACGGGTTTGTCTCGACGACATATTGGTTGCAAGGGCTGAAAAAGAGAGAAAATAGATAAAACTAGAGGAGAATAACAAGAGAGAAAAATCAGAAGTGATGAAAAATGAAAATGGGAAGGGGTTTATATAGCTGTTGGGAAGCTGCCCATTTAATACCGCAACGGCAGGCGGGAAGAACGGGGCGGCAGATTGGATATAGCGTGTCTGACGCGTCTGACACGCATTAATGCGTCTGCTGTGCGTCTGCCGCACGCTTCTGCGTCTGCTGTGCGTCTGTTGACAGCCTGTCAAATCCGTCTGCGCCGGCAGCCGAAACGACAGGTTATCATAAATGGGTTTTATTGGGCTTGTGGATGGGCGGTGGGCTTGTGTCATTTCTCTTTTTCTTCTTGACTCCTTTATTTCCTAAAAACTGAAATCATAAAAACAAAACATTATTCGAATAAAATAAAGCTAATTCCTAATAAATAATATTAATAATAAAAATAAAAATTAGGTTAAATTAGGGATGCCTTGTGGGGCATCACCTAAAGTAACCACTTCCTGTATTCCTGGGGCTTCAGTCCCTTGATAGTGCTTGAGGCGTTGTCCATTGACTTTGAATTGGTGCCCGTCCTTTAATGATTGAATTGTAATGGCACCATGGGGAAAAACTTGAACCACTTGGAACGGGCCAGACCATCTAGATTTGAGCTTCCCTGGAAAGAGTTTCAATCTAGAATTAAATAACAACACAAGCTGCCCTGGGCAGAACTGTCGTGGCAGCAATTTCTTGTCATGTCACTTCTTAGTCTTTTCCTTGTAAATCCTTGCATTGTCGTAGGCCATTGTCCGTATTTCATCGATCTCATTCAAATCTAACAGCCTTTTCTGGCCTGCCTTGTCCAAGTCCATGTTTACTGCCTTGATTGCCCAATATGCCTTGTGCTCTATCTCGACAGGCAGATGACAGGTTTTCCCATAAATCAAACGGTATGGAGACATGCCCAATGGAGTCTTGAAAGCTGTCCTGTATGCCCATAATGCATCATTCAGAAGCAAAGACCAATCTTTCCTAGTTGGTTTAACCATTTTTTCAAGAATGTTCTTCACTTCCCTATTGGATATCTCAGCCTGTCCATTAGTCTGTGGGTGGTATGCTATCGCGATCCTGTGCTTGACACCATATTTTCTCAAGGCGGCAGCAATCACCCTGTTGTCAAAATGTCTCCCTTCATCACTGATAATCGCCCTAGGGATGCCAAATCTAGAAAAGATGTTTTTGTGCAAAAACTTTTGGACCGTTTTGGCATCATTCTTTTGAGTTGCGATTGCTTCTACCCACTTGGAGACATAATCCACTGCTAGGAGGATGTAAAGATTTCCACACGAAGATGGAAAAGGTCCCATAAAATCAATCCCCCAAACGTCGAAGATCTCGACTTCCAAAATATTTTGCAGTGGCATCTCGTTTCTCCTCGAGATGTTACCTGTCCGCTGGCACCTGTCACAGTTCTTGTAAAATTCCTGTGCGTCCTTATACAGTGTCGGCCAGTAGAACCCTGACTGCAGCACCTTGGCAGCAGTTTTATTGCCTCCTAAGTGTCCTCCATATTGTGAAGCATGACAGTGATGGAGAATGTCTTCTTGTTCTTCTTGTGGTACACATCTCCTTATAACCTGATCTGCGCACATTTTGAAAAGAAGAGGTTCGTCCCAATAATAATGTTTAACATCATTTTGAAACCTCTTCCTGGCTTGATAAGTAAGATCAGAAGGTAATATTCCGCTAACTATAAAATTAACGAAATCAGCATACCAGGGAAGGTTAGAAGACTTACCTGCCGCCATGGCTGTCGCGACAGCTATTGCAGCAGCAAAGAGCTGCTCATCTGGGAAGGTCTCAAGTATGTGTGTCTCATCAATGGGTAGACTCTGTCCCATCTCCAACCTCGACAAGTGGTCTGCCACCTGATTTTCTGTCCCCTTTTTGTCTTTGATCTCAAGGTCGAACTCTTGTAATAGCAAGATCCACCGTATCAATCTCGGCTTGGCATCCATCTTTGCAAATAAGTACTTGAGGGCAGAATGGTCGGTGTGCACTATTACTTTCGTCCCAAGTATGTAAGAACGAAACTTGTCGATGGAGAACACCACAGCTAACAGCTCCTTTTCTGTGGCGGTATAATTCACTTGGGCATCATTTAATGTTTTGCTGGCATAATATATGACATGAAACAGCCTGTCCTTGCGCTGCCCAAGTGCTGCCCCGACAGCATAGTCACTAGCGTCACACATAATCTCAAACGGTTGTGTCCAGTCTGGTGGTTGTACTATGGGGGCTGTTACTAGCTTTTCCTTCAGAACCTTGAATGCTTCAGTACATTCTTCATTAAAGTCAAAGGGTCGGTTCTGCTCTAAGAGATGACATAGGGGTTTCGTGATTTTTGAGAAATTGGCAATGAATCTCCTATAAAAACCAGCATGCCCTAGAAAACTTCTAATGCCCTTGACTGTTGTTGGCGGCGGCAGCTTCTCTATGACTTCAATCTTTGCCCTGTCGACTTCTATACCACGACAGCTAATCTTATGGCCTAGGACTATCCCTTCATCCACCATAAAATGGCATTTTTCCCAATTAAGAACAAGATTAGCTTTTTCACATCTTTCAAGTACCTTTTGAAGGTTGCCGAGGCAGCTCTCAAAATCGTCTCCAAAGACGGAAAAATCATCCATGAAGATCTCGAGGAAGTCCTCTACCATGTCGGAGAATATTGCCATCATGCACCTTTGGAAGGTGGCAGGTGCGTTACAGAGGCCGAACGGCATCCTCCTAAATGCGTATGTTCCGTAGGGGCATGTGAAAGTCGTTTTCTCTTGGTCCTCCGGTGCAATAGCAATTTGATTATATCATGAATAACCATCAAGAAAACAATAGTAAGGTTTACCCGCTAATCTGTCAAGCATTTGATCAATAAAGGGTAACGGAAAGTGGTCCTTTCGGATAGCTTTGTTAAGCTTCCGATAGTCCATACAAACCCTCCAACCGGTCACAGTCCTGGTTGGGATTAACTCGTTGTTTTCGTTGGTTATTACGGTCATGCCTCCTTTCTTGGGAACACATTGCACCGGGCTTACCCATTTGCTGTCGGAGATGGCGTAAATAATACCCGCATCTAACCATTTAATTATTTCTTTACGCACTACCTCCTTCATCGCAAGGTTTAACCGCCTTTGGGCATCAATAGTCGGCTTATGATCTTCCTCTAGGAGGATTTTGTGCATACAGATTGCCGGACTGATGCCCTGAATGTCTGCTATCGTCCATCCTATCGCCCTTTTATGCTGCCTCAACATGTCGATCAGCTGTCGTTCCTGTTCCTGCGGCAGCTTAGCAGAGATGATTACGGGCAGTGTGTCATCACAACCAAGATAAGCATATTTAAGCTGCCCTGACAGGGGCTTAAGTTCTAAGACAGGTGGTTCAATAGTGGAGGGCTTTTGGATTAAATGGTTATCCGAAGTGTAATTCAAAGGTTCGAATAACTTACCTGGACGATGGTCTAACCAGTTTACCTCCTCATGACCTTCAGTATCAGATATATTGGATTCAGAGGAGTCACTGTCGTCGATGCTGTCGTCGTTGCTGTCGTCGTCACTGTCATGACAGGCTTGCAGGTGGCTGTCACAGCAGTGACCAAATTTTATATCACGGCAGCCCGACCTGATGCAGGGTTGATCAAAGGTCACCTCTATGATGGCCTTGCATTCCTCATCCACATCGGCATGTTTCATTGCTTGGAGAACATTCAACTTAATTTCTTGATCGTTCACACGCATGGTGAGTTCTCCTTTCTCCACATCAATCAATGATCTTCCCGTGGCTAAGAAGGGTCGCCCTAGGATGACTGGTGCGTTCTCATCTGCCTCACAATCTAAAATAAGAAAGTCAGCAGGAAAAATAAGTTTATCCACTCTTACCAAAATATCTTCAATTTTTCCCTCGGGGTGAACGTAAGAGCGGTCGGCTAGCTGTAGGGTAACTGTCGTGGGCCGCGCCTTGCCAATACCTAGTTTCTGAAAAACAGATTTGGGCATTAGATTAACACTAGCACCCAGATCACAAAGTGCCTTACCCACAAATTTATCGCCGATTACGCAAGGTATGAGGAAGCTCCCCGGATCCTTCTTTTTCTGGGGTGGCTGCCGATGAAGAATACTCATGCAACCTTCTTGCATCCTTACCGTTTCAAATTCCCCAAGTTTATATTTTTTAGACATGACATCCTTGAGAAATTTAGCATAACCGGGCATCTCCCTAACAGCATCTAACAACGGAATATTAATATGAACCTGTTTAAAAATATCATAAATTTTTTTGAGTTGAGATTCATGCTTAGCTTGTTGTATCCGTTGAGGGAAGGGTGGTGGGGGTCGATAATCAGCAATGCGTCCTTCCCACTGCATGCGAATCTGAGGACGATAATCTTCTTTTTTCTCCTCTGTCGCTTCTGCTGTCGTGACAGGCTCATCGGCAGCAGTCTGTTTGTCACCTGTCGGGGCAGCTTCCTCGGCAGGTTTATCCAAGGCAGGTTCCTTTTCTGTATCAACTTCTTTTTCCGGCCCTGGTAGATTTTTCCCACTCCTAGTAGTAATTGCCTTACATTGCTCATGTGGGGGCGGTCTAGCATTTTCAGTATTGCTAGGGAAACCTCCATTCTGCCTCGGTTTAATATGCTGCGACACCTGACCCATATGTGTCTCTAGAGATTTCAAGGTGGCCTCATGGTTTGTCATTCTCATCTTAGTTTCATCCATAAAATTTTCCGTCTTTTTGACAAACTGATTAATATTATCCATATACGTGCCAGTCTGGGACATAAAGGTGGCCAGAGTCTGCTCCAATACACTACTCGTGGCAGGTGGTGGCTGCTGTTGTTGCTGAGGCGGCAGGTTCTGCGGCAGGTTCTGCGGCTGCAGTTGCTGTCGCGTCAACAATCTAGGACCCCCCTGATTCTGATTATATGCTTGCGGATTCAGGGCATTGTTAGGGTTACTCCAGGAAAATTTGGGATCTTTCCTCCAATTAGGGTTGTAGTTGTTGGAATTGTAGTTTGGCTTGTAATTTCCAACATATTTTCCCTCTTCTATATTTATAGGGCACTCATCCCTACTATGATTTCCCTCACAAGTAGCACAGACTTCCTCGACAGCAAACTCTCGTAAGTCCTCTTCATTCAATAAGTGTTTCATGGCTTTAGTGAGGAATGCTACCTGTGATTTCATGTGCTGTCGGCCTCATAGTCCTTGACATCAAGTACCTGTTTACCCCCTCTTCTAGCTGTCGGAAACTGTTCCTCGTTTTTGGCTAGATTTTTCAGAACTTGCAATGCCTCGTCTGGATCTTTATCCAATAATAGTCCATTTGTTGCAGAATCAATGCGAATGCGAGTTTGTAAGTTAGCAGCATTATAAAATTTAGTTACCTGATTCCAGACAGGGAATCCATGCATTGGGCAGTTCCGAAGAAGAGTAGTAGATCTGTCTCAGGCCTCGTGCATCGGCTCGTCATCTTCCTGTTGAAAAGTAGCAATTTCGTTACGTAATCGCTCAGATAAATGTGAAGGATTAAAACGAGATAAAAATTCACGAGTTAGATCTGCCCAAGTCATAATAGAACCCGGTGTAAGTTTATTCCACCAAGTTTTAGCTCTGTCCCTCAATGAATGTGGGAATAACCGAAGCCTCAGTATCTCCGGACTAACTCCTGGCAGCCTAAACGAACCACAGATCTTCTGGAACGTTTTGAGATGCTCCCTAGCATCTTCTGTCATAGAACCACTAAACTGCCCGGCGTTGTTGATCATACTAAACATGACAGGTTTAAGTTCGAAGTTGTCAACATCAATATCCGGCAGCGTGGTCTCCAGTTCTACATGATCATTCAGCATGTAGTCACGACATGACCGTCGTCCACCTGCTGCGGGCGGATCGCCGACAGGCGGTATGTCTCCTCCAGCAGGCTGGTTACGGGCCATCTGCTCTAGCTGTTCTTCAAGGTATTCGTTCCTGTCTAAAAGGTGGCGAATCTGTTTCTTGAGATTGAATGATCGTTCGATTTCCGGATCTAACTTATACTCAGGATCTTCGCCTCTTTTCGATCTGCGCATAAACAAGAGAACCTCGTGAAAAAGCAAGAG
Source organism: Hibiscus tridactylites (assembly GCA_958450335.1). NCBI lineage: Eukaryota > Viridiplantae > Streptophyta > Magnoliopsida > Malvales > Malvaceae > Hibiscus > Hibiscus tridactylites. The sequence goes on along the minus strand of OY288284.1, from coordinate 73,362,691 downwards.
TTGAAAACACAAAAGAAAAATTAAAGAAAAATAAAAATAAAAACGAAAATAAAAATAAAAGCAAAAAGTGCAATAAAAGAAAGATGTAGTTATGTTGCCAATCCCCGGCAACGGCGCCAAAAACTTGTTGCGTGTAAAATAGACTATCGCAATTGTAGTGCAAGTGTACACGACGCAAGTAGTAAAGTGATACGAAGTATCGGATATCGTCTCCACAGGGATTGGGCTAATGACTTCACCTTGATTTACTGCACGAAGTAAAGGAAATAATTCAGAAGATTGTCACAAGAATAATATGATAAAAACGTAAATAAAAGGATTGGAATATCAAGATAGAGAGAAGGGGCCGGTATTGAATTGCTCGGTAGTGCAGGTATTGAATTGCTTAGGATCTCCAGTTCTGTCGTCGCTCCCGTCGCCGACAGCACCTGTCGCGGCGCCTGTCCGTTAGTTGTCGCGGCAGCAGACACTAACTCCGTACTTCAAGCTTGGCAAGAATCCCATATCTGCCTTGCCCTATCCCTAGGCACAAGTCTGTCGATGAACGCGTCTTTGATGATACCTCCCGGCGTGAATCGAAGGATGAACACCGATGTGTATGAATTCTTCCTTAGCCACTTAACCTCGCCTTATCCCTAAGCACGAGATGGTTCAACTATAAACTAGAGAACGCGCTTTTATCTCTTTCGTATACTTAACTCTCCCGATGCTAAGTAAATAGATAACCTCACAATGCTCTCCCGATGCTCTTGCAAGATATTAAAACCAAGATAAAAGAACTTGAAGTTTATTTTATTGAACTTGAAAAATCCTAAAACAAAGCAACCCTTGCAACTACTTTACAAAACAACCCTTAGCCCTAGGAGGAATTTAGAACATGTCGGTGACGGGTGGACGGCAGGGTTTCGGTTTCGGTTATGGGATATCGGTTCTGCCCTAGGTTTAATCTATGCCCTTTATATAAGCTTTGGGCTCAAGTTATCTAAGGTAACAAGGATTACAACTTTAATTAAAAGTAAGATTCTAATAAAGACTAAATCTCTAAAGTCTCCTACTTCCAGCCGCATCCTAGCTTTTAGGAATTTCCTCTCTTTGAGCTTTGGCTTGACATATCTTTTGATCCGGGGCTTGAAAAAATATTTGGCTTTCGCACGACAGACGAGCAGATTTTTCTCTATCTATCGAGGTCCACTTGACTTTTCCTCTTCATAAATCTGCTGTCACCTTGCTGTCGTGACAGGTCCATGACAGGTTCGTCTTCTTCAGCTGCTTGTCCAGTTCAGCTTTCCTGCTTATTTGTCCTGCGCCTACCTTCATTGTCAACCATGGCAGTTACCTGTAAAATACACCATCTTTTAGTAGAATCCGTGCCTTTTATATAATTGTGATGTTTTATTGAAAACTAACCTAAATGCAATGCAATGATGCTTGAATGCAGCAGAAATATGGGTTAAAAAGGGTGTAAATAATAGAACTTTTACACACTCAACATGAAGACTTAAGAGTTGGCTTCGGAAGGACGTCGATGTTGTAGCAAGTAATTCTCGATACAGTCATTGGGCTTGTTTTCCTGATTAATTCTGGATCTACGTGTCTGTGTATTCGGAGTGAGCATGTGAAGTTGTTGAATCTACCTTGTGAGGTACTAGAGGTAGGTGTTGGTGTTGCTAGCTCCTTCGGGGATACAGTCGTGGTCAGAAAGATGTACAAGAGATGTCCGTTGATGGTTTAGTGGCACGTGTTTTCAGTTGATGCGATGGAATTACTTTTTACGGTTTTGATGTGAAACTATGCCTGGATTAGCTTGCAGAACATAGAGTTAGGGTAGACTTTGAGACAATGGAAGTTTTCTTAAAGCTTGTGGATGACTATGAGATTGTAATGGTAGGTGGGAATGTGGATTTCGTATCGAATGTTGATCCAGCTTTAGAGGTCAAGGGTTGATTGAGTTTGGTTAACAGGCTTGCCTAGCAAAATGTGATGGATTGGATTTTTGAATGAAGATCAGGCCACAAAATGTTAGAATAGGTTGTGTTTATCCTAGAGGTGTTTGGAAGGATTGCCCGGTTTGTCTCTTGATAAGGAAGAAGAGTTTGATTTTGAGACCGTCTCCGAGTTTACTCATGTTTTGTTTGCTCTGTACCTTATGGTTCTCGACTGAATGGAGAGTGTTGAAGAATCAACTACGAGATTGTTAGACCTTAGATTCATTTGGCTTAGTACATCATCTTAGAGTGTGGCAGTGTAACGTGTGAAGAAGAGAGATGACAATACAAGAATGGGATTAGATTTCAGACAGTTGAAACAATTGACAGTGAGTAGTTAGTATCCGTTTCTGAACGTCAGTGGTTTGTTGATCAGTTAGTGTATGTTTCAGTCTTTTCGAAGATTAATTTGAGATTTGAATTATTACCAGTTGAAATGAGAGAAGTTGATGTACCGAAGACAGCTTTCGGGGCAAGATGTGATCGCTTGAGTCTGAGTTATGCCGCTCTGTTTGACTAGTGTGTCAGTTACTTTTGTAAGAGATGTTGAGCAGAATAATTTCCTGAGTTCCTTGATCAGTTGTAAGTAGTCTTCATAGCTGATACATGGGTGTTTCACTGACCAAAGAAGATTTTGACAAGCTATGGAGTTAGTGATGTAGATCCTATTAGAAAATCAGTTGTATGCCAAGTTGAGCAAGCGTGAACTCTGAGTTAATGAAGATGTCCTCCTAGGACATGTAGATTAGCCGAGCGTATTAGAGTAAATCCCAAGTAGTTAGAAGAAGATATGAGTTGGAAGAAATCGAAGACTGTGACATGTAACTATAGTTCCTAGGTCTAGCATTGTTACTTTCAGAGAATTGTAAATAATCAGTTGAAGATAGTTGCTCCATTGATAGATTGCTACAGAAGAATGTTCAGCTGTGTGGTTAGATGCGGGACAATGAGCCCTTGAGAAACCGGAAGAAACTTTGAAGAGAGCTTCGACCTTGAATCAGCTTATATCAAAGAAGAGTTTGTGGACCATAGTGATGTGTCACATTGTAGAGTTAGGTTGTGTGCTTATGCAATGCAGAAGATTCCGGCTTGTTCATCAAGATAGTTGGAAGACTGTGAGAAGAGTTATCTGATAGGAGACATAGAGTTAATTACAGTTGTATTTGCTTCGAAGACTTAGAGACAAAGCTTGTATAGTAAGAAATACACAGTGTATGTGTACATATCATCAGAACTTGAATTGTTAGACAACTTAGGAAGGGTTGAAACTTGAACATCATGAGTTGTTAGAAGTGCGTGAAGACTGTAATATCAAGATTGAGTACCATCCGAAGATGATTAACGTAGTAACCAATGCTTCGAGTGTATTTGTTGTTGGATTAATAGTTGAGTTGTTGGATGTAATTGCCGGATTCAGTTTACCAAATGATAGTAATCCTGTGGCCGAGTTACATGTTAAACCTATATTGAGTCAGAATGCTTGAAGAGAAACAATTGCAAGACAGATTCTGGGCACCTCACGTGCGAGGCATAGTAGAAGGAGGACTTTTAGAGTACAGCTTCAGAGATGATAGAGTTTTGCATTACAGAGACAGAATGGTTGTACAGATTGACATAGTGAATTAAGACGTATTGTTTTGGCCGAAGCACACGGTAGTTCATTTGTATTGCATCAGAGTAGTATGAAGATGTATTGTGGGTTGAAGATGAATACTTCAAGATTGAGATGATGTGTGATGTGGTTCAGTATGAGAGTAAGTGAGTAAATTGCCAGCGTGTTGAGACCGAGCTTCAGTTTTCTTCTAGTTTGTTACATTCGTGGAAGGTTCATAATGGAAGTGAGTAATAGAGATTCGAGATTTCAACCAGATTGTTTTTTAAGACGTCTGCATAGTGTTTGGTTAATTGATAAGGTCAGATGATCAGTCAGAGAAAGTCATCGGTCAAGTTTTAAACAGTGTTGTATGAGATTGTGAATCGGACTAGTTCAGTTGTTTATTTGTTGCGGTTACCACCGGAGTTAGAAAGAGATTTGTGATGTGATTTGTGTATCTATGATTCGGGAGTGTGAGTTAGATCTGTTCTGTGCCATGTTGTTGTTAAGATTGAATTGAGTTTTAAGTTGACATGCCTTGAAGGAATCAGTTGAGATCTTAGCATCAGATAACTAGTGTTGTGTGGTAAGCCTACCGAGTTGGTTAGTATGTTGTGGTGAGAGAGAAATGTGTGAGGGAGCATGTTTCAGTGGCTCTTCATGTTCGATGAATTTCGGGGACGAAATTCTTTAAGTGGGGGAGAGTTGTAACACCCGGGTTTGGGGGTCGGGTGGAAATAATATTTAAATAATATCTTGGGACTCGGTTTTTGATTAAATAATATTATACATTATTAGGACCTTGTGTCTTGTTTCATTTTCAAAATAAACATTTTTATGTTTGGACTAATTCGAAATGAAACTAAAATATCATGGATTTTAAAGTAAGGGAGAGTTGCCATCTCATTAATGGCATACTTGTAATTTAATGGAATTGGGGAATTAAAAAACTCATTTTTAATTTTAAAAGAACTACTCACCATCTTCTTCCCCCTTCACTTCCCCATTCCAACATGAAAAGCTCCCTTTACCCCAAATCACTTTTCCATCATCTTCCTTGCTCATTGTTGGAGATTTTTCGAAGGTAAAATCATTTTCAACTTGTACTCCTCTTCCTCTTTAAGATGGTGCCTTTAATTTTCATAAAGCTCATAGATTTTGAAATTTAGGGTTTTGGGTTTTTAGGTTAAAAATGCAAACTTTAATGCCTTTAATTTGAGCTTTCGATTTGTTGAAGTTAGATATGTTGTTTATGAACCATAAGGTCCAACATATATGATTTTTAAAGTGTTTTATTGAGATTCCCGAATTTGGGTATAAATGGGGTTTTTGGAGGGTTTTGGGTGAGTTTTGGGGGTTGTTTTAGGTGGAAATTGATAGCTCAATGGTAGTACTATGGTTAGGGGTTGATTTGGGATTGTTTGTGGGTGCTATGGATGTTGGAAACATAGTTTTTGGACATGGTTTTGGGGCTGTCCGAATTGGTGAAAAATGAGATTTGTTCATGCTTGCAACATGGTAAATTGTGATTGAATTGTATTCCGGGTTGGTCTTTTGATGTTGGGCTGATTAGGAATTGTTTGAAATGTGTTTGAGGTTGTTTAAAAGCGTAAATTGGTGTTGGAGAAGCTTCGGAAAGAAATCCGGAAATTTGAGGGAGGTTGCTTGCTTGGCTTGGAGCTTGGAAGCTTAGGTGAGTGGTTAATGTTTTAATTCGATTTTCAAAGGTTGGTTCAAGCATATGAATGTGGAAATGTTTTCAAGTAATGTTTTGGTTCAAAGATGGTTTTAAAAGATTTTAGATTGGGCTTGGAAAGTCGAATTAAACTCAAGAGTAAGTTGTTGTGGATTACCTCTTTAATTTCCCCTTTTTCCATTTGTTTTCATTACTTGTGGTGATGTTTTGTTAAGCATGGAATTTAAATAATTTGGGAAGAAGTATGATTTCTTAATATTATAGCGTTGATCATATATGATGGTATTAATGATGTTGTTGATATGCCTTGTAAGGTGTGAGTAAGTTGGTGCAAGTTGTGCACGAAAATGGTGAGTAAGACCATTTGTGATTGGTAAGGTTCCAAGTAGTAAGTGATGCCTAATTGTGAATTTTGTTACCTCTTGATTTGGTTGTGCGTGATATAGTGAGTACATGTTGCATGATAGTGAGTGTATATTGTGTTGTATGGTTGGTGTCGAACCTCACGTGATGGTTGTCGTTGCTCCGGTGATGTGTAGTCCCGCCGGTAGCAAGTGGTATAAGACTCCGGTGATGTGTAGTCCCACCGGTAGTGACTAGTAGAAGAGTACTTTGATGTGTAGTCCCATTGGAAAACTACTAGTCGAAACGGTGATGTGTAGTCCCACCGTGTGTGTTTTGGTTATGCTTGTGCATGCCATGTAATGTTCATGTTGTATCTCACTATATCATTGTCTTCATATTGTTTGCTTTATTCTAGGATTATCTCCTCATGCATACCATAAAGTGCAATGCCATGTTAAATGTCTATATGGTTGAACTTGCATGTTAGTAAGAGGATTAGGTAGTTGAATGGATCTTTTGTGTTGGCCTTTATTTTAAAGAAAGCTTTGAACCTTGCATTGTCGTAGTTATGTTTTAGAGCTCCGCTCACTAAGCTTTATGCTTACGCTCTCCTTTTTCCGACAATGCAGATCTTTAGCTTGGAGTTAGCAAGGAGCAAGATGAGGGCGTCCAAGCGTGTGGTAGTTGCTCAAGTATGGTATAATTAAATAATGTAGTAGTCTAGCAATAGAAAATGCTACGTGTTTTAGGAGCTTGTATCTAGACTCCTTTGTGTTGGCCACATGTTGTTAATGCCTTATGTTGATGTCTTAGTTTGATTATGGTTTGTAATGCATGATATGCTATGATGGATGTTGCGTGTGTTGGCATGTCTATTGGTGTTTAGGTTGCCTTGTTAGAGAGGGTCAAACCTCATATGCTTACCTTATGCCTTTTTAGACCCTTGAGATCCATGTATGACTTGTATGCCTAATTGCCTTTGTTGGAATGCCAAGTATGTGCGCCTTGCTCATGTTTGGATGCTAAGTTGATTGTATGACTTGTGTATCATCTTGCGATGGATTGTGCCATTGATTTCATGTTAGAGCATGCTTATATGTCTGATTTTGCCTTAGGATTGATGATAGTGTGTTGGTTGAAGTGTTAGAGGGATTTAGGGGCCTCCTTGTGCTCTAAATCAGCTCAAACCTGCAGATTCGTAGCTGGGGTATCGATACCGTTGGACTGGTATCGATACTGCCCTTTGGTTTCAGGCCTCGTGTATCGATACTCGAGGGAGAGTATCGATACCTTTTTGGCCACTGGAGCCACTGTCGATTTCGGTATCGATACCGGCCTCGAGGGTATCGATACCGTTGTCCTAGCTTTGACCGTGGGAAGTCAACTTTTGGAGAGGGTATCGATACCCTTGAGGGAGGTATCGATATTGTCTCCTCAGGTTGACCAAACCCTGTTGACCTAGTCAAGGGGTATCGATACCCCCCTTAAGGGTATCGATACCGCCTGCAGTTTAACTTTAAAAATGGGCTTTTAAATGTTAGTTTTGGGTTCGTTTGACTGCTTCGTAAATATTGTTCCGCTGTATGATCACTTAGGATGTAATTTTCATCTAGACAAGTTTAAAATGGAAAAAAAAAATAGGATTGCTAACCGATGGAGAGTTCCTTAGGGAGTTTTCACTCGATTTTTCCCGTGTAGCTCACTCAGACCGGTCATCCGGCCAGACCGGGACGAGGGGGTTACAGATATTTCCCTGTTTTGGATTGTTTGTTTTCCAACTCTGATCTCCCTCCTCCATTGCAATTGCATATGATTCTATGAGTTGTAGTATTTCAATGAAATCGATATATAAAAAATAAAATACATTGATACACAAGTATTGATACACAAGTTTGTGTAAGTTTACGCAAGCCTTTCAATTTTAGAGTATAGAGTTTTAATTTATGATTCAGAGTTTAGAGTTTAAGGTTTAAGAATTATGTTTTAGGGTTTGTGATTTAGGTTTTAAATTTTATATAAGGGTTGGGTAAATTTTTGTACACAGTTTGTGTATCAAAATATAACTCTAAAAAATTCAAAAAATTAATATATATAGAAAATAATTTAATTAATTTTTTAAATAATTATTAATTGTATATTGAGTCCTTGAAATTTTTAATCTTTATTAATTAATTTAATGATATTCATCGGTGTTCAACGTTAGTGATGTTTAACAGTGTTCGTCGCACGTTATAAAATTTTCTATTATAAAAAAAAAATTGATTGATTAAATTTTTGAAAACGAAAACAAATTTTAAATGACATCTTTAAAATTTTAAAAATAAGTAAAATGATATCAACAACCCTTTTAGTTCAGCGGTGGAAACTAGAGGCCCTGTTTGGTAAATAGCGGTTTGGGCAAAAATTAGAGGTTTGAGGTATAATTAGAGGTTTGACTAGTCAAATCTGCTAATATTGATGTTTGGTAAATAGCGGATTGAAAGAGCGGATTGAGGTGAAAAAGCTAATTTTGAAAAAGCTCCTAATATGAGCTTTTTGAGATTAGAGGTTTGATATTAGAGTTGTAATGACTCTTTTACCCTTAACAATTACCAAAAATTTCCAAATAACTTAAATTAAATAATAACATTTTTAATATAAATAATAACCTATTAAATATTCGACTTATTTGTTGTTACTACCAATTTATATAGTGATATTTGTAAGTTAATTCTATTTTTTATTATCACATATTTATATGTGCATATAATTTTTTTAATAATTATATAAATAATAAATTAATATATATAAATCTTTCAAATATGTTTAAGAAATTTATATTAAAAATATTTTTTACAAATCTAATTAATATTTATTAGATACAAAATATTCATAACTGATAAATTATTCAAACAAGTATTGAATATAATCATGTCCTTATATGTCATTTTGCTTGTTTAAATAATCAAACAGCTACCAGCTATCAGTTAATTTTACCAAACACTTTTATACAATCAGCTAATACAATCCGCTAGTCAAATCAGCTAATGCAATCAGCTATCAGCTATCAGCTAATGTAATCCGCTATCAGCTATCAGCTATCCGCTAATTGCCAAACAGGGCCAAAATTTTTTGGATTTCATGGAGATATTATTGATGTTTTTATCCCAACGGAAAGGGGCATGAGAGGTAGAAGATTAAACAAGACCTTAAATTAGGAAATTAGTCGGGATGGTCACTAGGCTTTCGTCATAGTTAGGGATAAATTGAGAGGTGTTATAAATATAAATTGCATTTAGAATCAGCCCTGAACATAAACAAAAAGAGCACTTGTTTATGGCCCAAAATTTTTAAAATTTAGTATTATAGTCTAGTTCTAAAATGTTTAAAATTGTTTAAAATTCGGTTATTAAATTAAAAAATTTTAAAATTGAGTATTGTTTTTCTCTATCCGCAACTTAGTATCAAAATTTTGATATTAAGATGGCAAAAAAAAAGGGAATTTTTAATGGTACCCTTATCATCGTTTAAAAAAAAAAGTACACTAACACTAGTTTTTTCCCGCTAGATCCATCATTTTATTATTAATAAACATCACAATGTGGTAGAACTAGAACCAGAATAAAAGTTTTGAGGTCAAGATAATACATACTAAAGTTGTAGAACACCAAGAGGCTAAGAGAAATAAACATGTTCATACAATGCCAACAAAAAGAGATAACAATCAACTGGTACTCGATGATGTTCAAAAAAAAAATTATTCGATACTCGATACTTCTACGTCACCGTTTTTCACGGCTATACGAACTCTTATATACTTGTCTACGGGGCTATAAACATGATATTATGTTCCTTCATTGATGCTTGAACATGCTTAAATGAAAATTAAACAAATATAATGTCCAAACTCATAAACTAATGGAACCTGATAGCGGTAGGTATAGGGATGGGCACGGGTCGGGTAGGGTCGGGTTTTTGGCCCACTCGGACTCGACCCGAAAATAAACACCATAAACCCGCATCCGACCCGAACATATTTCCTAAAAAATTGACCCGACCCGAAAATAAATATACTAAATTCGACCCCGACCTGACCCGACTTATATAAAATAAATTAATTTTAGGGATCTAATTGTAAAAAAATAATTTTAAGGAACTTAATTGTAAGAAAATTATAATTTGAAGGACTAAATTATAAATAAAATTCAATTTTAAGGACTTAATTATAAAAATATATATAAAGATGGTGTATTATTATAAATATCCCTAAAAATTTAAGGGAAAATTACGCTATTAATCCCGGTCGGGTCGGGTCGGATATTGTCCGCCCTAAACCCGAACTTGACCCGAGTTTATCATTAACAATAATCCGACCCGAACCCGAATTTTTCATTAAAAAATCTGACCTGATCGAATAAGGTTGAGTCAAAACCTGTCGGGTCCGAGTAAATTGCACATCTCTAGATAGGTATAATTGACCAGCCATAAAGTATCACGTCAAATCAAGAGTCATCAATTGAATTTTAAAGTATACTCCCTTCGTCCCACTTAAAATGTCTCTTTTGTGTTTTAAAATTGTCTTATTTAAAATGTTTCATTCAAAAAATTAATTACTTTTACAAGGTGCATTTCTATTTTTATTTTTTTTAGTTTTCCAACAAAACAAACTTAACTTTTAAGGATAAAATTATTTTTTTAATTAATTTACATTATATCTCTTACACAAACTTTATTTTTAAAACTGCGTAAAAAGTCAACAATAAACATTTTAAACGGGACAGAAGAGTATTATTTTTTTGTAAACTTCTACCATGTACATAGGTTAAGTGATGTTAAGTGTTAACCCCTTTTACGAGTATAAATTGAATAGTTACAGCAGCGTATCTAGGGTGGGCTTACCTAGGCCACGACCTATCTATACTCATTTTTTTATATGGATGTTTAATATTTTTTGAAAGGTGGGATATTTTTATTGTTTCTTTTCTTTTTTAAAACTATTTTTTATTTCATTGTCCTCGTACAGTCAAACTTTAGAGTTAGTGCAGTTTATCCTTCTTTTCTCGTTGCTTCAATCATATATGTTTCCTATTTTTTTCTTCCAATTTCGTACGATTTTGAAAGATAGATTTTGTTATTGTTATCTTCTTTTCTTTTAACAAATTGAGGTGTTTGAGATTGATTATTATTGATGTAGGAAGCTTAGTAAGTGTCTTTTCAACAATGAAAATTAGTAAGACTAGTCTACAAAATAAGATAGAAGATGATTTTTTTTCGGATTACTTAATTGTGTATATTAAAAAAAAATTGTGTCAACACAATTTGGAGCAAATAGTTAAAGACTTTTGTTGACATCCAATCTCTTCCCTTAAATCTTAGGTTCTAATCTCAGTAGGAACAATAGTAAATGGTTTTAATTATATGAAAAGAAGCAGAATTCATCTTAACTAATGAACATATGTTCTTATCGGAATTGGGGCATTTTATAAGAGGTCAATTCTTATAGGAAACATGGTACTCAGAGGACAAGACTCCATTATCCCTTTTTAGTGTTTTTTTGTGGTTCAACAATAAAAATTTTATACTTTAAGTTTTAATTTTAAAAAATACACCATACCATTAATTTCTTAAACTCTAATCTTAAACCTTAACCATAAACTTTAAACATAATTTTTTAATGTGGGACACAGAAAAAAAACACCAAAAAAATTATATTGGTACTCAAAATAGTATAAAACTAAAAAGTTCATTTTAGAACCATAGATCTCAAATCTTCATAAAAGTTTAATTAGTGTTCCAAACACATCAGACAAAACTACATTTCTTTCTCGTAAATTTGACATATTATGTCATGGTATTTTTCATGTCAATTTTATGGTTTAGAATTTGTGGTTATATTTTTTTGAATATATAGGTGTGATACAAGGATATCATTTGTTCAACTTTTTTAGTCTTTTTTAATAAGGTACACACACCATGCAGAACTGGTGCTCGAACCCAAATTACCTGGATGAATTACATCATCTTTTACCACTGGAACAACAAGGAGTGAACAATTTGTGGTTATATTTTTGTAACAATATTGTTTTCAAAGTATGAATATAATTTTCTTTTCAATTTGTTTCATCACTGCACAAACACTTATAAATAATAAAATATTTATAATGAAAACTTGAAAATACAAGAGACCATAATTTAGTAATAAACATGCAGCTAAAACACAAATGCTCCACCAGATCCACACAATAATCACACCACTTTCAACTTATTTTAAATTTTATATAAAAGTATTACTACCTTATTATAAGTAATTATCTCCCTCCTCGGCAATTTTCACCTCAGAAACTATGCCCCTAACATTTCAAGGAGGGGGTTATTATGTTTTATTCAAAACATTGTAATATGATGTACAATTGGGCAAGAAGATGGGGGAGAAGACTTTTTCGAATAGTCTTAAGGTGATTACAAGATAATATATGTTCGTATTTTTTCTTAACTTTATTATAACGCATATTCTTTACAAACAAAGTTGTTTGAATCCGGGTCTACTAAGATAAATATCATTATTTTTTTTACTTAGACCACTCATTGAGTTCAGCTTAGGGAAAATCTTTGAATGATAATTATGATAAGGAAAAAAATAAATTTGAAAAGAAGGTTGTTTTGATGAACCACATAAAGTATTGATTAATTTGGAGGGTAAATTAAATGTGTGGAAAGGGGATGATTGTGGAGGAAAACAGAAAGTTCCTCATATTATGTTGTTAGTGAAAGTGAAATAAGTTGAAAAAATAAAAGAGGGTTTCTGATTTGGCAAGTAAATAAATTTAGGGACAGTGACATGCTTCCGGTCTTTTAATAGTTTCGTCCTGAATAAATTATAGGATGAAAATTAGATGATGCAAATTCGACTAAGAGAGGTAAGTGGAGCGAAATAGGTAAATTTTGGATGAAATGGTGGGTTGGATTTACATGGTTTGCTAGAAGAGGAATGATAGGGTTCATGACGATTAAAAGATAATATCTCTTTATACATATTTTTAATTTTTTGATAATGTATATATATTATGTAGATAAAGGGATTTGAATTCGTATCTCCTAAGATAAATATTATCTAATTTTTTATTGAGACACTTATTGAGTTTAATTTTTGTGTCTAATTGAATATAGATAGAAAGATTTTATTTATAGATGGTAAGTTTTCTATGAACGTTAAAGGAATGATTTTAGGAGAGACAACTTTTACTTTTATGTTTTTTACCCTACCAAGTTCACATATTTTAGTTTTCACTGTGATAGGATGGGTATTGTTTGCTATTTTTTATGTTAAATAAAATTCAGCATTTTATTTGGTTAAGAAAACATTTGACAATTAAGAATAATTTTTTTGGTAATATCATGTTTATTTTACGGTCTATAATCGGGGTGTAATGTTATCTTTCTTAACAAATTCATTTTTAAGGTCTGAATTTGTGTCTTCTGCAATGTGCTTTACGAATGCACCCAATAATTGTTGATAAGAACAAAAATCTTTTGTCTCTTTATGTCATTTTTATTGCTGAAACACTAAAAAATTAAATTTTAAGTTTTAACCTTAAATTTTAAATCTTAAACCATAAAAGTGCACTCAAATCTAATTTTTTTTAGTGAGAGGCACAAATATTAACACAAAAGGATTGTGCAATAAGCTTATAAATACTACATAATCTGTTGAAACTGTTGTTCAATAAGCTTATAAATACTGCATAATCTGTTCAAAGGATTGTGCAATGCTGAGTACAATCATTAGCCATGAAGATTACAATCACTTGTTTCTTTCTTCTCTTGATTCTCGCTCCTCTCCTGGCCTCATCTATCGACAAAAAAGTACTATATTTGTTCCTCCTCACTCTTTCATTTGAATCTGATTTCTGCAGTCAAGTTCTCTCTTTGAATGCTAATGTTCATATAATATATGTATGTATGTATATATTTGTTCTGTGTAGGTGTATATAGTTTACTTGGGCCAACACGGCGATGGGGAGAAAGCTTTGCATGAGATTGAGAGAACCCATTTCTCATACTTACATTCAGTGAAAGAATCCGAAGAAGAAGCTCAATCTTCCCTTCTCTATAGCTACAAACACACCATCAATGGCTTTGCTGCAAAGCTTACGCCCGACGAAGCCTCCAAGCTTTCTGGTTACATATCACCTGCATACTCCTTCATCTCCATTTCGTAAATCAACACCTAATCATGCTTTAATTTCTGGGTTTTGTTTGCCTTTAAAAAAAACAAAATCCTTCACAGAAAAGAAAGATGTTTTATCAGTGTTTCCTTCGCACGGAAAGTACTCGGTGCAGACAACACGGTCATGGGAATTCGTAGGACTAGACGAAGGAGATGGCCATTCATGGAAGAAGCTCAAGTTTGGAGGAGAAGGCTTGTTGTCAAGAGCTGAATATGGCAGAAATGTCATTATTGGAGTAATGGATAGCGGTAAGTTTTTGAAATGATAATGCTTGTAAACAGGGGCGGATACAGTGGTGTTGTGACAGCCGCACCCTCTAAAATTTTTAAATATTTTGTACCTTAAAATTTCGTAATTTTACGTCCCTTACTTTTCTAATTTAATTTCTTGATAGTTCACATCTTTTTACCTGAAATCATGTGTTCGTCCTGCTTTGTAACCCTACATTTCGGTCACTCATGTGACTGCCTCGGCCATTATTGGTTTTGTTGTATTAGGATAACTTGGTTGTGAATATAAATTATTGAGGTGTGGGTATGTTTTGTGGTGTTTTTCAATTAGGTGTTTGGCCAGAATCACCGAGCTTCAGTGACCAAGGAATGGATCCCATTCCCAACTCATGGAAAGGAATCTGCCAAGAAAGTATCGCTTTCAACTCATCCAATTGCAACAAGTGAGTAAACTCTATTCATGTTATTTTTCGTAAAATTTTACATGTTATATCTTTCTTCGTATATACCGCTAACTAGTTGATCCAGTGGAATTAAACACTAGATTCATTAAATAGATTCAGGAATTTGAATTTTAGTGTTGTGAATGGAACATATAAGATTAAGAGGGTCGTCCCTATAATAAAATTTTGTAATATTCAATTCGAATTAGTCGACTAATAAATTGAAAATAAGTGGTTATTAAAGAAAGATTGTTGTATATATACCATATCTAGAAGGATTAATATCCTATACACTGGCGGCATCTTAGTTTTAGGTTATAGGGAGTTAGTTTAGAGTATAAGGTTTAGTGGTTTAGAATCTAGGGATAGTTATTTTAATTTAAGGTTTAGGGTTATACTTTAGAGTTTATAGGTTAGGGTTTAGTTTTTAGGATAATATGGTGAGGATTTAGGTTTAACCTATAAAGCCTAAATTATAACCCTAAACCTTAAATTGAAACAATTATCCCTAAATTCTAACTTCTTACACCTAAACCCATAAACCTTATACCCTAAAATTAAGGCGTTTGTGGAAACTTTTAGTTTCCACCGCTTGTGTATAGAATATTTATCCTATGTAGAATTATTAGGTTTAAGGATTTTTTTATTGCCCTTTAGTCTAATTTACATGTGATTAATTTTGTATAATTTTTTTTGAATAGCATGGGAAATTGAGTGCTTTTAGAGTATTTCTTTTTTTTCATGTGCCAAAATCTCGTGAAAACAATCTGAAAATGTTTCCAAAAAGTCCAATAATCTTTGGCAAATGGAGGACCCTTTGGATTTGGATTTATAGGACCCCTACGGTTTTCTAATTATATAAAAATGTATTGAGAACCAAACTTTTTCAAATGATAAGACACTTAACAATTTTCAATAAGAACCAAACTTTTTCAAAGAAGTATTGAAGAATCTTTGCATGTCATCTTTGACAATATTCAAAATTAAATTATAACAGGAAAGATAATCTAAAACTTTTAAATGTATTTTATAATTTTTATTCTTTATAATAATATTATCTAATTTGATGGTTGATTAATTCAAATAGATACGGTAAGATTTATTGTAAAAGTAATTATTTTATTTTAATTTATTCTATATATTGTCAGATTTTAAATTTGTAACATTATTTAAGAGAATATAGTGTCTCATTATTATGAGATAATTGATTAATTTTCTCTTGTTTAATATTAAAAAATTACAAAAAAGTATGGTAATTCACTAATTTGCTCCGGCCTTCAAATTGACAACCTAGCCTTCATGCACATGCCCCTATACACGGGGTTGTCTCTAGAATATTCAAAGGATATTGTTTTGTTAAGAAATTGCAGCGATGAGTCCCTAATTTGATTGTCCGTTTCACCCAAAACAATATATCAATTCTGACTTTTGTTTTCTTTTGGCTTAATATTTTAAACTATTTCATAATTTAGGGGTTTAAATTTTTTTTACCCTTTCAAATGTCTAAATTATCATTTTTTACTGTCATATCTCGATTAACCTTAAAAAGTAAAAATGATAGTTTTGTACACTTAAACGGGTAAAAAATACTTAGGCACCTAAAAAGAAAAAAAATAAGATAATTTAGACACATATTTTGATATTAAGCCTTTTGTTTCTTCTTCCTCCAACCTTTTCAACGTTAGTACAATGCTCCTGCCATATGCATAGATGGATACATGATTTTATGTAAGGGGTGTAAATTATCAAAAAGTTATATTAAAAATGTTTGAGTGTAAAATTACAATATTTTGTGGAATGTAAAATTTGATTATTCATAGAAAATACAAAAAAAATATCAAAAAGGAATATATAAAATATAAGAGAATTTAAACTTTCTAGGGGTGCGACTGTCCCAACACTCCTAGAATAGAAATCATCTAACTTTTTTAGTGCATCTATGTATGCCTTACACTAGGTTTAGGGTTTAAGGTTAGAATTTAAGATTTGGGGTATGATATATTTTTAAGGTGTATGGTTTAAGATTTAAAATTTAAGACTAAAGTTTAAAATTAAATTTTATTAATATTTTTTAGTGTTATACATAGAAAAAACACTAAAAAGGGAAGATGATTTCTGTGTGTCCCTGATCATATGCTTCTTTGGTCGTACTTACTACTTAGTCCTGCTCAGCCTTCAATTATTTCAATTTAACCAAATTAACTGAATTAAGATTAATTCCACGGTTAGCTAAAAAAAAGTTGATTTTTTATTGTTATTAAAAAACGAAGATCTTTAATCTTGTTGCGACAGGAAGATAATCGGAGCTCGGTACTATGTAAAGGGTTTCGAGGCTGCATATGGGACCGTAAATGCAAAGGAAGACTTCCTCTCGCCGCGAGACATGGACGGCCACGGCACACACACTGCATCCACCGCCGCAGGTCGACAAGTCTCGGATGTCGCTGCCTTCGGTGGGTTCGCAAAAGGCACGGCTTCGGGCGGGGCACCTTTGGCTCGCCTTGCCATATACAAGGCCTGCTGGGCGATCCCTAACCAACCGAAAGCCAATGGGAACACTTGTTTCGCTGAGGATATGCTTGCAGCTTTGGATGATGCCATAGCTGATGGTGTCGACATACTTAGCGTATCCATTGGAACCGATGAACCTTTACGTTTCGAAAACGATGTAATCGGTCTCGCCGCGTTAGAGGCTTCCAAGCGTAACATCCTCGTCGTATGCAGTGCCGGTAACAGCGGTCCGACCCCTGGAACATTGTCGAACCCTGCTCCGTGGATAATTACGGTCGGTGCTAGCAGCCTCGACCGTGCATTTTTCGCACCTGTTAAGCTAGGCAATGGCTTGGAAATTATAGTAAGATACATACATTATGATCACTGTAGTTTTCATTTCATGACATAAACATTCTTGGTTTCGAATTATGGTTTTAGGGACAAAGTGTTACACCATACAAAATGAAGAAAATGTACCCATTAGTTTATGCAGGAGATGTAGTTGTCCCTGGTGTGGCTCAAAATGTAACAGGGTAAGTTTCTTTCCCTTTTTATACATAATTCGAATTTGTACTTCAGATCGGTAATTATCTCATTCGAACAAACGGACGATGTTAATCTAGGCAATGCCTTCCTGGTTCACTTGACCCTAACAAGGTGAAAGGGAAGATTGTGGTGTGTACGAGAGGGATCGGTCTAAGAGTAGGTAAAGGCTCGGAAGTGAAAAGAGCCGGCGGTGTCGGTTTCGTCTTGGCCAACGCCAAGGCCAACGGAAATGAAATATCATGTGACGCACATTTGCTCCCTGCAACTACTCTGTCCTATGATAGTGCAATGAAGCTGCTTGAATATATCAATTCTACGGAGAACCCGACGGCGAAGATCAGTCCGGGCAGGACAATATTGCACTACAAGCCAGCTCCCTTCATGGCTGGATTCACCAGCCGTGGTCCAAATGTGGTTGATCCCAACATTCTAAAGGTACATTGTTGGATTTGTACCTTGAAGTTTAAGGTTTCGGTTTTTCGCTATATTCTAACATCATGCCCTGTGGTTGCTTCATTGCTTGATCTTATATATGATGTAGCCTGATATAACGGCACCGGGACTTAACATTTTGGCAGCATGGAGCGAAGCATCGTCTCCGTCAAAGCTGCCGGAGGATCACAGATCGGTGAAATATAACATATACTCGGGAACTTCCATGTCTTGCCCTCATGTATCCGGTGCAGCCGCACTTCTCAAGGCCATACACCCCGATTGGAGCGTTGCTGCTATCAAATCTGCTCTCATGACTACAGCTGCAACAACCAATAGTTTAGGCAAGCCAATCACCGATGCAAACGGCAATGATGCGACTCCCTTCGAATTCGGTTCGGGCCATTTTCAGCCAACTAAGGCAGTAGATCCCGGCCTTATCTACAATGCCACGTACAATGACTATCTTCTCTATCTCTGCACTGCTGGTCCTATGTCCCTAATCGAACGTAACGCTACATTTAAGTGTCCGGCGAACCCGCCTTCGACACTCACACTGAATTATCCATCCTTGGCAATTCCGAACCTTAATTCCACCGTTACCATCAAGAGGACAGTCACAAATATTGGGAGACACAAAAGCACATATTTATTTTCGGCGAAACCGCCGTTAGGTGTCCATGTAAAGGCGACGCCGAGTATTTTGCCGTTCAAACGAATAGGGGAGAAGCTGAGCTTCATCATTACAGTGTCCCCGGAAAATGATCCCACGGTGAAGAAATCCGATTATGGGTTTGGTTGGTATAGTTGGGACGATGGATACTATCATGTAAGAAGTCCTATGGCAGTTTATGTGCATTGATTTTTAGTGTTTTTCCTCTTTTTTCAGTCCTTGGTCTGAATTTGCATGGCATTTGGGAACACAATCTATGTAAAAAGTTATTTTAATCTTTTAAGTTTTTTTTAATGTTTTATTTTGTCCTTCAATTTTTTTTTAAATTGAACCAATTGATATGATTGTATGATTTGGTTTTATGCCCTTAAATTTGATTTGTTTTCAATACAGTCCTTCAATGATTGTTTAAGTGAGATAATAGTATTTTTTTTAAAGTGAAATTCAATTCTGATTTGAATCAATTCCACTTTGTTATTTGAATGTACAAATCTTTTATTTGTGTTACGCCCGAGTAAAATAGAAAGTGTTATATCATACATTTATTAACGAAACTAGGCAATACTTTTAAAAATAATCGAATTTTATAAAAATATAATTGTTTAAGCTTATTCAAAAATAAAATAATTTATATAAAAATATCATCTATAAAATGTGATGAGTATTTTCAAAAAAAAAAAATATGAGCTCGACGCGATAAATAGTCTCTCAATTGGCTGGAGTGTGGTTCAGTAAAACCATTTTAAACAAAAAAATTATTTTGTTAAAACTTTCATATTTTTGCCGCTTAAAAAATCATATTTTTTCCGATCAATTTTTCCCCTCATATTTTCTAGAGTTGATTCTTTTATAAAAATGTCACTTTTACCTTCCACTTATTTTTTTATTTTGAAGACCAAATTTTTTAATAAAAATTAATTTTTTATTAAAATAACTCGTGTTTTAAATGATCTAATCTCACCTCAAAAAAATTTAATAGCGACTCGGACGTAAAAGAATGCTATGACAGTTATAACTAAATTCTGATTAGGTTTGATAATGCTCTGGACTCCAAATGTAGCATCGTTGTTACAATTAATATTAATATTTAAAGTAAAAATTAGTAACTTTTTCAGAGAATTATGAAAGAATTGAAAATATTTTACATTGAACCATCCGGACACTAAAAAAGCTCTATTTTTTTCCTGAAAATCTTCATGCTATCTAGAAAACATTTATTGTCATTTTTCACCCCAAAAAAACATTCTGAATTCGAATTTTACAGTCATTATTGTTGGAAGGATTTTGCCGGTGTACCATTTGGTATAAATAAGATTAGGCTTAATATTTAAATAGGTGTCCAAATTATGTTTGTGGATCATTTTTGGTGCCTAAACTATTTTTAGATCTAAATAGGTGCTTAAAGTTTCAATTTTGGTTATTTTAAGTGCCTAACCGTTAATAAAAAACGGTTAGCCAATTAAATTGTGACAAGTGACATGTTTTTAATTTTTAATTTCTTTTAATTAATTTTTAAATAAAATTCAAAATTCAATTTTCTAAAAAAATTAACAGTTTTAAATCTTTACAAAACAGTCCCAAATCCCTAACCTAAAACCCCAAATCCCTAAATTACCATCGATGTCGCCATTTACTACCTCATCGGAGGCCACCACTACCGCCGCCGGACCACTACGACCGTTTCCCCCAACCACCCATCGTCGACAACTGACGGTAGGTGTGCCGACGACTTTCTTTCGCGATTTTGGCTTCTTTCGACATTAGAAAGCCGATCGACACACCTACCGCCGTTTATCGGCGATGGGTGGTTGGGGAAATGATCTTGGCAGTCTGGCGGCAGATATGGGGGGCGGCGAAACCATTGGCGGCGGGTTCGGCCGGGGAAGTTAGAGATTTCGAATTTGGGGTCATTTTGTGAGTTTTGGGAAATTTAGGGTTTTTTAAAAAATTAAGTTAAAAATTAAATTAAAAATAAAAAAATATATTTTTTAATAAAAATAACGTAATTAACGGTTAGGCACCTAAAATGACCAAAATTGAAACTTTAGGCACCTATTTAGAGCTAAAAATAGTTTAGGCACCAAAAATGATCTACAAGCATAATTTGGGCACCTATTTGGGTATTAAGCCATAAGATTATTTTGAGATTGTAAAACAAATCAAATGACATCTTATAAAAAAAGACTTTTAAAATATTTAACTCTTAAAATTTTAAAAATAAAAAAAAATAATTAATTGCAATTTTGATTTTTACTTAATTTTAGGATTGAGAATATTCTATTTTTATTAAAAAAAATCTCGTTTTTTTTCACTGGATTTTACATTTACCATTAAAAGTTAACTATTTAGTGCAAACTATCAAAGGAGCATTAACTAAAAGAAATATTTAAATAACCTGTACGAAAGTAAAAAACTTGGAAAAGAAATAGAATATGTATGGCAAAAATTAATGACGTCATATATTTTCCAAAAAAATATGCTCCAATAAGGGATGTAAACGAGCCGAACGTTCAGTGAACCGTTTGGCAAAAAGTTTGTTTTTGTTCGTTTATTTATTAAACGAACAAACATGAACAAGATTTTATGTCCGTTTAATTAAATTACTGAACACGAACAGATGGCGTGTTCGTTCATTTACGTTCGTGAACGTTCGGTAATTCTTTCATTTATATTCGTTTAAATTTGTTCACATATATACATTTATATTTATTATTTTTCATAACAAAAGTATTATATTTATAAAAAAAACTTAAATTATTCACATATGTTCGTTTAAAATTATTCACATGTGTCCTTTTATGTTTATTCGTTTATCATTTTAATGAATGAACATGAACAAGCTACATTACTTAACAAACGAACACGAACAAAAAATTATGTTTGTTTAGTCGTTCGTGTTCATTCATTTGTTCGATTAACATTAAACGAACGAATATGAACATACCCTCATTCGTGTGCATTCGGTTCGTTTATAATCATTTCAAACACGAACTCATTTATTTGATTAAATATAAAATTTAAAGTTTTTTTTAATACAAAATTTAAAGCTTTTATATATTGAACAATGTATAATATATTTATATTATTTTATATACTCAGTTTTTTTATATATTTACTTATAAATTCCCTTGCTTTTGCTTTCCTTTTCATTTTCTACTACTGTTCCATTCCTCTATCATTTTCCCTTTTCATTTACAAATTACTTCAATCAAATCTAATCTAAATCAGATTTGTTTTTGATGGCTGAAGAAGAATTCCAAGAGTCCGAGGTTTTGTTTTCCGACCACTACAGCACCAAAAACGGCCGTGTTTCACGTAACTACAACTCCAACAAAAACACCACCACCTCCACCAGCTCGCTTCCGTTAAGCATTGCACACCATCACGGCGGTACTGTTTTCCGTTGCGGCGGCGAAGCCGTTGAATTCGAGGAATATGACGGCGGCGAAATGGTGCCTCCCCATGTGGTTTTAGCAAGGAGAATCGCTGGGAAAATGGCGTTTTCGGTTTTCACGGGCCATGGAAGGACGCTTAAAGGAAGGGATTTGAGTCGAGTTCGAAATTCAGTTCTTAGAATGACAGGGTTTTTAGAAGCTTAATTTATTCATTTCAGAAATGAAATAATTAAAAAAAAAGAGAGATTGATTTTATTTTGTTATATAATCTGGGTCTTTTCATGTTCTTCTACCTTGGGATTGGGATTCTTAATTTATTCATTGTTACACGAAAATGGAATTAATGAACAATAACAAAATTTCTCTTTGCTTAATTCTTTGGTTAACCTTTTAGTTTTCGTGTAAAAATTAAATTTCGTAACTTTGAGGTTTTGTTTTAAACAAACAGTGAGGCGGCGGCGGCGGAACCGCCTTGCTGAAAAAACAACAACACTGGTGTCAAAGATATTGTCTTGATTTGGGAGGTTTCCCCAACAAGAACAGCTAGTTTTTGCGACGTTAACGGTTTTGATATGGTCCGAAATTACATATTCACAATTATTATGTTCGTAATAGTATATTTTAAAAAAAAATTAAAATTACGATACCGTAATTTAAATTCACGATGAAGAGAGACATCAAAGCATAAATAATAAATGGATTCATGGGTTTAATGTGAAGAAAGATTGTTGTTTTCATTAAAAGAAAAAAAAAACAACTAATTTTCCTGTTTAGATTCTGGTTATAAAGGTAGGTAGACAGTTAGCTACCTGTTTTTGACAAATCCACTGCCTTTGTATACCAGATTTGTGTTTGTGTCTTTGTGGGTATAGAACACCGTGGTAAATACAAATAAAATTGTATTTTTTCGATGATGAAAATAAGAAAATAGGTTTGATATTTATTTTCTTATAATAGAAATATAAGAAATAAAATAAAAATACTTTTTATATTTATAAGAACGTTTATAAGTATTTAAATTAGGATTAGAGGTTTGATGTTTAAAAATTATTGGTTTTGTTTGGTAAAGAAAGGTTTGAGCAAAAATTAGAGGTTTGACCGGTTAGTTCCGTTAATTTTGAAAAAGTTGTTAATAGGAGCTTTTGAAATTAGAGGTTTTGACATTTGAGTTATAAAACTATTTTACTCTTAACAATTATAAAAAATCTCTGAATAACCTAAATTTAAACTTTTATATTTTAATTCTTCACTCTCACGTATTTACATTGTGACATTTGTAAACTAATTTTTTTTTTATTTTTTTTTATTTTCACAAATTTATATTTGTATTTAAATTTAATAATTAATCATATTCTATTAAAAATAATTATATAAACAATAAATTAATATATAGATCCTTCAAATATGCTTAGTAATGTTATATTAAAAATTATTTTTCATAATCTAATTAATATTAATAGATATAAAATATTGATAACTAATAAACTATTTAAACGAGTATCGAATATAATCATATCATTATATGTCATTTTACTTGTTTAAATAATCAAACAGCTATCTGCTATCAGTTAATTTTACGAAACTCTTTTATACAATCAGCTAATTCAATCCACTAGTCAAATCAGCTAATGTAATCAGCTATCAGCTAATTGCCAAACATGAACTGTTTTTAGATAAAACAATTTATTTATTTATTTTTTAAAAAATCACATGTTTTCATCCAAAAATTGTTTTTTAAAATGTTAATCCAACATATTTTCTTCATCGTTTTCCATTTATAAGAAAATAAAAACAAAAATATTATCTATTTTCTAGAACCAAGTGTAACTTGAGATCCATTAATTGTCTGAATGATCAATGATGTTCATGTTGTATCATCTTGTGTAAATTCGAATCTTGGTGTTTGCCTTGAAAATGTAATTGTCTCTGTATTTAGTGGAAAAAATCAAGTGAAACTTTTTTAAATACAATCCCTAAATTACTCAAACATCTCCTCACCCATAAATTAGGGTAATGTGCACTTAAGCACGCTCAAACGTACACTTTCAAACCTAATTGACCTAATGACTAAAGATGTCCATCTTATTTTATTATAGGTTTAAATTTCAGTATAAAAAGATAATAAATCTCTATTTAATATAAAAACAAACACTTTCACAAACATTGCAATAGTAAAAATACCAACTAAGGAGCTAAGACTCAGTCTAAAACAATAAAATTTCATATATTTAAGATTTTTTAATTAAAGTTTTATAGTATACTCTAAGGTATATTGATACTTTGTGTTATTACATTTACATTGTATTTTCATTATTATTTTCACATCATAGGTAAGACCTTAATAAAGGGAGGGAGAATATAATGTATTTTTAAAGTGATTTTTTAAATATTTTTAATCCTTTAACAATGGGCATACACCTTATAAAGAAATTGATTTAAATTCGTATTTTTTTAAGATGAACATTATTCGTTTTTCTACTGTGACACTTATTGAGTTCTTTTAATGTATTTTTGATTAATTTTTATCATAAGATATACATATGGATAGGCAATTGGCAGGATGGTTAGGCACAATAATTTGGACATGTGATTTCGAAAACATAAGCATAGTTTAGATGTTTTGTTTAAGTTAATGATGAGTGTTTAGCTCCGTTTCCTTTTCCTTCAAACGTGTAACCAACAACAAGAGAATTAGGCACATTGATCAGACATTGTTTATAGGAATCTCCAAAAAGAAAACCGGGAATTTGGGATGGATCAAACTTTTATTGGTCGTTTGCAGCAATTTTGGGTAGGAAAAAGAAAGGGAGGCAGGGATGAATCGAGGGGCAGGAGGGGACGGGCCGGTTGTCCTTTAAAATTTTGAAATTTGTATATGGTTTAAAAGAATTTTAAATATTTTTATGTATTTTCTGTTAAAAATCTATTTTCGTCCCCTAAAATTTTATAAATTCACCCCTTTAAATTATATAAGTTTGTCCCTTAACACAAAATATTGTAACTTTCCTCCGAAGGAGGCCGTTATATGTATGAACAGATGAAACCATTATTTCATTCAGAAGGAAGAGGAATACAGCTTAAAAGATGGCTACATTTGTTTTCTGCAAAGTTTGTTCAAGTTTTCCTATTTTTATGGATAGACACAAAATCTTATGTTAGAGGTACAAACTTCTAAGAAATTATATTAAAATTTTAAAGTACAAAAACAAATTATCTAACTTATAAGAAAATTTGAAAATCAGTAATACCATCACACCTAACCCCCTCGATTTAACCCTATCAACTTTCAAAACTATTTTACGAATTTATGAGCTACAATTTTTACTTTTCTCCCCACTTTTATTAATATTTTTAACCCTTTGTCTGCAAGGTGTATGTACATTGTCAAAAGGTTAAAAATATTTATGAACAAATATTACCTTATAATCACCTTAAAACTATTCAAAAAATTATACTTTTAACATGTGACATGGATTTTAAATATTAAAAATTTATTTTAATAGGTCACGTCATAACAATGTTACAAATTTAATGGAGTGACAAAAAGGTTCAATATATAAAGTAATTATTAAATTAAAAAAATTAAAGTTGAATGACCAAATAAGAGTGGGAAGATAATTCAGCGATGATTTGTGTAATATACTCAAATAGTAATAAAAGGTAAACTAAAACACAAATTTAGAATTACAGGGCAATGGCCCATGGCACCATGCCATTGCAATGGAGCATCAAAATGTTTAGTAAATAGTAACCTGTTTAGCATCAAACCATGTTGCTCAAGAACAGTTCATCATTATAATCATACCAACAGAAAAATTCACAAAATTTCCAGTCACTCGGAAAAAGATTGTTTAACCGCAGACCGTCGACATCGGTTCAACCAATTATCTTTTTCTCTTTCAATAGCTCATCACAGTGATGCAGATGAGTACAATTTTTAACCAGGAAACTGATAACCAAGAAGAGACGTTGATTCAGAATATTCAGACTCGGCCATAAGCTGCTTCTCGGACCGTCTAGAATCGAAGCTAAGGTGCAAAACAGAAGTGTACATGCAAATACAATGCCGAAGGAGCGGAAGCATTAAAATCAGAACCGAACGAATGATAGCAGCAGAGCATAGTTCTATCATCTAAATAATTTCAAAATAGATAAAAAATAATCTACAATAAATTTTATCCTATGCTAAATGGACCATTGGCTTCATTCCCTATTCCAAACTCGAAGTAATGTCAATCCATGATTTCCGACAATACGTTGCAAAGGTAAGTTTTCTGCAACTTATGTCGGACTAGTAACATAACCCCGCTAGCAGGAATTGGTTGCATTGTCTCCGGACCTAACATTGTAAACCAAAAACAATTATAAGCAAAGTTATGCAACTTAGTTAAAGATGGCTGCATTTTGACAGTAAAAAAAAGGAAGATAACACCAGAAAATGGAACCACCCTAAGATAACATCAAAGTTGGGTAAATTCTAGAATAAACAGATCTCTCCGTTGCACTCCCGAACATACAGAACATTTCTGAATTACACGAATCCAGCATTCGGTAAATGCAGTTTGCAAAGCCTACAACGGTCACTCTCTTTTATACCAATGACAAACATTCAAACATGACACCAAACTAACTTCATGTTCCTACAAGATTTTTGTAGTCACTATCAAAATTCACAAGGTTCATTACAATGTGTTATCTGAAGTATTTAGAATCAGAAAAACCGTAACACACTCGTTATCCATTCACAATCACTCAAGATTCTACCTTTCAGAAGGCATAATAGCAAATTCCATCGAGTACAAATGCTTAAAACCAACTCCCTCCGATACCCTCTCTAGATTCACTTAAAATCCACACCGTCATCCAATCGGCTCAACCACTCGGTTCACCAGTTAATAGTCAAAGGTAGGGAATGAAACTGGGGCATGTCAAAGGCAAGGAGATTCAAGTAGGAACTCAGCATGATTGAAGAACCTCTAGTGGCAGAGGAAAAGTTTCGGTGGGGCGAGGGAGAATGAAAATCGTGATACAAAAACTATAAATACAGCCATTACAAGTAATATTAGCGAAGGACCGCATTCTTTGCACAAAATCAGTTTTATGAACTCTCACAGACATTCAACAAAAATCTACCTTTTCTTTTCCATAGAATCATTAGGGATACATCCTACACACATGGTTTCCCACAATATACACATCAATATTCCATACTTCTATGTGCTCATTTTGATCAGACCATCTTTCTACGGTATCGCCCCCGACATTAAAACTTAAACTTCTAATCCATTTCATGAGAGACATTGGCACCACAAGTTCAAATGCTTATTTACATTCAAATTCCCATTTTTTCCACTGCTTATAAACCAAATTGAACATGAACAACATTAAGAACGTGTTTCCCCTGATACTGAATTTTCTTCATATAGACTAGGAAACACAACTAAACCTTAGAATTCGAAAACAAATGTAGCACAAACAATCTTACATTTTAAACTGCTTGTCCTAATTGTCACATTGGTTACCCCATCCTTCTAAAGGGACACTAACATAGACATATTTTTCTTGTAAACAACAGTGTAGCCATTGAAGCAAAAATATAACAGAGTAGCAAACTAAAAACCCACACTTTTAGCAGAAGAGCAGAACATAAAATAAAACATTAAAAACCTATGAAATCCCTCAAAAGGCTAACACAACAGAATGGCACTAAAAATAATGAAAATAAACTGAGCTTCACCAACACAGGTAAGAAAAAAAGAAGGAAAAAAAGAAACCTGCGTGGCAAAAACAATGTCCCAGGGAAATGTAGTGGCTTGAGCAAAACACCAGTGCCACAATGGGCTGCTTGAGATCTCGTAGCCAAGCACATCTTAAACCCTAAAATTTGTTTAAGACCAGAGGCAAAGGCGAAAGCTTTAAACTTGGGGGGAAATGGGGTTTAAGGGAAATAAAATACTCAAGTGATTTTTGGGGTATATAAAGAGTAAAGACTTAAAACAGAAGTGCAGTACAGAGGGTAAATATGAAAGAGAAAAGCTTAAAAATTTGCACGAGTCCCAACGAAAGCGAAATAGAGAAGTTTTGAAGGGGTGGGAATGTAAATGACAAATGTAGTGTTTTTATAGTAATTCTTTTGTGCATACTGCTGCGTATCCGAGGTCTTTTGTTGTTGCTGCTGTTTTGTTCTGAAAACAAAATGAAACCGTCCTGGTTGCTTGCCGCTGTCTTTTTCTTCTTCCTGTAACTGCAAATTTAACCATTTTTATGCTTTGCCTCAGTTTTCTTCTCCCCTCCATATTTCATTTACTACTACTGTAAGAACACTCAGAGCGAAAAAAGTAATAAAAAAATTAACGGGTTGGTTTAAGTGGTAAGCAACTTGATATCGTTTAAGCAATGTCGCGAGATGTTGTGTATGCAAAAAATGTCTGCCGAGAGACTCACCCGCTAAAGCCAGGTATATTACGCTGATCGGTCCGAATTAGAAAAAAACAGCATGAAAAATATGGAGACATACACGTTTTTCTTTGCTTGTATAATTTCAACACTCAACACTAATTGCTTATTCTTAGCACTTTACAGGTTGGTTCACTCCGGTTTGCATTAAAAAACATGCTTCAAACACACGAACATGTTTTAGCATGGAACATGTTCATGCTCACGCCCGAGGATTTACACCTTCTTTAAATATATAATTTAATTCAAATTTCAAATTCTAAATAATCATTGTTTTTATTTAAAAAAATCCTAAACCTATTTACCCATCAATATGCAAACCAATCATTTAAAATTAAAATAAAACAATTATTTCAATACTATTTAATTATTTTAATATAGTTTTTTAGCATAGGTAATTTGTATGCATACCAAATAATTATCTAAAGTTAACAACTTTGTTAAAGATAATTTTTTATTACACTGACAAATTTTTATTTTAAATACAGTGTTAAAAACCTTTTAATCATTGTATTATACCTAAAAATTCATTTTAACTTCTCTATAATCAAAGTTTTAAAGTTATAGATAGTTAGAGTAAATATTTTAAATTAAACATTCTTTAATTCTCTATCATTTTTAAAATTGAAATTTTTGATTCCTTTCAAAAATAGAGTAATTTTTCAACGTACATTTGAAAATAAGTAAACAAGAACGGTCTATGTAACATAAACAATAATTTTGATGATGAAATCAAATCATTCAAAAAGTACGTGGACCAATTTAGAATGAGTCATAGTTTGGAAATAAAAACAGAACATTCAAAAGTTTAAGAATCAATTTAAAATAAGAATCGTAGTTTGAGAATGAAATTGAAACATTTATAAATTTAGAGACTAATTTAAAATAAGGGTTATGGTTTGAAAACGTGTGGTACAAATTAACACAATAATTAATGGGTAACTTTCCAAGGAAAGCAAACTGAATAGGAAAAAGTAAGTGAAAATAAAATATTCCAATTTCTACTTGACATAGATGACCCAATTGCAGAAGCATAATCCAAAACAATTTAAAGCAAAGATTCTTTCACATTTTGGTTTTGTTTTGCTTTCCCTGTTTGAACATTGAATCTATATTGCAAAACAAACAGAGACAAAAAGGAGAGGTGGGGATTTAGTTCTTGTCTGAGAACCGACAAAACTGGAACATAAAAACATTTATGAACTGGCCTTTGGGGTGAATGTGTCTTGTTCAGTGTTTTTCCATGACCTCCCAACTTCTATTAAATATTACATACCACACACTTACAGAATGAAGATCTAAAATCGGCCCGTTCATCCGGTCATCTCCGAACCGTGCGTTTTGTTCAAGTCGACAAAATCTTTATTTATGCAAACATGGACGATTGAAGTGATTGTCGAAGCATATAAATGCGAATGTACGGTATCCTATTTTAGTATCGAAATAT
Organism: Hibiscus tridactylites; assembly: GCA_958450335.1. Classification (NCBI taxonomy): domain Eukaryota; kingdom Viridiplantae; phylum Streptophyta; class Magnoliopsida; order Malvales; family Malvaceae; genus Hibiscus; species Hibiscus tridactylites. Next base: position 73,332,749 of record OY288284.1, on the reverse strand, counting down.
GCACAGAAGGCAAAAGAATGAGCATTGCAAAGAACACATACTAGAATGAATTATGCAAAGAAAAAGAAAGCTATGCCTTTTTTGCCTCCTTTTTCCAGAGGGATAAGTGCTTAACTCATGATTGTAACTCAATAGACTTCACTGGCCGGATTACTCGATGGAAGTCTCTGGCGCTTCTCAACATAAGCTGATGGAAACCACCCTGCTTTACCCTTGCATTCTCCTTCTGACCATCCAGTTGAACTTACCTGTATAGCGTTTTAAGAAAGTGAACAAATGAGAAATCGAACCCCGACAAAAAAAAGGGGAAAACGAATGGTATCTCTTGTGCAATGTTTCATGCATATACGAGATTACTTGCAAGCTATGCACCATAAGTGAAAATGTATATCCCAAGGAAAATAGAATACCTTCCGCACGACTACAAAATCACCTACTGACAAGCTCAGTTCCTTCTCGGATGCAGCATAAAAAGGATGGATTGCCTGCGACAAGAAACCCAAAGTATTAGTGCTTCACATTCCTAAAGGGGCTCAATACGTAAGTGGAACCCCTCAAGTAAGAGAAGCTCACAAGTTAAGGCAATTACTTGGTTCATTCTAACTTAAGACGTGTCTCTAATGTCGTGCGTTTATGGAAAACAGGATTTTTCAGTCAACCTACTTGCTAGAACATTCTTCAAATTCCAATATTAGGTAAACTTACTTCAGCCAAGTAATACATTGTTTTATCTGTTCCATTCTCAGGTAAAATCACAGGAGGAGCAGATTCTTTGCGCTGTTTCTCCGAGACCATCTGTCAAGTTTAACAAAAATAAATAAGTTCACATAAGTCAAAAATAAATCTCTTCGTTACCAGAAACAATAAGGCTAAGAAATAACCTCAGCTTCAATCTCGTTAAGTATGGAAGCAACTCTTAAATGATAAGTCTTTTCCCCTTCAACCTACAAACGCATAGAACGAAATCTTGAATACCATCTATGAAATTAAGACATGCTTCGATTTGGAGACGGTATATATAGAAGTAATGTGCCTGTATACCATAGCTACAAGCCTTTGTAAAGTCAGTCTTTGCTGCTGAGCTTCAACAGCAGCCAAGGCAGCAGTAGCTTCTTTACCCAGAACGGCCATATTTGCTTTAAGTTCCTGCATCCTCGCTTCGGCAGCATGCAACTTTGCAACATTTTCTGGAATTGGAGCTTCTCTTATCCGTGCTTGTCTTCTAGAAATCTCTGCTGCCTGTTTACCAATCATATTTAGTATCAGATGCATTTCTGAAAGCAATCCTAAAAGTGGGGAACTTAAACTGATGTTTAATGTTATATAGAAAATTATTGCACCGAGAGCTTGTATAATTATTTACCATGGCCTCTGCTTCCTGCCTCATTCGACTATAGCGTTGAGCAAGATGACGAGCATCTTCCAAAGGAGCACCGGCGTTCATTGCTCTCAAGGGATCCAAGACCTTTTGTATTTTGAAATTTTCATTGGATTATAAAATAGGACATACAAATTCTTTGAATATATATACAAGTATGTAGTCACATAAAATTTAAAAAGGAGTCCGATGAAATCATCGTACTCATACTCATTTTGGATTGAATGTGTTTACAAGTACTATAACTAAAACATATTTTATAACATGATTAAAAAAAACGAAACACCCAACCTGTTGGGATAACAACTTAATCAAATCATCTTGCTCCTTCTCTACATGTTTACGGCCATCACCATAAATAGCAGCAGCTTTGGCAAGCATATTTTCGTTGATGTTATCACTGTTTTCGGTTCCATATCGGCAGCATTCTTCAGAGAACTTGGTTCCTGGTTTTCATAAAGATTAAGAACCATAAGTATAACATTTTATCTTCAAAACATATGTTATTTACTCAAATTAGACATATTTCATGATAGGACAATAAAATTAAAAGGTTCAAATTGATGTTGCACCTGTTTCAATATGCTTATACCCGATGGCTGTAAATGCCTCTGCAGCTTTAATAACATCTTTTTGGAAATCCTGAAAGGAAGACGGGTGAAAATTTACACCGAGGGGCTTTAACTGTATACGATGCACTAAAGGGACATTATATATTCCTTGGACAGTTTAGTGAAATTACATACAGAAAATGGCTTCCATCATAAAGATATGAATAACATGGGAATATGGGATCGTTTGAGCAATCGGTCTACTTCTACAAGACCTCGGATAATAAAGGAATACGACACGGTTTTCAAATTAGGTTTCACAAACATATAAACTCAAGGATCCTTACCCTTGCCGAACGAGTGGACTTGTACAATTTGTCCAGCTGTAGATGTCTTTGCATCTCAATCTCGTCGATAACTACAACATCCGAGCTTTCATAACCAGTTCCACTAAATTGCTTTATTACAGCCTGCAAAAAGAATTTCTTTTTAACTCAATAGTAGAAGATATTATTCGTTCGAAGCGAAACACAGAAACATAAACATACAATAATTGCAAGTAACTTATCAGGACTCACATCACTGGTTACACAGCTTTCAGGTAAAGGATGAAACTTTGCAATAGCAAAAACTTCTTGAAACTCTACATTTAGAAAATTTGAGGTAATGCAATAATTAAAAACTCAATGGACTTCGAATTTGTAAAGGAAGTAGCTAAAACACACCTAAAAAGAATTATACCATTTTGGTGATTATAAAATACAATTGAAGGTCTAGAATTAAGTCCACAATTCAATATTTGATTCTCGAAACCTATAAATTAGACCCCAAAAGTTCTAGAAGTCAAAGTAATTAAAGACATTTAAGTTTGTAATAAAAAACTAAACAAAAATCTTAGCTTTCATTTACCCAGATTTCCTCCATTATCCTAATAACCAAATAAATAGAACCCAATTCTCATCAAACCCAGAAAAACAAATTAAAAAAGAGAGAAAGTAGAATGAAGGGTAGTGTTTAAATTGCCTGTTGCTGCTTGGCAACTTGTTCTCTGAGCTTGCTGGCTTGCCTTCTAAAAACATCCATGGCTGCCTCTTCTAGTTTCTTTCAACACAACGAAATAGATTTTTCCAACCAAAAAAAGCTTCTAGTTTCTGTAAATCTGGGTTTATTTTATTGATTAATTGACTTGTTAGATCTGGCAGCTGGCTCTGTTGGAGAGACAAAAGCCTTTGAATTTTCCTCTGAACTCTATACTTGGCTGTCGTAAATTATGTTCTTTCGGACTTTGGACCGGTGGATCGGTTTGATGCAATTATTAATGGGCTTCATTTTGGATGTCAGTGAGACGGCCCATATTTAATGAAAATAAATGTAAAATAAATAATTTTTAATAGTCTTACTGTAAATATAATGTACTATTTGATTATATTTTTTTCTTAATCTTTTGACAAAGTACACATATTTTGTAAAAAAAAATATTCAAATTTAGATCTTTTATGATGAATATCATTTTATTTCACTAAAACTACTCGTTAAATTTAAAAGAAAAAGTGGCATAATTAAAACAATGTTTGAAGATTTTCTCAATTTGGTATAAGTGGGAAATGGGATTACATATTTCTAATTACAAAAATAATTACAAAAATCTGTTTGGTAAACAGCTTTTTGAGCTAAATTTAGAGGTTTGAAGTATTTTTAGAGGTTTGAGCCATTAAATTCGTTAATTAGGATGTTTGATAAATAGAAAATTGTAATAGTGGATTGAGGGTACTTTGCTGACATCACTCGATTAGTTAAAAATATTTAAAAAAAACTTTTTTTTTCAAAAATAATTATATATATATACTTAAAAATAAAATATCCTAAAACTTTCAAATATTTTTAAAATAGTCCCTAAATTCCTAAACCTCCAAATTCAACAACTTTCGCTGGCATTGGTCGCGTTGCCGGCGACAGAATGAAGCGCACTCCTCTCGTCGAACGACTCACACACCGTTCGTCGTCCATTTTGTCATTGTTCGTCGCAAATCTTTCAAATGAACCATGCAATAATTTCACCTTCATCCAGCGTGGCGTGACAATTGGCGGCGAAATCGGCTCAAATCGAAATTTGGCTTTAAAGATTTAGAGATTTTAAAATTTTGGGACTATTTTTATGAAATTTGGAAAATTTTGGGTTATTTTTTTATAAATAAAATAATTTTTAAATATATATATTTAACCAATCAGATAATGTCACATCAACAAATTGCCACGTGTCATCGTATGATTGGTTAAAGTATATAAAATAATTATCCGCTATCAACTAATATAATTTAATATTTTCTAATTGCCAAACATTACCATATTTTTTTGTGAGTGTTGCAACATTTCTTGTAAATTATATAAATCTCCCATAAAACATGTAATTTAACTACTAACATTTAGTGTAATTATAAAAAGTGAGAAGTTCTCGATTTTATTGTTGAAGGAAATGGGATCACATATTACGTAATTACAGAAATAGTTACAAGATTTTCAACGTTTTCTGTAAGTATCGTAATATTTTTAGTAACTACGGAAAATGCTTTAGAGAAAATTTTTGATACATAAATGTGAAATTTTACACAAAATTTTCAGAATTATAGTTTAGTTGTTAGGGTTTAAAATCTAAATTTTGTAGTTAAAAAAATTCATTCAGATGAGATTTGAGTTTAAAATTAAAAATAAATAATTATATTTAAGTTTAGGCTAATTCAATTAAATAATTAATTTTAAACTGAATTAATCAATAACCGGATTTTAAAAAAAATATTTTAATTGTTAATGGATCGAACACTTTAATTTGGTTAATCAATTAATGCTTTCTCCAAATCACGTGAGGTTTAGAAGAGCATAAACGTGGAACCAACAGAGGCACGAGAATGAATATTAGATGGTATTCACAAACAGATTGTACGAATGCCCCATTTATTAGTGTTGAAAACAACCACTCCATATTATTCCAATCATGCTTTCTCTCTTTTTCAAACAACATTTATTTCGATATGAATATGGTAGGAAATGTGATGATTTTTCTAATTTAACCTTCTTTTTATTTAACCGTATTTTAATTTATTAATCGACTAATTCAGATCAGGTATTAATGTATTATAGATGTTCATTATAAGGGCGACCTTTCCAATCTAATTTTCTTCATTCGCATTACCAGAACTGGAACACCTAACTTTATTTAAGGGATTTAATATTTCATCTAACTAGACCGATTGTTGAACTTCTTTTTTTTTAAAATAAAAATAGTATCCAAAAATTAAAACGAGGTCTAAACTCTTTTTATTTTAAATGAGTATTAATGTATTTTTTTCTTTATATATATGTTTTTGAATATGACTACTGAATTTTTATTATAACCATAGAAAATATCACAATTACAACGCATCCAGGAAGAAAAATAATGGGACTAATCTACCTAAATTTCTTACAACCCAAAATAAAGAAAAGTAAAAAACTTTTATGGAAAAGCACGCTATCAAAATTCAAAAGCTTCCTGAATCTCTTTATCTCTATTCAATCGGGACTCATTATTGATGAAAAAGGAGTGATGAACTATCCAAACTATCAGGCAGAATGTTCCGCTACCAAAGACTGATTATATCGGCAAACAACCATCAACCGAGTGGGAATCTACCTTTGTGTGACCATCGACAAAATCATAATCATGAATTAGCGCCGATTAAAAACTCTATACGAGCAACGATCGACCACTAGGGTATGTTAAATCGTGCCACAAGGACAAATGAAACAAAATCACAAAAATAAAATAAACACGTCACAAAAACATAGAAAAACGCGTGTCACAAGGACATAGAAAGTGTGTGCCATAAAAGCAAAGATTCTTATTAGAAATTAAAAAAAAAGAAAAACAAGAAAGTAATAAACACCAGCGATCAACAATCAATAGCTAGGTGATTGCCAATCGCTGTTTATACATGGTATAAAGGTGATTATAAGGTAATATTTGTTTATACATATTTTTAACCCTTTGACAATGAGCATACACCTCATAAATAAAGCGATTTGAACTTGTATCTTTTAAGATGAACATCACCCGGGACACTTATTAGGTTCAAAGAACTTTTAAATATTAAGCAAAAATAGCTAGTGAAAAAAATGGAAATTTGTATATGAAGTGTTAAGGTTTTACTTTTCACAGATAAAATTACATTAATTTTTGCATGTGTGTTTTTTTAAGGGTGAGTGAACGTTATTGGGTATCGAACTTAGGATTCAAGTGTCAATCGCATGAGTAAAAATAGAGCGACTGACAATGACCTCCTCAAATGGAAAAATTGCTAGTTTAGTCATTTTGAATTTCGCAATTTTAAAAATAAAGATAAGATCTCATTTTAACCCCTAAAGGATAAATTTTCAATTTAAGCATTTTAAAATTAAAGTTAAAACAATGATAAAATCATATTTTAAATATTAAAATATATATTTTTCTAGTTCTCTCAAACAAATTGCTGGTTTCGACCGGGTTAATTGAAATTTCATTTTAATAGAATTTGTGTCATCCGCGACGAGTTTGGTTGACAAATTTAAAATTGATTATAAGAATTTTTTTCATTATTTGATATAGTTAGCGCCTAATTAATTCATGAAATCAACTAAGTTAAATAATAATATTAATAATAATAATAATAATCCACTAACTGGTCGAGTGACTAAAAATATTCATCTTTTTATGATTTTGTATGAATTCAAAACCTGACATTAAAATGTAATATATTTACGTAATCAACAAAGTTCATTTATCTTTTTATCATTTACCCTTTTGTTTTTCAGATCAAACGACTTTAAATCTTGAAATTTAAATTGAGATCCCTCCAATGCAGCCCACTCCTTTCCTTTTGACCAAAGCTGTTTTCTAAACATATCTAAAACTATATCTATACACATGCGGTGGAAACTGAAAGTTTCCACAAGCGCCTTAGTTTTAGGGTATAGAGATTTAGTTTAGGGTATAGGGTTTAGGGGTTTAGGTGTAGGGGTTAGAATTTAGGAATAGTTGTTTCAATTTAAGGTTTATGGTTATAATTTAGTGTTTATAGGTTAAAACCTAAATCCTCACCATATTACCCTAAAAACTAAACCCTAACCTATAAACCATAAATTATAACCCTAAACATTAAATTGAAACAACTATCCCTAAATTCTAAACACCTACACCTAAACCCCTAAACCATATACCCTAAACTAATTCCCTATACCCTAAAACTAAGGCGCTTGTGGAAACTTTCGGTTTCCACCGCCAGTGTATTGGATATTAATCCTATAAAATATAGGATTAATATCCAATACACTGGCGGTGGAAAACAAAGTTTCCACAAGCGGTGTTATTTAGGGGTTTAGGGTTTTAATTTAGGGTTTGAAGGTTAGGGGTTTAGGTTGTAGGGTTTAGAATTTAGGATTTATGGTTAGAATTTAGGTTTTAGGGCTTAAGGTTTGTGGTTAGATTTTTAGGGTTTTAAAGTTAAAATTTTAGATTTTAGATTTATGCTTGAAAATAGGCATGCTTGTGTAAACTTTTTTTACACTGGCAGTGTATCAAATATTAATCCTATTTTATATTATGATAAAAAAAAAGTCAGGACGGAAATAAGATTTTTATCCAAGGTGCAGTAAATGGAAATGGGATGCTTTAAGAAAAGTAAGAGATATTCAACTCCCTTCACTTTCGATTTTTGTTTTATCTATATATATTTTTGAATCGATTTATATCTAACACACCCGCGGTAAAAACTTTTAGTTTATACAAGCACTTTAATTTTAGGGTTTAAGGTCTCAATTTAGGGCATAGGATTTAGAAGTTTAGGTGTAGGGGTTTATAATTCAGGGTAATGGTTAGACTTTAAGGTTTAGGTTAGAATTTAAAGTTTAAAGGTTGGAGTTTAGTTTTTAGGGTAATATGGTTAGGATTTAGGTTTTAACTTATAACCCCTGAATTATAACCCTGAACCCTAAACTTTAATCAATATCCCTAAATTCTAAACCTCTACAACCAAACCCCTAAACACTACGTTATAAGCTGAGACCTTAAACCTTAAAGTTAAATTGCTTGTGAAAACTTTTAATTTCAACTGTCAATATATTAATTCCTTTTAAATATATTTTTTATTATCTATATATACAATTGAGAATGAGCATATTTTTTATAGGGTAAACCACACTGGTAGTCACTGAAGTTTTAAGGCGCTTTCAATAAGGTTACCGAACTTTTAAAACTTTCATTACAGTCACTCAACTTTTAATTCGCTTTCAATAAGGTCACTGCCGTCAACCACCGTTAAAAAAGCTGATGTGGCATGTTAAATTTAAGAGTAAAATACATTGTTAGTCACTGAACTTTTAAGAGGCTTTCAATATGGTCACCGAACTTTTAAAACTTTCATTACTATCACTCAACTTTTAATTCGCTTTCATTACCGTTAAAAAAAAAACTAATGTGACACGTTAAGTTTAAAAATAAACGTTTTCCCACCATATTTTCTCTCCCCTCTTATTTTCTTCCATCCAAACATGTCTCTTTCTTCCATATGAATCAAATTGCAATTTTTTGGTGAAGGTCGTTACTTCTCTAGTAACACATCAAGGAAAATATTAATGTATCTAGACATGCATGCGACATGTGTGAGAACAAGAAAAATATTGGGAGACATCCGATGATGGAATCATAAAGAAATAACTAAAATTTTGCTCATAAAAATCATCTTTATGCTCCAGACCCGACATTTACTGAGTCATGCACTGGATAATGAGGAGTTCAAAGGAAAATATTAATGTATCTAAAAGATATACATGTTTGGACGGAAGAAAATAAGACATGGAGATAAAATAGGGTGGGAAAAAATTTATTTTTAAACTTAACGTGTCACATCAACTTTTTTAACGGTAATGAAAACGAATTAAAAGTTGAGTGATGGTAATGAAAGTTTTAAAAGTTCGGTGACCACATTGAAAGCCTCTTAAAAGTTCAGTGACTAACAGTGTATTTTACCCTTAAATTTAACATGTCATATCAGCTTTTTTAACAGTGGTTGGCGGCAATGACCTTATTGAAAGCGAATTAAAAGTTTGGTGACTGTAATGAAAGTTTTAAAAGTTTGGTGACCTTATTGAAAACGCCCTAAAAGTTCAGTGACTACCAGTGTAGTTTATTTTTTTATAATTAATATTGGAAATGATTATATATAGTTAAAAATCACCTCAATTGGACACTCAAGTCTCAAAAGTTATTTGAATTAAATTATTTTTGAGAATATACGTTTGATTGGTCGCGCATTGTCCAACATGACAATGCAGTCAATAACAATCAGTCTTGCCTTTTAGTTTTTTTTTTTTTTTTTTTTTAATTTGGGAAATAAATTTGGTCCAAACTCGCGGCTAATTGTTTTTTACGCTTTAAAGATCAAATTAAAAGAAAATTAAAAATACATGGAATAAAAAATGAAAACTTTAAAAAATTTAGGCATTTAAGTGGAACAACACATAAGAAAATAAAATTTTATCTTAATCAATGGTCGATTCTCGTCTTAAATATGAAGTACCTTTAAAATTTGTGGTTAACGTCTACTCATTGTAAGGACAACAAAACGTGAATGAATAGTTGTTTGAATTATAAATATAATATAAATTTCGGAAAGACCATGTTTTTCTGCTCGAGTCCCAATTAAGGTATTTTTTTAATTCACGTAACTTTTCGAGACTTGGACATTAGAAAGGTGCCGTTTTTTATCTCGAAAAAAATCTAGTTTTAAACATTATTTTTTTTGTATTTATCAATAATTTTAAATCTTTGACATCTTTCTTTTTTTTAATTTGTCACTTAGAAAATTCATATTTACCAAAAATATCATCATTTATACGGATTTGATACGTTTAATTTTACTTTTAAATTTTTATTACGATCCTTATAGTTTTATTTTTCTTTCAATTAGATCCATGTGGTGCAACAAATATAACCAAACTAAAGTCGCCAACAACTTTCACCTACTCTAATAATGTCAAGGACATCTGACAGTAACTCTTGAATTTTTTTTCCACGCAATACCCTAAATAATTTTCTATCATGTACATTTCCTGAATTTATTTTTAACAAATTTCCCTAAAATTATTTTTTAAACATTTCTCCTAAATATGTCATAAGGGCGTGATATGATTTTTTTCAAACCTTTAAAAATCGCGACTGTTCAAATACATTTTCACATCATTTTCCTAAATAATTGTTACATTGAACAAAGACATTAAAAAAACGAATGAAAATTATCTACCCTCAAACTATACATCTTTTGGTGCCTCACTTTAAAAAAATGAGTTTAGGGTATAAAGTTAAGGGTTGTGGACTGTTAGGGTTTATAGAATTAAAGGCATATTGTATATTTTAGAATTTAAGATTTAGGGTTTAGAATATAAAAATTAAAGTTAGGGTTTAAAATTTAAATATTTTTTAGTATGAAACATAAAAAAAATCATAGTTAGGGGAGATAATTTTTACTTTAAGAAAACACGTTTTTCAAACGACGTATCTAAATATAATTATTAGTAGTTCAATTGTCTTTAAGGGGAAATATCAAAAAAGGAAAATGATCTTGCTTTCCTTAACTCTAATTTCAATATTATTTTTCAAATTTTTTGTAAATCTAAACATAAAATAAAAACAATTTAGGTATGTAATATCAACGATATCTAAATGTAATTGTCAATGGTTTTACTGCCTTAATGATTAAGTACATTAACACACGTATCTTCTCTAATAATTAAAAAAAACTTGTAAATATAACTAAAACAAAATAATATCTTAAAAATATTTCTAATTAATATATTAATTTTATTTTATTTTTGATCAAAAATATTAATTTTATTACTTAACATAAAAAATCCGTCAAAATAAGTTGTATGTGGCTAATAATGCAAAATAAAAGGACACATTTTGGAAAAGACACTTGCCATGGAAACAAAATGACCATGTACATAAGCTACATACCGAGAATATAAAGATGTGAACTTTCCCCTCAAAAGTGAATTTCAAACGGATTAAGGCAAAAAAGGAGCGTTTTTTGAAGCGGATTCTGAATTCTAACCGCGAATTCTTTGGCTTTTTCCTAGTGTTTTTTTTCTCTCAACATACGTACTGTCTCTAAATATTACCACTTCCACTGCTTTGTCTTTTCTTGCTTTTGCCAATACAGCTAGGTTTTCTTTTACCAGCAACAAGTAGTGAGAGCAGTAGCCAAGGGTCACCCCACACACGATTTTCTGAGGGGGGAAATTGAGGGAAAATTTTAGTACAAAGGGAGAAAGAGGGAATCCATCATGCCTTCTGGTTCTAAGAAGAGAAAAGCTGCCAAGAAAAAGAAGGAACAAGCAGCCAACACCATCAATTCATCAGCTACCAACAACCCACATGGTACTTTGATTTGCTTTTTTTATTTGGAAATTTTGTTTTTTGATGGATTTGGGATGATGGGTCTTTTTTATTTTGAACTTCTTTTGATTGAATCTTACTTGGTTCTGTATCTGCATGTGTCATTCAGTTCTTTATTTAATTTGTTGGAGATTTATAGATTATAGTTAAAAGAATTCAGCTTGCTATGTTTAATGGCTTTTTGCCCTTAATTAATTGATTTGGTTGCTTTTCAATGGGGTTGTTGTCCTTTAATCACTTACTGTTCACTTTATGCTTTCTTTAGGAGTTTTTTTCTTCAATATATTTGTTTTAGGGTCTTGTATTTTACTTGATTTTGGTCAGAATTTTTGTTCTTGAAAGAACTTGTCTAAAAACCACTTCATGTCTTTATATTGATCTTGTATTTACTTTTGGTAATTTCATAATTGGTTGAAAAATCATTTTGCTTAATCAATTTAAAGGTTTGTTCATCAGTTTGGTACAGTGTTTACTTTGGTTGTTTCTATAGTGAATTGAAAATTTTGTTGTTTGATTGGTGATTGGAGCTATTATGATGTTTATCAAATGGTGCTAGGAAATGATGATCCAAAAAGCCAAGATGAAAGGGGCAGTGAAGGTGGCGATGCCGGTTCCCAAGTAACCGAGGTGAAGTCTGTGGAAGAGACCACTAAAGATGCAGAATGCACCAATAAATCGGAATTGGATGACATTGATGTTAAAATTGAAAAAGGATGGGAGCCAAAGAATGATCTTGAGAGCACACTCGTTTCTATTCAGCATGTTAAGCATGACAAGAGCTCTAGTAGCAGCAGCAGCAGCAGTAGTGGGAAGAGTAGCTGCAGTAGTTCGGATGACGAATCTCAAGCTTTTAAGATGAAGTCAAAGGAAGAAGCTTCATATGATACCCAGGATGAGTCGACTACTGTTTTGTCTGAAGAAGTACCGAAGGTTGCTGAAAATGAAACACTTGAGAATGGTGCAAGTGATTCTGCAGGGAAGACTGTTGCTGTTGACAATTCGGTAAAATCTGAGTTATCTATGCCAGAGAAAACAGACTTTTCCGCAACGAATTCAGTACCTGATGTAGTTGAGTCAGGGTTGAAGGCAAATGAAGAGAAATTATTGCCCTCATCAAATGGGGTTGAATTGGAAGGAGCTGAAGGAAAAAAATTTCCATCCTCAGATATTCCTACTGCTGAAACTAGCAATGTTGCAGAAACAAACCAAACATTAGAGCCCCATGAGCATTCTGAAAAGCAGGTATATCTTCCCCCTATTCTTTTCTACAACCATGCGATTGAATATTCCTTATTTTGTTTAATTGAAAACTGATTTTTCCTATTTATTTTCTGCTTTGGTTCACAGCCTCTTGTTGCTTCGACTCCTCCACCGGTGCAAAGAACCTCATTCTTAAGTTGCTGTGGATTGTTTGAAGTGTTTACTGGTTCTGGGAGATAATTGAAGTTTCGAGTCATCCGCCAAGTTAGATGATATTATACTTTCCTTTATAATTTTGCAGAACTGAGTGTTTGAGATATACTAAGTAGCTCATATCCTTTGTGCATTTGTGGGTGTATGGGAATGCCAGGACTATGAAACTAGAACTCGAGATATGGAACTTATTTCTTGTCATTTGATTGTTTTTTCTCTCTTTTTTCAGTTGTCTGGTATTCTTTTACAATTTGTAGTGATCTTGCTTTCAACCTTTTGGCGAACAACCTTATGGTAGCCTGTTCAATTGTCTCTCTTGTTAACTGTGTTCTATACTGTATTGTTTCGTATTAATAATTTTCATTTTACTCGCGTATCCTCTCGAGAACTTATTTGCATGTAATGTCGGATGCTACATGTAAGATAATTATGTTCCTTGTTGAATCAAGAGTGCCATGTGCCAATGGCAATTGTGCCATCTTTTTGTTGAATGAGCCCATTGTATTTATGGTCTCTGGTGCGGTTGATTTGGTCTAAAAACAACTTTCTTAGGCTGTTTAAACATATGTTAAGAGCCAAATTCTAGCCAGTATGATGCCCTTTTGAGCTATATTGCTCCAATTCTTTATGAAGTATGCATGTCTAATATTAAACACACTCGTATCCAATACTCGCACTCGAATCCTGGTAGCATCTCCCCACTGCTTGTGGAATTATTCTTTTACTTCTCAGGCAAGAAACTCTTTATCTTATATTCAAATAAGATTTCAAATGAATAAAGCCAATAACACCCCAACCAGAAGCAGCCGATCTCCGGCCACTTTGTACATTTCAAGAATCAAAGCAAAACACAATTTTCTTAGTGATGAAGAAGACTCATAGATGACAGATTTATGCACTGCCGTGAATTGCTGCAATGTAGAGAAGTTGTGTTACTGTAAGAATGATTAAAAAGGCCTCCATTGTTCTCTGCAAAATCAACACATTTCTTACGTTAACCAACAATATATTACATACAATATCTGCAATTTCCTTGAATGAATTTCATTTTCCATTCTTACCAAACGAGCATTCCTGATTTCGAGCTCGATTTCTTTGCAGGCAAATCTGTGGAAAACAATGTTTTCTTGTTAGTTTAGTAACAATGGATTTCAATCCCAAGATGTTAGTTAGAGGCCTGACCCCATGGCAAGTACAGTGAAGGTCCAAGCAACGCCCGCAATCGAAGCTGCAGACGGAAAGCTATTGGCATTCCACGAACGAATATGGTTGATTCCGGCAATAGCCGATGCTACACCGACAACTCCGGCTAGCACAGCGAATGTCACGAAGAATCCGGTGGCAGCGTTTCCCATGGGGAAGTATATGGGCGAGAAATGCGCCGGAAGCTTTAGTCCAGGCCCTGCAAGTTTCAAACCAGCTTAAGCATTTGAATACAATCTATGAAGCGAAAGACAGGAGGGTGACTTACCAATGATGAAACCATAATCGATTGCTTGATTCACTGCCCATGCACCGATGCCTAAAACAATGGCATACATGCAGAAATTAAGGAACAAAAGCAGTGCAGCAACAGGTCTCATTTGAGCATTTGCCATTGCAATTTAATGATTCCTACAACAACCAAGAAAAGATTATCAAAGGGTACATGTTTGGTTCCTTTCTTGCAAAGGCAACTGGTTTCTAAAGTTGTCTGTAGAGTTGTAAAGAGCATGCTTCATGTTCAAGGCAGAAAAACCAGATTCTTGTCTGGTTTTCTTCTCATTTTCGGCTGTTCTTTTGAGAAGGGTACATTCTTGAAAACAAGGTTTGAACAGTAAGTTGATCCTAGGAGGAAAAGTCATATTCTTTACATACTTTGCCACTTGATGAGGACCCATTGCCACAAGGAAAGTGAGCATCTCTGTCTGATGAACCGTTTAATTCGGTTTCGGTTCAAATAATAATTAAAGGATGGTCCGTCTCGCCCCATCTCCATCTCCACTTGCCTCACCCTGTTCTTATCTACTAATATAGATAATAAACATATTTAAAAATATATTTAAATAATAATAAATTTTATAATATTCAACTCACATTCACTGGAATATTAAAAAAACACACAATACTTATGGAGTCATAATTTTTCGATTCCCACTCGTTTAAAGAGTCACAACGAAAATTTTTTAGCTTTTAAGAGTAAAAAAATGTAATTTTATCAGAAAAAAGGTTCGAACAAAAATTAATTTTTTTTACAACAAAATCCGAAATATTTAACTTTTAGAGTTGTGTGAATTAGAGGTGTTCAAAACCGGCCCAATGAGTATTCAGTAACTCAATAAGCTCATAATGCAAGTTAAAAAAAAATGATGAAATATAGTTGTGATACTTATGGGACCCTTAAGTACCCATTGAGTCGGTTTTGGACACCTTTAGTGTGAATAAACATTTTTTACCATGATTCAGGATCAAAAGTTAGATATTTTACATTGTTTATAGTCGAAAATCACTTTCACACTCTTCGTTCTATAACGCTTTTCAAAAATGATTCTTGGGACAAAAGTGCTTTTGAGATAAAAAATAATAATAATTTAAAATATGTAATTTTTCATGCTAATGTAAAACATGTATCTTTTCAGTCCTATTTTTAAAAAAATGAAATTTTTAACTTTTATAAAAATTATTTTAAATAAAATTACTAATTTATCCTATTTATATCCTCAATTCTTTTTTATTTTTAAAAAAATCCCAAAGTATGGATTATAGTGGGTAAACAACGCTGATATATTATGGTTTGTTTGATTTTAATTATCCATTTTGAAAAGTTACAAATTAATTATTTAAATTATCAATTTATCATATTTTAATCAACAAATTATAAACTTTCATAAACTTAATGTCGTGATGCATTAGAAAAATATCAATTTATAATTTGACCAATTATCTTTAAAAAACTTATTTCTCAACCTATTATAAAACCTCTAAATGGCCTTGTAATTTCTTATTACAATCTTTGTCCTATAATATTATCCCTTTAAACTTTTAAAAGGATCTCACTCAGATTATCTTCTTAAAAATTTTATAAACTTAAACTTAAATTTTATTTTTTATTTTTTTTCAATTTCTCACAAAATAATATTTAACTCTTTAAAAATTAAAATGTCACTTGAATTATTTTACATTATCTTTCTTACAATTTTTTTTTCTAAATTACATGAAAAATTAATACTAGTGAAGACAATCGCTACTCCGATCCTCTTTATTTGATTCTTTCCCTGATCTCTCAATCTGGGTTGCCCTAGAAATCCCTAAACTTTCTCAGCCAACAAGTCTTCCCCTTTACCTGTATGAAGCACTTGTCAATCCCCTGCCATTTTGCCTCAAACTTAGTGAACTAAATATTGATGATGCATGTGATTTTTTTGTTGCACTTCCTATTTCCAGGCTTCACCTTGACTAATCCGGATTGAATCGCGTGGCACACCTAATTTTGTTGAGTGAGTTTCTAACGAGAATTTTCTGCATACACAACGACACAAACTCAAGACCTGGGAACTAAGCTGCTTACCATTGGACCATTAAAATATGGTTACCACTTAGTATTGGCAATTTGGCTAGAAACACTGAACTTAGTTGAAAAAATTCTTTTTTAATCTTGTTGCATACTGTTGGGGCCATTGGTACTTGTTCTATGAACTAGTAGTATTCAATGGGTTGTGCATTTGATATTTCATGCCATAATTATGTATTTTTCACCTGTATTCAATGCTGAGTAGAAGGATTTTTTTATGAAATTCCGACATTCTAGATTCACACACCGGAAGTTGCAAGTTTATGTTAAGATAGTTATTTGATAATCATCTCATTCTCAATTTTTGTAGGGAGTAATGACGACCCTGAACTGCTAGATTTCTTTATATTCGACATGATAATTGCGAGCATACCCTTTGATGGAAATGCGGTTGACAATAACATCCCGGGAAGCTATTCTTTTCCTGATTTCAAGTGTTCTGAGCCAAGCCAAGTATGTTGATTGATGTGGCTTAGCAATGCATGATACCGCCTTTTCTCGAGGACGCTGTCAACACCAATGATATAAATGATGTTGACCAGTTTAGTTTGCTAAAATGTTATTTAACAGTATGAGTTCACATATTGAATAATTTCAGATGGCATTTGTGTTCTGGCCTAGGGGAGCTCCTTTGTCCTTTTACAATTTGTGTGGAATTTTGCTTCTTTTCTGTTTTACTTGGTGCTTTAAACATTTCTTTGAAACATGCAGAAACTCTTGTCCACTCTACACGAAAACATTGCGATGATGCCGACTTCACCTTTACAGTCTTCTACAAAATGAAAGAGCGCATGGTATATGTAAAGCAGAGGCCTCACCTACAGACGTTTTTGGAGAAAAATGCAGAGATGTTTGAAGTTATCATCTTTACTGCCAGCCGAAGCATTTACGCTGAACAATTACTGGACATATTGGATCCAGATCAAAAGTTCATATCTCAGCGGGTTTATCGTGAATCTTGCATTTTTCCAGATGGAAGTTGCACAAAAGACTTGACAGTTTTAGGCGTTGATCTTGCAAAGGTTGCTATAATTGATAATTCTCCACAGGTATTTACCTACTCACTTAAGGTTGTTGATCTAGTAGTAGAATCAACTACATTCTCTACTACCAAATTAAACAGTAAGAGGGTGAAATATCTTATTTGCATGTTCTTTTTCTTTTTCCATTGTTTCATATGAAAATTATTTAGACTCCATCTATGCTTGTATTAAGAGATCAGAACTTCAAAATGGAAGCTTGTAGGAAATTTTGTTTTACTAGCAACTTGTATTTTCCCGATAGTTCATACTGTTTTGTCCGAAGAAGTACCGAAGGTTGCTGAGAATGGAACATTTGAGAATGGTGGAAGTAATTCTGCAGGGAAGACTACTGCCGCTGTTGACAATTCGGTAAAAACTGTGTTGTCTATCCCGGAGAAAACAGATATTTCTGCAAAGAATTCAGTACCTGATGTAGTTGAATCAGGGTTGAAGGCAAGTGAAGAGAAATTATTGCCCTCATCTAATGTTGCAGAAACAAACCAAACAATAGTGCCCCATGGCCATGAGGATTCCGAAAAGCAGGTATATCTTGTCCCTACTCTTTTCTACAAAAGTGCCTAATTATTTTCTGCTATGATTCACAGCCTCTTGTTGCTTCAACTCCTCCACCGGTGCAAAAAGCCTCAAGTTGTTGCTGTGGATTGATTGCAGTTTTTACTCGGAGGTCAAAGTTTCGAGTCATCCACCAAGTTAGATAGTACAATACTTTCCTTTATAGTTTGCAGAACTGAATGTTTGAGATATACTGATTACTGAGTAGCTCCTATACTAGGTGCTTTTGAGTAGGAATGCTAGGACTATGAAACTAGAACTGATCCGGAACATATTGATTGTCATTTGTTTGAGGTATTATTTTCCAATGATCTTGCTCTCAACCTCCTTGTCCTGTTTTTTCTTTTGTTAACTGAACCACTGATTGATGAATGAAAAAAAAACATTATGGTAGACTGTTCAATTGCCTGTGTCGTTAATTGTCTTAACTGAAATTTTCGAAATAATAATCCTCATTTTAGTCGAATATCCATAAGTTATTAAATTATGGTTAACTGTTTTTTCTTCATTGAACAAGCCACCTGGTATTTATTGTAACAGTCAAATGCTCCAACACCTAGAACTCAAACAAGTTACAAACGAAAGCAATCAAAACCTTTATGCCAATCTGTCAGAAACTTGTATAAATTTCGAGAAAACTTCCTCAGCTAGGGTGCCTAAAATGAGCATCTGCAAACAGAATCCTTTAGCAAGACTAATGTTTGACAAAGATCCCAATATATGAACCTTGGTGACAGCAATGGCAATCTTTGGATTACCAAAATTAAACATTTTATTGAAAATAAAGATGCTCCATTCATTAAAAAAACAGGCTTACAAGAGAAACAAACCCCAAAAATGGCCACATAAAGCCATCAAACACCGCCATGCAAAAGGGGAGAAAAGCACCCACAAAGGATGACAACATAAAAAATGGAAATAAAACCAAGAGGGAAGATAACAGCTTCAAAAAATAAAAAGTATTTTCATCCAATTGATGATGGCAAGCTTCAGAATATGAAGGGGAAACCATACAATCTTGTGCCAAGCAGCTCCAGTCTTTTGGTCTGGAATTTCATTCCAAATTCACCGTGTATCATCTTGAATCTTGAGCAATTTTTTTATCAGAACAGCTATAAAGGGACTTGTAGGGAAGGTGCCAAAAATCCAAACCTTTCAAAAAGAAAAATTATTTATTTTGAATAAGATGAAAAAGAAATTCCAAAAGTCCAAATGAAACAAAGCACTAAGAAAAGAAACCAATAGAGTGGTGTTCATCATGATTGTGAGCAGGGATTTAGTAACAGAAAGCTTATAAGAAAACAAAAGCTAATTGTGTCGCAAGACCTATTCATAATTCTTTATCTGCCCTTAAAACGAAACGCCCAGACACCAATACACAAATCTGGATATTAGATACCACGGTCATCAACAAAAATACCAATCAATTCAACAACAGATATGCAATCTCAGCCGAAAGATGGTGATTAGTTATATATAAATATATAATCATCACAATTAGATCAGGACTGATACTGATTTACATCATCGATTGCACAAAATGACAGTACAAAAAGGTTGAAAACAAATTCCACAAAGAGATCAGATGGTAGTGCATGTTTGTATTCATCATTCAAATGCAGAAATAATGGATTTATATCATCACGCCTCTTTGCAGAACCAAGTGAACCAAAATTTACAAAAATTGGAAAAAGTTAATCAATTTGTAAAGATGGATCAGAAAAAAGAGTTGGTTTAATCACCAGCTTCCATCTGGAGATGAAAGTAGGACTGGGTGTCAAACAACAATCATCATTTCCATCTCCTGAAAACAAATGAAGAAATTAATGAAAATCAGAACAAATAAACAAATGGATCAGATAGTCGATCGTTTATGACTCAGCATGTGGAAACTCAGACTGGGTGTCAAAATCAATCTTCATATCCGCGTTTATTTGATTCAATTCAACCCAGAAAACAATAAGAAAATGAAAGGATTGTAAAACGAAGTGAAAAGGTGGAATCAGATAAGAATGTCAATCACCAACTTTGCATATGAAGACATTTAATTTATGCAAAGTAAGACTGGGGCGACAATAAATATCATTACTTTCCCTTATTCGAAATAACCCAAAGAGAAATTGAAACAAAAATTGAATGAAACTGGAAATTATGGAACAAATCTACAAAGATTGTTCGATGGCCATCTTCTTCAGGATCTTCTCGATTAGAAACGGAGAGCTCAAGAACAGATGGAGAGACGAATAATTGGAAATTAGGGTTTTGGATTTCCCGCCCTGTTTCTCATGATCCTGAATTGCTGCAGCTTTTATAGAGGTAAGACCGTATGATGATGGCAGTTCTAGGGTTTCATTCACTGTTAGGGTTATTTTTGTAGGCCTTTGGTTTTTCTTCAGTTGGGCTTACCGCATTGATATCATTTTAATAATTTTTCACTCCATATTTTTAGTTAAATTTTGATAAAAACATATGTAAAAAAATTAACACGTAAAATATTAAAATTCTGATATTAAATTAAAATTCATATTAATTTTATGCTATTAAATCGAGTAAATTAATGTTCTATTTTATTCGATTAACGTGTGTATTCTATTCTCATTCTCTTGTATTCTGATATTCATTTGGAGAAAAAAAAAGAGTAAAAAAGCCTTTTTAACTTTTGAAGAAGAGAAATCAATCACGCTCACTCAATTTAGTTCTTGAACCAATAAATTGAATTAATTAAGACCTTTGACTAACATTGATAATTAAACCTTGATATTTTTTCTGTATATATTATTATCACATGATACACTACAATTCTATCATATGATGTTTACATATTTTTTATAAGTTTTTTCCAGAAAATATTAAGTGTCAACACTGTGACACGACGCGTTGCACCAATTGATCTAAAAACGGTTAGATTCAACAATTAATATTAGTCAAAGTCTTAATTGATTTAGTTTATTGGTTTAGTGATTTAATTGAATATAAAAAATATTGAAGACTTAATTAGTTGTTTTTAAAAGTTTAAGAGTGTTTTGGAGACGACATTGTTGGGAGGGAGAAAACATATGATCATAACAATATTAGTTTATTAGTTATTTAGTCTAAAAGTATTAGTTTATTAGTTTAATGGCAAAGAACATTGCTCTCTCAGGGAGAAAACACAAGTTCGATCCTTAGAGACAATATTGTTGGGAGGGAGAATCACGAATCTCAAACATAAACTATAAAATAAACATATACTTTATCAAAAAAAAATTAAGAGTATCGTACACCCTTAAAGCCAAAAAGAAAATATGATCAACTAAGTACTTTCATAGTTTCATGGGCGGATATACATGGTAAATTAGGGGTACAATACCTATATCCACTGGCCTACTCTGACTACATTATATAAAATCCTTGGCTCCGCCCTGCATAGTTTCATGTCATTAGATTTTACATTGAAAGGTTATAGACTTATAGTTGAATTATGCTTAGCATTTCATTTATATAATTAGAAACAAAACATCAACATGTAAGACATTCCAAAAGTTTATCAGTTCAAAGGTTTCCCTTAGCTGTTAGTGTTTTCTTTTAGTTTTATATTTTTTTATTTTTAAAATTTCCAAATTCATATATTCTTTAAATCTTAAATATTTTGTAATATTTGATATTTTATATAAAATTTTAAAAAATTTGGTTGATCTATATTTTTTAATGATTTTCATTATTATGAATTTAATTCATGATTAACAAAAAAAATAAAATAATTTAAATTAAAAACTTTAACATTAAAATGTACAGTTAATTAGAAGGGTAAACTAAACCTTGTATAATGTCTTTCCTTAATAGAGCTAAATTCCTCCCAGCATCCTTCGTGGTTAAGGTTCATGCTGCCATTCTCAAAGATGTTTAAGTCTTCATGAGTGGAAGTAACTTCCATCTTGATTGAGCACGTCTCCTTCCCAGTATTCTAAGAGGCTTGAGTCACTGGCTCGAAATCTTTTGTTATTTTCTTCTGGTTCTCTCATCTCTGTTGCTATCCATCTCCCCAAAACTGCGTTATCCTAAAACCTTTCCAACTGCATGCTTTTATACTGCTCCAGGTTACTAAACTTTGCCTTTCCGCCAACTACCCTTTGCTTCCCTTTTCAACTACAACATGGCTTTAACTCCATCATCAGACAGGGTCCTTCAAGATTCGTTCCAAGAACCTTCTTACGCACGTGCACCATCCACAGAAATCAAGGAGTATGATTCCATCGAATCACTGGATCTCAATGAAGACGGCGAAATTAACTTTGCCATTAAGAACCATGCCCTTGTTGGCAAAGTCATATCCGGCACCTCGGCCAAACAGTACACTCTAAACGTGATCCTCATGAAATTTGAAAGTGTCTCGACTTGGAGTGCCATGATTTGGGAAGTAATATATTTCTATTCGTATTCCAGACGTCGAACGACAGACTAAGGATACTCGAGAATAGACCATAGGTCGTCCAAAACCGCATACTCATGCTCAAGGAATGGCTCCCAGAAACTGCTTTTGAAGAATTGGATTTCTCCTTGGAAGAATTCTGGATTCAGGTCCACAATCTTCCGCTATCACTCATTTCACAAGAGAACGTGAAGAAAATAGGTAATCTTTTTCCTAAATGCTACAGTTTGAATCTGAATGACAAAAGCATAGTGAAATGGGATGGTCATCTTAGTTTGCGCGTTGCGATCAGGGTGGAGGATCCATTGAGAACATGATTCATACTCAACATGCCATCCATCAAGCCCCTTGAGACTCCTTCAAATATGAACGTATGCCAAAGTTTTGCTATAAGTGTGGACGTATTGGTCATGCTAAAAAGGAATGCTGGCAGGTGGCAAACGGGTCATTCGGTTCGGGTTCGGTTCGAGTTATTTCGGTTTCGGTTATTTCGGGTATGATATTTTCGATTCAGATTCGGTTTGCAGAACTGAGTAGCTCTTATACTAGGTGCTTTTGAGTAGGAATGCTAGGACAATGAAACTAGAACTGATCCGGAACTTACCGATTGTCATTTGTTTGAGGTATTCTTTTCCGATTTACAATGATCTTGCTTTCAACCTCCTTGTGCTGTTATTTCTTTTGTTAACTGAACCACTGCTTGATGAATGAAGAAAAATATTACAGTATACTGTTTAATTGTCATTTTGTCGAATATCGATAAGTTAAATTATGTTCCATGTTGAATTAAGAGTACCATGGGCATATGGAAATCGAGCTATCATTGAACGAGCAACCTTGTATTTATTGTAACATTCAAATGCTCCAACACCTAGAACTCAAACAAGTAACAAACGAAAGCAACCAAAAACTTTATGCTCACAGAAACTTGTCTGAATTTCGAGAAAACTTTCTCAGCAGGGGTGCCTAAAATGAGCTTCTGCAAACAGAATCCTTTAGCAAGACTAATGTTTGTCAAAGATACACGTATATGAATCTTGGTGAAATGAATGGCATTCCAGGTCTCTGTAACATTTTCAATAACAATGTTTGGTTCACCAAAAATTCAACTTTTTTTTGACAAATAAAGATGCTTCATTCATTGAAAAGGAACAGGCTTACAAGAGAAACAAACCCCAAAAGTGGCGAAGTAAAGAAGATTACAGCTTCAAAATATAAAAAGTATTTCCATCCAATTGATGATGGCAAGCTTCAGAATATGAAGGGGAAACTATACAATCTTTTGCAAAGCAGCTCCTGTCTTTTGGTCTGAAACTTCATTCCAAATCCACCGTGTGTCATTTTGAATCTTGAGCAATTTTTTATCAAAACATCTACAATGGGACTTGTAGGGAAGGTGCCAAAAATCCAAACCTTTCAAAAAGAAAAATTATTATTGTTTTGAATAAGATGAAAAAGAAGTTCCAGAAGACAATGGAAATGAAACAATGCAAAAAGAAAAGATACTAATAGTGGTGTTCATCATAATTGTGAGCAGGGATTTAGTAACAGTAAGCTTATAAGAAAACAAAAGCCAACTGTGTCGCAAGACCTGTTCATGATTCATTATCTGCCCTTAAAACGAAACGCCCAGATACCAACACAAATCTGGACATTAGATACCACGGGCATCAACAAAAATACCAATCAATTCAACAACAGATATGCAATCTCAGCCGAAAGATGGTGATTAGTTGTATAATCATCACAATTTGATCAGAACTGATACTGATTTACATCATCGATTGCACAAAAGGACGGTACAAAAAGATTAAAAAGAAATTCCACAAAGAGATCAGATGGTAGTGCATGTTTGTATTCATCATTCAAATGCAGAAACAATGGATTTATATCATCACGCCTCTTTGCAAAACCAAGTGAACCAAAAATTACAGAAATTGGAAAAAGTTTATCAATTTATAAAGAAGGATCAGAAAAAAGAGTTGGTCTAATCACCAGCTTCCATCTGGAGATGAAAGTAGGACTGGGTGTCAAACAACAATCATCATTTCCATCTCCTGAAAACAAATGAAGAAATTAATGAAAATCAGAACAAATAAACAAATGGATCAGATAGTCGATCGTTAATGAACTCAGCATGTGGAAACTCAGACTGGGTGTCAAGATCAATCTTCATATCCGCATTGATTTAATGCAATTCAACCCAGAAAACAAGAAAATAAAAGATTTGTAAAACGAAGTGAAAATGTAGAATCAGATAAGAATGTCAATCACCAACATTGCATATGAAGACATTTAATTTATGCAAAGTAAGACTGGGGCGACAATAAATATCATCACTTTCCCTTCTTCGAAAATAACCCAAACAGAAATTGAAGCAAAACTTGAATGAAACTGGAAATTTTGGAACAAATCTACACAAATTGTTCGACGGCCGTCTTCTTCACGATCGTCTCGATTAGACACGGAGAGCTCAAAAAACGACGGAGAGCGGAATAATGGGAAATTAGGGTTTTGGATTTGCCGCCCTGTTTCCCATGATCCTGAGTTGCGGCAGCTTTTATAGAGGTAAGGCCGTATGATGGTGGCATTTCTAGGGTTTCATTCACTGTTAGGGTTGATTTTTGCAGGCCTTTTATTTTTCTTTAATTAGGCTTATGGAGTTGGGCTTACCCAATGATATCATTTTACTATAATTTTCACTCCATATTTTTAGTTAAATTTTGATAAAAATATATGTAAAAAATTAACACGTAAAATATTAAAATTCATATTAATTTAATGCTATTAAATCGAGTAAATTAATATTCTATTTTATTCAATTAACATGAGAATTACAATCTCATTCTCTTGTATTCTGATATTTATTTAGAGAAAAAAAGACAAGGGGTAAATAAACTTTTTAACTTTTGAAAAAAAATCAATTAAGCTTTTATGTTATTTTTACACTCAATTAAGCTCTTAAACTAATAAGTTGAATCAATTATGTCTTTTGACCAACATTGATAATTGAACCTTGATAGTTTTTTCTTTATATATTATTATCGTATGATACACTACAATTCTAACACACGATGTTTACATATTTTTTAAATATTTTTTATAAGTTTTTTTTCAAAAATATTTAAAAGAAACTGAAAATATCAAGTGTCAACATTGTGACACGACGCGTTGCACCAATTAATCTAAAAACGGTTAGATTCAACAATTAATGTTAGTCAAAAGTCTTAATTGATTTAGTTTATTAGTTTAGTGATTTAATTGAATATAAAAATATTAAAAACTTAATTAGTTGTTTTCAAAAGTTTTAAGAGTGTCTTGGAGACGACATTGTTGGGAGGGAGAGAACATATGATCATAAAAATATTAATTTATTAGTTATTTAGTCTATTAGTTTATTAGTTATTTAGTCTAAAAGTGTTAGTTTATTAGTTTAATGGCAATGTACATTGCTCTCTCAAGAAGAGAACATGGGTTCAATCCTTGTAGACAATATTGTTGGGAAGGAAAGCCACGAATCACGAACATGTACTATAAAATGAACATGTACTTTATCAAAAAAAAAAAGAGTATCTTACACCCTTAAAGCCAAAAAGAAATATATGACCATCTAGTACTTTCATAGTTTCATGGGCGGATGTACATGGTAAACGAGGGGTACAATTAACCCTACTAAAAAATAACTACTATATAAAAATATTAGAATTGTATCAGATTTTTTATAGAGAATATCATAAATAAATCCACTTGATTTGTTAGAATATGTGGTCAATTATACTTATTGTAGTAGTATAAAAAAAATTTAATATCTTACACCTTACTGGCCTACTCTAACTACACTATATAAAAACCTTAGCTCCGCCCCAGCATAGTTTTATGTCATTAGATTTTACATTGAGATGTTATAGACTTATAGTTGATTTATGTTTAGTATTTCATTTATATATTCAGAAACAAAATATCGACATGTAAGACATTCCAAGAGTTTATCAGTTCAAAGGTTTCCCCCAACTGTTAGGAGGCATTTGGTTCGTGAAAAATATCATTACTTGGGGGAATGATCTTTTCTAGAATCACATACCTACGTTTAGTTAAAGAACATTCCCTCTAAAGAGTAATACTGCATTCCTAACAGTAACAGTTTTTTCATTAAATGGTGGAAATGTGATTCCCTTGTATTTCTTAGGTATTTGTCAATTCTTTCCCTTCTAGATTATATCGCCCCTAAATTAATGAATTTGGTTGGAGAGCATTCCCTCCAAGGAGTAATATTGCATTCCCAACAGTAACATTTTTTCATTAAATGACGAGAATGTGGTTCCCTTGTATTTCTTAGGTATTTGTCAATTCCCTCCCCTTTAGACCATATTGCCCCTAAATTAATAAATTTTGTTCGTATAGATCCTTTGTTGAATTTAATTAGATGATTAAATATATATATTTTAAATTAATCAAATATTTTTATTTAATATTTAAATGGTGTTACACATATTTAAATATTATTTTAATGTTTGTTGTATTTTTTATTAATATTATATTTATGATATTTATACGGTATATGTTGGGATAGTATATTGTTTGAAAATTAATAAGTTAAAGAGTTGGTATTTTTAATTTTATTCTTTGATTTATAAGTTTCTTATCATCTTATTAAACATTTTAAGAGATTAAACTTATGATGTAATTTATTATCGGTATTATACAACATTGAGATTTTTGTTTTATTATTTACTTTAATTTACTTGACATGTCACAAGTAATTAAAAATTAAAAATTTTGTATATATTAAACATTAACATTTAAACATTCACAAAAATATTTTAATAGATGATAACGAGGGTAAATAAATATAAAATATTTTTTTGAATAGTTTAAAGGTGATTACAAGGTGATATATATTCATTCATATTTTTAACTTTTTGACAATGCACACACATCTTATAGACAAAGTGATTAAACACGAGTCATATAGGATGAACAACATTCATTTTTTCACTGAGGCCACTTGTTGGGTTCTTTTTAAAGAATAGTTAATATAATAATTATACTAATAATATGATAAATATACAATTTTTACAAATTTTAGATAAGGTAACAAAAATAGTTTTATTACTTTTTGTTGAGTTGTGTGGAGCTCGATTCGATCAACCAATGTTGCTCACCAAGTGGTGGAGAGGTGGATTTTTGGGTGGAAGGTTTGTGGAAGCTAGAATAAAAATGGACACAATGATTTATAGTGGTTCGACCTTCTAACAAGCACCTACATCCACTACCTTAGCTTCCCACTAAGGATTTCACAATCAATCCACTAATTGATTCGTCCCCTTTTCTAGGATTAGGAGGAAACCCTTACAACCGATCAAGCTTCTACCCAAAGCCTTGATCAAAACCCTCTTTACAAAGAGATAGATAAACGCAAACTTAAACCCTCTAATAGGTGTATGTTTGCACAATTAAGCACTCACCCAAAACCTAAAACACTTGAGCAAATTTGACAATTTAGGCTCACTAGTGTTTGTCTATACAAGAATTGACAATTTAGGTACAAAGACTATATTTGATCATTTGTTGATTGACAATTGAAGCATTAGCCTTCTCTTGATGCTTGGAGGTCCCTTTTATACTCCCAATTGAGTTTATAGCCGTTTAGGACCGTTGGGGTTGAAATAGAGTCGTTGGAGCCTTTAATTCCCTCCATAAATGCAGTTCTGCAGCTCCCCGTTTCGAAACGCTCGAAGTCGTTTCGAAACAATCTTAATGTAGAAAGAGCCGTTGCAGTCTGTCAGGGTACCCGTTTCGGAACACCCCCTTGCCGTTTCGGAACGCGTATCGAAACGCCCTTAGCCCGTATCGAAACGACCTGCATTTAAAAATTAGTTGGGAAAGAGCCGTTGGGGTTTATGACCGTTGTGGTCAGTGCCACGTGGGCGTATCGAAACGGCCTAGCCCGTTTCGAAACGCTGGGCAAAAATTCTGTCCATAGAGAGCCCGTTTCGAAACAAGTTTCGAAACGTTTTGGCTACTGGAGGCACCTGTTTCGAAACGCCCTAAGGTGTTTCGAAACACCTGGACAGTTTTGTTAAGATAGGCTTGAAAAACATGAAAAACCCTTTTTAAAATCTTCCCTAAACATAATTTCAAGTTGTTTGGACTTTGTAAATGTTTTAAATACTTTTTAGATTAGTCCAAATCATTTTTCAAATATTATATCAAAACATTAGTTCTACACTTTTTGTGCAAATATTTTTAATTTAATATTGAAAATTTAACATGTTAAAAAAATATAACCCATGGATAGTTTAGTAAAATTTACTTCAAGATAACCTTATGTACCTCCAACCAAACACAGTAATCTTATATTTCTACCCAATAAACCAAACAAACTAATGTAACATTCCTAGTAATGTGTCAGGTAATATTATATTTCGGGATTCTTATTCCCAAAAGCTATATTACATTCAGTGAACTAAACTTACCATTAGTGTTTTCTTTTAGTTTTATAGTTTTTATAATTTTAAAATTTCCAAATTCATATATTCTTTTTTTATTAATAATGGGGAGTAACGCCACATGCCTTGTTAAAAATCCCTACACCAAAATGGGGGAAAAGAGTACATGTGGGGTTACATACAAAGCAGACAAAATCAATCAAACAGCAAACAACGATAAACTATCAAGTGATATCGGATAACACCAAAGCCTCCACCTCCGGGGGAGGGCGAAGAAAAGTCTTTCCACAAAAGGACCAATTCCGTGCCAACGACGCCAACTTATCCGCAACCATATTAGCATCCCGAGGTATGTATAGCACCGATAAATCCCAATCGCGCCCCATAATACACCTTATACGTTGGACCAAACCGTTCTCACTTAGCACATCTGTTCTCCTATGCACATTTTCCGCAAACATAGTATTATCCGTTTCAAAATCAACGTACCGACACCCATAATCCCACGCATGCTTAAGGGCCTCACACGTCTCCCAAAGCTCCGTCATGAGCATCGAGAAACGGCCAATGCACCTCCCAAAACCATAAATCCAATCCCCTGTCGAGTCCCTAATAACCCCGCCTATCGAAGCTGCATCTGACGACCTTCTAACCGACCCATGCATATTTACCTTCATCCTTCCCATGGCAGGTCGTTGCCATTTATCACGAGGAACATGCCTCGGTCCAACACTGCCCCCACGACGCCACCACGAGCAAAGGTGAGCACACACTCACTACGCAGCTGCGTGGCAGCAACCACCAAGTCTCGTGTCCTAAAATCATGGGAACAAAGCACCCGATCGCATCGATCCTTCCAAATGAGCCAAAGAAGGGATGTGAACACAATGGACCACTCACTCTCTGGTGAAATCCCTCGGACAACACCGGTAATATTGCCACGAAACCAAGCCTCAAACGGTTGCGCAAAGAACTCCGGAATGCGATGCGGATAAAGAACTCGTAACCAAAGACGCCGTGCATTCGGACAAGAACGAAGAACATGTTCCAAATCTTCCGACTCCGCGTCACAAACCACACACTTGCTAATTAGCATCATGTGTCGCCTACATCTCTCCACATTGGTTAGCACCTTTCCATGCGCGACAAGCCACAAAAAGGTACGAATGCGTTGCGGCACCTCCAGCTTCCAAATACACTTCCACAAGCCCTCGATATGTCCCATAATACCACTGCCCAGTGCAGCGTACGCTGAGGCAGTGGAGAAACGCCTCGTTGCTTCCCATTTCCACGCAGGCTGGTCGGATCCCATTGAGGCGTGCGGTGGCGTTACTGCCCTGATTTGCTGCAGGGTTGAGGACGGTAACACCCCCGAGAGCCTATCCCAATCCCAATCTCCAGCGGCATTGATCATAGCTGCCACCGGAGTGTTAGTAGGCGGGTTCCCAGTGATGCAAATATTTTGTAATATTTGATATTTTATATAAAATTTAAAAAATTAGGTTGAACTATATTTTTTGAACTACTTTCATTAGTATGAATTTAATTCATGATTAACAAAAAAATAATTTAAATTTTAATTAAAAACCTTAACATTAAAATATACAGTTAATTAAAAAGGTAAACTAAACCTTGTATAAATGTTGTACATTTTTTGGTAGAATTAACGAAGGCAAAAACTAGAGATCTACTAATTGATCTAGTGGTCATGGTCCTCATGGATGTTCATCCGTTAAATCCTTTGTGCGGGTTTAAACCATGGTATTTATCTTTAGAATATTCTTGTAACACTACTTAATCAAAAGACGAAAATTAACCACGAGATTAGGTAGATGGTAAGAGTTTCTCCTATCTTAACTAGTGGTCGAGAGTTCGATCCCCACCCTGAACATGGATCAACTTTAAAACTTGTGGTCAATGTCTGCCCAACAGAAAAATTCAACGTATGTCTTAACCAATATTTTGTTATAGGGATTTAAACTGTTAAAAAGCTATATAAAAAATTTAAGAATTTTAAAATTTCAAAAAAAACATTAAAAAAACAAACAATGTGAAAATTTATAGGGATGTCATTATCCCAACGCTCTTAAGAGGCTCTTTCAATTCATCCATAAGTGAAGAACGTGAACAAAATCTAATTTTTTTTTTATCAAGGGGAACTTCATTAAAAAACCAAAAAAGACAACTGCCTTAACAAACATCCTAAAAACGAAAAGCTGAGCTTTTCATCAGAGCTGTCCCTGGGCATGGGCAATAGAGGCGCCCGCCCAATGCCCATTTTTTCGAATATTTATAGTTAAAGTTTAATATTTTTTATTTAAAATTTATTTATTTTAATAATTGTTATTAATTTTATTCTTAAATTTTATTTTTTCAATATTTTTTATTAGGGGTATAATTTTTTTTCAATACTTGTTATTATATGCCATTTTTTTGAATACTTGTAATTAGGGGCACGTTTTTTTATTATTTATTGTTATTTCAATACTTGTTATTAGGGTACAAATTTTTTAATACTTGTTATTATGAGGCTAATTTTTCAATACTTATTATTAGTGGCCTTTCTTTTCTAATATTTGTTATTAGGACCCTAGTCTTAAATTTTATTTTTTCCGATACTTGTTATTACGAGTCCAATTTTTTTCAATACTTGTTATTTATGGTCTATTTTCCCTAATATTTTTTATTACATGCATACTCTTAAATTTTCAATTTTTTTAATACTTGTTATTACGTTTCTATTTTCTTTTATATTTGTTATTACAAGAATACTTTTAAATTTTTTTTTTCAAATTTGTTAATAGGGACCCATTTTTTATATATCACTTGTTACTAAGGGTCTAATTTCAAAAAAAATTCCAATACACGCGTTATTAGGGGAAAGGGTGAGCAAAACTCCACTCGACTCGAAAAAATTAATTTTCTCAACTCGACTCGTCTTGACTCAAAAAAAAATCAAATAAAATTTAAGTTGTAAATTAAAAATTCTAATAACTCAAAATTTTAGTATTTAGTAGATAAATTTTTAAGTTGGAGTCGTAAGAACTGGTAAACTCGCATAACTTAAATTTTTTTTACTCAATTTAACTCGATCGAATGATTACCCTTAATTAGGGGCCTATTTTTTAAGTTTGCCCATAAGCCACAAAAATCTTAGAAACGAGTCTGCTTTCCATCAAAAACCTGCAAAGGCAACGTCGAGAAAAACATCAACTGCAACTTTGCAGGAACCCTAAACAAGGTCAAAACCCGACATCGAAACACAACAGAAATGAAGAAAAACATAACAAAGTTACTGAAGATGACAGCAAACGTAGACACCGACGCGACCATCGAAAACTCTGTGGTTGGCGTTTGCAACACAAGACTTGCCGGATTCCATAAGCAAAGAACAAAAATAGTCCACCTCCACCTACTGTTGTTTAAACTATCGAAGATGCCTGAGAGTTCTATCCAGAGGCAAACTTCCATCTAATAATAGTTGGTCTTTATCAAGGCAAGCATCAACGAAAAACGCCAAAAGGCTGAACAGCCAACTCGAGAATACTTGCTCCATTAGACTAAGCTTAATGGGAAAGAAACTAAAAGACACATACCACAAGAAACGCACCGTAGAAAGCATTGGATCACTAGTCACCCTAGAGGTCCAAAAGATCCGAGGGGAAGGTATTGAATGGAAAGCTCGTCTGAGACCCTTCCTATCCCTTCCTATCGCAGACGAGACTCGAAAACATCCTCATGGCTCTTCTGAATGACCCTCGAAGGAGTCATCCAATTCTAGAAACATCTCAGTCTGATAGGGAAGGGGAGGGCCTGGAATCATTGGCATTGGCATGTCTTCATCATCACTTACTTGAATTTCTTCATTTATGGAGAAACTATCGTCGATGCACATGGATGGAATCTTTATAATATTTTTTCCAAAGGGATTTATGCCCAATTTGATTAGTCCAACCCCATCGACCATCACCCTAGAGCACTCCATCTTGTACTTGCGACGGGCCGTCTTCCTGATGAGCATCAGTCTTTGAGAACCGAAAGTTTTCGCCCTCTTTTTTCCTTCAATGTCCCTAATGATAGACAACAAGTTAATGAAAGAAGCAGAGAATAAGACAGCCTTAATAAGGTCATCATTTGCTACCCATCCTGACTCTAAGAAGCACCAGTTATTTGGGGCAACTTAAACTTTCTCTTCTGAAAGTTTCTTATTTTTCACAGTTTGAGAATTCTATTTTGTCAAAGCCGGCTGCAAGAAGATTTCCCCAATTGGAGTGTTGAGTCGCGTTTGTTGTTTCAATGTTTTGAATAAGACTACACGAAGAATCCAGGACAACTCCAAAATTTTTGTCAGTGGTGCAATCCATAACATTGCTATCTTTGTTTCCTACTACCTATCTTGGTTGGGAGTCGAGAACTGAGGCAACTTTTGTTGAGATAACCTTAAACCCAAGATTTTCCTTGGATTGAGCCAGCATTGGGAGATTCATTTTCTGGTCCTTTGTGCTGGGGTTTGGCTCAAATGTGCCTGCCTGAGGTAGGGTTTTGGTGCGAGGTAGCCGTGGTTTGCCACTATGGGAGGCCCTAAGCCATGGATCAAACTTCCCACATCAAATTTGGACACTGAAATATCACATCTGCATTCCCTCTCTAAGTGTCCAAAAGCAAAATTTTGGCAGGTCTTCATACTTGAATGCTACTTCCAACGGTTTGTCCTTCTTACGGTTAAGAATGAAACCTGTTTTGAGCGGATCTTCAACTCTTCAACAATGAAGATTCAAAGAATAAACAATTATAAAAAATGCAACAAAAAATAAACAATAGAGTGGTGTTCATCATGATTGTGAGCAGGGATTTAGTAACAGTAAGCTTATAAGAAAACAAAAGCTAACAGTGTCGCAAGACCTGTTCATAATTCATTATCTGCCCTTAAAACGAAACGCCCAGATACCAACACATAAATCTGAACATTAGATACCACGGGCAACAACAAAAATACAAATCAATTCAACAACAGATATGCAATCTCAGCCGAAAGATGGTGATTAGTTATATAATCATCACAACTAGATCAGGACTGATACTGATTTACATCATCGAATGCACAAAATGACAGTACAAAAAGACCGAAAACAAATTCCACAAAGAGATCAGATGGTAGTGCATGTTTGTATTCATCATTCAAATGCAGAAATAATGGATTTATATCATCACGCCTCTTTGCAGAACCAAGTGAACCAAAAACTACAGAAAATGGGAAAAGTTTACCAATTTGTAAAGATGGATCAGAAAAAATAGTTGGTCTAATCACCAGCTTCCATCTAGAGATGAAAGTAGGACTGGGTGTCAAACAACAATCATCGTTTCCATCTCCTAAAAACGAATGAAGAAGATAATGAAAATCAGAAGAAAAAAATTAAACAAATGGATCAGATAGTCGATCGTTAATGAACTCAGCATGTGGAAACTCAGACTGGGTGTCAAGATCAATCTTCATATCCGCATTGATTTGATTCAATTCAACCCAGAAAATAAAACGAAGCGAAAATGTGGAATCAGATAAGAATGTCAATCACCAACTTTGCATATGAAGACATTTAATTTATGCAAGTAAGACTGGGGCGACAATAAATATCATCACTTTCCCTTCTTTGAAACAAACCAAAGAGAAATTGAAACAAAACTTGAATGAAACTGGAAATTTTGGAACAAATCTACACAGATTGTTCGATGGTCATCATCTTCAGGATCTTCTCGATGAGAAACGAAGAGCTCAAGAACCGACGGAGAGACGAATAATGGGAAATTAGGGTTTTGGATTTGCCGCCCTGTTTCTCTTGATCCTGAGTTGCGGCAGCCTTTATAAAGGTAAATGATGGCATTTCTAGGGTTTCATTCACTGTTAGGGTTGATTTTTGTAGGTCTTTTGTTTTTCTTCAATTGGGCTTATGGAGTTGGGCTTACCCAATGATATCATTTTAATAATTTTTCACTCCATATTTTTAGTTAAATTTTGATAAAAACATATGTAAAAAATTAAAACGTAAAATATTAAAATTATGATATTAAATTAAAATTCATATTAATTTTATGTTATTGAATCGAGTAAATCAATATTCTATTTTATTCAATTAACATGAGAATTCTGATCTCATTCTCTTGTGTTTTGGTATTCATTTAGAGAAAAAATATAAGGAGTAAAAAAACCTTTGAACTTTTAAAAAAGAGAAAATAATTAAGCTCTTTATATTATTTTTGAACTCAATTAAATTTTTGAACCAATAAGTTGAATCAATTAAATCTCTTGACCAACATTGATAATTAAACTTTGATAGTTTTTTCTTTATATATTACCGTCATATGATACACTACAATTCTATCATATGATGTTTACATATTTTTTTAAAAATATTTTTTATAAGTTTTTTTTCCAAAAATATTTAAAAAAAACTGAAAATATCAAGTGTCAACACTGTGACACGATGTGTTACACCAATTGATCTAGTTTATTAGTTTAGTGATTTAATTGAATATAAAAATATTGAATACTTAATTAGTTGTTTTCAAAAATTTAAGAGTGTCTTGGAGACAATATTGTTGGGAGGGAGAGAACACGAATTCGATCTTTGAAAACAACATTGTTGAGAGGGAAAGCCACTAATCTTGAACGTGGACCATAAAATAAAAATGTACTTTATCAAAAAAAATTAGGAGTATCTTACACCCTTAAAGCCAAAAAGAAAATATAATCATCTAAGTACTTTCATAGTTTCATGGGCGGATGTACATGGTAAATTAGAGGTACAATTGACCCAACTAAAAAATATTCACTATATAAAAATATTAAAATTGTATCAATTTTTTCATAGAAAATATTATAAATGAGAATGGTCCTACTTGATTTATTGGGATATGAGATCAACTATACTTATTGTACTGATATAAAAAATTTCATATCTTATACTCTAGTGGCCTACTCTAACTACACTTTATTAAAACCTTGACTTCACCAGCATAGTTTCTTGTCGTTATATTTTACATTGAAAGGTTATAGACTTTGTTGAATAATGGGTTTCTGATATATTTTTTTTATATATATGAACCAAATGATTACAAGGCTTTATATACACAAAAAATAATTAGTTGGCTAATCTAACTAACCATCTAACTACTTGAACAAACTCTAACTGCACTAACTTATTCAAGTTACAACACTCCCCCTCAGGTTAGAGTTTGAAATACATCTTTGACTCCTAACTTGGATACAAGATATCCATGTTGTTGAATGCCAAGACTCTTTGTCATAATGTCTGCTAGTTGATTTTCTGAGGAAACATGTTCAGTTTGTATCAACCCTTCTTGTATCTTCTCTCGAACAAAGTGGCAGTCTATTTCGATGTGCTTGGTGCGCTCATGGAAAACAGGATTAGCCGCAATCTGAAGTGCAGCTTTGCTGTCACAAAACATCTTGGAAGGCTTGATCAATTCAGCTCCCAACTCGTTCAGCAACCCACTTAACCAAACAATTTCTGAAGCAGTCGCTGCCATGCTTCTGTATTCTGCTTCAGCAGATGATCTAGCAACCGTGTTCTGCTTCTTTGCTTTCCAAGAGATCAATGAGTCTCCTATCTTGATACAAAAACCCGTAACCGATTTTTTTGACATTGGGCATGATGCCCAATCCGAATCACAGTAAGCATTTAACTGACAAATACTTGAGGAACTCAGTAAAATACCCTGGCCAGGATTGCACTTAATATATCTGATCACCCTTAGAGCAGATCGCCAATGTGACTCTTTGGATTGCTGCATGAATTGACTTAAACAATGAACTGCGAACATTATATCTGGCCTTGTATGTGTCAGATATAACAATCTTTCAATCAGCCTTTGATAAGCTGACTTGTCTTTCAACAAAGGGTCACACTCTTGCTGCACTAAACCTTGATCATATTCAAATGAAGTGAGTCTTTTATTTTGCTCCAAAGGAGTTGTGGCAGGTTTGGCTCCCCCTAGCCCACTGTCTTCAATTAGTTGCAGGGCATACTTGCGTTGAGTTAAAAGAATCCCTTCTTGAGATCGAAGAATCTCAAAACCAAGAAAATACTTCAAGGAACCCAAATCCTTCATCTTAAAATTCTGATTCAGGATGCCTTTTAACTCTTCAATCAGAGAATTATCATTCCCAGTCAAAATTAAATCATCCACATATATCAACAATATAACCACCTTGGCACCACATCTCTTGGTGAATAAGGAATAATCATGCTTACTCTGTTGAAAACCAGAAGCAAGCAAAGCCTGAGTTAATTTCAAATTCCACTGCCGAGAAGCCTGTTTGAGCCCATAAAGAGACTTTTGCAGTCGACAAACAGAACGCTCCCCCTGACTGCAAAAACCAGAAGGCAACTCCATGTAGACTTCCTCAAATAAGTCACCTTGAAGGAAAGCATTAAAGACATCCATCTGAAAGAGAGGCCAATGAAAGATGGAAGCCAAGGCCAAAACAGAACGTACAGTGACTAATTTAGCAACAGGGGAAAAAGTATCAGTGTAGTCAATACCCTCCTTTTGACTATACCCCTTAGCAACCAAACGAGCTTTATAGCGTTCAACCTCCCCAGAAGCCTTGTACTTAATCTTATAAACCCATTTGCAGCCTATGGGAGTCTTTCCTGGAGGAAGGGAAACTACGGACCAAGTGTTATTCGATTACAGAGCCTGAATCTCTTCTTTCATGGCTGTGACCCAGACAGGATGTTTAACAGCTTCAGCATAGGAGGAAGGTTCAACCAAAGAAGAAGTAGCAGTGAGAAAAGCTTGAGTAGAAACAGGAAGATGAGAATAGGAAATATTAGAAGAAATAGGATAAGCAACTGAAGAAACAGAAGAAGATGAGACATAGTCATTTAACCAGGAGGGAGGCCTAGAGACCCTAGAAGAACGACGGGAAGAAACTAAAAGATCACTGGGTACAAGTGTTGAAGCATCAGAATGAAGAGGAAGAGGAGGTAACACAACAGAAGATTCAAGAGTAACAACAGGCGAAGGAGTAACAGTGTCAAGGATATCAGGAAAAGCATAAGGTATATGAACAGTATCAGGGTTAACAGTTGCATGTTCAGTTGCATTAACAGTGTCAGGGTTAACATGTTCAGGTTCAGTTGTATTATCAGGGTTAACAGGATCAGGTTCAGTTGCATTAACAGTATCAGGATTAACAGATGATGTAGAAGCATCAGTAGGAGGATGAAAAACCAAGAAATCTGAGTCAGGAATGATAACATTGGAAGGGAAAAACAAGGAGGAAGAAGGAGAAGAAAATTGAAAGGGAAAAACAGACTCATGAAAATGGACATCACGGTTAACAAAGAAAGACTTGGTAGCAAGATTAAACAAAATGTAACCTTTTTGGGTGGAGGAATACCCCATGAAGACAGAAGGGATAGCTTTGGGGGAAAACTTGTCTTTGTAATTAGGTTGAGTGGCATAACAAAGACATCCAAACACTCGAAGGTGAGAAAGATTAGGAGGCTTATTGAAAAGAAGTTCAAAAGGACTCTTGTTATGTAGGATGGAAGAAGGTAAACGATTGATAAGGTAACAGGCTGTTTTAATACATTCCCCCCAAAATTTGATAGGAATATGGGACTGGAATTTTAATGCACGAGCAACTTCAAGAAGGTGCATGTGTTTACGCTCAGCAATCCCATTTTGCTGGGGTGTGTAAACACAGGAACTTTGATGGACTATACCTAGACTAGTGAACAAAGAAGAACATTCTGAGCTAAAAAACTCAGAACCATTGTCACTACGGATAGTTTTAACAACAGCAGAGAACTGAGTATGAATAAGAGCAAGAAAATTCTTAAGGTGAGAAGGGACTTCAGTCTTATGCTTCAACAAGTATACCCAAGTCATCCTAGAGTAGTCATCCACTATTGTCAGAAAAAATCTATGTCCACTATGTGTAGAAACCCCATAGGGTCCCCAAATGTCAAGATGTAACATAGCAAAAGGAACAGAGGACCTAGAAGTACTATGAGGAAAAGGCTTACAAGTTTGCTTAGCTAAAGGACATATAGAACATTCATGAGTCAAATTAGCATAAAAAACAGAGAATGTAAAAAAGGAACATGATGCAATTTAGAAGAAGCCACATGCCCCAATCGAGCATGCCAGAGACTAGTATTATTAGAAGTCACAGAGGACATACATTCAACAGCAACAGAAGAATCAAAACTAGCAACAGAATTGGACAAAACAGAATTAGGCAAAACAGGATTAGGCAAACCAGAAAGCAGACTTGAAGAATCAAACAAATACAAGCCGCGAGATTCTTTACCAATCCCCATCATCTTGCCATCGGAGAGACCCTGTAAGACACAGAAGTTAGGAAAAAAGGTAATAGAACAATTGAAATCACGAGTTAATTTGGAGACAGACAAAAGATTATGCTGAAAGCTGGGAATATAAAGAACATTGGAAACGGAATGAGAAGGATCAAACTGATAACTACCAATTGACTGAACATGAACAATATTACCATTTGGAAGATGAACAGTACGAGAGTCACTAGCACATGAATTACGAGAATGAAGGCCCCGAAAATCGGATATCATGTGATCCGTAGCACCCGTATCCAAGATCCAACTAGAACCAGAGACTGAAAGACAGTGGGATATACCTGCCACGTTTGCAGAAGACTCAACAGAAGGAGCCGGGCCCAACAAATTGAGTAGTTGAGCATACTGAGCCTGAGTCAACGCCGGAGCAGCAGCGGAAGAATTAGGAGACACCTCATCCAATGGCCGAGAAGAAGTGTGAGCCGCAACGGAAGAGTTGGACGAAGCAGACGGAGGAAGCTTCTTTCGAGTAAACTTGAAGTCAGGAGGATACCCGATAAGACGATAGCAGTTCTCCTTCTTGTGACCCTTGACTTTACAATGATCACAGAGACCATTGAAACGCCAGCGCGTACCAGAACCCGTTGCAGAAAAAAGAGCTTTAGAGAAGGAAGGCACTACGGACAATTGAGAACGTTAGGATTCTTCTTGGACCAGCATCGAGTAGGCCTGATTGACGGTTGGCAACGGTTGCATGAGCAAGATCTGACTCCGGATTGCAGAATATGAGTCAGTGAGACCCATGAGAAACTGAAACAGCTTCTGTTGAACCAGAACCTTCTGATTATCTTGAGACAATTCACATTCGCACACAGTAAAAGGAACGAGGGTTTGATATTCGTCCCAAAGAAGTTTCAACTTGGTGAAATAAGTCGAAACGGACAAGTCACCTTGAACAAGAGTGGTGATCTCACGGTGGAGGAAGTAGATCCGAGAGCCGTCCACCTTATCAAAACGCTCTTTAAGATCCTTCCAAACCAAGGCCGCATTGGAAGCGAAAACGATGTCGGCCGAGAGCTCCTTACTGACGGAATTAAGGATCCAGGATAGCACGATGGCATTACACCGTTCCCATTGATTTTGCAAATCGCCAGCGTAGCTATCCTTTTTGCAGTCACCATCGATGAAGCCAAGCTTATTCTTGGCAAGCAACGCAATACGCATTGAACGACTCCAGACGCAGTAGTTATCCAGTCCGACGAGCTGATGGGACACCAAGAGAACGCCCGGAGCGTCGGAGGGATGAAGGAACAGGGGGTGAGTGAAATAAATTTCGGCTGCCATAGAAAACCCTAGGGTTTCGAAAGGGAAAAAACGAAAACGAAAGAAAGACGGTGAATAAACCGCAAGACCAACAAGAGAATGAACAGAATAGAAAACGGGCCCCAGAAAAAAAAAACGGCCCAGACTCAAAAAGTGGCCTCTGATACCATGTTGAATAATGGGTTTCTGATATATTTTTTTTATATATATGAACCAAATGATTACAAGGCTTTATATACACAAAAAATAATTAGTTGGCTAATCTAACTAACCATCTAACTACTTGAACAAACTCTAACTGCAGTAACTTATTCAAGTTACAACAGACTTATAATTGATTTATGCTTAGTAATTCATTTATATATATTTAGAAACAAAATATCGATATGTAAGACATTCTAAGAGTTTATCAGTTGAGAGGTTTCCCCAGCTGTTAGTGTTTTATTTTAGTTTTATAGGTTTTTATGATTTTAAAATTTCCAAATTATATATTCTTTAATTCTTAAATATTTTGTAATATTTGATATTTTATATAAAATATTAAAAAATAAGGTTGATCTATATTTTTTTAATAACTTTCATTATTATGAATTTAATTCATGATTAACAAAAAATAATTTAAATTTAAATTAAAAACCTTAACATTAAAATGTACAGTTAATTAGAAGGGTAAACTAAACCTTGTATAAATGTTGTACATTTTTTGGTAGTTAATGAAGGTAGAAATTAGAGATCTACTAATTGATCTAATAGTTGTGGTCTTCATGAATGTTCGTCCGTTTAATCCTTTGTGCGAGTTTGAACTATGGTATTTATCTTTAGAATATTTTTGTAACACTACTTAATCAAAAGACAAAAACTAACCATGGGTTAGATGGATGGTAAGGGTTTCTCCTATCTTAACTAGTGGTCGAGAGTTTGACTCCCACACTGAACATGGATTAACTTTAAAATTTGTAACCGAAATTATTATATTTTCATAATAGTTTAGATTCACAATTAAAATTATTAATTGAGTAATATTTTAATTTGTAACCGAAATTATTGTATTTTTTATAATATTTTAAGTTGTAACCGAAATTCTTATTAATTGAATAATATTTTAAGTTAAATTCTCCATTGTAACATTTTAAATTAGAATCGAAATTTT
The DNA here is from genome assembly GCA_958450335.1 of Hibiscus tridactylites. NCBI lineage: Eukaryota > Viridiplantae > Streptophyta > Magnoliopsida > Malvales > Malvaceae > Hibiscus > Hibiscus tridactylites. Next base: position 73,291,126 of record OY288284.1, on the reverse strand, counting down.
TACTATCAAGTGAGTGCAGCCACGCGTTACAAACCGCGACTAGGAAAGAAATGCCAAACCCCATTCCCTCTACAATTTCCTCACAAAAGTTCCATTTCTTTCCACGAACCCGCACGTGTGAACGCGTCAGTCTGAGCTGATCCCACAGCAGACGTGGCATAACTCCACTGGTTCAAACGGCTCTCAAAACATTTAATCTCAACCGTCCGTATCATCCAATCTAAGCCGACACCTGCCCCCTCCAACCTTTGTCTTGACCGTTCGTGGAAGTTAAAATAGCGAAATAAAAACACACGTATTTCTTTCTTTAGCAAAAACAGAGAGGAAAATGAAACTCTAAACAGCTACTTCAAAGTTCAATCTCCATGATCCAGAAAAGAAAAATTCACTTTAATCTTTTGGTAAATTTTCTTTTTAGCTCGTCTCTACTGTTTAAGGGTTTAATATGCACAAGGGTTTTGTTTTCTTCACTGTTTCCTGTGTTGTTTTGCTTTGGAATTAAGGTATGCTGATGAGTTATTATTGTGTTTTATGGGATTAAAAGACTTGGGTTGACTTCAATTTCGGTGGGTTAATTCAAGAATTTGTTTTTATTTGACATGGTCTCTTCATGTAGAGTTTATGTTATCTTCCAAGTTTTCTTTTTGTATGAATTATGAAAGGTTGTTTCTTTAGGTAGACTATAGCAATTAGCAAGCCCTCTATTTATCTAACAGGAATCAAGATCTAGGTTCCAGAATTGTGGTATTCAATGTTATTCTGAATTGATTTCTAGTAAAAGGGTCATGGACTTTGACTTTTAATTCTTATCCTTTTTCTTTGGTTTTATATTTGCTATATATGAATGTCCTACTGCTCAGAAATTATGTTGCTTGAAAATTCCTTCTTTCATTTATAAGTAGTCCTCTATGTCTATCTGTTTTAATATATTAGCTTCTTATATTGACTACCGGTGTGGCGCAGCTTCTGCTGGTGATTTGATTATTTGGAGGGGGTTTTCCCCCACTAATGTTCCGGAATCGAGATATTGGTACATATAACTGTTGGGGATCAAATGCCATCTCTAAGAATGAAGACCAAATTAAGCACTGGTTCTTTAAGAGAGAAAAATAGTCTCTGCGTGTGTCAGAGGTCTAGCATGATTCGCAAAAGGCCACGCTGTCATGTTAGTGTTTCTCAGCAAGGAGCTGAATTCAGTACGTGTATTCAAAAATTCCATGACGGTAAGCAACTACTTTGAACAAGGATGATATTTCTCTAATATTGATTGTTAGAGTTACAGGCGCTTCCAAGTATTAAGAATGTACTGCAATTCACTCATTCATTTGTTTACTTATATGCATGCTTGTTCTTTTCTTAAGAGTCCAGAAAGAAGATAAATTGTGTTGATATTTTAGCACGTTCCACGTGCTTACTGACTGTTCTTGATAGATTCATCAAATGTAGAAGTACCCTCTCAAGTTTTTGAAACTGGTGGAGCCAGTGCTCAGCAACTAATTGCGGATGGAGATGATTCTGAGCATCAGAAACAGCTCCCAGCTTTTGTTGATTCTGCAACTGTGGGGGAAATGGGAATGGTAAGTTTTTATTGCTTTTTAGGACCTTGCTTCGTTAGTTTTGTTTTTACTCTGGCTTTTGAAAATGTAGTGGACTGGCTCTCATCTTGATTGCTTATCAATGATGATCTATTTATTTGCAGGAATCTTCCTACACAGGTGCCTCAAACATAGAGACAATATTCTCTCCTTTTCTGGAGCCAATCCAAATACAAAGTGAACTAAATATTGACGATGCAGGTGATTCTTTGTTCAGCTGGTTTGCATGCATTTCTTTTCCATTCTGCAGTTGTGGCCAAGAGAATGACGGGTTTTTCTTTGGCATTTCTAATTGAAATACCTGTCTAAGCATAACGATTAAGCTATAAGTTTTCCTTTTCTCTTGGAAATTTACTTGGCCCATTAAAATATGGTTACCACTTAGTAGGGCTAGAAGCAAAGAACTTAGTTGAAAATTTTATTTTAAATCTTGTTGCATACTTTTGGAGCCATTGGTACTTGTATGTACTTTTAGTATTCAATGGGTTGTGCATTTGCTATTTCTTGTTTCATTTTAATTTTCTCCTGTATTCAATGCTGAGTAGAAGGAATTTTTTTTGGAATTTAGAAATTCTAGATTCACGTCACCGGAAGTTGCAAGTTTCTGTTAAGATAGTTATTTGATACAGTCAACTCGTTCTCAATTCTTGTAGGGAGTAATGATGGCCCTGAACTGCTAGCATTTGGAGTTAATGACAGTGATGACTATAGAAGCTCATTTGGCAGTCAAACATGTAATGTGTCAGATTTCTTTATATCTGACATGATAATTGCGAGCATACCCTTTGATGGAATTGCGGTTGACAATAACATCCCGGGAAGCTATTCTTTTCCTGATTTCAAGTTGTTTGATGTGGCTGAGCAATACATGATACTGCCTTTCCTTGAGGACACTGTCAACACCAACGATATAAATGATGTTCCATTGCATGAGGAATCCATGATGATTCAAGATAATTCTCGTATATGTCTAGCAGTTGATGAAATAAGATCCTGCATACAGGATTCTGATGTTAACTCTGACTCTGATCAAGCAGATGACTTTGATCCACAATCATTTATAAAAAATTTACCAGAGTTATCTAATGTCGTATCAAGCTTCCAGCCTGCCAATGTTACTAAAGAGGCTTGGAAAAGGAAGCCCATTACTCTTGTGCTTGATTTGGATGGTAAGACTTGCGCTTTTTGTGTGTTTTCTACTGAGTTTTTTTTTTTTGTGTGTGTGTGTGTGTTCAGGAGCAATCCATCATTCATTCACCTTCATTGCTGCCTGAACATTTCTTCAAATTAACTAATTAATTCTTGTGATCTTTTAAATCGAGTATCAAACTTTTAGAACAATACATGATTTTGGCTAGAACTGATTATAAAAAAACTAGTGGAACCTTTTGGGAACTTATTTTCTCGAGTCCCATATACCGTGCAGGTTAAACCACTAGTCTCTGGAAAATGTTGTGTACGTGTCATATCACCATACATGCAAATTTTATTGCCAGTGAGGTCAATATTGAAGGCTTGCAAGGAAATTTTCAAATGCTTTCTGGGTTATAAACTGATTGCATGCATGACAATTTTTGTTTGCTAATGCTATTTAACAGTATGAGCTTACATATTGAATAATTTCAGATGGCATTTGTGTTCTGGCCTCTGGGAGCTCCTTTCTCCTTTTACAATTTGTGTAGAATTATTTGAGCTTTTGCTTCTTTTCTGTTTTACTTGGTGCTTTAAACAAATTAATAATAAATATTACTGTAGTGTTTGATTACCATTTCTTTGAAACATGCAGAAACTCTTGTCCACTCCACACTAGAACATTGCGGCGATGCTGACTTCACCTTTACAGTCTTTTTCAACATGAAAGAGCACACCGTATATGTAAAGCAGAGGCCTCACCTACAGACATTTTTGGAGAAAGTTGCAGAGATGTTTGAAGTTATCATCTTTACTGCCAGCCAAAGCATTTACGCCGAACAATTACTGGACATATTGGATCCAGATCGGAAGTTCATATCTCGGCGGGTTTATCGTGAATCTTGCATATTTTCAGATGGAAGTTACACAAAAGACTTGACAGTTTTAGGTGTTGATCTTGCGAAGGTTGCTATAATTGATAATTCTCCACAGGTATTTACCTACTCACTTAAGGTTGTTTGTCTAGTAGTAGCATCAAATACATTCTCTACTATCAAATTAAATAGTAAGAGGGTGAAATATCTAGAAAGTGAAAAAGAAAAATGGGAAAGAACAACAATTTTCCTATGCTTATACTTCTAATGGCTTAGGAATTCTTCTTCTTTGCTTATTTCAGGTTTTCAGGCTGCAAGTGAATAACGGGATTCCTATTAAGAGTTGGTTTGATGATCCATCCGATTGTGCACTAATTTCATTGCTTCCCTTCTTAGAGACTCTGGTTGACGTTGATGATGTCCGTCCTATCATTGCAAAGAAATTTGGTAACAAGGAATAAGAGCACCGTGTTTTCCTTTTTCTGATAGCTTTCTTTCAATATAGTTCCTTGTCCTCGTATTTGATTTTAAGTGGAATTTGGCCTCTAATTAAAATCTCAATTTCTCCTCAAAATTAACCACGGAATAAGGTATCTTCTTTCTTCTTCTTGTGTCAGTGTTTTATTGCTTGTTTCCTTTCCTTTCTACCCTTAGTGGAGAATCCTGTGGAGTGCTTTATCTGTTTTTCTTTTTAATCAAAGGTAGTCATAGAAAATGTCTGTTTACTCTACAGTTACAGTTCCAATGATATACGCATTGTATATGAATTATTTGTGAAATATAATTTTGCAGATTCCTGTTTGGTATCCTTTTTTGCTGCTTAGCTAGTTTTCCCGTTTTTATATTTTTCTTTTCCATTGTTTCATATGAAAATTATTTAGACTCCATCTATGCTTGTATTTTTCCAATAGTTCATACTGTCATCGGCACATAGTTTTTGTTAAAAAAAACATAGTAGACTTGAACCCCTGTAAGATCATAGCTTAAACTTTCGATAATCGTTTTCTCCAAGTTTCATAACTTGAACTTTTGAGATTTCTGTGAGTCCTATATGTGAACCAAATTTTAGAGGAACAGTTATGTTGACTGAAAAACTCAAAATATGAAAAGAAATATAGTGAGCCTATATGGGCATTTGAGGCAATCAAAAAATTTTGTTTGAAACTAAAGGTTCTGCCTACAAAGATATTTATAATGGTAGGGAAGTAGAAATCAAACATTATTAACGACTGCTGGCCGAAGGTTCCCAAGAGTTTAGTTAGTCGTAAAGTCACTTGAGTTTTAGATTCGATGACTTGATTTTATGGCAGTAGAGACAAACATAAAAGTCTTTTATGATTAGGCTGGCATTCTCTTACTGATTGTATGCATACTCGCCAATTCTTATGTTATTTAAGTAATGATTCTAATACATCGATTTCTTTCTTTTGCTTAAAGTGCATCCTATTGGAATTGATGACATATTAAAGAAGTGATTGAGCTATTTCGGGTAGGATGGAAATATAGCCCTAGAGCCTTGGGGGCAAACTATGTTGTTTTTTTCCAAATATTTAGATTTCGTGATACTTAATATTCGAGAAGATTAGTGGTTATGTTATCCATATAGATATAGGCAATTTACTCGTTTGAAACACTTAGCTGTTCGGTAAATGTGAGATTGAATTGGGTTTTGTGCAAGAATCTTGAGACAGACTTAAGATAGGAATGGATCAGAAGATGGAAACTATGAGAGAATCTGTGATTTTACAGTGCAAGATTTTTTCGCAATGGGAGCTTACCTCACGGTTAGGTGGCTCCTTCAGCTTTGCTTAGAGTATAAGAAGACAAAGACCATATTCCCTTGAGCAAAAATTGGAACGAAGATCGTATTGCTTGTAATAACATCCTTTTGAGTTTCATAATCTTTACAGTTTTACAGTTTTGGATGCCTTATGTGCAGGTGTTATGATGAACATTATTAGATTATCTGCTAAAGGAAAAATAATAGGTACGCAGAATTCGATTGCTACACAACTTTTCTTCCCAATTTACTTAAAAATACAGCTACTGACCAGACCTTGTATGATCCCGACCTCTGAATTTTCGAAGCGATTATAAGAACTAATTGAGTGATGAATGTAAATTTAGATGATTGTTTAGCCATTTATACTCTAAATCTCCTACTCTTATGTACTTGTATGGTAGGAGGTGATTTACAGTTACTTTATACACTTTGAACCCTTGTAAAAAGCTCTCACATAACTGCTAATTTTCTTTTAAAAACTGTACATTTAGTTTGGTATTGTAATTGTTGTAAATTCTTAGTTGCTACTGATTCATTTTGTTTCAATCTTGTGGTATGCAGCAACTGTTTTTCATTTTATTTACATTTCTTTGCTACTGATGGCTCGTCGGCTCGATGAATCGATCGAATTGTCACTAATCCTTGTATTGCATTGTACATAAAATATTGATTTATTCTGTATAGTTTAGTTTGATTAATTTGATTAGTCTTAGTCTCCATACATGTTAAGTTTTGGAGTTTGTCTTGACTTAAATACTTAAATAATGAATAATATGGTTAAATGGTTAAATTACATGGACTTAGATGATCAAGTTGAAGAATAGGAATTAAATCATAATTTACATAATAGAATAATAATTAGGGGTGAGTATTCGATTGAGTCGAGTCAAGTAAAAAATTTTGAGTTAGTCGAGTCAAGAGTTATTTTATAATTCAAATTTTATTTAATTTGTTTTTAGCCGAGTTTATGAAATTCGAGTAGTATTGTTTGAGTTTTTGTTTAAATTTAATTGTAAATATTTATAATGTTATGATACTAGTTTTGATTTAAGCGGCTTTCTATAATCATATATGATATGCATACATGTTATCTTTATATTTTTATGTGACACACATATTAGGTGTTGTAAGACTTATATCAAACTTGAAAATTGATCCATCTATTATTTAAAAAATTGATTTATTAGAGTCTTATTTTATAACTCGAACTTTATTTGAAAAATTTTATAGTCGAATTGCGTTTATGAAATTATGATTTGTCTTATGTTGAGTCGAGATTTTGTGCGTCTCAATAAAAAAAAATTTAATTTTTCATCGAGCCGAATTTTATTCATCCTACTAATAATGAAATTCTATTTAACATATTTTACGATTATTATTTGTATTAATGCTAAAAAAATTTAATTTTGTAAAGGATATTTTTAAAATAAGAAAATTTAAAGATTAAAGATAATTGAATTTCAAAATTTGAAAAGAGTATAAAGACAAAAGAATTTTAAAAAAAACCCATTATACGTTTTTCTTCCTTTTCTTAAAAAAAAGATTGTATATATCAGAATCAACTAATATAAATAAATATGGAAACCAGAGTCTGGCATGATACTTACCCTTATATCACTTTATTTATTTAATTTTTGAAAAATTGTATACATGTAGTTTAAGATTTATGATTTAAATTTTAAGATACATTAGATTTTATAATTTAAATAAAAAGAGTTGTATAATTTCTTTATACAATTTGTGTGTTAAAATACAAGACTTAAATTGAATAAGTACATTTGGCCGGTAGAAGCGCCCCTTCTTTCCCTTAAAGTTTTCCCTTCCTCTTTCCTCTAAGATTAAAATTTGTCAAAAAAAAAACAATACTAACGCTTATTAATTACTTAAATAATAATGTGTTTACTCGTGCTTAAGCTTAATAGTTTATTAACACTCAATTGGTGTTTTCAATTAATTTTTTTATGGCCAATCAACTTGATCAATTGACCAGGTTGGGAACCAAAGACTTAAATCTGACTTCTGAAGTAATTTTTATAATAAATGCCATTAAGCCCAAATGGCACCACCACTATAATTTCATGAAAGCAACGCTCGCAATAACATCAATGCTAAGCATTTCCAGTATAGTATTATTACAAAGAAAAGGCATTTTGTATCTGGCTTCTTCATTTTCTTGGTACTCATCATTTGAGGAGAGATCTTGTAAGATGTTCACGTGCAGTCGCCAATGCTTGAGTTATCGTCTGTACAGCACGGAATTTGTTAATACGAGGCAGTACTCGGATCTCACTTGTTAAAAGAACTCACTTCTGCTTTCTTGTGGAAGAAATAACCAGAAGAACAAAAAAGAGAAACAACGGTTTGATCATTTCAAGAACAGGGGTCATATACCTGCTCGGACAAAGGAGCTCCAGCATCCATACTATGACTAGCGACCTTCCCCGCAATGACGTTTGCATCAGTTTCAAGAATGATACTGCAGAAACGAAAACAGTTGAGCAAAATTACAAGCATATTCATGGGACAGCTGCTTCTTTTCCCTTGGTTCGTTTGTCATAGGATAAAGGAATGTGTCCAAATGTGTGATTAGTGCATATGTGTGCTGATGTTTAACCTAGTCTACCATCACCATCAAAGCATATTCTCGGGACAGTTGCTTCTTATGACTTCCCTTCACCTTTCTTTTCACTTGGTTAATTGTTATATGACAAAAGAAAATGTGTCAAAATGTGTGATTAGTGCAGATGCATGTTGACGTTTAACCCGACCTACCATCTCCATCGAAGCACATTCACGGGACAGTTGCTTCTTGTGACTTCCCTTCACCTTTCTTTTCCCTTGGTTCTTTTGTTATGTGATAAAACAAAATGTGTCAAAATGTGTGATTAGTGCAGATGCATGCTGATGTTTAACCGAGTCTAACATCTCCATCCTCGATGGTATATAGTATTTACAGGACAAAAAAATGTGTGATTAAAGCAGATGCATGCAGATGTTTGACTTGGTCTTTCATCTCCCTCAATGGCATTTAAGGGGATAAAAAGAAGGATTGAGAGACAAATCCAGCCAAGAACCTTCCTTGTTTAATGTAACATCTGTGGGATATCATGTTTATAATCACAATCTTGCAACAACCAACTTTCGTAGACCTCTACTAGTCTATTGCAAGGCAAAAGTAAGTGTTTACCGAGAGATTCATTAAACTACAATAGTAGAATGAACGATAATTCATACCCGCCATCAACAATCTCATCAATGCATAACAAAATGATGTCTAAGTTCTCCAATGCCTCCTTCTTGTCCACAGTGCCTCTAGAACAAGCGGTAGGGAAAACAAGGGGGAAAAACAAAATTCAGCAAGGTGATATCACAAGATGGTAAGTGGAAGCTGGAAAGTATTATGGAAAGACCTAAGGAGAAGTCCGACAGCGTCAAAAAAACCCTGGAGTACTGCAGCCAAGATAATCTCGTTTTCATTTTCGCCTCCGGTGACAAAAAAGTGAAGGTCTTGGACGAACTTGTACACAACAATATAGTCATCAAACATTGTTATCTCAGCTGTAAGCACAACACAAAAGCACCATGTTAGAATAGCAATATGAAGTGAACCAACAGATACACCAATGCCAACCCAGGATGTTCTGCCATTCACCGCAAAGAAACAATGAAAACAAAGTTCAATTCCATATTCTTGATAAACCCTTCACGACCAAGCAAGCAACCGTTTAAATTAAAAAAATCATTGAATTGATCAACTCACCATTTTCTAAACAAATCTATCTGAATTAAAAATATACATTGTGCCGAAACTAGTTTACCTTCGGTACGTGCATTAGTCTTCTGAGTTTTGGTAAATACAGATTTCTCAAAGGCTTCCTTAGCAGCATTTGTTGGCCAGTCATCTGAATAATACTTAACAGCTATACGCTTTCCTTCGGAATCCAAAATAAGGATGTTTTTAATTAAAGGGCATAACTCCTACAAACAAGAACATCAAAATTCAAAGCTCATTAAATAATCACTTTTTTCCTCATAAAAATAACAATGCATTCAACTAAGAACTAACCAAGCTAATCAGAAATAAAAATAATTACATAAACAAATCCTCCTACAACGTCAATTCAGTTTCGAGTTCAAAAGTTTCTCCGGTACTCAAATTGAGTTAATTTGGAAGGTAAATCCAAAAGAAAGAGCTTGGATCTGAGTCTAGATGTTTGAAAATATATATTACAAAGGAAATTAAATTCAAATGCGAGGAAAATAATTTTAGATCAGCCCTATAGATTAACTGAACACAGCCAAGGAAGATCTCTGAAACGCAAATTATAAGAAAAAAAATTAAATTTCGTATAATTAAAAATAGAAAAACTGCGCAGTTGAAAGAGAGAAAGAAAGCTGACCATTTTTCCCTCGTTTGGGAAGAATTTCTCGGAAACGATGGGATTTTGGGTTTACTTCTGCCCGTCAGAAATGCAAATGAGGGTTTTAAGCGACGAGAAAGAAACGGTCGATAGCGACGGAATAGATTAATGAAATAAAATAAGAAAAAGCTGACGTGGTTGAATAAGACACCGTAATGTATGAGAAATTATATCATGAGTGATTTCCACCACGTCATCCATGGGACCAACCACTCACTTCATCATTTTTTTTCCATGTCATTAATTTAATAATAGAGTAACTTCCAAAAAAACAGTTTTTAAAATGACATGAAAATTTTTTAGTGAAGATTCATTGGTTGAAAAAAATGACATGGAAAAATCATGGTGAAGTGGGTGGTTCCCAACTTCCCATTAGTTGGTCCCATGGATAACGTGGTGAGAATTACCCATAATATAATTTACGTATAAAAAGATTAAAAAATTACTAATTTTATATAATAGAAAATTTGAAAATATAACAACTAAAAAATACTAATTTTGTTGGGTTCATTTGATTTTATTTTTTGGAGTTTAAAATTGAAAGGTAAACTAAATAAATGACCACTATGTTATGGTTTTGGACTTGATTTGATAACTATACTTTTAATTGCAGTAATTAAACTACTAAATTATTAAATTAGATTCTATGTGATCACCAACCGTTATAAAACCAACGAAGTGAGTGACGTGGCCGTTAGTCAAAATTGGTATAATTTTATATTTGGTCCACACCATTTATACATTTCATCAATTTGGTCCTAATTTTATTTAATAAAATAATTTAAAAATGAGAGTAAAGACTAAAGAGCATGGCATTGGGGGATTCAATGCAAGGCCTTTGGTGTGGAAATGGCAAGTGATTACCACTAGGCCAAGTGTTTTTTTGTATTATAAACTACAACATTTAATATATGCGTTAGATGGTTGTTAATGTACGAGAAAAGGAAGGAAATGTGATTTTAAGGAATTTGAATATGATATATTTATGATGCATAAAAACATTTAACTTAATTAAATAAATTTAATAATTAAATTAAAGTTAACAATATTTTATATATTTTTAAATTATAGTTAGTGCACGATTTAAAATCAAATGTTTAAAATTATATTAAATTCATTTAGCGAATCTAAACTTACGAACAAACTCTCGACCGGAAAGAAAGTTACCACTTGATAGTTGATAGGTATCCGTGTAGGGCCTATGAATATGTTTTTGCTTTCTTGAAACTTACGAGTTAGCACAATTGTGGGATGAAGTAACAAGACACGAATAATTTTAGTTTAAACTTTAAATACGATATTGTTGGACAAAACTACGAATATAAAAAATTGAAAAAAGGTTGAAAAATGAATTCGTGACATCAACTTTGACCACGTCCATTTGAATTGAGAACCTTGTAATTTTACAATACCATCCAATCCCTATATAAACTATATATTGGACATCTACAATCTTTTAAAACATTAAGAGGCTACTTATAAAAAAAACCTAATCCACATCAATGGAAGTAAATAAATACGTCGCTTTTGTGACTTGATCAAAGGCTTTTCTTAGTGCAGCTGTGGCATGTTTCCTTTCGCCCCAAGCAACGGTGATCGGACATTAATATCTGAAAAGAAAACATCGGAAATTCGCTGGTTACAATCAGTAGTAATCGGTTAAAAATGCAAACCATATACAATTCACCCACTAATTCACTCAGGAAAGGCAACCAATGCATCGAAACAGAACTCGTAATTGAAACGGAAGTGCAAACTATGGTAAACACTCAACAAGAAACGAAAGCTTCCGAACGTCTGCACGAACATATCAATTGTATTGTACTTAGCCCTGCTAACAAGATCATATCATCATAATCTTTACTTGGAATGCAATTATGCACTTGGTTCTCTATGGTGGGAATATGAACCTATCCGATTTCCCTAAAATCGAACATGAGTATGAGATACAAAATACAGAGGTTCAACTGTATGAACAATTTCAGACGAAGGTCAGATTCGAGAGACAAATACAGAGGTTCAACTGTATGAAAATGCCAAGAACCATTCAGGTCTTGCAAAACCAACATCAGACAGGGTTCAAAGCACAAACATCGGAAACGAGTGGCATATGCCATAGCCTATTGATCAGAGATACAAAGTTCCAATGCAAATTCATATGCAGAGGGCTACGGTTGAGATATGGAAGCTTATCGTTATCAAAATTGACCTTAAACAACAACAATTCACATCAAGTCATCAAAATGCCACTAATATTCTTCATTTCAGATCAAACAACAACCTAAACCCAGAAATGCAGTCATATGCTTGCAGGTGTGGAAGAATCACAAGCTTACCTCAAAAATTTCAAAGAATTCTCAAGCTTTGAACCCCAAATCATCACCTTGAAACAGGCTTCTGCAACACAGCAGTCAAGTAAACTTCCCCATTCTTCAAACCACTTGGATCAGTCTTATTAGCCACTGCCCACTTCACTCTCTTATACCCAAGTTTCCCAATCAATGGCTCATAAACATTCTCCAAATCCACAGCTTTACTAAAGAACCGATCCACCCACAAATACCCTCCTCCTCTCAACACTCTATCCACATCATAGAACATGAATTCCATCACCGGCAAAGGTATCCACCGGTTCACCGCCCTCCCGCACCGGACCAGATCCATCGTCCCGTCGAAAACCGGCAGCCTCTGCTGCAACGGAACGTGTAAAGGGACCAACCCTCTTGCTGCCACGGCTTCATTGTAAGGTGCATTGACGTTCATGGTGGTGGTCAACATCGTGACATTGTAGAAGATTTTCATCAAAGCGGCGAAGGTCCCAGTTCCGCCGCCTATGTCAATGCCGAGACGGATCACTGAGTTGGCCGACTTAGCCAGCTGCATGAAACGGTTAACGGGAAGGTCGAGGTCGGAAGTGTATTTCAGCAGGGATGAGCGTTGGGTGTTGAGATCGAAGCCTATGGGGTTGTTTTGTAAAAGACAAGCAAACGATTTACACGAGTATTTGTTCCAGATTACAGAGGAATCAGGAAGGGCGGTCGGAAAAGGGTTAAGAGGAAGAGAAGAAGTGGGTTTTGATGGGGTTTTCGAGAAGCAACGCCGCCGTGGGAGTGGGTGGCAGCCGTTGAGAATAAGCGTTTCTTGGAGGTCGGGATCATAAGGACAGGCCGAGAAAGGAGTGTAATTCATGTACCTATGGAGAAGGTCAGGGTGGTGGTGGCAGGAAGAAGCAATGGGGCCGATTTGGGAGTGAAGGATTAGATCCCGGGGAACGGCGGGTGTGTCGGCGGAGGTAGAGGACGGGCTGTGGCGCGTGAGGTGATTGATGGCGGCGCGTATGTCGTTAAGCTGGCGAATGAGGTGTTCGGGGATAGGAATAGCGACAGGGGGAGGAGGTATGGGAGATTGAACGGTGGTGGAGAGGTGATAAAGGGAGACTATATTGGTAGCCACCATGGCTAAGAGTAGAACGAAGTTTAACCCCATGGTAAAACCCATTGATCTCCGGTCTTCTTCCTCCTCCTCCTTGCCACTTCTAATCCCGGATCTTGGTGTTAAAATTAAAGACTTTAAAAGGGTTAGTTTAGTCTGTTCAATTTTCAAATAGTTTAAACTTTAAAGCAGCTCATCAGCTCTCACATGGGTTTTCTTTCTTCTTTTTTGCTCACAAATCATCTGTCTTTGCCTTCTGGTTGGAGTAATGAATTATAGAATTAAAGATATCGTCTTTTGTTTTAAACTGTTTGAGGTTAGATTATGGGAGATTGAATGTGAACCGAGGGTAATGAGCCTGTTAAAAGTGAAAAGGAAAAGATTGTAGAAAATGAGCTGGCTGGGCCATGGCCGCCATGGTTCTTACTGTTTCTTTGTCGAAATTATAGAGAATCTGGGGGACAAAAACTGGTTTTGTTGATGCAATTTGATGAGGATTTTTATATTGTTTTTACCTCTAAAGACTAAAACAATAATACTCTACTCAGGATGTTGGGAGCTGTCATACTCATAAAAATCTTTAAAATCGTAAAAATTTATGTTCGTACACAAAAATGGATATACAAATTCTTTATTTTTTTTTGTAAAATTTTGTATTATGTCTTTTTTAATTTCTTTTTAGTCGACTTTTTATTAGAATCTTTATGTCATGTGCTGACTTTTGTCATTTTGGCTAGGGGTAGAGCGAAAAAAATATTGAGTTAGTTGAGTCTATAAGTTTTATTGCATAAATAAATTTTATTGAAAAAAATTTGAATTAATTTAAGTATAGTTATTTAAATTTTTGTTCGAATTTAGTTGTAAATATTTATAATATTATGATATATTTGGTTCTAATTTAAACAATTTTCTATTATTTTATACGATATATTGTGTACTTTTTTTATATGTAATATACATATATTAGGCATAGTTGAGAAATTTGACTCAAACTTGAAAATCAATCCACTAATTATTCAAAATTTCGAGTCATTCGAATCTCATTTTATAACTCAATCATTATTGGATTTTTGTTTTGAAACTGATCGAGTTTATAAAATTTTGATTCGAATCAAATTTTTTCACATCGAATAAAATTTAAAAAAAATTAATAATTTTAAATCGAATCTAATTTTGCTTACTTCCTTTACTATCATGATCATTTAGTTCATATATAAATACAGCATTTACTCTTTGGATTTAGTTTGTTTATCTAAGCATGTCAGTGTTGATCATCATGGTTATGAATGGTGTAAGTTATTAGGCCTTATCTCTAAAATAACACCACTATATTTTAAAATTTTCAAAATAGCACACGCTCACCATTATTTCCCAAGGTAACACAGTGAAAAATAATTTAATTTAAAAAATTAATTAATTAATGAACAGAAAACTAAATAAATCTTGATTGGACTCGTTGTACATACTAGGAGAATTCTAATTAAACTTTACTTAATTATCTGTTAATTAATTAATTAAATTAGAACATGAAAAAATATTTTTTTAAAACTCGCCATGCGCAAGTTTATTATAAAGATGTTATTCTAAGAAATAACAGATGAGCGGGTGCTATTTTAAAATTTTTAGCAAATAACGGTGCTATTTTAGAGTTAAGGCCAATTTATTGTGCTTTGGAATGCATGGGAAATGTGATACTACTGTATTAGTGGTATTTTTAGCCGTTCAGGCTCTCTGTGTTCGGAGACGGACCACTGTAGATCTTCTTATAGTTGTTGCCGGCGATTTTTGATGGCCATTAGGATTGTGCAAAAAAAAAAAATAACCGAATCGACCGGTTATATAATATATAAAATATGTATATTTATACGAATACTGACAAAATTTTAGTGTTATTGTTAATTTCTTCTCTTCCCCAAATATTTTTTGAATATTTTTATTGTCTTGGTAAGTGAAAAATTAGCGGTAATTTTTTTTATATATTTCTCTCCCAAATATTAGCGGATTTATTTTACTTTGGAAAGTAAAAAATTTAACCTTAATTTTCAATTATTTTCTATTCTCAGTTTCATACATTAATATTTTTCTTCTTCAAATATTTCAAAATTTCAAATTCTAGCTTATTTTTCACTATGTTATTAGATTTGATATTTTTAATAAGAAAATATAACAAACTATTACCTGAACCGAACCGAATATTTCAGTTAACCGGTCAATCGGTTAACCGTTTTAATGGTTAAGGTTTAGGGTCGACAATTAAGCAACCCGAATTTACCGGTTATCAGAAATAATTTTCTAACGGTTAATCGAACCCGATTTTGCACACCCCTAGTGGTCATTTGATGGAGACCAAGTTTTTTCGATGGTTCAAGGTGCTTCTCACGAAATATTGAATGTGATTAAGGAAAAAGGTCAATGTCTTCGGAGATAAAGGTGTCGAGGGGTCGGGAACGCCGACGAAGCCTCCTCGCCGAAGTAACCCCCGACCGACTCCTCCTCCACCTCCTTCGACCATGGTAGACGAGTGTCCTTCCCTAAAGCCTTCTTTCATCCTCCAGTGGTTCCCTGTTTGTTGGAGTATCCAAAGCTTGATGTGCTTTGTTGTGGTTCTTCGTGTCAAGATGCGTTTTGACGTGGAGTGCTACTGCTACCCCATTGTGTTAGCTCGATGGATGTGTATGTCGTATTTTCGAGCCTTGTTGTCTAACTTTAGAATTGTCCTTGCGGTTTCGGTTGGTAGTCTCCGGTGATGTAGACTAAAAATTTTAGAGTTTAAGTAGTCATCTTTAAGCAATGAACTCTTTCGAATTTGACTTTTATGTACGCCAATATGCTTGTGTTGGCCATTTGATTTGTGACGGCCGTTTGTTCATTTTTTCTGTCTCGGTTGTTTTTACCCTTTTTTGTGTAGGATTTGCTTTTGGCCTTGTTTTGTCATTGTTTGTTTTGGCCTTTCAACTGTCTTTCTCTCGGGTCTCAATCTTAATATTTTTCTATGTAACATGTTATGTTAATGAAGTTCTTTAGTTTGATCAAAAAAGTACTTAGTGTGTATTAAAAAGTCATAATTTAGAAAAATTTTATGGGAGGCATACGAATAGTTTTAGTGTGAGGTACTCTTAGGGTGCGGCTAAAATGAGACGGTCCTACAAATTTTTATTTAGTTGGTAAGAATTTATATAACTACACAAATTCGTACAATCTACACAAATTTTTGGGTAAGAATTTATGTTATAATATAAGATTTTGTGTAGTTACACAAATTCTCACACAAGGCAAAAGTTACACAAATTTTCATCTAGTTGATTAGAATTTATATAGTTACATAAATTTCTTACATAATTAGTAAGAATTTTGATCTACCTAAATTATCACCCGGTCTTACATAAAACTTTATTAAAATAATAAAAATTTGTGTAAGACCGTATTTTAACCGCACATTAAGTTGTCTTACCTTAGCGTCTCCCGAGGCAAACAATTCAGAATCAAACAAGGAAAGATGTTATAGGATGCCGACGAATATCTTGATTTCCTAAACATTTTGCCTTTCAAAAACTGAATTTGTTGTGTTGATTTGAATATTCACTTTACACATATTTAGGTACAACTATGGGGTGATATAATCTTTTAACGATTTTTAAGTATATGAAAATTAAAAAAAAAATGAAAAATTATATTATAGGTCTGGCTCGCTACGTCATCTATAGTCCCAAGTAATAAAATTTATTAATTTTATTAATTTTTTTATGTCATCTTTTTACCAAGTGAATACTCACTCTGTAAAAATTGTTTTTTTAATTTAATTTACAGTAACTATGATTGAATATACACTTGGTAAAAAGATGACATGAAAAATTAATAAAATTGATAAATTTTATTAGTTGATACCATAAATGCCGTGGTAAGTCAGACCTATAATATAATTTTTTAATACGATGAATGACGTGACGAGTCGAACTTATATTAAATTTTTTCTAGAAAAAAATAAACATATCCATCATAATGAGATACGCATTTGGGTAAGATAACTAAAAAAATTCACCATAACTAAAATGTTACGGTGGAATTTTTATTGAATGTCTAATTTATAATGGGGTGTAATTGTTCTGCACCACATGTATAGTTTAGCTTAAACAACTTGAAATCCATATTCTCTATAGTAGACGCGAATTAAAATATTTAATTTATAAAAATTAAAAATTCAAAAGACTCAATGTTTAATTATAAATTATATAAATATATAATTATAAATCATTTAAAATAAAATATTAATTAAATTATTTTTCATATATATAGTATTTTTAATTTTTTAAATAATTAGATCAAATATCAACTTTAATTAATTTAAAAATAAAAAACATAAACCTTAAACTCTAAACTCAAAACTCAAAACACTAAATCATGATATAGAACAATTTAATTTAATGTTAAAATTCAGTTGAAATTTTCAATTTTCACATATACATTCAATAAAGTAATAAGATTCGGAAAAGGAAAACTAAATGACCTGGGGAAGAAATTGGAGACGTCCAAGTCTTTAAACGATGAGATTAAGCTGTTGTTAAGCGTCAGTTTAGCATTATTTTTGAAAAATACTTTTAAAAATACTATAGAAAGTGATCTTAAAAGTGATTTTGAAAAATTAATAGTAAAATTATAGTATTTGATATTGCTATCAAAAAATACCTTTTAAAAAATAAAATATTTATTTTAGACATGATATTATAAAGTAAAAATAAATGAACGTAAATAACATTTAAATTCATTATCAAAAAATTTATTAATTTCATTATCATAAAATTTATTAATAATTATTATTTTTAATATATTTAATAATTATTTTATTTAGTATTAAAACATTAGCTTAATACGGTAATTATTATATTTAATATTGTTTTAATGTACTACTATTAATATTAGTGTTAATAATTAAGGATAAAAAAGTAACTTACACTCAAAAGTGATTTTTCACTCCAAAAAGTCAGAAATCTTAGCTTTTGAGGTTGGGTGAAAATTGTTTTTTAAGTTATTTTTTACACAAATTTAGAAGTGTTTGACGTTGCTTATGGGTGAAAAATAACTTTTTTAAAGTAAAAGCTATTTTTTAAGCCGTGCCAAAGGGCCCCTAAGAGCTTCGCATCACATGAGAATAATAAAACCTAAACTCCAAAACATAAACTCAAAACCCTAAATTTAAACATAAATCATAAACCTTAAAGTCTAAACCCAATGTTTGAAATTAGGATTTTAAGTTTAGGGTTTTGAGTTTATGTTTTATAGTTTAGGGTTTATACTTTATGGTTTTGTTTAGAGTTTAAGGTTCATGATTTTTATTTTTTAAAATTGACTAAGGTTGATATTTGATCCAATTATTTATTTTAAATATTATATATATAAAAAATAATTTAATTAATATTATATGTTTAAATAATTTATAATTATACGTCAAGTCTTTTAAATTTTTAATTTTTATAAATTAATTTAATGATATTTAACCGTACTTATTGTTAGTGGTGCTTAGCAGTAGCTCGTCTACACTATTATTGAGAGAGAGATTTGCTATTAGTAGGGATGGGCATTGGGCACAGGTCGGGTTGGGTTTTTGGCCCACCCAAACCCGACCCGAGATTAATTATCCTAAAACCGACTCCGATCCGACTCGATCTAATTCTTTAAAAAACTCGACCCGACCTGAAAATAAATATGTTAAACCTGACCCTGACCCGACCCGACCTATAGAAAAAAATTAATTTTAGGGACCTAATTGTAAAAAAATAATTTTAAGAGCATAATTATAAAAAATAATAATTTTAAGGACTAAAATGTAAATAAAAAAATTAATGTTAAGGACCTAATTATAAAAAATATATAAAGAGGGGATATTATTACAAATATCCCTAAAAATTTAGAAAAAATTACACTATTAGTTTCGGGTCGGGTCAGGTCGGATTTTTTCACCCTAAAACCCGAACCGACCCGACCTCACATACACAAAAATCCGACCCGACCCAAACTCAATTTTTTTTCTTCATAAAAGTACCTGACACGATCGGGCCGGGTCGGGTCAAAGCCCGTCGAGTCCGAGTGTCGTGCCCATTCCTAGCTATTAGCCAACTGATACCTCGTTTGAAGACTAGTAATTTGTCCCCTTTTTTCTCTCTCGAGTATTTCTAACAATTAACATGCATTGATGAACGAATCTTGTTTGTTGTAATATTCCAAGGTAGTTAAATAGTAATTAATTTCTTATTTTAAAAATAATATAATTAAACAAGAATTAATGTGGACAATCATTGGGATGCTGCCCTTCCGACCACTAATACAAAAATAATGTAACGTTTAATTAGAAGCCAAAATAATAATAATATAGTAACATGCATAATTGAACCCAAACAAAACGATATATGATTAATATAATAGTTTTCTGTATCCATTTATATTTGTATTTTAAAATTGTGATTTATACGATATTTTTTGTTCACATGAACATGACTATCCTTGTTAGTATGGCTCAAACAATTTGAATATAATTGAAAAATAAATAAATAAATTTATAATAAACAATTGATATAATGATATAAAATTTGTTTAAAAATAAATATAAAATGTTTAAAATGTAACTTACCGATTATAGAAAACATGAATATCATATATATATATATATATGTATATGTATATGTATATATTATATGTAAGATATTGATCGAGTTTGCGTTATGAGTTAACTTAATATCATCTCAGTTGATGAATTATTAAAAATTCAGCTGATAAATTATTAAAATAATTTTCTTTTGAAGCACGACTAATATTATTGTTAGGATCTATATATATATATATATATATATATATATATATATTATACAAATTTGGTAAAGAGAGGTTTGGGCAAAAATTAGAGGTTTGAGGCATAATTAGAGGTTTGACTAGTCAAATCCGCTAATATTGTTGTTTGGTGAATAGCGGATTGGGGTGAAACCGTTAATTTTGAAAAAGCTCATAATAGGAGCTTTTTGAGATAAGAAGTTTGATATTAGAGTTGTAAAGACTCTTTTACCCTTACCAATTACCAAAAATCTCACAATAATCTAAATTAAATATTTTTTCACCATATTTATAAGCTAATCCTATTTACTTTTTTTTCTTTTTATTATCACATATTTATATGTGTATTTAAATTTATTTATTAATTAAATTATATTAAAATAATTATATAAATCATTTGTATATGTTTAGAAAAGTTAAATTATAAATAATTTCATAAATCTAATTAATATTGATTAAATACAAAATATTGATAACTAATAAACTATTCAAACAAGTATTGAATATAATCATGTCCTCATATGTCATTTTGCTTGTTTAAATAATCTACTAGCTATAAGTGATTAGTTAATTTTACCAAACACTTTTATACAATCAGCTAATACAATCCGCTACTCAAATCAGTAATGCAATCAGCTATCAGCTAATCAGCTAATGCAATCCACTATTAGCTATCTGCTAATTGCCAAACAGGGCCTAAATTAACTTAAAAATATTGTTTGAGAATTAAACATAAAATAAATAAAGTCATATAAAATTTGCTTCACTTTACCAATAACCATTTATTGAAATATTTTTTTTAAAAAAAATTATTATTTTACATGAAACATTTTCGTTCAAACAGTCACGGCAATAAAATCTAGGTTAAAAGTTCAAATTGGGGTTAATCCTTTAGAGTTGGCTAATCTTTTAAAAAGTTAAACGATGGGCATTTTTTTTTCCTAAAAAATGGACCAAATAAGAGGTTATATCATATAACACAAAGTTAATTATACCAAACTTCCTTAAAATGATAACGCAAATTCAAAATTGGTTTCGATCAATAATTATAAAACAATATTAACATGGAAGCATTATTTAATTAATTAAAACATGATTTCATTTTGAAAATTAAATACAATAGTAAAATAATTTCAAAATAGGTCAAATGATTGGCATTTTTCTAAACTAAGACTCATGGCCACCACTCACCAGATTGTTGTAGACTATGGCTTAGTTTGCGGTTGCTTTTAAAAAGTGCGGTGAAAAAAGTGATTTTCAAACTAACTGTTGAAAAGTAGTTTTAAAAAGTTAGTTAGTGTTTGTCGTTGATGTCAAAAAGTGATTTTGAGGAGATAAAATGTATATTTTGGCCATTATATTGAAAAGTAAAAACAAACTTGAGTGATGTTCAAATAATTAATATTATGATATATGAAATAAGTCAATTTTAATTATAATAAAAATTTTATTTTTTATAAAATTTAGGGTAAACTATACTAATGACCACCGAACTATAGGATTGGTGTCGATTTGACCACTATATTTTCAATTGTGTTAAATATACCATATAACTATTTAATTGGTTCCAATGTAGCCACCTATCGTTAAAAAAAACGGAAAAATTGACGGGCTGTTAAAATAATTGGTATAATTACAAATTTTGTCTCCTTTATCTATACAATCTATCAATTTGATCTTAATTTTAATCTAATAATTGGTATAATTACAAATTTGGTCTCCTTTATTAATTGGTTCCAATCTAGCAATATTATCTCCATTGCTTAGGCTATTTTTTGAATTTTGAGATTTGTCCATGTAAGAGTCAGTGCCAGAAGCACAAAGTTTTCCATACGGTGGGGAACTGCTGTTATCATGGATTTCTGAATGCTTGGAGCAAAACACCCGCAACTCGATCTGTAGAAGAATATAGAGTATTTATGATAATAAAACCTCAAAATATGAAGTAGCTGCTAATAAATAATATCAAAAAATCTATGTCAGGAAAAAGAATTGAGACTTGCATTGTCACACCCATATCTACCCCAAACTTCCATTCTATGCCTGGCTTCTCTAGCACATATAGGATGGAATGAGGTTCTGCAAGTTCCTGCAAAAAACCACCATGCTGCTTATGATAAAAAACATTATACTTCCTTACCATCAATATTGAGAAGATTTACAACAGAATGCAAGAACACTTCAAAGTATTTCTATCCGGTATTACTCATCTCTAATCCAAAATATTGGGAAGATAAATTAGACTAAAAGACCACTTCCACAAACCATGTAGTAACAAGCCAGTGAAACAAAAAAAGTGGATTATATTTTCATGACAACTTCCTTCCACTGCAATTAAACATTGATCAGCTGCCATCACCCTTATAACTTCATCCGAAGTCTAGACTAGGTCCAAACAATTTGACATCACAAGGGAAGGAGAATCACCTAAGGTTCCCCTAAGTTCTTCTAAGTAACAATATTCCCAAGTGAGATCTCACACTTGCATCAAAAGAAAAAACCCCAAAAGTTGTCAGCGTATAAAGCATTCAAACTGTGCTCTCCAGGTTCTTCATTAAATATTTACACAAGGCACAAATTCAAATTTCAGAACACCTTTCCTAAAACAAAGCAGTAGCCTCTGATAGAAAATATGCTCTTGGACAAACCTGTTAATCTCCAAGACACTAATACTATCAGATGAGGAACTTCTCTATTACGTTTGCTGACCAAGGGAGGAATCTCAATTCTCAAATTACCTTGCTTCCTTCTTCATATACTCGGAAAGTTTCCAGACCAAACATATTTATCAGATAGAGAGTAGAAGTGACACAAAAATGATAAATGAGGTTGCTACGCAAGGAAGTTGGTGAATAGTTTCCACCAAGCATTCTACTTTTACAAGTTCATTATGTGACTGGTTTGGCCTTCAAGGTCAAAGAAATAGTTAAACGATTTATTGATTTGAAGCAAATCAAAGAAAACTGGAAACCCCTAAGACCATGAGAGGTGGTTCGGTGTTGGGAAAGAAGACCATTCTCAAGAGCGACCATTCAGCATTGTTAGTTTTTTCTTTCTCCAATCGTATAACACATATATTATTATTAGTATTGTGTAACACAAGTATATCTTTGGCTCAATGGTAAACTCGTGTGCTACTCCTCAAAGGTCCCATGTTTGATTCCTACCAAAGGCATTTCTTTGATTTTCATTTTACTACTCCAATCAGGGTGACACGTGTTACCACCTGATTGGAGGAGGGAAATTAATTAATTTAGTTAAATAAAAATAATTAAAATCCCCCAATAAAGTGGTGACACATGTCACCACCTAATTAAAATAAATAAATTTTTATTAGATTAAAATTAGGATCAAATTAATAGATTGTATAGATAAAGGGGACCAAATTTGTAATTATACCAATTATTTTAATAGCCCGTCAACTTTTCCGTTTTTTTAACGGCAGGTGGCTACATTGGAACCAATTAAATAGTTATGTGGTATATTTAACACAATTGAAAATATAGTGGTCAAATCGACACCAATCCTATAGTTCGGTGGTCATTAGTATAGTTTACCCTAAAATTTAATTTGAAAATATAAACTACATTCTTGATTATATACGGACATATCACTTACAAATTAATAATAAATATAAAAAATACAAATAAAATAATTTTATTCTCAATATAAATATTATAAAATATATATTTTTTACAATTATGTATGCATAATGTACAATAAATTATAATTAAATAATAAGAGTAAAAAATAATTTTATTTTCAAACTAGCTTTTCCACCCAAGAAGCTATAAAGTCTAGCTTTTTGGTTTGGGTGGAAAAGCTAATTTTAAAAGCAACAAAAAACACCTAAAAAACAAGTAAAAACACTTAAAAAGTCCGTTTGGGCTGCCAAACACAACCACAAACGTGCCCTATATATATTTTTTACTGCAAAAGATAACCTCATAACTCATAAGATTTAACTGTTTAAATACAAAAACAGTCATTAAAATGTGTTCGAGGAATTACAATAGATTTGGACTAACAAGAGCAAAGTCTTGTATGGTAAAGAAGTTAGATTTTTTATAAAAAAAATTATTACACTTTGAAATGTTTAATACGATTCATGAATAGTTTTTAAAATATGTTTTTATTTTAATTATTTAGATAGTTTTAATTTACTTTTATTATTCAACATTTCTAAATTTTTATGTTTTATAATTTCTATTTAAGAATTAAATAAGCTTTAGTTTTTTCTTTCTTTCAAAATATCAACCAAGCCATAAAACTTCATAAAAATCAATCAAACTCCTTTGTCATATTACCGTTCAACATTAATTGGTATGTAATTCTGTAAAGTTAGCATATTTATCTTTATTACACCGATATCGCGTCGTGCACTACCATATATATTTTCCACGTCATTTACCGTTAGTCAACTAACAAATTTCATCTGCATAAAAGTCATTTTGACCTAAAATAAAACATTAAAAATTAAATTATTTCAAAAAAATAAAAACTAAAATAATTATTCAGTCAAACATTAAAAATATATATTTTTTGTACTATGGCTATTATAAATAATTTGAGATTATTTTATATTTGATGATTTTGAAAGGTGACACCTCTAAAAAATCAGCCTCAATTCCAAGTTTTATGTTGAAAATCTAGTAGTAACCACATTTAAATAATTAGTTGCAACTTGATGACAGTGTAATTAATTCAGTAGTTGAAATAAATGAAAAGTTGGCACGCTGGCCAATCAAACATCCCTTGGCAGCCAGGCCTGAGTCTGACTCATTATTTATTATTAGCTCAGTCCCACCGCAGACTTTCTGTGTGTGTTTTTTATTTTATTTTCACCATTACACGCGCTATTTCAACAGCGCGTGCACTTAGCTTGCATATTCCTCTTTCCAAATCCAATCTAAAAAGACACGTCAGAGTCTAAAAGAAACTACTGACACTTTCTTCACATTGTATACGTACGTGCTCCGTTTGATTGACATTTTGCATGCTTTCATACCACAATTATTTGTTTTTCTAAAGTATATGTACTTATATAATACGTAATGTATTAACTGAAAAAATATATATTCAAACCATATATATATATTTATTTTAAGCGTTTATTTTTATTCTTAAGCCAAACCTTTAAATTGTCGCCGGTTTCACCGTCGATTGTCTTTCTTGACTACCTCTTTTTGATCGTCGGAATATGACTGTTATTTTTCGTAATACGTGTCATCAGAAACGGCGAACAACGTGTAACTAAATGTCGAACACAAAATTGGCGTTCGACTAGCACGCCGTTCATTGTTTTTGGTGACGTCGTGTTGGGAAAAATGGTCGCCATGCTCCGACGACCAAAGGGTGTGGTTAGTGGCGTTGATCGACGACGATTTGGGGTTTAAGTAATTTTAGAAATCTGAGGATTATTTTGTAAAATTTTTAGATTAAAGATTAAAAATTCTGAGTTTTTTTGTTATTAAATTGATTTTAAAAAATAAAAACAGTGCCACATGTCGAACATTGATTGGTTGATAGTTTTTAACACCCCTTTAATGGTCTAGCACCTAAAATTATAACGGTTAAAATTTTGACAACCTATTTTTACAAAAAAATACTTTAGGCACCTAAAGTTCAAAAAAAGTCTACTTTAGACACCTATTTTCATTTAAGCCTTTCGAATATACTATGTAAACATTGTTGCACGTAAATTCGACATTATTTTGTACTGAACCATATTAAGAATTACAAACATTATTTGAAACATGAATATATACGGTGACGAATTATAATATACGATGTGAATTGAGGATTAATATAATAGAAAATTAAAAAATGAGTTAGCTGAAGAAGAATATAGAAGATGGTAGAGGGAGAAAAAATAAAAAATGTAAATATGAAGGTTTAAATTTGTAATTATACAAATTATTTTTATTTCAGTGGTCAAAATAAGAGTAAAATAATAGTTTAGGGACTGTATATGTAATTTATTCTTTTTTATTATCTCAAATCAACCTCCCGTTAACATTTAACGGCAACAAACGACTGAATAACCGAAAGTTTACACCCAAAAACATAAGTGACCTTACTAGTCGTTTTTCAAAATCGGTGACTAATTTTATATTAAAAAAAATATAAGTGACCATCTAAGTAGTTAACCCTTTATTTTTTTGGGTGAATTATAATACGACTTTTACTTTCTCTTCCATACTGAAGTTCTACACACAAAACACAATCACACGCGCAGGACTGATGTACTTTAAGAAACACTGGTCTTGTCCCTGTTTCTGTTCATGTCGGGTTCTTTCTAATTTCTTTTCGCTTTAGATTTCTAGCCTTGAGCCGAAATCCCCAGAAATAAAATCCGAATCTTTCCGGTTTCCCTCCTTCTCCAGACGATTTGCTATATGGAAAATGATCCGTTGCTCCCGCACGTACGTCTCCGGAAGAAACCAACGCCACCGTCACCTCTTTACCCTCTCCCCGAACACGACGAATTCTCTCTCCCAATCCCTTTAACCCCATCCGAGTTAAAAGACAGACTCATCTTCGGCCAATCTCCATTCGACTCATCTCCTCTCTTCGACGCCTTAACTTCACCCAGACCTTCCTCTTCTCAAGACGCCGTTGTAAATCTCCACGACCCAAATTTCAGATGGGAAAATTCCAACCTTCACAGGTCCAAAACGGCACCTGCCATGGCGGTTTTGAACGATGTTATCCGCCCTTCAATCCCCAAGCCTCAGTCGGGTTCCCAATTCATTGTGAGACAAGCTTTCCTTCTCTTGCTCTTGTATTTGGCTTCGGGTGTTGTTATCTATTGGTTTAATCGTCATAATTTTCTGGGAAATGAAACTCACCCGGTTGTCGATGCATTGTACTTTTGTATTGTCACGATGTGCACGATTGGGTATGGTGATATAATCCCTAACACTGTGGGGACCAAGTTGTTTTCCATACTGTTTGTGCTGGTCGGATTTGGTTTTATTGATATTTTGCTTAGTGCCATGGTTTGTTATGTTCTTGATTTGCAAGAGAATTATTTGTTGAGAACTGTTGAACATGAGGGTCGAAAGAAGGATTCGGCTAGATCTTATATATTTGATGTGAAAAAGGGGAGAATGAGGATAAGAATGAAGGTTGGTTTGGCATTAGGAGTTGTGGTTCTTTGTATTGGAATTGGTGTTGGTGTTATGCATTTTGTTGAGAATCTTGGATGGTTGGATGCTTTTTACCTTTCGGTTATGTCGGTCACTACGGTCGGGTACGGTGATCGGGCGTTTAAGACGATGTCTGGTAGGATTTTTGCTGCTGTTTGGTTGCTTGTTTCTACTCTGGCTGTTGCTCGAGCGTTTCTGTACTTGGCTGAGGCTAGAGTTGATAAGAGGCATAGGAGAATGGCTAAGTGGGTGCTCGGACAGGACATGACTGTCTCGGAGTTTCTCGCTGCTGATATCGACAACAACGGTTTTGTGAGGTATGTTGTTTTATGGAATTTGTTAGTACTTGATCTTTATCTTGTCAGGCTTCTAGCAATTGTATGTTTGAAAGGTTAATATATACTAATTCCTACATTTACTGTACTTCCTTTCCTTGTGTTGGAACGTTGATTTTAGCTTTGTTGCAGTTTGTTATGGAGAAATATGTATTTAATTGAAGCTTGAACAGCTCGTATTCGGAGTCACGGTGGATTTGTATGCGCTCTGCGTAGTTTGTTCTGTCTGCTTGGTCAAGTATATGATCTTCTCAAATCGAATTATGATAATCATATTCATGTTCTTCCCGTAGCAATGCATGTTCAAAAACACCCAAAAAATGTGCCTGAATGGCAACTTTCATTTTCGGAACTATTTCATTGAAACCTGAAGGAAAAAGAAAGTATCCAATCCCTGAAGATTGGGATTAAGTACTGTATTTGACTTATATGTAATCTGCAACCCTATGTTGTTCCGACTTTTCATTTTCTTTAAGCACCGTGAACACGGTACTTATGCTAATTCATTTGGGACATGGGTATTGGGATCCTCCAAGCACCCGTATGGGACCCGTATCCTATTCTACACTTGCACTTATGTTTAAGTAACATAACTGCCACACTTGAAGCCTTGTATTAATATTGTGTTTTTATGCAGCAAATCCGAGTTTGTGATATACAAGCTGAAGGAGATGGGAAAGGTCTCAGAAAAAGACATCATGCAGATCAGCGAGAAGTTCGATAGGCTGGATGCTGGCAACTGCGGGAGGATAACTCTTGCCGATCTTATGGAGCATAATCATTAATCTGCGAGAAGCCTTGCTTATAAACATCGTTACGATACGATGATGGTGGCATAGATAGTCATGGATGACATCGAATCATCAACTGCAGAAAGGGCTGGTTCATTCGCATTCAAGGCAAGGGACAGCTATGTTTATCCGAACCTTTATGCATGTTAAGTTGGCCCTCTTGCTCATCCACAATGTGTTATTCAATAGGTAAACCACGTCCTATTCTAGTTTCACTGGAAACTTGGTCCGGCAATCCTGGCTAATGCATCATTCAGCAACGTGATTCATTTCGGATAATACCTTTTTTATGGGTCGGAAAAAGTCCGATGCTTGCCGACTGGTGAGTATGTTAAATGTAAGTATCGAGTATGTCCGTAGATATGTATATTTTAGAAAAAAATGAAGAATCATAGTATTTTGTACAAAAAAGTTCTTAATATAAATAAATTGCATTTATTCTTATCCATATCTTATTCACCTCTGCCTTTTTATTTTCTTTGATTTGAAAGGGCGAACAAAATATCGATTGATAAAGGTTATTTATCACGGGTGGGGTCAGTGGGGGAATTGCAATTTGCAATGCACATTAAATTTGTGAATGCACTAATTTGACCTTATCTTTGCAAACTATTTGTAACACTCTATACTCAATTTAGATATTTTAATCGGATCATAACATATTATTAAAGCCAGGGAAGCAGGCCAAGAAAGTGGGCTCAAATCAGGCAAAAGGATATTAGGCCATGGCATGGCTCATATGATGGGTTAAGGCCTGCTTAAAAAGTAAGCAAAGGTAGACCATGGTCCATGGTAAAGACTCAGACATTGAGCCACGAGTTGGCCTGATTTGGGCCTCATCAACAAGCTTATAGTTTTGGGGTTTCATGTTGATAGGAGAGCACACAATGATAACAGCAATTTAAACGGCTCAGGCACAAACAATATAGGGTAAACTACACTGGTAGTCACCGAACTTTTAAGGTGCTTTCAATAAGGTCACCGAACTTTTAAAACTTTCATTACAGTTACCCAACTTTTAATTCGCTTTCAATAAGGTCATTGCCGTCAACCACCGTTAAAAAAGCTGATGTGGCATGTTAAATTTAAGGTTAAAATACACTATTAGTCACTAAACTTTTAAGAGGCTTTCAATATGGTCACCGAACTTTTAAAACTTTCATTACTATCACTCAACTTTTAATTCGCTTTCATTACCGTTAAAAAAAATTGATGTGACATGTTAAGTTTAAAAGTAAACTTTTTCCCACCCTATTTTATCTCCATGTCTTATTTTCTTCCATCCAAACATGTCTATTTTTTAGATACATTAATATTTTCCTTTGAACTCTTCATTATATAGTGCATGACTCAGTAAATGTCGGGCCTAAAGCATAAAGAGGATTTTTATGATCAAAATTTTAGTTATTTATTTATCATTCCATCATCGGATGTCTCCCAATATTTATCTTGTTCTCACACATGTCGCATGCATGTCTAGATACATTAATATTTTCCTTGATGTGTTACTAGAGAAGTAACGACCTTCACCAAAAACTTACAATTTAATTCATATGGAAGAAAGAGACATGTTTGGATCGAAGAAAATAAGAGATGATAAAAAATATGGTGGGAAAACGTTTATTTTTAAACTTAACGTGCCACATCAGTTTTTTTAACTGTAATGAAAGCGAATTAAAAGTTGAGTGATAGTAATGAAAGTTTTAAAAGTTCGGTGACCATATTGAAAGCCTCTTAAAAGTTTAGTGACTAATAGTGTATCTTAACCTTAAATTTAACATGCCACGTCAGCTTTTTTAACGGTGGTTGACGGCAATGACCTTATTGAAAGCGAATTAAAAGTTGGGTGACTGTAATGAAAGTTTTAAAAGTTTGGTGACCTTATTGAAAGCACCCTAAAAGTTCAGTGACTACAAGTGTAGTTTACAACCGTTGTCCCCGAAATTTACAACCGTTGTCCCCGACGCAAATGTAACCGATAATAATTTATTATATAAAGTTTAGGGTAAACTACTCAAGTGACCACCGAACTATTTAGAAGTACCTATTTTGACCATCAAACTAAACAACTCGTCAAACAAACCACCAAACTTTTAAATTGGTCTAATTTTAACTATCGCCGTTAAAAAACTAACGGATAGGTAGGGGTGTTCAAAATATTCGACCCGACCGACCCGACCTGATTACCCGTAGATAAATAACCGAGCATTTACCCGAAATTAGTTTTTTCCCGGGTCGAGTACCCGGCCCTCCATTTCTCAGGTTGGGCCCGAGTCACAATATTCTAAATTTTCGTGAACCAGATATATTTGAAATTAATGTTTTTTATATTCAATATATATATTTATATTAAACTAATAAAAATCTTAATTTTTTATATTTAATAAATACATATTTTTATATTTTTATTTTAAACTAATTTAATATTTTTTATATTAAAAAACACATATTTTTTATATTCGAGTACCCGCAACATCGGAGCCGGGGCACAGACTAGTTATATGACTAATGAAATGATATTGTGGTGGATCAAACATGGGATCCACGGGGATATACCAAAGCCTTTACCACCACACCAACCTACTTTTGATAACATAAATTGCACCATTTTATATACATATCTTATAATGCAGTAAATGTTAGAAAAGAAAAAATTAAAATGGTTGAAAGGAGATTCGAACCTAGATCACTTGGATGTGTAAAATTACACAAATCACCCTTTTAGTAATTTCATATATATAATATGATTCTACAAATTAGGATCAAATTGATATAATAAGTAAATAACAGGGACCGAATGTGTAATTTTATAAATTTTTGTTTAACTGCTATATCACACTCTGTTAATTTTTTAACCGGCGGTAGTCAAAATAATATCAATTCAAAAATTTGGTATGTTACCTAATTCGATGGTCAAAATAGGTACGGCTAAAATAGTTCGATGTTGAGCTGAGTAGTTTAAATGTATGTATTTTTATGTAGTTGACTTGTCACTGTCATTCCGTATGATTTTTTCTAATCTCCCAGTCCCACACATCTTATTCAAACCTCAAAACTGACAGCAAAACAGCAACCAGAAAATTGAACCAAACAACA
Source organism: Hibiscus tridactylites (assembly GCA_958450335.1). Classification (NCBI taxonomy): domain Eukaryota; kingdom Viridiplantae; phylum Streptophyta; class Magnoliopsida; order Malvales; family Malvaceae; genus Hibiscus; species Hibiscus tridactylites. Next base: position 73,259,697 of record OY288284.1, on the reverse strand, counting down.
ACAGCCGTTTGCCAGTGAGAAAAGAGTGAATACGACGCCATATCTCATCCTTTTTTTTCTTTATTCTTCAAGCAAGCCGCTCGTAGATTTGTTTCCGTATTTTTTTTATCAAGGATTTGTTTCCGTATCTTCAATTTGGTTTTTATTGTCATTATTATCATTAAAAACAAAGTAACTTTGTTGTTTCATTCATGGCATTGTATTTATGAGCATCTCCTGGCAGTGGCACAACACCATCTCTCTGTATTCCTCGCATTGTTCCGGTAACCGTTTCTTTCTTCTTCTTCTTTTCTTCACTCTTAGTTCACCTTTTTTTTACTCTTTTTCCTTTTTGGTGTCGATTTGATTCGGTGCTGTTCCAATTTTTACAGTTTGAGGAGGTTATTGTTTGATCCGGAAGAGAAATGGTGGTTTCTGGGCCAATTACGCCTGGACAGGTACGGTTTTGAATTTGAATTTGAATTTTCATAGTTTTCTCAATATTTTTATAATTTGATTGAATTTGGACAATACTGTTCTTGAGCTGAAGATATTTGTAGTAGCTTTTACAAATATTCAATTTGTGATTTCTGCTTACTGATTTTGGATTCTGTTATTTCCTTATAGTGAGTTTTCTTTGGAGTCGGAAAACTTGCACTTATATGTGCATATTTCACTCCGCATTTCTAACTTTTCTGCTTATTTCGTTTTCCTCAAATACGTAGTGAAGCGTTTTTATTATGCTGCAGGTGTCTTTTCTCTTAGGAGTTGTCCCGATTTTTGTTGCATGGATATATTCAGAGTTCCTAGAACACAAGAAATCTACAGTTCATTCTAAAGTGTAAGAAATTGTTTTTGGAGCTCCATTCTTTGGAGTTATTGACTTCAATGTACATGGATGCTGATGATTTGAGTTTCAATTTGCAGTCATTCAGACAATAATCTGGTTGAATCAGGAGAGGAGACAATTAAAGAAGATGACCGGGCTGTTTTGCTTGAAGGAGGCCTCACAAGATCTGCATCTTCTAAATTCCATGGTTCATCCGTCAGAACGAATTTGATTAGGTTGCTTTCGTTAAGTTTCATTGTTACAGAGTTTTCCATCATTATAATATTTAAACTGATCTACGTCTAACATATGATTTTCCAGGTTTTTTACTATGGAAGACTCTTTCCTGCTAGAAAACCGAGCAATTTTGAGAGTAATGTTAGTCTTATACAGAACATTACTTTTTGCCTTTGTTTTGTTTTGCCTTATGTATAACCATGCTATCTAATGCAGGGCTGAGTTTGGGGCTATTCTGGTGTACTTCTACATTTGTGACCGTACAAATTTATTAGGAGAATCTACTAAGGTGCTTTATACTTCTTGTTTGTGTTATTGACTACAGTTGGTGCTTTCATCCGTGTGATTTCTGCTTTCCCCCCCCTTTTTTGAGTAAAAAAGCCACACAAGTATAGTGCTGCATCTGCATTCCTATTTCCTATCAGGGCATGATTTTCATTTGTTGGTGCCTTTTTTCTGTTTATGTTCATCTTTTTCAGTTTTAATTCCTTTCCACTCCAAAATAACAGAAAGAAGCTTTAATTTGGGTTGACTAGTCTTGGAAAAACTCTTCAAGTAAAATTTCCAATAAACTTTGGAGCTCATTGTTTTCCCCTATTTTCCTTTTAGGTGAATCTTATTTTCTGTTAACAACCTTTATTATTCCCTTTGTACTTGAATCCTTCCTTGAGTCCTCTAGCTTGGGAGAATGTTTAATCTTTCCGTAATAAGTGGTTTGTGACAGTTATGTCCTTCGCTAAGAGTTCAATATAAAGGAATACCGTACCTGAAAGTGTTTTATTGTCTTGTGGTTGGAAATGTTTGAAGGCCGACTTTTTCCCTCTGTTAATTGTTTAAAGTATCTATAAATTTGGAAATTGATGGTAACTTAAGGTTGATACTATATATTTGCAAATTGATGGTATTTTTCTTTTGTGTTTTCTTGTACAGAAATACAATCGTGATCTTTTCCTCTTCCTCTACGCTCTTCTCATCATAGTTTCTGCAATGACTTCTTTGACAAAGCATAATGACAAATCAGCTTTCTCTGGAAAGGCTATGCAATACCTCAGTAGGCATCAGACTGAAGAATGGAAAGGATGGATGCAGGTGAGTGTTATCGTTAAGTCTTTCTCTGTTAAGGAGTAACTACTTGAGGTTAGGCACCCTACAAACACCTAATTTGGAAAAGGAATTATTTAGATCATATCTTTGTTGTTTTTTGTGTGTTTAATTTCCTTAATATGACACTTTTATTTTAAATACTGGAAAGGTTGTGATATTTATCTGCCAACAATACTTTCTGCCATTTGGTAGCTAACTATGATTGGTAATGTTTTTCATAATTTTTCAACCTCGACAGTTGTTCATCTACTTGTTTTATATTTTCTTGTTAAATTTTTTGTAACATTGGTTAAAATATATCCAATATACTGTGAAACTTTCATGTGAAATGCTGTATGATATGAGTATTCAGTCTTTAGACCCGCACTGCTGTTCATACCGGCAAGTTCCTAGCTCTGACAGATTTATTTGATTGCTTGTATTTTAAGTTCCATGGGATTCATGCTATCTACTGATTATTTCTTCTACACTAAATAGTTTTTCTGAGTTTTATCAGCTATATTTACATGTCTTTTTTGCTTTTATAGGTCCTATTTCTAATGTACCATTATTTTGCTGCAACGGAGATGTATAATGCAATACGTGTATTCATTGCTGCATATGTTTGGATGACTGGATTTGGAAACTTCTCATACTATTATATTAGAAAGGACTTTAGCCTAGCACGTTTCACCCAGGTGGTATTTTCTCTCTGTGCTGTAACTCCATATCAGCATTCCGATTATGTATTTCTTTATATAGATCCTTATATAACTTCAATTTAGTGCAGATGATGTGGCGACTAAACTTCTTTGTGGCATTTTGCTGCATTGTTCTCAACAATGACTATATGCTTTACTACATCTGCCCAATGCACACGCTGTTCACTCTAATGGTGTATGGAGCTCTTGGGATTTTCAACAAGTATAACGAGATACCGGCAGTAATGGCCGTGAAAATTCTCGCATGCTTTCTCGTAGTCATCTTTATTTGGGAAATTCCTGGAGTTTTTTATATATTCTGGAGTCCATTAACTTTCCTATTAGGTTAGCAACCTACCTACTTCTTTCTTCTACTTATTATTTCAGTTATCAACTTACCTGTAATTAGATCTTAGAAAATTCATTCCCTTATATTCACCACCCTTGATATGCTTTCAAATCTTTCCTTGAGTATATTTTATTGCTTTATAAGTTTGATTGCCTTATGTATGTTTAATTATGTTTACCTCACAAAGCAAGTTCATTCTTCTTGTCTTGGATATGTTACACATGCTTGCTTTATATCACATTTTTCTCCCTTCAAATGGCAGGGTACACAGATCCTGCAAAACCTGATCTCCCTCGACTGCATGAGTGGCATTTTAGATCTGGTCTTGATCGCTATATATGGATAATTGGAATGATATATGCCTACTATCATCCCAATGTAAGTTAAGTTTTTTTATTCACCGGCAAGTCTTGTTTTCTTGGTGAACTACTGAACATATTTTAAAATCTTAGGTTGAGAAATGGATGGAAAAATTGGAGGAATGTGAAACCAAGAGAAAAATCTCAATCAAAGCAAGCATTGTTGCAGTTTCTGTATCTGTAAGTTGTCTGATCTTTTGATCACTCTATTACTATCCCGCACATTGGTTTTGATGGACAATTTTTGTATCTTTTAAACTCATTCAGGTGGGGTATGTATGGTATGAATGTGTTTACAAGCTGGACAAGGTTACTTACAACAAATACCATCCCTATACATCTTGGATTCCCATAACGTGCGTAGTAAAGATTTCCTTTTCTAATTTACTCGGAAACTCGACGAAATATACATAGAGGCACATCAGAACTTCTTGCAAAACAAATTACTGTAGTTCAGTTTCCAGGATCTGACTATCATCTCTGGTTTTCTGTGATTCTAGCGTCTATATTTGCTTGCGGAATTGTACTCAGCAGCTACGGATTTACTCTATGACTATCTTTGCGTATGTTTCTGGACTACAATTAATTCACTAACTATGCTCTCCTGACAATATTTTGGAATATTGACTCTAATTATGGTACATTTGTGTGCTAACCAGGTGGCTTGGGAAGATAACTCTGGAGAGTTACATTTCTCAGTTTCATATTTGGTTGAGGTTCGTCAACTGGTTGATACTTTTCAACTTTTAAAAAAAATCCCTCAAAATGATTTTTATAAATTAGTCCCTGCATCCTTTTTAAGCATGACAATTCTACGTAGTATCGATTCCGTGCATGCGTAACGAATTTATGGGTCTATAAGATACTTGTATTTGCATTTCATACATGCAGATCAGACATGCCTAATGGACAACCTAAGTGGCTTCTTTCGTTTCTCCCGGAATATCCCCTGCTCAACTTCATGCTCACAACTGCCATTTATATCCTGGTAAGCAAAATTTTCTCGAATAATTTTATACATATATTTTGCCAACAGTTTCTGCTTTATTCATTTTGTTCATTTTCCTGCCATCTTACCTTAATTCTGCAGATATCTCATCGCCTGTTCGAATTAACCAACACACTTAAGTCAGTTTTCATACCTACAAAAGACAACCGACGGCTGCTACATAATTTCATAGCTGGAGTAGTCATTTCATTGTGTTTTTACTGCACCTCACTCATTGTTCTTCGGATTCCTCCTTCAACCGTAAGTTCCTAATTCCGAACGAAAGCATTATCTAGTTTTCCGACCGAATTATGAGCATGCCTGGTCTCCTCTTCTTTCATTACTAACTTAAGCCATCCTGCATGTATTGATTCATAACTACAGGCCTGAGAAAGCATAAACCAGAAGGATTGAACCGAGCTTTTTTCTCCGCTATTATGTATACATGGAGGTATGGATATAGCTTCCGATTCGCATTGTTTCAACAATTTTCGAGTAAAAATAGCCTCCATTTTTCTCCTCGGAGTTGAAACTGCAAATCTTGGTTTCAACTTCGGACAGCAAGAAAAACAGTTTTATTTTTGTTCCTTGTATTTTGTTGTAATCCTCGAAACTGTTATTATATATCATTTCCTTTCCTATTATATTTTGTTGAAGAAAAAATGTGTGTGGCGTAATGCTTAATTATGATTTCCTTTTGGGGCGTTCTAGTATCTTTGAAAATCCAATTGCAAAAACTAACCGGATCTTCAAGTAAACCAACAAAACAAACTAGTTAAATAACAAATAATAGAATTATTAATTTTTTAATTAAATATATGATCGAATTAAATGAATATATAAACAATGAAGGTTAAATTCATTATTTTTTAAAATTATGACTAAATTATTTGAATGTGTAAATTTAGAGAACTAAATGTATTATTATATAAATTTTTTAACTACTATCTCACCTTTTAAACCGCGATTAACGACTAAGTATTTAATTTATAACAAAATTAAAAATTTAATTACTAAATAGAACAATTTAACAAAGTTCGATAACTATGTGTGAACACTACAAGCATAATATTCTCTTTTCAACAGTACCATACCATTATACCCAGGGACGAAGGTATATAGGGGATGGGAGGGATTGTTGCCCCTCTCAAAATTTTTGGTATAATTGTATTTTTCAGTTTAAATATTAATTAAATAAGATATTTGCCCCTCCTAATTTTCAGATTCAAAGACTTAATAGACTCTTGCCCCTTCGAATGTTTGGTCCTAGCTACGTCCCTGATTATACCGATCAATTTAAGGTTCCAATTGGTAGAGAGCTGGATTCGATAACCTTGGCAATGGAACTACAACAAGTGGATTCTTCAACTTGAGTACAATCCCAAATTTCTCCGAAAGATCCAACTTCTCATCTCCGACCACTTTCCAATCAAAAGAATGTAAAACCGTGGCAATTGAATACAACACCATTCGCTCAGCCATTGCTATCCCGGCACAAATTCTTCTACCGGACCCGAAAGGAAAATAACTGAAGTCATTCCCACTGAAATCACATTGGCTGTTCAAAAACCTGTCAGGGTTGAACTCTAATGGATTTTCCCATATGCAAGGATCCCTATGAATTGCCCATGTGTTGATGAACACCCTACAACCTTTCGGAATAGCGTAGCCGCCGACGATGCAGGCTTCGCCGGGGCTATGAGGGACTAGGAGAGGAAGAACCGAGTGCAAGCGTAAGGACTCTTTCATAATGGCTAGTAGGTAGGGAAATTTATGAATATGAGATTCTTCCACAATGTTGTCTTTGCCAACTACTTCATCTAGTTCTTTCAGTGCCTTTTTCATCACTTCTGGATTGTTGATGACTTCAGCCAAGGTAAACTCAATCGAATTGGAGGATGTATCCGTTCCTCCTACCACCAAATCCTTGCCAAATGTTAAAAAAACATAAAAATTGTATTAGTTTATGATCATTAAGACACTGTTTAATTTAATATCAATAAATTTTTATGTTGTACTGATACGAATACGAGTACAAAAATGAAATGAAAAACAACACTTTTCATAATTACAAGATACGATACGATAAAAATATAATGAATATAAAATAAATTTTTAATTTTATAAAATAAAAAAATAAAAAAATATGTGAGCATGATATCACACTTATGGTTACTTATGGTTAAATTATGCGAATAAATGAAAGTAAAAAAGAAAAAAGAAAAAGATAAAAAGAGGTGAGAGAATAGGAGAAGACAAAAAATAAAGAGAAATACTTGTAGGTCTGAAGTCTGGACAAAAATTCATTTCCCTTTTTCTATGTTCTCTTTTATACCCAAAATTAAAAAAAAAATAAATTTAAAGTCTTAGTCCCAATTTTAAATTTTAAATTATAAATCTGAAACCTTAAAAATATATTATACCCCAATTTCTTTAAACTTTAATCTTAAATCTCAACTTTAAACCTTAACCTTAAACTTTAAACTTAATTTTTTTTAGTGTGGGACATAATAAGAGCATAGAAAAGAAATATGAAAATTTTATTTTTATAGGTCTCTAAGTGGTATCAATATGTCACCGGTACAAAAATATATCAAATACGAGATATGTCTAATGTCTATAGATTGAAATAGCCGTACTTCATGAAAAATTATATCATAGGCCTGTTTTACCACATCAGCCATGGTCCCAACCAATAAAAATTACCCACTACGTCACTTTTTTTCATGTCATTTTTTTCAACTAGTGAATCTTCACTAATATATTTTACATGTCATTTAAAAAATTTTATATAATAAAAAAATGATATGAATAAAAAATGATATAATAATTAGTTTTTATTGTTTGAGACCAGATCTATAATATAATTTCTCCGTACTTCGTAGGTAAATCCAAACAAATGTAAAAAACTTACCAAGAGCAAGGCTTTGATATGATCCATGGTGAGAGGCGTCTTGGGATCATTTTCAGCCTTCATTTGTAGTAGAAACTGTAAGAAGTTCTCACTTTCCTTCTCCACCTTCAGCTGTTGATCGATCATGTTATCGATGATTCCATACAACTTCTCAACTGGTTTTGCCATACGTTTGCATAGACCTTGCAAATCAAGCGGGGCAAGCACCGGGAAAAAATCAGAAATATTTGGCAGACCCAAAATCTCTGTAAATTCTGACATCACTTGCTTGAACTCCGCACCCACGTTTTCCCCGGCACCCCCCTCCACCGAGCTGCCCCATAACATATTCGTCACCACATTCATTATCATTACAAACATCTGCTCACCCAGATTCACCGCCGTTCCGGCGTTACCGTATAAATAACCCACGGTTTTCCGTACTTCTCTACGGCGGAGCATATACATCTTGTCCAAATTAGCATTGCTAAGCATTTTGAGAACACATACCTTTCTCAACATCCTCCATTGAGGACCGTAGGAGCTCCAAACTATATCACGACCCCCGGTGGATAACAGGCCGACCGCTGGTACGTCACGGTTGGCGAATGTGATGTCTTGGTCTTTGAGTACTTCTCGGGCTGCGGACGGGGAGGAGATCAGGATGCCGGTCTTGCTTCCGAGCTGGAGTTTCACGACTGGTCCGTAGGTGCGAGCTAGGTCAGCGAAGTAAGAGTGCAGGTCGGGTTCAAGGAAAGGAAGGCTTCCCACTATAGGGAGGCCTCGAGGGCCTGGCGGTGGTCTTGGCTTTCCTTTCCTGGATTTGATCCACATCAATGAATACCGGAAAACCACGAAAACGCCGACGAAGGTGAAAAAGAGGCGTGCGAGATCATCAGTTCGGCGGGCATCGTTTCTGAACCATGACCAGATTTTAGAGTAGGAGTTGCTAAAATGGAGAGAACTCGAGATGATCGTCATGACCCAAGAATTAAGAGGCAGATGTCTTGTGGTGGGAAGTCTGTTGTAGGCGATATATTTAAAGGAGAAGCAAGCCGGGGGTGTGCATTGTCGGGTACCCGGTTTTCGGGTACCTCATTAAGCTGCCTGTGTCCTGGTTTATTATATTTGGGTACTCAGTTTTTATTTATTTTTTTTTAAAATTAAAGAAAAAACACATGTTAAACATAAAATAAACTTAATTTTAAAATAAACTTAAAACTTAAAAGAATATAGTACAAACATAGAAAAAATTTAAGGATTCAAACTTAATTTTAGAGTAAAAATATTAAAAAACATAAAATAAAAATATAATTTTAAATATAAAAAATATATATTAAATTTTATTGGGTCGGGTCGGGTACTCGGTAAGGAAAAACTTCCGACCCGTGTCTCAAAAAATTTGCTGGGTCGAGTAATTTTTTTCTGAAAATTATCCGACATTTTTAGGTTCGAGTCATCGAGTCGAGCCAACCGAATCAGATATTTTTGCCCACCCCTAATGTGCATATCTTTTCATAAATTAGGTAGACAAGTGGTGGAAGTTTATGTAATATTTGTGGACAATATTATTGTTTTCGAAAAGGATAACATCATTTTTATATTCAATATATATTTGAATTGTAAACTAAGTGTTTAAATTATTATTTTTGTTTAATAAATGCGCGACACTGATATCCATTCAGGTGCTTTTTTTTTCTTTTCAATTTTCTAGGAAACCAGACATAAAAACTTATTTGTTTTTGAGAAGTCAAATAATCCTAACTATCAAAGACTTGGATTTCGAAAACCCTTTTATTTCTAGTGCATTAATTTTGATCTGTCTCATCATTCTTATTTTTCCAAAAATACTTCAGCTACGAAAGCTCATTTATGAGAAAGTGAAATAAAAAACCCCAACTCAAAAAATTTAGTCCAAAAACATTACGATTTTGCCTATAATAGCAAGTTGGGTAAAAAAGTTATATAGGGTTTGAAGAACTCATGAATGGAGGGTACCTATATTTTAATAGGAGACCTGAAAATTGTTACAGAAGGAAATATTAGTTATATACTTTAATAAATAAAATTAAAAATTTAAATAAAAATGTATAATTTCAACATTTATGGTTTCTAAAAGTGAAATTAAAATAAAATTTTATGTATAAAAATTCATATATATTTTACATGTTAGTTAAATATGTAATTGGGTAGTTCGTTGATTTAGTTGATATGATTATTATTACTAGTATTTAAATGTAATTATAAATAATTTGTGAATTAAGAGATGAATATTATTTTTAACATTTTGGTGTGATTATATAAAAATAATAACACTTCTTCTTTCATTTAGATTACACGATAAGTTCAAAGATATGAATAATTTAAATGTTATAATCTGTATGAAATAAAATATCTAATCGGATATGATGAAAAGCTTGTGGAATAAAATTTATGTAGGATATCCAGTCAGAAAATAAGGTGGTCCCGAGTAAGGTCGTTCAAAATCGGCTCAATGGGTACTCAGAGATTTAATGAGTTTAATATCACAACCACACTTCCACTTTTTTAACTTATGTTATAAAGTATATTGGCCCGGTGAATACCAATCGAACCGGTTTTAAACACCCCTAGTCGGAGTACCGAAACTGGCCATCCCTATCCTCTTCTACCAAAGCATCAGTTATTTGCATGTGATAAGGTTTCTAGTCGTTGAGGCATTTTCAACCATAGACAGTAGTCAATTTTTAAGCATTTACAGGTCTAGGGAAAACTACACCATTCTCATCATCGAATTATTAATTTTCTTAAGCATGATCATTTACGTTATTTTTTTCTACTTTGGTCACTAATTGTTAAGTCTCCGATAAAAATTAATAGAGATGGTGATGCAGTATAGAAAATATATGTTTTAGGAACTAAAATTGTTGTTATACTATCAACTTGGTCATAATTTACTTATCTTATCAATTTAGACAAGTGGTGGAAGTTTATGTAATATTTGTGGACAATATTATTGTTTTTGAAAAGGATAACATCATTTTTATATTCGATATATATTTAAATTGCAAAATAAATGTTTAAATTATTATTTTTGTCTAATAAATGCGGGACATGTGATATCCATTCAGGTACTTTTTTTTTCTTTTCAATTTTCTAGGGAACTAGACATAAAAAAACCAGTGGCGGACGTAAGCATACTTTCGGACTGAACTTTCTAAACTTTATATATTATTTCAATTTTCTTAATTTTTATGAATTAATTTTTATTTTTCTTAAATTTTTATGAGTTGTGCCTACCTTGATATTTTGAAATTTGATGTGTGTCAACCCTAAAAAATATTTCTGGATCCATCACTGATAAAAACAAAAGAAAATTTTCAAAAAATTATTTATTTTTTAGAAATCAAATAATCCTAACTATCAAACACTTGGATTTCGAAAACCCTTTTATTTCTAGTGCATCAATTTTGATCTCTCTTCATTTTTATCTGTCCAAAAATATTTCAATTACGAAAACTCATATATGAGAAAGTGAAATAAAAAACCCCAAAAGTCAAATTTTAGTCCAAAAACACTTCTATTTCGCCTATAATAGCAAGTTGGGTAAAAAAAGTTCTAGGGTTTGAAGAACTCATCGATGGAGGGTACCAATATTTTAATAGGAGACCTGAAAATTGTTATAGAAGGAAATATTAGTTATACACTTTAATAAAAAATTAAAAATTTAAATAAAAGATGTATAATCTTAGAATGATGTCAATATATACCAAAATGACGTCATGTTGATAATTTAAATGCAATTATATATATAATTTATGAATTAAGAGATATGAATACTATTTTTAACGTTTTGGTGTGATTATATAAAAATAACAATACTTTTACTTTCACTGAGATTATTAGATGAGTTCAAAGATAATAATTTTCTTGAATATAAAGATATGAATAATTTAAATGTTATAATATGTATGAAATGCAATACCTAATCAGATATGATGAAAAGCTCGTGGAATAAAATTTATGTAGGAATCTAAATATCCAGACAGGAAATAAGGTGATCCTGAGTAAGGGTGTTTAAAATCGGCACAATAGGAACTCAGAGGTTCAATAAGTTCAATATCATTACCGAACTGGCCATCCACATCCTCTTCTACCGAAGCATTAGGTATTTGCATGTGATAAGGTTTGTAGTCGTTGAGGCATTTTCAACCATAGACAGTTGTCGATTTTTAAGCACTTACAGTTCTAGGGAAAACTACACCATTCATCATCAAATTATTAATTTTTTTTTTCTATTTTGAGCACTAAATTAATTTTTCTGTAAGCATGATCATTTACGTTAATTTTTTTCTACTTTGGTCACTAATTGTTAAGTCTACGATAAAAAATAATAGAGATGGTGATGCAACATAGAAAAATATACGTTTTAGAAACAAAAATTATTGTTATATTATTAATTTGGTCATAATTTACTAATCCTATCAACTTAGTCCTCGTTTTAATTTGAAATGATTTAATAAATTTAATCATGCAATAAGATAATGACAAATAAAAAATGTAGGCGCATGTTTGATTTAAAAAAAAAACATTGAGTGTTGAATTTAAATTATATATATTTTTGCTTAAAACTAAATATTATATATAATTAGTTTGTTTGATAAATATAGAATTTAAAAGCTAATGTACTTAGAAACTAAAATTAAATAAAAGGGTGTTGAAAATATTATTCAATAAATTGGTAGGTCCTTATTAATATTTTTCACAGTATTCCATTGAAAGTTTAAGTGGCAGATCAAGTTTTAAATCATCAAACATACTAAAAGAATAAGCCATTGAAATTATTAATTTTCAATGAAATGAAAATTTTGAACAAATTATCAAAGAGACCCTTAGTCTTTATTCAACCATTTTAAAGCATCCTAAAAGGTTTAGTCCTAATTTCAACATTAAGCTCCTCTGGTCGAAGAGATGATGGTTGCTATATTACTGCCATTTCTAAGCAATCTGTAAGAAAACAAAATGTATGGAACGAAATGTTGAAAACCTATGAAGCTCGGGTACGGTTGTCTAAGATCGTACCACGTACTCAATACGTTTTTGGGACGAATACGATTCGAGACGTCTCATGTTTAAAGTAAATTAAAGGCTTTGTTAAAAAAGATGGTCAATTTGCAGTTTGAAGAGAGAAAATTTAACATTATAGTCCCATTGATTTGCAACAAATTTTTACATCACACTCACAAGGAAAACATCATAGAGAAATCCTAGGACAATCTGTAAGCTCACTTTCCGGGGACAAAGTTGGTGGCATAAGCCCAGGCGTTGTTGTTGACTGGATCGGCGATGTGGTCAGCCAAGTTCTCCAGTGGTCCCTTTCCGGTGACGATGGCTTGGACGAAGAATCCGAACATGGAGAACATGGCCAATCTGCCGTTCTTGATCTCCTTGACCTTGAGCTCGGCGAATGCCTCCGGGTCATCGGCAAGACCCAATGGGTCAAAGCTGCCACCCGGGTACAATGGGTCGGTAACCTCACCCAGAGGACCGCCGGCAATGCGGTAACCCTCAACAGCTCCCATCAAGATAACTTGGCATGCCCAGATGGCCAAGATGCTCTGAGCGTGGATCAAGCTTGGGTTGCCCAAGTAGTCAAGTCCACCCTCGCTGAAGATCTGGGAACCGGCCTTGAACCACACGGCTTCGCCGAACTTGACTCCGTTCCTGGCCAGAAGCTCAGGGAAAACACATCCGAGAGCTCCCAACATGGCCCATCTGCAGTGGATGACTTCCAGCTCACGGTTCTTAGCAAAAGTTTCTGGGTCAGCAGAAAGTCCAGCAGTGTCCCAACCGTAGTCACCAGGGAACTCTCCGGTCAAGTAAGATGGAGGCTCACCGGAGAGTGGTCCCAAGTACAAAACTCTGTCTGGACCGTACCACGGGCTCCCGGAGGCAGCAGGCTTGGGCTTGGTGGCGGTTTTCCTCATGGAAACACGGGCATTGCCCTGAATTTCAGGGGTGGAAGGAGAGAGCTTGACAGCCTTTCCGGCGAACGATGGAGAAGAGAGAGCCATGGTTGACGCTGCCATTGTAGGCGTAGAGTTGGAAGTGATAAGCAGTGAAGGATAAAGAGAAGCTGATGTAGTTAGGGTTGAACGGGTGGGTATTAATATAAATTTGTTTTGCAAGCAAGAGGAAAAGGGTCCTTATCTTAGGATATCTATATCTCGATTCCCATTGGTTTGCAACATTTTGGAAGTCTGATTTTCCAGCGTCTACTTGGCAGCGTTTGCCCCACTTATCAGACCGTTGGATAATTTGGGTGAAGCTAATGTGATCAACAATTGGCAGCGATTTAACAGTGCTCCAATCATATTAGGCCATTTGTGATATTGGATAGCCCCATATCTGATTAGATTGATTCTATTTTAATTTTGGACTTTTGTTTAGATTTTAAACTATGATACAATAGTCTAATGAAAATGCATTTTCAATAAAATCACAAAAATGTATTTTCTATAAAAATTCGTTGCCACATATTTTTAAGGGTAAATTATACAGATGACCACTGAACTATAGGTGTGGTGTCAAAATGACCACTATATTATTTTTCGGCAAATGCACCACACAACTATTTAAATGGTTCCATTTTAGCCACACGCCGTTACAAAAAACGAAAAAGTTGACGGAATTGTTAAAAATTGGTATAATTACACATTTGGTCCTCTATATTTATACAATATATCAATTTAGTCCTAATTTTAATCTAATAAAATAAATTAATTATTCAATAAGATGGTGACACGTGTCACCACCTTATTGGAAGTCTTTAATTATTTTTATTTAATTTATTTAATTAATTTTCCACCTCTAATCAGGTGTCAAACTCATAGTTCAGTGGTCATCTGTGTAGTTTACCCTATTTTTAATAGTCCTAACTCACACACACTATCTAAATAAAGTTGTTCGAACTGGATAAAAATCATTCGCCCCTTTTAGATGCCTCTATTTATGCTCTCACACTAAAAGCACTACAAAATTAAATTTTAAGCCCTAACCCTAAATTTTAAATCCTAAACCCTACACCCTACCCTAAATCCCTAAAACCTAACCATAAACCCTAACCTAAAGCCCTAAAACTAATTTTGAGCGTGAGAGCATAAATAGGAGCACCGAAAAGAGACAGATGATTTTCATCCGTTCGAACTCGAATATCCTATGATGAATGTCATCCTTTTTTCCATTAGTACCGCTCGTTGGGTTCATTGACAAGATATAATTGATACACACAAATTCAATCTTTTTCTTAAATTTTTCTTAACCCTTCAATAAGACACGCACCATCCAGACAAAGCTGATCGAACTCAGGTCTCCTATGATGAACATCATTATTTTTTTCGGTTGGTACCATTTGTTGGGTTCATTGATAAGATATAATTGATACACACAAATTCAACATTTTTCTTGAATTTTTCTTAACCCTTTAATAAGACACATACCATCAGACAAAGCTGATTGAGCTTGGGCCTCTTATAATAAACATCATCATCTTTTTGGTTGGGATCACTTGTTGGGTTATTGATAAGATATAATTGATACACACAAATTCAATATTTTTCTTGAATTTTTGTCTCAATATTTTTTATTCTTATTTCTTAAATTCATGGCTATTTTTCATTTTTATGTTTTTATTCTATTTTAAATAAAAATAAAATGAAAAGAAATTACATTCGAGGAAATCAAAATTTGATATTCCTTCCAAATTTTGAATGGATAAAACTGAAAATTTCAAAAAATAAAATAAAAATAAATCACATAATATCTTAAACACTTCTAAGCTCCTACTTTATTTTATAAATAAAGAAAATTCCTACTAATTCACTCAAGTTTCTTCTACAAGTGAGTGTAAAGATATAGTGCTATAGTATTAAAATTTCATTTCATTTTCTTCGTAAGAAGATTTTATTGGAGGATTGTTCGAAAAAAACACATTATAGATCTATATTCAGGGGGCGAATACAAAAAATTAAATTTACTGTAATAATATATTAATTGATCCCAAAACAAAATATCTAGTTACAGTTTCAACGAAAGAAATTCAATGTCATAAATGTTCTTAAGGTTATATCAATATCAAAACTCTCTGATTTGCATTATGCTGCCATGGTTTCAACTAGGGGTGTAAACGAGCTGAGTCGAATTCGAGTAGTGTTAAGCTCGGTTCGGCTCATTAAGATTTTGAGTCGAGTTCGAGCTTGAGTAATTTTTAACGAGCCTGAGAAATTTGTGCTCGACTCAGCTCGTTTAGAACTCGAGTCGAGTTCGAGCTTGATTCGAGCCCAATCGAGTCAAGTGTTGATCGATCTTTGACCGCATTGGACTCGAGTAACTCTTTATATGTCACGTCTCATTTAAAGTCCTATGAAGAAAAAACTTTGATACACAAGTTGTGTAAACTCAAGTTTGTTAATTTTAGGATTTAGGGCGTTAGATTAGGGTTTAGAGGTTTAGGTTGTCGCCGGACCAAGGCGATAATTTCCACTAACACGGCGTCGCCGAAAACGCCCAACGGCGACCAAGTTGGTGTAGTCAGCGACAACGATCGACAGAAAAAGCAGCGACAATCGACGGCGGAAGTTTGGAAATTTTTAGGGATTTAGGGACTGTTTTGTGAAGCTTGTAAAATTTTGAGATTTTATAAAAATTTGTGTATTTTTAATTAAAAAATTTTAAAATATAAAATTAATGCCACGTGTCAAACACCGATTGGTTGACAATTTTTTTAACACCCATTTAATAGTCGGACACCTAAAATTGTAACTATCGAAACTTTAGGCACCTATTTTTACAAAAAAATACTTTAGACACCTAAATTATTTTAAGAAGTAATATTTTTTAAACATTTTAAATTTAATAATAATAATAATGGTTTTATTTTATTTTAAAAATATTTTTGATTTAAAAATAATAAAAAAATGACATGTCATGTTATAATAATAATAATAAAATAATCCAGAATGAAAAAAAATAGGAGCAATTTGAAAGTTTAGTTATTAAATAGGAGCAATCTGGACACCTAAAATTTAAAAAGAGTATACTTTGGGCATCTATTTTTCATTTAAGCCTTTAAAATATTATTGTACTAATTGAATGTAAAGTTTTAAGGTTGAAAAATGATTTTTAAAAAATTCAAGGGTGAAATTATAAAGAAACCTTTTAAGTAGTGACCATAATGTTTAATTTTTTTAAAATTAGGGAGAAGAAATGTACATGAGATAAACTTTAGTAGCCATTGCAGTAGTTTACCCTTATTTTTTCGCCGCCAGGTTAGCAAGACGTCAATATTTAACGGCAACAAACAGCTGAGTGACCAAAAGTTTACGCCCCGAAAACGTAAGTGACCTTACTGGTCGCTTTTTAAAATCAGTGACCAACTCTGTACTGAGGGGAAACATAAGTGACTATTCCAGTAGTTAACACTTTTTTATTTAACAATTAAATAAGCTCTTGATCTTTCTCACTATTTTTTTAGGTAAAATACCTAAATTATTGTTCAGCTTTGTTTTGTGACCTATTTTGGTCACTCAACTTTTAAAATATTCAATTTTAGCACTAAACTTTAAATATTGATCTATTTTGGTCACTGCACCGTTAAATCTCTATGACGTAGAAATAAAAATTAATATTTTAATACACGTCATTAAATAAAATAAAAAGCAAATAGCAATCCTCCTCCTAAACGTTTCTTCTCCTTCAACAACACAGAGTGTGAAGCCTTTTTTTGCCGTTGCTTTCTAACCGCTGCCACCGTTGTTGCTCTGGTTCTTCTTGCCGAATAGGAACCGTCAAAGCTTTCCCTTTCTCTCTGTCCGTTTGGATTTCTTAAAATATAACCCAAATATCTTGAAAACGAAACCCAATCGAAAGTAAGAACCTTCTTCGATCTCTTGTTCTCGCCGTTAGATTAACGTCGAAATGAGTTATGTTGCTCCTTGCTGCCCGAGCTTTACCTTCACCGTTGGGATCATCTTGGGGGCTCCGATCACCGAGAACCGCCATGGCCAAGAGTGGGTGAGTTCTTTTCTATTTTTTTGAGTTTCTGATTTTGTCTGGCGTTGTTGTGATTTTTTACCCTAATAATCATCGTCTTGAAACGTGTGTTAAGTATTCGATACACACATATAGAAGAGATAATACTCAGTTTCAATTTTCATTTCACAAAATCATGCTTTTACAGTGAACAAAGCACTGTTTATATACACGTTTTGCTTAGGCTGAATCCTTCTAGAGGATTTGTTAGGTTTGTTAGGGTCCAGCTGTGAATTGGTTATAACAATCCAATTCTACAACTTTCTACAGAAGTTTCCCGCGTCTTTTCCTAACAACCATATTCCCTCTCTTTTGTTAATATTTCCCCTGCTTACTCAATCTCCAAGAGAAAGAAGATCACGCACACATAAATGATAACGAAATTCTTCAAAGACTTGCACGGGTAAAGCTTTGGTGAGGGCATCAGCAACTTGAGCAGAGGCTGGAACATAATTAACCTATAATTGATGAGACTGAACTTTCTCTCGAACAAAAAATAGGTCGAGTTCCACATGTTTTGTCTTTGTGTGCATGACAGGGTTGGCCGCCATTGCTACGGCACTGGTATTGTCATTCCAAATGACATGTGCATCAGGAAGATCGACATGCATATCACGTAGAACTTCTTGAAACCAAAGGTTATCTGCTGCAGCATCAGCCAAACTTCGAAATTCTACTTCAGCAGTCGAGCGAGACACGGATTGTTGTTTACGGGAGCTCTAGGAAAGCAAGTGTGCACCAAGATATGTGCAGTAGCCACTGATTGAACGACGGTCATCGGGGTCACTCCCCCAGTCAGCATCCGCAAAGGAATGTAAGTTGATAGAAAAGGAAGGTTGAGGGCTAAACCAAAGGCCAAACTGAAGAGTGCTTTTAAGATATCGAAGGATGCGTTTTACGGCTGTCCAGTGGTGATCAGTGGGGGAGTGCATAAACTGAGCAACCTTGTTGACAAAAAATGAGATGTCAGGCCGTGTGTGACACACATATTGTAGGGAGCCAACAATGTTGCGGTATGTATAAGCATCTGGTAGGGGAATGCCATCAGCTTTGAGAAGTTTCGAGCTGGCAACCATGGGAGTAGGAACAGGCGTGGCATCTCGAAGATCAGTTTTTACCAAGAGCTCAGTGATGTACTTGCGCTGATAGAGGAAGAGACCACCATGGGTCTGAAGAACCTCGATGCCCAGGAAGAAATGCAAGTGGCTAAGATCTTTGAGAGCAAAATGACTATTAAGGTGAGAAATGGTTTGCTGCATATGAAGAGTGGAGGAACCTGTCACCAAAATATCATCGACGTACACTACAATGTATGTGTCAATATCATGAGTATGATAAACAAACAAGGAGGCATCAACATTCGAGGATTTAAAACCAATGTCTGCAAGAGAGGCCTTGAGTTTAGTAAACCAATTACGAGGTGCCTGAGGGAGTCTATATAAGGCACGTTTAAGTTTGCACACAAGTGGACTGCCATCAGAAGCAAACTGTGTGAAACCATCTGGTTGAACCATATACACATCTTTAGTAAGATCGCCTTGTAAGAAGGCATTGTTCACATCGAGCAGATGAATATGCCAGCCATGTGTAACAGCTAAGGAAATAATCAAGTTGACTGTAAAAGTCTTAACCACTGGGCTGAAGGTTTCTCTAAAATCAGAGCCTGCGAATTGAGAGTAACCTTTGGCCACCAAGCGGGCCTTATATCGTTCAATAGAGCCATCAGCATTGTGCTTGATCTTAAAGATCCATTTGCAGCATATGGCACGCTTATCAGAGGGTAAAGGCACAAGCATTCACGTGTCATTATCCAAGAGTGCCTGATATTCAGAGAAAACTGCTTCTCGCCAGGTAGGATCTTGAAGTGCAGCATGAACCGTAGGAGGAACCTCTGACACTTGAAGATGATATAGCTTGGGCTTAAATATGCCAGATTTGCTTCGTGTAGTCATATGGTGGCCTGGAAGAGCAGGTTGATCAGGGAAAGGAAGTGAAGGATGAGTGGTAGATGGTTGTGGGGGGAGGGAAATTTCAGGAGGTTGATCTAGAGAATGAAGTGGTGAAGCTTGCATAGATGGTGAAGGAGGAGACACAGGTAAAGGATCAAGATTATCATGGGAAATGTCAGTTTGTAAGGGTGGAGAAGACTGTGGTGGGTCAGGTGGTAGGGATGTAGGAGATTGTGTGGGAGAGGGAGGTGGTTCAGGAGAGAGTGAAGCTTGTTGTGGTGTGGTAGGTGGTGAGGACTCAGTTTGAGGTGAGGAAGTAGGGGATTGGGAACTAGATGTAAGAAACGTAGTAGGTAATACATGAAGAGGAAAGGAAATACCTGGATCAGGAGGTGGTTGGGAATTGTTGAGATGTGAGGTGCTCGATTCAATCAACCGTTCTTGCTCGCCAAGTGGTGGAGAGGTGAATTTTTGGGTGGAAGGGTTTAGGAAGCTAGAAAAATAAAGACACAATGATTTATAGTGGTTCGACTACTCAACCGAGTCTACATCCACTACCTTAGCTCCCCACTAAGGATTTCACAACCAATTCCACTAATTGATTCGTCCCCTTTTCTAGGCTTAGGAGGAAACCCTTTACACCGATCAAGCTTCTACCCAAAGCCTTGATCAAAACCCTCTTTTACAAAGAGATAAACAACGCAAACTCAAACCCTCTAATAGGTATTTGTTTGCACAACTAAGCACTCACCCAAAACCTAAACACTTGAGCAAATTTAACAATGTAAGCTCACAAGTGTTGTCTAAGCAAGAAATGAACGATTTAAGCTCTAGACAAGTTTTTCACTCATAGTGTTGTAACAATTGAAGCTCTTGCTCAATCTTGATGCTTGAAGGTCCCTTTTATACTCCAAATTGAGTTTGTAGCCGTTTATGGCCGTTGGGGATGTTTTGGAGCCGTTGGAAGCCATTTAAGTTGAGCTTTAAATGCTCACCTGCACAATAGTTTCGAAACCTTTGAAGAGGTTTCGAAACCTTAAGAGGGGATTTGAAAAACTACCCGTTTTATAGCCGTTTGGAGCCGTTACAGGGCCAAGGTTTCGAAACCTTGTAGAGGTTTCGAAACCTTTGCCTAGGTTTCCAAATTTTTGGCTACTGCCCTGATAAGTTTCGAGACCTTTGTTTAAGGTTTCGAAACTTTACTCTAAAAACATGTATATCGGGCATTTTTCGACTTTTAAAAGAGTAGTTCGATATAGGTATTCAATCGAACTCTTTCAAAACATTTTAAACATATTTTCAAGTTGTTTTTGACTAAAAACATATTTTAAATTCTTTTCAATTTAGTCCAAAACATTTTTCAAATATTATATCAAAACATTAGTTCTACAGGAAGAATGAGGCAATTCTTTATAGGGAAATGTAGACTCAGCAAAAACTACATTGCGGGAAATAAAGGTGCGTCGTTGAGCTTGGTCAAAGCAAACATAGCCCCGATGAGAGGGTGAATATCCAAGAAAGAGACACGGTCGAGAGCGAAACTCCATTTTATGCCGATTAAAGGGTCGAAGATGAGGATAGCACAAGCATCCAGAAACCCTGAGGAACTTGTAGTCAGGAGATCGATTGTAGAGAAGCTGAAATGGTGATTTATTGCCAAGACCCCTGGAAGGCATACGGTTAATTAAGTATGTAGCACTGAGAACTGCATGGGACCAAAACGAGAGAGGTAGACCTGCATGAGCAAGCAGCGTGAGAGCAGTTTCTATAAGATGTCGATGTTTACGTTCCACAACTCCATTCTGTGGAGAAGAGTGTGGACACGTGAGCCTTAAATCAATCCCCAAACGAGATATTTCATTGCGAAGAAAATAAAACTCACCACCTCCATCTACTTGTACAGCTAAGAGATTAGCAGAAAACTGAGTTTTAATTAATGTAAAGAACTGCTGAAAAGCATTACAAGCATCAGATTTTTTCCGAAGCAAATACACCCAAGTCACTCTAGTAAACATGTCAACACAGGACATATAATAGGAGTATCCATCAGAGGTAACTGGAGCTGGTCCCCAGAGATCTATCTCAACAAGCTGAAACGGATGTGTGTAGGTAGTAGTCGATGGAGGATATGGAAGCACATGATTTTTCCAAGTTGATAGGCATGACAGAGGCTGGATTTGTCTGCAACAAAATGTTTATTCAACGCCAAATTAACTACCTCAGGTGCGGGATGACCCATCCTGGAATGCCAAAGTAAGTAATCTGAACTTGTCATGGAGAACGTGGATATGGAGGAGGAAACAGGAAACTCATAAAGGCCATTGGATTGTACTTCTCAAAGCAATTCACGACCAGAAGATTCATCCTTAAGAATGCAATGAGAAGCATGGAATTCAAAATACACACTATTGTCAGCAGTAAACCGAGATACATATAGCAAATTGCGTGTAATATCAGGTACTAGGAGCAACTGATCAATAACAAGTAGCTTAGATGGAGAAGAGAGCATAGAGAAACCTGAGTGAGAGATGGGAAGAGAGGAGCCATCTCCAATGTGAACATTACCCTTGCCAGAATATGGATGAAGCTGATGAAATTGAGATGGATCCCTGTTCACGTGATGAGTCGCACCTGAATCAGGAAACCAGCTGGTTGTGTTGGCAACAAGGGAATTGATCTGTGGTGGAGTGTCCTGAGCAGTGGCCTTCAAAGAATCTGACCCTGATGAAGCAGCAGTGTCACTCGAAATATGAGGATTGTAACAAACTTCAGGACCCTCAGTTGTATAATTATATGTGTGTGCTTCAGCAGTAGACTGAGATTTGAAGTCTTGATTGAAGCGGTGCCAGCATCTGTCAGCAAGATGCCCTAGTTTGCCACAGATCTGACACTGAATTCGAGGACGTCCACAGAACCGTCCCCAGGGGAAAAACCAGTAGTAGATCGGCCTCCACGAGACCTGGATGAATCAGAACTTTGCGAGTCACAGGTAGTGTTGTGGATCCCAACAGACATTCGAAATGGATCAGTAAGCCGTGTTTCTGCATCAGCAAGAAGAGACACAGCACCATCAAACGTATAGGGTTCTTTACTAGCTGTGATAACAGCCACAACGGACTCAAAATCAGAAGGGAGACCATTAAGAAAGAAGCAACCTGCTCAATTTCCGAGATCGGGCTTCCACTGATGGCAAGAAGATCACATATTTCCTTGATCTAAGCAGAGAAGGAGTTAATCAAGAGGTCACCTTTCTTTAGTGATCGAAGTCGACAGTGCAAGTGCATGACTCTTGTGGTGGACAGTTTGGAATATCGGGTGACAATGGTTTCCCAGATGGAAGCTGTCGTTTCGCAACCAACCAGATAAGGAAGTGGAGAATTGCTCATGGTGGATAGTAACCAGGAAGAAAGAGAGTTGTCCTGTTTGAAGAAACGCTGATAAGCTGGATTTGGTGATTTGCTGCCATCAGCAGCTACAAGATACTTCACAGGGGGAGTAAAATCAGTGTCAATGTAATGATCAAGCCCTTGACCACGGATCATCAACAGCACCTGCTGCCGCCAAAGAAGAAAATTAGTATCGTCAAGGCGTACGCTGATTTGCTTGTTGAAGAAGCCGGGAGAATCAGACAGATCGGCAGTGGACTGATCAGTGGATATGGTGGTGGTAGCATAAGAAGAAGAAGGAGCCATGAGAGCGGAAGAAGAGGATCACCAGAATCAAAGGAAAAAGGCGATAGATACCATGTTAAGTGTTCGATACACACATATAGAAGAGATAATACTCAGTTTCAATTTTCATTTCACAAAATCATGCTTTTACTGTGAACAAAGCATTGTTTATATACACGTTTTGCTTAGGCTGAATCCTTCTAGAGGATTTGTTAGGTTTGTTAGGGTCCAGCTGTGAATTGGTTATAACAATCCAATTCTACAACTTTCTACAGAAGTTTACCGCGTCTTTTCCTAACAACCATATTCCCTCTCTTTTGTTAATAACGTGGGTCCCTAATCTCTGCTACTGCATTTACCATTGTTACTTATCGTGTGGTGTATAGTATCTCAACTCCACACACTCTCACCTCGTTGTTTCCATGTCTTTGTATTCATCTGAACTGAACTACTCTAATTTCTCAGTTTTATTTTCTTTATTCTTCGACCCTTTTCAGCATTATTGTTTCATTTCCTTTGCTTGGGTGGTGATGGAAAATGGAGAGTGGGTTTTAGTGCAAGAACTCGCGGAGAAGGACTTTTGGAACCCCACTTCTATGGACCTTGCCGACACTTCCAAGCCCCTGAATGTTATTTTCACCAGCCCTGCCATGCACTGAACCGATGCAATTTTCATCGAAAATGGTCGCCTCGGCGCTATGGTGTGGGTGGCATTGCAACATAAACTTTTCAGGTCAATGGTAGTTAGATTCCAAGAGAACCCCTTAGCCAGTTAGCCCTTACATACTTTATTTTGGGTAAAAAAAGAGATTTTTTATTATACATTTTTATTTGCTTTTTATTTTATTTAATGATATCTATTTTAAATATTATTTTTTATTTTCACGTTATAACAATGTTAGAGATTTAACGGTGTATTGACTAAAATAGGTAAATGTTTAAAGTTCACTACTAAAATTGAGCATTTTGAAAGTTGAGTGATGATTTAGGTATTTTACCTGAATAATCTTAAGGCGATTACAAAGTATTATTTGTTCATAGATGTTATTAATTTTTTCAAATAGGCAAAGACAAAAGCCTAAGAGTTTACAAGCTTGTAGTATGGGGGACCATAACATCTCTAATAAAAATATCTTGTAATGCCTGCGGAATAGAATCGAGAAGTCTATTGCAGTAGGAAGGAGGGTGGCAGTAGGAGTTTTGCAAAGCATGTTGCTCTTTCTTGGTATCCAAATAAGGTCGGAACCGAGATTAAACAAATACAATACAATTCTAATTAAAAGTCGCTGATAACTTTGCCGGAAAGCTGAAATATTAATATATGAAAAATGCATTAACTTCGTACCATGAGCTTAACTAGAAAACGTTCAAAAAACTAACTAGGGTCTAGGACTATGCATATAATGTCAGAATGATAGAATATGGATTGAAGAAGGTAAACGAGGAAGAAAGCTCTGTTATTATTTCAGCCAAATGAATATGAATTACAAGATGATTACAAGAAGAGGTAACACCCTCTTATATACCACAGGAAACTCATCCTCGCAAGGAGAGATTAAGCTTATAACTGCTTAACAGATTCTTTAACAAACTGAAACTAATCTTTGGATAATAACTAATTACATATCATACTTTATACTCTAACATGCTTCTTATTTCCTTCTTCTCTCTAAAACAAGAGAAAGACATCTTCTCTTCACATCCATAACTCTGCAAACACTTGGACATGTCACTCATGAAGATTTATACATTCTTGAGGCTTTGAAGACAACAATCGTAATTCATCAGCACAAAAGACTTTTAATTGTTGTCTAAGATGCACAAAAAAAGCTGCAGACAATGGTTTAATCAACACTCATCAACTTGATTGGCGGCAGGAACATAGTTAATTCGAAAAGAACCATCAGTGACTTTTTCCCTAACAAAGCTGAGGTCAAGCTCGACGTGTTTTAACTTTGCATGATGCACTGGATTAGAAGAGTGTACAATAGCACTCGTATTATCGCACCAAATGGTCGGAGTTGCTGCCAGCTGAATGTTTAACTCAGTGAGAAGGGACTTCACCCAAATAGACTCACACATGACGTCTGCTAGACTTCGAAATTCAGCTTCTGTTGAAGCTCGTGAAACAACCCCTTGCTTCTTTGAACTCCAAACAACTAGGTTTCCACTCAGGAATATACAGTGGCCCCCAGTTGATCTTTTTTCATCTATGTAGGTACCCCAATCTGAGTCAGCATAGGCAACCAATGTTGTAGGCGAATTCGTAGCACTAAAATACAGACCATGTTCCAATGTTCCCTTGAGATATCGCATCACTCGTTTGACTGCTTTCCAGTGCTTATCAAGTGGTGACTGCATGAACTGACTTATTTTGTTGACCAAAAATTGAATATCAGGCCTGGTGGTACAAATATGTTGAAGTGTACCAACAACTTGTCTATATAAAGTACAATCTGGAAATGTATCCCATCAGTAAGAGAAAGCTGAGGAGAGGTTACCATGGGAGTAGAGGAAGGAGTTGAATCAAGCATCTGCGTTTTTTCCAGCAACTCTAGGATATGTTTCTTCTGATTTAAAATAATTCCTGAGTCAATAAGTTGTACATTTATGCCAAGAAAGAATGCTAGCCTGCCAAGATCTTTTAAAGAGAAAGCTTGATTGATGTCTTTGATAACTCTATCAACTTCTTCAGAATCATTGCATGTTGCAACGATATCATCAACATAAACCATAATATAGACCGTACTGCCTTGTCTTTTCCTAAAATAAAGAGATGAGTGAGCTAAAGAGGCAGTAAAACCTAGGCCTTGAACCAAGTGACTTCGAAACTTGTCAAACCAAGCTCTAGGAGCCTGCTTAAGGCCATATAAAGACTTTTTCAGTTTGCATACCAATTGTTGACCATAAGCACCCTCTTGTTCAAAGCCTGGAGGTTGTTGCATGTATACTTCTTCAACCAAATCTCCATTTAAGAATGCATTGTCAACATCTATTTGCCGTAAGATCCAACCATTGCTAAGAGCTATACTAAGCATAATTCTGACCGTCACAGGTTTTACTACTGGACTAAAGGATTTTGTTTAACCTTAAACAACCACTTACACCCTATTGGAACACGATCCGGAGGAAGAGGTGTCAAAATTCAAGTGCTCTTACTAACTAAAGCATTAATTTCTTTAAGGACAACATCTTTCCAATTAGTAGAGGCCATAGCCTGATGAATATTTACTGGAACAATATCCACAGACTCAGCAAGAAAGGCTTTGGGTTTGAAAATGCCAGCTTTTGACCTGGTGACCATTGAATGAGAAGGAGGAGCAACAGTCTTGAAAATATTATGTAAGATAGGTGCAGAACTAGAGGACTCATCAGAATGCTCATTATGAAGTTCACCAGAATGCTCATCACAAGCAACAGAAGGGACCAAAGGAAGATCAGTAGAGGGAATATCAACAATTGGGGATGTAGGAAGATTAGAGAACTCAGCAGGTGAACAAACAGGATCAGAAGAGACAAGTAAGGCTCTATCAGTGACTGGTAACAAAGCTAAAGGAACTGAAGGATCAGTACCATGAGTGTTGTCAACAGGTGAGGAAACTTGAACAGAGGAAGAAATATCCTGACCATGAGAAAGAGAATCTAGAACAGCAGGATGAGTTGAAAAACAATCAAAATTAAAATTAGTATTTGAAACAGAATTAGAAGTAGAACTAAGAGAGTTTGAAGTAGAAGAAACTGAATGTTGAGAGGAAACTGAATAAGTTGGTCCAGTATATTTGAACTTGACTAACTCATCATCACTACCCTTCTTAAGACTACTATCCTTATCCTGCAAGTAAGGAAAACAGAGTTCATTAAACTGAACATGCCTAGACACATATACCTTACCATCAGCACTGAGGCATTTGTAACCATGCTGCACAGAGCTGTAACCTAAGAAAACACATGAAACTGAACGAAACTGCATTTTATTCTTATTGTAAGGTCTGGTCAAGGAAAAACACTGACATCCAAAGGTTTTTAAAAAATTATAATTGGGCTAACACTTAAACAACTTCTCATATGGTGAAATGCCACCAAGAACTTTGGTAGGCAACCTATTAATCAAATAAACATAAGTGTAAAAAGCATCAGACCAGTATTTAAAGGGAATATCACTTTGAGCCATTAGAGTAAGACCTAGTTCTACTACATGTCGATGTAACCCCCTAGACCCGCCTATGCGTTACGACGGATCCTAGGAAGTCACATTACGGTCACAGGAGCGACCCACGGTAAAAATACACATAAAACATTTTCTCTGAAAAATACATATTAGATTATAACGGTAACTTTAGTTGAAAATACTCTTTCATGAAAGCATTTAAACATATAACAGGATTTCAGAAAACATTTTTACAGACTCTATCATGAAACAATAATGATATGCATGCCCACTAACTATGTCGGTACCGTACTCCAGAAGCAACGCCGAGAGAACTCCGAACACTGATATCAAACGTCATACCATGACATATTCCTTTAACCTGCGATGGTAAAAACAACGTGAGCTTGGAAAAGCTCAGTAATACAAAACTACCAAGAGATGCTATAAGCTCATGCAGATATATGGTAGGCATAACATTTTCATGATGTTCCTTGCGGTAACAGTCTTTGTTTCTTTTTCTACTATTTCGAGGTTGCATCATACTCGAGAATAACGATACTTGTTCTTTATTCATCATTGAGAATTAGACGGGAATTATAGGCCAATAATATACAGCAGTGGAATTAGAGAGTTCAGTTCCTAGTGTGTTCCAACAATGCAAGTAAAACATGTACAATAACTGTATAACATACAGTTCTAGTTCAAATCATATAGTTCAAATAATAGTACGGTTCGGTTTAATCTTTTATCTACCCTCCAACCATTCTCTCCAAGAGGCAGTTCCCCGAAACTGCGTCAAAGGCGTTAACCAGTGCCCATTGGCATATGCGTCATCCTAAGGGATTACCTTAGGAACGGTACGGTATGGTAGGTATTACCCTAGCCGAAGCATAGGAACCTGTAACGGTAACGGTGAGGAATTACCCTAGCCGAAGCAGAGGAACCTGTAACGGTAACGGTGAGGAATTACCCTAGCTGAAGCATAGGAACTTGTAACGGTAACGGTGAGGAATTACCCTAGCCGAAGCAGAGGAACCTGTAACGGTAACGGTGAGGAATTACCCTAGCTGAAGCATAGGAACCTGTAACGGTAACGGTGAGGAATTACCCTAGCCGAAGCAGAGGAACCTGTAACGGTAACGGTGAGGAATTACCCTAGCTGAAGCATAGGAACCTGTAACGGTAACGGTGAGGAATTACCCTAGCCGAAGCAGAGGAACCTATAACGGTAACGGTGAGGAATTACCCTAGCTGAAGCATAGGAACCTGTAACGGTAACGGTGAGGAATTACCCTAGCCGAAGCAGAGGAACCTGTAACGGTAAAGGAATTACCAGCTAGATCAGGGCTGAACCTGCGGTCACTTCATATTCTGTCCCAAGTACCCCAGTAATAATTTATGTGACGGTTCGGTTAATCAATAGCTGTATTTTTAGTAATACATTATCCATATAACATGTTGGTCATATCAGGTACATATGCATATATCGAAAATACAGTACGGTAATGTTTAATTATAAAACATGTCATGTTCATGTGAGTTCAAGTATTTTATCATGTGCACATAATCGGAATTATACATGTAAATCAGCATGCAAAAACAGTCGTGTAGCACACATGGAACACACTAGGTGGAACAATTTGCCTCTTGGAGATACTTGACATTTTCGGAGAGAACATATTAACTTCTGACAGTTGAACAGATCTTTGAAACAAGACCCCTATTAAAAGAGGGGTTTATTCTAATGATTCGAACCAGATAGTCAGGAGATGATACATCAAGATCGCTGAAAGTTTAGGCATATCATATGCGATTTAGTCATTTAAGCCTACCAGGGGCATTATGATCATTTATTATACACGGGCATTTTGGTAATGTATACTAATAGAACGTAAACAGTGGCTCGGTAATTCTGTTTGCTCATCAAATTTCCAACCAAGCATTCAGAGATTTCTATATCAAGATCTTTTACGGTATCAGATACATTCAGGGCTATTTTGATTACTTTGGCCAACGTGGGCATTTTGGTCATTTAAATATCAGGGGTGATTTTATAACTTAGCTCGATCATGAGGAGTTTATGATTTATAGTAATTAAGATTTTCAGAAGTTTATCGAGCCTCCAAAACCATTCGAATTAACATATTCCAACCTTGCAGTACTAACCAACGCTTCTGATGCATCTAACTATATCGTATATCTGAACGGTTGTTTTATACTTCACTACAGTATTTTACACGGAGTAGTCGGACATATATTCTGTGCGGAGAAACTTCCAACCTTACATTTATGTCAGGAGTGATTGACGTACGTAAGTCATACTTCAACCCTTAGGGGCATTTCAGTCATTTCCAACTTTATTGGCATTTCCAGAATTTATCAAGGGCAATTTACTTATTTCAGTCAAAGGGGGTATTTCAGTCATTCAAGAATTTTGGGTACTCCCAACCACTTAATTCATTTCAGAACTTAAGGGTTTATCCATCATTCTAGTAAATTTGTAAACCTCGGTATCCGAGGATACTTCAACTCTTTTTAGTCAATACCAACCTTCCGATCATTTTAACCATAACGGTATTTTCAATACTTTTAGTCATTTCGATCTATTCTGTATTTTGAACCACTCGCTTAATTCAGAGGTATGTATAGATTCCCCTAAATCTATAGTCGAATTTGGAGATTTATTGTCTTATTAATTACTTAATGAACTTCAGATACTTCAGATTTATTAGCTTCCTCGTACGAGCATTTCGGTCTTATCTAGAATATCATACTCGTATCCATATTTGGTTTGACTTGAGCAGAATTAACAGTACTTATCATCATTTTTATGCATGCATTAACACATACCAACATGCTCATAAAGCATACAAGAGGTAGTAGAGTATTACCTTAGTTACGAGGTATACCGGTTGACTCCTGATACTACATTCAATCGCATTCGAATTCGGACTGGATGTCCCATGACATTTCGAATACTGAGATACTTGCATACCTTTTAAGTTTTCCGACGATAAACAAACACCCCTTCCAACGGTGACTCCGATGATGATGTCGTTGGTACCGATGAACTCGACTCGACAAGATGAACGAAATGGTGGTGGAGGTGTCGAAAATGGACGGTCGGATCTCGGTAGATCTAAGATTGAATCTCTACCTATTTCTTTCTTTCTCACTTTGATTTTTCTTTCTTTTTTTTCCCTCTGCCAACGCTTAAACTTGGCAGATATATTATCCTTCAAAGAAAAAAGGTCAAATTACACTCTTAGCCATTTAATTTTCGGGGAGTTCACACTTTTGTCTCCAAACTTTATTCCATTTCCAAATTGGTCATCAATTCCTTATAAATCAAGCTTCCCAAACCTGAATTCATTCAATTAAGTCCCAAAACTTATTATTTTAGGTAAAAAGAAGATTAAATCTCCCAAAAATTCTTAAAATTTTACTAGCCCCATTTGAGATTGTTACAATTCTCTCCCCCTTAAAAGAAATTTCGTCCTCGAAATTTACCAGAGTCGGATCAAAGCAAAACTGAAATTCCATTTATTTACCTGCTGAAACTTGTCCATCAGATTATGGTTATTCCTCGTGTCTCACAGACGGTTATATCCTTAATCACGCGAAGTAACTTTATATTCAAATTCATCTTAGACCTGTTTATCAGAATACGGTAATTGCACCCATACGGAATCTTGTACGGTGCCAAGAAAATATTTGTCTTATAACTTTTATTATAAACGGTCTCAGTCAATGGTAAGAAATTTCTTCTGGTACCACAAAAGTTATTCATACTACCCGAAAGCATTCCCTCTAAAAACCCAACTTACTATACTAAATT
This sequence comes from Hibiscus tridactylites, assembly GCA_958450335.1. Taxonomy (NCBI): domain Eukaryota; kingdom Viridiplantae; phylum Streptophyta; class Magnoliopsida; order Malvales; family Malvaceae; genus Hibiscus; species Hibiscus tridactylites. Next base: position 73,228,603 of record OY288284.1, on the reverse strand, counting down.
GATCATCGATTTACGAATGTAGAACTATATCTGAAATCCATACAAATACTCAAAGGCCTTAAAGAGAGTCTTCCAAAATCATGATGTTAACCTTAAATTTCATTTAGAATCGATATATAACGGAACACTATGCCATTTTTTTTTGGCGGTCACATATCAATTTGGCCGTGTCCTTAGTCGCTCTGCTATTCTTTAAATGCAATGTCATCCTATCACACAACTCATGCGAACTAATCATATTACGATATTTAAATCCATACAGAACTTTGTACGAAGTCAAATGAACAATTGTCTTGCAGCTTTCATTACATGCGGTCTCAGTTAGGGATGCGAAACCTTTCCAACAATCACAGAAATAATCATACCTCCTAGAGGCATCTCCTCTAGGATATGAGTTAATCTACTAAGTCAACCATCAATTTACGGATGAGAATCTGTACCTGAAATCCAAGCAAGTAATCCAAGCTTCCAACAGAGCCTTCCAAAGTTAAGACGTAACACTGAATTTCAGTCAAGGATGATATGTATGACTATACACCATGCCACATTATCGCAGGAATAACTTTCTCCTTGGCAATCAAACATAATCAAAGTTTTATACGGATATCACTTACCTTTAATGAAATTTTTAGACAATTGCTTCCTTCGTATATTACAGAGTCACCATAAAGCTTTACACTTTCGCCACATTCACAAACATCTTTCCTTTAAATTCTTAACACTTTTATCAAATTTCCATCAAGATATTCTCAAACATAATCATTATCACCGAGCTACTTTACTTGTAATCTTATATCGGTTTCCTCGTTCGATCAAACATTTATTCTTAATCTGTTTCAGATCTTCTATTTCACATGCATAAACCATCTCAGGTTCTCTATCCAGATTCAAATCCATATTTTTAATCCAATTCGTAGACAGACATTACCAATATTCCTTTCCAGTACAGATTAAGCTATTATGGACAGAACGGTTAATTGCACTTATCACAGGAAATGATTCGACATCGGAGTCTTGGCTTGATGGAGTACGATTAAGATCTAGGGGCATGCACAGACCAGACACCCTATGACAGACGATCGGTCGATCTACCCAGAATGACGCAACTCTAAGCTCTGATACCACTAAATGTAACCCCCTAGACCCGCCTATGCGTTACGACGGATCCTAGGAAGTCACATTACGGTCACAGGAGCGACCCACGGTAAAAATACACATAAAACATTTTCTCTGAAAAATACATATTATATTATAACGGTAACTTTAGTTGAAAATACTCTTTCATGAAAGCATTTAAACATATAACAGGATTTCAGAAAACATTTTTACAGACTCTATCATGAAACAATAATGATATGCATGCCCACTAACTATGTCGGTACCGTACTCCAGAAGCAACGCCGAGAGAACTCCGAACACTGATATCAAACGTCATACCATGACATATTCCTTTAACCTGCGATGGTAAAAACAACGTGAGCTTGGAAAAGCTCAGTAATACAAAACTACCAAGAGATGCTATAAGCTCATGCAGATATATGGTAGGCATAACATTTTCATGATGTTCCTTGCGGTAACAGTCTTTGTTTCTTTTTCTACTATTTCGAGGTTGCATCATACTAGAGAATAACGGTACTTGTTCTTTATTCATCATTGAGAATTAGACGGGAATTATAGGCCAATAATATACAGCAGTGGAATTAGAGAGTTCAGTTCCTAGTGTGTTCCAACAATGCAAGTAAAACATGTACAATAACTGTATAATATACAGTTCTAGTTCAAATCATATAGTTCAAATAACAGTACGGTTCGGTTTAATCTTTTATCTACCCTCCAACCATTCTCTCCAAGAGGCAGTTCCCCGAAACTGCGTCAAAGGCGTTAACCAGTGCCCATTGGCATAGGCGTCATCCTAAGGGATTACCTTAGGAACGGTACGGTATGGTAGGTCTTACCCTAGCCGAAGCATAGGAACCTGTAACGGTAACGGTGAGGAATTACCCTAGCCGAAGCAGAGGAACCTGTAACGGTAACGGTGAGGAATTACCCTAGCTGAAGCATAGGAACTTGTAACGGTAACGGTGAGGAATTACCCTAGCCGAAGCAGAGGAACCTGTAACGGTAACGGTGAGGAATTACCCTAGCTGAAGCATAGGAACCTGTAACGGTAACGGTGAGGAATTACCCTAGCCGAAGCAGAGGAACCTGTAACGGTAACGGTGAGGAATTACCCTAGCTGAAGCATAGGAACCTGTAACGGTAACGGTGAGGAATTACCCTAGCCGAAGTAGAGGAACCTGTAACGGTAAAGGAATTACCAGCTAGATCAGGGCTGAACCTGCGGTCACTTCATATTCTGTCCCAAGTACCCCAGTAATAATTTATGTGACGGTTCGGTTAATCAATAGCTGTATTTTTAGTAATACATTATCCATATAACATGTTGGTCATATCAGGTACATATGCATATATCGAAAATACAGTACGGTAATGTTTAATTATAAAACATGTCATGTTCATGTGAGTTCAAGTATTTTATCATGTGCACATAATCGGAATTATACATGTAAATCAGCATGCAAAAACAGTCGTGTAGCACACATGGAACACACTAGGTGGAACAATTTGCCTCTTGGAGATACTTGACATTTTCGGAGAGAACATATTAACTTCTGACAGTTGAACAGATCTTTGAAACAAGACCCCTATTAAAAGAGGGGTTTATTCTAATGATTCGAACCAGATAGTCAGGAGATGATACATCAAGATCGCTGAAAGTTTAGGCATATCATATGCGATTTAGTCATTTAAGCCTACCAGGGGCATTATGATCATTTTATTATACACGGGCATTTTGGTAATGTATACCAATAGAACATAAACAGTGGCTCGGTAATTCTGTTTGCTCATCAAATTTCCAACCAAGCATTCAGAGATTTCTATATCAAGATCTTTTACGGTATCAGATACATTCAGGGCTATTTTGATTACTTTGGCCAACGTGGGCATTTTGGTCATTTAAATATCAGGGGTGATTTTGTAACTTAGCTCGATCATGAGGAGTTTATGATTTATAGTAATTAAGATTTTCAGAAGTTTATCGAGCCTCCAAAACCATTCGAATTAACATATTCCAACCTTGCAGTACTAACCAACGCTTCTGATGCATCTAACTATATCGTATATCTGAACGGTTGTTTTATACTTCACTACAGTATTTTACACGGAGTAGTCGGACATATATTCTGTGCGGAGAAACTTCCAACCTTACATTTATGTCAGGAGTGATTGACGTACGTAAGTCATACTTCAACCCTTAGGGGCATTTCAGTCATTTCCAACTTTATTGGCATTTCCAGAATTTATCAAGGGCAATTTACTTATTTCAGTCAAAGGGGGTATTTCAGTCATTCAAGAATTTTGGGTACTCCCAACCACTTAATTCATTTCAGAACTTAAGGGTTTATCCATCATTCTAGTAAATTTGTAAACCTCGGTATCCGAGGATACTTCAACTCTTTTTAGTCAATACCAACCTTCCGATCATTTTAACCATAACGGTATTTTCAATACTTTTAGTCATTTCGATCTATTCTGTATTTTGAACCACTCGCTTAATTCAGAGGTATGTATAGATTCCCCTAAATCTATAGTCGAATTTGGAGATTTATTGTCTTATTAATTACTTAATGAACTTCAGATACTTCAGATTTATTAGCTTCCTCGTACGAGCATTTCGGTCTTATCTAGAATATCATACTCGTTTCCATATTTGGTTTGACTTGAGCAGAATTAACAGTACTTATCATCATTTTTATGCATGCATTAACACATACCAACATGCTCATAAAGCATACAAGAGGTAGTAGAGTATTACCTTAGTTCTGAGGTATACCGGTTGACTCCTGATACTACATTCAATCGCATTCGAATTCGGACTGGATGTCCCATGACATTTCGAATACCGAGATACTTGCATACCTTTTAAGTTTTCCGACGATAAACAAACACCCCTTCCAACGGTGACTCCGATGATGATGTCGTTGGTACCGATGAACTCGACTCGACAAGATGAACGAAATGGTGGTGGAGGTGTCGAAAATGGACGGTCGGATCTCGGTAGATCTAAGATTGAATCTCTACCTATTTCTTTCTTTCTCACTTTGATTTTTCTTTCTTTTTTTTTCCCTCTGCCAACGCTTAAACTTGGCAGATATATTATCCTTCAAAGAAAAAAGGTCAAATTACACTCTTAGCCATTTAATTTTCGGGGAGTTCACACTTTTGTCTCCAAACTTTATTCCATTTCCAAATTGGTCATCAATTCCTTATAAATCAAGCTTCCCAAACCTGAATTCATTCAATTAAGTCCCAAAACTTATTATTTTAGGTAAAAAGAAGATTAAATCTCCCAAAAATTCTTAAAATTTTACTAGCCCCATTTGAGATTGTTACAGTCGATGTTTTCTTTCAACTCTGCCATTCTGTTAAGAAGTGTAAGGACACGTGTGACGAAATTCAATACCATGCTCAACAAAAAAACTTTCTAAAGTTCTAAACTGAGTGCAACAATCAGACTGAATACTTTTAAGCTTACAATTAAACTGACGTTCAACCATTTTGTGAAAATTAATAACCACATTCCTAACATCAGATTTTCTAGCTACAAAATATATCCAAGTATATCTGGTGGCAGCATAAAAAAAACTCACATAATAAGCACAATTGTTAAAAAATAAAGGAGCCGAACCCCAAACATCAACTTGAACAAGTTGTAAAGGCAAATCATGAACAGTCAAAGATTGCAGAAAACTCAACTTATGACTTTTACCTAATTTGCAAGCTTCATAGAAAAAAATTGAACTTTTATTGATATCAGAAATGTTACAAGTGTGAGACAATTTATGAAGAATTTCACGAGAAGGGTGTCCAAGCCTTCTGTGCCATACAACATAACTATCAGAAACAGAGAAATGCTGAGCATCAGAAACATTCATATCAAGATTATCAGTAGAAGCATCGCAAAGCCTAGACTCAAGTGCAGAACTAACAGCAGTAGATTTATCAACACGAGGAACCCTAGTATCGAAAAAAACCCTAGATCCATCAGAAAAACTGCAACCATCCGACGAGACAAACTTGTAATGACCATCACTTTGTAAACCGCGAAGAATCAGCTGTTGTGTTGTCAAATCCTTCACAACACACAAATTAGGAAAGAACTCTATCGAAACATTATTATCTTTCGTAAATTGAGAAACAAATAGAAGGTTTTTTAATAACAGGAACATGTAAAAGATTAGTTAAAATTAAAGGTCTTGAAGCCGAATTAAGAACAGATGAACCAACCCTAGATATAGACATTGTAGACCCATCAGCAACAGAGACTTTACCAGGACCATAATAAGGAGTTGAGGACACGATGTTACCTGCGTCGGGTGTTAAATGCGACGTAGCGCCAGAGTCGGGATACCAGGCAGCATCACCATATCCAAAGTCATCAGAGACAACAGCAACGGTTGCAACCACGGACTCAGAAGGATTCTGAGCAACTCTAGTGAACGCTTGCGAGTGCGAGCCTTGCCCAACTATTTGCGACCCCAAATCCTCTGAATATTCCTCTGAAAACGAAACTTGGTTAACCGAAGAAACATTTCCAACGCCATCGAAGGTCTGATCAAACCGGAAGAAGCATCGGTTGGCCAAATGACCCAGCTTGCCGCATATCTGACATTGAGGTCAAGCTCGCCCCCCAAACGACCTGCCTCCTCGTCCTCTGAATGCTCCTCGAGAAGGATTGTAGACAGGCGGCCGAAACCCTAGAGGAGATACTCGAGATGAGTTTTGAGACGAGTAACCAGAATAACCTTGGTTTGGGTTATTAGAATACGGGCTAGGAAATGGGCCTTGAGACCGCGACCCATCGGATGACGACCCCTGAACCAAATTGACCACAAAGCCTTGAGCCAAGAACTCAAGCTGATAAGACTCCGTGTCAAGCAAAACACTCGTAACTCCATCTAACTTGTAAGGCATCTGACTGGAAGTAATAACAGCCACCACCGGCTCGTACTCTGGCGGCAGACCAGAAAGAATCGTTGAAATATGCATCGTCTCCGATAATGGATTTCCACAGGCGGCAAGACTATCACATATCCCTTGTATTTGCGCAAGATACTCCCGCATCGATTGATCACGTTTGCAAATGTTCTTCAAAGAACAATGCAAATGCATGATACGAGTGGTGGATGTCACCGAAAAATTAAGCTTCACTTTCTCCCATATATCCAAAGCATTTTTGCAGTTAACCAAAGAAGTCAAGATAGAGGGACCTATGGAAGAAAGCAACCAAGAACAGAGAGCACTGTCTTGTTGCTTATACTTCACATATTCTGGATTAAGGACTTGTCAACCACCTTCTACGGCAACCTGTTGCGGAGGTACAACCAGAGAACCGTCGATATGGTCTTCAAGGGCAAGACTCTCAATGGTGAACAAGACCTGTTGTTTCCAGAGAAGATAGTTGGATTCATCAAGACACAAAGAGATAGTCTTGTTCGTAAAGGGTTTGAAAGTATTTTCTGCCATGGAAGAAAATAAAGATGGTTCTTAAATAGATCAACCACGTCTATCGCCGTTAAAATATTTAGAATAAAAGCAGGAAAAACCCGACTCAAAAATTGTCTAAAATAGAATCGCTTCTGATTTTATCTTTCCTTAGCGGACCGCCGCTAAGAGTGTTCACGGGAAGTCGAAATTTGCCACAGGCCGATCCTTCCTCCCAACTATGTTTTTAAACGATTCCAGACCAACGAGCTCTTTTTGATTTGATAAATGGTTAAAAACCTTTAGTAAGGCCGATTGCCAAACTATCTAAGCAGAAAGATAAAAATGATTTCCCAAAAGAATTTAAGCAAAGTTCAATTCTCACGAATCGAATTGACTTGGCTGGTTCTTGGCTTAAAAGACTTAGCTAAGCATGATATTAATTATCATACTTAACTTGGTTTTTAGAAAAGTAATTAAATAACATAAAATAAATGGAACAAGGAAAAATAAAGGAAAATAACTTTTTATTAAAGCTAAAAACTATTTACAAAGGAAAAGCTAAAAAAATAATCAAAGCTAAGAGATGATATGATTGATTGATGCCTAAGCCTTTACCAAAGAGTGATATTTATAGGCTTGGATTTACAAAGATAAAAGATAAAAAAAATTTAAATAATAAAGTAAAGATAAAACAATTCAAATATTTTGAAATTTAAATGCAGAAAATCTAAACGGATAAGTTGATAAGGTCTTTCAGAACGTTCCAGAAGCTTCTAGAAGTTGCCACGCATCTGCCACGTCAGACGTGTCGTGCCCAGTGTCGTGCCCACGATGCCATTCATGACCAGAATAATAAAAAGACTGAATAAATGCCCTCTTTTGCTGCTGTTTTCCAGAATTAGGTCCTTTGCACAAAATATAGCAAAATGAAATGGATTAGGTAGCAAGAAATCCTAAAAACTAGAAAAATAGCAATTAAAAAATGTCACATTTGAGAGCTTATCAAATTCCCCCTCACTTGTCTCATACTTGTCCTCAAGTATGTCCCAAAAAAAATGTTAACCCAAGAATGCATTTCTCAAGCTATCACAAGTATCAAACATAATTATAAGAGTTTTAGTGCAAAAGAAATAGCATGAAAGAGACACAAATCAAACCAAGTGGATATAAGCAAAGAACAACCTTTCAATTGCCTATCAAGTAGTAATCAAATCCTAACCTAGTCTTAATCCTCACCAAGGTACACTCAAGAGCACTCAAAGTGTTTAAAGGTAGATGTGAAGCAAAAACACTCTAAGTCATGCATGAACAAAGGTTTTCATAGACTTGTAACTAGTTCAATTCTCCACTACTTTATTAGAATCGAGGTGCAAAAATCATTAGGTCTTTTGTTCAAGGTGTAATGTGGGTTTAGAAAAGGGTATAAAAATGGAAAGAAAATAAACAAAGGAAGATGATCAATGCAAGATATAATAAACATTGAAGACAAAAGAGGAGCTTAAAAGTGGACAAGCAAACAATTTTTCCTTTTTCTTTTCAGTTTTTCAAAACTATTTTTTTCTTCTCTTTTTTCTTTTTTTCTTTCGAAGCAATTGCTTCCTTTAATTCTGTTTTTCTTTTTTTTTTCTGGAAAAATTCTACCCTTATTCGAATTACAGCCCTTTAATTGTCTAGAAATATAGTTTCTAACATTTGATCAATCAAAAAGTTTGGTTGAGGGTTAAGCCAAGAAAAATGGGATATAAGGCTTCAAGAGGGTTCACTAAGCGAAAGGTAAGTTTTAATGAAAGAGAGAAAATGGTTAAATCCTAATGCCTAAATCATCTTAAAGCACCTCATTCTAGTGTAGTCTCAAATCGTATACAAGCCACAAGTTCTAGATTCCTAAATTCAAGATGACACTCTCAAGCAAGGAAAAACGAGCATAAAGAATAAGATGCATGCTCAAGGCTCAAATTCTCACAAAATTAGGCTAAGTTGATTAAGCTAGGTGAGAAATCCAATTATCACAATCAAGGCAAATTGAAAAGAGATGTCAAACTATCATTATACTCATGCCATTTGATTATCAAAATGTCAACATTCAAATATTCCTATGCATTATAACAATTATAACATGCTGGATATCAAGCAATGGCAAGAAAAAATTCATCTCAAAGTTAAACCAAAGTCAAACATATAGCAAACAAGCAAGACAAGTGATTTTGCTACTCTCCCCCTCACTTAAATGAATTGCCCCAATTCAAAATAAAAATAAAGAAAATGAGGAACAAATAAGGGTAAAAGATACTCCCCGTGAGTGATGAAATTGAGTCCATCGTTGGCATAGAGTGGAATGAGGGAGACGGTGAACGAGGAGGAGGAGCAAGGTGGGAGTTGCATGGGCCAACGGTGGTGGAAAGCCTTGAACGGCGGCTGACGAACGGTGCTGGAGAAGGTGCAGCGAAGGGCGATTCGGCATTTTCGTTGGGCACCCGTCGAATGGTTGCTGGTCGTCGGCCACCACGGTAGGGAGGAGGAATGGTGAATTGCGGCTGAGTGAGTTTTGCGGCTGGGTGTATTGTGCTTTTAGGGTTTGGTGGTTTGCGGGAAAGAAAGAAAAGAAATGGAGGAAGAGGGAAAAAAATATAATGGGTGTAAGGGCATGGCTAAAGTGCATCGCCCATTGAGTGTGCTAAAATGCACCGATTTAATGAAACGGTGCACTTCAACTGAGATGTAATTTATGCTTGCCTTGATGTGTGCGAAAAGAATCCTGCAGAAGGAAAAGAAATTTATTAAGGCAATTAAAAAAAGGAAAATGAAAAATGAAGCATAAATTAAATTATTAAAAGGAAGTAAAAATTAACGAAAAATAAACCAATGGGTTGCCTCCCATTTAGCGCTTTGTTTAACGTCGTTTAGCTTGACGACTTGTGCTAATTTTTTTGTTAAATGATTTCGCCTATATTTACATCATCGAGATCCGCAAATTCTCTATTCCTGGTCATAAAAATAAAACAAAAATGCCGAAAGTAAATCTCCCCAGCAACGACGCCAATTTTGACAAGTCGTCGTTTAACCGGTCAAAAATAAATAAGTATTTAACCTCTTTCAACAATAAATAAAATAAAGAAATTGAGTAGATATAGGGAAAAAGGGTCGATCCACATGGAGATTAGTCAGAATTCTTGACTTGATCCTGTTAGCCTTTTTGTCCAGGAATATCTGCAAGTAGGCGTTAAAAGGAAAATGAGGGATGTTTGAAATGTTGAGCAAGAAAATAAATAAAGTGCGGATAATAATAAAGAAAATTCAAGAATGCAAAATAGCCTCGAACCAGTTCCTTCAATTCTTTCGATCACTGAAATAGATTTTTATTTCGGGGATCATGTCGGTTACAGTCTACGAGGCCCAACCCGTCGTAACTTGTTTCTCTCTCGAGTAACCAATCCTCCTAAGTCTATCTTCGAAAGATGGTTCTTAAATAGATCAACCACGTCTATCGTCGTTAAAATATTTAGAATAAAAGCAGGAAAAACCCGACTAAGAAATTGTCTAAAATAGAATCGCTTCTGATTTTATCTTTCCTTAGCGGACCGCCGCTAAGAGTGTTCACAGGAAGTCGAAATTTGCCACAGGCCGATCCTTCCTCCCAACTATGTTTTTAAACGATTCCAGACCAACGAGCTCTTTTTGATTTGAAAAACGGTTAAAAACCTTTAGTAAGGCCGATTACCAAACTATCTAAGCAGAAAGATAAAAATGATTTTCCAAAAAATTTTAAGCAAAGTTCAATTCTCACGAATCGAATTGACTTGGCTGGTTCTTGGCTTAAAAGACTTAGCTAAGCATGATATTAATTATCATACTTAACTTAGTTTTTAGAAAAGTAATTAAATAACATAAAATAAATGGAACAAGGAAAAATAAAGGAAAATAACTTTTATTAAAGCTAAAAACTATTTACAAAGGAAAAGCTAAAAAAAATACTCAAAGCTAAGAGATGATATGATTGATTGATGCCTAAGCCTTTACCAAGGAGTGATATTTATAGGCTTGGATTTACAAAGATAAAAGATAAAAAAATTTAAAATAATAAAGTAAAGATAAAACAATTCAAATGTTTTGAAATTTAAATGCAGAAAATCTAAACGAATAAGTTGATAAGGTCTTTCAGAACGTTCCAAAAGCTTCTAGAAGTCGCCACGCATCTGCCACGTCAGACGCGTCGTGCCCAGTGTCGTGCCCACGATGCCATTCATGACCAGAATAATAAAAAGACTGCATAAATGCCCTCTTTTGCTGCTGTTTTCCAGAATTAGGTCCTTTGCACAAAATATAGCAAAATGAAATGGTTTAAGTAGTAAGAAATCCTAAAAACTAGAAAAATAGCAATTAAAAAGTGTCACATTTGAGAGCTTATCAAGAAACCTCTGATACCATTATAAAATATGGATGGCTTAATACAACTTTTTTCCCCTAAAGTATACCCGATTTCCCAACTTGCCCCCTAAACTTCATTTTGCCCACTTTTTCCCCTTAAACAATTTGCCGTTAATCATTTTGCCCTATTTCGTTACCCTTTTCCGTTAAAAAAAATTTCGGGCAATAACATCCTGCTACGTCATCAACGGGTTGACTAAGTCAATCCGTCTGGTTTTATTTAAAGGGTAAATTACATGTCAAGTCTGTCATGTTTGTTTTTTTGTTCAATTTAGTCACTGAAAAGTTTATTTTTACCTTAAATTGACCCATATTTGTTTCTAATTTTTAAGATTTAGTCCATTATTTGTTATTATTAATAATATTATTTTATTAAAATGTTAATATTTAATAAAAATAAATAAAAACAAATATTCTATTACTAAATTAGTAATTTTTTAGATTCGAATTCCAATCAAATTCTAATTATTAATTCTAATTTCACAATATTTGAATTATAGTTTTTGAGTAAAATTCAAATTATATTCGAATCGTGTTCGTATTATATTCGAATCATATTCAAATTATATTTGAATCATCTTCTAATTATATTCGAATTATTAATTCGAATTTTGCTATATTCGAAATATATTTTTTGAGCAAAATTCAAATTATATTAGAATTATATTTGAACCATGTCTATATTATATTCGAATCATATTAAAATTATTTTCGAAATATAATTTGAATATGATATTTCGAATGTAATTTGAATATGATTCGAATATAATATGAACATGATTCGAATATAATTTGAATATAATTACATGTTTTTTGAACTATTATATTCGAATCATATTCAAATTATATTCGAATCATGTTTAACATGTAATTATATTCGTATCATGTTCGTATTATATTCAAATCATGCTCGCATTATATTCGAATCATATTTATAATATAATTTGAATATGATTCGAATATAATATGTACATGATACGAATATAATTACTTGTTAAACATGATTCGAATATAATTACCTGTCAAACATGATTCGAATATAATTACCTGTTAAACATGATTCGAATATAATAGTTCAAAAAACATGTAATTATATTAGAATTATATTCGAATCATATTTATAATATAATTTGAATATGATTCGAATATAATATGAACATGATACGAATATAATTACCTGTTAAACATGATTCGAATATAATAGTTCAAAAAACATGTAATTATATTAGAATTATATTCGAATCATGTTCATATTATATTCGAATCATATTCAAATTATATTTCGAAAATAATTTTAATATGATTCGAATATAATATAAACATAATACGAATATAATTACATGTTAAACATGATTCGAATATAATAGTTGAAAAACATGTAATTATATTAGAATTATATTCGAATCATGTTCATATTATATTTGAATCATATTCGAATTGCATTCGAAATATCCTATTCGAATTATATTTCGAAAATAATTTGAATATGATTCGAATATAATATAGACATGGTTCAAATATAATTCTAATATTATTTGAATTTTGCTCAAAATATATATTTCGAATATAATTTGAATATGATTCGAATATAATACGAACATGATTCGAATATAATTTAAATTTTACTCAAAAACTATAATTTAAATATAGTGAAATTAGAATTAATAATTAGAATTTAATTGGAATTCGAATCTAAAAAATTACTAATTTAGTATTAAAATATTTGTTTTTATTAAATATTAATGTTTTAATAAAATAATATTATTAATAATAACAAATAATGGACGAAATTATAAAAATTAGAAACAAATAGGGGTCAATTTAAGGTAAAAATAGACTTTTCAGTGACTAAATTGAACAAAAAAACAAACCTGGCAGACTTGACATGTAATTTACCCTTTAAATAAAACCAGACGGATTGACTTAGTCAATCCGTTGATGACGTGGCAGGATGTTATTGGCCGAATTTTTTTAAACGGAAAAGGGTAACGGAATGGGGAAAAATGAATAACGGCGAATTATTTAAGGAAAAAAAGTGGGCAAAATGAAGTTTAGAGGGCACGTTGGGAAATCGGGTATACTTTAGGGGAAAAAGTTATATTAAGCCAATATGGATTAAAGAAGGTAAACGAAGAAGAAAGCTCTGTTATTATTTCAGCCAAATGAATATGAATTACAAGATGATTACAAGAAAAAGGTAACACCCTCTTATATACAACAGGAAACTCATCCTCGCAAGGAGTGATTAAGCTTATAACTGCTTAACAGATTCTTTAACAACCTGAAACTAATCTTTGGATAATAACTAATTACAGCTTATACTTTATACTCTAACACGGAGTTACACTATCGTTCAGATTTGAACCGGACATCGAACATGTATCAGGGGTTGAAAGTTCGATTTCGTGATCTATATCGGAATCTTCATCCGTACTTTGTTCGATGGCATTAGCTTCTTCCGAGGATCTAATCCGCTCTAACTCCATTGCGACTTCTTTCATTGTGGGTCTTTTCTTTCCATTGAGATTCAGACATCTCTTTGCTAGCTTTGCAACTGCTACGATCTCTTCTTCAGGACCATCATTCATTACCATTGGATCAACAATGTCGTGTAAGGAATTCTCCTTCATTGAGAGTAGAAAAAAGTTTACCAAGCTTCTCACTACTTCCTCTGATTGACTCGAAGAGATGGGTTTTTGTCCTGTTATAAGTTCAACAAGAACAACTCCGAAACTATACACATCACTCTTTTCTGTGAACTGACTTGATCGGAAATATTCGGGATCCAAATATCCGAAAGTTCCTTGTACTCGAGTGGTTACATGAGTTTGCTCAAGCGCGACCGGTTTTGAGGTTCCGAAATCAGACACTTTTGCTCTGTATTTATCATCCAAAAGTATGTTGCTAGATTTGATGTCTCGATGATAAATCGGGATGGAAGCAGCAGAATGCAAGTAGGACAATGCATTAGCGATTTCTATTGCAATTCGTAAACGCATTTTCCTTGTCAGGGGAAGCTCCTCATTCGGCTCATGTATGAGTTGAGACAGTGTTCCATTGGGGACGAACTCATAAACCAACAAAGGGACTTTTGTCTCTAGGCAATATCCTAAAAGCTTAACCACATTTCTATGGTTAATTTGTGATAAGATCATAACCTCATTAATGAACTGTTTAAGCTCATTATCATCTAATTTATCGCCTTCCACTGTTTTCGACTTCTTAATTGCTACAATGCTTCCATCCGCTAACATTCCTTTAAACACAGTTCCTTGACCACCTCTACCGAGAATTCGATTCTCGTTATAATAATCTGTTGCCTTTTCCAACTCTTTTGAAGAAAACAACTTCATTTTCTCAACATTTCCTGCATTGTTGGACAATTGTTGTTGCAGAAGTAAGCCTCCATTTCTCTTGAAATATTTCTGCTTCAACTTGATGTTGTTTCTTCTCTGTATTAGTTTCTGCAAATGCCATGTACCGATTAGCACGAATATCGTCCCGATGCTAGTGCTGCAACCTATGATGACCGGCAAATTCTGAGATCTTTTAAACCCTTTCTTTGAAGACTCCGATGAATTGATCAAACTTATTGGCTTGCACATATTTTCCGAACTCGAGTATTCGTATCGAGCAGGACATGATGACGAACAATTGTTGCCAGGAGCATTCAAGCAAAGCATAAAGCAATTCTTATATTTCATATCCACACATTTACCAGCCTCTGTTGTTTATGAAATGAACTAAAGTTAGAAAAAGTTAATTAAGAAACACGAAAACAAATGAAAGTTTTAAAACCATACCTTGGCATACATCAGTAGAAAGATAACCATAGTCCTCATAGTTATCCGAGGAGCAAACACATAGATGCTTTTGGCTCAAGCTTGTCCAACAGTATCGACCATCAGGGCTACAAACGGTGCCCGACTCTTCCCCCAACTCGCAGAGCCCTCGTTTTGGTGTGCCCCATCCTAGTGTCACGGGAACATGCGTCCAACTGCGATTAGTTGTTGTGTTATTGGGGTCGGATTTTGCATCGATTAAGTCGAGATAATGCATGTCAACAATGAAAGCTGCACTGCATGATCTGTTGTTGCCATTACTAGGACGAAATCGTGTGATGTTTGCAGCAAAGGAACCAAGACCTGGAGGAACATCAGTAGAGCAACTAACAGTGGAAGTCATAGTATTGCCACAAGGAGGTTGCTTGCAGACACTAATACGAGGACCATGAGTCAGACTACGAAGAAAAGTAGCCGAATTACCGCAACCTACAGACATGAATCTGTTGAAGATATGTGAGAACAAAAATGGGGTGCCTGTAAGGTTAACACTAACTCCATTATTTTCTCGATCGTTCCCAAGGCAATCGGAATAAGTTACTGAATTGTTGACGGTAACTGTGCCATAGTAGAATGAAACATTGAGAAGTTGCATATTGATGCTACTTATGAAAGGTTTCTCCCCATCAACGGTTTTGTTGCAAGTAACTCTGAACCATTTAGTCTTGTAACACCCCACTTTAATTCCAAATGGAAATGGAATATCAACATTCCCACATGTCTCGTAACAACTAGATTTGTAAGGTACTACATAAGGTGGTTCTACTTCTACTACAGCTGCAGGGCATAGTGATGCTGTATAGAGAAACAAATAAAGCACCAGTTAATTTAACAAAATAAGAAATCAATAATGAAGTGATAATAGGAAATGGTAACCTTCCAAATCGCACGCGACGGGATTCCACTCCAGCGTTGCAGGAACATGCGTCGTATCGATACTTATATCTGATAACCGAGTATTGTAATCAGACATGAAAGTAGATGTGCATCTCTTGCTGTATTGTTTTTCCTCAGGGCTTATGATCTCTGTCATGGACCTCAAGGCTGTAGCATAGGATCTGAGGTTTTCAGGAATCGGAGCAGAGCAGGCACCTGGATATGAAGAAACCAACTCGCCACATCTTTGCTGCAGGCAGACAGCGAGGGGATCGGTTTGGTTGTCGCGGAAAATAATGGCCAAATAACCGCAACCTACTGATCCGAATACGTTGTATCGACTCGTGAAGACATATGGACTGTCTTTTATGTTGACACTAGCAGGAGAAGTGGTGCCATCGTTTCCTTTACCGTCGCAATTCAGATGAATTACCGGATTGTTGACGGTGACAAGGTTGTGTTCGTCGTCATACTCGGACCAGAAACTGAGTAGCTCCAAATTGATGCGACTGATGAAAGGCTTTGGTCCATTAGCTGTTTGGTTGCAAGTTAATCTGAACCATGAATTGTTATAGCAACCTGGTTTGATTCCAAATGGGTAAGGAATAGCAAGAATGCCACATGTTTCATTACAACCAGACCTCCCTGTTTGGAATTGGAACGATGTTGTTAGTACTGTAAGCCATGGTAGGTGCAGGATGAAGTAAAACACCGTGTGAATGCCCATCCTTTCTTGTTTTCTCCAAACTTTATTGTTTATCAAGTTCTTTTGTTTTGGATTGAATGTTGTTTATCAAGGCTTAACCGGGTCAACAAGTCAATGCAAATTGGATGGAGCCGGGGGAGACTTCGGTGGAGCAAATTGAAGGTGCAAAGAAATCTCTTAGCTCCTTCTCGGTCACTATATTTATTACATATTCAAAATGATTAGTCCACACATTAGATTAAAAATTCTAAGTCTCTTTTTGGTATCTTGTTTATACCCCACATTAAAATTAGGTTTAGAATTTGAGGTTTAGCGTTTAAAGTTAGGATTTAGAAAATTTAGGATATATTTTTAAGGTATATGGTGCAGGGTTTAAGATTTAAAATTTAGGATTAAGACTTGTAATTTAATTTTTTAGTATTTTTTAATGTTGGAGCATAGAAAAGTGTACCAATAAAGGTAAATAATTTTTATCCCACACATTGACTCAAAGGTAGACATAAAATTCATATTGTATACAAGAAAAAATTAACACTCTTACCGAATAGTACTAAATTAGAACCCAACAAGTGTCACAGTGGAAAAATGGATGATATTCGGTTTAAATCGCTCTGTCTATAAGGTGTATGCGCATTATCAAAGAGTTAAAAATATGTATGAACATATACTACCTTGTAATCATCTTTAGACTATTCAAAGAAAATAGTAGGCTTAATACACTTTCCCTCTCTAAACTTTACCTATTTTTCCAACTTGCCGCTTAAAGTTTATTTTGACCACTTTTGCCCCCTTAAACTTTTCGCCGTTACCCATTCCACCCAAAAGACTAACACCGTTAAAAAAATCTATCTTGGCCAATCAGAATATGCCACATCATTTTTTATTTATTTTTAAATTTTAAAATAAAATATTTATTAATTTAATTATATTCCCTAAAATACCCAAAACACCCCATCTTCAACCCCATTATCTTCTTCCCCAATTTAAAATAAAAAGAAGGTCCAGTCTCAACTCTGTTCCCACAGAACTTCACAGTTCTCATTAAATTTGACCTTAAAATCAATGAAAATGACACACATTGACCAATTATGTTAACTGAAGTTTGAAAAAATGGGTTGAAGTGGGTTTCATGGATGATGTTATTGGATTCTAAAACAGCAGATGCATGGGTGGATTTTCACCTGGAACTGATATGATTATTGATTCTTGATGCTTTGGTTTAGATATCTTTGTAAATAGTTTGTGATTTGTAATTTGGAGTGGTTTTGAATCTTGTTGTTTCATATAATTTGGCTTAAAATTTTGTTAGGCTTAAAGTTTAATTTCTAGTTTGTTTTTTTATGTAGTTTAAAGAGGAATATTTTGAGAAGATTTGAGTTCGGATGTCTCCACCACTGCTCGGTGTGAAGGAAGGACAGAGCAGTGTTTCTTCTCCAGCTGCTGATTGTATGCCCAAAATGGCTTGGGGGATAAAGGAGTGGAATTATCTTGGAGTATCAAATTTTCTAAGAAATCCCAATAAAAATTGGGGAAGGAGATGATAGAGATGAAGATGGGGTGTTTGCTTTAGTTCCATCAAAGTTTCAAGATCTATCTAACCAAACTCCTCTCTTTTTTCTTTGGCAAAAGCTCCAAGCCCGCCATCTCAAGATGTCTAGGTCTTCATCGTTAGAGGACACTTCCATCTCGGTTGTGCATGCTTTTTTTCCGGATCTTCGAGAGGCTTGAGTCTCTGGCGTCCATTGGTCCCTTGTGGTCCTAGTGTTTTCCTGCTTCCCCTGATCGTGGCTGTCCCTCCCCTTAAATTTCCTTTCTTTTGTCTCCACGTGCTTGGTTTTTCCCTATCCATAACACAATCTCTTTTTTTTCTTTATACAACTCTTCAAAGCACCATTACTACTCCCACCAACCTCCTTTATCCTCCTCCAACCTCTTAATGGCTTCAACATCCACAAAAGACAACATAACCCAGGACATCGTCTTGGATCACTCAAATCATGCTCTGTCAGCTCCAGAAACCAAAGAGAATGTTCCTCTCGAACCCTTGGATCTCAAAGAAGACGGTGAAATTAATTTTGCCATCAAAAATCACGCCCTGGTCGGCAAAGTTATCTCAGACACACTGGCCAAACACTATACTCTGAACGTGATCCTCCGGAAAGCATGGAAGTGCCCCGACCTAGAATGCCATGACTTGGGTAACAACATCTTCCTGTTCGCATTTCAAACACCAGACGACAGGTTGAGGGTGCTTGGCAACAGGCCTTGGGCAGTTCAGGACCACTTACTCATCCTCAAAGAATGGCTCCCTGAGATGGCGTTCGAGGAACTCGATTTCTCCTTGGAGGTATTCTGGATTCAAGTACATAATCTACCACTGGCCTTAATCAACCAGGAAAACGTTAAGAAGATCGGTAATCTCTTCCTCAAATGCTATGGCTCAAATCTGAATGAGAAAGACAAGGTCAAATGGGATGGTCAACTAAGCCTACGTGTGGCATTACAGGTAGAGGACCCTCTTTGAACTGGTTTCATGCTTAATAGGGCGATGTTTAAGCCACTGGAAATCTCATTCAAATACGAGAGATTGCCGAAATTCTGCTACAAGTGTGGACGTATAGGCCATGCCGAAAAAGAGTGCTGGCATGACACTACTCTCTTCAGAACAGTCGAAAGATATGGACCATGGCTTCGAGCATCACCTTTATAGGAAAAGAAATCAGGAAAAAATTCATCTCCCACTCACCGGAAGCTCCCACTGGAGAAACCTGCAAAACCTATCATGCCGATCGGCCCAAGGGACAT
This sequence comes from Hibiscus tridactylites, assembly GCA_958450335.1. Taxonomy (NCBI): domain Eukaryota; kingdom Viridiplantae; phylum Streptophyta; class Magnoliopsida; order Malvales; family Malvaceae; genus Hibiscus; species Hibiscus tridactylites. The sequence continues at coordinate 73,209,400 of OY288284.1, read as the reverse complement.
TAGTGACAACGGTGGAAAGCTCGAATCACGAGGCATCAGTTCCAAAGACACCTCGCTTCTGTTGGTCGAGAGTACTAGATTGCCAGCACAAGCAAACTTCATTAAAATTTCTCCTTTCGAACAAGCAATGGTCAAAAAAGGAAAGGATGAAAGGGCAGTTAATTCCTTATTAGGAAACCTAACTGACAGTGCCTCATTTGACATTGATGTGCAGGTCAGCTCTATTCCCCCAATACGCAAGACAGCTGGGATAGATGTAGGCCCTAATCAAGTTTCGGATACCAATACTGGGGCCCAACCGTTGGAAATAATTAGCAGTTCTTTAATCGAAAAGGTCAACAACCTTGAAGTCTCCAATAAGCATAAACGTAAACGAGAAGACATCAATGAAGACTCGATCTTTGTGGCCAAAAGACGCGAGATTGGGAGCTACATCAACAATGGGATCTTTTAAATATCACCGGGCAATTGGGGAGCGAATGGCTTTGGAGCAGTAGCAAACGAGGATGTTCTAAAGTTTGCCCTCTTCCCAAGCTCCTTCACGTTCACGTCACCCATAATCAACAGCATAGAGAAGAAGAAGCGGGGCTTTACCTATGGAGCTTCTCGCCTGACTCTGATTAAACAAGCCGCCAGAAGGAAGCATGCTATGGAAAGATCAAGACTCATGCTGGATCGTGTCGGCATTGAAGAACTCGGGATCGATCCATATGGGAAGAAAATTACAACTATGGCCTCTATGATTGTTGATGATAGCTGCTCACTTCATGAGGAAGTTTTCATAAGCGACGACGAACCTGTGATGACTAAAACCTTTTGTGGCCAAGCTAATGTCCCTATTGAGGAGGGGACTACTATCGCGGATAGCTCTCCAGGAGGCTATCCGCAACCATTATGAATTGCCTTTGCCAGTCCTCATCCGGTTGGAAGGCATGAATGGGGATCTCTGTATGATCGCCTTCCCCTAGGATTAATTGGCACTTCCTAAGGCTTAATGATCCAAGGTCTATCAGTTCCAAGGTTTCAGAAGTCAAGTTTCGGTCCTATCTGTATTTCAAGGAGGGTTCGAAGCTCCCTTCCTTTGCATGCCTATTGCATACAGATCAGACTATGTCCTCGTCCCAGTTGAAAAGACCCTTTCCTACCTTTAAGGGACCCTGCCTCCGGATGGAGCTCTCACTGAGATTTCAGGTCGTGGTCCTATGGTTTGTGTTTCGACTGGCGTTCTGGTTTTCGCTCATGTTTTGTGTGTTTGTTCTCCCAGATTGGTACCTGAATGTAGGTGTCCCTGGGTTATTGGTTAGGACCTTCGCTTGGCTTCCTTTTCTTTTGAGGGCTTGTTGTGTCAGCCCTGTAGGTTTAAGTTTTTACATTTCTGTTGTTTGTTGTTTAATGGTGTATGCAGGCTTTCATGCCTCGAATGATAACCATGCTATGGTTTCGTGTTTCTGGTTTTAAATGAACGACGCCGTTTGATCAAAAAAAGAGATGAAAATAGGGTGTTTTGGGCATTTTAGGAAACATAATTAAATTAATAAACATTTTAACATATTTATTTTATTTTAAAATTTTGTGCGTTCTGATTGGCTAAAACAATTTTTTTTTAACATAGAGGTAATATGAGTAAAGTCGCAAAACGTTAAGAGGTAAAAATAATTAAAATGAATTTTATGGGATAAACTGGGAAAAAAAATTTAACGGTAAAGATTAATATGAGTAACGTCGCAAAATATAAAAGACAAAAATGATCAAAATAAATTTTAAAAAAGTGAGAAAACAATTCCCACCGCGCACTAAATTAAAAAAAGTGAAAAAACAGATAAAGTTTAAGGGAGAAAATATATACTAAACCAAAATAATACTAAATTAATTGAACTAATTCCCACCACGCGCTTTCTAATTTTGACTTTCGAACAATGTGGCATCCAAAACTATAGCAAGTAATGTTACTTAGGAGGAAAGCGTACCGCATCACGTATAAGAAAGTTTCTTTTAAATATAAAAATGTTATTAACGTTTGAATATAGTTATTTTAGTCTTTATTTTTTAAATAATAAATTTTATTTTTTTAAAATACTTTAATTATTAATATTTTAATTTGCGTCAAATTAAAACTATTAGTCAACACAAAAAATAATTTTATATTTTATATAATTTTATAAAATTATTTTATGATTGATGTATCATTATGTTAAGTTAAGATTTTTGTGTATATAACATTGTTATTTCAGTGTGCACTGCCATGTAGATTTGTCACGTCATTTATCGTTAGTTAATTAACTATTCTCATCTATGTAGGAGTCGTTTGACCTAAAATAAAACGTTAAGGGTTGTTTCAAGAAAAAATAATCAAAGTTACTATACAATTAAACGTTACAAATAATTTTAACGCTATAAATTCCACTGCATATCAGACCTTTTATGGTCAAGAACTTATTTATTTTAGTTTTTTTTAAATATTGTATTTAACATTTTGGTCCACACATTGACACAATGGTCTATTCAAGTTTGACATTGTATAAAAGAAAAATATAAAACTTTACCGATAATTGGCTGGTTTGGTAAAATAAGACATTAAATCTCTTAATCAATGTCCGAGATTTTAACCTTGACGTTGTGAATGGAGAAAATTAAATTAGAATAATCGCCCAATAATAAACGTTTTATGGTCAAAAACCTATTGTAAGTTGTATATTTAATCTAACATGTTAATTAATTATATATTTAATCTAATGGATTCAAATGAGAAGAAGTGGTTATGAAATTAGTTGTATCAGGTTTGTTATATGAATCGGTACTTGAAATCGGTAAGTTATCTTAAATTGATATATGAATCATTTGTTTCTAATTATATCTAAACTCGAATTTTTTTCTCAAATTAGTATCTAGTTCTTAGAGGCAAAATAAACGAGTCCAAAAGTTTATCTATGTTGATATGAGCATATAACGATTCGAATCTAAAGAAATCTGAGTTCGAAAAAGTTTGAGCTTAGAAAGATTTGAGTCCAACCAAATTCGAGCTCAGGAAAATTCGAGACCGAGACCAGGCAATGCCCGTAATAATTTGTGCTCAAGAAAAATCGGTTTGAAAAAATACGAGCTCAGAAAATTCTAAATCAAAAGAACTTGAGTCCGAGAAAATCAGAACCTGAAAAAATTCAAGACTTATTTATACCGACTCAAATCCAATCTTATAATAATCCAAGCCCAAGATGAATTTGAGATAAATTCGCAAAATTCAAATTTATAAGTAAACAAACATTAATAATTTTTTTGAACAAAACAAATATTAATAATTAGTATAATTATATGGTAATATTTTAAGGGAAAATATATAATGCATTTGTGGTGGAAATATTTCGTTTTCATAAGCACTCTAATTTTAGTGATTTGGAATCTAGTTTATGGTTTATAGTTTAGGGGTTTAGGTTTAGAAGTGTAGAATTTAGAGTCTGTTGTTAGAATTTAGGGTTTAGTGTCATGGTTTAGAGTTTAGGTTTTAGAGTAATATGGTAAGGATTTAGGTTTTTACCTATAATCCCTAAATTCTAACCCTAAACTCTAAATTCAAACCACAATCCATAAATACTAAGCACATAAACTAAAACCCCCTAAACTATGAAGCCTAAACTAAATCTCTAATCCCTAAAAACAAAATGTTCCCACCACCAGTGCATGATATAATTACCCATAATTTAAATAAAATAAAGGATTAATACCCTATACACTGGCGGTGGAAAACAAAGTTTCCACACGCATAGTTATTTAGGGGTTTAATGTTCTAGTTTAAGGTTGAGAGGTTAGGGGTTTAGGTTGCATGGTTTAGAATTTAGGATTCATGGTTAGAATTTAAGGTTTTAAGATTAAAATTTTAGATTTTAGATTTATGCTTAAAAATATGCATACTTGTGTAAACTTTTTTTACATTGACAGTGTATCAAATATTAATCCTAAAATAAATTCTACATTAATAAAGGGTAATTATTCTATGCACAAGCTAGTGGCGGAAGATAATGGGGGCTAGTGGGAGCCCTGGCCTCCCAAACTTTTGAAATTCTATTATTTAGTCCTTAATGTTTTGAAAATTTCAATTTGACCCCTTCAAAAATTTAAATATATTCTTATTTTATTTTTTTTGAATATTTTTAATTAAGTACCATCCTTAAATTTCTAAAAAAGTTCTCTTAAAGTATTATTTTTTTTGAAAATTTTAGTCCAACTCCAAAAAAATTTAAATTAAACCCATCAAAATCTTTGAAAAATTTAATTTAAACATTCAAATATTTAAAAAATTTAAGTAGGTCCCTCAAACTCCGACCCCAAGATCAGCCCTTGGCACAAGTGCTTGTGGAAACAAAAAACACCTTAATTTTAAGAGTTGGAGATTCCGTTTAGAGTATAGTGTTTAGAATTTTAGTGGACGGTTTTTGAATTTAAGGGGTATGGTTAGAATTTAGGGTTTATAGGTTAAAACTTAAATCCCTAACCATATTATCCTAAAAAATTAAACCCTAACATCTAAACTCTAAATTCTAACCCTAAACCCTAAATTCTAAACTCGTACACTTAAACCTAAACTCTAAAGTCAAGGCGCTCGTGGAAACTTTTCGTTTACGCTGCTATACCTGATTCATAGGATATTTTCCCATTAATAAATACTAACAATTATTTAATTTATAAAAATGTATTTACAAATATTATATAATTATATTAAATTTTTAAATTTTCCATCCAAACTCACACTAAAAATTAAAAGATATAGCAAATATACTTAGGAGTGTACAAACGGTTAATTCGGTCGGTGGCTGAACCGAATTATCCAAATTCGAATTAACCGAAATTTTTAAATCTTTAACCGTTAATCGAACCAAACTTTTTTTTCAAAAAAAGTAACCGAACCGAACCGAACAAATTTCGGTTAATTCGGTCGGTTTTCGAATTAACCGAAATTTATCAATTTTTTCACTAATCAAAATTATTACACAATAAAAATCCTTGTAACTACTTTTTAGTTCACAAAGATAATTTGTATTTAATTTAAACAATATCTAAACATAGATAAAAACATTAGAATTTTAGATTAAACATTAGATTTTTTATTTGGGTTAGAAGTGGGTTTTAGAATTTTAATGGGTATGGGTTTAATATGAATAATATATTTAATTTTTTTTATATTTGGGGTAATTAAGTTAATTTGGTTAATTAACCGATTTCGAACCGAATTAACCGATAACCGACCGAAAAAATTCGGTGACCAACTGTTTAACCAAACCAATTTGATTTAGTCGGTTAATTCGATTTAACCGACCGTTTGAACACCCCTAAATATATCCCTAAATGAATAATTCAAAGTAGTGGGAGGTTCTGCGGTACGGCGGCTAATATGCGGCTAATATACGGCGTAACCGGATAGAAAGGTTACCGGTTAAAGATAATGTTTCCGGTAAAAGTTACCGATTATGTTGATCCGAATATCAATATATTCGGTAGCGGATATATTGATAAAAAGTATCGTTAAACTTTTCAAAAGTATGGATACTTTTAAAATCAACATATCAGGTACCGCTTTACCAAATACATTATATACCTTATCATGTTTTCGGTAATACATTATCATGTTTTCGGTGAGCCGTATATTAGCCGTATATTAGGCGGCCCATGCTAGAAAAATCCCAAAGTAGTTTAGAGCCAGAAATTTTGCACAATGCGGCCGCCATCTTTACACTGCAATTTCTTTTCCTCTCTCAAACAGGTAGATGCACTTACAATTTACAAATATCTGCATTGTCGTTCTATTTGAATCCTGATTCCTGACTCTCTTTCCTTCCAATTCTTACAGGTTGAGAAAAGATTGAAACTTGAAGAAAACCAACCAGATTCAGGCCAATCCAGTTCAACCCCATCCCATGTTCCTGACACTAATCCTACGCCAACACAGTCTTTGAGCACACCACTGTACTTGCACTTAACCCACCCTTCCGACACCAACGTTAGCAACACTGTCGAAGACAGTGAACCCCCACAAGCTTTCATCTCCTCCTCTTCTTCTTCTTCACCACAGTTCATTCCGACAAAGGAAACCCAACCTCAGATAAACCCTCCAGATTCCCCTACAGCAAGCAACGACAGGGATGAAATCCAATATTTGATGCAACTTTTGGGTTTATCTGATAATCTGGGAGAAACCCAGAAAAGGGAGAAGCAGAAGCAGAAGACTGTTGTTTGTGGAGGGAATTCTTGTGGATGTGAGTGTGGGTTTTATGAGAAGATTGTTGGGGTTAAAGGGCCAAAGTGTGAGAAGGAAGTGGAAAGGATGGAAGGTTGGATTAGACACTTGTTGAGGAATGGGAGTGAGCCTTTGAGGCTGGCTTTCTTGCTTATGGGGAAAGCTGCTTTTGAGAGTGGTGATGATTCTGAGTTTCAATTCCTGGAGTTTCCTTCTGTTATAGATGAATTTTTGAAGATTGACCCGCCTAAAGACTTGAGAGCATGAGACATTATTAGAATTCTAATTCAATGGGTTCTCTTCTTTTTTTCATTGGCTTGAAGTTTGAAGCTTGAAGCTTTTGCATATCACCATTTCATGGCCGAGTAATTAGTATGTAAAAGTACTTTCTTTTTGTTTTGGATTGTTTTGGACAATTGAAAATATTATCATTTTATTTGTATGATGTTTGTTTGGACTTGCTGATATATATAATTTTGAAGGGTTAATGACCAAAAATATAAAGGCAAACAAAGATGCAATCTTTTCCATTTCAATACAATCCTACCAATACATTAGAATGCAATGGAGTATGCAGCTGTTATGCATCTCCAAGACAGCAGGGTGCTCTATTCTTCATGAGATTATGTCCTCATTTTCATAGTATTTTGCTTTTAGCTTCGAAAGGATAGATAAAACCTCACTCATGTTCGGTCTTTCCTCAGGATTAGGGGAGGTACAAAACAAGGCTAGTTTGAAGAGTTCTTCTACTGCTTCCATTTGTTCATTGGAAACATTCAAAGCTAGCATAGGATCCAAAACTTTTAGGACCCCTTTGGTTCCACTAGCAAGGGATTTCTCAACTAGTTGTCGAAGACTAACTGGCAGTCCATCCTCTTCCATGAGTCCGGTTGGTCTTTTTTTTGTTAGGAACTCCATGACTACTATGCCGAAGCTGAACACATCCACTTTAGTTGTAACATTCCTCATGTATGCAAATTCTGAAGAAGGGCAGAGTAATGTTTCAGTAATTCAGGTTTTGAAATTCTGATGATGTTCATTTAAAATTTGGAAAGATTATAATATTATAATTGTTCAAGCATGATAATTTGAATAGAACTTGATCTGTCCAAAGACATGAAAGGATTACAGCGTTTATAGTCGAAACTAGATTACATGCAACATGGAAGACCATGATTGTTAAAACTGTCTTTTCTCAAGATGCTTGTTGAAAATATTGCAGGTTTGGAAAAATTTTCTGGCATATGAGAAATTAATAAGTTGAAGTAATTGAAGATTACCTGGTGCCAAGTAGCCAATGGTGCCTTCAAATGCTGATGTTGACGAAAGGCTACTTCCATCATTGAGATGGACATCCAGCATGCGAGCTGTTCCGAAGTCACTAACATGTGCAACCCAATCTCCATCGAGAAGTATATTTGAAGGCTTCAAATCACAATGCACAATGGGGAAATCATAGCCAGAATGCAAGTAATCCAATGCACTAGCGACCGCAATGCAAAGATCAACTCTCTTAGATAATGTCCAGATATAATGATCCATCATGGAACCATGTAGGACACTCTCTAAACTCCCGTTCTCCATGTATTGGAGAATTATGGCCTTTAGTTTCTGGCTTTCCCATGCATACCCAAGTACCTTTACCAGATTCTTGTGCCTTAAATGGCTCAAGTTTTTGACTTCTCTGTAAAAGCTCTTGTCAGATTCTTTGGAGAACTGATGCAGATTTAATTTCTTTACCGCTATCTGCTGGCCATCTTCCAGCTGACCCTTGTACACAGTACTCAAACTGCTTGCTCCAATAATGTTATCTTCACTGAAGGATCCAGTAGCATTTTGTAATTCCATTTTCTCAAACCTTCTTAGAGCTGCTGGTGTGAAATCTAGTTCCGGATTTTCCAACTCGACTGGTTTCTTCTCTTTGTCACGCCAGAGGAGGAATGAAACGATGAGCACAAGGACTAGTAGTACTGAAACAGATCCAAGGATGCTGAGAATAATTATTGCCTTTTTGGAAAAACGATTTGAACTTCTCTTGCTGCATGACCTGAGAAATTTGTTTCCACAGAGATCTTTATTTCCTACCAAACTCGACGAGTAGATAGTTTTGAATATGCCATTCTCTGGAACATGGCCTTCAAGTTGATTGAATGAAAGATTGAGATGTGTCAAGCTGGAACTATTGGTGAAGCTTTCTGGAATACTACCCTGAAGTTGATTCTGGGAAAGGTCCAGGGAGCTTAGATGCTTCAATTTTGCCAAGTTTTCTGGAATTTCACCATCTAATTTATTTCTTGAAAGGTTCAAGCTTCTAAGCATACCCGTTTGAGCAAATGCCTCTGCTGGGATCATACCAGAAAGTTTATTTCCTGAAAGATCTAGAGAAAACAAATTTCTGCAGCCTCTGATTGCGGTAGGAATGACTCCTGAAATGTTATTGTTTGAGATGTCAATGGCTTGTACCATTTCCATCTTACCCAACTCATCTGGAATACTTCCTTCTAAGAAATTGTTGGACAAGTTCAGATACAGCTGCATCATTTTCATCCCTCCAAACATGGACTTGGGAATTGATCCTGTGAGATGGTTGTAAGAGAAATCCAATGTTGAAAGTCGATATAGACGTTCCATGCTATCTGGAAGGGACCCTTTGAGCTTGTTGTTGTTGAGGTTAAGGTATGTTAGAAACTCAAGCTTTGAGACGGCATCCGGAATGGAACCTGTTATCTTGTTGTGCTGCAAATCTAGATAAGTTAGCTGCTTCAGTTCAAATAGTCTCTCAGGTATGGCACCCTCTAGATTGTTTTCATGCAATGAGAGCCCTTGAAGGAGAGAGGCTTTTGATAATTCTGGTGGAATTTGGCCTGTGAAACCGTTTCCAGCAAGGGTTAAGGTCACAAGTCGGCTTAAATTGCCAATCTCTGGTGGAATTGACCCTACAAATGAATTGAAAGAAGCCTTCAAAACCTGGAGATTATGGAGTTTGCCGATATCTGGTTTTAACAATCCAGTAAAATTGTTTTCTGCTATACTTAGAAGACGAAGATTTGAGCAGTTGAAGAGGTCATCAGGGATTTCACCCGACATCCTATTTGGCCCTACAGATAGAAATGTTAAATTTGGCAACTGTCCTAAACCTGATGGAATTTTTCCTGTTATCCTATTAAAACCCAAAGATATTGACTGAAGACGGGTACAGTTGACAATGCTTGGAGGAATTGATCCCTCAAGATGATTCTGTTCCAGGCTCAAGTTCTTTAGATTGTAAAGCAATCCAAGGTTTTGTGGAAGTTTTCCTGTGAGAAAGTTGTAGCTCATTGACAAATATGTCAAATTTGTCAAGTTGGTTATTGATGAAGGAATCCCTCCGTCGAGCTTATTGGCATGCAGGGTCAGTACTTGTAACGAGGCCAAAGATCCAACCTCATCTGGCACCGTTCCAATCAACTTATTCTCCGAGAGTCCTAAATGGATTAATGATTTCAATTGGAACAAGGAAAGAGGAATTGTGGAATTCAACTTGTTTTCATACAGTCTTAAAGTCTGCAACCGAACCAGATTGCCAAGCTCACGAGGAATGGCTCCCGTGAACTTGTTGACGTAGAGTTCAAGACCAACAAGCGACCTACAACGACCTAGTTGAGGTGGGATTTCTCCCATGAGTGAGTTATTAAACAGCAGAAGATATTCTAAACTCGACAAGTTCCCTATTTCCGGAGGAATTACTCCAGAAAGATGGTTTTCACTTAGGTCTAAAGATTGCAAAGCTCCCAACTTGCCTATGGAAACAGGTATTGAACCTTCCAAATTGTTTCTATATGCTACTAAGATTTGAAGATTAACCAAGTTTCCTATGTTTTTTGGGATTGTCCCTGTGAGATTGTTGTAGACAACACCTAGAGCTAACAAGGAAGTGCAGTTGCAAATCCTATCAGGTATGCTTCCGTTCAAAAAGTTATCACCTAAGTCCATCGTCTGCAGATTCCTAAGGTTTCCTATTTCCGGTGGGATTGGACCGGACAGAGAATTATAGTAAAGAATTAGATCAGTGAGCTGGGAGCATAATCCTAGTTGAGGTGGAATACGACCTGAAAATGAATTCGAAGTTAAATCAAGAACCTGAAGGCTTGAAAGGTTTCCAACAAATGGAGATATCTCCCCTTGGAGCTGCATTTCAACCAGGGAGATCGAAATGACTCGACTTGTGGAAGGGTCACAGGCAATTCCGGACCAGTTGCAGTGATGATTTGCCTCCGTCCAATTCGCAAGTGCTCCCAAAGGGTCATGAGTGATGGACCTCTTGAATGCTCGAAGCGCCTCAACTTCAACTTCGAAGCTCGATTCTGCATAGAGTGCGGTAAGTAAAACGGAACAAACTATGACAATGATTCTACCGATGCATTTCGACACCATAGCTAGCTAGAGTAATGGTACTCTGAGGCTGGTTTGAAAGAAGCTATCAAACACACGCTTATATGCAAAATCTCAACCAATCACTGATCCTCGGAAACCGGCTGCAACTTGGCATCCGAATATCACATCATTAAACAAAGATTGGGAAGTGGGAAACCGGGGGAGTCCTCCATTTCAACTAGTAAACGTTTAGTTGACTGTGCAGCAGTGTGGAATGTGGACACGTAGGTGTAGGTCGGTAGCAGCATCCACTGCAGGCAAGTTGTAGCAAGAGTGGGCCTGCAATTTGAGATCATGCAATCGTGTTTGTAGGGGCTGGTGTTGTTTTTATACAGCAAAACGAGTATGTTGGATGAAAACAGTCTAACCCGTGGTTTTCTGAATTTTGGGGAATTGCAATAATAGAAGCCAAAATAAGCTATGGTCCAAACAACTCCCTGTGGAGATAGAGATGGAATCTGCCAACCTCTGCAGTTTTGCATTCAAACCCTATGTTCCACTCATTCTGCCTTATCCTAAGGTTCTAAGCAACTTGTCCTTGGGGTAGCCTCTTTCGTTTTTTTTATTATTAAAAATCACGTTTACAAAATAAATAAATAAATATCAAATATACATGAAGCTTTGAATTGATTCGATCTTTATAAATTTAAAAAACTCGTTATCGATATATCATCGTTGTATGTTTACTTAATTTTTACACACAAACATATATATATATGGATTAATATCCTATACACTAGCGGTGAAAATTTTTTATTTCCACAAGCGCCTCAATTATAGGGTTTAGGGTTTAGAGTTTAGGGGTTTTAATGTAAATGTTTAGAATTTATGGTTCATGTTTAGAATTTAGAATTTAGGGTTAGAATTTAGGGTTTAGGGTTAGGGTTTAGTTTTAGGGTAATATGTGTAGGGATTTAGGTTTTAACCTATAAACCCTAAATTTTAACCCTAAACCCAAAATTTTATCAACAATCCCTAAATTCAAAACTACTACACTTATACCCCTAAATTTTAAACCCTAAACGGAGTCTCTAACCCCTAAAATTAAGACGCTTGTGTAAAAAAAATTCCACAAGCGCTTGTGTATAGAACAATTACCCTATATATATATGGATTAATATCATATATATACTGGCGGTGGAAATTTTTTGTTTCCACAAGCGCCTCAATTATAGGGTTTAGAGTTAGAGTTAGAGTTTAGGGTTTAGAGTTCAGAGGTTTTAGTGTAAATGTTTAGAATTTAAGGTTCATGTTTAGAATTTAGGATTTATGGTTAGAATTTAGGGTTTAGGGTTTAGGGTTTAGTTTTAAGGTAATATTGGTAGGGATTTAGGTTTTAACCTATAAACCTTAAATTTTAACCATAAACCCAAAATTTTATCAACAATCTCTAAATTCAAAACTACTACACTTATACCCCCTAAACTTTAAACCCTAAACAGAGTCTTTAACCCCTAAAACTAAGACGCTTGTGTAAAAAAAATTCCACAAGCGCTTGTGTATAGAATAATTACCCTATATATATGTAAAAATTAATGAAAGTATTTATTTTTGGAATATGCACAATTGAATCGAAAATTAAATTTTTATGTATACAAAAGAATAAAAATTGAAATTTTATATGTATAATTATATTAAATCAAAATTTATGTATTATTATTGACGACTTATAATTTTTTTAATATTTTTATGTATTATGTGGGTAGGTGAGTTTATATATAAAAATATTTCTCTCTCTTTATTTTCCCTCTATGTTTGTTTATTTCCTTTCTCTCTTTCTTTCTCTTTTTATGTATTGCAATGGATAATTGATAGTTTTTTTTTTTTTAATATTTTTTGTGTAGTGGGTAGGTGAGTTAATATAAAAAATATTTTTTCCTCTATGTTTGTTTATTTCCTTTCTCTTATTCCTTATACTTTCTCATCTTTCTATAGACAGTACATCCATAAATAGAGAGGCAAATAAATAGAGTGTTCGACAAATTTTTTATGAATTATTTGTATAATAGTTATTTATTAAGTTAAATAAATAAGTATGAATAAATTTTTTATGTTCGTTTAATAAACGAACACGAATAGAGGTGTATTTGATTCGTTTATGTTTATGAACAAGCTTGTTGATAAGTTCATTTATACACTTGTTTATAAGTTCGTTTACCCGATTCTTATTTTTCTTTAATTTTCTTTACATTTTAAATATTGGTGAAGGTAGGGACTAAATTGAACACATAGTGAACTTTAGAGTTCAGATTGTGAAGCTTAAGGAGCTTAAGGACTAGTGTTGTAATTTTACCATTTTGGCAAACATATAAACGCACATGTTTGTGAACAGTAAACAAACAACACCTTCAAAAGCAAACAAACAAACACAATATTAGAAATTTAAACGAACACGAACCGAACATAAACATATTCAAAAATAAATAAAAGAATACGAACAAAGTCTTGTTCATTTAAGCTCAATTTATTTACACTCCTATCCACAATACTATTATTATGTTTTTTAATAGGAGAATTAAGATGTTGATTTTGCCAAATTTTTTTATTTCTATATTTTAAAATAATTAATAAATTTATTTTAGGTGGGAGTAATATTAATTATAATCTATTTGCTAAATAAAAGAAGGCCCGATAAAGAAATCAATTAATTAGTCGAGTGATTAACATGTTATCTTATGTAAATTTAAATTTTAATATTTATTTTAAAAATATAATTATTTCTGCTTACTAAAATTTTTGATAAGATTATAAAGAAAAATTCGAAAAAATGGTACGAAAAAGTAAAGAGGAAAAACATTCGACGACACATGCCGTAAGAAAAGGGACACAAGTTCTCTTGAATCTCTTCACCATATCTGCGTGGTCAATAGTTGGATAGACATGAAATTAAGATCTGTCGTTCCTTCTGACTTTCTTTGTCGTTGGACCGTTCGAATTCTCAACATAAAAATGTTTATTTTGAATTTAAGATATTTTTTTTACACCAATGAAAAAAAATGTTGTTCATCATAAAAGACTGAGTTTAAGCATCTAGGTGTTTTATTTGTTTGCATTGTTAGATGATTAAAAAAGCATGAATAGATATTATATGTAATTACATCAATATAATAAAAAAAATATAAACAGTAAAATAATTATTAATTATAAACGACTTACTAATCATGTAGACATAAGAATGACAACAGCGTCCTCTTAAAAAACCCTAAAAAAACCCCTAGCCGTTCCTCTCTTAAAACTGTTTCAATTCTAGCCGCTTTCTCTTTTATTCAATCACTTTAATCGGTGGTCGGCAATCAATCTTCGTATTGGTTGTCGACCACCGATTTTATCAGTTTTCTTGTTTTTATTTCAATAAGAATCTCTACTTCTGTAACACGCTCTTTCTCTGTCCTAGTGACACGCTTCTTCTTCTGTCTTTGTGACATGTTTTTGTTTTGTTTTTTGGTTTGGTTCATTTGTCTTCGTGGCAGGTTTCAGCATACCCTAGCGTTCGATTGTTGTTCGCACAAAGATTCATTCGGCGCTAGTTTCTGATTCATGGTGTTGTCGGTGGTCACTTGGAATGTTTTATCCCCACTCGTTGATGGTTGTTTGCCGATAAAATCAGTCCTAGGTAGCGGTGCCTTTTGCCTGACAGAATGGATCGCGCACCACTCCTTCCTTCTTTATGCGTCTCGTTTGGACATAGACAATGAGATTCAGGAAGCTTTTGAATTTTTGTTGGTATGCGTATTTCCATAGAAATTTTCGTTTTCATTGTTTTTGAGTTGTAAAAATTTTTTTTGGGTTACTTTAACCCAAATTTTCTTCATCTTGATTGCGTTGTAATTGAGTTTTTCTATGGTTTAATGAAAATTCAGTGGCTATTTCAAAAAAAAATGACAACATGGTGGGTCAGACGGGGTTTTGACCGCTCGACCCGAAATTTTAGAGTTCCAACCCAACCCGAAATAGTAAAAGCATAATATGACCCCGACCTGACCTTAATATTTTTTTTACAAAATATCTTACCCGTATCAAAAAAATTAATATATACATATATAATAAAGGGTAAGTGTTCTATGTACAAGCGCTCGTGGAAACTTTGTTTATACAAACGCCTTAATTTTAGGGTTTAAGGACTCCGTCTAGGGTTTAGGATTTAGGTGTTTATGTGTAGTAGTTTTGAATTTAGGGGTTGTTGATAGAATTTTGTGTTTAGGGTTAAAATTTAGTATTTATAAGTTAAAATCTAAATCTCTAACCATATTAGCCTAAAACTTAAACTCTAACCCTGGACCCTAAATTCTAACCATGAATCCTAAACTCTAAACCTCAAAACCCTAAAATTGAGGCATTCGTGGAAACAAAAAGTTTCCATCGCCTATGTATGGGATAATAATCCATTATATATATATAGTTTATGGGTTTTAGTGTAAGGGTTTAATATTTAAGGTTTATGGTTAGAATTTAAGATTTAGGGTCATAATTTAGGTTTTAAGGTAATATGGTTAGAGATTTAAGTTTTAACATAGAAACCCTAAATTCAAAATTCTATCAACAATCCATAGTTTCAAAACTGCAACACTTAAATGTCCAAACCCTAAACAGAATCTATAAACCCTAAAACTAAAGCGTTAATATAAACACAGTTTCTACAAGTGCTTGTGCATGAAATAATTATTTGTACATAATTATAAATAAACCGGGTCGGAGAAAATTACCCTAAATATGAATCTAAATCTGACTCGAACCATTTTTTTTAAAATATCTTTATTGGATTGGATCGAGACCCGACTGGATAATTTTGTCATCCTATGTAGACAATACCCTTTTAAATACAAAATAAAAAACTGAAAAACTGAAATAAAGAATCCTAAATCAAAATTGAAATTATTTGATGGTTTTCATTCAACCATAAACAAAATCAAAGCCCAAATCAGGGTAAATCAAAATGGATCAAGAATCAAGAATCAAAGGGCTGCAGTTTGAAAGCCCACAGCACAGGTTCATTTACCTTGTCTTTCTCTTTAGAATTCACCATGAATTCTCTGAGAACTCAAATCTGAAAAGAGAGAAGAATGGCAGAATGGAGCCGCAGCATTATCCCGATAATCAGAGGCCTCTGTTTACTCTATGTTACCAACAAATATCTCGGCACCCCCGTTATTGTAAGAACACGAAACAAGCTCATCAATCATCGTTCATTTCGATTTTCATTTCTGGGTTTTAATTTTTCTCTTGAATCTGGGGACTCTAAAAGACCTATGGTCCTAGCATGCTTCCAACATTGAACATAACAGGCAATCTGCTGTTAGTGGAACGCATCTCGACCCGAACCGGAAAAGTTCGACCCGGTGACGTTGTGATGTTTCGGTCGCCGGATACTCCTAGGAAAGTTGTCTGCAAACGGCTGATCGGAATGGAAGGTGATCAAGTCACCTACGTCGTCGACCCCAATAACAGTGATGAATGCAAAACTATTGTGGTAGCTTTTTTCCCTTGGATTTCCAGTTTTTTTCCCCTCTATACTCCATGGATTAGAACGTTGCCGTATTTTATGTGAACAGGTTCCTAAAGGGCATGTTTGGGTAGAAGGAGATTACATCTATAATTCAAAGGATTCGAGGCATTTCGGAGCTATTCCTTATGGCCTTCTCGAAGGCAGAGCTTTTTGGACGGTTAGCCTTCACTCTTCGTTTTTTTCATCAGTTTTTTCATGTGCCTGTGGTTACCCAATTCTGATTTCTTCTTCTTTGTTGTTTTTAGTTATTGCCTCGTAAAGATTTCGGATCCTTGGCACCAAAACCCAGATAGTAATATATTCCTTCGAATTTTGGTAGGCATTGGATGTACCATTTGCTCTGAGCTGTGGTGCACAGTACGTGTTTGTCAAAATGTCTCTTAGATAGGATGTGTAAAATTTGTATGTTTGAAGCTGATGTGAAGTTGGACATAGACTTGCATTCTGTTTTTAAGTGATCCATTCTCAATCCAGTTAGGAACCATACAAAGAAGTGCAACCGAAATTCTTACAATTTTTGTAAGAATTTCGATATCGACTTTCGGTATATACTAAATTTGTCAAAACAATTGTTTGAGATCCTACTTTATTTTTAAAATTTAAAAGTTAATCCCTATAATTTAATTTTGTAACATTGGTTCTTATTTATTTTTATTTGAAATTTTAGTTTCTTTCCTAACATCTATTCATTTTTACTGTTAACTATTGATCTAACAACTATCGAAAAGAAAAAGAATAGTCTCAAACATTTATACTCCATCTTTTATTAATTTGATCCTATTTTTAAAAATAAATAAATGAAATTACAATTATTTGAACAATACATTTTTAATCATCTAGCTTACAGGTTTTAAGGATCAAATTGATAAAATATGTAAAAATAATGAAACCTAAACTGTTAGGGTATTTTCATTACGGTCACTGAATTTTTAAATTTTTTATTACGGTCACCTAACTTTTATATCGCTTTTATTACAGTCAGTGACGTTAAAAAAGGTTGACGTGACATGTTATATCTTCAGTTTCTCAATTTTACTTCATCTTTTCTCTCTTTCCTCCATGGATATATATTTTGTTAACCACCAAATTAAGAAATGATCAATTGAGGTTTGATAATCAAAAGCAAAAAAACAATATCGAAATTTGGAAATACACTAATTGAATCCTATAATTTTTTAAATCATACTTAAAGTCAAAAGCTGGTAATTTAAGCTCAAGCAAACTGTCTTCTTTTTAGTTTTTCCTTAAAAAATAATTCAAACCCAAACCAATTCAACCGATCAAATGGATATTTTTCTAACAACACAGCATCTTAAGTCTGTTGTAGGTGAAGCTGGTGACGTAAGTATTATCGGCGCTTAGATTTTACAACTTTTAGTTCAAGCAAAAACAAAAGAAATGCCCTGTTTTTACCTTCTTATATATGGAGGAAAGAGAGAAGATGAAGCCGGTATGGAAGCGATACAAAAATTAGGTAACCGTAATGAAAATTTTAAAAATTCGGTGACGGTAATGAAAGCGCCTTAAAAGTTCAATAAAACAAAAAACGGCTGTAGATAAAAGAGCTTAAGGCCAATAAATATCTATCTATTTGAAACCAAAAGAGTTGAGAATTGAGATAAAGAAAGAAAGAAGAAAAGTAATGGCAACAACCGCAGCGGCAGCAAACCTTGCTTGTTTCCCTCAAACCTGGAAGGCCAATAATCCCAGGGGCCGCCATAGAGTAATCACATGGGAAAGGAGAACCAAACCTCCATCACTAACTGCAACTGCATGCCATTGTTCTCTTTCTCAGACCTCCCCTCTTTTCCAAGCAGCCAAGCACACTGTAGGCTTCTCTCTCCTTTGCATCATAACTTGTTGGTAGTTTTTATGTTTTCTCTTCTTTAATTCACTGCTGATTATAATACAATCGGTAGCTAGATTGATGCCTATGTCAAAAGTGGAATGGTTATTGGACTGGGGTCCGGTCAAGCTTCAGCCTTGGCCATTCAGTATTTGGGTCGCCAAATTCGTGCTGGTGCTTTCGAATGCATACTCGGTATACCTACGTGAGTTCCCTTTTCTCCCTTTCATCTTCCCCATTCCCCCATTCACCAAATTCTGTTGCCAAGCACACTGAATAGCTATTTGTATGAAATGTAATTCGATAGAGAACCCAGTTTGTTTTGCTTCCTCCTCTACAGGGGTGTAAACGAGCCGAGTCGAGCTCGAGTAGTGCTAAGCTCAACTCATTAATATTTTGAGTCGAGTTTGAGCTTTAGTAATTTCTAAGGAGTCTGAGAAATTTGAACTCGACTCGACTCGTTTAGAATTCGAGTCGAGTTCAAGCTTGATTCGAGCCCAATCGAGTCAAGTGTTGACCGATCTTTAACTGCATTGTACTCGAGTAACTCTTCATCTCATTTAAAGTCCTATGAAGAAAAAGTTTTGGTACACAAGTTGTATAAACTCAAGTTTGTTAATTTTAGTGTTTATGTTGTTAATTTTGGGTTTAGAGATTTAGGTTGTTGGGTTTAAAATATAGGATTTAGATTTTAGGGTTTAATCATGTTTAGGGTTTATATTTAGGGTTTTAAGTTTAAAATTTTAGATTTTAAATTATTAAAAAAAATAGTATATTATATTTTCGAGTAACTCGTGTACTTTTCGAATCGGATATCAAGTAGCTCGGCTCGGCTCGTCAAGAACTCGAGGCGAGCTTGAGTCGAGTCGAGCTTTGACCAAATCGAGCTCGAGTAGCTCGCGATCTGTCTCCCCTCATTTACAGACCTACTCCTCTATCTTTGCAACCTTCTTTGTTATTTATAATATTTGTAAGTTCATCTGTTTTTTTTTTTTTTTTTGCAGGTCTATAGTGAGTGCCAGTGAGGCAGCAAAGGCCGGAATTCCATTAGGAGAGCTTGAAAACACTCCTCAAGTTGGTCATAACTCCACCAATGAATTGCTGTTAATTGGATTTTGACTGTTGCATTTTTATTTTAGTTCTGGTTGAACTCTTTAATTTGTTGAACCATAAAAAACCCTTGCTCTGAGTTCAACAAACTAACAAATATCATTTTATTGCTGCTGTAAGATTATTTTTTTCCATAGCTTCTATAATTCTGTCTAAAGCCCTTTAAACTTTTGTGGTTCCGAATTCAAGATTATCATGGTATGCTTCAAAATTCAAACTATTTTATGGTAAGATATGTAGGTTTGCTTTTTGCAGATTGATTTTGCATTTGATGATGTTGACATGATAGAGGAAAGGACACTAATTTCGGTCATCGGACGACAGCTACCGCAAGGTGAGGCGTCCATAATCCAAGAGAAGGTGAGTTAGTTTTGTTATCTGTCCTATTTCAATGGCTCTCTAGTCAAGGTCCCAGCTTGGAAACTTATCAGAAGACATGTAAGTATTCATGGTATTTAATAGCATTATTGTACATTTATACAATCTAAAATTAGTTCAAAATCTGGTTTAGTTTACTTCATTCTGTAGCGCTTACTGCCGACTTTAACTTGCAGTTGGTACTAAGCATGGCCGATCAGCTCGTATTCATGGTTACAGAAAAGCAGTATAAATGTGGTCTAGAGGGATCTATTCCAGTTGTAGTTGAATCAGTAAGTAGCTAAACCAACCTATGTGAAACCTCTATAATGAACAAAATGATAAGAAAGTTAGATGAACTGATTAATCCTTGTATATTGTTTTAGCTCAATTGGCTGGAAACTGCCGAAGAGATCGATGACCTGTTTTTAGGTGATGCAGAGGTATGATATGTACATGTATGCATGCGTGTTTGTGTGTGTATGATGTATCATTTTGAAGACATTTTGGAGAAGTTTTGGACTTCTTGACTGCTATAGGCCGAAACAGTGTTAGGAAAAGTCTAATTTCGAGTGGCTTAATATTCGATTTGATACCGAAATTTGTCAAATATTTTTCTATTGTGGTGCATATGTATGAAGTTTTAGGTGGTTCTGATGCATGCTCTTTATGGCACACACAAACTGTGCACATGCTTTGCTCTTTATGGCACACACCTAAACGCGCTTGACAATTATAAGAAGCTAGCTTAGCGTTTTGGTTTTATAGTTATAGTTACAAAGAGCTATTCGTTTCGGAAATTTGTACTAAACCGGGTTCGAAATCGTTTTTATACTTTAATGATTTGTGAAGGTATGGAGGAGACCATCTATTGGACATGCAGATCCACTTGGGGGAAACTTTCCATTAGTCACTAAAGAAGGTCATAACATTATTGATGTCATCTTTACATCTCCAATTGCCAGTCTTGGTAGGTTTGAAAAATCATTTGTGCTTTTGATTTTTGCTAGCAATTTCGTTTTTAACCCGCTTAACATATTTGTAGCTGAAGTTGCTGAAAGCCTTGAAAAAGTTGACGGTGTCGTCGAACATGGAGTCGTCTCTAAATTCCCGTGAGTTCCATGTTCTCTTTCGAAGTTTCTTTTTTCTTGCATACACAGCGTCGTCGTTTGTTTTTCTATAGAGGAAACGCATGCATGATATGCCGAAGACAGCCAGTGTCGACGGACAAAACAAACATATTTAGTCCAAATGTATTTGCCATTCATATGTTTATTCTAACTCATATGATGTTGGACACTTGGACTTGGACTGCAGTTGCAAAGCAATTGTTGCTTCAGAAAGTGGATGGTCAATTGTTGATAACATTCCAACAAATGCAGTTGGGGGAGTTTAATCGGAAGCAATTCGATTATTGCTTGCTACCGAAGAATATAAACCAACCATCGTAGCAGCAGCAGCTCTTCTTCGGCTCAGCTCTTTCTTTCATGTTGAATACGAGGCGCATCATCGGACATGAAAACTTGTTGCACTAATTCCGTGTCCCGTCTATTTGTTCCTGCAACCATAAAATCACTGCATGTAATGGGATGTTCATTAGCGTCAATATACGCATTGGACAGTTCTACTTCTACAGATTTGGCTCCACCCGTCTATGTATTTTAGCCTGACTATTACAAGCAATTCTCAGAAAGAAACCTTCTTTAAGAGCATGCATAGCCTTATAGATGCTGGACCATGCGGAAGTTGCTTTATCCCCAAGTTTGGCCTAAAAAAACTTGCCATGTGGAAACTATTTCGCTGATCTGCAAGTTTTCCGCCACGCAATCAGCGTGCATCCTCGGTCCTCCGTGTTTCCCGACCACCAGTAGTCACGGATTACCAAAGTCATCTCATCTATTGAATTATCTGATAGCAAGTAACAAGACATTACATGTGTGGATACTGGATAATGCCTGTGCCACTACCTTGATCAACACCGGTGGTCGGGAAACACGGAGCTACATTCTCGACTTAACCCAAAAGCTTAAGTAAAAAGGATCAAAGACTTGATTTTTAAGCAATGTGGTATAGATATCAATTTGAGGTTTGAAGTTCTAAAAACTATTTTTATCTACCGTGTATTGATACCGACTTGTAGGTATCGATACCACTTTAGGATTCAAAATGATGAAAAAAGTAAGTGATTTTTTTTTTATATTAATACCGTCTACAAGTTATTATTACCAAAACGAGATTCAAAGTATTAAAAAAATAAACTTTTATTGTCTACTGTCGATACAATGAGACTTATATTGAAACCATACAACTAGTAGTGCCAAACTTGTATTTTTAGTGAGCTTTATACTATTCTAAAACTAGCTAAATGACTTTTAATGACTTGAAAGCACAATACACACATCTAAAATATGGACGTAAATCATTTTCTCCAAATTTGGCCCTCTTTTAGTGCCCTACTTAAAAAAATAGGTTTAAGATTTAAGGTTAGAGTTTACAGAATTAAGGGTAGGGTGTATGGTTTAGGATTTAATGTGTGGAATTTAGGGTTATAGTTTAGAATTTAAATTTTTTTAATGTTTTTACATAGAAAGGGGCATGATTAGAGGTAGATGATTTTTTAGGGATGGCAAAAAAAATCTGAAACCAGCAAGTTTCGACCCGATTCGATGGGGTCGGATTTTTTGTTTGAATTTTTAGTTTTCGGGTCAGGTCGAGTTTTAAAGAAGTTTGAGTCGGATCGTGTCGGGTCGGTTTAATCGAATTTTTTATTGAAATTTTGTGGTCAAATTGGGGTCGATTTATACTTTTATTATATCGGGCCGGAGATAAAGGTATATGAAACACAGGTCGAGTCGAAGTTTTAAATTTTCGGGTCGGCCAAAAACCCAGCCCAGCCCACCCCACCCGGTTGCCATCCCTGATTTTTGTTCCTAAAACATATGTAAATCTACTTGTAACCCAAGTGGCCAAGTTTCATAATAAACTAGCATCTCCTCAAGGATTTAACCACCTAACTCCTAAAGGAACCAAAATTACATATTTTTGGGACTGTTTTACTAAATAAAGCATTTAGCACCTAAAAAGATAAAATACTTGCTAAAATGCATCTAATTCTCTTAAAGCAAGTTTCTAGTATTGATTGAGATATAATTGACCGGTCCATATTATGTATGTATCTCTTATATAAGATTTGATTATATATACAAATAACATATATTTCAAACACCTACATGAAACAACTTTAACTAGCATGCAACAAGCATCAAACACTTATAACTTCCATACAAATAAGAGACATTATACTAGGCGTCAACGAAACTCGACTCGAAAAAATTGGAATTTTTGACTTGATGCGAAATTTTGACTCGAAATTTTATAAACTCGACTTAACTCGAAAAAATATTCAAATGAAGTTTAAGTTGTAAAATGAAAATTTGAATAACTTGAAAATTTTAATAATTGGTGGATTGGTTTTTAAGTTCGAGTTAAGTCCTTCAATTTTTCCTGATATATATATCGTTATAAAAAATATGAAGAATATATGTGTCACATATGAAAAAATATGAGAAAATATGTATGCATATCTTATAACATGATAAATAATTATAATTAAATTTATATAAAAACTTAAAAAAACTCGACTCGAATAAATAAACAAACATAAATTCTTGTTCATGTTCATTCATTGAATAAATAAACAAACATAACCAAATTTCCCGCCAAACAGTTCACGAACGATTCAGTTCATTTACGACCATAAATTCTATAAACCCACTTTGAGATCTATTTATCAAATAAAGTTTAAATAAAAAGATACTATACTCTTGTTATTTTTATCTATTAATTTTTTAAATAGTTTACAAATGTTTATCTATTTTAATTTAAAATAAGAATAACTTACTTTTAAATTACATCGAAACACTATAAGATTAAATTACATTTGAATTCAAGTAAAATAAGTGTTTTAAACTTGTATTCAATTCAGTTATTTATCAATCTTAAAATGATTTATCAAATTATTGAATTTAAAATTAATCAGTTTTCATTGTTTAGAAGTTTTTAATGGAACATTTGATTAAAATATAAAAGTAAATAAATAAAGGGTAATAGTGATTATAAGAATTTGATAATTAATTAGATTTTATTATTATGCAAATTAAAAATTATTTTTTGAATAATTTAAAATTAATTATAAACTAGTATCTGTTCATAGATATTACCTTTAGACAATGCACATATATCTTGTAAACAAAGTGATTTAAACACAAGTCTCTTATGATAAATATTATTCAATTTTTTACTGGGACATTTATTGAGTTTGTAAATTAAAAATTATTGAATAAAAAGAAAGATAATAAAATAAATAGAATGATAAGTACTAATTATTAGTTACTAGAGAGTAAATTCGTCTTAATATTTTAAATATTAATTAATAAATAGATTAAGAAATTATTGTATTTTGGCTAAAAGAATTATTTTGTCCTCGAGTTCGACCTAAATTAGTAATGTTGTCTCTCGCGTGAAAACGCGTTCAATTAGGTTCTTCAGTACACACATTGCAGCAAATTAGCCCTTTAACCAACGTTTGACCGTTAAAGTCATGACGCGGCAGTTAACGGTGCTGGCGTGTCAGTCAACTCTATTGATGTGACAGTCAACTATGCTGACATGGCGGTCCACGATGCTGACGTGGCAATACATGTGTGATGATGACATGACAGAGGGACTGAATTGATTTTTTTTATTACTCCCTCTGTCCCACTAAAACTGTCACATGTTGACAATTTTTTGGTCAAATTTTTTCAACTTTGACCTCTTATAATTTAAAATTTATTATTGATAAAAATATTAAAAAAATATTTTAAAACCTTGAATCAAGTAGTTTTTAAATATATTTTTTATAAATTTTAATTAATTAAATTTTTTAAATAAATTATAGTCAAAGTTGAAAATTTTGACCAGAAAAAAGTCAACATGTGACAGTTTTAGTGGGACGGAGGGAATATTTTTAATAATTTTTAAATATTTTATTTATTTTTATTAAATTTATGAATTTTTTAAAGTCGAAGAATATTTTGATTTTTTTAGTGTTCTCACTTTGCTTATTTTAAAATTATCAAGAACTAAAAGGATATTTACATCAATTTGTTAATCAATTTTTCATATATTTCATTTCTAAAAATTAACTTGAAAAAGTAAATTATTTATCTAATTTTATTAAAAAAGTAAATAAATCAATTAAATTAACTTAAAATTTAAATAAATTATTTACCAATTTTTAAAATTTTAATAATTTCTCAAATTCTTATTTTTAGCTTAAATATTAAATAAGTTATCAAACTTTCGATTAAAATGAATTATGCCCCTGAACTCGGCAAAAAATTCAATTTTGCCCTCGAATTCGATTTAAAAAATCAATTCAGCCCATATGTCACATCATCATCACACATGTGCTATCATGTTAACATTGTGGACTATCACGTCAGTACCGTTAACTGTCATGTCATCACTTTAACAATCAACGTTGGTCAATGGGCTAATTTGCTGCAATGTGCGAACTGGAAGACTAAATTGGACGCATTTTCGTACGAGAAACAACATTACTAATTTGGATCAAACTCAGAGGCAAAATTACCCCTTTATCCTTGAATTAGGGTGGGGATAAGTATGAAAGGAGTTAGGTAGATTTACCTTTTAAAACAAAAAGATTACATTGCCATATAAAGTGCATCACTATATGGTAAGTTGTTGTGGTATAAACTGTGCCAATTATTTTTCTTTTAGAGCAAAATTGCTCATTCAATTCATCAAACTTTTGCAAATAAGGTAACTTTTAAATTTGGCGGGATAAAAATTTAAATCCCTTAAGCAAGATATGGTATTCAAATTTTTGTGTTGTAATGAAGAAAACTGAATTGGAAGGACCGTCTCTGTAACGGGTCTCACAAAAATAATATCAAATAAATTAGAGATATTTCCAATTCAGGTGACCCTCAATTTCCCCTGATTACCCTATAAATGTTGACCCATTGAGCAAACCTTATGCATTCAAAATATTTCTGAAAAGGATATCATGGGCCGGCGAAAAATCGAGATGAAAATGGTGAAGGATAGCAGCTCGAGGCAAGTCACTTTCTCGAAACGCCGAACAGGGCTGTTCAAGAAAGCGAACGAGCTTGCTACCCTTTGCGCCGTTCAAGTCGCCATTGTGGTTTTCTCCCCCGGCGGCAAGCCTTACTCGTTCGGGCATCCGAGCGTCGAGGAAGTGGCGGATCGGTTTCTAAATCAGGTCGGGAAACCGAAAGTTTCTATTCCAGGTCAAGTTGTTGATCAATCTCGGCAAGAGGCTAAAGTTGGAAAGCTCAGCCGACAACTCAACACCATTGTCAAGCGGCTGCACGCGAAGACGAAGCAAGGAGAGGTGCTCCGTGAGGCAGCCAGGGCGAGCCGTCAAGAATTCACACACCAAAAACCTATTAACGAACTCAACCGGGAAGAGCTTTTGGAGATGAAGAAATCAATGGAGAAGCTTCGTGAGAAAGTCAAAAGCCGGATTAGCGAGATTGAAGCATCATCTTCTTTGCTGCTGTTGTCGAACATCGCTGCCGAACAAGCTTGAATCATAAATAACTCAGTAGTCACAGTTGCTAAGAACACCAGTAGTCACAGACTCACAGTAGCTAACAACACCATGCTTTAAATCTCTGAAATCAAAATTTAAAAGTAGATGGTGGTTTGTTCTTGAATAGATTCTGATCCAAATTTCCCAAATAAAAACAGATTCAAAATAACAGATCTTGAGCAATAGTCATATGAACTATTATGTCCACACGGTAATATCGTAAGGGCGACCCCTGAACAGTAATTTACACAAAAATGATACGGATATGTACGCATTCAATTCACTAATTGACATCTAAAAGACAATCTATTACTACTGGAAAAATGAATTTCCAGGTATAAGAGCCTCAAGGTTTATTCATCAAAGTCCGAATCATCTTCAGTTTCTTCGTCTTCACCACTTTCCTGCAATGAAAATTTTAAACAAGACAACTAACGCTCATCTGTTGCAACTGTTCTGCAAATCTGTAGACTTTCTTCAGAGATTAAAGTACAATACAAAACCTAAAGCAAGTTTACCTTTCTTTTAACAAATTCTGCCATGGCTCTATCAAACTCTGCTCGTTTCTCAGTCGCAATATCATAATACTTTACTTTTTCCTATCAAAAACAAAATTGAAATTAAAATGTTAGACAACCCGACAATGGTTTCTGATTTTATCTATAGTCCTTTCTTTCGTTCATGTCGGAATCAGGAACATATAAACAATCAAACCTTAAGATAACTGGCATCCTTACCAGTTACCACACTAACACTTTTGCCACATTATCCCTATACATGCTACTAACTTCTGTACACCTAGTAAAGTCGAGGAAATCCGTTAAGAGTAATGGCAATAACGAAAAAATTGGAAAAATTCCATCATCGAGCAACAATATGAAGTAGGATATCTTGTACATAAAGAGTACTTAAGTAAGCTTTGACAAGTAGGTGTCACCTATGATCATGAACTGTTATTTTAACTAGGACAAGACAATATATCGTCGTGTTGCTCTCAGACTAAATAGAACTAATTAGCTCTTACAACCATATCCACGAAAGGTCAAACACAGATTATGAGTTGGCTAGTGCTTTCAATTTTTAACATCACGAGAACAATCAGATTATGATTTACATGCGGAGTATAGTCAATTCATAGTTCAGGTTAACAAAAAATAGCGCCCGAAAATCATATGAATTCGTAGACAACAGGCAACAAAGAGAGTTAACTCAAGGTTACAAGGTCCCAACCTCATATGTCATTGTCTTCCACTTCTCACCACATGCCTTTCCAATCTGAAAACAATATATTGCAGCATTCATTTAATATATGTGTTAGAGACAGAAGACAGATTCATTGGCTAAATTAATATCCGTGTTTCGAAACCATAACATACATCACGCATCGACTTGACATCCGGATTCTGCTCTTGAAATCCCTTACGAAAGTCCTCCCTTCAGTATAAGAAAAAGGAAAGCTCAGTTAGATTTGTGCCTATGACAGGGAAACATCCACTTTGTTCATCAAAAGTAACAGGCATCAATACTCGCCATCCGGAATATACATTCGAATGCATTCGAATACCGAAACAACGACATCCAAGGCCCCATAAAACATAAACTTCCGGCATCACAGTTAAGCAAGGAAACAAATAAATGCATGTGAAGACAGTGAACCAATATGCAAGCAAATTGACTTCAAATCAAAACCCATTTAAACAAATAAATGCTATTATCAACAGAAAGTTAAACAAATCGATGAACATGAAAGATCATATAAGGAATACTCACAAGAAGTAAAAGAAAGCTGTTGGAGGTTTCTTGGGCATTTTAGCATCAATTTTGGTCTTCTTCTTCTTCTTCTTGTGCTTCATTTTGGGCCTTGACTTGGAGTTGGGAATCTTTAATCTTTCACTAACAACACTCTCTGGAGCTGACCTCTTCATTTTCGCACTTGATCTTAACACCATTTTTCCTAACATTTTTGTTCAAGCAACCATATCATTTGTTAACCCCAAAAAGTTAATCACCGGAAAAACAAATGAACATGACAAATAAAAAAGAGAGAAATACTGATTGAAGGGTGTTGTCTGGTTCTTAGCAGAGGCAGAGGCAGCGCCAGAGCGAGAGCTTCTGATTTGCAATGTGTCGGTCGGCTCACACCGGTTAGATAGTGAGCAGCACTCGCGTCGCCTGTGTTCTAATCGGACCGAATTGGGATTTGGGCTTCAACGGGCGATGATGAGCGAAAATGAAAGCACCCCGTAGATAAAAGTATTGGGCTTCCATTATTTAGTAGGTCTATTTGGTAACCTACATAGGCCATTCGCCCATTGTATATACGTACGGAACTGAATCCTCGGTTGTTGATTGACTGTTATAATAAATTCCCTTATGATTAATTTTTGGTCATAAGTCATACATTTTTTATTGTGCGATATATATTTTGAATTGTTCCACCAAAATGCCTAAAACAGATAAATAAAAGAGTTGATAATATATATTAAATATGAGTCTCCTTTTATGTTTAAATTCTTAAATATTAATTGAAGAATCATTTATGACATGATTTTTCTCAACATCAGAAGAGATAATAATCAACTGAATAAAGGAAAATAAATTATCATTATCTAGGTCCTCGTATATGAACCAAAAGTTCATAAGATAATTCATGTTATTACATGTCAACTACCAGACATATTTACTGACGCAATGAAAGTAACTAAGTCTCATATACCGGCTAAAATGCTCTAAATTTAAATGACATGTTAGAGAAAACATATGTAAATCATGCATGAAGCATGAAAATTGGTTCCAATGATCAAAATTCTCGCAAATAAAAAATAGTATGAGATGGTCATATATTGGAGTCGGGTGCTCCTGAAGAGACTCAAGTCATAACTAATAATAAAACTCTTGAAGAGTTTCAGGTACCTGAAATAAAGATTGAAATCTTGAAGATATCTTGATGAGTTATGTTACTACGAAAATGAAACCAAAAAAATTAAAAAGTTGTCGACAACGGTTTTATATAGAATACTTCTGTAGATGTAAAGAAAGAAAACGAAGATCTTATATAAGAATTTATAGATATTGAAATGATTGGCCGATATAGAAAGACGCTTTAAACTTCTAAAAAAGAAGTATTTGGACCAGCAATCCAGACACCTAAAAGTGTAATGCAAGTGAGGCACAAATAAGTAGTCACAAATACAACTTGAATTATAATTTATGAAGAGTTTTAATTACTTCATGGTATATGCAATTACTTTGGCAGTTATGAAATATTTTATATGCGTCTAATTATTTTGTGGATCCCTATTTATCCTTGAAGGATTTAAAATGCTAGAAGCATTTGAAAAATTCTGAGGAAATTTTTTAGACATGTCTTTTTGAATATTTGGGTGCATTTGGTATAATCGCCTTAGTGAGCACTAATCGAAAAAAATACTATAAGAATAATCGTATTCCCTTATATATTTTATAAAGGAGTTTGGATCAAGATTCATTATGATAATTTGAATTTCATTAAAACTCTTGAAGAGCTTCAAATTGGAAACTCGTGAAGTACTTTCAATGCATTTAATGAAAGTATTTGAGTAAAAGAATCCTGATATATGGTTTTGTCTCGACCTAAAGATCGAACACTTGAATATGCGTTTTTGTCGATGAATGGACATAAGCTGAAAGAATCTTAAGGAAGATTCGATATAGATAGATCATATCCATTGAGCATCCTAATAATTGTAAAATTGTTGGATGTGAATAAAAATAATTATATCTTTTGTTGGTCTTGAAGCATCATGTATTAGTTGGCCAAGAAATATCCATGAATATACAAAAATCATTACATTTAGATTTTCAAACATTCGTCGATGCCTCCTCAAATCTTGTAGAAATAATTATTATGCACAAGACAAGCCAAAAATGTGTTTGACTAAGACCATTGGCCCAACATATCTAGAAGATATGTGGATTTACTTTCACAATATATGATACAAAACTATCTTGTATAGAGATAATGCAAGATGTATATCTCAATCGAAATGTGGATACATCAAAGATGACAAAATGGAAGATGTTACTCCAAAATTTCATCCCCGCGATATTTAGAAAAATAATATTCAAGATTGAATTATGAAGATTCAAAGATCTTCTGTGATGTTTTCACGAGGGGAGTAAATACGCGTTGCACTCTTTTTTTTTTAACCGTGATTTTGTCCCAATGAATTTTTTTGGTAAGATTTTTAATGAGGTAACATGTTATGCGTATCAAATATATACGTACTCTTTCTTCTTCACTAAATTTTTTTTCCACTAGATTTTATCTTAGTATTAAGCTAAAAAAAAATCAAATCCTATCAATCCCAATTCCCAACCAATGAAGAAAATTGGATCCCAATTTAAGCACTGCTGTTAATGTAGCTCAACTCCCCCTCCAACTCCAACAATTGCCGTAGCCCAAATTTAAACCTTTACACAATTCTATATATAGAGAGAAGAGTGCCGTGGCAACGACATTTCTTTACTTTCATTGTATTGGTCTCTTCACTCTTCAGTCTTCACTTCGGTATTATCGCCTTCAGCTTCCCCCACCCCACCAATCATGCAAGCTCTTCAACCTTCATCTCTCCGACCTTCCCCTCTAAACCCCAAACTCAATCCCCATTTCCCCAATGTATCAAGACTTGTTCCCATGCCTACCAAGAGATTCTCTTCTATTACCGCTTCATCCCCCGCCGTTTCTGCTCCAAAGCGCGAGAAGGACCCCAAGAAACGGGTCGTTATTACAGGAATGGGGCTGGTTTCCGTTTTCGGAAACCAAGTGGATGCTTACTATGATAAGCTGCTGGCTGGAGAGAGCGGAATCGGACTCATCGATCGCTTCGATGCTTCCAAGTTTCCTACTCGGTTCGCCGGTCAGATCCGGGGCTTCAGTTCTGAAGGTTACATTGATGGAAAGAACGATAGGAGGCTCGACGATTGCTTGAGGTACTGCATTGTTGCTGGCAAGAAGGCGTTGGAAGATGCTGATCTCGGGGGCGATAAGTTATCTAAAGTTGGTTCTTTTTTCCCTTCTTTAATTGTTTTTGGTTTCTGGGTTTTGTTAATCGGCTTGTTTTAAGAAATGGGTAGTTCTTGTTTTCATGGTGATGTGCGTGTTTTGTTGTTTAATCATAGATCCATAGATCATTCTTCTCTCGGCTTGCACAATGTGCGACATTTACAAGAAAAAAGTTGTTTTTTATTTGCAAGAAATCTTTTGAACTGTAGTTTAACCCTACAAGTTCTGATGTTTTTCTCTGCTTGTTGCTGCATGCTTGTGACAATTCATAACGTGATTTAAGTAATGGGTTCATAAGAATTATTTTGCTCAATTTCACAGTCGAGTTGGTCTTTTAAATCAAGTGGTCTTGTATATTTGCTTTAGAGCAATCTCATTGGAACAATTTCTACAATATTAATGTGATCTTATATTTGAAAGCAATCCTTCATCAGATTACTAATTTTACATGCTACATGTGATTCATCCACCGGAAACATGCCTCAGTAATGGCGTGTAGAAAGTCAAGATTACTGATTAAGTTTATGATCTCTTCGTATTGTTTCTTACCTTATAGAATGAAAGATGCAAGGAAAATAGTATCTTGAGAGTTGAGACTGATATCTGTTGTTTGAATTATGCGAGTAGCTGAGGACATTAAATTTGTTATATATTCTCCCATGGTGCTCAAGAATTTGTTAAATTTGTACTTGTTGCAGATTGATAAGGAGCGAACTGGAGTGCTTGTTGGAACTGGTATGGGTGGGCTTACAGTGTTCTCTGATGGTGTTAAAAATCTGATAGAGAGAGGTTATAGAAAAATAACTCCGTTTTTCATTCCTTATGCTATAACAAACATGTCTTCTGCGTTGCTTGCAATTGAGCTTGGTTTCATGGGTCCGAATTATTCAATTTCAACTGCTTGTGCTACCTCCAATTATTGCTTTTATGCTGCTGCCAACCACATCCGTCGAGGTGAGGCTGAATTGATGATTGCCGGTGGAACTGAGGCTGCAATTATTCCTATTGGTCTGGGAGGTTTTGTTGCCTGTAGGGCATTGTCTCAAAGAAATGATGATCCTCGAACTGCATCAAGGCCATGGGACAAAGATCGAGATGGCTTTGTAATGGGTGAAGGTGCTGGAGTATTGGTAAGCTTGCATTTATTAACATAACATGCTAATCCTCTATGTGCATGATTTTAGCTTCTTGTTGGTTGTTCTGTTGTCTATTTCTGGTTAGCAATTTATCATCATGTTTTGCCTCCGTTGGTGATATGTGATACTGTTGTTAAGAGAAGTAGGCATTATCTTTGACAGGAGCCTGGCTCTCAGGTGTGTGTGAATTGGATGAGATGCTGATTGTTTTCTTTATATCAAAACCTTTGCTGTTGGAGTCTGTTTTGTAGCAGATCAGCCAATTCACTATTTATGTTAACTTCCTTACTCATTATTTTGCTGTTCAGTATTAATGACGCAATCCGGGAAAATGATTTCCAGTTATACTTGCATACTTTTCCTTTTATCACATTGAACTACTCGGTTAATCAGAGGTAGTCTTGTGTTATTGGTTTATTGCTTTTGCACACAGTTTATAGCTTCGACTGATCTTGACGAGGATGGAAATTCAATACCCTTTCATTATGAGTCATTGTTTCTTTTTCTTTCCAGGTAATGGAAAGCTTGGAACATGCAATGAAAAGAGGTGCACCAATTATTGCTGAGTACTTAGGTGGAGCAGTTAATTGTGATGCTCATCATATGACTGATCCAAGAGCTGATGGTCTTGGGGTGTCTTCATGCATTGAGAGAAGTCTTGAAGATGCTGGTGTGTCCCCTGAGGAGGTAATACTTTTGGCTTTTCATCCAATTCTCTTAAATATATTGGAGTAATCGAGTTTGGTCTGGTTTCTAGATGTTTATCATCACCTATGTTATGCAATTTCTTTCTGTCTAGGTTTGCTTCCACCTATGCAAGCATTTTTTTAAAATAAAAAAATAAATTGAAAATACTCATAAATTCTCTGTTTTATGTTAAACTTGATGGTATTCTTTGAGTCGAGTCTCCTCAAAAAATGCCTCTACTTAGCTTCTCTTTTGTCACCTGTTATATTATCTATTTACATTGATGCTTCAATTTAAGCTAGGTGGTAGAGAATTGACCTATTTGTTAAGATACTGAAGTCAATGTAATGGCTGGCTAGTGCTGTTATTGTCTACTGCTGATGTAAAAATGCAAATGCTAGGGTTCAGAATGTAATTATTTTCGGAAATTTATGCATAGTTTCAAAGTTGAGAAATATTCAAACTAAGCAAGTCCCCCTTTTCAGGTTAACTACATCAATGCACACGCAACTTCTACTCTTGCTGGTGACCTAGCCGAGATAAATGCTATTAAAAAGGTATTCAAGAATACATCCGGCATCAAAATCAATGCAACAAAGGTAGCTTCTCCTTTCTCTCCCTAATTTTGCAAAATTTGAGATGACGATACTCTAATGTTACCCTCTTGCAATAGGTTAATTGCTTTGCTTCTTGTTTCAGTCTATGATAGGGCATTGTCTGGGTGCAGCAGGTGGTTTAGAAGCCATTGCCACTGTGAAGGCCATCACAACAGGATGGCTGCATCCCTCGATAAATCAATTTGTACGTGCTCGTTGCTAGTTTAATGCACCTTTTTTTTGGTGTTCTGATACTTATCAAACCTACCGATTGTCTTTTTCATGCATGGCCTTTAAATTTTTTTCCCTTTCTTATAGTAATTTCTCATTTCTACTTACGATAATGTTTTGGAGCTCTTTTTGGCAGACTCCCATAACAAAACTTGTTGTGATTGTTTATAATTTTACTTTTGTTTTCTCTCCATCTTCAAAAGCCTCCTAATCCCAGCCATGATTTTTTGGTGATCTATTGTATGTATTTTTTTAATGATTGTGGTGCTGAAATTTCGAACGCAGAATCCAGAGCCTGCAGTTGAGTTTGACACTGTTGCCGGCAAAAAGCAGCAGCATGAGGTTAATGTTGGTAAGCCCCCTGTACTCCTGATCCTTTTAAACCTACATGAGAAGTAGCAAATTCCTGTTTAAGTTTCTTCAAGCCTTTATAATCTGTACTTTAACTTCAGTTGATTTGGACCAGAACCCCATAGTTCTAACCAAGTTCTTTGTGATTCTCAGCCATTTCGAATTCTTTCGGATTTGGTGGACACAACTCTGTGGTGGCATTTTCAGCCTTCAAACCATGAAAGTCTGTGTCACTTGGTTCTGCATCTGTTAGGAAAGATACAGAGAGATAGAATGATGATGCACATTAAAGGGAGTGAGCCATTTATCCCTTGTCCAGGCTTGCTTCAATCTATCAAGTTTTATTGAGCCAAATTTGTAAGTTTTTAGTGTTGTGACAATAATTTTCGACTCGAATTCTAGAATTTAAGACTTTTAATTGTGGACTCAAATCCCTTCTTTAAAACAACTCTTATTATGAGACTAATCATGAAGGAGAGATTGTTCTGTTCTATATTATTCATTTTGCAGGTTGGTCGCATATAAGCTTATTCATTTCGCTGCAAAATTTAAGACTTCATAAAATTTGCCCAAAAGGCCTGTTTAGTATTACTTACTTCATCTGATCAACTCTGACTTTAACCCAAAAACTTGATCTGATTAATTCAAACTCGAGTTTAATTCGACTCGATTTTATCATCTAAAGTTATATTTAACATGGACCCGAAATTAAACGCAAAAGAAGCATGCAGCCATTGAAGCTAAGACAGCAAGTGCAGCAGGAACAACCAGTGCCACTCCCCCGCTTTCCATCGGAGATGGTGGAATCGCCCCTTGATCTTCCCTCAAAGCGGTGGTTCCGGCGGCTAAAATGACAACCACCATAACGTAGGCAATAAAAAACATGGCCATTTTTCTATCCTCCATTTCCGACCAAGCCAAAAACAAGCACTCTTAAAGAATTACAAAGAGAGAGCAGCTGAGCTATTGAAATGAACGTCTTGTGTTTTGAGCCTGACTGATTAGGCAAAGATTATGAAAATAATAAAATATGTGCCAGCTATATATTGTCGCACCTGGAAGAGGCGGGGTATTAATCCCAGTCGGAAAAGATAATAATGTCTTGTGATATATATTAGCGGTAACGTTGTACATTCTATCAGATATATCTTTTAGAAAAATAGTAATACCTGTGTATCGAATAGTGTTAGAGTAACTCTCTGATTGCTTGATTTCATGCCGAGACATTAATTCCACGTCAAAAAAAAGCATAAATCCAAGTCCAAATCCTTTGCCAGCTATATATATTGGCCCCATCTCAAATTAGTTTTTTTTATCTTTGTTCTTATATAGATTTTAAAAAAATTATTTATAATTTTTTTCACTTTCAAATATTTATGTTTTATTCTAAATCTAAATCCTAGTACGTAGCAGAGTTTATAGAAATTGTACATTTAACATATACTTCATCATTCATACTTATATGCATATTAGTCATACTTCCATTATTACACATTTAATCATCATTTAGACAATTTAAAGGGCTACTCATAAGTCGTAATTATTTTTCACAAAAAATTGTCCGTAGCTGCAATTAACTTACAAAATTGTCTATTTAAAAATTTTGTATATGACCTTCAAAATCTCCGGTTTCGTAGTCGATTTCCGATCCATTGAAAAATGTTCAATTCGAATGCCAAACATGTCAATAGAAGCCGGTGATTTCCACCAAAGTCGTTCACATGTGACTACAAATTGTTTGCTACTGTAATTTTTGGTTTAAATGATTAATAATTTTGAAGCTGGGGTATTTGACTAAATTTCATCGATTTTAGGATACACCAATCAAAACTCCAAGTCGGGAGGGTATTAAATCACTAAATACGTGCTAATTCTTTAAATGCGTCACTTAAAAACGGAAAATAAAAAACAAACGATTTGAGTTGGATTTTAAATCAACCAATGAGTGAAAATTATGGATCACTTATGAAATATATTATTTAATACATTTTATAGAAAAAAACGGTAATGGGGAAATTATACTGGTAAAATGTAAAAGTTGAGACAAAAGAAAATTTTCTGTTGGTTTTAAGTGTATTTTATAAATAATTAAATAAGATGAAGCCTTAAAACCTAGAAGGATTAGGGATGTTAGTAGGGCAGATTTTGTGGAGATTCACTCTATTTCGCATTTAATTAGGTAAAGATGATTATAAATTTCGTGAGTTGTTAGGTGATGTGAAAATAAAAATTAGATTCGTCATGAGTGGTGGGAAAGGTGTGAATATACCTTTGTACCCGCCTCATCTTCACCCGCCTGCATTATTCTCACCCACCCTTACAGATTTTTATAATATGTTATTATAAATATTAATAAAAATATAATATCAGTTTGCATTCATATTGTCTTGTCTTGGGATATTATTGAAAAAAAATTATATTCCCTACGTCCCACGAAGATTGTCCCTTATTGACTTTTTGAGAGTCAATTTTTCTTTTTAACTTTGACTATAATTATATTAAATATTTTAAATAATTAAAATTTATAAAAACATATATTTTAAAACTACTTTATTAGAAGTTTTTAAAATATGTTGTTTTCATATTTTTATCAATAATAAATTTTGTACAACAAAAAAATTTAGACTAGAAAAATATTAAAGTCTGTTGTAAAGGGCCGAAAAATAGCACAAATAACATATAAAATAATGTTTCAATTGTTATAATAAATAAATAATATAAAAATAACAATGAAAAACAAAAGAAAACAAATCTTAGAAAAAATGCTTAACGACGGGTAATAGTAAAAAAGAAACCACTAAACATGAATATATCAATATAAATATCTTAAATTTGACGTGTCACCAAACTTTTTAGTCTTTCACAATTGAAATATTATTTTGGTCACCGAACTTTTAAAATTTTTATTAGGGTCGACCAACTTTTATTCACTTTCATTTTGGTCCCTCCCGTTACCTTCTTCTTCAACCAACTTTTATTTCACTTTTATTTTTAGGGCAAAGTACACAATACTGACGTGTCACGTTATCTTCTTCTTCAACATCTGTCTTCATCTTTTTTGTTTTTTTCCTCCAGAAACGTAAGAACTTACAAAAGTATGACCTCTCATCTATTGATTTTCTTCATTTATTCTTCTTCCTTAGATATTATTATGGATAAACCTTAACCTCTCCCTACACTTCATCTTCTTTTAAACAAAACCCGCAAAACATGAGATATGAAATTAGTTTGCATACAAATATAATTCGAGTTTTTGAATTTGAGTTTTAACCATTTTGGTAATTTTAGAGTTTTTTTGTTTTAGCTGAAATGTTCAGATTGAAGGAGGTGCATTTGAGTGAAAACTTACTAAGAAAGAAGATATTGGATATATGAGAGAATCTGAGATATTTTGGGCCTAAAATTTTCCAACATGAGATTGGTTGGTGAAATTGCAACTTTCATGGGAGTGCACTTGAAAAACATATGTTATATAAGTCTTGATACCAACAAGCTTCAAGGGGAAGTGTCAATGGAGGTTTGGGTTTCTGAAGTTTGTGAAAGAAATCAATCTGAAAAACATTAATCTTAGTGGAAGAGTTTCCTTTTCTGCTAAATTCTTATGTTGATGGAGGAAAAAAAGAAGAAGAAGAAAAAAGTTGAAGAAGAAGATAACATGCTACATCAGCATTTTCTAACGGAAGGTAACGAGAGGGACTAAAATAAAAGCGAAAAAAAGTTGGTTGAGCCCAATGAAAATTTTAATAGTTCAATGATCAAAATAAATGTGCCTTAAAAGTTCGGTGTCCATCTGTGTATTTTACCTTTTTTTTTAAATGGTGACGGTTACAATAATGTCACATATGTGACGAGAGTCCGTATGACGGGTATTTCATATTTTTCGTAACAAATTTAATTTTTATTTTAACTAATATTTATAAATATATTTTATGGACGAGTCATGAGACGGGTAAAGAGAAAATTAAGTAGGTCTTAAAACCTACGTAAGTGATAAGACAAAGATGTTTTAGTCTTATAGTTTACGAAACATAGATGATTTTAAATTTATATTTGTAGCAGATCGTGGGGAGAAAATAATAATAACAATTCTTAACGAAAATAAGTATGAAAAGAGTTCTCTTCGCACCATTTCACCCAATTTACATTCCTAAAATAAAGGGAGATAATTTCTTTTCTTCACGAAAAAAAAGTGCCACTTTTATATCGTTATTTGTAGAATATTATTTGTAGAATTTGCATTAGCAAGTGACTCTGTGGCCCAATGGATAAGGCGCTGGTCTACGGAACCAGAGACTCTGGGTTCGATCCCCAGCAGAGTCGTTACTTTTTTTTTTGCTTTTAATTTAATGAGTAGTTCGTTAATTTTACAGGTAAATAAAAGAGGGAGAAGATTTTTTTTTCATTTTTTTATACTAATTGAAGAATTCTATTTGTAGAATTCGCATCAGCTAGTGACTCTGTGGCCCAATGGATAAGGCGCTGGTCTACGGAACCAGAGATTCTGGGTTCGATCCCCAGCAGAGTCGTTACTTTTTTTTGCTTTTAATTTAATGAGTATTGAGTAGTTCGTTTAGAATAAAAGAAAGTTGCCTTCAGAATTTTCTGATTGTTTCCATACCTTCTGAGTGGAAGGTTTTATTTTAGGGTAAAATACACAAATGGTCACTAAATTATACCAAAATTACAAAATGTCCACTAAATTATACCAAAATTACAAAATAGTCACCAAACTTTCAAAAGTTACATAGTAGGCATTAAAATTAGTTTTTGTTACAAAATGGTCACTGAGCTGTTAACTGTCGTTAATTGAATGACGTGACAGTTACGAAAATTGTATATAACATGTTTAATCTTACATATTTACATATCCAATCAATTTAGTCCTAATTTAACCCTTATTATTGATGTCTAAATTGATTAAACGTATAAATTTTGAGGATTAAGTGTGTTGTTATACAAATTTTTGTAACTGTCATGTCACCCAGTTAACAACAGTTAACAACTAAGTGACAATTTTGTAACAAAAACTAAAATTTATTGCTCATTATATAACTTTTGAAAATTTGATGATCATTTTGTATTTTTTGGGATAACTTAGTGACCGTTTGTATACTTTACCCTTTGTTTTATTTTTATTTTTTATTTTTTTGCTTTCTAATGATGATTGACAGACACAACGAGTCACATTTTTTTTTTCAATTTTTTTGTTTCAACTTTTTAGATTATTTAACTGTCTGAGATTTTGAACAAAATACAATTGTCTGAGAATGAAATAGTTTTGTGTTTTGGCCTTTGGGGGCAAAGTAATTTCGTTTAATTGGACGATAGTGCATTGGATTAATTGCTTTTAACTTCCGTTAGTGTTGTTTAATTGCTTTATTTATTTTTAATTAAATTATGGGTTTTAGTTGCTATGTTGTTATTAATTGCTTTTAATTTTATGATGGTGCAATCAATTGTTTTTAATTTTATGACGGTGCAATTAAATACTTTCAATTTTTGAATAATTTAAAAGTGACGTTACAATCTCCATTTAATTGCTTTCAATTTTATAATAGTGTTATTTTTTATATAAATAATGAGAGGAAACTAAGATAAACTAACTAGGCAACCATTACAATCTTCATCTAAGATATCTAATAGAATTTCAGGAGGGACAACAAATACATGATTAACCAAATTAGTACGCTTACTTAGCTTTATTCGCCAAATAATCGGCAGTCTTGTTATTATCACGTCCCATATATTGGATTCGAATCACCTAATCCCTTTGCATGAGATCGAAAATATGGTGTAATATTGTAATGGTTATATTTTGATACACGTAAAAAAATATTTACATAACTCTTCATATTTAAGCTATAAAATTTAAAAGGCATAAAATTAAATATAGCCTTCAATGTTTTATATTTTGGTCATTTTAGCCCTATCTTTTTTTTGCCATTACAACCCCTAACGTTTCATTTTTCGTTCAAATTCCATCCTTGTTGGATGAAAATTGTTAGTCAACTAACAGTCAACGCCTGAGGCTGACGTGACATGTTTGCAGGGCATGGGAGATGACGTGGCATTACCACATGACAATTTTGCTGACGTGACATTTCTAAAAAATTAAAATTTTATTTATTTTTTAAAGA
Organism: Hibiscus tridactylites; assembly: GCA_958450335.1. Classification (NCBI taxonomy): domain Eukaryota; kingdom Viridiplantae; phylum Streptophyta; class Magnoliopsida; order Malvales; family Malvaceae; genus Hibiscus; species Hibiscus tridactylites. Next base: position 73,169,141 of record OY288284.1, on the reverse strand, counting down.
AAATATTTTTAAATATTTTTAACCAATCACCACATCAGCAAAGTGCCACGTGGCAGTGGCATGTCATCTCCCTGTTAGTTGACTAACAATTTTCATCCAACAATGGTGAAATTTGAATGAAAAATTAAACGTTAGGTGATTGTTTGCACCAAAAAAAGGATAGGGCTAAAATGACCGAAAGGTGAAACGTTGGGGGCTATTTTTGACTTTTTCCAATTTAAAACCTAAATGCCTATCCTTAACACCCCAAAACCTAAATCCCAGTAGGGTTCTAGACAGGTGCGACCGCACAGAGCCCCCAATAGAGAGGGCCCAAAATAGAGAACCTAAATTAAATTAAATTAAATATTTGTAAAAAAAATATAGATTTATATATATATATATATATATATATATATATATATATATATATAATTATGGGTGTATATAAGTTAAATTTTTGTATCAATTTTTTTTGAAAAAAATAATTTATATCTCTTATTGATTATAAATTAATGACCGCATTTTAATATATTGCATAGGGCCCAAAATTTTTGAATCGCCTCTGCTAAACCCTAAATCCTGAACTCTAAAATCTAAATTCTAACTATAAACTTTAAATTCTAGACCTTAAACTCATAAACCTTAAACCACAACCTTAATCTCTAGATCATAAAATTAAAAAGCTTGTATAAGCTAAAGTTTACACAAACTTACATATAAAGTATTTTTCATATTGTAAAAGGAGCTTTTTCTAGTTGTGCCTGCTGAATTTGTCGCAAATCTTTCATGCTATCAACCTCTACGACAATGCTCCTTTCATCGATTTCTCAAGCATGATAAAGACCTTTAGCTATTTTTCAAAACTCAGCTTTTTAAGACCGAACAGACACTCACCTATAGCGTAAAACTAGCAACTCATTTACCCTCAATATTACGAATAACACCCTGTAGGAAGCGAAACCAAAATACGGTAACACAACACCATCGATGTTTAACTTATACCGGTCTTTTTGGAGGAATTTAACTATTTATAAATATTTAAGCTTCTTGCTTTTGTTTTCATCTTCTGATCAAGTGACATGTGTCACCACTTGATTGGATGAGAAACATAAATTTATTAAATCAAATATAAACAATTAAATTCCTCAAATTAAATAGTGACACGTATCACCACTTAATTGAATAATTGTTTTTATTTTATTAAATTAAAATTAAGATTAAATTAATATATATATATATAAATTTTACTAACTACCACATCACCTTCTATATTAAAAGTAGCTTGATTGATATCACTTAAATAATCATATGGTCATAATAGTAAAATAACAAATATAACGGTAAAAACAATAAACGACATATTAGATTCTAGGAACAACAATATCATGCCTTGCTTTCGTATAAGAGGTAAAAGAAAGCCTATGTTGCATTGATATGAGTACATGTATCGAAACAAGGTAAAAAACGACAACTTTTAAAATTATAAGGTACGAGTACAGTAAGATTACGTTAAATATAAAATAAATTTTATATTATAAAAAATATTAAAAAAAAGTCATACAAAAATCATGTGAGCATGACATCGCACATATTTATAGTTAAATATGTGAGCAAGAGAAAGTCGAAAAGAAGCAACAAAAAGACAAAACAAAAGTGTGAGATAACAAAAGAATAAGAAAAAGGCAAAATGACAAAAGATACCCCCGACGTTTGCATGTTTTGTCATTTAGCCCCTTATTCTTTTTTTTGGGTCCAAATATGCCTCCAACGTTTCAATTTGGCCCAAATGTCTTCCGTTGGATAGAAACTGTCACGGTCAACGGTTGATGCTGACTGGACTTGCCACGTGTTACGATATGCTGACGTGGCATTGTAAAGTGTCCACAAGTTCTATATTTCATGCACATTTCATCTCATATTATTGCTGTTTTTAGCACATCTTAAGCATAATTAAGACCATGCATTGCATTTTACAGTATTTCTTTGCTTTACCTTGTTTTTATAGATTATCTTTTATTTGGTGAAGAAAATGTACTGTTTTAGTGTACTTTTTAGGACTAAGTTTGCATTCTAAAACCTATGCTTTGATTTTCTGTTATTTGGATTTTATGTTGATATTATCTTTCTTTTAAACTTAATGGTTATCTATATTATGTTGTTTGGTTATTATTTATGCCTTTTGCATATGTTTATCAATGTCTTTATTTTTTATCTAACAAAAAGGGGAGAGGGAACAAGCTCACACTTAAAATTTTAATTTTCAACTTAAAGTTTACCTAACTAATATTAAGGGGGAGTTATTTTGCAAAGTTTTTCAAAGTGTCAAAAATTTCAAGTTTTGTTTTTGTTATATCAAAAAGGGGGAGATTGTAAAACCTATGTTTGATTTTGGTATAACAATGTTTGTTAAGGATTAAATTGAAAACTTGAAATAGTTTTTTAAGTCCCTCAAATGAATTATAAATCATCAAGGCTTTAATCCGATTTCAAAAACTCAAACTCCAAATATTTTCTAAGTGTTCCAAGGTAAAAGTATTGAAAAACGTTCAGGCGTATCAATACGCTTTTAGCCGTATCGATACCTTTTTTACAAAGTTGGCTACTGGAAAGACGTGTTTCGATACGCCCCTCACCGTATCGAAACAACGTATCGAAACAGATTGAATCTATATCGATACGCTCTCTCTATAAAACTGAAGGAGTTTGAATGGCGTACCGATACGATGTCTCCCGTATCGATGCAAATTTTACGAATTTTTAAAATTGAAAGCCTTTACATTTTTTGACCGTTGGTGTCAGTTGTTAGGTAACTAAAATTTAAAGTGGTAGTTGTCTCATATCGATACGCTGTCCCCCGTATCGAAACAGAAACTTCTAGTGAGCTAAGTTGAAAAAACTGCATCGATACGGTTGTTCCCCGTATCGAAACGGTCCCTATCTCGTACCGATATGCTTACCCGCGTATCGATACGCCTCTCTTATTATTGTGCAACAGCTCTTTTTGTTTTGAGACAGGTATCGATACAGGTCCTCGCGTACCGATACGGTAAGCTGCAGAAGTGCATTTATGGTGGAAAGAGAGGGTCCCAACGGCTATAATCAATACCCTAACCACCCAAATGGCTAGAATTAATAGAGAAGGTATAAATTGAAGCCAATTGAAGCTCAGCAACAACTATTGCATCAAAGATAAACATCCTAGCAAAAATCCAAGCTCAAAAGTGCTTATTTTCCAATCTCTTGTAAAACTCCAAATTGTGTAGTGTTCAATTCTGATCTCGTTATTAAATTTGGGTTGAGTGTTTGTACTTAAAGGGACAATCTTGTATTGTGAGATATTTTTATTGCCTTTATTTCTTCTTTATACTCTTGTGAGGGTTGGTCAAATTTTGGGTAGAAAATTTGATCGGTTTTTGTAAAGGTTACCTCCTAAGTCTTGAAAAGGGGAAGATCAATTAGTGGATTGTTGGAAAATCCTTAGTGATAGCTAAGGTAGTGGATGTAGAGTTCATTTGGAACTTGAACCACTCTAAAATTTCTTGTTCTTCATTTTTAGCCATTCTATTTACTCCAACAATTTTTAAAAACCCAATTCACCCCTATTGGCTTTGATCAATCATTTGATCCACTCAACAGTGTGCACTTGTGCTCATAAATAAAGTACACCAAAACGCTCTACAACCCTATACCACATCAGAATTTTTTTTAAAAATTTATACCCTTCTTTATGGTGACACGTGGCAGACTATCATGCTGATACATGGTCGAATCTGATGACGATACATGGCAAATATAATGCTGACACATCAACATATCTTAACATGTGGCAAGTACGGTCAGCATCAGTCGTCGACAATCAGTTGACTGACAATTTTTATCCAACGGGGGCATATTTGGACCAAATTAAAATATTGGGGCATATTTGGACCAAATTAAAACGTTGGGGCATATTTAAACAAAAAATTGAGGGCCAAATGTCAAAACATGTAAATGTTAGGTGCATCTTTTATTATTTTTCTTAAAAAAATAGGAAGATGAAATACCGTAAAATACCCAACCGACCTAATATATCTTCAACATTAAATTGAAGTACCCGTACTTTATGGTCCAAATACCAGTCCTCCTCTTACTTCCTCTGCATGAGAAGGAAAGAAGGATTGAAGAAAAAGCTAAACATTTTCTGTAAATTAAGGGAAAATGGATTGACGGGTTACCTAGGAGGCCTGCAAAATCCAACCAAATTAAGCTTGCATCCAGATGGCACCGTAAAGGGCAAGGCATAGGGTGGGGGGTGGGGGGCTAGGGCGGCGGCAGTGGCTACGACATTTCTTTTACTTTCATTGTATTAGACCGTCTTGTGTTGGTCTCTTCATTCTTCAGTCTTCACTTTGGTATCGTCGCCTTCAGCATTCTCCATCAATCATGCAAGCTCTTCAACCTTCATCTCTCCGAGCTTCCCCTCTAAACCCTCTCAAAAACCCCAAACCCAATGTATCAAGACATGTTCCCATGCCTACCAAGAGATTCTCTTCCATTACCGCTTCTGCTCCCAAGCGCCAGAAGGACCCCAAGAAACGGGTCGTTATTACGGGTATGGGGCTGGTTTCCGTTTTCGGAAACGAAGTGGATGCTTACTATGATAAGCTGCTGGCCGGAGAGAGCGGGATCGGATTCATCGATCGTTTCGATGCTTCAAAGTTTCCTACTCGGTTCGCCGGTCAGATCCGGGGCTTCAGTTCCGAAGGTTACATTGATGGAAAGAACGATAGGAGGCTCGATGATTGCTTGAGGTACTGCATTGTTGCTGGCAAGAAGGCTTTGGAAGATGCTGATCTCGGGGGCGATAAGTTATCTAAAGTTTGTTCTTTTTTTCTTATTTAATGGTTTTTGGTTACATGGTTTTATCGTTTTCACATTATTGTGTTATTTGAGTCGCTAAGTGTTTCTTTGTGCGACTCTTATTGTTATTTTGGGTCTTTTTTCTCTCTAAAGTGTTAACAAGAAATTAAATTTTCATAAATATTTTTAATTTTTTGATAAAGTGATTGAACTCGAGTCTTTTAAGACGAACATATCTGTTTTTCATTATTTCACTGTGCGTGTGTATTCCGGTCGTTGCCGGCCTTTTCCTTAAGCAATCTTTGTTCTATTATATTGTTTGTGACTCATCATGTCTAACTCATAACATGAATTAAGTAATGGGTTCATAAGAATTGTTTTGTTCAATTTCATCGTAAAATTTAAGAATGCGCATGAGTCAGATTTTGGCTGACCTAAAAATAATTACCCTATTCTATCCTTCAAAAATATAATCTGAAAATTATATACCTTAACCCGACTTGACATAATCTATAAGAAATTCAATTTTAAGGACTTAATTGTAAAAAGTTAATTTTAAGAACTCGATTATAAAAAATTAATTTTAAGGGTCTAATTGTAAAAGTATATATAAAGAGTGGTATTATTGCAAATATACCTGAAAATATAGAGAAAATTACGCCATTACTCTTTGGTCGAATAGGATATTTTTACCATAAATCTTAACTCGACTCGACCTCTCCCTTGATAAAAACAGACACGAATCCAATTTTACTAAAAAAAATTCAATTGGGTCAGGTGAAATGCCCATCCCGAGCTCAAGTGGCCTTTTTGATATCTATATTTAACAGGCTCATAGCCGTTTTTGTACCTAATTTGATGCAGCTCTTACATATAGAGAATCTGTATATATTAGAAAATCAAGTGGTCTTGTAAATTTACTTAAGAGCAATCTCATTGAAACAATATCAACAATATTAATATGATCTTATATTTGAAAGCAATTATTCATCATACTACTAATTTTACATGCAACATGTGATTCATCCACCAGAAATAGATAATATGATCTTACAGCCTTTGCAACTTGTTAAATTTGTATTTGTTGGCTTTTTGCAGGTTAATAAAGAGCTAACTGGAGTGCTTGTTGGAACTGGTATGGGTGGGGTTACAGTGTTCTCTGATGGCGTTCAAAATATGATAGATAGAGGTTATAGAAAACTAACACCATTCTTGATCCCTTACACTATAACAAACATGTCATCTGCCTTGCTTGCAATTGATCTTGGTTTCATGGGTCCGAATTATTCGATTTCAACTGCTTGTGCTACCTCTAATTATTGCTTTTATGCTGCTGCCAACCACATCCGTCGAGGCGACGCTGAATTGATGATTGCTGGTGGAACTGAGGCTGCAGTAGTTCCTATTGGTCTGGGAGGTTTGGTTGCCTGTAGGGCATTGTCTCAAAGAAATGATGATCCTCAAACTGCATCAAGGCCATGGGATAAAGATCGAGATGGCTTTGTAATGGGTGAAGGTGCTGGAGTATTGGTAAGCTTGCATTTATTAACATAACATGCTAGACTGCTAATCCTCTATGTGCATGATTTTAGCTTTCTTGTTGGTTGCTCTGTTCTCTTTTTCTTTATGCTGGCCAAAAAAAAATGTTTCTTGTCTTTCAAGGTAATGGAAAGCTTGGAACATGCGACGAAAAGAGGTGCACCAGTTATTGCTGAGTACTTAGGCGGAGCCGTTAATTGTGATGCTCATCATATAACTGATCCAAAAGCTGATGGTTTTGGGGTGTCTTTATGCATTCAGAAAAGTCTTGAAGATGCTGGTGTGTCCCCTGAGGAGGTAATTCTTTTGGCTTTTTCATCCAATTTTCTTAAATATATTGGACTAAGCAAGTCATCTTTTTCAGGTTAACTACATCAATGCACACGCGACGTCTACTCTTGCCGGTGACCTAGCCGAGATAAATGGTATTAAAAATGTATTCAAGAATACATCCGGCATCAAAATCAATGCAACAAAGGTAACTTCTCCTCTCTCTCCCTAATTTTGCAAAATTTGAGATGACCATACTCTAATGTAGCCCTCTTGCAATAGGCTAATTGTTTTGCTTCTTGTTTCAGTCTATGATAGGGCATTGCATGGGTGCAGCAGGTGGTTTAGAAGCCATTGCCACTGTGAAGGCCATCACAACAGGATGGCTGCATCCCTCGATAAATCAATTCGTACGTGCTCGTTGCTTGATTAATGCACCTTTTTAAGTGTTCTATTATATGTATTTTGTTAATGCTCGAGGTGCTGAGATTTCTAATGCAGAATCTAGAGCCTGCAGTTGAGTTTGACACTGTTGCCGGCAAAAAACAGCAGCATGAGGTTAATGTTGGTAATCCCCCGAACTCTTGATCTTTTCAAAACTACATGAGAAGTAGCAAATTCCTGTTTAAGTTTCTTCAAGCCTTTATAATCTTTACTTTAACTTCAGTTGATTTGGACCAGAACCTCATAGTACTAACCAAGTTCTTTATGATTCTCAGCAATTTCGAATTCTTTCGGATTTGGTGGACACAACTCTGTGGTGGCATTTTCGGCCTTCAAACCATAAAAGTCTGAATGTGCTCATGTCTTTGAAATTGATCTAGATGATAATTCCCTGATGCATTTGTAGGGACTGTGTTCATTGAGATAGTTTAAATGTAATATTTTAAAGTTATACCGAACCCAACAATATCACTGGTTGAATTTCGTCATAAAAATTTTAAGGATATTAAAGGAAGAGGGTTACATTTAATTATAGTGTAAAACCTTCAATTAAAATTTTAAAAAGATAAATTTTACTGAAATTGATCAGAAAACCACATTAAGTCATTGAAATTGTGACTTTATTAAGTAAAGTTAAACTCACAATTTAATGTATAAACCTAGAAGGCAAATGTATTCCCCTTCCATTAACATCTTCTATTGCATTATTTTAGTTGTTAGCACAAAAAAGATGTTGGCATGATCATTGTTGAAATTGGGAGTGTTTTACTAAATATTCTTCGATTTTAGGATATACCAATAAAAAAGCCCAAGTCGGATGGATATTAAATCACAAAATATGTGCTAATGCTTTAAATGCATCACTTAAAAACAGAAAATAAAAATGAAAAATCAACTATTTGAGTTTGATTTATTGGGTTTAAGCCAAGTTATTCATTGTCGATAGCAGCGACTAATCATTTCGCCGCATGTGCTTTTATTAAAAGGTAAACGGTTGATATGAAATATGATTCATTTTTATGGTTAAGAAACGAACTTCTAACCTCGTGATTAAGTGGATTTTAAATCAACCAATGAATGAAATAATAGATCAAACTTATTAAATATATTATTTAATATTTTTTATAGAAAAAAAGGATAGTGGAGAAATTATACTGGTAAAATATAGAAGTTGAGACAGAAGAAAATTTTCTATTGGTTTTAAGTATATTTTATAAATAATTAAATATTTAACTTATTTTCTTCATGAAAAAAAGTGGCACTTTTACATCGTTATCAAAGTATGAACCTTATGCCTTAACGGTTAATTTTATAGGTAAAAAGAAGAGCTCATTTAGTACATTAAGAATAAATTGATACTTTGTAGAATGCGGACTAATAAGTGACTCTGTGGCCCAATGGATAAGGCGCTCGTCTACGGAACCAGAGATTCTGGGTTCGATCCCCAGCAGAGTCGATTTTTCTATTTTTGCTCTTTAGTTAAATGATAGTTCATTTATTTTTTGCTTTTTAATGATGATTGATAGATACAACGAATCACAATTTATTATTTTTTCCTATTTATTTTGTTTCAACTTTTTAGATTATTTAACGATTTTGAACAAAAAAAAATGTCTGAGAATGAGATAGTACTGTGTCTTGGGAAGTAAAAATCTCCTGCCCCCTAACCATGCCTCCTTCTATGCTCCATAACTTTAATTTTCATATTCTAAATCCCAAACCCCAAACCTTAAAAAAATACACCCTACCTCTAATTCCCTACACCCTAACCCTAAGCCCCAACCTTAAACCCCAAACCATAAACTCTAAACCTACTATTTTAAAGTGGGGGCACAAATAGAGGCATACTTTGGGGGCAGATGGTTTCCATCCTGTCTTGGGACAGAGTAATTTCGTTTAATTGGACGATAGTGCATTGGATTAATTGATTTTAACTTGACGATAGGTTGTTTAATTGCTTTATTTATTTTTAATTAGATTATGGCTTAAGGCTTTTAGTTGTTATTAATTGTTTTTAATTTTATGACGGTTCAGTTAGTTGCTTTTAATTTTATGATAAAATTCAACACAATTAATTAAACCATCATAAAATTAAAAGTAAGATAAACTAAACTAGGCCTTAGCCAACAAAATATGACTGGCTAAATTAATACGCTTAGTTTTATTTGTTAAATAATTCACAACCTTGTCACCATAACGCCTTATATGTTATAGCTGAACTATTCAATTCTATCGCATGAGATCGAAAATACGATGTGATATTGTAAAGGAGCTCTTCTCAGTCGTGTTCGCTGAATTTACCGCAAATCTTTCATGTTATCAACCTCAACGATAATGTGTCTTTCACCGATTTTTCAAGCATGATGAAGACCTTAAGGTATTCTCAAAAGCTCAATTTCTAAGATTGAACAAACACCCATCTTTCGCGTAAACCAGCAAGCCATTTACCCTTAACATTACAGATAACACCTGGCAATAAACAATACTCGAACAACATCATCGATGTTCAACTTACATTAGTCTCATTGGAGGAATTTAACTATTTATAAATAGCTAAGCTTCTTGCTTTTATTTTCATCTTCCGGTCAGGTGACACATATCATCGCTTGATTGGAGGAGAAAAATAAAGTTGTTAAATTAAATATAAATCTTTAAATTCTTCCAGTATGGCGGTGACACATGTCCCCACTTAATTGAATGGCTATTTTTTTAAATTAAAAATTAGCACTAAATTGGTAGAATGTATAAGTAACGAGAAACAAATGTGTAATTATACAAATTTTTGTTAACTGTTGTGTTACTCTTTATGTTAGGTTTGAACGCTGGGCGACTTGATTGATATCACTTAAATAGTTATGTGTTCATAACGATAAAATTACAAGTATAGTGGTCTAACTGAAACCACCCCATAGTTAGGTTGTTATTTATGTAGTTTATCCTATTTTCTTTAACTATAATATTTAAAAAAATTAAGGACACGTCTAGGCATTAAAGGAACTGAATGAACACGAATGAGGATTTGTACATGTCTATTCGTTTAATTTTTAATCGAACAAAGGAACGAACACGAACAACAAAACAAACATAACTTCTTGTTCGTGTTCGTTTGTTAAGGAATATAGCTTGTTCGTTAAAATCATAAACGAACACAAACGAAGGGACATTAAAGGATATATGTTAATGAATTTAAACGAACATAAACAAACATATGTGAATAATTTTTTAAAATATAATATTTTTGTAATGAAAAATAATGAATATAAGTGAATAAATTTAAACAAACATAAACAAAAAAATATAAATGAACGAATTAACGAACGAACATAAATAGATGAATGAACCCTTCATTCGTTTAATTAACCAACAAAAAAATTTGTTGATATTCGTTCATTTAATAAATAAACGAGATAAACCAACTTCCAGCCTCCCCATCAATCATGCAAGCTCTTCAACCTTCATCTCGTCGAGCTTTCCCTCTAAACCCTCTCAAAAATTCCAAACCCAATCCCCATTTCCCCAATGTATCAAGGTTTGTTCCCATGCCTACCAAGAGATTCTCTTCCATTACTGCTTCATCCCCCACCGTTTCTGCTCCCAAGCGCCAGAAGGACCCCAAGAAACGGGTCGTTATTACGGGTATGGGGCTGGTTTCCGTTTTCGGAAACGACGTGGATGCTTACTATGATAAGCTGCTGGCCGGAGAGAGCGGGATCGGACTCATCGATCGTTTCGATGCTTCAAAGTTACCTACTCGGTTCGCCGGTCAGATCCGGGGCTTCAGTTCTGAAGGTTACATTGATGGAAAGAACGATCGGAGGCTCGACGATTGCTTGAGGTACTGCATTGTTGCTGGCAAGAAGGCTTTGGAGGATGCTGATCTCGGGGGCAATAAGTTATCTAAAGTTAGTTCGTTTTTTCTTCTTTAATGGTTTTTGGTTACTGGGTTTTATTAAATCGGCTTGTTTTAAGAAATGGGTAGTTCTTGTTTTCATGGTGATTTGCGTATTTTTATTGTTTAATCCTACAAATCCTGATGTTTTCCTCTGCTTGCTGCTGCATGTTTGCTTGTTGCAAATTTTTACATTATTGTGTTATTTGAGTCGATAAGTGTTTCTTCGTGCAACTTTTGTCATTATTTTGTTAAGCAACGGGATCGGGATAAAAATCCTTTGCACCTTTCCGGTGCCTTATTTATACCCAACATTAAAAAACACTACAAAATTATATTTTGAGCTCTAACCCTTAATTCTAAATCTTAAACCCTACACTATATACCCTAAAAATACACCCTACCCTAAATTCTCTAAACTCAAACCACAACTCTTAACTTAAAATCCTAACTCTAAATTTAATTTTAAGCGTAGAGGCATAAGTAGGGACAACGAAAAGGGTTGAGGATTTTCATACTACTGCATGTGTGTATTTCGGTCGTTTCCTGACTTTTCCTTAGTAATCTTTGTTGTATTATATTTACCTTCTTCCTAAAATATATATATAAAATGTATAGTTATTGTGTCTTATGTCTCAGGACATCTTTTTTTAGTCAACTAATCTTGTGATGGACAACTGTCAATTCTTATGAACCCATTACTTAAGGTTTAAATAGGGGGTTCAAATATGGATACCATGTATTCGGGTATTCGAAGTATCGGTACTCGAATCGTCAGATAATACTATTTCGGCTCGTGTTTCGATTCGGTTATTGCGGATACCTAAAAAATTGAGTATTTAGGTACTTGAAAATTTTTAAAAATATTTTTTAAATATACAAATATTTTATTGGTTTATTATAAAAATATATATTTATTAGTTTAAAATAAAAATATGTATTTATTAAATATAAATATATAAAATATTTAATATTTTTTATTAGTTTAATATAAATATATATACATTGAATATAAAAAGGATTAATTTTAAATATATCCGGGGTACCCGAAAAAACTAGTACCCGAAAATTCATAATATTTTGACTCGGTCCTGACCCGAACAAAAAAACTCTCGGTAAATACTCGGTTATGGTTCGGGTAGTCGGGTCGGGTAATTCGGGTAGAGTATTTTTTAACACCCCTAGGTTTAACCCTCAAATAAGTGCCTAAACTATGGATAGAAATCATCTGCCCCTTTTCAGTGCCCCTACTTATGCCTCAATGTTCAAAATTAGGTTTAGGGTTTAGGGAATTTAGGGTAGGGTGTATTTTTAGGGTATAAGGTGTAGGTTTAAGATTTAGAATTTACGATTAGGACTTGAAATTTAATTTTGTAGTGTTTTTTAGTGTTGAGACGTAAGTGGGGGCACCGAAAAGGGGCATAGGATTTTTATCCCTAAACTATACATTTTTTCCAGATATGTGCCTAAACTTTTTTTTGAGCAAATTAGGTGACTGACGTTTTCTTTCGTGATCAAAATAGGTGCCTCACCGTAACTAACATTAATTTTTTGCCGTTATCTAATGAAAATCGTACATGTGGCAGTATTAAACATTTTCAGAATTTTATGTTTGAAAAAAAATAAATCAGAAGTTTTAAAACATCCTAAATTTTTCAAATAGTCCCCAAATCCCTAAACCCCTCAAATTCGGCCACTCCCACCGGCGTTGGTAACATTTTCAGCGACGGAATGAAGCGCCCTCCCCTCACCGAATGACCCACACACCGTTCATCATCTATTATGTCGTTGTTCGTTGCAAATCATTGGAATAATCCATTCGACGATTTTGGCGTTTCGCATGGCGTCGGTCGATTTTCGAAAATGAGGTGGTGAAGTAAATGGTCGTGATATTCTGGCAAGGGATGTGATGAATGGCGGCGTGGCAATCGACGGCGAAATTAGGTCCAATCAGTATTTAGATTTTTGGGTGTTATGGATTTTAAAATTTGGGGCTATTTTGTGAAATTTGAGGTTATTTTGTTTTATTAATTTTTATTAATTATTAAATATAATTTTGGAAATTTAAGAAGATGATACGTGTCAGATAATGGAAGTTAGCAGTGAAAATTAACGGACAGTAACAACGGGGCACCTATTTGAGTAACGTTGAAAACGTAAGGCACATATTTGACCCAAAACAAAGTTTAGGCTCCTAACTCGAAAAAAGTTATAATTTTGGCACTTTTTGACTTTTAAGCCTTACTTAAATCACAATATGAATTAGACATGATGTGTCACAAACAATATTGTCACGCTTGGGAAGAGGCGGACATATTAATCTCACATCGAAAATGAAAAAGTATGTCTTGGATATATAAGCAGTGTCGTTGTACATCCTATCAAACATGTCTCTGGTGAAGAGGGTAATGGCCCCCGCCCCCTGACAAATAGTATCGGAACAACTATTTGAATTACCCTAAACCCAAATCCGACTCAATCTCATCATTAAAAAACCCGACCTGAAAATTATATACCTCAACTCGACCTAACCCGATCTATAAAAATTTCAATTTTATGGACTTAATTGTAAAAAATTAATTTTAAAGACTCAATTGTAAAAAATCAATTGTAAAGACCTAATTGCAAAAAATATGAAGAGAGATATTATTGTAAATATCCTCAAAAAAATATATAGGGAAATTACACCATTAGTCCCGGGCCGGATAGTATATTTTAAGCTTATATATTTGTTTTATATTCTCCTCCTGTGGTGCTCAAAAACTTGATAAATTTGTACTTGTTGGCTTGTTGCAGATTAATAAGGAGCGAACTGGAGTGCTTGTTGGATCTGGTATGGGTGGGGTTACAGTGTTCTCTGATGGCGTTCAAAATCTGATAGAGGGAGGTTATAGAAAACTAACACCATTCTTAATCCCTTATGCTATAACAAACATGTCATCTGCCTTGCTTGCAATTGATCTTGGTTTCATGGGTCCGAATTATTCGATTTCAAGTGCTTGTGCTACCTTCAATTATTGCTTTTATGCTGCTGCCAACCACATCCGTCGAGGCGAGGCTGAATTGATGATTGCTGGTGGAACTGAGGCTACAATAGTTCCTATTGGTCTGGGAGGTTTCTGTATTTGTAGGGCAATGTCTAAAAGAAATGATGATCCTCAAACTGCATCAAGGCCATGGGATAAAGATCGAGATGGCTTTGTAATGGGTGAAGGTGCTGGAGTATTGGTAAGCTTGCATTTATTAACATAACATGCTAAACTGCTAATCCTCTATGTGCATGATTTTAGCTTTCTTGTTGGTTGCTCTGTTCTCTTTTTCTTTATGCTGGCCAAAAAGAATGTTTCTTGTCTTTCAAGGTAATGGAAAGCTTGGAACATGCGACGAAAAGAGGTGCACCAATTATTGCTGAGTACTTAGGCGGAGCAGTTAATTGTGATGCTCATCATATAACTGATCCAAGAGCTGATGGTTTTGGGGTGTCTTTATGCATTCAGAAAAGTCTTGAAGATGCTGGTGTGTCCCCTGAGGAGGTAATTCTTTTGGGTTTTTCATCCAATTTTCTTAAATATATTGGACTAATCAAGTTTGGTCTGGTTTCTAGATACATATATTCATGAATTCTCTGTTTTATGGTAAACTTGATGGTACTCTTCGAGTTGAGCCTCCTCGAAAACTACCTCGACTTAGTTTCTCGTTTGTCATCTGTTATATTATCCATTACATTGATTCAACTTAAGCTAGACTTTAGAGATTTGGCCTAATTGTTAAGATACTTAATGTAAAAATGCATAATTTCAAAGGTGAAAAATATTCAAACTAAGCAAGTCCTCCTTTCCAGGTTAACTACATCAATGCACACGCGACGTCTACTCTTGCCGGCGACCTAGCCGAGATAAATGCTATTAAAAAGGTATTCAAGAATACATCCGGCATCAAAATCAATGCAACAAAGGTAACTTCTCCTTTCTCTCCCTAATTTTGCAAAATTTGAGATGACCATACTCTAATGTTGCCCCCTTGCAATAGGTTAATCGCTTTGCTTCTTGTTTCAGTCTATGATAGGGCATTGTCTGGGTGCAGCAGGTGGTTTAGAAGCCATTGCCACTGTGAAGGCCATCACAACAGGATGGCTGCATCCCACGATAAATCAATTTGTACGTGCTCGTTGCTTGTTTATAATTGTACTTTTGTTTTCTCTCCATCTTCAAAAGCCTCCTAATCCCATAATTTTACGTTCGTAGAATCCAGAGTCCTCAGTTGAGTTTGACACCGTTGCCAACGAAAAGCAGCAACACGAGGTTAATGTTGGTAAGCCCCCGAACTCCTGATCCTTTCAAAACAACATGAGAAGTAGCAAATTCTTGTTTAAGTTTCTTCAAGCCTTTATAATCTTTACTTTAACTTCAGTTGATTTGGACCAGAACCCCATAGTACTAACCAAGTTCTTTATGATTCTCAGCCATTTCGAATTCTTTCGGATCAGGTGGACACAACTCTGTGGTGGCATTTTCAGCCTTCAAACCATGAAAGTCTGTGTCATTTGGTTCTGCATCTGTTAGGAAAGATACAGAGAGATAGAATGATGAGCCATTTATCTTTTGTCCAGGCTTTGCTTCAATCTATCAAGTTTTATTGAGCCAAATTTGTAAGTTTGTAGTGTTTTGATAATAATGTTCGACTCAAATTCTAGAATTTGAGACTTTTAATTGTGGACTCAAATCCCTTCTTTAAAACAACTCTTATTATGAGACTAATCATGAAGGAGAAATTATTCTATTCGAAATTATTCATTTTGGAGGCGTGATTAAAAATCATCGGACCTTTTTCAGTACCCTTACTTATGTCTCCACATTAAAAATTAGGGTTTAATGTTTAAGGTTAAGGGTTGTGGTTAGGGTTTAGGGAATTAGGGTAGGGTATATATTTTAGGGCGTATGATTTAGATTTTAGGGTTAGTGCTTGGAATTTAATTTTGTAGGGCTTTTTAGAGTCGGGGCATAGAAAAAGGCACTGAGAAGGGTCAAAAGAATTTTATCCGTTGGTCGCGGATAAAAATCATCCGCTCATTTTTTGTGCCCATACTTATGCATTAACACTAAAAAATACTACAAAATTAAATTTCAAGCCATAACCCTAAATTCTAATTTGTAAACACTACATCTTACAACCATTCATTGTTCGATCATTCCCTTTTTTTACCGCTCGAAGAGCTTCAGCCATATTTGTGTACAATCAAAGTTTTCCTGGAGAGAAAATACTCTGAACCCTCGAAGAATCCAACCGCTCGAAGATCGAAAACCAAGATGAAAACGCAACCAAGCAAGAATCTCAACGTGCGAAAAGTGGGGATGTCGTATAAGGAGGCACTCTTAAATAACCTTCATGCAAAGTCATAAAAGACTAATCCTCCTCCAGTGTCAACCACTAGTGCTAGGGAAGTTGATTCAAATAATACTAAAAGTAGCGAAGTTGATCTCATATTGATTTCAGTTTCGAAAACAGAATTGGAGTGGTTGAAGATGTGCTTTGTGGGACAAATAAATCCAATGTATGACACTGAATTCGTTCAACAAGCGCTACAATCGGATGGATTTAAAGTTAAAGTTTGTTGCTGGTCAGGTTTCTATGTTATTATCAAGTTTGAAGAAGAAGAACAAATGCTCATCTTCTAGGATTTGAAAGAATCACTTCTGGATTCTTGGTTTATTAACATTGATACTATCGACAACTTCATGAACATGAAGAAGCTTCGTGTTTGGGTTTGTCTTGAGGGCATTCCAATTATGGCCCGGCAATAATCTATTTTTAAGGTCATTGTCAGCCGTTGGGGAAATATAATCAAATTGGACGATGATACGGCAAGGAAAAGTCGATTCGATGTTGCAAGGATCCTTGTTGGGGTTAGTTGCCTATCGGATATTCCTTCTAAAGCCACCATTGTGTTGCAGGGTGAGAAATTTCATTTGAAAATCTCCGCGGCAGAATTTGAAGAAGAATGGCGATGGATTGACCAAAGGCAACCGAAATGTTTCCCGGCAGAGACTTCGGGAAGTGATTGAGGCTCGTCTGACATGCCGCCCCTTGAAAAAACCATAGAGTTTGGTTCCAAGAACGTTGGAACTGATGAGAAGTTGTGGCTAAACTTGAGTTTTGACAGATGTGATCAGACAAAGAGTCTGCGTGCTACTCTCAAAACTGACGTTGCGTGGAAAAATCTGGAACAAGAAATAGAGAAGGGGCCAAACATTCTACAGGCTAGTTTAGCATTGCTGTTTAAAAGTGATTTTTAAAAGTGCTGTTAGAAAGAGATTTTAAAAAGTAATTTTAAAAAGTTTACTGTAAGATTTTAGTGTTTATCATTACCGTCAAAAAGTGATTTTAAGAAGATAAATGACCATTTTGGACACGATATTGTTAGTTATATATATTTGTATGTATAGATATATAAAATTAATATTCAAATTTTCATATATGAATATATCAGCTTAAATTATTATAAAAATATTTTTATTAATAAATATATTTTTTTAACAATTATACGTGTTCTATGAAATTATAACAAAATTGACATATTTTATTTTAAAAACTTGACATAAATAAATATATATCATTTAAAATTAAAAAATAATTATTAATTATATAACTATAACTTCGTAAAGAGTTATAAATTTATAAATTATAAATAATTATTAATTTGTCTCTCAAAATTACTTTTACAACCGCAAAAGCTAAAAATTTTAGTTTTTGCGTTTGGGTTAAAAATCACTTTTCAAAAGCTGTTTTTCGTCCAAAAGCTAGTTGTTTAACACAACTGTTACCCTTAAACCAACTTTTAGAACCAGAAGCTTAATTTCCTAAACACTAACCATAAGCCCTAAATTTCCTAAACACTAACCATAAGCCCTACTTAAAACCATAAACTTAATTTTGAGCATGGAGGCATAAATAGAGGCACCAAAAAGGGGCAGAAAATTTTCATCCGTAGGTCGCACATAAGCTTGTTCATTTTCGGTGCAAAATTTAATACTTCATAAAATTTGACCAAAAAGCCTTGTTTAAACACATGAGCACATTCAAACAAATTCGAATTATTTCAAGATTGGATTAATCCAAAATTTGATTATTTTGAATTTAGATCATTTCGAATTCAAATCAATTTCGGGTCCATGTTAAATAACTTTAGATGATCAAGTCGAGTCAAATTAATATAATCTTGAGTTCAGATTAATCGGATTAAGTTTTGGGTTTAAGTCAGAATTGATCAGATGGAGTAATACTAAGTGTTGGGAAGATTTGTAATGACTGAGACGGAAAGGTATGGTTCGTGTGACTAAAGTGTACTGTGGGTGTGGAATTAGAACTTGTGGAATTAAAACGCCCAGTTATGTATATCGTGTTATATCAAGCTACACCATCGGGCACTCTTTCTCCTTCATATGCTTCAGAAAAAATTTTTAACGAGGCCGAGGGTGTTAGCTAATACCTCAATAAAATACCTTATATTTTCAACAAAAAAAAATAAACTCTACTGAAATTGATCAGAAAACTACATTAAATCGTTAAAATTGTGACTTTATTAAGTAAAGTTAAACTCACAATTTAATGTATGAACCTAGAAGGCGAATGTATTCCCCTTCCATTAACATGTTCTATTGCATTATTTTAAACCATACGACGGTGTCCTAGCGTCGATTCCGGGAATCCAGTAATTTCTTTTATTTTAATGATAGTTCATTTAGAATAAAAGAAAGCTTTCAGAATTTTCTGTTTATTTTCATACCTTTTGAGTGAAAGGATGCATGGAGGGTTTTATTTTATTTTTTTAATGATAGTGCATTGGATTAATTGCTTTTGACTTGACGATAGGGTTGTTTAAATACTTTATTTTTAATTACATTATGGCTTTTAGTTGTTATGTTGTTATTAATTGTTTTTAATTTTATGACGGTTCAATTAATTACTTTTAATTTTATGGCGGTTCAATTAATTGTGTTTAGTTTTATAGGGATAATGAGAGGGAAATTAAGATAAACTAACTAGGCCTTAGCCATTACAATCTTCATTTAAGATATCTAATAGAGTTCCAGGAAGGACAACAAACATATGATTCATTGGCAATGAACTTCCCATCGAACGGTTCGCTGAACGGTCTTCATTTATAATACTTAAACAAACATATGACTTGTTGATATTCTTTCGTTTAATAAATAAATGAACTTCCCATCGAACGATTCGCTGAACGTTTGGTTCGTTTATACTCACTTATCTTCTTCTCAAAAAGGTAGATATGAGGTGCGGCTAAAAGACGACAAATTTCGAAACTTGTTCTCGAATTAAAAATGTTACACTTTTTGATAACATTTTCAGTTAGTTTTTTGAGTTTTCTTGCAAGTATAGATAATTACAGTTTTTTGATAAATTTTCAGTTTTGGACAAAGTATTGACATTATAACTATCGATACTAGCAAATAAAAACTCAAAAAGACCGACAAAAAATGTTATCATACATTATAACATTTTTAGTTCGAGAACAAATTTTGAAATTTGCCGTCTTTTAGCCACAACATAAACATGTCACACCTTAAACTCCCGGAAAAGCTCTCATCGTGGTCTTTCTTTTAACACGTTAGATACCGGTAAGAAGTAAAAGAAAGCGATGAACGAGACTTGAGCTGTGAAAAATGTATGGATTGACGGGTTACCTAGGAGGCCTGCAAAATCCAACCAAAGCTTGCATCCAGATGGCACCGTAAAGGGCAAGGCATAGGGTGGGGCTAGGGCGGCGGCAGTGGCTACGACATTTCTTCTACTTTCATTGCGTCTTGTGTTGGTCTCTTCATTCTTCAGTCTTCACTTTGGTATCGTCGCCTTCAGCATTCTCCATCAATCATGCAAGCTCTTCAACCTTCATCTCTCCGAGCTTTCCCTCTAAACCCCAAACCCCATTTCCCCAATGTATCAAGACATGTTCCCATGCCTACCAAGAGATTCTCTTCCATTACCGCTTCTGCTCCCAAGCGCCAGAAGGACCCCAAGAAACGGGTCGTTATAACGGGTATGGGGCTGGTTTCCGTTTTCGGAAACGATGTGGATGCTTACTATGATAAGCTGCTGGCCGGAGAGAGCGGGATCGGATTCATCGATCGTTTCGATGCTTCAAAGTTACCTACTCGGTTCGCCGGTCAGATCCGGGGCTTCAGTTCTGAAGGTTACATTGATGGAAAGAACGATAGGAGGCTCGACGATTGCTTGAGGTACTGCATTGTTGCTGGCAAGAAGGCTGTTGAAGATGCTGATCTCGGCGGCGATAAGTTATCTAAAGTTTGTTCTTTTTTTCTTATTTAATGGTTTTTGGTTCCTGGGTTTTATTAATCGGCTTGTTTTCATGATGATTTGCGTGTTTTATTGTTTAATCCTATAAATCCTGATGTTTTTCTCTGCTTGTTGCTGCATGTTTGATTGTTGCAATTTTTTACATTATTGTGTTATTTGAGTCGATAAGTGTTTCTTTGTGCAACTTTTTTCATTATTTTGTTTTTTTAGATATTTTGTCATTATTTTGTTAAGCAACGGGATCCTATAAGTGTCTAAACTATACTTTATTTTAGATAGATGCCTAAATTTTTTTCTTGGCCAATTAGGTGCCTAATGCTTTCTTTTGTGACTCAATTTAGTGCCTCAATTAGGTGTCATTATTTAATGATTTTTGGTTTCAGGGTTTTATTAATTGGCTTGTTTTCATGATGATTTGCGTGTTTTATTGTTTAATCCTATAAATTCTGATGTTTTTCTCTGCTTGTTGCTGCACGTTTGCTTGTTGCAAAATTTTACATTATTGTGTTAATTTGAGTCTATTAGTGTTTCTTCGTGCAACTTTTGTCATTATTTTGGTTTTTTTTAGATATTTTGTCATTATTTTGTTAAGCAACGGGATCACTGCATGTGTGTATTCCGGTAGTTTCCTGTCTTTATTTTGTTATTGTGTCTTATATGATCAGGGCATCTTTTTCTTAGTCATTTAACCTCGTGAACCACTGTCAATTCTTATAAACTCATTACTTAAGGCTTAACTTTTAAATAAGTGTTCAAACTATACTTATTTTTAGATAGGTGCCTAAATTTTTTTCTTGACCAATTAGGTGCCTAATGCTTTCTTCTGTTACTCAAGTAGGTGCCTCATCGTAACGGACATTAATTTTTTGTCGTTATCCAACGAAAATCGTACATGTGGTAGTATTATACATGTTCTGAATTTTATGTTTTTAAAAAATAAATCAGAACTTTTAAAATATCCTAAAATTTTCAAATAATTCTAAAATTGTACCCAAATCCCTAAACCCTCAAATTCAGTGACTCTCACCGGCGTTGGTTGCATTTTCGATGACAAATGAAGCGTTCTCCCCTCGTCGAACGACCCACACACCGTTCATCATATGTTATGATGTTGTTCGTCGCGAATCATTCGAATGAACCATTAGACGATTTCGGCGTTTCGTATGGCGTCGGTCGATTTCCGGCGACGAGATGGTGGAGTAAATGGTCGTGATAGTCCGGCGACATATGTGATGAACAGCGGCGTGACAATCGACGGCGAAATCAGGTCAAATCGAGATTTAGATTTTGGGGTGTTAGGGATTTCAAAATTTTGGGCTACTTTGTGAAATTTGAGGTTATATTGTTTTATTAATTTTATTAATTATTAAATATAATTTTGAAAATTTAAGAAGATGACACATGTTAGATAACAGAAGTTAACAGTGAAAACGTAAGGCACATATTTGACCCAAAACAAAGTTTAGGCTCCTAATTTGAAAAAAAAAAAAGATATAGTTTGGGCACTTATTTGACTGTTAAGCCTTACTTAAATCGCGATATGAATTAGACATGATGTGTCACAAACAATAATTGTTACGCTTGGGAAGAGGCGGATATATTAATCTCACATCAGAAAGGAAAAAGAATGTCTTGGATATATAAGCAGTGGCGTTGTACATCCTATCAAACATGTCTCTTGTGAAAAGTGTAATGGCCCCTGCCCCCTGACAAATAGTATCGAAACAACTCTTTGAAGTCTCGATTTCACGTCGAGCGCCCCAGGAGTGAGAACGAGTAGGAGTTTTGGTTGATCCGAGCATGGCCCAAAAATAATTACCCTAAGCCCAAAAATATATGGGGAAATTACACCATTAGTCTCCGGTCGGATAGTATATTTTAAGCTTATATATTTGTTACATATTCTCCAACTGTGGTGCTCAAAAACTTGCTAAATTTGTACTTATTGGCTTGTTGCAGATTAATAAGGAGCGAACTGGAGTGCTTGTTGGAGCTGGTATGGGTGGACTTACAGTGCTCTCTGATGGCGTTCAAAATCTCATAGAGAGAGGTTATAGAAAACTAACACCATTCTTATTCCCTTATGCTATAACAAACATGTCATCTGCCTTGCTTGCAATTGATCTTGGTTTCATGGGTCCGAATTATTCGATTTCAAGTGCTTGTGCTACCTCCAATTATTGTTTTTATGCTGCTGCCAACCACATCCGTCGAGGCGAGGCTGAATTGATGATTGCTGGTGGAACTGAGGCTACAATAGTTCCTATTGGTCTGGGAGGTTTCTGTATTTGTAGGGCAATGTCTAAAAGAAATGATGATCCTCAAACTGCATCAAGGCCATGGGATAAAGATAGAGATGGCTTTGTAATGGGTGAAGGTGCTGGAGTATTGGTAAGCTTGCATTTATTAACATAACATGCTAAACTGCTAATCCTCTATGTGCATGATTTTAGCTTTCTTGTTGGTTGCTCTGTTCTCTTTTTCTTTATGCTGGCAAAAAAAGATGTTTCTTGTCTTTCAAGGTAATGGAAAGCTTGGAACATGCGACGAAAAGAGGTGCACCGATTATTGCCGAGTACTTAGGCGGAGCAGTTAATTGTGATGCTCATCATATAACTGATCCAAGAGCTGATGGTTTTGGGGTGTCTTTATGCATTCAGAAAAGTCTTGAAGATGCTGGTGTGTCCCCTGAGGAGGTAATTCTTTTGGTTTTTTCATCTAATTTTCTTAAATATATTGGACTAAGCAAGTCCTCCTTTTTAGGTTAACTACATCAATGCACACGCGACGTCTACTCTTGCCGGTGACCTAGCCGAGATAAATGGTATTAAAAAGGTATTCAAGAATACATCCGACATCAAAATCAATGCAACAAAGGTAACTTCTCTTTCTCTTCCTAATTTTGCAAAATTTGAGTGACCATACTCTAATGTTGCCCTCTTGCAATAGGCTAATTGCTTTGCTTCTTGTTTCAGTCTATGATAGGGCATTGCATGGGTGCAGCAGGTGGTTTAGAAGCCATTGCCACTGTGAAGGCCATCACAACAGGATGGTTAAGTCCCTCGATAAATCAATTCGTACGTGCTCGTTGCTTGTTTAATGCACCTTTTTAAGTGTTCTATTATATGCATTTTGTTAATGCTCGAGGTGCTGAGATTTCGAATGCAGAATCCAGAACCTGCAGTTGAGTTTGACACCGTTGCCGGCGAAAAGCAGCAGCATGAGGTTAATGTTGGTAAGCCCCATGTACTCCTGATCCTTTCAAAACTACATGACAAGTTCCTGTTTAAGTTTCTTCAATCCCTTATAATCTGTACTTTATTTTCAGTTGATAATTTGGATTATAACCCCATAGTTCTAACCAAATTCTTTATGATTCTCAGCAATTTCGAATTCTTTCGGATTTGGTGGACACAACTCTGTGGTGGCATTCTCGGCCTTCAGGCCATGAAAGTCTGTGTCACTTGGTTCTGTATCTGTTAGGAAAGATACAGATGGAATGGTGAGTGAAATTATGGATCAAACTTATTAAATATTGTTTAGTCTTAAAATACAAATAAATAAATAATAGAATGTAGGTTTTGACATGGTAAGAATAGAATGTGTATAAACAAACGTATGAATTATACAAAATTTGACATTCCTTCCATGTATTTGCTTTCTCCTCTTTCCATCTTCATGCAATTATAATGGAATAAAAAGAAGCCACTTTGACATTTTTCTACACTATAATATATATATATATATATATATTGTTTATTTGTATTTTTATTTAATACTTTTTTATAGAGAAGAATGGGAGACCGTGGGAAATTATACTAGTAAAACATAGGGTATAAATGAATTGAACATTGGATAAACTGTTCGTTTATTAAGTTAAATGAACAAGGATGACCAAAAGTTTTATGTTTGTTTAATAAACGAAGGAACACGAACATATGTGTGTTCGGTTCGTTCATGGGCGGATGTAGCATAAAAAGTGGGGTACAATTGATCCCACTTGATTTGTTGGGTATGGGATTTTCAATGTGGTAATATAAAATTTTCATAGTAAATATTAGATTTGACATCACTTAATTTGTTGGGGTATGGGGTCAAAATACTTATTATAGTGGTATGTGAATCTTTCCTACCTCATACTTTATCTGGGTTCGTTTATGTTCATGAACAAGCTCGTTTATAGGCTCATTTATAAGTTTGTTTATAAGCTCGTTTTATTCTTTAAATTTTCAATATCGATGAAGGTGGAGACTAAATTGAACACAAAGTGAACTTTGGATTTAACATTTTTGAACATATAAACGAACGTTAAACGAATATGTTCGAACGTATAAATGAACATATCGGTGAACACTTAAACGAGTGTGTTTGCGAACACTTAAATGAGTACATTCACGAACACTTAAACGAGCACGTTCTCGAACACTTAAATGAACAAACACGAACACCTTCAAAAATAAACAAACAAACACGAACACAATATTAAAAATCTAAACGAACACGAATATAAATCAAACATGAACACCTTTAAAAATAAACAAATGAACACGAACATAATCTTCTTCATTCAAACCCAGTCCATTTACACGCCTAACAAACATAATTAAATAATATGAAGCCTAAAAACCTAGAAAGATCTTCATGGGAAAAAGTGCCACTTTTACATCGTTATCAAAATATGGATCCTATGCCTTGGCTGATGGTTAATTCCATGTCCATAGATGAAGCATGAAACTTTTCATTATATTTATTTTCAAAATTCGTAATTTGTAGGCTCCACATCAACAGTTGACAACAGTCAACTCTGTGGCCCAATGGATAAGGCGCTGGTCTACGGAACCAGAGATTCTGGGTTCGATCCCCAGCAGAGTCGATCCTATACTTCCACCTTTTTTTTACGCTAGAATAAAAAAATTGTAA
This sequence comes from Hibiscus tridactylites, assembly GCA_958450335.1. NCBI lineage: Eukaryota > Viridiplantae > Streptophyta > Magnoliopsida > Malvales > Malvaceae > Hibiscus > Hibiscus tridactylites. The sequence continues at coordinate 73,143,922 of OY288284.1, read as the reverse complement.
AAGAATATAAAGAAATTAAAAATGTAACAAATTATAAAAGAAAAATTACATAGTTATAAACTTTAGCTTTTGCATGTTTTTTTACGCCAGAATATAAAAAATTGTTAAAGAATATTAAAAAATTTGTAAAACAAATTTAAAAAATGAAAAATATATATAAAAAAATTGTTTATAAAGTTATAAATTTTAGTTTCTTATCAATTTTAAAGTTTAGAAGTTTAAAATTTAGGTATTAGAATTAAGAATTCATATTTTATATTTTGAAGAATGGTTATATAATATTTTTTTACACAATTTGTGTATCAAAATATAATTATCACGTAAAATTGTAATTAAAATCTATTTAACTAATGGACACCGAAGATTTGAAAAAAAATGCTAAAGAGTACTATACTTGGTTTTTATTACAATTTTATAGTTTTTAATGAATTTTCATATTTTTTATAATCTTAGATAAGTTTGATAGTGTAAAAGATGCGCATTAATTGTGGGAGGGACAATTTACTTGTACATGAAATTTGAAATTTAAATATTATACTACATAATAATAGAAGAAACCTCCTAAATAAATCCATAAGGAGAAAAATTAAATCTTGTATCACATTCAAAAATTTACAAAATTCAATTCAAAATGAGTCTTAGTGTTGTTTTCAATTGTAAAACACACCGTTTGTATATTATAATATACAGTACCCGTCCAACAACTGACTCCGTGGCCCAATGGATAAGGCGCTGGTCTACGGAACCAGAGATTCTGGGTTCGATCCCCAGCGGAGTCGATGTGTTTTTTAGCTTTGCATCTTTTTTTACGCTAGAGTTCTTCCATCTCTTGACAACATGAGAAGTTTATTTTTGATACAAATGAAATGAAATGAAATGTTTATCATTCCTTCCTTCATCACCATCCATATTTAACAAGTACAGTCCAAACCTTAATTACATTTCTCAAACATAATCACACTACCACTTTTTCCTATTTTTTTCCAATAAACCCCAAACCCGAAACCCCAAATTTCCATCACAATCAAGTGAGAGTCTATGAAATAAAAATGATAAAAGTTGCAGATCATACTCAACTTTTTGAACCATATATACTCCATTCATCAAGGAGTGTGTGTATTTTACTTTCTTTCCTATCAGCATCAAAAAGTAGAGTATGAAAACTTTTTGACTACTTAGATAAACACATGAAAAGAATCCAAAGTTAGTCAAACAAATTCCCAAGTGCATTACTTTTACCACATGGTTCAGGCAACAACACCTTTTGGTTAACCCTTTGAGCCACAACAATCACTGCATTCTCTTGATGATCAGATGGTAGGGTTTGCTGCTGAGGAGCCTGTGAGTGGGGTAATATCAGGCCTTGCTTCTGTACATACTCCCATTTGTCTTGGAAGAGGTAAAAGAAAGCGACGAACGAGACTTGAGCTGTGAAAAGTATGGTCCAAACACCGGTGCTTTTCGATGTCTTGCTATGGTAGGCTTCTAAACCAGTGTAGATGTTTATGATCCCCACCATTGATACTGCTGTTCCCAGAATCCAATGTGTTAAGTACCAGGTACTTCTCCTCTTGCTTCCTCTGCAAGAAAAAGGAAAGAAAACTTGTGCAAAAAGCTAAACGTTTTCTGTATATTAAGGAAGATTGGGTTGATGGGGTTACCTAGGAGGCCTGAAAAATCCAACCAAAGCTTGCAACCAGATGGCACCATAAAGGGCAAGGCCTAACCTTTGGTGGTGGTTGTTAAATGAATTCTCGAAGTTCTTTATGGACATTACAGCTCCAACTGTTGCAAGAAGCACTGCCAGTGTCTGCCAAATGGAAAAGAAAGAAATATTATGACTTCAAAGTAATTTGGACCCTTAATTGGTATATACGTATATACGTACACGTGTAATAAGGAAGAGATTATTACCTGCAATATGGCATGGAGATAGAATAGAACTTTTACCCTTCTTCCACCTTCCTCTTTGTTGGCCATTCTAATAGTAATTATACCAACAGGCATTAAGAACCCCATGGAAACCCAGAGGATAAGGCCATGAACAGCTATATAAGATGTCATTTGTGGACTCATCTGCAAGAATGTTCAATTTTCATGTTGAATCATCTTCTGAAATATTATAAAAAAGAAAGGAATCTATATGGGGCGCCTCCCCCAGCCCAGTTTTCTCCATTCACGACGTTAAGATACAAACACGTGACCTTGCTTAAAAGACCTAGATGCATCCCGCTAGACCAACTGGTTGTTGGTAATGAAACTATATATTGATCATTAATTTGAACTCGGAAGAAAAAGAAGAAAACTCGGCATACCTTGTGTACATTTTCTCTAATGCTGGTGTGATTAGTAAACTCTCCATGAGATGAGCAGGAAACATGAGGTAAAAGCAAAACACAAGACACTGCAGTAATGGTGAAAGACCTTAGCAAATGACCAGAAACTTGCATCTTCAATGTATCAATTTCCAAGCAATAGAAAAGAAAGCAGCTTCAAATGCCAATCCTCCCCCTCAAAACATGGGTTTTTGCATATGTTTGTTTATGGGAAATAAAGAAGGTAAGCTGAGTGGCCATTAGAGCAGTGGAGAGGAAAGCTGGTTTATAAAATGATTCAGCTCTTCAAGAAGCAGCTTAAACTTTTCCTTTTGGATAAAGAGAGGTAATGTGCTATGATTACTGAAATGCAAAAAAGGGAGATGAGCAAGTGCAAACCTAACATTCAGTATTGGTTTTAAGATTTTAAAAGCATGGACAACTAATGGTGCTTGTAGGAGGAGAAGATTATTAAATACTATAAATAAGATAGAAAAGGTGGCTGAAAGTCATCACTACCAAATAAGAAATTGAGTATTGTGGGGTTGACATTGGCCTATTTGCATGCATTTTTAGGTTGCAGATGGCAAAAAAAAAAAAAATGGTAAGAGTTTCTCCTACTTTAATCAGCGGTCGCGGGTTTGATTTTTGTCCTGGATATTGAGCAACTTTAAAGTTTATGGTCCGTGTCTAATTTTTATATAGACAAACATAACGTGGAAGATTAGTCACTGAACTTTCTTCGGTAAATGTACTAGATTCATTAATCAATAGTAATTAAATCTTAATATTAGATCTAGCCTAATTAGTAATAATTGGTCATTGAACATAAAAAGAGAGGAATTATTGGTATGTTTGAAATTCATTTAACAAAAGGCATTGAGAAATGGTGTACCTAGAAATACATTTGGGATATACAAATTGTTTCCCCTTTTCAACCTATCATCTTTCTTACTACTATATCTGCCTTGCATGTGTTTGATATTCTTGGCTTCACTTTGGTAATATCTTTTGTTCATTGTCAAGACAAAGATACTCAACCCAAAACAAGGAAATACAAAATTTTGACAAACACCAACCTAATTCGCCATGTCGAATATAAGTTGTCGGGACGGATGCTTTAAGGGACCGGTGGGGGTCACCCCAAAAAAAATTGGGAAACACGAATTTTATTCTAAATTTTCTAAAAATTTTAATTTGACCCCTCAAAAATTTTAAAAATTCATATTAAACTTCAAATTTTTTAATATTTTTAATCAAATTCCCTCTCAAAATTTTAATTTTTTTTGTTAAATCTCTTAAAATTATTAAAAAATTTAGTTAAACCCTATTTTTTTGAAATTTTTCGTTTAATACTCTAAATTTTTTAAAAATTTAAATCGGTCCCCTCAAACTTTTACTCTAAGTTCCGCCACTGATTTATATAATCATGGGATAAAAATCCTCTGCCCCTTTTCGGTGCCCCTACTTATGCACCAACACTAAAACCACTACAAAATCAAATTCTAAATCCTAACCCTAAATTCTAAATCCTAAACCCTACACCTTAAAAATACACCCTAACCCTAAATTCTAAACCCTACACCCTAAAAATACACCATACCCTAAATTCACTAAACCCTAACCATAAATCCTAACCTAAAATCTTAAATCTTATACCCTAAATCTAATTTTGAGCGTGAGGCACAAATAGAAACACATAAAATGGTAGAAAATTTCCATCCATAATCATGAGATTATAGTATTGTAAAGAATAAACCCATAGGCCAAAAATCAAAATTGATGAAATCCAAAGATTAAAAAGAAAAGAACAAGTGGGCTAAGAGTTAAGGGAGATGCAGATGGTGATGGGAAAAGGGTAAGGAATCTTTGTCCCACCAAGAGAGAGCCATTTCTACACATTCATCATTAGGGTGAGCACTATCACTAACTAACAAAAACCAAAGCCATGTAGGTCCTAGGTTCTTTTTTCTGTAGAGGTACTGTCCATAAATCTGATTGACTTGTAGTTTTATAATATATATATATATATATTAACGTTTTTTCTTCCAAAAAGATAAAATTGTGAAAGAAAAATATTGTTTGAGATAAAAATTTTGGAATAAAAACCAGAAACCAGAATCATTGAACTTGCAGCTGGACAGTAGAGATGTAAAGCTTGGGGAAATCTCAAGTTGAAGCTTTAAACAAACAGGTTTCAGTTAACGTGTTGGTTTTGAGAAAAGAATGAAAACTTGAGGATGTTCGTCAACAAAATAATGAGATTAAATCTTTAGGCAAAGTCGTAGTAATCATTAGGCATTGCATTAAAATTCAAAGAGCAATTTCTTGGAGAGAGCAAAGCAGATCATCACAGATTTGGTAGGCGATCAACATCATCATTGTTCTTTTGCCCATTAATAACCTGCTACCGTTAGTGCTACATCTTTATTTATTTATTTATTTAACTTGGTAGCATGGATTCAAATAGCGGTCGTTTATTGCAATAACGGTTGTTATATAACGGTAAAGGTACTGTCCATAACTAATATTGTAAAAAAAGAGTGGTTTGTAATAATTGTTTTTTTTTTATAATTGTGATAAAACACTACGATCGAAAATGCAGCCGCAACTAATTTGAATCTCTACCTGGTAGGTTTGCATGGTTGTTAATCAGTTCGTATGGAGCATACAAAATATCAAATTCAAAGAGTGGGAAACAAGTTCTGAAAAGGCTAGTATTTAATTTGATTTTTTCACCATTATAGGAGAATGGTTTCACTGGTATATGGTTTAGGGCTGAGTGATGTGATTATGATTAATATAACTTTTGTCCATGTGATTAAGAAATTAATTAATTAATTAACAAAATCCAATTAGTTAGTGATTGTAGGGGTGTTTCTTTTTTAAGAGGGCGAAGTGCTTGTTAATGATTTTATAATCACTGCTGATTTAAAAATAATAAAAAAGAGAAGAGTGTGGTATAGTGTTAGGTTTGTAATTACAATACAAATGGAAACATTGATTTCAACAAGGTAATTACAATCCCGAAGGGAGAACCGATGAGATTGCTAAAAAAACTACAAGTTCCAAATATGTACAATAAGACATTCATGTTTTAGACCTAAAACATGAGAAAAACAAGGTAGGAGAGGTTACATATGAAAGAAGGGAAAGAGCCTGAAATAGAAAGGGATCAGAAGAGGAACTTTGAAGCAAACCAGAGAGATCATTAGAACTACAATAGAGCCTTCTCACATGCAATGGTCATTCGATTGAGTCGAGTAAAAAAAATTTTGAATTAGTTGAGTTGATAAATCATATTTTGTAATTTAAATTTTATTTTTTAAAAAATTAAGTTGAGTTTGTAAAATTACAGTCGAGTCAAATCGAGTTGTTTGAGTTTATATTTAAATTTAATTGTAAACATTTTTAATATTGTGATACTAATCAGTTCTAATTTAAACCGTTTTCTATGCAATACACATATTGATCCACTAATTAAAACAATTCTAATTAAAAAACTCGACCCGAAATTAAAAAGTGATTCACTTATTACAAAATCTTTTAATTTGTTCAAATTTTTATTTTATACCTCAATCTTTACTTAAAATATTTTTAAGCAAATTTACAAAATTGTAAATCAAATTAAAACAAGTCGGAGTATTTTTGCATTGATTCAAGTTGAATAAGTAAGTTTTTTTGGAGTCTGAGTAATACCTAACCCTACATTCCACCCGTCAAGAAAATTTCATGCTTAAGAATCAATCTTCACCAACTTCAAATAAGGGCAGTCAACACTAGTTCAACCAAGCATGTGCCCACCTGAATTTTTAAAAATTAATACAGTTAACTTTAAATTTCTTAATTTTTATGAATTTATCTTAAAATTTTATGATTTGTGCCCACCTGAAATTTTAAAATTTTTATAATTTGCACTCATTCTAAAATATATTTTAACTTATGCCCACCCTGAAAAAAAAATTCTGGATCCGCCACTGAGTTCAAACTTTCTTTTTCTTTCTTTTGCTCACGAGAATGTCAGGCAGATAATTCAACCACGTCACATAATAAGCTAAAACATTATTTCTTGTAGTCCCCAAGCAACCTGTGAGCTCAAGTAATATTGCTTCAAGATGATGACATACCATAACTCATAAGTAGATAAAATGAGATATTGAAACCCAACTAAGTTCAAATCAAACAAAAACAATATCCAACCAATAAACTGATAAGAATTCATTACCAAAAATCTCAGAACTTTAAACTCTCTCCTTTATGCAAGAAAAATTACATAAACATGTTGGGCCTAGAAGCCTTGTAGGTTGTCTTCAGCTTCCTGCTCGGTGGCCTCACCTTCTTGACCACCAAGGGGAACTTGATTTTCGAGTTGTGGAACTGCTTGGTGTTGTCTCTCTTGCATAGCTTGGCTGGGATGGTTGCAGTCTTGATGATCTGAATGCAAGGGAACCTAACTCTGTGGCGAGAAGCCATCTCAGTATACATCTGTTCAACGGCTCCGTTCAAAGTAGTATCACGGTATTCCTTGTACATATTGTGATAACCGGTACGACTCTGGTAGCGGAGCCAAATACCATAGTTCTTGATCTTGGTAGGATTCTTCTCAAAAATCTGCAGACAATTTACTTTAGACCAAGGGCATCAAAAAGAAAATTGAAACATGCATCAAAATCCAAGTTACAGTTGGTTTACAAGATAATGAACGAAATAAGAGTAGGAAATAAAAAGTAAAGTTTATCCAAGGTTCCAAACAAACTTGGATTCGAGGAACTCCTGCTTTCAATATCTTTAATCATAAAACGCAACGGCATTCCATAGAACGAGAAAAACAAGTTATCAAAGAGTAATTTTCTAAAATGAAATTAGGACAGCATCAAAGACCAGATACATCATTCAAGATGCATGGAACTCTTAAAAGCGTAAACAAAATTCAGTAAATCCTAAGACCATATGTTACTTCTCAATTAATTCCGACGTTAATTACAGGATAAATTTAGAAATGTAGCTTATCAGATACACACTTCAACATACATTGCATAGGCAGTGCATAAACTAAATGTCGGCCAACAGAAAATTACAGAAACATACAAGCAAAAGGATACTTCTATTCACATTTCAACATAACATCCAAATAATAAATTACTTCATATAAAGTGAATCAGCAAATATATAACATCCAGCACACACCTCATTGATGGCAAGGACTTGACCATTGCTTTTCTTAACCTTCTTCAGCTTCCTCAAGAAATACCTGATTAACATTCAAGGATAGAAACTTCAATCAAACGGTATTCAAAATAAAACCCAGAAAAATCACAGATCTCAATGCAAACAATCACTAACCAGAACTTGGATTTGGCGCGAACTTCGTTGGTCGCCCAAAGCTTCATCCTGTAAATCTTAGGGTGCTCATCGCTCTCTGTTGGGTGAGCCCTACCAACAACCTGGTACTGGTGAAACTGCAACAATAAACAACAACAAATCGAAACTTCAATATATTAACCTATGCTAATCACCCTTTAGGTTCTAATAAGACGAAAATGAAGCTTTTTATCCCACATTTTACAAACAATTTCAAGAGGAATGAAAAAAAAAAAGCATATATGGATCTAAACAAAGTATAATTAAAAAACCGACACCAAATCTAAACATTAACTGCTTAAAAAGAGCCCAAAACGGGTAATCATCGTAGAACTCTGAAGCTAAAAAATGGAAACCAATAAGGTTACGGGTAAGATCTGAGGAAAGAGAAGCGTTTGTCACTTACCCTGAAAGTAACCATTTCTGAAGAATCTGGCAGCCCTGGCTCACTCTTCTGCTCAAGGTAGGAGATGACGAAATTAGGGTTTTCTTTATATTATATAGTACTAGACCTTGACAGATCAAAACCCTAGATCGGAAACGCGGGCCGGGTCAGGCTAAATTTAGTTAAGTAGTATATGGGTTAAGGTCGGGTGGAAATGTTATACCCGGTCCAAATAAATGATCAAGGTTTGGGGCTCATCTCGACTCAAAATCCTGCTGAATTGAACTCATTTGTGGCCCATAATTAAATCTATGTTTTAGCCCAATACGTGAATTTCATAGCGTTTTAGCCTAATTTTTTTAGTATAATTATCCTATCTGATTTATGGGTTTATATTTAATAGTGCGGAAATAAAATGTTTTCACAAACGCCTTAATTTTAGGGTAGAAGATTAGAATTTAAGGTTATAGATTAAGAGTTTAAGTTTAGGTCTTTAGAATGTAGGGGTCGTAGTAAGAATTTTGAGTTTATGGTTAGAATTTAGCGTTTATAGATTAGGATTTAGAGTTTAAAGTAATATTGTTAGGATGATTCTCTCAATTCAGTTTATTCCATTTACCATACCAATATTCAAATTTTTATCATGCTTAAAAGAGCTAATGTCTCACTCTGTTCAGCTAATTCGTTGACCCATTTTTTATATTGTGCCAAACATTGAAAATTTTAAAAACATAAATTTTCCAATAATCCGAGACACTGCTCAAAAATGCATCACACTTGATCTAAAAGTTAAAAAACATGACTGATTTTGGAGGAGACTTCCTTGAAACATCCATTTTTATTTCTTACCATGTTTGATCAATGGTCTTGAAGGGCAATAATTCAACCATGATCAAGAATTCCAATCTCCCCTATACGTTCCCTAAAGCAACCTGCAAACATCCATCATTTCACTTCCATTGTTTTTCCCATATATTATTGATAAGATTAAATATTGGATTGCATAAGTATTTTTTTATTAAATAGAGATATTAAGTTTTCTTCTTCCGCATGTAGAAAAGGAATAAATAAATCAATCAAATTGCGAGAGGCTTCATGAAGTGCTTCTTTCGGAGTTAAACTTCCATTTGTCCATATTTCTAGAAAGAGTATCTCCTGTTTTTCATTATCATTCCCATAACAATGAATACTATGATTCGCATTTCGAACAGGCATGAATACAGCATCTATAGGATAACTTCCGTCGTGAAAGTTCTTTGGCGTTTTTATACCGTATCCTCTATTTCTCTCGATTTGTAATCCAATACACAAATCAATTGGTTTGGTTAGGCTGGCTATATGCTGTGTATTATCAACGATTTCCATTCTCGTGCCGGGATATGTACCCATACAAAATGAGACAAAATGAGCATACTTAATCACTAAATCAATTAGTAAATCTCAGATTCTATAAGCTATTTTGCAGGGTGATATTTTCATGTCTTTCATTAGTGACAACTAACGTATTTACACGCAGCACATCAGAGTTTGCTACTACCTAATTTATTCAAATACAAATATTCTTTAACTCCCGATCTCCGATGAACACCGTGATCTCGCGGCCATAGGTGGCCCCGAGCTCCTTGAACAAAAACTTGGAGGCCTTTTCCTGTTTCAGCTAGATGAACCCCGCGGTCTTGTTGTAACCGAGCTCCACCAGGTCGGTCAGAGGCATCAGCCCTTTGGGGATATGGAATTTGTCGAGGATTCCGTATATATTTTTTTTCCTGCAAACATCCGCTTCATTGTAGACCTCAGCACCTTCTCGGTGGCTTTCTATTTGTTTGATGCCATGTTCCGTACTTCTTTCTCTCTAATTTTATTATTAATTACTTCTTTATTTTTGCAATAGATATTGAATCCATCGAGTCAAGTTTCCTTACATATAGCCACTTTTGCCGAAAGAGAAAATTTAAAACAACCTATTTTTCTTTTTTTTTTAATATTTTTTAAATAATTATTTTATATATCAACGCTTGTGATTTTTTTACACAAATACCTTAGTCTTAGAAGTTAGAGACTTCGTCTAGGGTTTAAAGTTTATGAGTTTCAGTGTAGTAATTTTGAATTTAGAGTTGTTAATAGAACTTTGGGTTTATGGTTAAAATTTAGAGTTTATAGGTTAAAACCTAAATCCCTACCCATATTACCCTAAAACTTAAACCTAAACCCTAAACTCTAAATTATAACCATAAACGTAAACCCCTAAATTCTAAACCTAAACTAAAACTCATAAACTCTAACCCATGAACTAAAACCATAAACCCTAAAATTGAGATGCTTGTGAAAACAAAAAGTTTAGGGTTTCCACCGCTTGTGTATAGGATAATCACTTGATATTTGTTTGATATTTGCTTGATATTTGTTTTTGTATATTTAAAGTTTTGTTTGCAAATTGTATTAAAAATTTTGTTTGTGAATATTCAATTTTTTTAATATATTTTTTTGTGTATGTATTATGTAAATGTGAAATAATATTATATTTAATAATGGTGTTAGTGGTTTATAAAACTTAATCCAATCAAAATTATGAGTCTTTCTTCTTTAGTTAAAACCGTATTAATCTATCAAACCGAAATTTAGTTAGCTTAATCACTTCTAGCACTAATGTTCTATAGCTTAAGATTTATCAAAGGTGAAAGGGGTATTTGGAAAGAGCTGCAGAAAAATGAGGCCATTAAAGGTGGTCAAATTCTCAAATTATCTCGATTTGTAGCTTGCTTGGTAGGCAAAGGAAATACCCTACATACTCTTTGAATTAACTGAAGTTCAATCAAAGATTTTACTGTTCTTCGTTGGAAGGTCATTTGATCTAGACTCGACGAATTTTGGGTCGGGCTAGGTTTATTTTTTAAAAGTTGAGCTTGGATTTAGTTGAATTTAAGGTGAAAAATACCCGATCCAAAATAATAATTTAATTTTATTCTAAATATTTAAGTATAATTGCTATAATGCATGTCTCTTTATATATTTTTTCAACTATCTCCTAATTTTGTTTAATAAAAATGAAATAATATTTATTATAATGCCTCATCTTTATTTGTATTTTTCAGTTAACTCTATATTTTATCAAATAAAAATAAAAATAAATATTTTTTTATTTATATCAGACCCGTAGTCAGGTCATGTCAGGTTCAGATCCATGTGTTATATTTTTAAGTCGGATGCGGATCAACCGAAAACTCGAACCATGAAAACGTTTATATTACCTGATGCCTTGCCGATGAACAAAGATCACTTCCCTTTGAAGCAATATAACGATGCCTTCCTTGACAACTTTGAAAGATTGGAAATTGGAATTTTGAGTGTTTTCTTTATTTAGGAATTCTTCTTCAACCCAATGGCCTTCCATTAATGCTAAAAGGGTTCAATCAATAAACAAAACTATTCTGAATTTCTGATTTCAGTCCCCCCAGATTAGGAAACATCAAATTCTTCATGGAGGCTGCACTTTATCTTGGCTATGGACCTATGCCGAGCATTTCCCACCGCATGCCTCCCGGCACAATTACAAAACTTCATTTCGGGTTCAACCATTCTTTTGTGTCCGTTTCGAAAGGTTCCATGACGAACCGCCGGCGATGTCATCGGTTCTATAGCCCGGGACCTCTTGCACTACATAGGTCTAATTCATCAATGCCTTCCGAAAACGAAAAAGGCGGTGCCAAAGCCGTTCGAGGGGCAGTCGGGGCGTCTCTTGCTTTAGCTTGCGCTCTAAGCATCATTGGCTGCGGCTGTAAGATGAACTTTAAAGCAATGGCTGGCCCGAAGCAACAAATTTATCAGAAATCTCCATCTTTTCCTCAAACCGGTCCCCCTGCTGCACCGGGGAAAATGGCACTCAAATCGTTGCTGGACGTGACGGTCGGCCTAGCTTCAAAAGACGGAAGAAGGGTGAGGGACATTAGTCCAGGGTCACATTTCCCTGCTCCGAGGCATTCCGCTCCATCGAAGGATCAAGTCGATCAACTCAAGGTCGGTCCACATTTTTACATACTTTTTTAGCCTTGTTTGCAATGATTCATATTCTTAGATAAGTTCAATTGTGTAGAAAGATGCTGTGAGCCTAATGAAACGAGGGCTGCCTGAAGAAGCAGTCCATATGTTGAAAAATGAATACAAGAAACATATGTTGGAACCTGAGTCCGCTTATAACTTGTATATTGTACTGGTGGAAATTTTTATCACTCAGGTATTTGCATTTCCCATGAATTTTCCGAATCTGAATTAAGATTGTGTTTTTTTGTTTGTTTTCCTTGATAATGTGTGATTTAACATTTGTAAACAGGGGAAATACGAAGAAGCCTATGAGCTTATGAGCACTCGTGATCAAAAAATTTCAGATTCCGATGTTCGGCCTACTCTTTACAAGGTGATTATTTGATTCATTCGATCGAACTGATTGAACCAATGATTCGGGTGTCGCACTAGTTCGATTTCTGATCCGAATTATTCTTTTCGCCTTGATATGTACAGGCTATTCTTTGCACCATGTTAGATAAAGATGAAGCACAGGATTTATGGGAAGAATTTGCAGGATCCATTGGAGGGTTTTCGCCCTTTAGCTCCTAATGGCCATGACAAGGTTATGTAAATCAAGACAGGGTCATAAAAAGAAAAACACAATAATTTTCGAGTTTTTTTTTATCATTTTATTCGAGTACAATAATTCTCGGGTTAAGTAGTATATAATGTATTTTTCGGTCTTTAAGCCCGGGACTGCTCATATAAAATCACTATTCTTAGGGCTATATTGTGCTTTCTCCATATTTAATAAAAGTTAAAATTATTAAAAAAAACCAATTAAAAATCAAAATTAATTTTTTGGATTTAAGTTTTTTCTTCAAGATTATAATTATACTCAATTTATATATATATATATAGGGTAAACTACACTGGTAGTCACCAAACTTTTAGGGCACTTTCAATAAGGTCACTGAACTTTTAAAACTTTTATTACAGTCACCCAACTTTTAATTCGCTTTCAATAAGGTCACTGCCGTCAACCACTGTTAAAAAATTTGATATGACATGTTAAATTTAAGGGTAAAATACACTGTTAGTCACTGAAGTTTTAAGAGGCTTTCAATATGGTCACCGAACTTTTAAAACTTTCATTACCATCACTCAACTTTTAATTCGCTTTCATTACTGTTAAAAAAATTGATGTGACACATTAAGTTTAAAAATAAACTTTTCCCACCCAATTTTATCTCCATGTCTTATTTTCTTCCATCCAAACATGTCTATCTTTTAGATACATTAATATTTTTCTTTGAAATCCCCATTATCCAGTGCATGACTCAGTAAATGTCGGGCCTGAAGCATAAAGAGGATTTTATGAGCAAAATTTTAGTTATTTCTTTATGATTCCATCATCGGATGTCTCCCAATATTTTTCTTGTTCTCACACATATCGCATGCATGTCTAAATACATTAATATTTTCCTTGATGTGTTACTAGAGAAGTAACGATCTTCACCAAAAAATTACAATTTGATTCATATGGAAGAAAGAGACATGTTTGGATGGAAGAAAATGTAACCACCCGGACCCGCTTATGCGTTTCACCTAACTCCGAGCGGTCACAACCTATGATCAAACTTCATATCACAAATTTTATTTAAATATAAAAACTGGTATAGTTCCGCCTAATAGTGGCTATAACCCATACTTCAAAAAAACCTGTTAGCAAGATATATCCTTTATTGTTCCAAATCGTCTACAAAACCATCAAAGAAACTTTCTCATCCATCTCAAAATAGAAAGTAGAAGTTTAATATCGATGTATTACAAAATAAGTGATGTAAAGCATAAGTTGTCAAATAAGACCATGGCCAACATCCGCCAAAATATATATATATCATATCGTATCAAAATATAGGCATAAGTCACCCCGAATACAGACAGTTAGGAAGATAAGAACATTACAACAACTAGATGCTAAATGTGTCGATCCTCCAAATGCCGGGTCCACAGGGTAGCCTGTCGCAAGTATCTGAGAGGGGAAGAGGGAAAACATGAGCTAGGGAGCTCGGTGTGTTCTAATATGTGCAGATCAAGCAATCACAAGTATACATCAAGTATAACACATTAACATGTTACAGATTAGAACAATGGTTTGAGAGCATACAAAGGTTTACTAATAACTACCCTCCAACCTTACACCATTATGCAGTCCCCCAGAACTGCATCCATAAGGACTTACCCTAGGCCCGATGAGCGTAGGTGCCACCTAAGGGGCTGCCTTAGGTCCATAAGGGTTTACCCGTGCCAGAGCATCGGAACCTACCCAAGGGGAGACCTTGAGTCCATAAGGATTTACCAGCTGGATCAGGGCTGTACCGACAGAGACTTCGTATCATATCCCAATAGTATACCCCAGACAGAAATCAGAGTTCAGGTTCCATACATGAGTAGCAGAATACATATAGCAGACATGTTCTATTCAGGGTAACAAAACAGAAACTCATGCTTTCAACAGATAAACGGGCATACCATTGAGCAAACATATTCGTCATCATTATGCAAGCAAAACGTATAATCATATATCAAGTTTACTGATTTCAAAACCAATTACGTCAGACAAACATACTATGTTAATCCGGATCAAGTAGTCACACGCAAAGTTAGATCAAGCATACTTACAATAGGCAAACAATGTATGAAATCATTAGTTCAATTCAGTCTTTTATCAACATAATATCATTCATATTTCATTGGTTATTTGGTCAATCATCAAAATATAGTAAGCATGCAACTCATATAGCAGAATGTAGCACACATAGAACACACCTCAAAATACGGTCGATGGGTAAACTAACGGGCACCAGCCTCGGAGCGCTCAGATGTAGAGTCAGGTCCTAAATCACAGAAAATTAATCGATCATATAGTGAATTAAAGGTCTAGTTGTTCTTATACACTGAGTTCAAGTTCATACTTATATTAACTGGAGCGTGAGGGTGAGCGGAACGAGAGGAGCTAGGCTGAGCTGGATACTAATCACAAATATCTCGAGCACCTTACACAATTAAAACACTTTATCAGACCCTTAATCGACCTCATTATCACTTTAATTTAAGCAATTTAGTACATAAGCATGATTTAGGTTTAAAGTCAGATTTGAGGGCTTTCGGGTTAAAATTTCATAAAATGGGCTTTAAAATCGGACTCAGGACGTCGAAAAACATAAAATAGGGTCTTTTCGAAAAATTTGACTTTCTGGTCAAAGTCAACGCATGACGTCAGCTTAAGTCAACGCTGACGTCAGCATGACGTCAGCAGTCAAATGGGTCAAGATAACTGAGTCAACTCGGGCGAGTCAACTCACTGAGCTGACTCGGCGATTCAACCCAGTCGGGTCGGGTCGGAGAGCCCATGGGTCGAGTCAGACCCGTTTCCTACCCTTATCAGAAAGGTCACCGGCGGCGACCGGAATCTCGCCGGAAAAGTCTCGAAATGTCGTTGTTTTGACCTGAAAAGAAAGCCTTTCGATTACACAATGTTTAACCCGAAATTATTCAACTGAGACATCGTCGGATAGAGGCTGAAAGTTACCGAAAACGTAATAGGGGTCTTGGAACTGCCGAAGCTCCGACGAAGGGCTTAACGGCGGCAGCAAGCTCAGGTTTTGCAGATCCGGATGCAAGGATCTCGGCCTTGCCCACGGTGAGCCAAGAACGGCGGTGATTAGGCCGAAAACGCGGCAGACGTGGCCCACGAAAATTCCAAACTTCAATCGATATTCCACCGTACACCGCAGTTTGAGGGCGCGCGTGACCGGTAACGGCGACCTCACGACGAGACGGAGAACGCACCTCTGGCGGCGGTGTCACGAACGGCACGGTGGTGACGCGGCTGCAAGCTCGCCGACAAAAAGGAAAAAGAGAGGGTTTCGGGGAGAGGAAAAATATTATTGGGATCTGATTTTCATTAAGGCTGGTAGGTGAGGAGTCAGAGACTTATTAAATTCAGGTTCAATAAAGGGTTCAAATAAATTTTCGGGGAACTTTGCACTAAGAGCTTGCTAGCTCAAACGGCTGGTAGGTGAGGAGTCAGAGACTTATTAAATTCAGGTTCAATAAAGGGTTCAAATAAATTTTCGGGGAACTTTGCACTAAGAGCTTGCTAGCTCAAACGGCTGGTGACGACCAAAATAAGGGGAGGTTGCGGGTTTGACTCCCCCCAACCTCCACCCTTTTCAATTTTTTTTTAAACAATGGGGTGTTACAGAAAATAAGAGGGGAGATAAAATATGGTGGGAAAATGTTTATTTTTAAACTTAACGTGTCACATTAGCTTTTTTTAACAGTAATGAAAGTGAATTAAAAGTTGAGTGATAATAATGAAAGTTTTAAAAAGTTCGGTGACCATATTGAAAGCATCTTAAAAGTTCAGTGACTAACAGTGTATTTTACCCTTAAATTTAACATGCCACGTCATCTTTTTTAACGGTGGTTGACGGCAGTGACCTTATTGAAAGCGAATTAAAAATTGGGCGACTGTAATGAAAGTTTTAAAAGTTCGGTGACCTTATTGAAAGTGCCCTAAAAGTTCGATGACTACCAGTGTAGTTTACCCATATATATATTTATTTGAGTAACATGGGGTACTATTATTTTTAACATGTTTCACGTGCTCTTGATTTTAGTGGCGTGGGCTCCTAATTTCTTGGCTTTTAACTTTTCTTAGCTGTTCATGGTCACGTATATTTTTATATATAACAATCTATATTTAATTTATTGATAAATTAGGTGATAAATTAATCATTTGAATCTTAGAGGGCAAGATGTAGATGTGTTGGTAATCTTAGGATAAAATTAAAACATGATTATACTGAATTGTTAAAATTAAAATACCATCTCGTATAATAATGATTTAATTCTGAAATTTATAGATCTTATCAATTCCGTCTTAATTCAATAAATTTAATATTTTATATTTAAACAACGTGACTCTAACGCAATATAACTCTAACTATTATTATACAAGCCATACACAATCGCTTCAATATGGACAACTCATAAACTAATGGAACATACCCAATATGAATTTAATGCCACGGTACACAATCACTTCATTAATGAAATTTTTAAATAAAAAAAGTCGAATTTATTTAAAAATTTGAATTATAACCAAAGTGATAGAATGCATAAATTTTAAGAGACCTTGTTAAGAAAATTGGGAGACAAAACTATTATTGTACCAGCCATGCTAGATGTCCTTTTTAATTTTAACAAAAGAGTGACTTGATTTTAATAAAGTTTTAATTGAGTGACTAAATTGTAACTTAAGAAATGACTCATTTGTAATTAAACATATAATTGAGTAACTAAATGTATATTTTACCCTAAATAATATTGACAAGACACGAGACAGCTGGAAAAAAAACCTTTCATAAAATAATAATATAATATTCGCTCCATTTTCTCATGTTTTAAACCACATGCTCTCTACTGTCTACAGTCTCTCTTCTCTTATTTTCAGCAGATTTTCAATGGCCGATGAACCTTCTCTCACTCGATGGTCTTTTCTGGTAATCTCCTTTTCCTTTTCTAATCTTTTGTTTGGTTGTGAAAATTATCCAGGAAATCATTGTTTCCTTCTGATTTCTCTTCGGTCAACTGAACTCTAGCTTCGATTGAACTTTTGCCTTTTTCACTTAATTTTTAGCTTAGATTGCATTGGATTGACGATTCTTTTTGTTTAATTTTGATCTAACTTTGTGAAGAAATGGAGAAGGAAAAGAGGAAAATAATAGTTCTAAGCATTTTTCTTTAAGCAATTATGTCTATTATTCTATAGGATTTTAAACTGTTTTATGATGCCAAGTTTGGGAGGAAGAGATTGCCTGAGCCGGAAAATGGTCAGCCTGCTGCTGATGAGCCTGTCTCCAACGGCACTACTTCCAATGTCACCTCGAATGGTAACCATTCTGTCAGGAACACTTCTGATATGGCTATTTACGAGCAGTATCGAAACCAGGTACTTTTGCGATTCTAATATTTAATTTTTCTTTTTTAAAGTCAAGCTTGCTTGTTTTCTTGATTGTAGTGATTTCATTGTTGTTTTGTTTCGTTTTTCAGGGTACAAACTCGGTGCACTCAAATGGTGTTGTGTCTAATGGATTTGATTCAAGACCGTATGTTTGTTCCTTTCTCTGATTCCTGATCATAATACATTTCTCCGTTCTCACTTAGAAATAGGCTATTATATGTATATTTCTCCATGTAGATCGCTGGATTAGTTCTATGATTCTCTCCAGTTCTTTAGGAAACAAGGATATTAATGTTTTCTTTTCTCTTTACTTTTTCAGGCAAAGATCTCTGCTTCCTGCTTTTGAATCTGCGGAAATGCGCACATTAGGAGAGAGTTTAAGCAGGTAATTAAAATATCTTTAACTTCAATGGTGATAGAAAAGAAGTTTTGGCTATTGTATATGAAAGCTTGTGTAGTATATTCTTGAAATTTTTGTCTACCATCATATCCATTTAGGGACATTGTTCGAGGGAACCCAGATGTTAAGTGGGAAAGCATCAAGGGACTTGAAAATGCCAAACGCTTACTTAAAGAAGCAGTTGTTATGCCTATAAAATATCCCAAGTAAGTCTTGCTATGACACAGACCATGAACTCTGAGTACTGCATTTCACTACTCCTTGAAAAGGGTGAATGCAGGGGTGAAGCCAGAACTTTCATCTTGAGGGTGATGGGAAAAAATATTGCTAACGTCTTTGATAGAAAAAATATATTATAAACTTGGATGATACAAATACTGTTTCTGTATACAAAGAAATAATTTTTTTATTGTCATTGAGCTTTTTTATCAGCATCATTTTTTGTCCATGAACTAAAGAACTTATCTCTGAACACTGTAATAAATTAGTATATGAATTAATAATGGACTAAAATTAATCGGACTAAGATTTTTTTTTTTTCACTTGACTGCTATCCTATGTTTCTGGATATATAAAATCCTGTTTTTCTTGAATTCTAGTTATCTGCATTGTATTTAAACATACACTTATGTTGTCTCCCCCAGATTTAAGTTTCCTTCTGTACACATGATGTGATTAATGGGAGCAAAGTACAGCACGGATCGAGTAGAAATTAGACTTAACTTTTTATTATTGTCATGTACATCAATGATGGGATTCGAAATTTGGAAAATAACTTAGTAGACCTACAATTGACAGTTGTTTCCCTTCATTACAAGGTTGTCAAGTTATTAGGGTTCTAAAGCTAGTTCTCTTGAAAGTGCATTGAGTGCTTTTGGAAAGAATTCTTCTATTTTTTTCTGGTTATTGATTGAAAAGAAAAGTGGATTTGTCACTATGGAGCTTAGGTATTTTAGAAGCTAGTGCTCTAAAAGATGCATGGAAAATACTACAAAGAGTTTCAAACTTTTCTTCTGAATTCTGGGGATGCTCAGCTGTATTGTATGAGTTTATTTTCTGGGAGCAAACACTTGAGATCAATGGAAATATTTTGTAAAGCATCATGAGGGCTTTTATTTTGTCAATTTGATTTAGAAAAAATTTGATGAAACATTCAATGATATGTTATCAAGGAATGGGAGGGTTTCATTTCACAATCGATTTGATTTCTTGTAGGTACTTCACTGGTCTTCTTTCACCATGGAAGGGTATTCTCCTTTTTGGGCCCCCAGGGACAGGAAAGGTGTGCATTCGGTTTCATTATTTCCAATAGATTAATTTTTCGTTATGCATGCCATATTCATTTGTTGTATTTATGCAAAATATATTTGGTTAATATAGAGGAAACCTGTCTTTCATAACCATACGGTAAATTTTAGATTGACGAAGCAAGGGAGCTCTAATCCCAATGCTTGCATCCCACCCTGTTGAAGCTCCCTTTGTACAAATGGGAGAATGAGAGAGAGATCCTCAAAAAGAGAGAGAGAGAGAGAGATCTTCATAGGTTTAATATATCTTGGTAGTGCTTATTGTTTTTCTTTGTCAATGATGTTAGTTTCTATTTGAATCACCATTCTGGTTGCAGACAATGCTGGCAAAGGCTGTTGCAACAGAATGCAATACCACATTTTTCAATATTTCAGCATCATCTGTTGTCAGCAAATGGCGTGGTATGCTAAACACAACTTTTCCAAGATCTTATTTGATTTGTAGAGGGATTTGGTCCTAGGTATGGAAGTTATGAAAAGGTGTCTCTAAAAATGGAGAATGACAGATACTATTGGAAAATATATTAAATGCATCTTTGACTGTCAAATCATATTTTCTGATTGTTCCTTAGTTATATATAAAAACAGCTTAAATTTTTTAAAGGACAAAAATGGTAGGAGTTTTGGATGTAGATTCTTAGAAGATTTTCCACTAATCGACGGATCATTCATTTTCTCTCCAAGCATTTTGTTTTTTTTTTACCTTAATCTAGTCAATGTGGAACCTTATAGGAAAAACATTCTTCTCTAATTGGATTGTGGGAATGTGCTCTGGATATGGTTGTGTGAATATAAAAGTTCACTCTATTCACATATTCTGTTCCATTCGAGCTTTTTACTTGGTAGAAAAAAAGAAGAATCACTGTTGATAAAATTCTTTGACAAGCTAAATGGATCATGATATCAGTTTTAACCAAATGACCTACTAGGGTTGGACCCAATAACTTCTATAGCTTTTAACAGAAATTGCGCTCAGTTACCTTACTATGGAGTCCATAACATTTCAGGTGATTCTGAAAAGTTAATAAAAGTACTTTTTGACCTGGCAAGGCACCATGCACCGTCTACCATTTTTCTTGATGAAATTGATGCCATTATAAGTCAGCGTGGGGGTGAAGGACGCAGTGAGCATGAAGCAAGTAGGCGTTTGAAAACTGAGCTGCTTATACAGGTGATGTTTGTTTCTTGAAAAATGTGTCATTCTTTTGTACAAAAATTTGTGTGTGGTTGTGTGCATGTTTATATTAAAACTTGGGTTGATAATTCTTGCATTTTAAATTGGATACCTTGTAGCTAGACTTGTCCAAAGGTTGGGCTACCTAACAAGGCCGGCCTTGGACAATGTTTTCATGAATTCAGGTTGACCTGACCCGAATTGTTTTTTAATTCTTTCACTCTACAATCAAGTGACATATCATTACAAAAGAGATTAGGCAATGAGAGATGTGTGTTTTCATTGTGTTAGTGATTTCAACCTTGAGCATGGTTGGCATCTTAAACTGATTCTGCAGCAGATTTAGTGGTGCATTTTTTTTTGCGTTTGTTATTTGCAATAATTAGAAAATAGAAGTAATAAAACCACACATGCTGCTGTTTATAGCGTTGCAGAAATTAAATCAATGTTAATTTTCAACTGATCAGTAGAATTAGATTGCAGATGGATGGTTTGACACGGTCAGATGAGCTCGTGTTTGTTCTTGCAGCAACAAACCTCCCTTGGGAACTGGATGCAGCCATGCTCCGTCGCCTTGAGAAGCGAGTATCCTTTGACATTTAAATTTATTCTGAATCTTTTCAAACAATATTAACAATTACTTTAAAACATTATGGTATACATATTCTAATTTTGGATGGAGTAAGAAATTTAATCCAAAAACCAGAATGAGATTGAAGCCTAAAAACTAACCGCTCTAATTTTGTCCCAACATGATTACATTGTGATGTTCATGCTGTCTTTTTAACTATTCAGTCTCATGTACGTTCTATTGCTGGATACTTGCAATTATATTGGATTGCATCTTTTACACAATTAATGAAAAAAATCTTTCTGAATTTCAAGACATGTAATGAAGGGATTTGCCTTTAACCACGTAAAATTAGATCCTTGTTCCTCTCCCAGAGCCAGAAGCAAGAAGAGCCATGTTTGGGGAGCTTCTGCCTCAACTGCATGGTGAGGAGGCTCTTCCTTACGATATATTAGTGGAAAGGTCAGAAGGGTACTCGGGTTCAGATATTCGATTACTCTGCAAAGAAGCAGCCATGCAGCCTTTGAGACGCCTAATGACGGTCCTTGAAGATAAGCAGGAAGTAGTGCCCGAGGATGGTATGTATATGAGTCTTGAAAATCATTTTTTGTCCGATATTTCGTGTGGCTTAACATTTATCCCCTTAGGCATCAATTCACATTCATCAGTTTACTTCTGTTATTTTCCTCTCTGTTTCCTTAGTTATAGCTGTTGGCAATTCAAACTCGAGAACTCTTATCTGTGAACGGAAAAGATAAATCAAATCATGTTCTTTCTAGTTATAAGACCAACACCATCTAGACTTGCACTCATTTCATGTCAAAATCTTACCATCCTATCATTTGGCTGGAAGAAGACATCTGAATAGGAATACAGATTAGACAAGAACGATCTCCGGAAGGAAAGAGTCCCTCTTGGACCTATTACTTTTCCCTGCAAATAAATGGACATGTTTTATTTTCTTATTCCCTTGTTTTGCATGCAGCTTTTATTATCATATTGTTTATATGTAAGAAAAGTGCTTCTAAAACTAGTTTGTGGTCTGCAGAGCTGCCAAAGGTCGGGCCAGTTATGCCCGACGATATAGAAACTGCTTTGAGGAACACCAGACCATCGGCACATTTACATGCTCATCGCTACGAGAAGTTCAATGCAGACTACGGCAGTCAAATAATCCAATGATTGGATTTTAAACTCATCAGAATCCTTTCAGTTTTTACTTTGCGATGAACCTATTCATGGGAAGCTATAATATATTCATCCTCATTGAACTCGAGTTTTTCTCGATGTAAAATGAAATTCAATAGATTTGAAGATTAAATCCCAACATTTATGAATCTTATTTTCTATTATTTAATTGTAACTTTTTTATTTGAATTCTAAGTAGGTTAGATGTGGCATCTAGAAATTATACCAAATGTAAATGAAATCAAGAAACAGTTTCGGTTTAATCAGTCATTTCCATACTGTTACGGCTGGAAACAACTGATTAAACCGGAACTGTTTAACACCTCATTTGCCATATACCTACAAACTCTTACTAAAGTTGTCAATAGCCTTTCGTGACTAGTTAGTCATAAAAAAACTTCGATCCGTTGAGGAACATTCACCCTCCAAATGAGCTTTTAACATCTATAGTTCATTCGAGCTTTTATATCTAACATCTGATAAACAGTTTTTTGTAGAAAAATGCATGTTTGTCATCCCGGTATATCGTTCATTCGAGCTTTTATATCTAACATCTGATAAACAGTTTGTTTTAGAAAAATACATGTTTGTCATCCCGGTATATCATAACGAATGTCGTCCTGAGGAGGTTTGGTCGCAACAATCCTCCGAAGAACGGTGTTCGGCAAAACAAGATTAATTCTAACCTAATCCCATTGACCCGAATCGGATCAGTCAAGTGATTGATAAAATCCCTATGGTGCAGCATTAAACCACCAACCAAATCGGCTGGTCGAATTCCGACCGAATGTTCTGCAGCCAATTGCGAATGCAATTGTGGACTTGTGGTAGGGACTTCAATAGCTTCACAGAAGAAAATGAAGCTCCAAAAAGAATAAATCTTTGCCAACATATCTCCACATCCAAATTCGAGTAACATAGATGATAAAAACGGAAGTTCGACCTAAGCCTTGAATAATTGCAGCTACCACAGATGCAGTGAAGCAATGAAAAGATTAATCAAACTCCACAAATCAACAATCCATTTCATGATAATTGACTTTATAAAATTAACCAAACCGACTAAAGCGAACCTGTATAGTTCATCGGTACAAACATTGCAACTTTTTCTTCCTTTTCATGAAGGGGTGAGGAGGGCAAGAGAAACCATTCCTTTATTCTTCTACAATTCTACTATTATTCGTTTATTTATTTGGGAGAGGACAGGTCTACAGATGCAGAGAGAGATCTACATCTTCTGGGCCTTCCTCGGCTCCAAAACAGACTTTCGGTGCAGGAACTGAATAATCAAAATCCACGAAAAGCGGTAGCTCTCTTTTCCCAACATTCTCAGATTCAACAAGAGCATTGCGGACAATCATGGGCTCCTCAGGTTCCGCGTGAGCATTGGGGGAAATTTTAGGATTTTTCGATGCATTTGTTACATCAGTCTTCCCAGATTCATCAGCAAAGTAGGGCCTCTTACCATTTTCGCACCTAACCAAACATCTACAGTCATTCTGACCAGCTTTGTCCGGACTTGAGCTTGGAGGAGGACCTGAGAAAAGGCACAAACAGCAATAGATAATCGAAGATAGGCAATTGATATGACCCGAAACCAAGGTCATGGTTAGTTATAACTTACAACAAGGGTAGGATTTGGAAGCTTACCAATATTATAACCTTGAACGTTCTGCAAGGCATCTCCATGAGTAGGTGGTAAACCATCGGGGCTAATCTGAAATTCGTCAGTATTGAACTGACAAACTTCATTTGGACCCAAATGTAATGAAGTATCTATGTGAAAGTCAGTGCCTACAAGACTGCTAGACGAAGCAAAAGCAGCATAAGACATGGCTGCATCGGTACCAGTTGGAGCAGATACCCCTGAAGCCAAACTGCTGGGGTGAGAAGTTGCAGCACTACCACAAGTATACGAGTAGATTGGAAACATGATAATCTGAGTTTGGGCAACTCCTGTGTTGCCACTGGTGAATCCGGTCATGTTTGCAGGGTTTGTTTCATTTGAATAGATCGGAGTTTGGTTGTTCACACCAGGCGAGGAGTTCCGCTGGCTGTTTGGTAGGGACGCAGGAGGATTCCCAGTAGTCTCTATGGAATTACTTGAAGAACCAAGATAATTCAAGGTACCCTCCTGGTGGATCCTAAGGTGGCCCCCTAGAGCTCTATAGTTAGTGAATACTTTGTTGCAGTAGGAGCATGATCTGGCACCGGCATGCTTCTCTGCATCTTCTCTAGCCAAAGGGGAATTCATGGTAGAAACTAAGAAAGACAGACAAGATTGAATTCTTTTCCAGAAAAGACAGAAACTAGAAAGCTTAAGGAAACAGTGATGCGGATGAAGACCCTGCTCTCACGCCATTTTATAGCCTTTTTCAGGGCAAAGAAACAGGTCATAGGGCTTATCACCAATTAATGTAAGGGTATATCTTTGATGGACAGACGGTATATAAACTTCATACACTGTTAATGAATCAAATGTTACCACATCATTAATGAGCACTAAAAATTTGAGATTCTTAAGATATAAATATCCATAAATTCAATTTCTAAGGCGATATAATCGGGGCGAGCTTACTAGTTAATGGTTAGTTCTAACTTAGGGGCAAATGCAGCAGCATGTAGTTCAATGACAGTGTATAGAGTTTATATGAAGTCCATACATCGAATGCTAATAGCATTCCTTCTGTAAACGAAAAATTATAATAAAAGCCATTTAAGAAAAGAAAGCACAAAATGGAAAAAAGTTACCATAAAAAATCCATGCTGAAACAACTTAAAGAGGCCTCGTCCGCAATAATAACCCACATTTATAGCAGTCATAAATGGCAGAGGGCATCTAATCTTGCGAAACAAATGTAAAAACCACATAGGAAGGACACCAACTTCCACAAGGCCATGAAACAACCTGGCACCTAATTTTGAGTATCGGTTACGGGGTAATTTTGGAATATGGAATAAAACATAAAAGGAAAGCGGCTGCATCCAAGGCCTTTGTCAATGTCATATCTACATGGCCTGGACTTGATACAAGCCTTCCAATACAAGCTCGTGTTCAACAAATATATATACATATTCATTTTTTCTTGATATTTAGGAATTTCTACCAAAAAACCGATGCAATTCAAGGTATAAGAGTGTTTAGCACTACTCAATTAAAAGAAAGCAAAGAATGGGAGTAACATGGGTCATTCTTGCTACATATTTTTGATCTAATTGTACCCAACAGCATCAAGAATATGAAAACGGAAAGAAAAAAAAATCGTACCAGCGATTTGACGCTCAATGCAAGTGTCAAAGAGGTGCATGTATTGAGCAGAGTATAGCAAAGAAATGCCAGAAAGATCTTTCTCAATGTATTAAAATCATAAAATCCGGTGATAAATGACGAGAACTTTACCTCTTATTGTTCCAAACTGTTGTTACAAGTCCGTAAACTAAGAGACACGAGACTTGTGAATTTCTTCTTTCAAATTTACACTCTTTTAAAATAAATTGATTTTCCTGAAGAAATTGTCGAATACTCCCTACTAAATGCATCCAAGAGAAGCCAATGAAAACAACAACAATCACTCCTTATTGCTAACATTGCCGAAATGAGATTCTTATAAGACTTTTTTCCACAATGCTTCTGAAGGTCCTCATTCTGCAACAAATGCAGAATCGTACTATTCTTCTTAACAGGCATGATTTTAGGAAAATCCCTAGTAACACCAGAGAACATCCCAATTTACAAACTCTTAACTTTCAATTAACTTCAGTTGAAATAAAACAAGGAATATGGTTAAAGCGAACAAAAGAACCAATCCAGACAGTATCTCCTATCATAGGTCATTTTTTATGTTGATCTTATGTTCTTGAATCGAGATTGACATTGAATGTCAGCTAACAGTGCGTTAATACGGAGTATAATAGCAATAAAAAAGTCAGGAAACTATGCATGTAAAAAGGTTTTCTCAGTTTCTGTAGTAACCATTTAGAGACTACATATAATGTCAGTGACAAATGTATTGAAAGAGTGTGGAGGATGTTTCACTCAAAAGAGAAAATGCGTATTTATGTTGAGTATTGATTGCACAAGAGATATTATAATCCACAAGTGAAGTATACATAGAAACTATGCTTTGTTTGCATTTGGAATACATCTTGTACAGATCACCATAACCCGAGGCAACAACTGGTTAAAAGAGTGTTCTTCTTCAAGAAGCTAATTACACAAGCCCCCGATGGGGAGGAATCCTAACTGTAAAGCACCAAACATCGATTCATTCACATTGTCTATCTCACTAAAACGATTACTGAAATCATATTCTTCTCACATTAGTGTTTTTCTCCTGTCCCCAGCACTAGAGCATCCAATAACTATCCAGCATTGCAACCCATGTACCAGCAGCCACAACTACTGTGAATCTGTTGTACAATAATTGGATGATGGCGAAGCAAACACACAACATGAAGTGGGGATTGGAAGGAATTAACAGTAAAACTAGATAAGAAAAAAGCAAAATGGGCAAAGCAGATTTTGAAGATATCCGTTCAAGAGCGGGAAGTTATATTACTTCTAAAGAATTTGATTAGTTTCAACAAAATTTGAGTTAGATGCACACGGTCGATTGCTTACCAGAATAAAGATGGCCCAGGCATCAGAAGTCCCACTAAAAGAGGAACCAAATATTGATCATAGCCGACACCTACAATCATCGAAATCATGTATCGCAAAGGTAATGTACGATATAGAATTTTGTACAAGACAATACCTGCACTAATCCAAAACCAAAAAATAACTTGAACCTTACTTGCATTCTTGAATGTGGGAATCAACAGCATATCACAAATATAAGAAAAGCTTATTGCTTTAGACATCAAATAGCTAAAAACATATTTAGTACTTATCTTCAAAACCTCAACAAATTATACCCCATAGTTTATTCCCTTATCTAATTAGGGTGTAGCTTAAATTTATCATTGCCTATATAAATTTATGATTTTGGATTAAAAAATCTAATATTCTGTGTCACTATGAAGAAGAATGAAAACTAAAGATCCTATTTTTGTTCACTTTCAGGGGAAAAAATCTTCAGAAACCAACAATTAGAATTCTTGCAGCTTGTCTTGATAAAGTACCATTGACGGATACAACAATAGAAAAGTTGCAGGAAAACGAAGAAAGATATCAAAAACCTCAACTACACCTTCATG
The DNA here is from genome assembly GCA_958450335.1 of Hibiscus tridactylites. Lineage (NCBI taxonomy): Eukaryota > Viridiplantae > Streptophyta > Magnoliopsida > Malvales > Malvaceae > Hibiscus > Hibiscus tridactylites. Next base: position 73,115,986 of record OY288284.1, on the reverse strand, counting down.
TTCATACCAGGTGAAAAATCTTCAAAGGAAGACATGGGTATTCCTTATTGTTGAAGGAAATCAGAAATGCCCCGATACACAGTCCTGTTCAAAAGAATCAGATTTTGCTGCAACTGCATTTTCTTTCGACGGCCATGGACACTCAGGCCACTCATTTTTTTCAGATAGAACTATAAATGGGCTTCTTTTGAGTTTGCAAACAGGCCAATTATTTGGGTTTACAAATTTTTACCTGTCAAGTTTGAGCCTTCAACTTTTGGAGACCCTAACTCAGATTTACAACACTTGAATTTCCGAACAAATATTTTGTGCTAATTTAAATGGAAGGAACAAAAGCGGGAAACCAACACGTGTAAACCAACTTGACTCCGTAGTTAAGGGAACGATTGTTCTTAAAGCTTACGGGTTCGAACACTAGCAGCTGCAGCAGGGTGATTGTGCATACATTGTCAAATGATTGAGAGTATATTCAGAACAGATACTACTTGTAACTTAGGTGAATATGTGAAAATAAAGGTCGTGTTCGAGATTTGTGACTCTTCTTCTCAATATATCATCACTATGGTTCGAATTTTTTTATGATTTTCTAATTATTGCTTTTCAATGAAATGTCGTTTTGTGACGAGATATATGTGGCAAATATTGTTCTAAGTGTTTAACAAGTGAATTTCAATTTGATAATTGACAAGCTGCCAACTCGATTTGCTTTGGCTATATATGGAATTCCACCATAATTGTTGTGGTGATAGTGAAATCCCAATGCCCAAAACACGCATTCTTGGTCATTAATGTTTCTTTACATCTTTTATACAAATTAATTTTATTGAATAAATAAAAATTACTATAATTTTAAGAAGAGTTTATAGTTTATACAAATAAATTAATCGTAATAATCAATAATTTCTCTGAAACCATAAAGAGCTATGTTTATCTAGGAATAACCAAATCAAATTAAAACTATTTACAAATTGCACTAGCCTTATAGGTTCTCTTTACCTCTTTGTTTGATTGGCGGAGAAATTAGTTTTAGGCTTAGTTTGTGGTTGCTTTTAAAAAGTGTGGTGAAAAAAGTAATTTTTAAACTAGCTGTTGAAAAGTAGTTTTGAAAAGTTGGTTAGTGTTTGTCATTGATGTCAAAAAGTGATTTTGAGGAGATAAAATGTCTATTTTAGACATGATATTGAAAAGTAAAAGTAAATTTGGGTGATTGTTCAAATTAATTAATGTTATGATTTATGAAATAAATCAATTTCAATTATAATAAAAAAATTATTTTTTTTATAAAATTTAATTTAAAAATATAAACTATATTCTAGATTATATACGGGCATACCACTTACACATTAATAATAAATATAAAATAAAGTACAAATAAAACAATTTTATTTTCAATATAAATATTATAAAATATATATTATTTTACAATTATGTATGCATAAACATTATTTTAACAATAAATTATAATTAAATAATAAGGGTAAAAAAGTAATTTTATTTTCAAACTAGCTTTTCCACCCAAGAAGCTATAAAATCCAGCTTCTTGGTTTGGGTGGAAAAGCTAGTTTTAAAAGCAACCAAAAACAGCCTGTTTTAACTAAAAGCACTTAAAAAAGTGATTTTTGGTTGCAAAACGCAACCAAAAACAGACCCTTAGTGCTGTTATCAATCACCGTTATTTTTTTTATTTTTTCTTTATTTTCTTCAATCGCATTTTTGCTTTGTTTTTTTTAATTTTTAATAACAATATCTTTATAATACATTTTCCTCTGCCTTTTGGCATGTTTTCGATTTTCTTTGTTGGTCGTTTGTTTTTCTTCTTCTCAGAGTTGGATTTGACATCGCATCGACTGATCAAGATGACACTTGTTATCCTGCTAATCTTCCTACTTTCGACCCTCGAATTGAATTGTTTTTTGAAAGCTAAGGCGATTACAAGTAGTATATGTTCTACATATACTCTCAACCATTTGACAATGCATGCTCAATCACCCTGCTGCAGCTGCTGGTGCTCAAACCCATAACCTCAAGAAACAACAATCATTCCCTTAACCACTGATTTGTAGTTATCGGTGGTCTTCAGTAATTTGATCTCCTTTTGTGGGTCGTTTGCTGATCATACGAAATAGCTTTCAAGATTGTTGGTTTTGCTCACCACTTTGACTTCGATCCCTAAGCGTGTAGGTGGATAGAGACAAAAAATTTCATAACTTATTTCCTTTCTCCAGTTTTCATCTCACCTTATCATTGCAGTATTACTAGACGTGTTTTGTTAGTACGGTGTTTTGTTTTATAGCTTTTATATTTCTCTTTGTTTTGTCAGTTTTTTACTACAGTTTTATTTCGTTTGAAATATGTTTATCTGTTTTACTTTCTAATAAATTTAACCGATATGTTATTGAAAAAAAATAGGGCATACAAAGAAAATATCGTGGAGATATTTGTGATTGTGGTCGGTCAATTATTTGCCTACTCCTTTCTATAAAACCCATTTCATCTGAACCCTAACCAATACTACAATTAAAACCCCTTTTTCCCCACTGTCATCTAGCTACCCACATGATCATGCCATCGGCAAAACTAATGGAAAATCCATTGAAAAGCCAGAAATATGGCAAGAGCTATCATCTTCCCAAGGCAAAAGCCATGCCCTTCGCCTTCCTTTTGTCCCTTGTGATTTACATCTCTATCTTCTACACCTTTAGCCTTTCTCCTTCCACTGTTTTCAGTAATCCCAAGTTCTGGTTCGCCATTTCCAACACTCTCATCCTCATCATCACAGCTGATTCCGGCGCTTTCGCTCCCTCCAAAGACCGGAAATTCGACCTTTACGAGGAATATGCGTTGCATGGACAAGCAAGGAGGCCACATGGCGGTGCTTACAAGGAAGAAGCAGACGTAGCTGATGAAAAGAAAAATGAAATCCCAGTAAGAATATTGGACGATAAATTGCAGCAACAACATCCCATGAAAGCTGACGGTGAAGCTTGTGATCATCAGGGAAGCAAGTCTGGTAAAGTGAAACGCGTTGCATGTCCTGGAAGGAAGAACAGTTTGCAGAGATCGAAGACTGAACCGGTTGGAAAAGAGAAAGCGTTCACAGCAGAAGATCAAAACGAGTTTTCGACTATGTCGGATGAGGAACTCAACCGGAGAGTTGAAGAGTTTATTCAAAACTTCAACACGCAGATTAGGCTTCAAGGTGATATGAAGGAGATACTGTAAATTGTAAAATGGAAATCAAATCTATATTTAAATCTAATGAACGTTAGATTCTTTAACCTGCGAAAAAGAATAATCTTTTAAGACTCGAATTGTATACTTTATTAAAAAAATTCTTAATTTTAAGTGAAAAAAAACACACAACATAATCAGATATTATACGAGATAAAAACCTACCTGTAGCCAAAAAACAACACGCAAACAAAATAAAACATTACACTAAATAAATTTTAATTTGGGGATTTGTCTTCTCATTTTGTTATCTTTGTTTTATATTTGGATGAAAATTTTGGAGCACAAATTTAATTTTTATAAAATTATTTAAAAATTTAGAATTGAATTAACTTGCTTGAATAAAAATAAAATTTATATTTAATACATTAGTAACATATGAATTTCATATAACATCTGTAAACAACAACTCGCGGTCCTATATATTAATGAACAAAAATAATATTACAAGGTAGTATAAGTTTATATTTTTTTTTTCTAAATCCTTTGATGAATATCACCATATTTTTAATAAAACCACTCATTGAGTTCAAAATAAAAAATATATTAAAAGACTGATACATGAAATTTACGTATAAAATAAACATACAACTCGGCATCCTATTAATGAACAAAATAAATATTTTTAATGAATAAAATAAAAAAAATTAATATTTTCATTTTTGGATAGACTATTATTAAAAATGAATGGCAATAAATGAAAAATATACAAGGGTATGTATACTCATCTTTTTATTTAAAATTTACATATATAATAAATATATCTTAGAGGGTTAATATGATTTTATTAGTAGTAGTATTATTGTTTTAACTTGTTTTACTTTTACACGGATAAAAATTTTCTGCCCCTTTTCGGTGCCCCTACTTATGCCCCAACACTAAAAAATACTGCAAAATTAAATACCAAGCTCTAACCCTAAATTTTAAATCATAAATCTAACACCCTGTACCCTAAAAAATACACTCTGCCCTAATTTCCCTAAACCCTAACCTAAAATCCTAAACCTAATTTTGAGCGTGAGACATAAGTAAGGGCACCAAAAAGGGACAGAGAATTTCCATCCCTTTTACACATTATTGATTACACTAAAAAAAGGCAAAGAGGCCAAGAATATCTATTCCACATAAAGACATTAATACTAGCAATTATAGGTCTATCCAAATACAAAAATGTTGTTAATCATCGTAAGTTCAAAAAGATATGGCTTTTAATAAAAGGTTTGGTCTTAATCCAAATAGACCATGTGGTTTTGATGGGGAGCTTTTATCTTCCCATTTTGTTATATTCCACATTTCCACTTAGGAAGTAAGCAAGTTGTTGTGAATGGGTTTGGATTTTAGTAAAAGAGTTGTCTTTTTCAATCATCTTTCAAAACTTGTGCTTTTCATTGAACCCTACCCCATGACTTGTACCTATTCAATTTAATGGATTGCACAAAATCTAGATGGCATTAACAGAATAATTCCACCTTTATAATTTGGTCACTATCATTATAATTGGTATTAAAAATTAGGTCTATCAAACTCTTAATTCAAGTTTTAAGTATTATATCTTGGTCTCTAATTTATGTACAAAATAGCATAAGCTTTTAGAAAGTTTTGGGACGAGAGATTGATTGTTAAGGGATTTTTTGATTTTATAATATTATCTATTCAATTTTTTTAATATGCTGGTGCGATGCAAGGGTATCAACTGTTCAACTTTCTTAGTCTTTTCAAAGACGGCACATACAACATGCATTATTGGTGCTCGAACTTGGATCTCAAGGGATGATAAACATCAACCTTTGCCACCACGACAAAGGGGATGATCATTTATTTAGTTTTTAACCTTTAACAAAGTTCGTGTACATTTTATAAATAAAATTATTCGAATTAACTTTTTTTAGAAAATAACATTCTCTTTTTTGTTTAGATATTTTTTAAGATTCTTCTTAAGGAAACAAAAATAATTTGCATTTTATAGAATAAGAACTTTCAAAGTCATTCCCATTCCCATGGTAGAGACTAGAAAGTGCAGTGAATGAGGATTTGCCACGTGTATCATCGTTGTCTCCTTAAAGATTTATAGCTTCGGTGATTCACTATCCTCCAATCATATATCACCACGTTCCTGGAATGCTCGTGGCCATGCACGCATGCGTCGTCGGTTCAATGAATCAATTATTAGTATTTCTTTATTTTGTGCTTCATAGAGTACTGATTGAGTTGATGATACATATTACATACTTGACAAGTTCACCCATTTCAAATTTTCAATCAATCAAAGTGATTTAATTTTATATTTTTCTATTTTAATTTAGGTATTGTTTGATATGTTAACAAATTAAAAATCCATTTGGTTTGAGAAAATGGTATATTTTGCTACATAATATGTGTAAAAAACAATACAATTCTTTTATAAAATTTAAAAATCTAATCTTAAATCTCAAACACTAAATTCTACCTTTAAACTCTAAATTTAAAATCCTACAACTTAAACTCATAAACCTCTAAATTTGACAGTAGTTTACACATGTTTGTGTATCAAATTTGGTTATGCATGTCTACTAGTATGAGTATTAAAGTCATAATTGATATGTTCTATCAGTCATCCAATTGTCTAGTAATGAAGTGATTGTGTCTGTCAATTTATTAAATTATTTTTTGGTTAAGAACAAATTGATAATTCAAATATAAGAACACAAGAAAAATGCCCTCAAGGAGAAAAAAAGAGTTGTTAACATCTGAAAAACGTTTACATATTATGTATACAACAAGTTTCCGATTGTTTTGTAGAACCGACTCGGTTCAAACTACTAAGTACTAAATGGTTTGGGTTGGTCACCAAACGAGACGGTTCAATTTTAGTTTAGCGGGGACAACTTAGTGTTTCGGAAGGGCTCCACCTCGGCGGTCGTTCAAGCAACGATGACCACGCAAAAAGATACTACCAACCACAAAATGCACAAAAAACAATGGAAAAGGCTTAGCATGGAGAAGTGCGATACATTATCCAAATGGATCATTTTTAGCATGGATTATTCGTAACCGAAAAATATGTTACGTAAAACTGTCAATTTCATTTCCCCCAATTAAAATTAATTAAAGATTTAAGTGACTTAATTTGATAATATTAAAAGTTAACGATCATGTTGCAGGGAGGAGCCATTTTTGCAATGCATCTCAGTCAGGAGACTACTATGTTTTTTTTAACTAAATACTACTATATTTTCTTGATTGCTAACTATTGGTAAAATCAATTAGCCTTTCCGACCTTTTGTATCCAACTAGTAAAATTTATGAACAATTTTTATAAGTATCTTAAAAATAAAAAAATAACAAAAATTATTGCTTATTAAATAATATTATGGAAATGTTTTATAATTATTTTATTTATATTAATTTTAATTAATCATAATTAAGGGTATATTTGAGTAAATTCCTCAATATAGGGCAATATCAACTTTTTCTTTAGAAAAAAAATTCAATTTTTAATTATTTGCTTGCATAATGTATAAGACAATAAATTTATCAATAAAATCATCCACATATTCCGATCCATCAATAAAATTACTTGACATCATCATTTATTAATTAAATTTTATAATTAAGAAATTTTTTGATGTTAAAAAAGAAAAAAAATTGTTTAAAAATTGCAACAAAGTAAAAGGCCTATTTAAATGACAAGTGGTTAATAAAATCTTCAAAATTTCAAGCAAACACAGTTGATAATCTTTTGATGCTACTTTAAAATCCTTTCCAACTGATGCTACTTTAAAATCCTTTCCAACTCTTCTCCTTCTCCTCTACCATCAGACTCATTCTATTTTTGTTTTTAAGTTCCTTTCTCTCTCATTTTGGATAGTTTTTTTGAGTTTATTTTTCAAAACTCTGGAAGAAATGGGTAACGAGTTTCCTCGAGTTTCGTTACTTGATTTCTCCACATTTGCAGAAAAACCAAAATAATTTTTCAAAATTTTAGAGAAAATTAGTATCGAGTTTTTTTTTTCTTTTTATCCTTTCACAGCTTTTGTATTTGTTTTTTCTACATCAATTCTTTTCAATATCCTTTCTTTTAGGTAAGATATTCAATATTGGGTTTCCATAAAAGAATTGAGGTGCCTAATGGTTTCTTGTTATTTCATCCCAAACCATTTCTTTGCTCAAATCTTTTAAAAATCAATACGTTTTTTCTCCGTAGGGTTTTTTCAAGTTTCGAAAAAAGTGTTTCTTTAATTAATTTGTCCACGTTTACACAAAGATCAAATGAAAAAATGGTCAATTATTTTTCATTATTTTTGAAAATCGAAAAAGAGTTTTATTTACCCTTTTCTTCGGCATGAGTATGGCTATGATTAAGTCAAAGAGCATTACTGTCACGCCCCTAGAGTTTCACACCATTAGGCACGTGCGACCTTAGACTCCCTTGAGTCTACTTGGTCGATTCTTGCGTCTAAGTCAACCTTCAACCATCCTTGTGAGTACTCCTGCTCGACAACGGCTCGGACAAGCCCTTAAGATTTCGATGGATGCGGAAGCGCTTTAAGCACTAAGGTGGCTACTCTTAGCCACTCGAGAGGCAACTCGAACAAAGAGAACTAAGAACAAGAACCACTGAAAGGGACAAGAGAAAAAGTAAAGTAAATGGCAAGAGCTTTATTACTTTTATCCAAATGAGAGACTTTCTATTTATACTTAGCTCCCACTCAATCAATGGTCCGGATAGATTTACATGGATGACCAGGATTAGCCCAAATCCTTACAAGGATCTCTATCTAAGGAAACAATATCAAAATCCTACCTAATATCATTTAGTAGGTATCTTTCCTCGAATAGCTGATCACGCTCAATATGACAAGATTCCCCACAATCTTCCTTTGACTTGTTGTTCTTGCCTTTTCTGAAAAGCTGATGTGATCAGCCTCTATAGCATTCTCTAAGTGTTGGGCCAAGTTTTGTGATCTTGGCAAGCCCGGTGATCCACACTCGACCACTTGGGCAGATACATGCGCCACTGTCCCAGGTCGAGCCAAGTTTGATGGCCATAGCAAGCTCGGTGCTCCGCACTCAACACCTTGGGCGGATACATGCGCCACTCTCTCAGGTTGGGCCAAGTTTGATGGCCCTGGCAAGCTCGGTGCTCCGCACTCAACACCTTGGACGGATACATACGCCACTCTCTCGGGTTAGGCCAAGTTTGCTGGTCTTAACAAGCCCAATGTCCCGCATAGGACCTCTCCTTCGGATACTCGTGCCATTGTCTCGAGTTGGGCCAAGTCTATCGTCTTAGCAAGCCTGTTGTCCCATATGAGACCTCTCCGTCAGATGCTCGCGCCACTGTCTCAGTCCAAAAATTTTGGGTCGTGACATTAATCTTTGATTGCACAAAATTATTTTCAATTGGCTTAAAGAAATTTATTATTTTGGATTGAAAATGTTTAATCTTTATGGTGATTCAGTGGCTCAAATTCAAAGATTCCCTTTCTTGAATTTTAGGAAATGAGTGTTTGGAACCTAATATTTCTGGCTGGTTTGGACTATGAGTACGAAAGTTGGTGGAAGTTATTTTATTCTGCTGGTATTATTGATACTGGAAAAGCTTTCAATTCTAAGGGAAGCAATGGAACACTCTAATTGGTGGAAGTGAGATAGGATCCATTGTTGATATATATTGTGAGTTCCTTTGGAAAGACTCAGTTCTGTCACACATAATCTGTCACTTGCCAAGTAAGAGTTTTTCTTTTTCATTCGGGCCACATATACTTGCAGATAGCAGAGAGGTGATACATGGTTACCTTGATATGGCAATACTGCTCCACCGAAAGCAATATTGATAATGAAACTGTGGAATTGTGTAGGTTTGGATTGAATGATGCTGATGTCTTGGGGAATGTGGCGTATGCTAGAGTATATAACACTGACCATCAATATTCTATATCTAAAATGCAATTTTAATTTACTTTTCCTTTACTTGATGACTCTTGTATGGCATTTGCATTTTCCTGTTTTTCATAAAATCCACATACATGTTTTTGGCTTAACAGTTTTAGTTATTGTTCTTATGTTTTTTTTGTCTTCAACTAAAGGAATATCATTAGACTTAAAGAAGGTTAAGACGCAGGTCTCTGCACGGTTGAACCTGTTGCTCATGCCCTAAAAAAAGATCTTCTTATAATGGAAGTTGGTATATCATTTCAACTTTCCGCACTTGTTTAAGTTTTTGTTGATGACATTTACTATCACTTGTAAAATAATTCGAAATTGGTATGTTCATCTTCCTTGGTCCCTGGCAGCTCTCAAACTGGTCCCATGGGATTTCACCAGTGCTTGCCAACTCCATGCTCAGAGGCTGGAGATAATTCAGAGAACATCTGGGTGAGACAAAAACCAGCTGAAAAGTTGAAAATAAAATTCTCTCCATGTCATGGCAAAAACAAAAGATGATGGTTCAGTGAAGGTCAGCTCGGTGAGAATGCTGGATTGTAGTGGATGAAGCCTGTTACCCCCTATAGTCGTCCTTGGGCCTGAGCAACAAAGGCGGTGGCAGGGCCCACCGGCCACTAACACAATTATAAATTGTCGGTAAGAGCTCACTAAAATTTGATGTATATTTTTTTTTACCGTTAAACAATTATAAATTGTAAAAGTATAATTATTACTTCCTAAGAAATTGGAAACTAATCTCGGCCCCTCTCCCATCAAATTGCTTCTTCAGTTTATTTTCTTTTGAGTTTAATTATTTTTCTTATTATTATATTATGAAATAAATTAAAAAAAATCGTTAAAATTGTTGTCCTCGACAGACTCTAGGAACGTTGTATCATCTGAGGTAAGAACTGTCTCAGGTTCCATTATAAGCCATTTTCAAATTAAGATACAGGTCTCTGCACGGTTGAACATGTTGCTCATACTCTAAAAAAAGATCATCTTATAATGGAAGTTGGTATACTGTTTTAACTTTCCGCACTTGTTTAAACTTTTATTGACGACATTTACTATCACTTGTAAAATGATTCGAAATTAGTATGTTCATCTTCCTTGGTCCTAGCAGCTCTCAAACTGGTCCCATGGGATTTCACCAGTGCTAGCCAATTTCATGCTCAGAGGCTGGAGATAATCCAGAGAACATATGGGTGAGACAAAAGCAAGCTGAAAAGTTGAAAATAAAATTCTCTCCACGTCATGGCAAAAACAAAAGATGATGGTTCAGTGAAGGTTAGCTCGGTAAGACATGCTGGATTATAGTGGATGAAGCCTGTTATCCTCCCATAGCCGTCTCTGGGCCTGGGTAACAAGGGCGACGACCTAGGGCTTCAGGGCGGCAGGGCCCACTGGCCATTAACACAATTATAAATTGTCGATAAGAGCTCACTAAAATTTGATGTATATTTTCTTTTACCGTTAAACAATTATAAATTGTAAGAGTATAATTATTACTTCCTAGGAAATTGAAAACTAGTCTCGGCCCCTCCCCCCATCAAATTGCTTCTTCAGTTTATTTTCTTTTGAGTTTAATTATTTTCCTTATTATTATATTATGAAATAAATTAAAAAAACTCGTTAAAATTGTTGTCCTCGACAGACTCCAGAAACGTTGTATCATCTGAGGTAAGAACTTTCTCAGGTTCCATTATAAGCCATTTTCAAATTAAGATGCAGGTCTCTACACGGTTGAACATGTTGCTCATACCCTAAAAATAGATCTTCTTATAATGGAAGTTGGTATATTGTTTCAACTTTTCGCACTTGTTTAAACTTTTGTTGATGACATTTACTATCACTTGTAAAATAATTCGAAATTGGTATGTTCATCTTCCTTGGTCCCTAGCAGCTCTCAAACTGGTCCCATGGGATTTTACCAGTGCTAGCCAACTCCATGCTCAAGGGCCGGAGATAATTCAGAGAACATATGGGTGAGACAAAAGCCAGCTGAAAAGTTAAAAATGAAATTCTCTCCACGTCATGGCAAAAACAAAAGATGATGGTTTAGTGAAGGTCATTTCGGTAAGACATGCTGGATTATAGTGGATGAAGCCTGTTATCCTCCCATAGCCGTCTCTGGGCCTAGGCAACAAGGGCGACGACCCAGGGCGGCAGGGCCCACCGACCACTAACACAATTATAAATTGTCGGTAAAAGCTCACTAAAATTTGATGTATATTTTTTTTACCGTTAAACAATTATAAATTGTAAAAATATAATTATTATTTCTTAAGAAATTGGAAACTAATCTCGGCCCCTCCCCCATCAAATTGCTTCTTCAGTTTATTTTCTTTTGAGTTTAATTATTTTCTTTATTATTATATTATGAAATAAATTAAAAAAATCCGTTAAAATCGTTGTCCTCGACAGACTCCAGGAATGTTGTATCATCTGAGGTAAGAACTGTCTCAGGTTCCATTATAAGCCATTTTCAAATTACGCTGAACTTTGTGTGTACTCCAAGTTGAAGCTTTTGGCAGTGTTCTGAATCCAGGGACGCGAAGATCCTTGATCTTCTTCATGATAGATGGAACGTTGTATCACCTGAGGTAAAAACTGTCTCAGGTTCCATTATAAGCCATTTTCAAATTACTCTGAACTTTGTGTGTACTCCAAGTTGAAGCTTTTGGCAGTGTTCTGAATCCAGGGACGCGGAGATCCTTGATCTTCTTCATGATAAATGGAACGTTGTATCATCTGAGGTAAGAACTGTCTCAGGTTCCATTATAAGCCATTTTCAAATTACTCTGAACTTTGTGTGTACTCCATGTTGAAGCTTTTGGCAGTGTTCTAAATCTAGGGACGCGGAGATCCTTGATCTTCTTCAAGATAGATGGCCTCAAACTGATACTGGTGGCGGATTCAGCTCAGCTAATAAAAGTGTTTGCATTGTGTAAGATGATTCGGATTGAATTTAACAAGTTTCTGTCACGAACAAAAGAATTTGATAGAAAGGATTTAGAAAAGAGAGAGAATTTTAGGTTGAAAGAAGAACTTTCATTTTATTTCAGAATGGATAAGCAGAAACGGTTACACCATGCCTATATCCAGCTATTTTAGAAAATAAAAGACAAAAATAACAACTACTCTAATTATTGAAAGACACGTGTAATTCCAGCTAGTAAAGCCGTTAGAGTTTTTTTTTAGTTCCTCTGTTTATTGGGCTCTCATCGATGGGCAATATTTGGATTGCCTTGGACTCGTCTCGGATCTTCGTCCGTATTCGTCTCGCGTTTGCCTCCACACGACGTCGTTCCACCATCGGTACATAAAGACTGAAATCCCGTTTTCCCTCTCTCAATTCTAATTTCAACCTTTTTCGAATTATGCCCTAATTTCATCCCCAATTCCTCCATCTTCATGACAGTTTCTCTAGCAGAAAAACATGGCTCTTAACAGATTCCGCAGATTTTAAGAAATAATTGTTTCTACAAGAAATGTCAAATATTAGAGATTGTATATAGACCTTAAAGGAGATAGCAAAAAAGATGATGGTCCAGAGAAGGCCACACGAGATCCGACTAAAAGAGCAATACCTATGTCCCATCATCTTTGTACCACCGCTCGAGTAACAAGCTTCCATTACAAAGCTCGGCGATTAGTCTGGTGGGTAACAAAAAATATAAATGACATATATTTGCTTTTGGTTCTTCATGTGGGATGTTCTCTTTTCCTATTTTGTGTTCCATGTTTCTTGTTGTTAACCTGTCATAGATGTTTGAAGTCTATTTCCTGTTTAAACAGGGTTTCGAGGATCAGTCGCAGGGTGTGATATGTTGTTGTCACGAGCCCAATTAAGAATATAGCCGTTGGGAGGGACTTTTTGAATGTTTGTTAAGCTGTTAATGAAACGCAGCGTATAGGTGGCCCGTATATACATAAAACAATGCCGTGTAAGGGAGGGGTAGAGTTTATATAGGGCTCTTGTACTGAAACCATTATATTCATGAATGAAATGAGCTGTCTCTGTCCTTTTCTCTCCTAATTTCTCTCTTCTCTTTCTTCCTCATTCGTATCTTTCTTTCCTCAGTTTCCGGTGATCAGTTTTGGTGTGTCACAAGGGTATCAGAGCTACCGGTTCTCGGAGAATGGTGGGTACTCGCAGTCAAACAACTGCTGCAGGCAGTGAGGTGCCTCCGGCGGCAGCGGGGGTAACACAACAAGAATCAAGCCCAGATTGGAAACAGGAGACCACTCGGATTGAAGCTCATGTTCAGAGGCTTGAAACATCAATGAACACTCGGTTTCAAGAGATGTAGACTGCGATGATGGCGAATCTGCACAAGCTGTTAGAGATTGGACTTGGGAAGAAGATTGACACAAGCGCGATGAACGGGCAACATTCAGGGATTTTAGGATCCTCACCTGGAAATCCACAGGATGGAGTAGCAACAGAATCTGGCGTGGATGGTGAAGGAGAACCTGAAACGAGAATGGCCAAGGAAAATCTGGAGCATGAACCTATTCAACAGATGAACTTCGCGTACAAGCTCCTTTGTCCTAAGTTTGATGGATCTGGGTTCCGAGAGTGGATGTGCAAGCTAGAACAATATTTTGAAGCAGAAGGAGTACCAGATGGGGCTAAGGTGAGGGTGGTGATGTTGCACCTTGAGGGAAAGGCTCTCCAATGGCACCAGTTTTTGTCAAAAACTTATTTGGATCTGAACTCGATGATATGGCCGGAGTACCTTCAGCTGATGAGAGAAAGGTTTGCTCCTGGTGGATTTGACGACCCCTTTGCAGATCTGATAGAACTCAGGCAGACGGACACGGTGGAAAAATACTATGAGGATTTCATTGATTTGCTGAACCAGATCAGTAAGCTCCCTGATGCTTACACCCTCAGTGTTTTCAAAAACCATTTGCGTTTGGAGATTGGTCAAATAGTCAAGCTGTTGCAACCGAAAACCTTATTGGAGGCGTTTCATCTAGCTAAGCACGTGGAGTCTATGTATTACCCAACCTTGAAGAAAAATCAGGGGACGATACAGAGAGCTTATTCGAGCACCCCTTCAGTGTTGAGTTTTCCATCGAGAGCTAGTGGAAGTGTTTTCAGGGGGCCTGCACCTTCGAGTGGCACTATTGTAGCACCATCGTCGAGGTTCTCGAGTCCAAGGAGTACTAGCCCCGTGCATTTGAAGCCCAGTACTAGCAACCCCAGGAATTCAGGGAAAACACTGTCAGCCGCTGAAGTGGAAGAAAGGAGGAAAAAGGGGTTATGTTTCTGGTGTGCGGCAAAATATACCCCTGGGCACAAGTGTGCGAAAACCCAGATGTACCAGATAATAGTAGATGGGGTGGAGGATGAAGGTGAAGCTGAAATTTTTCTGGATTGTGAAGAAGCAGGGGAGTCAGGGGTGCAAGAGAACACATCAGGTGAAGAACCAGTTTTGTCCTTACATGCTATGTGGGGCAAGCCTGAATGGGACACGATGAGGATACAAGTGCAAATTGGGAGGATTAAATGTGTGGCTTTAATTGATACAGGGAGCACACACAATTTCCTCAGTTTGAATATTGTCAAACAGCTGAATCTGAGGATGAATAAGCACAAACAATTGAGAGTCACGGTGGCTGATGGGAACTGGATGACCACGATTGGAGAATGTATGAAGGTGGAATGGACGAGCCAAGGGGTGGAATTTGTATCTGACTTCCTGATTGTACCAATCAAGAACTGTGAGATGGTGCTCGGGATTCAATGGCTTGCACACTTAGGCAATATCCAATGGGATTTTGCCAAACTCAGTATGCAATTTAACTACAGGGGCAAGGGAGTTCAGCTTCAAGGTTGTGCATCTCAGACATTGCAAGTAGTGGGACCTAAGCAATGTGAGAAATTATTGAGAGGTACCAAGGGACCCTATGCTGCCAGTGTGTGGTTACTCGAAGCTCAGCTAGTGTTGAAATCTGAAGGGGGGACATTGAAGGTTGAGATTGAAGCTGTGTTGAATGAGTTCAAGAGGGTGTTTGAAGAACCAGTGGGCCTTCCTCCTGAAAGAGGACATGATCATCGAATCGAACTGAAGGATGACAAAGCTGTGGTGAAAGTTAAACCGTACAGACATCCTGCACATCAAAAGGATGAAATAGAGAGATTAGTAGGGGAGATGCTACAATCTAGGATCATCAGAGATAGCAACAGTGCTTTCTCCTCTCCAATTGTAATGGTGAAAAAGAAGGACGGGTCATGGAGAATGTGTGTGGATTATCGAAAATTAAATCAGCTCACCATCAAAGATAGCTTCCCTATGCCTGTGATTGAGGAATTACTAGATGAACTGGGAGCGGCCACTGTATTTTCCAAGTTGGACCTCAGGTCTGGGTACCATCAAATTCGAATGAGGGAAGCTGATATCCACAAGACGGCATTTCGAACCCACGAGGGACACTACGAGTTCCTAGTGATGCCCTTTGGGTTGACAAACGCCCCAGCCACATTTCAAGGTTTGATGAACAAACTCTTTAAACAGTACCTGAGGAAATTTGTACTTGTTTTCTTCGATGATATCTTAATCTACTCGAAGGACAGTTTATCACACTTGCAACATCTGAGAATAGTCCTGGAGACATTAAAAACACACCAACTGTATGCAAAACGATCCAAGTGCTGTTTTGGATCAAGTGAGGTCGATTACTTGGGATATGTAATCTCAGGAGGGTGCATCTCAATGGACCGATCCAAGGTCAAGAGTATTTCTTCATGGCCAGCACCAACAACGGTGAAGGAGCTCAGGGGGTTTTTAGGACTCTCGGGGTATTATAGGCGGTTCGTGAAGAACTATGGATGCTTGGCAAGACCTCTAACTGATCTACTGAAGAAAGGGGCTTGGAAGTGGGGATTTGAAGAAGAAGAAGCTTTCAGAAAATTAAAGGATGCTGTGTGTTCAGCACCTGTTTTAGCTTTACCTGACTTCAATTCAAAATTTGTGGTTGAAGCTGATGCCTCTGATGCTGGTGTAGGGGCGGTGTTGGTGCAGAAAGGTAGGCCACTTGCGTTCTTCAGTAAAGGCCTAGGTATTAAACACAGGGCTTTGTCAGTGTACGAAAAAGAAATGTTAGCTGTGTTAATGTCAGTGAAACGGTGGTCAACTTACCTGGTTGGTAGGCATTTTGTGATCAAAACAGATCACCAAAGTTTGAAATTCTTAGCTGAGAACCAAGCTTACACCCCTTTCCAACAGAAGTGGGTTGTGAAAATGATGGGCCTTGATTACGAGGTGCAATATAGGAGGGGTATCCATAACATCGTGGCTGATGCATTGTCGAGGAGGCCAGAAGAAAGTAGTTGTGCTACCATGGGAGTGAGTCATGTGAGTTCTGAAATGCTAGATAAAATTAAGGAGACGTGGCAAGTTGATGATAAGCTGAAGAAACTGATAGAAACTAAAGAAGTAGAACCTGACAAGCATCCTAAATACCAGTGGGATGGGGAACTCTTGAAGAGGAAAGGGAAATTGGTGGTGGGGAGTGTTTCTGAAGTTAAGAAGGAGTTGCTGAATTTCTTTCACAATAGCGTGGTAGGAGGGCATTCAGGAGTCACAGCCACAATTCAGAGAATCTCTGCAGTACTTTATTGGAAGGGCATGAAAAAGGATGTGAAAGGGTGGGTTCGCGATTGTTTGACATGCCAGAGGAATAAGGGTGACAAACATCATCCCAGGGGCCTGTTACAGCCTTTACCAATACCTGAAACCTTGTGGTCTTCGATTGGAATGGACTTCATAGAAGGGTTGCCTAAGTCTGGGAGAATGAATTGCATACTAGTGGTGGTCGACAGGCTAACCAAGTATAGCCTTTTCTTGGGGTTAATTCATCCGTTCACAGCCAAGGATGTAGCCCAAGCATTTCTGAAAAATGTTTTTAAACTCCATGGTTTACCTAGCAACATTGTGTGTGACAGGGATAAGGTGTTCATGAGTGCGTTTTGGAAGGAACTGTTTGGGAAGCTAGGAGTTGCTGTGCATGCATCGACAGCTTACCACCCTGAGACGGACGGTCAAACTGAGAGAGTCAACCAGTGCTTGGAGACATATCTCAGGTGTATGACAGGGGAGAGGCCCAAGGATTGGTCTGAGTGGTTACACTTGGCCGAATGGTGGTACAACACCACGTTTCACTCTGCAATACGAACCACTCCTTACCAAGCACTTTATGGACAACCACCACCTATTCATTTACCTTATATTGCTGGAGAGTCACTTGTTGAAGCTGTGGACCGGAGTTTGCAGGCTCGTGAAGCTGCCATCAAAATGCTGAAATTTCATTTGCAAAGGGCTCAAGACAGAATGAAAAGCCAAGCAGATCGTAAGAGGAAGGAATGCGAGTATATAGTGGGCGATTGGGTTTTTCTAAAACTTCAACCCTATAGACAACAATCAGTGAGTGCCAGAAGTGGACAAAAGCTTGCTTCCAGGTGGTTTGGGCCGTTTCGAATCATCGAAAGGATAGGAGCTGTGGCTTACAAATTGGACCTTCCTGTGAATTCGAAGGTGCACCCAGTGTTCCACGTTTCTCAACTGAAGAAGAGAGTGGGGTCTGAGAAGATTCAGGAAGAGTGGCCGATCATAGATGCTGATGGCAGTATTAGCAAGGAGCCCCTGCGAATTATTGACCGACGAATTGGAAGAAGGGGGAATCGTGCGGTGACAGAAGTGTTGGTGGAATGGAGCAATTCATTCCCAGAAGATGCAACCTGGGAGAGCTTGTACGAGTTGAAGCAACAATTTCCAGCTTTTAATCCTTGAGGTCAAGGATTTGCTGAAGGAGGGAGTGTTGTCACGAGCCCAATTAAGAATATAGCCGTTGGGAGGGACTTTTTGAATGTTTGTTAAGCTGTTAATGAAACGCAGCGTATAGGTGGCCCGTATATACATAAAACGATGCCGTGTAAGGGAGGGGTAGAGTTTATATAGGCTCTTGTACTGAAACCGTTATATTCATGAATGAAATGAGCTGTCTCTGTCCTTTTCTCTCATAATTTCTCTCTTCTCTTTCTTCCTCATTCGTATCTTTCTTTCCTCAGTTTCCGGTGATCAATTTTGGTGTGTCACAGCTATACAGATGAAAATGGAGAAACAGTTTGCGAAGGGTATGACGAAGGCCCTCGTTGTCCTCGACAGATTTCGGGAACATTGTATCACCTGAGGTAAGAACTGTCTCAGGTTCCATTATAAGCCATTTTCAAATCACTCTGAACTGTGTGTACTCCAAGTAGAAGCTTTTGGCAATGTTCTGAATCCAGCGACGTGGAGATCCTTGATCTTCTTCAAGATAGATGGCTTCAAACCGTTAGTGGTGGCGGATTCAGCAGTGCTAATAAAGGTGTTAGCATTGTGCAAGATGACTCCTAGTGGATTGAATTTAACAAGTTTCTCTAGCAGAAAAGCTTGGCTCTTTCCAGATTCCACAGATTTCATGAAATAATTGTTTCTACAAGAAAGGTCAAGTATTAGAGATTGCATATAGATAGCTAATGAATGAACTATGAACCCAGAAATAATGAACATATGAAGGACAGACTTTGGAATCTTCTAATTTGATACATGAGAAAAGAAAGTTGACAAAAATACACTACATGATAAAATGCTAAATCAAAGAATATTTGTACAAAATTTCCTGCTGAGATCAAGAAATGTTGGATCTTTGACAGATATTCCCCTGGCTTTAGATATTCCAAACTGCTCTTTCCAACAAACGCTTCGCTTTATTACCCACGAAAATGGGGTTAGTCGGCATTGATTCGATCAAGTTCTATTTCACCCACAAATGCTACTACTACTAAACTGATAACGAGCAAAGAAAGCTAATGAGAGCTTTCAATCTCAATGTTCTAGTTTTCAGCTTCAACGGTATTTTGGTTTCGGAGGAATAGGAAAGCACAAAATTCTTACAGAGGTAATGAGGTAAAATATCAATTGTCATTATTTGTGTTATGTAACATATCAATAGAACTATCTGCACCTTCAGAGCCAATAGCTTTTGCATTGCCAAAATGTGCCAGAGGGATCAATATAGTATCTGCAAAACAGAAGTTGGAAGTAAGTGAGAATGAATTCCATTCAAAGTAGACTTGGTGAATGAAAATTATATAATAAAATATCAGTAGCAAATGAGCATATTTAGAAACTAGCTTAACAGACCATGGAGACCGCATCGATTCTAGTGGCAGTAATTTTAATAGATAGCATTCTTCATGGAAGTTCCATTTCTAATTTTTAACCAATCACAATAGAGATATGCAGGTGTAGCATCAATTCTTCATCTCCTTCACCAAATCGAAGGGCCAGATCACAAAGAGCTTGTGTTGTGGACTCAACAGTCAACACCATATGAGAATCTGTGGTTCTGTTTGAATGTAACATACATCAACATAAAATTTGCAACATCCTAGCTCGAATGTCACATATGAACCTGCTTTATAATATGAGATATGTGGAATTAAGCAACAGAGAACTCCATTGCCTGATATTGGATTCTAGAGTAATGAAGGTCAAACAGTATTCACATGTATTTAATTGAAGAGTGTTAAAAGAGACACCAATAAGACCCCCAACTAACTATCGCTCGGTTCTTCAAGGAAGTTCACATCTTAAAAACAAAAGGCATCCCTGATTGCGAGCATGTAAATAGCAGAAATAGTTTGTTATCCTTCCACTGCCACGAGAGGAAGGTCATCGCTGCTCTGTGAAACCAGCCTCACGCAATACCCTTCTCTCTAAGAGCTATGAAACCCACAGGTTTCACTGAAGTCCCCTGACTCAACTCTTGGCTTGGAATGGGCAAGCCATTACAAGGCCACGTAAGATCCGACTAAAGGAGCGAGACCCATGTCCCATCATCTTAATGCCCCCACACGGGTCACAAGCTTGAGTTACAAAGCTCGGCGATTGGCTTTGTGGGTAACAACGAATATAAATGACTTATATTTGATTTTGCTTCTCCATGTGGGATGTTTTCTTCAGAGGTGCTTTTTTCTAATGTTCATGTCTTTTTGGATAGTCAAATTTGTTCTGTTTCGCCCATATAAACTGATTACGAGCAAGCAGAGAAAGCTAATGAGGGGTTTCAATCTCAAAGTTGATTGTCCTATTAGAAGAAGTATGGAAATTGGGGGATGCCAATGGACCTGACCTATTAGCTGGTGTGTTATGACGTGCAGGTGAAGAGCTCTTCAATTGGCGTGTGGCATCTAGTAGTTGTTTGAAGCTGAAAACTGACCTACCTGGTGTACAAGGAGCTTGTAAATCTCTCCTTTAGCGTTGCAGCCGAGTTTCACTGCTTGATTTAGTTTTCTGTGTTGGAGCGGAACTCGAATAGCTTGTGAATAATAGTATCTCCTCCGAGGTGCATTCAATGGGAAGCTTCTTATTGGATTTTATAATATCTGGTTTAGATTTGAGCATTCCATGGCTCATAAGCAGCACTGCAAAGTTCAAATCTTTTGCTTTTCTTGAAGGACTTTCCATGGTGTACAAAAATAAAGGAGTGTACACTGTACAAGAATGTTGGTCGCTTATGAGAACAGGGCTGGTCGAATTGATTCACATTATAACCGCATGGTAAAAAAACATCTGGTCTAATTCCTCGTGCATGAAGATGCTTAATTGTTTTTGAAGAGGTGGATGCGGTAAATCGGGTATTAACAGATATCATATCTGCCATCCCTGAATTTCAATTTCCAAAACAAAGCAGAAAAGCAAATTATAATGAACCTTATATTCCATATTGCTTTTGCTTGACGACTATTATACGACATTTGCAGTTTTAGGTATTGTTCTTATTATTATTATTATTATTTTTGTCTTTAACTGAAGGAATCCGACATTTCATGTTGGACATAAAGAAGCTTAAGGATGCAGGTCTTTGCCCAGTTGAATATGTTGCTTACAACCAAGGTGAGATCTTCGTCATATCAAAGGAATCAGTGAAGCTAAAGTTGACAAGATAAGGGAAGCTGGTAGACTGTTTCCACTTTCCACACTTATTTAAACTTTTGCTGATGATGTTTACCATCACTTGTAAAACGATTCAAAATTGGTACGCTCGTCTTTCTTGGTACTTGGCAGCTCCCAAACTAGTCCCATAGGGTTTCACCAGTGCTAGCCAGCTACACGCTCAGAGGCTGGAGATAATTCAGAGAACATCTTGGTCTAGTGAACTAGATAAAATTTTTGAAGGTAAATGTGCTTCGGTGCCTGTGAAGTTTTGTTTGACTTTGATTCTAAGCACTCAATTGCCTACTTGTTTAACTGGTTAACACTTAAGAACTGTTGATTGATGTTTCTGCTTGTTAATTAAGTTTTGTATCATTTTCTATAATAGGTGGAGTTGAGACAGGGTCTTATCTTGAGATATATATGGTGAGTTTCATTCTGGAAAGACTCAGCTCTGTCACACATTAACTATTGATCAATGCTTTAAGGAAAGACTCAGCTCTGTCACACATTAACTTGGTTTGGAAGTTATTTTATCCTGGTATTATTGATATTGCAAAGGCTGTCAATCTTTCTATTGCTGCCACAATTAGTAACTTAATGCAACAAGCTTTGCAGAATGGAAAATCTGAATATATGGAAAGTGGCTTGTAGGCTGAAAGAACCGGTGGGTATGGCAATTTTATAGGTTCTGAACCTAGTGGGATACATGAGCACTTATCTGTGCACCTTGAGTCAAACTGGTTGCGTGCAAAATCTGAATCTGCAAATATTATACCTTCCAATGGTTGGCCAGTTGATAGTGCAAGGCTTAATGCTTTTTATATTGATGGGGATGACATGGATGATAATAGGTTATGTCTATGTGATTTTGGAAAAAAAAGACGAGAAAATGTAACACACAATTATTTGTTAAATTTGTACAACATTTTAATGAATCAATTGCTATTAACAATACTTCTGCAGTGGACCTCTCAGATGGGGGTCAACTTGAGGACTCTACTTAGAGTTATTCCAATTGCAGTAGTTTATGTTCACTTGCAATTGTGTAAAATCCCAATGGTGACAAAAAATGGTTTTTTCGGTCTGATGAGCAGATCTGGTGAGTCAAGGCGCATAGATTACTGACAAATATTTCTTTGTTTTGATTTTTCTTTAGTTGATGACCTTTGTAACGTTTATGGCAAAAGGCTAGTTTTCGTGAAAAATGGTAGGGGTAATCTGGAGGAGATGTTCTCTTGGTTGATAATTCAGAAGGTTCTTGTGTTGTTTATTATGTCCCTTTCCCATCAGTTTTATTGTCACTTAAATGACTTGAAAAAAAATTGAATTTTGATTACTTACAATCATTTCCTTTTCAATGGAACGAATAGAAATGGTGTGTTACAGAGATGGATCGGAGACTTCTCGTTCGGTTTGAATTGGTTCATTTTGGGTCTGATTAGAGATTCTTTTCAGGTTTAGTTTTAGTTTGAGTCCATAGTAGTTCGGTTTCAATCGGATTTTAAGGTCGGGTTAATTTTTTACACCCATAGCTTCCGTTGCAAAGCTCGCGATCAGCACAGTGGGTAACAACATGTATAAATTACTGTGGGATGTTTTCTTAAGAGGTTCTTTTATTAATGTTCATGTCTTTTTGGATAATCAAATTTGTTCTGTTTTACCCATATAAACTGATTACGAGCAAAGAAAGGTAATCAGAGCTTTCAATCTCAATGTTCCAGTTTTTACAACATCTAGAAAGGTAATCAAATTTGTATTCCGAAGTCGTAAATACGTATTCAACATATTTGATATAAGCGTAAGAATATAACTCTTCAAAGACCAGAAAACTTTTAAAAAGTTAAAGCATATACATTCCAAAACACTTACTCGACACGTTACGAGTGACATAGTTTGCAAACAGAAAACGGTGATTCTTTTATACAAGATCCCATCTGTTGATAGTATTGCTACTGTTATAAGTATGTATTTTTTAATAGAAGAAATGGTGATTTTCTCAAAAATGGGAATGCTAATGCTCTCTCTAAGAGCCACAACACCCACAGTTTTCACCAAGGTCCCATAGCCAAACTCTTGGCTTGGAACGGGCAAGCCATTGCATTACCACATGAGATCCGACTCAAGGAGCGAAACCCATGTCCCATCATCTCAATGCCCCCACTAAGGTCACAAGCTTCCGTTACAAAGCTCGGCGATTAGTTTTGTGGGTAACAAAGAATATAAATGACTTATATTTGCTTTCGCATCTTCATGTGGGATGTTTTCTGAGGAGGTTCTTTTTCTAATGTTCATGTCTTTTTGGATTGTCAAATTTGTTCCAGTTTTTACAAGATCTATCAAGGACTGTAAATTAACCAAGTTCATCAGAAATGAAAAGGAGAGGCAGATTTAGATGTTTGCCAAAGGACCTCATATCCTCAACATGAGTCAAGGCAAGAGTTTCAGACACCATATTCTGATTTCCTGCAACTCTGTCTGCTTAATCTTTTATTTTTATCATGAACATTAGAACATGCTAAATCTTATACACAAACTAATTTTATGAGAATAAAAGAAATATCATGGATTCGTCTTCCATATCAAATAAATCTGCATAATAAACATTTCTGTTATGGATTTAAACCATGTTATGTATGCGCTAATATTGCATAAAAAGCTTCTGTCTTCTAGACTAGGGAGCAAGGATTAAGGACCTTCGTTTCTAGGTCCTAGGTACCCCCGTCTGGTCAGTTTCTTCTTCTTCTTCTTCTGTGGCAGTACATGCTCCACATTGATGGGTTGATGATCAAGAGTCCATGGAGAAAAAGGTTGATGTATGATAGCTGCAACAAGAAATTAAAAGGCAGGTTAATCAGGAATCAACAAGACAAAAGTTACTACTGCTATACTTAATCCAGGCTCCAGTATTATCGCATTCCGAAATCGAAAATACGTATTTAACACATTCGATATAAGTGTAAGAATATAACTCTTCAAAGACCAAAAAAACTTTTAAAAAGTTGAACATATACATTCCGAAACGCTTACTCCACATGTTACAAGTAGCATAGTTTTCAAACAAGAAAAGGTGGTTTTTTTAATACAAGATCCCATCTGTTGATAGTATTGCTACTGTTATAGGTATGATATTTTTAATACAAGAAATGATGATTTTCTCAACAAAAAAGGGGGGGATGTGGATGCTCCCCACCAGGGTTGCATGCATGGGTAAAAATCCTCTGCCCTTAATCATGTTACTTTTATGCCCCACACTAGAAATCACTTAAAAATTAAATTTTAAACCATAACCCTAATTTCCACATCCTAAAACCTACACCCTAAAAAATAAGTCATACCCTAATTCCCTAAACCACAACCTCAAATCTTAAACCCTAAACCTACTATTTTAAAGTGAGGACATAAAAGAAGGCATGATAAGGGGTAGACGATTTCCATCCTTGCATGCATCCCCTGTTAATGATAGCTTAAACCACATTGTGATTACATGTTACCTTGTGAATCTGTTGTGTTATTCTTTCTTCAATTTTGGGTATTCTGCTTTATTGTTGGTTGGCTGCTTTCGAAGTTTTCGATCGACAAGGCCGGAGCTTGGATGTTGGTTGCCCCGTTATGAGCCTGTGTAAATTGTGATTTACCATTGTTTGTCTATCTGGTCTCAATTCTTTTTTTTTTTTGTGATTCAAACAATTTCCTGTGAAAAAATAAACATAGACCAAGGGGTGTACACTGTACAAGCTTGTTGGATGCTTATGAGAACAGGGCTGGTCGAATTGATTGACATTAACCGCATGATAAAAAACATCTGGTCTAATTCCTCGTGCATGAAGATGCTTAATTGTTTTTGCAGAGGTAGATGCGGTAAATCGGCTATTAACATGTATCATATCTGCCATCCCTGAATTCCGATTTCTTAAACAAAGCAGAAAAGCAAATTATAATGAACATTATATTCCGATAATATTAAAAGTTAACGACCATGTTGCAGGGAGGAGCCATTTATGCAATGCATCTCAGTCACAAGACTACTATGTTTTCTTTTCTTTTTGACTAAAGACTACTATGTTTTCTTGATTGCTATTGATTGGTAAAATCGATTAAGCCTTTGCGACCTTCTGTATTCAACTAGTAAAAGTTATGAACAATTTTTAAATTATCTTAAAAATTAAAAAACAATGAAATTATTGCTTATTGAATAATATTATGTAAATATTTTATAATTATTTTATTTATATCAATTTTAATTTATCATAACTAAGGGTATATTTGAGTAAATTCTTCAATAGAAGGCTTAATTAACTTTTTCTTTTGAAAAAGTTCAAATTTTTTAAAATTATTTGCTGAGGTGATGTATAAGACGATTGAACTTATTAATAAAATAGTCCACATTTGAATGACCAGTGGCTGATAAAATCTTAAAAATTGCACGGAAGCCCAGTTAATAATCTTTTTGGCATTCTCTTTAAAATCCTTTCCAACTCTTTTCCTTCCCCTCCACCACCAGACTCTGAATCAAAGTAAATGGGTAAGGAGTATTCTTTTCTTTATCCCTTCCACCGCTTTTGAAATTTTTTCTGCATGAGTTCTTTTAAAAACCAATACGTTTTTCTCCGTGGGGGTTTTTCCAAGTTTTGAAAAAAAGCTTTTCTTTAATTGATTTGACCACGTTTACAGAAAGATCAAATGGAAAAATGCTCAATTTTTTTTCTTCAAGAAAAGGAGTTTTATTTACCCCTTTCTTCGCTTATAAATTTTCTTCGGCGTGAGTATGGCTACGGTTACGTCAAAGAGCATTAATCTTTGATTGCACAAAATTATTTTCAATTACCTTAAAGAAATTTATTGTTTTGGATTGAAAATGTTTAATCTTTACGGTGATCCAGTGGCTTAAATTCAAAGATTCCCTTTCTTGAATTTTAGGAATTGAGTGTTTGGAACCTAATATATCTGGCTGGTTTGGACTATATGGTTTAAAAATAATACGAAAGTTGGGCCCCGAAAATGTTGCTTAGGGGTATGGCTATGCCTATGGCCATACATGGGAAAACTTGCTTTGGAAGTTATTTTATTTTGCTGGTATTATAGATATTGGAAAAAGCTTTCAATTCTGTCTAAGGGAAACAATTGAACACTCTAATGCTTTCAAGGCTGTGGAGGAGATATTCTCTTGGTTGATAATTGAGAAGGTTCTTATGCTGTTCTAACTATTTTGGGAGTTAGAAAAGCAAGTGGTGTCAGGTTGCTGCTTCCTATGGCGTTAATGATATGGTAATGCCTGGTTATGATGATGAGCCTGCTAGTATTATAGCTTATGCACTTGTCTTGTCAGATTATCGTTCACAAATGTCTGAGCCGGAGAGATGAAAAGATGGTGCAGATTCTGCAGTTTCATCTTTACTTTTTGATTCAATGAAGCTGCTTTCACTTAATTCTTTTCGTGACATATCATCTGATACTTACAGAAGTTTCTTGGACCCTGTGGGCTGGAAAGAATGGGTTACCAATGTTGACCTACCTAGCTCTATTTTCTATGCAGAATATCAAAACAGTGGATCTGGATCGAATGTGGATAAAAGGGTGAAATGGCTGATTATAGGCCCACTCTCTCGGATGTTGATGTCGGGAAGTTCATGGTGGAAACCTTTATACAAGGTCATGATTGGCTTCCTGATGCAACTGTCTCATAGGAACCTGCTTTATAATATGAGAGTTGTGCCTGTGACCCAAGGTAGGGTTTGATGTATCAAAGCTGCATTATCAGATTGTTGAAGCTATGAGGTTAGACATGTGCAGAGTCGAAAACTTTACTACTTGGGAGAAAGGTTCCTTGTTATGGGGCTATGGTGACAGCTTCCATTCCACCTCTGAAGGGGTGTATAGAAGGTAAGTCGGTGCTACCATGGCAATATCGACATTGTTGGGATTCACCTGTAAGATTGTATTGTTCGATAACTCCAAATTTGTCTGTAAAATTAAACATATGCATTCAGTTCAATTTCAAAGTTGCAAAGATCAATGTAAAGCTTTACCTTTTCTTCCATTACTTGCTTTAAAATGGACAGAGCAATTGTTTCAACTTCTTGAAGAGTTAGGTCCTACATGGCAGTTCCATGTCTAAGTTTTAACTAATCACCATAGAGATAAGATTAATTGATCCTAAAAGTGCAAATGACAAAGATCAATGGCTAATAAACTAAAAATATTTTACATCCAATCAGATAACTGCTAATAAAATCAATGCAAAGAAATCTCCACGTGATTGCAAAAACAAAAGATGATGGTTCAGTGGAGGTCAGCTCGGTGAGACATGTTGGATCATAGTGGATCAGGCTTGTTAGCCTCCCACTGCCAAGAGAGGAAGGTCTTCGCTGCTCTGTGAAACCAGCCTCACGCAGTACCCTTCTCTCTAAGAGCCACAACACCCACAGTTTTCACCAAGGTCCCATAGCTCAACTCTTGACATGGAATGCGCAAGCCATTACAAAGCCACGTGAGATCCGACTCAAGGAGCGAAACCCATGTCCCATCATCTCAATGCCCCCACTCGGGTTACAAGCTTTCGTTACAAAGCTCAGCGATAAGCTCTGTGGGTAACAACATATATAAATTACAAATATTTGCTTTTGCTTATCCACGTGGGATGTTTTCTTAAGAGGTGCTTTTTCTAATGATAATGTCTTTTTGGATAGTCAATTTTTTCTTGTTTTACTTAGCAACAGAAAAGAAAGTTAATGAGAGCTGTCAATCTAAATGTTCCAGTTTTTACAAGATCTATCAAGGACTGAATATTAACCAAGTTCATCAAAAATGAAAAAAAGAGAGACAGATTTAGATGCTTGCCAAAGGACCTTATATGATCAACATGAGTCAAGGCAAGAGTTTCAGACAACATATTCTATTTTCCCGCAACTCTGTCTGCTTAATCTTTTGTTTTATTATGAACATTAGAACATGCTAAATCTTATACACAAACTAATTTTATGAGAATAAAAGAAATATCATGGATTCGTCCACCATATCGAATAAATCTGTATAATAACCATTTCTGTTATGGATTTAAACCATGTTCTGTATAATAACTCTGCCATCTTATGCATATAATATACCGGGGGAATCGAATGGTCCTCGGAAATGGATGACTAATATGTCTGATTCAAGTCTCA
Organism: Hibiscus tridactylites; assembly: GCA_958450335.1. Classification (NCBI taxonomy): domain Eukaryota; kingdom Viridiplantae; phylum Streptophyta; class Magnoliopsida; order Malvales; family Malvaceae; genus Hibiscus; species Hibiscus tridactylites. Next base: position 73,087,692 of record OY288284.1, on the reverse strand, counting down.
AAGCAATTAGTTATGGTTCTGATGCTATCTCATGTCGAAGTTTCTGAATAAAATTCAACCTGCAGGGTGCATATACAGTTGGATACATTATATCCCATGTTCATAGACTATATAGTATATACATTAAACTCACAAAAGATTATATGTGGTTACATTGTTATTTCTATTGAAAAATGAAATGGAATGAATAGAGTTTCAAGTCTCACCTACTCTTGTTGTAGGATTTCTTCTATGTTAATGCTATGTATGGTCTTAAAAACACTTAATTACTTTTGTGTTGATGTTTTGCAAACCAAATGATCTTCACCCCAACTAATAGACAAGAATCATGAATATTTTGGGGTCATTTGCTTTAGTTTGATTGCTGTTTATTCCTTTTGTTTTTCCCCCTCCAATAATGGACAGATAAAGTGAATCACCACCCTTTATTGCCTTCACTTACAGCCAAAGAATTAGGTGTTCTTTATGTTAATGTAGGTCCAACATTGGCGGCGCTATTCAATTATGAAATATGATGGGATGAGTTGTAATAAAATGACTAAACAAGTAGGATTCCCATGCTTTCTTTTTTGTTAATGTCTTGTCCAAATCATTGCTTGTAAGTTTTTGTTTGATGAATACTAGGCTCTTCACAATGCTTTCTTGCTCCTTTCTTTTTCAATGGAGTAAGTAGGAAAATTCATTGGTCAATTCCTCATTTGTCTTGATCACTCCACATGTTTTGCCTGCTAGCATAGGTCATTCAATGGCCTCACTCTAATAAAAAAAAGTGAAACAAAACCCCAAATCTGTATATTGGAAATAAACTAAAAATATTTTACAACCAAAAACAAAAGATGATGGTTCAGTAGAGGTCAGCTCGGTGAGACATGTTGGATCATAGTGGATCAAGCTTGTTATCCTCCCACTGCCAAGAGAGGAAGGTCTTCGCTGCTCTGTGAAACCAGCCTCACGCAGTACCCTTCTCTCTAAGAGCCACGAAACCCACAGTTTTTACCGAAGTCCCGTTGCTCAACTCTTGGCTTGGAACGGGTAAGCCATCGCAAAGCCACGTGAGATCCGACTTAAGGAGCGAAACTCATGTCCCATCATCTCATTGCCCCCACTCGGGTTACAAGCTTTCGTTACAAAGCTCAGCGATAAGCTCTGTGGGTAACAACATATATAAATTACAAATATTTGCTTTTGCTTATTCAAGTGGGATGTTTTCTTAAGAGGTGCTTTTTCTAATGATAATGTCTTTTTGGATAGTCAAATTTGTCTTGTTTTACTAAGCAACAGAAAAGAAAGTTAATGAGAGCTGTCAATCTAAATGTTCCAGTTTTTACAAGATCTATCAAGGACTGAATATTAACCAAGTTCATCAAAAATGAAAAAAAAGAGAGACGGATTTAGATGCTTGCCAAAGGACCTTATATGATCAACATGAGTCAAGGCAAGAGTTTCAGACAACATATTCTGATTTCCTGCAACTCTGTCTGCTTAATCTTTTGTTTTATTATGAACATTAGAACATGCTAAATCTTATACACAAACTAATTTTATGAGAATAAAAGAAATATCATGAATTTCACCATATCGAATAAATCTGTATAGCTAATATTACATAAAAAGCTTCTACGTCCGCTAGGCTAGGAAGCAAGGATTAAGGACCTTTGTTTCTAGGTCCTAGGTACCCCTATCTGGTCAGTTTCTTCTTCTTCTTCTTCTGTGGCAGTGCATGCTCCAAATTGGTAGGTTGATGATCAAGAGTCCATAGAAAAAAAGGGGCTTACTGTGAGATATCTGCAACAAAAAATTAGAAGGCTGGTGAATCAGGAATCAGCAAGACAAAAGTTACTACTGCTATACTTTATCCAGGCTCCATTATTTTTGCATTCTGAAACCAAAAATACGTATTCAACACATTCGATATAAGTGTAAGAATATAACTCTTCAAAGACCAGAAAACTTTTAAAAAGCTGAACATATACATTCCGAAACGCTTACTCCACATGTTACAAGTAGCATAGTTTTCAAACAAGAAATGATGGGTTTTTTTTAATACAAGATCCCATCAGTTGATAGTATTGCTACTGTTATAGGTATGCTTTTTTTAATACAAGATCCCATCAGTTGATAGTTTTCAAACCAGCCTCACGCAGTACCCTTCTCTCTAAGAGCCACGACACCCACAGTTTTCACCGAGGTCCCATAGCTTAACTCTTGGCTTGAAACGCGCAAGCAATTGCAAAGCCACATTAGATACGACTCAAGGAGCGAAACCCATGTCCCATCATCTCATTACCCCCACTCGGGTTACAAGCTTCCATTACAAAGCTCGGTGATCAGTTTAGAGGGTAACAACAAATATAAATTACTAATATTTGCTTTCGCTTTTCCTTGTGGGATATTTTCTTCCGAGGTGCTTTTTCTAATGTTCACGTCTTTTTGGATAATAAAATTTGTTCTATTTCACCCATAAATGCTATGCTACTACTACTACTGATAAGTGATAACGAGCAAAGAAAGCTATGAGAGCTTTCAATCTCAATGTTCTAGTTTTCAGCTTCAATGGTGGCAAGTGGCAACCTTGCTTAGAAAAGCTTTCCATCAAAGTGGGATGATGCCGAGAAATGGTTAATCAGCAGCTGTTGTCATGAGATTAAGCATAAAGATGTTAGGACATAGATGATTCCACTAGGAAGTTCCACAACTACTAGATGCCACACGCCAATTGAAGAGCTCTTCACCTGTACGGCATAACACACCAGCTAATTGGTCAGGTCCATTGGCATCCCCCAATTTCCATACTCCTTCTAATAGGACAATCAACATTTCCCTGCTGCAAGAGTGTTATCTAGACGCGATTCGACTCTAACTCATCCCATTGGAGATTAAGCGCAAAATTCTTCCTGAGGTAATGAGGTAAAATATCAATTGTCATTATTTGTGTTATGTAACATATCAGTAATGACTATAATTTAGGTGACAGGTATCAGAGAGAGGAAGCAAAATCCAAGCTTGGCAGAACCTTGCAAGTGTAAAAGCGGAAGCTCAATCTAGAATGATTGAGGAACTTTCTCTAAATCCAATTTACTTGATTGCCGGACACAAGTATATGTTTAGACACAAGTATGTTACTTTTTCAGAAATTGTATTTGGTATATCTTACAGGTGAAAATACAAAACATGAGATCGAACTTACAAGAGAAATTAATGAAGAGAATGGCGGTTGTTAGTGGAAAATCCGAGGAATGGCGAGCATCAGCCTAGCAACAACATGCTGGGCAAATGCAAAGGGCAACCCAGTTCATGTGGCTGCTTCCACTGCAATAACAGCTACGGTGGAAATCCTCTAAACCTTGTATGCAGAAAAAGAATCATACTTATAAAAGTAGCAATACTATCAACAGATGGGATGTTGTATGAAAAATCATCATTTCTTGTTTGAAAACAATGTTACTCGTAACATGTCCAGTAAGTGTTTCGGAATATATATGTTTTAACATTTTAAAAGTTTTCTGGCCTTTGGAGAGTTATATTCTTACACTTATATTGAATGTGTTGAATACATGTTCTCGGTTTCGGAATGCAATAATACTGGAGCCTTCATAAAGAGCTATCTGCATCTTGGTTAATTAGACACACATAAGAGAAGTAGAGATACCTTGTTGAACTGCTCTTGCAGAGAGCTATCTGCACCTTCAGAGCTAGAGCCAATAGCTTTCGCATTGCATTGCCAAAATGTGCCAGAGGGATCAGTGTAGTATCTGCAAAACAGAAGTTGGAAGTAACTGAGAATGAATTTAATTCAAAGTTGACTTGGTGAATGCAAATTATGTAATAAAATATCAGCAGCAAATGAGTATATTTGGAAACTAACTTAACAGACCATGGAGACTGCATCGATTCTAGTAGATAGCATTCTTCATGGCAGTTCCATTTCTAATTTTTAACCAATCACAATAGAGATATGCAGGTTTAGCATCGATTCTTCATCTCCTTCACCAAATCGAAGGGCCAGATCACAAAGAGCTTGTGTTGTGGACTCAACACCATATGAGAGAATCTGTGGTTCTGTGTGAATGTAACATAAAAGTTACATATGGATTCATATCAAAGTGTTAACAACAGTAATAATAAGTATTGTACCTGAGTCTCAACTGGTGCATGTTCAACATGTGTATGGGCAAAAACAAAAAGATGATGGTTCACTGAAGGTAGGGCTCGGTGAGACATGTTGGATCATAGTGGATCAGGCCTGTTATCCTCCCACTGCCAGGAGAGGAAGGTCTTCGCTGCTCTGTGAAACCAGCCTCACGCAGTACCCTTCTCTCTAAGAGCCAGGACACCCACAGTTTTCACCAAGGTCCCATAGCCAAACTCTTGGCTTGGAACGGGCAAGCCATTGCATTACCACATGAGATCCGACTCAAGGAGCGAAACCCATGTCCCATCATCTCATTGCCCCCACTAAGGTCACAAGCTTCCGTTACAAAGCTCGGCGATAAGTTTTGTGGGTAACAAAGAATATAAATGACTTATATTTGCTTTCGCATCTTCATGTGGGATGTTTTCTGAAGATGTTCTTTTTCTAATGTTCATGTCTTTTTGGATAGTCAAATTTGTTTCATTTTACCCATATAAACTGACTACGAGCAACAGAAAAGAAAGGTAATAAGAGCTTTCAATATCAATGTTCCAATTTTTACAAGATCTATCAAGGACTGTAAATTAACCAAGTTCATCAGAAATGAAAAGGAGAGGCAGATTTAGATGTTTGCCAAAGGACCTCATATCCTCAACATGAGTCAAGGCAAGAGTTTCAGACACCATATTCTGATTTCCTGCAACTGTCTGTTTAATCTCTTGTTGTATGATGAACTATAGAACATGCTAAATCTTATACTCAAACTAATTTTATGAGAATAAAAGAAATATCATGGATCTGTCCAGTGTCCACCATATCAAATATGGAAAAGAGGTTTACGAGGACTTCATTTCTTTTTTCCATGAGGTTCCTGAAAAAATAAACTAAACAAATAATCAAGGAGATGCTAGTTTTGATGAAACATTCCTGGAAAACCAATTCAAAATTTGGTTTTCCATTCTTTCTTTTTTGGTTTAAAAGTGTGAACATGAAAAGTAGAGATATCGAAATGGCCTAAAGGCTTAATTGAATAGAAAAGGCCTAAAGAGAGGGAATAAATCCATTTCCCGCAGTGTAACATGTTGGCTGGTTTTATGCACTGTAGTTTAGGCTTCCTAGAGAAAATGTTATGCATTAGATCATGTGGTTGAATAGTTGAAGTCAATTACAGATAGTTCTTGTGTGAATTACCAGCTTTGGCAGGGAAAGGATTCATTGCAAAGGACATAGGGTTCACTAACTCGGCTGATGCAGCGAAGCACCGAGCAGTGGCCATGCGATCCTGTTCCGATCGCTCAATGTTCTACCGCTGTGCTTCATGTGCATTTGATGCATAGCAGGACACTCTAACCCATTCCAGTAATCAGTTTTACCGGGAATGCGACATTTTAGGCACGATTGACTTCTAATGTTCGGGAATGCAGCAGTTGTTTTTCCAGAGTTGCAACATCCTAGCTCGAAAAACAAAACAGTGGACCTGGATCGAGAGTGGAAACGCTTATACAAGGGCATGATTGGCTTCTCGATGCCACTGTCACATATGAACTTGCTTTATAATATGAGATATGTGGAATTAAGCAACAGAGAACTCCATTGCCCGATATTCGATTCTAGAGTAATGAAGATCAAACAGTATTCGCATGTATTTAATTGAAGAGTGTTAAAAGAGACTCCAATAAGACCCCAGCTAACTATCGGTCGGAAGTTCACATAAATAGCAGAAATAATTTACAGGTAATTGGGCAAAAAAACAAAAGATGATGATGGTCCAGTGTAGGTCGCGGCTCTGTGAGACATGTTGAATCTTAGTGGATCAAGCCTGTTATCCTTCCACTGCCAAGAGAGGAAGTCGTTGTGCTCTGTGAAACCAGAGTCACGCATTACCTTTCCCTTTAAGAGCCAGAGGATACACTTTCAATGAGGTACCGTGACTCAACTCTTGGCTTGGAACGGGCAAGCAATTACAAGGACCCATGAGATCCGACATACACTTTCAATGAGGTACCGTGACTCAACTCTTGACTTGGAACGGGCAAGCAATTACAAGGACCCATGAGATCCGACATACACTTTCAATGAGGTACCGTGACTCAACTCTTGACTTGGAACGGGCAAGCAATTACAAGGACCCATGAGATCCGACTCAAGGGAGTGAAACCCATGTCCCATCATCTCAATGCCCCCACTCGGGTCACAAGCTTCCGTTACAAAGCTCGGCAATCGGTTTAGTGGGTAACAATGAATATAAATGACTTAGATTAGATTTTGCTTCTCCATGTGGGATGTTTTCTTCAGAGGTGCTTTTTCTAATGTTCATGTCTTTTTGGATAGTCAAATTTGTTCTATTTTACCCTTATAAACATATGACGAGCAAGCAAAGAAAGCTTGATAGCTTTCAATCTCAATGTTCAAGTTTTTACAAAATCTATCAAGGACTGAAAATTAAGCAAGTTCATCACAAATGAAAATAAGAGAGACAGATTTAGATGCTTACCAACATGAGTCAAAGCAAGAGTTTCAGACAACATATTCTGATTTCCTGCAGCTCTGTCTGCTTAATCTTTTGTTTTATTATGAACATAAGAACATGCTAAATCTTATACACAAACTAATTTTATGAGAATAAAAGAAATATCATGGATTCGTCCACCATATCGAATAAATCTGTATATAACCATTTCTGTTATGGATTTAAACCATGTTCTGTATGCGCTAATATTACATAAAAAGCTTCTATGTTCTACAGCTCACTTGGGAGCAAGTGCATGATGATCAAGAGTCCATAGAAAAGAAAGGCTTAATGTAAGATAGCTGCAACAAGAAATTAAAAGGCTGGTGAATCAAGAATCAACAAGACAAAAGTTACTACTGCTAAACGTTATCCAGGCTCCAACATTATTGCATTCCGAAACCGAAAATACATATTCAACACATTCGATACAAGTGTAAGAATATAACTCTCCAAAGACCAGAAAACTTTTTAAAAGTTAACATAGTTTGCAAACAAGAAACGGTGATTCTTTTATACAAGATCCCATCTGTTGATAGTATTGCTATCGTTATAAACATGGTTTTTTTCCTGCGTAAAAGGTTTAAATGATTTCTACCGTAGCTGTTATTGCAGGGGAAGCAACCACATGAACTGTGGCCAGAAATATGCGAGTTATTTCGGTTCGCCTGCTGGGTTGCCCTTTGCATTTGCCCAACATGTTGTTAGACTGGTTAATTTATGCAACTTGTTTTTGAAAGCGAAACCAGTTGGTGTTTAGGGTATTTGACTATAAATTGGATTCAAAGTTTGCTTCAAGTATTATCCGGCTTGCTTCGTTATGCATGAACAAAAATTCGCCCGTACTTTGTCAACGTCACACTAAAAATTAAATTCTAAATCTTAACCCTAATTTCTAATTCTTAAACCTTAAACCTTGACCTCTAAAAATTACACTCTACTCCTAATTTGTTAAACCATAATCATAAACTTAATCTTAAACTCTAATCCTAAACTTTATTTTTTTAGTATGAATCATAAATAAAAGCATAAAAAGGGACGTAAGATTTTTATTCTGCTATTCATCTATTTATTCCTGCCCTCACTTCCATTTTTCTTTTTACTTTTTCCCTCTTGAAGATGTATATATTTATGGATAATTATTTGATGTATTGTAAGTGGAATTTTTTTTTCAGAAATAAGCTTCTAAAGCTACCATATATTTTTGGGTAAACTATCTGTTTGACCACCAAACTATTGTGAAAGTTTTAAAATGACCACCATAGAAAAAAACGCGTCATTTCAGTACCCAAACTATTAAAATGAGATCATTTTGGCCACCTGCCGTTAATGGGCTAACGGAAGGTGACGTGGCAGTTAAAAAATTAAAGGTATAATCACACATTTGGTCCTTATTATTTACACATTCTTTCAATTTAGTCCTAATTTTAATCTAATAAAATAAATTAATTAGGTGGTGACACGTGTCAACACCTTATTGGAGGAATTTAATTATTTATATTTAATTTAATAAATTTATTTTCATCCCCCAGTCAGGTGGTGACACGTGTCACCTGATTGGAGGATGAAAATAAATGGAATTTTTGCACCCAGTGTGAATCGAACCTGGGTGGCTGGGTAAACCTGGGCAAGATGCACATGGCAAAGCCACTGGGCTAAAGCCATTTTTTGTGATATGAAGTGCAAATAATTTATATAATTCATAAATGATCGATCCTTACCTTCCGTTTGTAAACCCAGATGCCCTTATCAACCAACCCAAGAAGCAGTCAATCTCGATTCTATAATGGCTGCTCCGCCTCCTAGAGAATTAGAAACTCTCCCACGGCGGCGTAAAGTCTCGGCCAAGGCTCCTCCTGCTTCGCCTATGAACCTCTTCTCCGACTGTAAAGACTTCACTTTCTACGAGAAAAATAAGAGCTCAGCCACAAACAAGAAGAACAGCAAAAGGGTTAACGCCAAACGCAATAATACGTCGTTTGATTCCATGTTCTTCAGCTCATCTTCTCATCAAAGTGTTAATTACGGTGGCCGTGGCTGTGGGTGGTGGTGGTTTAGCAGGGAAGACGAAATCGATATCAGTAAAATCATCCAGAAAACTCCCATCATAATCAAATAAATAGTTATCAGAATCAGCATGTTGGACGGGAGCAGACTTTTCAAGAGCCTGCAAATTTTGAACTAACCAATCAATGATATAACAAAGAGAAAGAGTAAACAACTAATTTGCAAGATAGTTCAACAAATCAGGTCTCAGAAAGACAATTATATTCTGAACCAGTGAATATGTAGACTTACTATTGCATCAAAATCAAGATTACTGTTCACATAAATTTGTTTCTCTAGCATACAAAAGTGTGCTTCAGAAATAATGTTCACTATAAAAAAGGTTCAGGGGGTACCGCGTACAACATACCGAATAAGTTAGCAAAGTCTCTAATATCGTATATGTATTTCCCTCTCCTGAAAATAGAATCGTGATCACCGGAGAAAGCGCAACGCTCGCCGGAGAAGAGCCAAGAGCGGGAATAAAGTAAAAGACAGATTTGCCGTTGTGAAAAGTTCCGACGATCCCTACACCGATTTCAGGGCATCGATGGTGGAGATGATCGTGGAGAGAGAGATGTTCGAAGCTAAAGAATTGGAGCAATTGCTGCAGTGTTTCTTGTCGTTGAACTCACATCACCATCATAGGATTATTGTCGAGGTTTTTACAGAGATTTGTAACACGTATGAATTAGATTAATTATTTGCACTTCATATCACAAAAAATGGCTTTAGCCCAGTGGCTTTGCCATGTGCATCTTGCCCAGGTTTACCCAGCCACCCAGGTTCGATTCACACTGGGTGCAAAAATTCCATTTATTTTCATCCTCCAATCAGGTGACACGTGTCACCACCTGATTGGGGGATGAAAATAAATTTATTAAATTAAATATAAATAATTAAATTCCTCCAATAAGGTGTTGACACGTGTCACCACCTAATTAATTTATTTTATTAGATTAAAATTAGGACTAAATTGAAAGAATGTGTAAATAATAAGGACCAAATGTGTGATTATACCTTTAATTTTTTAACTGCCACGTCACCTTCCGTTAGCCCATTAACGGCAGGTGGCCAAAATGATCCCATTTTAATAGTTTGGGTACTGAAATGGCGCGTTTTTTTCTATGGTGGTCATTTTAAAACTTTCACAATAGTTTGGTGGTCAAACAGATAGTTTACCCTATATTTTTTTAGGTGGCATTTGGTGTAGTTTACCCTTGTATAAAAGTAAACTTCAACTACATAATATTTCGACCATAAAATGAGTATAAATTACTAGTTAAGACTAAAAATTAGAAATGATTAAAAAATTGGTGATTAAGATTTTTTTACTTGAGGATCCACTTATATAGAATATAAAACTTATAATTTTACATGTTTTTGTAGATTGTTGAAAAAGTGAATGAATGGCTGAGATTAACCTTATTTTACCCATTTAATAATTTAAAAATTGTGTAAAAATTAAAAACTTTTATATTGTGTAACTGGGTTTTATATATATATATATATATAACCATGGTCCATAGGCCTACTCACTCAGTAATCTCTATCAATTTATTATGAGGTTGGAGAGATTTGTTTAGACAACACATAACTAAAATAATATACCCTTTGTTTTCTAAAGAGGCCCTTAGCAATTATATAACAAAAGCCTTATCAAAAACAATATTATATATGTATATTGGTTATTTGGGCGCTTCTAAATCTTTTTGAGATAAAATAAAAAGTCAATTTAGGAATAGAATAGAAAAAGGAATTGTTTTTCTAATATATTAAATTATATTTAAAGTGAAAGGATTATAAAAGAATCATATCACAAACATTGAAAATTTAATACGTAAAAATAAATACAATAAAATTTTAAGGGGTGAAAGATATTAAAATACAAAATTTTTCATTTTGAGAAGGACTTGATAAATTTTCTGAATTAAATCCAGCAAACAATTACTTTGACTAGAGTGCTCTAAGAAAAAAGCAAATTCTTTCGCTACTTGTTATTGACATATCGACAAAATCACAAAAAGAAATCAAAATCATTACATACCATCGATCTTCGTTGTTATGAACGCTCGATTGATATTCGTCATGCGAACGTTAAACTACTAAAAAACAGGCAAAATTGCCACAAAACTGTCATAAAATCAAATAAAAAATTATAAAAAAATAAACAAATATGATATGAATCTGTCAAAGCAAATCAAAAAACAACAAGACAAACTTAAAAATATATAAAGAATATTTATCAATAAGGATAAATTTTTATTTATTTACAAACAAAAGCATAACAAACGACTAAAGCCGTTGTTGGCAAAAAAAAAATTCTTCAAAAAATTCTTGAAAACTGCCAAATTCTAATGCAGAGCAAAAAAGTGGAGAATGTGGAAGATTTTTTTTTTACGTTGAAGCTATTTGCAGAAAAAGAAATTGTACAATATTTATAAGACTTATTTGATTATTTAAAAATTATAATATATATATATATATATATATATTATAATAGGATTTTATATTACCACTGTTAAATAATAATTCAGATTGAATTGACTTAAATTCCAAATTGGAATATCCATGAAATAAAATTCCAATTCAAATTCCAGTTTGTCAATACTTCATCTTCTAATGCTCAGCAATCTCCATACTAATATAACTTTTTACTATCGGACTAATGACTTTTTCTCCTCAAACTATTCAACAAATTTATTTTATTCTTTGAATTTTCCCCCTTTTTTAGTTATCGTATTTTTATTTTTTATCAAGTTAAATCAACTGACGGGACAATTAACATACTTGTAAAGTTAAAGTCAACTATTTTATCTTTTGACAATATTAACATAAAAAAGAATATGTAAAAAATTAATTTTTAAAAATTGCAAAAACTATAAAAATCGAGAAAATATGAAAAATTTGTTAAAATGTACAAATTATTAAAAACCATTATTTTTCGAGGGTCCATTAATTATTCACGTACGTCCATTTACAAGCCTAACCTGAGGCTAATCAAGGGTCGTTACACTTACACTTTCCCAAAAGGCAAGGAAAAGGGACCATTAATTTAAAGCCGATTAAATAGCAATCAAATGGGAGATTAATTATGATTTTGCACAATTTAATGCCAATTTCAAATATTATAATTGATTGTTTTTGTGTTTCTCACTTTCTTTTTTATTTGATTATTACAACTTCATTACTCAACTGGTTTTTTTTCACATGAATTAAATTCCCTCCCCTTAACTTATTCCTTCAATGCAGGCTTAATAATGTTAAACTCATAGACACATCAAGATAAAGAATTTATAAAGTCATCCGATTTGAAAGGTTAACTTACAAATGTGTTTATTTATAGTGCTTAACTACCCAACTAACTAAAATTAATTCATAACTAAATCTCAACAACTCGATAACTAATCAAACTAATTTCTACACCCTCCTTTAAGTTGATAGTTGAAAAATATATTTAACTCCGAACTTGTACATAAATAATCATGTTGTTGAGTTCTCTGAGTCAGAGTCATAATATCAAGCAACTGATTTGATGATGTTACATGCTATATTTGAATGATTCCTTAATGTATTTTCTGACACTCTCTAAATGTTTTGTTTTTTTTATGAAACATTAGATAATTCAATATTTGTAATGTCGCCTTACTGTCACAATATAGTTTTGCAATTTGCAGGCTTCAAATCTTCTATTCCAATTTCGCAAAAATTCCTCTTATCCAAATAATATATGATATTATTACTGTCACATTATGGTACCGCGATGCGTCGACTGGTGCTAGGTGACTTGGCGTTGTGCGGGCATGCGGTGTTTGGAAGGCACCTCAATTTCTCGCTCGCGTTCCTCCCGAGTGAGTGTATACGACTTCCCATTTTAGTGGTACGATTGCATATAGTCGAATGTGACATCCTGGTTCACAGATGGGCGGCCGCATGCCATACCTTGTCATCCATTGCCCGACCCAGTTAGTGTGATAATGGGCACAATGAACTTCCGTCTTCCCCTGCCGCGTCAACCGATTTAATTTGTCCAAATTGGGTGGCAGCTACGGAACCCCTTGGACGTAGCCAAATTGTCGCAGAATCTGGTCGGTAGAATGTCACTCGACAATTTCGTAATTGATGAGTGACACTAACAGCAACCAGACGTGAGAGGTGTCTGTAATATCCTGCAGAATACAGTCCTGAATCGGAGGAGCAATATACGGAGTCTACAGGAACTAAAAAAATTGAACGTCAGTTATATAAAGTTTGATTAGAAAAAGAATTTGAGGAATTCAGAAAAATGGTCCGAAATCCTGACTCAGTCTTGTATCTTGTCGATCAGCAGTCTATAGTCTCGTTGTGTCTCTAGCAGCCCTGGTGAGTGAGTGGAAGACACCACATGTCATTAACGAAAAAGAATTAAAAAATTATAATATTTTAAAATAAATTTAATAGTACCTCCGAATAAGTGGGAATATGTACGAGGTCGGGTGTCCAGGCTGTGGGCTTAAAAACGACATCCGAAATTAAGCTCAAGATCGCAACAGTAAAAGACATCATCCGATTGCAGCTCTATTAGGGTCGACGGTTCTGTAAAGCTCCATGAGCAGAAAGGCCAAGACCGCTGCTCCCTAACATTTTTGCTAGATTCGGCAAATTACGGAGATGGTACAGCCACATCAGGTGGACTTTGTTACGAGATTTGTCATGCATTAAAATTCCTCCAAACATTCAAATACCCGTGCGCACACGCTATTGCTACTTGTTCTTCCCAACGGATTCACTACATGAGTGTAACCCCCTCGTCCCGGTCTGGCCGGATGACCGGTCCGAGTGGGCCACACGGGGAAAACCGAAACGAAACCCGTTAAGGTTCCCCCTCGGTTAACGACCCTATTTTTTTTCTTTCATTTTAATCTTGTCTAGAGGAGTATTGAACCCTAAGTGATCACGACAGCGAAAAACATCTATACGAAAATCACATTCGAATCACAACCACACATTAACAGTTTATTTTTAACTTTCAGGGCAGACCGTATCGGTACACCAACTAGGGGTATCGATACGCCCTGACCCAGTCAACCCAAAAAGTCAACTCCGGGTAGACCGTATCGATATAGCCCTTAAGTGTATCGATACGCCCTTCCCGGTCAACACCTTATGGTCAACGGAGTAGAACCGTATCGATACGCGTAAACCTTGTATCGGTACGCCATACTCTTACCCATTTCTCACAATTCCAGTGAGTTGGAAGGGTATCGGTACCCCCAGGGTAGCGATACGCCCGACTAAAAATCGTGGCTTTTGGGCATGGCCGTATCGATACGGCCCTTAGGTGTATCGATACGCCCTGCTCTGCAACTCCACAAATTTTAACTTAACGACCCCAAACACGACTCTAAATACATTTTTGGACTCTCCTATGCACATACAAACATTTATACAACATACAACAACCAAGGGAAGCAATCAAAACCAATAGCAAGACATCCATACATGACATTCATACAAAAGGGCAATTTTAGCATATATGGTCATACAAGAAGGCTAAAAAGGCCAAAAGGCACAAGTTAACATATATAGGGTTTGCACTCACCAACAAGGCAACCTAAACATCTAAAGGCATGCCATCAGTGGCGGAACATCACGGGGGCCACAGGGGATGTGGTCCCCGCCAACTTCTTAATTTCTTTAAGAAAAAAAATAAAATTAGTGTATTATTCCTTCAATTTTTTATAAAATTTTATTTTAGCCCCCTCAAAACTTTTAGTCTTATTTTGGTCCCCTCCTTTATAAATTTCTAGTTCCGCCCCTGCATACCATCACACACAAACATTCATTAAGTCATATCATGCTTTTACAAACCAAAGTTAATTCAAACTTCAATACATAAATGAGTCATACATAGCTCATACAAAACACCCTTGCCACATTGCTAAACTACTACATAATTGTTAACCGTACTTGAGCAACAAACTTGGAAAGCCCTTCTTGCCTTGCTCCGAGCTAACACCACGCTAATGATCTGCATTGTTGAAAATTGAGAGCGTAAGCTATAAGCTTAGTGAGGATGCTCTAAAACCGAAAACATCAACAATGCAGGGTTCAAGCATGTAAATCCTAACCTCACATACAACATACATTGGTAAATAATCGAGTAGACCTAGCTAGTCTTTCAAGAGTCATAATATGGCATCTTACCTCATACTAAGCTCAAACATCAAATAGCAATGTCATGCATCACAAGTATAAGATCAATTTCAATTGGCCACTATTAGATTACCCGGATGTGCGGATTTAATCTCAACATTCACATTACCTCGGTGGGATTACACTCATCACCGGACCTTGCATGGGCGGGATTCCACTCATCACCACATGCCCTACGGATGGGATTCTACTCATCATCCCGTAGAATATATATAAGCTTCCGGTGGAATATTACATCACCGTACTCCTCCTTGATGACTTAACGCCATCAAGACCACGTACGTTTTGACTCAATTTGTGTGCACACTAATCCTAATGATCGGTCATTTACACCCGGTAAGTTAATTAGTGCCAATTTTCATTTACCACATCACATATCCATCAACCATATCTCATGCTCATCACATACACATATCATGGCATACATGTACAAATTAACCCACATTTCACAAGAGCATAAATAGGCAACCACAATAGTATTTAATGAGAATCAATGGCTAAAATTAACAATTTAAATTCACATAGAAATGGCCTACCAAGCACATTTCAACTCTTACACTACACACACTCGAACCAAACTTTAAAACATGTTTAAAGTCACTCACCACCCTTCCTTAGCAACCAAAGCAAGTCTCCTACAAGCCCGGATTCGATTCCAATGCTTCTCCAACGTCTCCTCTTGCTTCTAGCCAATCAAAAACACATCCATTATTCTCAATCAATGCTAAAATTCAGTCAACATTCAACCCTTGAGCTCAAACTAACTTCAACCAATTTCCCAATCAAATTAATCCCCCAAATATGCCCAATTTCGTGCTCCCTCAAACCCTAGCTGAAAATTCCATTTTCAATCATCCAAATGACCCCCAAATGGTCCCAAAACATCCTCCTAACATACATAAACCATCAGCCCTCTAATTACAACCTAAAACTCACCAAAAACCAAGTTTTTGACACCTTAAAAATTGCTTCAAGAACTCATTTCGGGTTTTCACCCAAACCTAACTATTTTAACATATAATGTACATTTTAATATTAATAAACTAAAACCCAACTCTATATTTCAAAACAAAATGATAGTCTTCATAAAAACTCAAACTTTAACCAAACCTTAACATTTCAAAAGTTCATAGTTTGAAAATCTACAACTATTTATGGATAAGGAAAGGAGAGGAGAGATCAAAAACATGTTTATCTTTGAAAATGGCCTTGGAATGAAGTTGGAAGTTAATGGAATAGTGATTTTGAGTTTGGGAGAGTTTGAGAAGGGGATTTGGGGTTTCTAACGTTGGAAGGGGAGTGGGGAGAGAGAAAATGACAACTATTTAAAAGTTGTCTTGCTTTTTAAATTCTTTTGGGTCAAATTACCAAAGCGGTCTCTCCCCTTTATTTTAAATTTCAATTAACTCATGCCAAGGTCGATAAATGATTTAATTTAATTTTTCCGACTCGGACCACTAACCCGACTAACTCCTAACCCCAAAACACGGGTGTTACAATAAGACTTCTTGATCCGGTATACTTACTAGAAACGATATTCAAGGTTTACGAAAAAGAGTTTCCTCCCATCAAAAATGAAATTGATATGTATGTCGTTGACGCTGAACCGATCATACGCCCAAATCCTGCACTACTACGAGAAAAAAGGGGCGTCCACAATCAACGCGAATTTACTGTGCGAAGGATATGGTCGAACATAGAGAACGAATCGGACAAAAGAAACTTTGCACTACATGTAGAAATCCCGGATACACAAGTAATAAGTGTCTTAATCGCTCGGGCCCTCGTATCGACTAAGTGATTGTAATTTCTTACTGTATTACTGTAGATTGTAATTTAATTATGTTTATGCAAGACTTTATTTCTTATTTTATAATTACCAATATTTTATTCTGCCTTATTTTTTAAAATAGTTTCTAGATTTTATATTTATTTTCGTTCTTTTTTGAATAAACAATAACCTACATTATTCAACTAATAAACCAAACAATCCTATCACGCCATTTTATATTTCCATTCATTTACAAAAACAAGTTATGGAACCGTTTCCAACGCGAATTTTACTCGGTTTACAATGCACCGAACTTGCCGATATTGGTGTTGAATGAAAGACAAGTTCTAGTACTACGTATCTAAACTCAACATTTACCAAAATTATACGATTAATAACCTTGAAATATTGCTCGAACATGCCTACAGACGCTTGGTCTACCAGCCTGATTTACAAATAATTCGCTTTCTACAGAAAACGAATTCCATTAAACTACTCGCGATAAATTAAGCCGACTCTTCAAATTCTTGGGGAACTCGCTTTCTTAAGTTCATTATTCTGAAAAGCGTGGCCACGTATGAAGAACTCGCTCTCTGCAGAAAGCGAGATCGTGTCTCACTATATTCAGAAAGCGAGTTCTTCATACATGACAGATTTGAAGATTCTTTTTTTAAAATTTGGTCCGTGAGGGTGATTTCTTTAAATAGTAATAATAAAAGTTATTGATTTAAAATTACCTCCTATTTCCCTTTCATTTCTTCTCTGTTTTCTTCTTTTGTTTAGTTGTTTTTCATTTCATTTTATTCTTCTTCTTTTTTTCCTTATTTTGTTTTGTTGTTCTTTGTTTCATTTTCTTCTCATCATTTGTTTCGTTCTTATTGTATTGTAAAATTTGAATAGATAATAAAAAAATATTCTAAAATAATCTTATTTTAACAATGAAAGTATTCATCTTTGTACACAAATTTTTATTAAGTTATATAGATTTATCAAATACAGAATGAAATATTATTCGAAACCAATCTTATAATGAAAATTTTCATTTTTATTGTTAATTTGTTCTGAATTTTTATATGTTTTTTTGCATGTAACCTATTTTTTGATTTTTTTGCACAATTGTTTGGTTGGTGAGATTTTCCATTTTTTTATTTCGTGTTATTTTCCTTTTTTATTTTTAACATGTGTCATTTTTTTTTGCTGTGTATCTCCTGATTTCTCACCTTGTTTGGCTAGTGAGAAAATCTTGGATTGTTAGGAAAATATGAGAAACATCTTAAAAAATATCGGGACGGGACGGATCGAGGACGGGTTTGACATCTAAATCTCAGAACGGGTGAATATATATTTTTTAGGACGTGTCGGGGTCAGGTAGAGGTTTTTATACTTTGGGTCGGGGTGATCGAAAACCCATCCCGCCTCGCCCCGTTGCCATTCCAACATGACAGTTAACTTAAATTTGTATGATTACACATTTTGTCCCTATTAATTACTTATTATGTCAATTTGATCTAAATTTTAATTTAATTTAAAATTTTAAGTCTTCAATAAGATAATGACATATGTCACCATATGATTAAAGAGAAAAGAAATAAAACTAAAAGTTTGCACTCCTGGGTAATCAAACCCAAGAGCCGATCCATAAAATTGAGTGTTTGATTTAAACCATGAATTAACGGAGACATTATATGAAATTTCATGGACAAATAAGCTTTTATTTTAAATTTTTGCTCAATTTTCTATTATTTTTAAATCAGGAGCCGATCCATAATCAAACCAAGAGCTCATTGGATTTTCGATACAACTAGAAGGACCTAGTTGTTATATAAGCCAAATATTTATGATGCCTAAAATAAATTCAAAGAAAGGTGTCTTCAATTTAGTAAAATTTTGGATAAACTATCTATTTGGTACTCCACCTATTCATGTAATTTTGTTTTGGTCACTCAATTTTTTTTTTACAAAATGATGTCTAATGTTATATTTTATTTTTATTTTGATACATCCGCCGTTAGAAATTAACAACAAAATTAGCGAGACATTTTTATGATAAGAGATAAAATGAAATGATAATAAAAATAATAAATGTCACATCAATTTTTCCGTAAATTTTTGTGGAGAATGTACTAAAATAAAATCAAAACGTAACATCAGACATCATTTTGTTCAAATAGAAATTAGTTGGATGACTAAAATAAAAGCATAAGAATAAATGAGATACCAAATAAGTATTTTACCCTAGTTTTCCTCCTCCCCTAATCCCTCCCTTTTTCCTCTGTAAAGACAAAAAAAAGCCGTGGAACTATCTCATCCTTCCGTCTCCTCCAAACAATTTCCTTTCCCTTAAAAACAACCAGATCTATCCCTAACAGATAATTGAATTCCCCTCCCCTCAAGAAGAGAACAGAGGGGGGAAAATGTCGTCGGTTCGTTCAGATCCGGTCCACCCGCAACCAATCGATCACTTCGACCGCCTTCCCGACTCTCTTCTTCTTTTAATCTTCAACAAGATCGGCGACGTTAAAGCTCTCGGCCGCTGCTGCGTTGTCTCCCGTCGTTTCCATTCCCTCGTCCCTCAGGTCGAAAACGTCGTCGTTCGTGTCGATTGTGTCATCTCCGACGACGATTGTTCTCCCTCTTCTTCCTCCGACAAATCGCGTGCCGCCGGTCCTTTCTCGAACCTCTTCCGTCTCGTTTTTGGAGGCATTGTTAAGCCCCTTCAAGCTTTGGGTCAATTCCTAGGCCCGAAACGGTCCATTCTCAACGGGAACTTTAACGGCCATTCGTCTTCCTCTCTATCCGTTGGTTCCGGCGGTGGTGATGATGGGGAAATGGACCAGGGTGGGGTTACCCATCATTCCCCTACACAAGTACTTAGAAATTTCAACGAGATTCGTTTCCTCCGAATCGAATTGCCCAGCGGCGAGTTAGGGATTGATGACGGGGTTCTTTTGAAATGGAGAGCAGATTTTGGATCAACCCTTGATAACTGCGTCATCCTCGGAGCTGCCTCCGTTATTAACAACGTGCATTTGCAAGTATCGGAATTCGGCAATGATGGGATTTGCAACCAGAGTAACATTTCTGGTGGTTCAAATGTTGGAATCGGTGATGATAATGGGAGTATTCCGGAGTCGTTTTATACTAACGGAGGCTTGAAATTAAGGGTTGTTTGGACGATTAGTTCGTTAATCGCAGCATCGGCTAGGCATTATTTGCTTCAACCGATAATTGCGGAGCATAAGACACTGGATGGCTTGGTTTTAACCGATGCTGATGGACAAGGGGTGCTTCGTATGAACAGGGATCAGCTCGAGGAGTTGAGAGTAAAGCCATTATCGGCTTCCTCGGCTTCGAAAAGGACGCAGGTTCCGGCATTGAATATGAGGCTTTGGTATGCTCCTCATTTGGAATTGCCAAATGGGGTTGTTTTAAAAGGTGCTACTTTGGTTGCTATTAGGCCTAGTGAGCAATCTGCTTCAAAAAAAGAGGTCTCGGATGCGTCTTGGTTATCAACGGCTTTCGAAGAGCCTTATGGGACGGCGGCAAAGATGCTGATCAAGAGAAGGACGTACTGCTTGGAGATGAACTCCTTTTGATGCCCGCTTCCTCAATTGCAATGGTAAAAATCTCAAATGCTGGAAGTACTGGTTTATGTTGATTAATTTGCCTCATATGGATTGATTAGTTTAAAATGATCGAGCATGTATGTTGTTTGTGAGCATATTGATGTCTTTAGGTAATGCATGTATAGTAGGTTAAATTAACTTTTAATTTGTATAATTTGTTGTGAAAATTAGAGGGGAGAACAAGCATGATTATACTTGGTAGTGGTTGGTTTAGAGTTCAATTTTCATTTGAAAAGCCTTTTGCTTGAAATTAAGCATGCCGGCTTTCATTCCGTTTTTAGTTTTTGATTTGCTTACATACCTTTTACTTGTTTCTGCTGAAATTAAAGTTCATTTTGCATTATTCAGGGAGATGAGTCGAGCACAATGATCAAGGGTAAGAAGGGATAGCATGCTTTGCAAAGCTGATGATCAAACAACAATTTTGTTTTGTGTTGTAGCATAATCTCGGTACCGTGTCCTTTGAAAGCAAAACCTTGCTCGGGACCGCCAGTGAAAGCAATACATGAATGTCGATAAGATAATGCACTCCAAGCTATTCGGCTTTCGGGCTTCAACTGTTAGCCAAATGCACCTGCTGGTTGTTTTTATTTCAGGCATATGCTTGTAACTTGTAAGAGTGCACACCTATGACTAGATTGATGTTGTAAGAGCTTTGAATTTGTAGTCCTTGAAACTATAATCCCTCTTATATGTGAATATTGTAGGTATGAAGATATCATGCTTTTATGTTATTTACTCATCAAGAAATGGAGTTTGTGCTTATCATTTAGTTTTTATTCGATAAATCGACTACAGTTTTTTTACATGTTGCGGATACAAGGTCGAGGTTGAAACTTGGAATTCGTTATTCCTCGACCATGTATGACACTCATGTTTGACACATGAATACGACTTCTAGGATTCTTCTAATATTTTGAGAAATCTTAGAAAACTGTTGTGCTTATGTTGGACACATACATGTGTATGATATTCACACTCGAATCTGAGCAACATAGGTTGTGATACATATGAAATGTGAAATGTGCATTTTGATACAGTTGCAGTTCACTGACCATTGATGTTCCAACTAAGCTTATGGCATTAGGAGTGGGCAAGTCGACTTGGTGAATCTTTACCTAGAATTGTTTTCGGTAGGACCGAGATCAGATCTAAAATTTAGGTTTTGGTTGTGACCGGGATCGAAATTGGATCTTGATTTTCTGGACCCGATATTGGTATGTTAGGACTACTTTAGTTTATTCTTTCTCTTTATGTATGAATATTATGAGTATGACTCGTTTTAAGACTTTAACTCTCAAGCCTATAATTTCTGACTTTGTTATTTAATATTATTATAGTAGACCAATTGACTAGGTACCCGGTACTGGCATCAATTCCCACAAATACCGAGATTGGTTTTAAGAATTTGGGACTTAGTTTAACCGAGACCGGGACTGCTTCCAATTTTTAAAAATTGACGGTTATCGGGATTGAGACCAATTCTAGGCAAACTAATCGGTTACAGATTGATACATTTAATATGGTTTTGGAAACAACCAGTAGGGTTCCTCATTTGAATTCCCTTTATGTCAACCATGAGAGAGGGAGAGGGAGACATATGAATAATTTTCTGTGTTCACAATTATTATTCATATTTATTTCATACTGTTAGGGAGAGACATTTGGCAATAAAAAGATTGTGGGGGTCTGCCTGAGGCTGTACCAATATTATGAGTAGCCATTTTCACCACTTGTTTCTAAATAAATAAGATATTAATAATAATAATATTAATTAGCTGGCTCTGCTTCTTCCTTTTATCACATGACCTTTCATTCATGCATAAAAACAGTCCACGTGAATCCACAGCCTCAAATACCCACCCACTTTGTTTTTATTATTATTTATTCAAAAAAATTATGTTAAGATAATCATTTAAATTAAGTAATTCATACATGAAGAAGAGGAGTTAAAGTTTAGTGGGGAAAGTTGCGATACGAAGAAGGATGAGTCTACCACGTGCGACGAACATCGATGATAACCACTAGTGATGAACACCGATGAACACCATTGAACACCATTAAATTAATTAATAAAGATTTAAAATTTTAAGGACCCATCATATAATTAATAATTATTTTAAAAATTCAATTAAATTATTTTATATATATATTAAAATTTTATTTTTTGCTAAGGGTAAACTATATATTTAGTACCTCACTTATTTCTATATTTTTATTGAACCCTGATTATTTAAATATTATTTCAATTTGACCCTCTTCTTTATAAAAAATAATTTAACCCTTAACCCTCAACCTAAAACCCTAAAGTATTAAACCTTAAACCCTTAAACTCTTAAACATATACCCTAAACCATATACTATTAAAAATATTTTCTATAACAGTGTTCTACTTCAACCAAAATGTTGGTTGGTTTTTGTTAGTGCGTTGGTATTGTTTTGTATAGAATCCAATTCTAAGTTTATTTAAATTAGTAAAATTTAACTGTTTTGTTGCAGTACGACCACTTGAAATTTAAATTCACTAGTTAATGCCATGCATTTTTAATTGAACTTTTTCTTACTTTTATAATGTTTCCTTGACTCAATGATCACTGAAAATCTTTTTCTTCAACTGTTTCTATCCTTTCATGTATACTATTTCATCTTGATTTAAAGAACATAATATGGATGCTCCAAGCAGAATTGGTGACCGATCGACCAGTGATGTTGTTGTCAGGCTACGAACTCAAGAAGGGCGTGATGTTGATGTTGTTGTTATAGAAAATATGATTTAGGGCATATGTTTAAGAGTTTAAGGGTTTAATAGTTTAGGGTTTTAGGTTGAAGGTTAAATTATTTTTTTTATAAAAAATAGGGTCAAATTGAAATAATATTTAAATAATGAGGGTTTAATAGAAATACAGAAATAAGCGAGGTACTAAATATATAGTTTACCCTTATTAAAAAAATAAAATTTTAATATATATAAAAATAATTTAATTGAATTTTTAAAATAAGTATCAATTGTATGACGGGTCCTTGAAATTTTAAATCTTTATTAATTAATTTAATGGTGTTCATCATTAGTGGTGTTCATCGATGTTCGTCACACGTTGTAAAATTTTTCTATGAAGAAACCCCACATGCTTATATTGAAGCCGGCAACGGTTGTGATTTATTTCAAAAGTAGATGGAAATTGGAAATCATCATTATTCATGTAATAAAAACACTAAAGAAATTTCTCTTTTTTTCTAGTGATATCTAGAGTGAGCTTCACTTTTAATCATTGTTTCTCGCTAAATTAGAGGTGGGATCTTATTAATTATTATTAAAAAATTTAATTAGTATAATTAGAAAATAAATTCAATAAGTATTTCAGTAGAAAAACGGATGATATTTATTTTATGAGACACGAGTTTAAATCGTTATGTTTACAAAGTATATACGCATAGTCAAAGGGTTAATAATTAGGGATGGGCATTTCACCCGGACCTGACGGGTTCCGACCCGACCCAGCCCGATCGGGTTAGATATTTTTATGAAAAAAATCGGATTCGGGTCGGGTCGAGTCGGGTTTCTGTGTAAGGTGAGGTTGGGTCGGGTTTTAGGGTGAAAAAATCCCACCCGACCCAACCCTGGACTAATAGTGTAATTTTCCCCTAAATTTTTTAGGGATATTTGTAATAATACCCCTTTTTATAAATAATTAGGTCCTTAAAATTAATTTTTTATTTACATTTTAGTCCTTAAATTTATTATTTTTTATAATTATGCCTCTTAAAATTATTTTTTTACAATTAGGTCCTTAAAATTAATTTTTTTCTATAGGTCGGGTCGGGGTCGATTTTAGAATATTTATTTTCGGGTTGGATTTTTTAAAGAATTAGATCGGGTTGGGTCGGGTTCGGTTTTAGGCTAATTAGTTTCGGGTCGGGTTTCGGGTGGGCCAAAAACCCGACCCGACCCGTGCCCATCCCTATTAATAATATGCATGAACATATATTACCTCACAATTACCTTTAGACTATTTAAAAAAAATAAGTAAAATAGTGTGGGTATATATATATGTGCATTTTTTACATAAAAAATTAATTAATAAA
Organism: Hibiscus tridactylites; assembly: GCA_958450335.1. Classification (NCBI taxonomy): domain Eukaryota; kingdom Viridiplantae; phylum Streptophyta; class Magnoliopsida; order Malvales; family Malvaceae; genus Hibiscus; species Hibiscus tridactylites. The sequence continues at coordinate 73,063,330 of OY288284.1, read as the reverse complement.
TACTTATGACCATTATTTTTATTGTGGATCAAATCTGTCATGTTTTTCACTTTTTCTTTTCTTCACTTATGGTGTCAATCTGTTTTAGAGAAAGTTTGATTGAAATAATAAAACATATTTTTAAGAATAAAATATTAACCAAATATTAAGAATCTTATATTATTTTATTTAGTTAATTTGACCGGATGTATGATAATGACGTTACCTATGAGCACAAAAGGATTCACGAATTAAAAAAATGAAGGTCTAAAATAATTTTTTTCAAATCTGTAAATTTTTTTCTATATATATTGAATTAATTTTTTAAATACATACTAAATTAGACTTGCTTCCCAAAAAGTTAGGATAATATTGCCTTTGGTGGTGCTGGTGACGGTGGCGACGACGGCAAAAAAAAAATATAGAGATTAAATTTAATAGGGTTTATGATATATATTAAGAAGGTTTTAGGATATTCAATTTTAACATATCAATTAAAAATACTATAAAAAATATATAAATTTTATTAAATTTAATTTCTATTTTTCTTTTAAAATAATTTTAATTATAATTCGAGTTTTTTAAATTTTTTATCTTTATTAAAAAAATTAATAGCGTTCAGTGATATATTACGATAGTAGTGTTCAGCGATGTGCGACGCCGTAAAATTTTAAAAAAAACGACTGACCTTCTTTTAAGAAAAATGAAAAAGAAAAAAAACGCTACTTACCAACCAAAGAAAAGGGAAAAAAGAAATACTAAAAACATAGTATATATAACAAATAACTAGTTAGTTTAATGGGATAAGACGCGGATAAACATTGTCCCATTTTATGTGCTCCTACTTATGTCCTAACATTAAAAAATAATACAAAATTAAATTTTAAGCTCTAACCTTAAATTCTAAATCCTAAACTCTACACCTTATACCCTAAAAAATACACCCTACCCTAAATTTCCTAAAACCTAATTTTGAGCGTGGGGCATAAGCAGGGGCACCGAAAAGGGGCAGAAGATTTTCATCCATGAGACGCTAGGTCTTTCAAGTAAGGTCAAAATTTCAAGTCATGATTTCACGAATGAAAAAAAAAATTATAAATTGTTTCAAAAAATCATTAAATCATTTAATTTAGTGTTTTCTTTTGGACGTTTGCCCTTGATTTTATTATATGGTTTCTTAAGCATTTCAAATCATCCCAAACAATTACACCAGCTTAAATACGCTTTGCTTTCTCTATTTTATTCTCTGATTTCTTAAGCATTTTTGAGTTCCAAATTTTGATTCTTTTGAGAATAGTAATACCATCATCGTCTATTTTACGGGTTTTTTTTGTTGTTGAAGAAATTGGGTTAGTCTCGAGGGCGTTGCCCAATGCAGTGATTACATCAATTGAGGTAAATTTAATTTTAAGGTAGTGGTTTACCACAACACATTGTATGATTCTTTTGTTAGATTAATTGTTTATATCTGTGCTGTCAGTGTTAACGTCTCAATTTATAGTATTTTTACTAAAAAAATACCAATTATCAAACGATCATTTCATCTCGATAAGCCAAGTGACCTAAAAATAATTTTTAGGTTCAATGACAAAAATGTAATTTAACTAATAGTCAAGTGATTGTGGATGTAATTTACCCTTAAAATAATCAAAGAACAAGAGTTTGTGTTCACACGCTTAAATTGAAGATCAGCCCTTAAACTGTTTAATTTTTATGCTTTAAGTACCTAAATTATTTTTTGATCAAAATAAGTATCTAAACTATAAATTTTTTGCTTTAAGTACCTAAAATATTTTTAAATTAAAACAAGTATCTAAATTTTTGTGACGTGTCAACGTCTTATTAGTCTAAAGAAATTTTCTAACCGAAAAAAATGACAAATTAAAATGGTTATATGTAATAGTTTAGAGACTTATTGTTCTGATTTACATTTATTTAATTATATACAAATAATAAAAAACAATGATCACGATTAGGGACGGACGCAAAACTTTAGGTTAGTGTGGGCGAACCTATAAATTTCTAGGGGGTCGAACTTATAAAAACTTATGGGGGCGAAAATAGATTTCAATAAAGAACACAAAGAATATTTTTTAATCGTATAAGAATTTAAAATTTTTAAGGGACGACTGCCCCTCGGTCCATCCCTGATCACGATCTTAAAAATATTTAAATCTAATAAAAAATTAAATAAAAACCAAAACAAGAATATTGGATAAACTCACACGAATAATAAATATAACTTGTTATTAATATACAAAATAAATAAATATCATTAGTTAGACGATAATGATGGAAGGAAATCAAGAGTCAAGGGTTCAAGGCCGTTGACCCTTGGTAGATTGTTTCCTAACATACTTTGAAGTCTCCTTCCAGAAGTTAAAGGGAATCAAAAGAGCAATAAAGTAAGACTTTTGGGTTTCTTTTTTTAACAGCATCAGTGTTCATAATGTTGAAGAAAACTATGTTCATCTCTTGAACAAATAACCCTAGCTTTTTCAATGGCCACAAGGACCAGCTTTTTCAAGATTTTAATCTTCGACTTCCATACACGTCTGGTAATTTCCCATCCTTATCATATCTACTGGTATCTTCTTTTCCTTCTGTCTCCTATGTAGATTAGGGTTTTCTTTTCATTCAAAAGATATATATATATATATATATATATATATGTGAAAAAACTTTGATACAACTGTGTTTTATAGTTTTATGGGTTAGGAGTTTAGTTTAGAGTTTAAAGTGTAGAGGTTTAGGGTTTAGGGTTTAGAACTTAGGGTATATGATGTAGAGTTTAGTTTTTTAGGGTTAGTAAATTAGTATTTGAGTTTTATAGTATAAATACGGAGGCTTGTATAATATATATATTGTTTTGGAGGATCTGTAAACATTTGTTCTTATACTGTTTTGTTTTGGACCACAACTTACTGTTTAAGTATTTTATGTTCTGATTAAACCTGGTGATTTTGTTTGATAGCGAATCCCACCAGCGTTTATAAAGAACTTGGGGAAGAATCTACTTGAGAAATTACCTCAACAGTCCATACTCGAAACCGATGATGGGAGAGTTTGGCATGTTGATGTTGAACAGATTGACAACAATTTATGTTTCAAGAAGGGTTGGAAGAAATTCGTGCAACAAAACTCTCTAAAGATGGGGGACCTCATAGTTTTCAGCTACCATGGGAATTTCAGATTCAAGCTCGAAATTTATGGCAGAAATTGTTGTAGAAGAAGGGTAGAAACGTTGAGAAAGCATGGTAGGAAAACAACAGCAGGCAAATCAATGCCGGTATATCAACCGAGACCGATCCGTATCGTTCGGAGAAAGAATCTTGGGAAGTTAAATTATGTGCAGAGAAGAGGTGGAGGGAGATCTAAATGTTCAAGTGGTAAAGCTGGTGAAGTTGTTTATATAGAAATATCTGATAGTGATGATGAAACTGATGATGGGGAAAGGTTGTTTGGTCAAAGGGAAAATCCGAAGAAAACCAGTGGTCTTGAAACTGCCCAGAATTACAGCTCCGGATATCCATCTTTCAAAGTTACCATGACAAGTTCTTACCTGCACAACTCTTATGTGGTAAGTTTATATGTCTCTCTGTGTGTAATTAGTTTAATTTGTCTGTCGATGATTGAAAACACTTTTTCTTTATAAATGCAGAATGTACCGAAAAGATTAATGAGGGCCAATGGTTTGAAACGTGTAACCACGAACATAAAACTCGAGGTTTCAGATAGAACATGGCTTATGAAGATGTTCAATCGTCCAAAATATACTAGATTTTGCTCCGGTTGGACCGATTTTGTGAAGGATAATCGCTTGCAAGAACAGGATGTTTGCCTGTTTGAATTGATCGATAGTAATGATGTAAGTTTTCGAGTTACCATATTCCGAAACATCGCCTGAGACAGATCGATCCATGAACTTTTGGTCTTTGTCGACTTTACCTGCAACTTTCCTTGTCAAAACACTATTACATGAGACCTGTCTTTTTCCCCTGCATGTATGATTTATATTAATAACTTGACATTGAAGGACCAATTTAGAACTTAAACTAGGAACGTTCGATACAATTAACCCGTAGTTGCACATGGATGGCTAAGAATGCTAGTTAGATTGGCTATGATACAAAGTGGTAAACACCATAAATGTAATTGTGTTGTGGACATGAATTATGATCCTACTTATGTTAACATAAAATACAGAACACTGCTGGAAACAAGAAATCTGGATTGGCCACTGTTGTTTTTGGCATCTGTAGAGAACACATCATGTTTAAGATTAGGCTTGAATCTTACCATTACCGTATGCGTAGCGAGACTTCTTCAATCGCTTTGGAGGCCTCGTTCTCTCTTTCCTCGTATCATCAGGAGTTTTAACATAGAAAAATGGCTGCAAAGCAGTGAGAAAATGATAACTGTTAAGGGAATACTATAATTACCAAAAACATATAGCCATGGAAGTCCTTGGATCCTATGATGTTACGTAGATTCGGGTGGGATTATGATTTCTAAGATAAAATTTCCTCACAAAATTCTAAAGGGCCAACACCAACTAGCACTTCTTAATAGTCTGAATTTGTTTAAGCATGTATCAAACATTTTGCTTGCACCACAAGAAACATATAGCAAAATGTAAAGAAGCACAATGTGAGGTTTCATATAACAGATTCATCACAAGTAAAGGAAGAGGGGGAAAAATACTATGTATTCACCTAAGAGAAACGAACTGCAATTAGATCAAGTATTTGTAGTAAGGTCACGAGCATGCTCGATATCGAAACAGATGAGCTGCAAGTGCTACACAGAAGGTACGTAAATGATAATACCTTGTCCCACTTTTTCTGAAGCTCCAGAAGTTCTTGACAGTAAGCAAGGCATTCTGCATGGTAGACAGCAGCTAACTCTTTCATTAGGCCTTCCTCTTGATGATGCCAAGAACTGTGTAAAACACATAAACATTTATCGAGAGATTGCGAAACGGGAGGTTCGTAACCCCTCTTCTTAGCAACACCATAATAGCCATAACCACTTGAACATTGAAGTAATTGAAATGCTTATAATTTTCTAGTAAGAATTAACCAATTACTAATCATGTATAGGCAGAAACAGATTAATATGTAGGTTAAAGCAAATGAATTGAGTCAATTTAGATAGCAGTATGACACTAATAGGTGATTAAAACAAATAATCCCAGCTATTCAAGTACTATAAGCACACTTCACAATTGATTTCTTTGTATTTTGAACTCAAAATTCTAAAACTTTGCTAAGGCATCATCCCAAAAACCTCGCCATATCTTCTCTCAGAATTGAAAACCAAACTATACCCATTAAAAATCACATCTTTTTAGTCCAAACTCATAAAACAGAGGGGGAAAAAACACCCAACAATAGGAAACAAAACCCTTAATCGAAAAAAACAAAAGAAAGAAAACCCAGAAAGCATAACAGAGATAAAAGAGTTACTTCGAGTGGGACTGAATGTAGGAGAAGGCTGATAAGGTTGAGAAGCAGGAGCAGGAGAAGGTTGTTTTTGTTCTTGGCTCATGCCTTGGACTTTAACATACAAAACGAACATGAATCGAACATAAACACCTTCAAAATGCGTTGAAACTTGAAAAAGTTAGTAATAAATTTCAAACCGTGTTGAACCTTCTTATATTTGTTGGGTCCATAATCCTTGATGAATAAATTAATCATATAATTAATATGATTTGATGATGGATGGAATGATCTATGGACTATAACCACGCAATTCAAGGAAATTTTAAAAATATTCTATAATTGCTGCACCTAAGAATACATCTAAATCTAGCTGAAAGGTGTTGGAGAAAATCTGGAATTGGTCTAAACTTGGCAACCAACTTGCAGTTTTTTTAGTTCACCTTTCCTTACTTTAAGCATTCCAAAGTCTGAACACTAGCTCATCTTCCTCCTATATAAATCCTCCTTATTTACTCACCAAAACCCAATCTTGATAATCTTTTTTTCTTAAAGATGATGAACGAGGTGGAATACAAGCAAAACTGGGGTGCAGTGGCGCCGTCCCCTCGCATTAGCCCCAGAAAATCTTCAAGTTTTCCAAGGCTAGACACAATTGTGGAAGAAGAGTGCGAGAATCATGCAGATTTTATGCAGAAATTATTGGTTTTTCTTCCCCTGCTGTTGTCTACGGCTGTCTATTTCTTGCTAAACAAGGACGTGGCTCTCTGTGCTTGAAAACAGTGGGGTTTGTGAGCATGATCCTTCAATGTTATGGCTTTCTTTGCTTGGAGAAGAAGAAAAGATGGAACTGAAGTAGAGAGATTAATGTTCAATAAGTTTATGGCATTGTAATATGTGAGAAACCGAGTGGATGGGGCATGTATTTTTGGGTAAATGCTCTTAGCAGTTAGCAGTGTTAAAATTTTGTAATTAAATCATGTTTTATCATCTCAATCCAACATCTCCCCAGGCCACCTTGCACACAACATGATTCATTGATAAATAAATTATTTAAATTAGGAAAACAATATTGTGGATAAATTGATTTCCATAACATCTGCGAGATCCGACTCAGAAATAAAAACCGGACCTGAAAACATAGCTCTGACTATTTGAAAGTCCGAAACCAATAAATTTAATAAATAAAATATACAACATAATATTTATGGTAGCAAGCTCTATGTCACGGGGTCAGAGTCTTGGCGCAGGGACGTCTACCCGTGCGGCAACCCAGGGCTATTACCAGCCAAGGGCTAAGCCATTTCCATCTCCGATGCTCACTGGTTTCGTCCTCCCATGGACTCATCAGGGAAGCGGGGACAGCTCCCAACCAGTGTGGTGCCTACCAACGCGCCAGTCCGAGGACTAGACGGCTGTACGGCACGTACTACACCCTTAATGCTATCCCACACATCCTACATTAAGCACAACCAGCAAGCATCTCGCGCAGTCCCGCGTGTCACGACGAACGGTCCGTGACATTCTCCCCCACCCGATTCATGCACGCCCTCGTGCATGGGGAGAAAGCTCTTTCCCTCTTCTGATTTGCCCGGATCTAGTGTGCAATTCCCTGCCTGCTCGCCCTCTTCACTTGAGGCTACGGCACATTTGGCTACGAGTGCTTGGCGAACTTTCGCTATGGCTTCCTGCCTACCCGTCCTCATCTCATCTCTTTTTAGAGGACCCACTCGCGGACACCCCTTCACGGTTTTGGAGTGCGAGCTACACACGCTCGTCCGGTTGACCCGCTTGCGAACACCCCTACAGTCGGAGTGCGAGCTACACGCGCTCGTCCACGGATTGACTCGCTTACGCAGCATTGGGGCGCTTGGCAAACTCACAGCTAGCACACAGACTGGCTCTGATACCAACTGTCACGGACGTATTCTCTCAAACCCGATCCGTGCGGCGTTAGCAACTCGCGACAATGCTAACAAGCCTTGAAGTCCCTCGCAACACTTGGCTAAAACAAACACAAGAGAAGGCAAGAAGCTTTTACAAGTAAAAGGACTTGTATTAGCTAGGAAAGAAAACTTACAAGAGTGTTGGATGCTTACAATGCTTAGCTTTCTATGGTGTGTACAAAATGAGGGGGTAGCCCTATTTATAGGCACCCTTCTCCCTAATGGACGGCTAGGATCGATTTGATCCGACGGTCACGGTTTTGCCTCTAAAAATATCTAGCCTATATCTACACTATTCTAGAGTGTTCTACACATACCTATACATGTCTATAGATATCTACAACTATCCAACATGTTCTAGAGAACTCCAGGGTCTTCCAGAGTAGTCTCGATCCTTCCCGAGCTTTCCTGAGCCTTCTGGGGCCTTCTGGTGCATCCCAGGTTTGTCTAGACTTGGATAGAACGTCCCGGACCTTTCTAGAACGTTGTGGCTTACTCTCTAAGAGGCTTGGCCGTCCATGTCCCTTGTGACATCCTCCTTGGTGCTAGTTGGCGTCAAGTTGGCCCAAGGGATGTCTTGAACCTCGGCTTGGACTTGTGGGAGAAAACAGGTGGGTCGTGACATCTAGCTAAGCTATTTCTTTAACAACTGGATTTAAGCATTGATGTAGCTCTGTAACAAAACAAGGACAAAGAAAACAAAAGAGGAACGAGGACGAAGACCGTCTTCGAGAAGCCTGCACCGTCACATTCCTCTTCGGCAATGGTCTCCAATGTCGGGCATCTTGAATGTTTCCGGTGAGATATCAAAAGGGTTGGTGCCACTTCGCCCCGGTTTTGCATGTATTTCACCATTTTTTTTCTTCCTCTTTTATTTGTTTGTAATGCAACGAAAGAGTTTTCCGAGTACTCTTTCACCGGAAGGCTTTCGGAGATTGCGAAGAAATTGAAATTTAATTCTTACAAATCCCTGAGGAAACCATTTGTGAAAAGCTTAGAGATATATAGAGTTTCATGGAGGGATTTGAAAATAGAAAGTGGTTGGTAACAATGTTAGGTTGATCTATAATGAGCCAAAGATCAGATATGTTATGTCTAGAAACAGTTAGTGCTAAATTTAGAACCATTAACTAAATGAGTTAGACTGGGAATGAATCCCTAAAGTTAGAACATGAGGTTTAACCAAATATAATAAAAGTATAATAAAATACTAACTAAAGATGTTCATAAGTAATAACTCATTCTTTTTTAGTAGTCCGCAAACAATTTATTTGAGCTTAGTTCATTTACAGTACTACATAAAAGCTCAAAAATTAATAATCAATCATAGGAGAAGAAGAAGCTCACTAAAAAATAAAAATAAAAATCGGGTTCTACAACTTCTACTTATACTTTTGACGTTTTTTCTTCCTCGAACATAAAATTTTAAATTTTTTGAAGTTGACTCTTAAATCTCTCACGGTTGAAAGTATATAATTTATTATTTTTAAACTCTTCATTTATCAAATATGTAAAAGTACATTTTAATTATTATTTAAATTTTGTTTTATAAGATTTTAAGAATTTAAGACTTTTATTCTTTATCTTACAACTGTAGCAATACAAATAAGGATATAATAATTAAATATTTAATTAATTTCATCATTTTTATGTCATGTTTGTATCAGGTAAATCTTCACTTGGTAAAATCTATTTTTAAAATTGATTTATAATGAAGAGAAGATTTATTTGATAAAAATATGATATAAAAAATAATAAAATAAATAATTTTTATTAGTTGATCCTATAAATGACATAACGAGAATGACTCATGATATAATTTCTAGCCAACAGCCGAAGGAACATTCCGTTTGAAAATCGATAGACTCAAACAAGAGTATTAACATTAATCAGTCAAAATTTATACGTCCATTTCGGTAAGGCTTTACTAGTTTCAAATTCCGTTTATATTATTAGCTTTGATTTTTTTAATATACTGGTGTGATGTAAGAATGGCATATGTTCAATTTTTTAGCCTTTTCAAAGACGGCATACACAACATGTATTACTGGTGCTCGAATTTAGATCCTAAGAAATAATAAACATCTACCTTTACCACCAGGACACAAGAGAAAAATTATTGTTTGATCGTATTTTTGGCCGTAATTTTTTTAATAATAATTACGGATATGTTGTTTTGGACGGTGTCGCTATTGAAATCCCTGATTAATAGTGAAAAAGAATATTTTATTTTAGAAAACACAAAAGGGGGGAATTTTGTAATAAATTCCAAAATCAAGCAACGTCTCTGCACAACAATAGAAAGAGAAAGAGGAAGCAGAAGACAAAACAGAGTGCTCTGTTCAACCTCAAACGTTTCTTCGAGAATGGTCTCTAATCTGGGACAAGTGGATGCCTTCATGTTCCTGTGAGAAATAACAAGGGCTGGTGCCTTCTCATAGCTGCTCTGCAAGTACTTCATACCCTTCATCTTTCCTCCAACAAATCAATCAAAAACCTTATGAATTTGTATTTTTTAAACTTGTAGAAGAACAGAGTGGCCAATGGTGGAAACAGAGGATGAAGAGATGGAGAAGCTTTGGGTATTGGGTGGAGAAGCAGTTGGGTTATATAGGGGGAGGAATGAAGGCAAATTTGGATGCAAAATCCAATGGGTTGTTGACAGCAAAACCATGTGAGAAACGTTTGAAAATGTCAAAAACACTAAAACACAGGGTTTCAGGAAAAGTTTAGTTCTTTTTCTGGGCCATTTTAAACAGTTTTACACGGCTAAATGTTCACCCTTTTTGCCTAAATTTAAATTTGACACCCTTTCCTCGTTATCATAATTTTGACTGAAAGTGATAATCGCCGCGTTTCTCACAGTTTCAGGGTCAATGGAAAAGAATAAAAATAACCACTTTTCAAATTTTGGATACTTTTTTTCTCTTCCCTTGTTTTCATTAGAAGCATCTAATTCTATTAAAAAATGAATTATTTAAAATTACAATGAAGAATAAAGTAGACATATAATTCAAACATATTTCTATAATTATTAAAACAAATCTTTGATCTTGTTTTACAATGGTTTAATGGTGTCTTAAATCATGAACTTTTGATAAAAAAATTAGTTAAAAATTTTATATTTAAAAATTAAATCAATTAAGGTATCAAATCGATAGATTGAATTAATTGGATATTTTAATTAATTTTGACCAATATATAATATTCTACCTATATATTATATATTACTATTATCCTATATATTTTTACATGCAACCTTATTTTATTAAAGAGTAAATTGTATCATTGATTCTTTTGTTTTTGGACCGTTTGATTTTCGCCACCGGTTAAAAGAAACAGTTATGTTTTTGGTCATTTAAGTTGTCAATTTATGACACTTTGATCAATGAGCCGTTAACTCCCGCTAGTACGATGATGTGACACGTAGGTAAAAAAATTATTTTTTATTTGACCTTTAAAATTTAGATAAAATACCAATTTAACTCCTAAACTTTAGATAAAATATAAATTTAATCCCTAAACTTTTAAACTCATAAATGAGAATTCAGTGTTCGTTTTACCGAAAAATAACTAGAACTTTACAAATCTATCTAGATTCATCAAGTCCAAAAATAATTACCAATATATTTTAATTTAATATTAAATTTAATCGATAAAATACATGTACAAATATATAAATAAATACATGTTACTAGAATGAGAAGTTGCAAACTATTTGATGTCGCTAATCTTTCCACAATAAGTTGAAGGACATCATTCTTCACTAGAACACCAGTAGCGAAATTTGAAAACGGTTGAGAGATACAGCACCACACATAAAAGGGCAAACTTATAAAATTATAATTCTAAGGAGGTGAATTTATAAAATTGTAGAGTCGATAAAAAAATATAAAAAAATTATATTATATAAGAATTTTAAATTTTTAAGAGGGTGGCCGTCCCTTCCAGCTATCTCTCGGTCCATCTACCCATGCTACTTCAGTGGACAGCTCCTTATCCCTGGATTTGAGAGGCAACTTTTTAGTGCGTCGAAAGTCATGTTATATTTCAATTAGGGATGGACGCAAGATTTTATGTTAAAAGAGTGAACCTATAAAATTTTAAAGTGCAAACTTATAAAATTTTAGGGGGCGAAAATATGTGGAAGGATTAAATGTCTTGGTCAAGTATCTATTCATGTATTTGCACATGTATTTCATCAACTCAATTTAATATTAAGCTAAAATATAGTGATAATTGTTTTGAATTTGATAAATGTAGATGGATTTTTAAGATAAAGAACATTTTAGTGAAACAAACACCATATTCACATTTAGGAGGTCAAGAATAAGTAAAGTGAAAATTTTGAGTCCAACAATCATTATCAACAGTGGTCGATGATGGTGGTGAAAGGCAGCTAACGGTGGGTGAGTTGCGGCTGGCGGCAAGTGATTTAGCTAAAGTTCATGGATCAAATTAACATTTATCTAAAGTTTATAGGCATGATATTTTATCTAAACTTCAGATGTTAATTTGATATTTTATCTAAATTTTATATGTTAAATTAAAAAATATATTTTAAATGACGTGTTACATCATCATACTAATAAAAATTAACAGTTCAATAATTAATATATTATAAAACAATAGAACAAATGACCAAAATGTAACTTATTCAAATCGGGGACAAAATCAAATAGCCTGAAAATCCAACCATGTAGTTTACCCATAATTTACTTATACTCGCATATTTTAGGTTAATAGTCTGTGTTTTTATGGTATTTCATGGTATATGCGTATATTTTCACTATATAGTTTTACAATTTTTTTATAACCATCAATATCTTATTTATTGACCGGCTAATTTAAATCTATTATTTATAAGCACAAACCAATTTGTTTTGGTGGTTAAAAAAACGATTGTTGTTCCTAGAGATTACATGTTCGAGCACCAGCAGCAGAGCGATTGAACATGCATTGTCAAATAGTTGAGACTATCAATCTTAGTATTGGTTGTCGACCACCGGATTTATTATGTTTCATGTCTTTTTTTGGTTTTTATAGTAATAAGAATCTTTGCCTTTGTGGCACGCGTTTTCTCTGTCCTTGTGACACATTTTTTCATTGTTTTGTGGTTCATTTCATCTGTCTTTGTGACATGATTCTAGCATACTTTGGCGGCCGGTTGGTACTTGTACATAGATCTTCACGGCGATAATCTCTGATTTTAATTATGTCAGTGGTCTTAGAAACATGAATCCCCACTCGGTTGATGGTTGGTTGCCGATGTAATCAGACCTGAGTAGCGGAGCAAAATCTGCCTGATAGCTTGATTCACTCACCACTCCTTTTACACCATTTTAAAGCGTCTCGTTTGGATAGAGACAAGGAGATTCAGGAAGGTTTTTGAATTTTAGTATGCTAACCTCGATGGAAGTGTATGCTTTTCTTTACACAATTGTAAGAGAATTTTAGTGGATTTGTCTTTTTTTTTTTCTTGTTGATGCATTGGATTGTATTATCTCCTATGGTGATTAATAAAATTTGAATGTCATTGTTTAAAAAAAATTGTTCTATTCACAACGTCAAAATTTAAACTTTTAATATTGTTTAAAGAATCTAGTGTCTCATCTCATTAGCACAACTGATTGTTGGTATATAATTTTTTTGTAGTGTTTATAAATTATAATTATATTTGTATATATTTTTTTATAAACATATTATATTTAACCCTAATATTTTTATATATCTAAATATATTGTTTTCCCTTAAGTGAGACAATGTTCTTTTGTGTGACCGTTACGTGAAATAGTTTCTTAAATCGCGAAAATATATAACTTGGAAGATCATTCGGACAAAAGAATATCGTTTTCAATAAACTTATTAAACATAGATATTTTAAAATGAACCCTCGTGTGCGTGTATATATATATATATATTCATCCATCCATTTTCCTTATCCAATGATTTTAAATTAGTGTAAAACTTTTTTTTTTTTTTGAAAAAGGTACCAGCTGAGCTTTATTAAAAAGATAAATTAAACAGACAGTGAAAAGACCCCAAAAACACGTGTGGCTCTATAAGCAAGCCGTGTCGGGGAAGATATACCGTCAAAATCCAGACTCTTCCATAACTCAGAAGAGAGAGACACACCAAAACAAAAGAAAATCAGCCAAATCCACGAAATGAAAAAAACCAAAAGAAAATCAGAAGAGAAAGACATAAATCAAAAATCTAAGCTCAGATGATCCGTTCCTCACGATCATAAGCATGTGAATCTGTTGAAGAGCAAATCGAGACGAAAACCAGCTTTGACGAAAGCCCTAAAATGAGGGAAAAGCTACGGTGGATCTAGTAAGCGGCGGTCCTCCGCGGCTGCCATCATCACCGATGAGGGGGCTTCTTCTAACCAGAATCTGTCCTCAGATGCGGAACGCCCCGTTTGTGCCATTGCATGTGCCGTTTGGTTGCCCTGACGGCCGGTGAAGGAGAATCTACAATTTCTGAATCTGCCGGCGATGGATTTTGCTGTGCCGATCTGAAGACGTAAAGCCGAAAGGTCATCGCTTCCAGTCTTTAACTTTGATATTATTGTTTTTGAATCACTTTCAAGGATGATGTCTAAACATCCTATTTCTTCAGCAAAAATCAAGCCCTGGGTCGCAGCAATAGCTTCTGCTTCAAAGGCATTCGCCACATGAAGGTTGATCTGGTAAGCCGCTCCAATTATCTCACCTTCCCTGTCTCTGATGACTATTCCAGTGATAGATTTAAATTCTGATATCAGAAAGGAAGCATCAACGTTTACTTTTGTAAATGTTGCAGGTGGAGGAGTCCAACGGACAGCTTCACGAACGTTGCAATGAGTCAGAACGGCCGTCGTTGATCCAAGTTCAGCAAGATATTTTTGAATGAAAGTGACTACCTCCACAGTAGTCTGGGTAACTCCCTCATGCACTTTTTTATTTCTAGCATACCAGATTGCCCATATCGTAGTAATAATGTATGTGTGCTGAGTAATTGTATGCTCATTAAACATCCAATGTAACCAATCTGAAAATTGCATCTGATTCACTTGATTAGGCCAATAAAAACCTAACCTTTGCCAAATATGTTGACTGAAATCACATCTGAAAGCTGCATGTTCACTGTCTTCCACTTGATTGTTGCATTTTGGACACTTTGGGCATTGTCGAATTCTTTTAATAACCAAATTCAGCATGGTTGGAATGTAATTCCAGAGAAATTTCCAAGCTAAAATCTTGATTTTAGAGGGACATGCTGACTTCCATATTAACCTGTATAATGTGGACAGGTTAATATTTCCTCCATCCGTAACACATAGCATCTTGTAGGCACTCCTAACAGAGTAATGACCAGATAATTCCCCCATCCAATAGATAGAATCTGAAATAGGAAAATTAGGTAATCTGATAGATAAAATAGCAGCAACATCTTCATTCGAGAAACTAGAAGTAATTAAGACTTCATTCCACTGCATAGATGTAGGATCAATCAAATTAGACACTGTAGAAAGGCCAAAAATAATTGGAGAAGATATTTTCCTCTGTGGATAACCCGGCAACCAGAAATCATTCCAAATGTTAATAGAATGTCCACTCCCTACTGACCATTTACAACCCTTCTCTAATAAACCCCTAGAACTCCATATACTCTTCCAAATATAGGAAGGATTAGAACCTAATGAGGAATTCATAAAAGTAGTTGTAGGGAAATATTTAGCTCTTAGCAAACGAGCAACTAATGAATCTGGATTCTGAATTATTCTCCACCCTTGTTTTGCTAAAAGTGCAATGTTAAACTTGCACATATCCCGGAATCCCATTCCACCTTCTTCCTTAGGCATACATAAGTACTCCCAAGTACACCAATGTATGCCACGTTTGTCTTTGGTTTTCTGCCACCAGAAGCGTGCAAAAATACCTTCTAATTCCTTGCAGAAAGTCTTAGGTAGTAAAAAACACGACATAGCAAAAACAGGGATAGATTGTAGGACAGACTTAATAAAAACTTCCTTACCACCCATTGATAAAGGTTGTACAGTCCAGCTTTGAACTTTCTGTTTACATCGGTCTCTTAAATAGGCAAGCGAAAGCTTTTTATTGCGTCCTACCATAGAAGGCAATCCGAGGTATTTTTCTGGATTTCCTTGAGCAGTAACACCCAGAATTCGACAAACCTCTCTCCGATTACTATCAATAACGTTTGTTCCAAAAAACAGACTTGATTTGTCAAAGTTTACAATTTGACCCGAACATTGTGAGTAAATGTTCAAAACGTTCTGTAAGCACCTTGCTCCTTGCGTAGTTGCTGTCCCAAACACAATGCTGTCATCAGCAAATAATAAATGGGAAATGAACGGAGCTCGTCTGTTAATTCGGACCCCCACCAAAGAGTGTTGTTGGGCTGCCAATCGTAAGAGAGCTGAAAGACCTTCGCTACAAATCAAAAATAGGTAAGGACTAATAGGGTCACCTTGCCTAATTCCTCGACCCGGATAAAATTTTTGCCCAATCCTGTCATTTGCAATAACTGAATAAGAAACAGAAGTAATACACCTCATAATGATTGAAATCCACTGATTTGCAAATCCCATTTTCCGCAACATCTCCTCCACAAAACTCCATTCAACGCGATCGTAAGCCTTACTCATATCCAGCTTAAGTGCAAAAGTGCCTTGTCTACCACTTCTCTTGTTCTTCAAAGAATGCAATATTTCATAAGCCAAAAGAATGTTGTCTGAAATTAGTCTCCCCGGTAAGAAAGCACTTTGAGCCTCATCAATACAGAATTGCAGAGCTTCTTGCATTCGAGTAGCCAACATTTTTGAAATAATTTTATAGAGCACATTACATAAGGCTATCGGACGAAATTGAGACATCACCTTCGCACCCGTCACTTTAGGAATAAGAACAATGTGTGTCTGATTAATTTGCTCAAAAGATGCATTATTATGAATCATAGAGATACAATATTCTGCCACTTCATTACCAACAATATGCCAGAATTTTTGGTAAAAAATAGCACCCAAACCATCCTCTCCAGAAGCTCGTAAAGGACCCATAGATTGGACTGCAGTATACACTTCCTCAACAGTAAAAGGTTTAATAAGAGTTTCATTAAGACTATCAGAAATACAAGTGTCAATACCTTGTAAAATAGCATGTGGGTCAGAGACATTAGAAGCACCAAAAATATCCTGAAAGTAAGTTGTTGCTGTTCGTAGGATATCCGCATCATCATCAACATATCTGTCATTTTCATCCAAAAGAGAGGCAATCCGATTTCTACGCTTTCGCTGAGATGCATGTCTGTGAAAAAAGCGTGTATTTTTGTCTCCCATAGTCAACCAATTCGCCCTTGCCCTTTTCTCCCAGTACACTTCCTCCCTATCCATTTGAAGATTCATAGCCAATTTCACATTTGTTATCTCTTCTAAAGTATCATTGGAAGGATGTAGATTCTGCAAATGTGATAATTTTTTCTTTAGATCAGCCTTAGTGATATTTTTCTCCCTTCTAATTCGTTTAAACCACAATTCCAGCCCCTGACTTAATTGTTGGAGTCGGTGTGGAACCAAACCTGTCGTAGAATTCCATAAAAATCTTACTTCCTCTTCACATGAGTCTTCAAGAAGCCAAGCAGCCTCAAATCTAAAATGCGAAATCAGATTCGACGATTTTTGTCTACTATCCGTATTTAATAACAGTGGACAGTGATCAGAGAATGAATGAGGCATATGACTCAGGTTATAGTGCGGAAATAAATCCCACCATGTTAGATTCCCAACACCTCGATCAAGTCTTTCTCTGATATTTGTTTCTTCAAATTGTCCTTTTTCCCACGTGAACCAAGAACCAGAATAGCCAATATCATCAAGGGAACAATCATTAAGGGCAGCAGCAAAGTTATCCATTTGACGTTGGTTCCGTTGTCTGCCTCCGAATTTTTCAGTAGCAAATAGTAACTCATTAAAATCACCAAGTACTAACCATGGCAGATCATTTGTATCATTTAATTGTCGAAGGAGATTCCATGAATCTTCCCGATTTCTTTCTTCAGGAGCACCATAAAAACCAGTAAATCTCCAATTGAAACCATCCACGTCATCTACAAACAAGACATCAATATGCCTATCAGAAAAAGATCTCAAAGTAACACTACAGTTTGCTTTCCATCCGAGCGATAAACCACCACTTCGCCCTCTTGCACTAACATCAATACCATAATTGTAACCACAAAACTTACGCAATTTCTCCATCTTACCACTATCTAATTTAGTCTCGATCAAAAAAATAACCGAGGGGTTGACGTCCCTTAGAAAATTCTTAAGACGTCGTGTCGTCCGTGACTTGCCTAAGCCCCGGACGTTCCAACTTAGGATTTTCATTGGACCCGGCTGGCCTTCTCAATAAGGCCTGCCGATACAGAATTTTGGACTTCATTCGAATCTTTATGCGAAACTCCTGAAGTTGAAACAGAGGTTCTCATCCTCTTGGTACCATCCGGAATATCTTCAACTGAATCCTCATCTATCTGAGTCATCACAATATCATACCCACCTTGTATTCCAATAGTGGTTTGGTCCTTTAACATAGTCGAATTTCCAGATTCTGCATTCACCTTCTGAATATTCAATTGTTGCGTATCTGGATCCTTTGCAGTATCATCATTTGCTTCAACTACTTTTTCTTTCTCAGAAGATGATTGAGATTTCATTACTGTAATGTCCTCCCTAAGCCACTTGCTTGTAGGAAGAGCCAGCATTCGCCTGGTTGGAGCTCTAAGACCCAAATCCCATCCGAAATTGATATCCTTCTCACTCACCGTCAAACGGACCGGACAGAAACTTTCTCCATGTCCAAGCTTACCACAGATGAAACAAAACAAGGACAATTTTTCATATTCGAAGCGCACAAATGATCCCTCGCCTCCACGTATCGCCAATTTCTTTCGGCGTTTTAGTGGCTTGCGAACATCGACTGCAATACGGATTTGCATTATACCTTTATAACCCAGATTTACTTTCTCAGAGTCGTATATCAGAAATTGACCCACAAAATTACCGAGTTGTCTAGCCACACCTTCCGACATACATCCCGGTGGAACATCATTTACTAAAACCCAGAAAGGCACGAAATTTAAAGGAACCGCTAAAGGAACTTCTCCCTCTTTCAGACGATGTAAGATTAGAAGATGGGAATTAAAATTCCATGGTCCATTTTCCTCGACTCTATCAACATCAATTTTATGATAAAACCGGAATAAATAACGATTCTCACCAATATCTGAAATGGATACTCCTCCCAGTGGTCTCCAAACATTTGAGAGTGTGTTTTTCATTGATTGAAAATGAATTACTGCAGAAGTTAGAAACTGCCCAACAAAACAGTTTTCAAAAGAGATACCTTCCTCAAGTATATTCTGCTCTATTCGGATTTCAGTATCCTCATCTTCCTCGATGGATAATCCTTCCATATTGTTTGCAATTGCAGATTCCATTAATCAAAGAAGCAAGAAGAAGGAAGAGAAAAAAAAAACCGTGCTAAACAGCAGAAGATCGTGTCAAAAGACAGAGAGAAAATCGTGTCAAAAGACAGAGAAATTTTTAAATTCAGTGGCTATAAATTAGTGTAAAACTAAATGAGTTTTACACCATGTAATTTGATCACATCCCTATATATATATACATATGGAATATGATCAAATTACACTGTGTAAAACTCTCTAAGTTTTACACGTTTTTTAGATCGTTGGATAAGTGAAACGGGTGGATGAGATTAACAGTAAAATATGTGAAGATTATCACTTGGGAATTAAAAACACGGAGTTAATCTCAATCATCCATTCTCCCCATACAACGATCCAAAAAAACGTGTAAAACTTAGAGAGTTTTACACAGTGTAAGTTGATCCTAACCCTATATATATGTGTGTGTGTGATTCAGTTACACAGTGTAAGAGTTTTTAATTTTTACACGTTTTTTTTATCGTTAGATAGATGAAATGGATGGCTAAGATTAACAGTGGATTATTTAAAGATTATCGCTCGGGAAAAAGTAAAGAGTCAATCTCAGTCATCCATGTCACCCATCCAACAATCCACAAAACTTGTAAAACTATGAGTTTTACATTTTGTGTAAATAGATCATATCCTTATATATATATATGTGTGTGTGTGTGGGGGTGTGGGGGTGGGGTTAGGATTCACTTACATTGTGTAAAAATCAATTACTTTTACACTTTTTGGACCGTTAGATGATGATAATAAATGACTAAGGTTATTTCTTTATTTTTTTCCAAGTGATAATCTTCACACTTTCTACTGTTAGTTTCATCCATACATTTACATTAATCCAACGATTAAAAAAAATTATAAAACTTTCAAATTTTACTTGTACTTCCGTATTTTTGTATTTTACCATTCTTGCACAAAATAGGATCCTCTTTCACTCACAATTATTTTCTAAATGTTCTAAATTAGCATCCGTATTTTATCATTCTTGCACTCACAATTATTTTCATTCATGTTCTATATTAATTTTGCATTAGATTCCAATTTTTTTAATAAAAAATCGAGATATTTTTATTAGGGGTTAAACGAGATAATATCTCAAATTACCGGAACGTGATCTTCATTAACTTTTCAAAATATGACCTTCTTTCTAAAGTCAAGTGAACAAAGTCGTTTCAAAAGAGGAAACAACTTCGTTTTTAAATAAAGTTCACTCTTTTTAAGTAATTTTTCATTCATAAAGGATCGTACTCTAAAATTAAACATTAAATTATTAACTTCTGACAACGTTTAATCAATTGGGTATTAATTTTGGGTGTCGTTAGAGTGTTAATCATTCTCACATGTAATCGACTTCCGAACTTATTCTATGGTTTTAAGCACATACTTTAAAATTATTATAAAAATAATTTTATAGTTATCTAGACACACCTAGTCTCAAAAGGTCGGTGACAACTCCGTTTTCATTCCAAAATTTGAGTTTTCAATAAAATCTAAAATCGAATGTTTTTTAAAAAAAAAATCCAAAATTGATGATAGCATGAAAAGTTTTAAAGATCAAGAGAAGATATCAACTACATGTTCATCTAGCTATGATCCTCTAAGCACACTTGCAATTATGACTAAACAATGACAAGGGCTTCTTCACTTGGAAGAAACAAGGTGACAATAAGGTTGATGATGGTGATGAACCGACTTCTTCTTCGTTTTCTTCTTCATGAATGGTTTCCAACGTTACGAGCGCGTTGTTGAGCCTAGGGACGGCGATAAAACGAGGCGGCACAACGGCAGAGAAGGGAGTGAGTGCTGGATTCTCAGCCTTGGGAGGGCAGAGTATTTCTTGGAGAGTGGTGACTAAGAAGATAGCAGCCATGCTAATTTTTTTAATGGAAGCTTTGTGTATGAACTAATTTGTAGTGTGGTGAGGGAATTAATGCGACCAAATGTGGAATTCTACGGTCGATTTATATAGAAATGCAATTGTTACTTGCCCCTAGCTTTTTGGATAATAACATCAAAGCCATTTTAAAGTTCTAAGGTGTTGGTTTTTCAAAAATGAGCTGGTTGCAAGTTGTAGATTTAGTGACAATAACATGCGTAACATTATGTTATATTGACGTAAGATTCGACCATTGTGATATATGCATAAATATTGTACACGAGGCGAAAAAAATGATATTTAATGTGGTTCGATTTTTTTCGAATATATTCACAATCATATACGATAAAATATTATTTCATTAAACTTGTAACTTTTGCGTGAAAAGATATAAATTCTTCTTATAACGGATAAAAATCATGTCTCTTTTCGGTGCCCTTATTTATGCCCCAACATCAAAAAAAATACTATAAAATTAAATTCTAAATTTTAACCATAAATTCTAAATTCTAAACCATATAGCCTATACTCTAAAAAATACACCATGCCCTAAATTCCCTAAACCATAACCACAAATCTAACCTAAAATCCTAAACCTAATTTTAAGCGTGGGGACATAAGTAAGAGCACCGAAAAAGAGTAGAGAATTTTCATCCTCCTACAACGTGTAAAATTTTACGAAAAAGTTGTAAACTCTCCCACATAAAAATTTGTAAGACTATTTTTTTTAACTCGATCTATTTTTTTTAACAATGACAATTGAATATTATTAAAAAGTTATGGAAGATATTACAAGTACAATGTACTCAGAAAGGAGAATAATGAAGGCTAGTCCACTAGAATCTCATACAATCCAAAGGTGGAAAGAAAAGTAGATACTTTCATAGAGATCAACATATCGTTAAAATCTAAAAACCTTCTTGAATCTCCTTGTCTCTATCTAAATGAGATTCTTTACTGGGTGAAAAAGGAGTAGTGAGCGAACCAAACTATCAGGCAGATTGCTCCGCTACCTAGGTCAGATTGCTCCGCTACCCAGGTCAGATTACATCGGTAAACAACCATTAACGGAGTGTGGATCTATCTTTCTATGACCACCTACAGAATTAAAATCATAAACTAGCACCGTGAAGACCTCTGTACGAGCACCAAACGGCCGCTAAAGTATGCTGAAATCATGCAAACGACAGATGAAACGAACCACAAATGTAAAGAGAGATTACAAACAATTAATACTAAAAATTGATTACCGACCACCAGCAAAGAAACAAATGGAAAAAAGGAAAGGAAGATTGGTTGTGGCACTCTAAGGTTGAAAGAAAAGTTTATTCTAACCTAATCTCTTAAATCATAGACGATGTACCCTTATATTTTAACTCCATTTAATTCTAAATGCTAAATTCAGGCTCATTACAAAAATGAACCTTCCAAATCAATTTAATTCATCTATAACGTTAGAACATACGAGATTAAGAATTTTTTAGCCGGTGACAGAATTACATGGAGCAGGCCGTGGGGCAATTCCTTTGTACCTTTATCTTTATATATAATTTTTTTAAGAATTAAGATATTTATGAATTTTTTTTGGAACATTTATATCTTGCTTTTAACCCTAAATTTCTACTTTTTAGCTATTTAAGAATAGGGATGGGTATTATAACCGGACTCGACGGGTTCTGACCCGACCCAGCACGATCGGGTCGGATTTTGTAATGAAAAAAATCGAATTCGGGTTAGGTCGAATTTTGTTAGGGGTAAATTCGGATCGGGGTCGGGTTTAGGTGGAAAATACTCGACCCGACTCAGGACTAATAGTGTAATTTTTCTTTAAATTTTTTGGAATATTTATAATAATACCCCTCTTTATATATATTTTTTTATAATCAAGTCCTTAAAATTGATTTTTTATTTATAATTTAGTCCTTTAAATTATAATTTTTTTACAATTAAATCCCTTAAAATTATTTTTTTTACAATTAGATCCCTAAAACTAATTTATTTTATATAGTTCGGGTCAAGTCGGGTCGAAATTGATTTTAATATATTTATTTTCGGGTCGTGTCGAGTTTTTTGAAGGAAAAAATTGAGTTGGATCGGGTGCGAGTTTAGAGTGCCTATTTTCGGGTCGGGTTCGGGTGGGCCAAAAACCCGACCCGACCCGTGCCATCACTACTTAAGAAAGGGTCGTGGGCAATTAAAAAGAAGAAAATTGGAGTACTTGCTTTCTGAATTGAATGCAGATTTTGGAAGCATGCACTTTTTGTTTTCATGTTTATTTCAGTCCTTTTTGGCAATTCTCGAGGGTTGTTTTCTTTCATTATTTCCGGTTGTTTTCATTGCCTGCCCTGCTACACACGCTGCTGCATGTCACCAATGCTTCACCACATGTTATACTTTACATAATTTTATTTTTATAATTTGTTTGAGTTGATAAAAACAGAAATCTCGAATATTTGAACATCTTAGTTTAAGTGTCTTTGTACATAAATATCATGTTTTGAACAAAAAAAATACATAAATATCATGTGTAAATTTTCAATCATATTGATTTTAGTTTTAAATTCATTTTATATTGGTCTCGTTTTAATATACTTTATTTTTAAAAAGACTTTGAAAGCATTTTCTTAAGTTTGGGGTTAAAGCCACGCTGAACAAAAATTTTATGTCTTTTTTGGTGTCCTTATATATGTCTCAACGCTAAAAAATTAAACTCTATATCATAACTCTACACCCTAAATCAATTTTTAACATTGACACATACATAAAACCAAGGATGGACCGAGGGGGCTAGCGGGGGCCAGTGGCGGATCTATATGGTCCATTGGGTGGGCCTGTGCCCACCCTGAATTTTCCAAACCTTACACATTTGGCTTCAATTTTTATAATTTTTATGAATTAGTCCTCAAATTTTATGACTTGTGCCCACCCTGAAATTTTGAGATTTTTATGATTTGTACTCATCCTAAAAAATGTTTTGATTTGTGCCCA
Source organism: Hibiscus tridactylites (assembly GCA_958450335.1). NCBI lineage: Eukaryota > Viridiplantae > Streptophyta > Magnoliopsida > Malvales > Malvaceae > Hibiscus > Hibiscus tridactylites. The sequence goes on along the minus strand of OY288284.1, from coordinate 73,039,577 downwards.
CCCTCAAAAAAAATTATGGATCCGCCACTGGCGGGGGCGGTCGCCCCCCTCCCTAAAATTTTAAAATTCTTATACGAGTTAAAAATTTTTTAGAATTTTTCTATATATTTTCTATTAAAAATATATTAAAAATTGTTCAACGGTTTATATGGTTGTTGATATAAACTTTAATGTTTAAATAGTTAAAATTTGATGTTATTATTTTTTTTGAATAAAAAATTGTTATTCTAGTGATTAAGGAGCGTCGATCAACTTTGTTTTTTTCTCTCTCTATCATTATATATAATTAAAATTTCATAATTTTTAAAATATTTTTAACTTTATTAGATTAATCGTTTCTTAATAGTTAAATTATGACCGATTAACCAACCGTTTATACTAAATGGTACGATTAACCTACCATGCCACTAATTTTGCTGCATCTTTACTTCATTATATTTAGAAATGTTTAAAAGAGCTTCCAAGTGGATTTAATTGCTAGAAACAAAGCAGACTGTTCATCAGCATGAGTAGAAGGCTAACTTGGCAATACATTTAGACATTTATTAAGGAAATAAATGGCTTCATTCTCAAATCAAAATCATTCATGTTTCTGGTATTTACAGCAACATGTGAACTTTTTGGACCACTGGTTTCCTGGGGATCTCTTTCTATTGGTGTTCGGATAAGGGACTGAGCCGGGATTGAACTACGAGGGGGCAGATTGATTAATTTTAAAACAATAGGGTCTTAAAATGTAATTAAATCATAAAAAATAAGAGATTTTAGGTTTAATTTTATAAATTTTAAATTTGAAAGGTCTCAAAAAGTAATTAAACTAGAAAAAGAGGGGTCAAAGTTTAATATTATTAATTTTAGATTACAGGGTCCTAAAAAATAATAAACCATAAAAATTTTAGGAGGGGCAAAGAAAAAAAGGGGCTTAATTGCAATGATTTTAAAATTATTAGGGACTAAAATATAATTAACCCATAAAATTTAGGGGGCACTTGCCCCTCCCACACTATATATAGATCCGTCGCTGGTTCGGATAACGATCGGAAGATAAACTTTTACTGCTAACCTGGAGTTCAAGTGTTTTCAAGTTCAACGTCTATTTTGAGAATTGTGAATTGGACATGTCAGGCGCTTTGCATTATGTGGTAGTGGTTACCGCCATGGATACGGCAAATGTGCGGCGGTGGCTGCCCTGCCCTGCACTACAAGCACAAGCAGCGGCTGAACGGAAGAATGAGTTCCGAAACTTATCAGCAATGGCCGTGTTATACGTGTTCATGTGCACCGGAATCTGTGAAGAGAATCAGAGTGGAGGCCTGTAGGCTGTACAATTTATTAAGATGTAAACTTTAATTTATAATCCTAAAGATATATATATAAGGTTTTTTAAAAACATTTTTATCTTAGTAAAAAATCTATTATGAGGCCTCTTTAAAGTCATTTTTTTGTAATTTATTAAACCAAAGTCTTTTGTTTCTCCTATAAAATATTTGATAAACAGTGAAGTCGATTTGTATTCCTACCGACTTTAATTCTATTACTATTCAAATTACAATAAATTAAAAAATAAAAATACTAATCCAATTTTTTTGGCAATTTTTCCGGTAACGCTCCAAAAAGTATGTTCTAACCTCGTTCATGAACGGGCCCTTAGAGTGAAGGTAGTGCTGATGGGCCATATACAGGCTTGACAACGGCTATATTTGATATTGGGCAATTTTATAGACATTCAAACTCCATCAATTTTATATATAATATGATTTACCAAAGAGTATATATTCATTAGATTTTAAAGTCATTACAATATTTCGAATATTTTAATGTAAGTTATAATAATAATAATTTAATATTTCACTATAATCAAAACCCGTACAAAAATTATTAACGATAATCATACTTTTGATAATTAATAAAACCTCTTATTAATCGTTTAATTTTTTTTAGGGTAAACTGCCCCAGTAACCGCCTAACTATTGGTTGCGACATGTTTTGACCACCCAACTAAAAAATTTAAAATTCGACCATCCAACTATTTAAATGGATCTATTTTCACCATCGGCCGTTAAAAGCTAACGGAAAGGTAACGTGGCCGTTAAAGTCAAATGTGTATAATCACACATTTGGTCATCACACGTGTCATCTTTTCGTTAGCTTTTAACGGCCGATGGTCAAAATATGTCTATTTATATAGTTAGGTGATTGAATTTTAAATTTTTTTAGTTAGGTGGTTAAAATAGGTCGCGACCAATAGTTGGGTGGTCACTGAGGTAGTTTACCTATTTTTTATTAAATAAATAATTTTTACATTCCAAATAATAAATATCAAGACTTAAACTCATACAAGATAAAATAACATGAACATCCTCAATCACACTACTGATTATAGATCTGATTGTTCGTTTAAAATTTTAATGACAAGATGAAATTTTGATAGGATGGAAACGTGTCATTAAATAGAACTATTTACATAAGCGCATACTTTATTTAGGATTTAAAATTTTAAATTTTAATAATTAAGCTTAAAATAAATTTTACACTAAAAAATGGAGCAACTCATGTATATGATTATCAAAATCAAAACTCATGAATTTAAAATTTTCTTTTAAAATCTAGGGTTGTCCCTCAATCAAAGCTGGAAACAAGAATTGTGTTTTTTATAATACTCGACATAAAATCATTAGTGACACATATAAAGAGATAAATGAATTCTATTTTAAAGTTTGCGATAAAATCAGACCTAAAAATCAGGTCATGGTCGAAAATTGATGACTAAAACTCTATCATACTTGAGCAAGCGTTAATAGCCGGTTGGTCAGAGCTGCTCACCTATCCCCTTTCCCTTTCTTTAGGTCTCGAGTTCAAGACGCAGCAGGAGCATTCCTTCCTCTATGTCTCAGGTTCAAGCGTTGCCCTTGGATCAACGGAAACACATGGCAGACACCAGGTGATGCCGGTTGAGATCGGGAAAAGTGAGAATTTGGAAGCTTTGGATCCCAACAAAATGCATATCTCCTTCTCCATTCAACCCTCGACACATAGCCATGAGAACGTACCCCACACTGCTACACTTATCTCTTGGCGGCACTAGGAGTTAATGTTTGATTAAGAACGAACCACCACTCTCAATCTAAGCCTAAACCGTTCCCTTATAAATCTTATCCAAAACCCTGGTGTTTTCATACAACTCTTGTCCCTCTTGGAGTTTCCATGTTTCAGCCATTTCCTTCCTCATTAGCTCCTAAACATGGCGAGTTCGCGTCTCCCGAGGTTGTTCATGGAGGTTGCTCCGCCACAGTTCGTGACCGTCATGAGGCGTAGAACGAGAAAGGCGTTGGACACTATCAAAGAAGAAGAAAGAGATTGCATCAACGATGAAAAATCTCTTTCTCCCATGTCCAAGAGCTCACTGACAACCGTCACGACACCTGTCGTGACGACTGCAGCGACTTATTCAACGACTACCGTGGCGACGGCAAGCTCCAAGTATTTTGTGAAAGGAGCGTCGAGTTTTTCGATTTTCAATGACTAGATTGACATGTTTCATGTGGTACGTATTGAACTTGAAGTTGGAGTCCGGGAGATTGGCCTGATTGACCAAGACTTTTCAGTGACTTCTTAAGGTCTTTATGTATCTGGAACATAACCAATATCAACGTTGGGTCGAATAAAATATGGTTGTTTTGCTCTTTCAGTTACCATCAAATAGTCTGTGCTAGGACAATTTTTAGGTATGGGTCCGATTTAGGCTTTATTCTATACGAAGATTAAAAAAAATTAATCAATCAAATGATTAAGATTTATAACCGGTTGTTTACTCCAAAATGTATACCAAGAGGAAAAAGGAAGAGCATGAAGTGGGCTTGGCTCAACTACCCTTGGGTCCGTTTGGATTTTTAATACTAATATTTTTTACTTAAATTACTCATTTCTTCTATATATAATTAATTAGTTAAAACATTTAAGAAATATATGTAAGATGATATTTAATAAAATTTAAAATATGATATTATGTTTTTTAAAGCTAAGGTGATTGCAAGTAGTATCTGTTCTGAATATACTCTTAACCATCTGACAATTCATACTCAATCACCCTACTGCAGCTATTGGTGCTCGAGCCCGTGATCTCTAGGAACAACAAATGTTCCCTTAACCACTGAGACAAGTTAGTTCGTGTTAAAATATGATATTATTAAAAATATATAAATAATTTATCAATATATATATATATAAGTATCTATACACTCGTAGGTTGTCATTTTGAGTGTTTATTTCTGTTTTTCAAAAAATAATTTATCTCCGTATCAATAAAATCTCATCATCTACCCATAACGAATTGGTGTGGTATATTTATATCATACATATAAACAATAAGAACTAATATTCTTATTGAGAATTAAACTCATAAGGAAGAAAATGGATATATAGATGGAGTCAAATATGTAATAGCTACAAACAAAACTAATCGGCTATTGGTGAAAAATCGATATATTTTTAATGTCGAATCAGAATCAACTAAGAATATAAGAATAAAGTATTGAGTCAAATTTTTCTTTAGTGGAAGGTAATAGCTATGAATAATCATAGTCTCCCTAATAAGAGTAGAAAAATGAGACTTATTACGAGACATTCAATGCATTACAGACGTATGATCATTACACTTCAACCAGATTATTCTATTCCACTTCTTAGAACAAAAGGAACTTAACTCAAAATACTTAATAACAGGACGATGCATTTATACAAAATTTTACATATGGCACACACAGTAAAACCGTAGACAATCAAATAAAATTCAATCCATAAAATAATTTGATCAATAGACAATATTATTATTGTAAAGATCGTAATACCAGAAGAATCATTATCGTAAGACATAGAGTGATCATAAACATTACAATTTTATTTCATTTGAAAATTGGATGATAAAGCGAACATTTTAAACCTTTTAAATTTTTTAATTTTATATTAATTATTTTTAAGTAGAAAGGTCTGCATTTAGGGTAGGTAAGTAAAACGGTCAACACGAAACATAGAGGAATATTCGGAAGAATAAGCTTAAAAGGTTGAAAGGTATACGGTAGACTTCTAATAACATATACATGCCTGATTTTAACTTTTTATGTAAACAGCAATAATACGTTGATTCTCACGGAAAATAATATAATACATTACTTAAATTTTAAATAATTATAAATATTTGACTTATTGATCGAATAATTAAGATCACGGGTGAACCTATGCAACCTAATTTGAAAAGGTCTATTTAAAATTTTTAAAATTAGAAGCCTATATTAAAATTTTGTAAAAATTGAAGATTTAATTTAAAATTTTCATAAAATTTTAGAATTTAACTAAAATTTTCAAAAACATAGACTCACTGTAATTTTTAAAAATTGTAAGAAGAGATTTAATTAAAAATTTAAAAAATTTAAAATATAATAATAATTTTTAAATTTCTTAAAGGAACCCAACTATTTTTTTAAAACTTTTAAAAGACTAAATGCCAAATTCCCAAATTTGGAGGCCAACACCCCCCACCGGCTTCCATTAGAGTCTGCCCGTGATTGAGATCATATAATGTAGATGTTCATTACGATGACAATTTTTTAATTTAATTTACTTTACATACAATGTCGAGATTTGAACATTAAACATTATTTAAGTGATTTAGTGTCTCATCTCACTGATTAATTTGTAGTTAGTTAATTCTTAATTACTTTGCTTACATACATATAATTTATTATCCGCTTTCATCTTTTGTGGCTTTTTATTATTATAAGGGGTGCTAATATAGGTATCGTTAAAAACTTTTCTAACCTAAAGTAAAGGAAAAAAGTACTTATGAAAGTACATACAACAAATAGATAAACATGGAGAAAGACTCAAATCCTAGAGCACCACATAGCTACGCAAACAAACATGTAACCGCCCAGTGGTGAGTGTATGGAATCCAAACATGTAACCGCCCAGTGGTGAGTGCATGTAAACGCACAGTGGAGGCGTTGAGAACAAGATAAGCCTTCTGCTCGGATCTTTACCCAACTTTGCAAGTCTGTCCGCAACTAAATTCGCCTCGCGATACACATTGGTGATGGTAACATCCCATTTCCTTGCTAATAACACATCAATATGCAACAATAAAGCCGATACATCCGAACTACTAGCCTCTTTTTGGATCAGCTGAACAGCACGTTTATTATTTAGCTCCACACAAACCTTGCGAAAACCCAGCTCCCATGTTCGAGATAAGCCTTCAAACATTCTCCACAGCTCAGCTTCAAGAGGCGAATAAATTCCAATAAACTAGGCGAAATCCATCCGCCGTCCTCCGAGACTGTCTCGGATGACGCCCCCACACCCCGCAAGACCAGAGGAAGAACATCGAGAATCATCGGTATTGGAAATATAAATATCACTACTTGTACCAAAAATGTAATTAAAAATTAACTATATTTTTCAATTTAGGCAAATGTTTAATTTTTTATTTTTTTAAATTAAAATCATTCAAGAAGTTATAAATAATTATAATCAATTATTACATTTGATTCTTAATGAAAGTGCTTAAATTTGAACTTTAAAAACGACATATTCAAAAGAAAAGTCATGAATCTCAAATATACATCATAAAATAGACATGAACTATATTTAAGAAAAAATTATTGCATCTGTTTATCACTGAATAATTAACCGAGCTTGGTGTTTAATGTCAAATATATTTATTATTATGATTTTTTAGACAAGTTATTACAAAAAATTAACTGAGTTTGGTATTATAAGTTAAGTGACATGAATTCAATCTAAAGAATTAAACAAGTGTCTCAGTAAAAAAGCGAATGATGTTTATCTTAAGAAATATTGGTTCAAATTTCTTTGTCTACAAGTTGTATGCGCATTGTCAAAGGGCTAAAAATATATATAAACAGATATTATCTTGTAAACACCTCTATAATATTAAAAAAAAACTCCAAATCATTTTAATAAATATACTTAAAATTGACAACCTTTTTCAAATTAAAATAAATGTAGTCGATTTTATATTTTCTTAGATATTATATTAACAACCATACTAATTAGTAATTACCAAGTAAGTTGAGATTCAATTCACGCCTCTACTCTATTTTTAATCTTTTTTATTCATAAAAAATCACCCATATAATATTCATGTCAAATTCAGATGCTGTTATAACGGGTTGACTAAATTCAATAGCCAAATTAAAGTTACAATGTAAATTTTAATAAATATCATTTGTGTATTATTAATGAGATTTCGATTTAAATAGAGAAAAGATTTTATAAATTGAGCTCACATGTAGATTTGATTCAGATTTATTTATTTTTAACTGTAATCGAATATCAAGTGAGTCATCTCCTCTAATTATAAATTAAATAAATTATTATCTAAACAAGGGTTAATTACCCCATATATACATGAAGATGAAGTATATCAAATTTTCACTTTTATATTAAAATATTTTAAAATTTTCAGTTTCATACATGATGTATTATACCATTAACTTCCGTCATGAAAAGTGATGTGAAACCTTGTGACCACTAATAAAATGACACATGGCACTTTTAAAATTATTTTTATTTAAAAAGTATAAAACTCATTCCCCCCTATTTCCACGTCATCCCCCCAACCAGTTCGAAACCAACCCAATAAATTTCAGACCTTTCTTTTCTCAATCACCTCTGTCTGCATCACCGATCTACACCATCGTTGGTCGGTGACTGTCACCGCCCTCGCCATATAAATCAGCACCTTGGTCCGACCACACCCTGGCCACCACTCGTGCAGTAGTTTTGCCGTCCGTCGTGAAAAATGGTTCGAACGTCCGTTAGAAACCCAAGAGTTGTTTTGGTTGATTCCAGCTGCCTCCACCGTCGGTGTGCGACTCCGCCCTGTCGCATTTCAACCCAGCTCCGTGAGCTACTCGCGCCTTTTCACCAACGGCCACCGTGGAAATCGAATTCTAGGCTCGTCAGAAACCCAAAAGTTTCACCCCTGTCGTTAATACTTGGTCGAACCGTAAAATGGGTTTTATCTTTTAAAAAATTAAAATATTAAAAAATATTTAATTTTTTTAAAAATGAATATATATTAAAATGCCACATGTTATTTTGTTAGTGGTTATAGGGTTTCATGTCACCTTCTGTAACGAAAATGGGTGAACCAGTTAACGTAAAAAAAACATCATGTATGAAATTAAATTTTAAAATATTTTGTATGAAAGTGAGAATTTAGTATACTTCATGTATGAAGAGGTAATTAACCTTTAAACAATCATAATTAAATGAATTTTTATTTAAAAATCATGAATTTGAAGAGTTAGAATTAAATTTTAGAGATCTGTAAAATCTAGTTTGATCGCAGTTTCAATTTTAAAATCTTTTAATTTAAATATGAATATCTAATTTATTTTTTTTGAATACAAATGAGGCCGTAGCCAGGGATCAACTGTTCACATGCACATAAGGGGGCCATGAACATCACGGTGCAGGAAATCTAATAGGGACGACGGAGGAGCCTCATAAACGCGGAGATGGTCGGAGCGAGTGTGATCAATCTTGGCCATATGGTCAGCGGCAAAATTGAATTCCATGCGTACATGAGCAAACGATACTACACATCCAAAAGAACAAATTATCGCAATATGACGAACCAGCGAAAAAGGATTTTTCATAGAAGGAGGAGAGAGCAGTTCAACCACGTCATAGCTATCGGATTGGATGGCAATATAGTTGAAACCACGGGATCGAGCTAGATTTAGACCCTCATAAACTCCCCACATTTGATTTTTGAATACAAACAAAACCAAATAGGATCTTAATTGCAAGACGTAACCTCCACCATTATTTGGCAATTTTAAATTAATATTTTTTTATTATTTAATTAGAAGAATGACTCATCTAAGATTATTTAGAAAAATAACCTCAAATTGTCCACGTAAGGTGAACTCACATTTTACATGATGCGAGTTCAAAACTCGTTTTTTATAACACGCGAGTTTCGTGTTAAGTAAGCTGATAAAAAATTAATTCACTGCGTTTTTTAACCTGAATTGACAGAGGATATTTTTCTAAACAATTTCTTAATCAATTAAATAAAAGGGTATATTAATTTAAAATTGTCCTATTATTTGATAATAAAAAAAACCTCCTCCATTATTTTCTTTTATTTAATTTTATTGTTCGACGAATCCTCGTACATCCGTGAGTCAACTGTTGTACGCCATTTCCCTTCAAATTTCCTGCAAATCGAGCTCTTGGGGAAAAAATCCCTTTTTGAAGCGAAAATTTGCTAACGCGCAAATCAAAAAGATTTATTTAAAATCTCAACCTTCTTGAGCCGATTCTCAGCTGATGATTAATCCAAAACGTTTCATTAATCCCATGTTTGATTCCTCGCCCACTGCTTCTACTTTCTTTCTCTCCAACATTTCCCCCTTAATAATCGAGTTGTGAATCGTTTCCGGTTTTGATCTTTATAAATAGGAGTTTGTTTTCTTTAATTCGTTTAATTAGAGAGGAAAAAAATGAGGGTGACGAAGTCTCGGGTATGGCAACCATGCAAGAAGAAGAGGTGTTTGATTAATTGCAAGCTTTAGGAGAATCCGAGAAAAAGTTGTGTTTTTCCCCCGAAAAAAGAAGAAATTTAAGAGAAATAAAAGAAAAAAAGAATACCAGAGAAAGAGATGGCGAATCGCACGAGTGCAGCGAGCAAGACACGTGTGGGGAAGTACGAACTAGGGAGGACGCTGGGAGAAGGATCATTCGCGAAGGTGAAGTTCGCGAGGAATCTTGAGACCGAAGAGAATGTGGCAATCAAAATTGTTGATAAAGAGAAGGTTATGAAGCATAAGATGATCGGTCAGGTACTTTTTCTTTTGCAAAAGTGAATATTACTACCCTAATTGACTGTCGATTTGATTTGTGAACTTTTTCTTTATACGGAATCTTAATTTCATGTTGATCTGAATCCTCTTTTTTAATCTTTTACTGTTTGGTTGATTTCTTGTACAAAATAACATGATTTGACTTTGTGATTTCATTTTTTGACATCTTTTCTTATGATTCAATTAAGAATTGTGAGAATAATATGATTTAGTGATCTGTTCATGATTTAGCAAACAAAAAATGGGTATGTCGAAAAATATGAGTCAAATCTAATTTGTCAATAAGAAATAATCTTAATAGTTTCTCATTGACTAACTTTGGTCCTGTATAGTTTTTTAGAATAAAAAAGACGATCCTGTGTTTTAAAATCTGCAATTTTCTATATTTCTGGGGATTAGGAAATAGCTTGTAAAAGAAGGTACAGTTCAACTTATAAGTCAAAGAAAGATGGTTGGTATTTTTTTACAGTGTTTCAAGCTCCAGGTTTTCAAAATTATACATGTAAAAAAATATTTTTGAATTGTTACACACCCCTTGATTTTTCTCCTTATTTGGTTTGACACTCGGGTGGCAATCTTTTCTTCCCCCCTCTGAATCTCATTTCTGTTTTCCTTGCATGTGCTGCATCGTTTCTTTTTCTTTGTCGTTTGCAGATTAAACGTGAAATCTCAACAATGAAACTCATTAGACACCCGAATGTCATCCGTATGTATGAGGTTTGTTGCAAAGCTTTTCTCTGGGTATCTTAATCTAGTTGTTTAATTTATCTCTTGCATTTCTTCCTTGTATCTTGTATTTGCTCACTTTGAATCTTGACTGTTTGGAAGAAGAGGACTCTACTTGGTTTTGTAACTAATATAAGTATGGTATGTCTATACTTTTTGTTAACTTCTAGCAAAGTTCTTGGTGCAGGTGATGGCTAGCAAGACAAAGATATACATTGTCCTGGAATTCGTAACCGGTGGTGAACTTTTTGACAAAATTGTAAGATCATGAATGCATAGTCAACTAGGAATAAAATCTCAGTTGTTCAACAGCATTTGAATACCATAGTAATCTGGCATTGCGTCCTGCTTATCCTCTTGTGCCAGGCTAGCAAAGGGAGGCTTAAGGAAGATGAGGCTAGAAAGTACTTTCAACAGCTTATTAATGCTGTGGATTATTGCCATAGCAGAGGTGTTTACCATCGAGACCTCAAGGTGTGGGATCTTTTTTGTGCTCATTGCCCCCATTGCCTAAAACAGTTAAATGTGTAAATTTATACGGCAGAGCTGTGTTTTATAATTTACAGCCAGAGAATTTGCTGCTGGATGCTAATGGAATTCTTAAAGTTTCAGACTTTGGTTTGAGTGCTTTACCTCAACAAGTCGGGGTGAGTGTGCTGTTTTATGTGTTATGATCCCTCTCTCTCAATGATAATATTCTCCCAAGATTTATATTCATTGTGAAGTACTTTTATGGCTGCTTGCTCTTTATTGTATTATACTGCAGTTTGCCACTTTGCATGTGTGTGATTTTCTGCTTGTTTGAGCGCTAGAAATTTGTGGTCAGCAAAAGATGACAGACCCCAAAAATGCATTATAGTTGGTTTTTCCATTCCTTACCACATTGGTGGATGACTATGTATCATGCAACTTTTTGTAATACACTGATAAGATTCGAAACTATCTTATCCTTTTCATATAGGATGATGGGTTACTTCACACAACGTGCGGAACACCAAATTATGTTGCTCCAGAGGTATATCTGCATTTTTTTGCAAACAAAGTTCTGTTTCTTTACGCTCCATTAGCTTTTCTTTATTGTTTTTTGCTATCACTCTTTAGGTGATCAACAATAAAGGCTATAATGGAGCTCAGGCTGATCTTTGGTCATGTGGTGTGATACTCTTTGTCTTAATGGCTGGCTACTTGCCTTTTGAGGACCCCAATTTAATGGGTTTATACAAGAAGGTGGTTGTTCTCTCAATTTCTTTCAAAGTTGTTTTTCTTTTACTTCAAAGTAAACAATTTTGCTAAACTACTGTCTTATAAAATCTCCATTGACATTAATTGTAGAATCAAATGATGTGATATTCTGGAAATGATCTTTTTCTCCCGGCAAATATTTATCTTGACCCTATATTCCTATTGTTAGCCATTGTCCATCAATATTATTACTTTTCAAGAACAAAATGATTTTTTTAGGAAATATAAAATGAAATATTGAAAGTCTTAGTTATCTGTGGTAGTTGGCTTGGCAAACCTTCACTTCTCCATGGAGGTTTTCTTAACTCATTGCCAGGTAGGACAGTAGTACCTTGGAAACATCAATAGTGAAAGTTCATGTGCATACAAATAAGCTCATAAAAACAGATGTCTTCTGTATTTTTGTATCTATGCTCAAAATGCTGTCATATTGTTGATCAACCATCTTGCACTTGATTAATAATTGTCTGCACTTAAAATGATTTCTCTTAAGGAGTTTATTTTGTGGCTGCAGATATTTAAGGCCGACTTCAGTTGTCCTCCATGGTTCTCCTCAAGTGCAAAGAAATTAATCAAGAGAATTCTAGACCCTAATCCATTGACTGTAAGTTCTTATCTCTTGCCTTTTGCCCATTCTTTCTTTTTCCATTTTTTTAGTTTTCTGGTGGTATTTCTTAATTCAATTTGCGCCAAAGGTTGCTAGCCTTGATGTTCTCTTTAATTTTGTTTTTGGATGTGATTTTTACTCCTTGTTACATGTGTGATTGAACCAGAGGATAACTGTTGCTGAGATTATTGAGAATGAGTGGTTTAAGAAAGGATATATGCCACCTATGTTTGAGCAAGCTGATGTTAGTCTTGATGATGTAGATGCCATTTTCAATGAATTAGGGGTAAGAGTTGTGTTTTTTCACATATCGGACATGTTTGCGGTGTTGATGCAATGAATGAGGGGTAAGAGTCTGTTTACATGATCTATGTTGTAGGATTCTCAAAACCTTGTAGTCGAACGGCGTGAAGAAGGGTCTGTCGTACCTGCTACTATGAATGCATTTGAACTTATCTCAACATCACAGGGCCTCAACCTCGGTAGTCTGTTTGAGAAGCAAATGGTATGTTAGCCAGTTATTGTTACTTAGCATGTGAGTTATCAGATAACTATTTTGAAACAATGTATCGATAATTCACCTGTATAAATTGTTTTAACCGTTTTGAAGCATGTCATTGATAATTTACCTGTTACATCCCATCATTTAGTGGTCCTTTTTTTTTGCTGAAAATGAAATATTAGTGCTTGATGTAGCATAGTCGAATATTCACTGATACAATCATACAAAAAGACTGTAAACTCTAATAGACTATGCTTCATTCTATTGCTAGTCCTGGGATCTTATGTATTAACCAGTGAAATGCATATCCTTGTAAGTTAAAGTGGTTGCAATTTCCTCTGACTACAGGGACTTGTTAAACGGGAAACAAGATTTACATCAAAATGTCCCGCTAATGAGATAATCTCAAAAATAGAAGCAGCTGCGATGCCCATGGGTTTTGGTGTGAAGAAAAATAACCATAAGGTTTAGTCTCTTCGTAGCCTCTTCATTTTGACCGTTTTTTTTTTATCTTCTCAAGAAATTTGATGGATCAATTTGGTGCTGATCTCCATGCTTGCTTATCATGATATTTTATCATTTATTAGCAACTTAATTTGGTAAAGATTGTATTGGTATCGAATTCTTTCTAATAGAACAGAAGTGTTGCATATCTCCATTAAGAACTTTAACTGCAAAATCAGTGAGCAAATGTTAATCAATTTATCATTTATGATGAATTCCCTTCTTTTACCCCCACCATCTCAGATGAAGCTTCTGGGAGAAAAAATCGGACGCAAGGGGCATTTGGCTGTTACAACAGAGGTACCCCTGTTTCAATCTTAATCTTTTGAGCATAATTTCAGTTTCACCTTATCAAAAGTTGTTTGAACATGGTTTACGACGATCTGATCCATCTTTCCCTTTCCAGATTTTTGAGGTGGCTCCTTCACTGTGCATGGTTGAACTTCGAAAGTCCGGAGGAGATACCCTGGAATTTCACACGGTATATAGTCCTATTGTCAGTGCTGCACTGTTAATACAGTGGACACGTTCATTTACTTATTTGTTGATAACCACGATCGGTTTATCATGTAAACCTTTTTATTTTATTTACTTGCCTTGAATTAACACTCCGCGGTCTTGAATTTACAGTTCTATAATAATCTCTCTACTGGGCTAAAAGATATTGTTTGGAAAACGACAGACGTAGGAAAAGTGGAAGGAAAAGACGGTTAGTATATCGAACCATTTAGATTCAACACATATTTGCAGGACTGAAGACTGAAGCTCGTAGACGTCAATTCCACTAGCTAAGTGACTGTCCTTGAATGATTGCAGGGTCCGCTGCTGGGCCTTCCCCACCCTGATGACCGGCGTTCTCAATCAGAAACCGGCTACTCCGAAGGAGTATTACATCAATGGACTTTGTAGTCTAAATAAAAGCACTGTATGCATGTATCAGCTCTATACATTTGAATCAATTGTGGATCCCTTTATCAAGGGTTTGATGTTAGAATTTTAGTTTTTCATTTTTAAAATAATATTTGGCTGTTGAGAAAATTTCATATTGGGTGAGAAATGTGGGAAAATTTGGAAAATTGTTTGATTGTTGAAAAATTCAAGGCGGATTAGGTTGGAGTGGATTTGTATCCTAAAATTTGAGACAGGTGAAATGGTACAAAACTCTTCGGGGGATTATTTCCCGAATGACAACATCTTTGAAGCAATAAAATGTAATAACTCTTCTTGGGCCTGGGCGGGTATCAAGGAAGAGATTGAAATTATCAGAAAAGGATCCTTATGGCGTGTAGGAGACGAAACATGCAAGGACAATTGGATTTCGAAACTCTCTATGTTTCGCTTAACGTCACAAGCTATCCCTTACCACTCTCAACTTTCTGTATCAAGTCTTATGAGCTGTGACAAAAGATCGTGGGATCGTTTAAAATTGGATCTTCTTTTTCTTGCCTTCGAAAGTCGAAGCTATCCTAGTGATCCCTATTGGGAGACCGGGTATTAAAGATGCCCTTATCTGGCCGGAGACAAAGAACGGTAAATACTCGACCAAATCTGATTACCGGTTCATCGAGGAAGAAACACGATCGTCGGTGGATTCATCATCTAGTAATGATCCAGGTAACAGTAAAGGTTTCTAGAAATCCATCTGAGATCTGAAAGTTCCTCCCAAAATTCGCTCTTTCCTCTAAAAACTATGTCATGGTATTGTCCCCACTAAAAGGGTGCTTTCAGCACGATTTCACGGCAAGTTTAGAGATTCTAATTGCTGTCCGAGATGTGGGGAAGATAAAGAATCAAGCGAACATCTTCTGTTTTTCTGCCCATTCGCACAAGCATTTGGAGAGCTTTTGGTTTCAGCTATTCCATCTCCTAACGGCTTCCCTGGTTTTGTTCGGTGGTGGCTCAAAATCAACGAGTTTAGGAAGCTGGGAACCTTTGATAATGGTTGCTCACTCATTGCCTTCCTCCTCTGAGAAATCTGGAAGTCAAGGAACGCCTTGGTATTCGAAAACAGGAAAGACCTTCCTTGAGATATCTGACTTCACGCGGATAGTGCCTTTCAGGAATTCTCCAGGGTTTCCTCTTCACGTCAGTATGTTGTTTCCACCAGATCTACTGAAACGACAAGTTGAACCCCCCTCTGAGTATTATCAAGATTAACTGTGATGTTGCATACGATTGTCTCTCTGGGAAGACTTCTTTGGCAGCCATTGCACGTGATTCTTCTGGTAGAGTTATCCAAGGTGTCACGGAACCTATACTTGCCCTCTCTGTGGCAGCGGCTGAAGCAATGGCCATTAGACTTGGGGTGTCTCTGGCATCATTGAACAATTTTGGTCATATTATCATCGAAACAGATTGCCAAGCTGTCATTAACAAGCTCCGATCGGGTCCTTTTCTGAATGGGTCTCATCGGCTATTGAAGAGGACATTAGGCGCAAAGCTGAAACCTTCCACGATTGTCATTTTTTTGTGTACCTAGATCATGTAACCAGGCAGCCGACGGGCTTACCAAGTTTGCTAAGGGACTCAGGGTCCGGACTTATTGGGGACCATCCCTTCCCCCTTGCCTCCTTTGACCGATTCTAATACAGTTCTTTTTTTCGGATAAAAAAAAGAAATGGTACAAAAGTTGAGGTTGGGTATATACGATAAAACCTCTATAAATTAATACCCTTGAGACCATAAAATTTTATTAATTTAGAGAGATATTAATATATCGATAAATTAATAATTTATTAATTAAAAGAAAATTTCTCAATTCAACAAATATAAACTAATGATGAAGTTGAAGATGATTCAATACCACTTGAACTAGTCACACGAAAGGAAGCATTGAATGCGGCAATAACTCTTCACAATCTTTTATTACAATTGAAGACCTCAACGTCGGAACTTGTGGGTGCAATTAGAAAAGTTAGAGATGAAATTGAATTAGATTTAAATTTTAAAAAGAAACAGATTACAATAGATTCATATTTTAGCAAGTTACCAAAGTAGTAATTGTTATATTTATGAATTATTAATTTATAGTTTTGATGAGACCTTTATATTTATAAAGGGGATCTCCAAAAAATTATTATATTATTATCTTATCGAATTTGATGATTTTTTACATTGGCTCAAGTCGGGACCGGAGAAATTTATTATTTAATACAATTTATTAATTTAAAGAGTATTAATTTATAGAGGTTTTACTGTACTTGTGATTCTCGGGTTGGGTCAACTAAAAATTCGCCCCGTTATCATCTCTATGTCTAAATGATTGTGTATTTGTCACAAGTATTTTTTTGACAATAATACTAAACACTTAAATATCAAATTAAAAAATTTAAATGCACTTTTCAAAATTCTTTTTTCACCATTTTTTTCAAAAGCTTTGTTTATAGAGTATAATTATTTTTAAATGATGAAAAAATAAAGACGTAAAAAAGTAGTATGATGGAATTTTCCCCCATTTCAATGCTTTATGAAAATTAAACTCGATATATATATATATATATATATAGGGATGGACGTCGGGGTCAACTTATAAAATTTCAGTTTTAAGGGGGCGACCGACCCTTCCAACCACACTCTTAGTTCATCCTTATATATATCGATGAAAATTTAACTTAAAAGTGTAATAAATATTTGAATTTTTAGAAAAAATTAATCAAGTCTATAAATTCTTTTACACTCACTTAAACCATTGAAGTAAAAAATTGAATTATTTAAAAAAGTTTAACAAAAAAATAAATCAACTAAGTCTTTTTAACCACTTTTTATCATTAAATATTGATGAAATAAACCTAATTAAAGAACCTTCATTTAGTAGATCTCTAAATGTCGTTTATCTTTTATAAAGCAAAAAAATGTCTGAACAAGTGTGACGTGGCGAAGTAGTGAAAAGGCCGGAGCCGTTAAAATTCGCCGGCGGCTTCCTCCCTCCACCTTCCGTATAATCCCCTCCTCTTCCTCCATGTTTAGCCTTCTTAGCTCTAATTTCCAAAATTAAAGTTAAAATGGAGAACCAGAATCCGGTCCAAAATGGCAACATTCTTGACGGTAATTCAGTAGCAGCCGTTAATGGTGATGGATCGGCTCTGATCTTCCTTGGAACCGGATGCTCCAGTGCCGTCCCAAATGTTAGGTGCTTGATTCAGCCCTCTGATCCTCCCTGCCCCGTCTGCTCTCAATCCCTCTCCATCCCTCCCGATCGCAACCCTAATTACAGGTCTCCTCCTTTTCCTCTTTTTAATTTAATCGTCCATACAATTTCTTCAGTGTAGCAGATCTGAACTTTTACGTGCATTTGTTGTTCACCAAAATAAAATTAGTTGGATAAAAAGGCATTCCATAGTAAATTAATTTCTATTTTTGAATAAATCTTTATGTAAAAAATTAGATATTGTTGAAATGGCAATTTAAAAATATATTTGACAATCATGTTAGTTTTTGTAAAGTTCAAGTGATACTCCACATCTGTGCTTTCTATATGCCATGATTTGTGGTTATAGTTTCTTAAAAGATTTAGGGTTTTCTAACTTTGATTTTGAAGCTTTTTTTTTCAGGTGTAATACATCTTTGCTTATAGATTATTGTTCCGTCGAAGGTGTACACAACTATATTATCATTGATGTTGGCAAGACATTTAGGGAGCAAGTTCTTCGATGGTTTACTTTCCATAAGATTCCTCGTATAGATTCTGTGAGTTTAAATCTTAGCATAGTTTATGCCATTTATATTTGGCATATGGACTAGTGAAATTCTAAAGTAGTACCAATTTTATTTATTTATTTATTTTTGTGAAGTGCAGATTATTTTGACTCATGAACATGCGGATGCAATTCTTGGTTTGGATGATATACGCGCCGTGCAACCATATAGTCCTACTAATAATATTGATCCCACTGCCATATACCTAACTCAATATGCAATGGATAGGTAATTGCTTTAATATGTAGCCGTGCAACCACATAGTCCTACTAATAACACTTTTCCAGCCCTAGTTATGAAGGTACATAATCAATAGATATTAGTTCATATATTTTATAATGTGAAAGAGATAATTGCTTTAATATGTAGCCGAGTAAAAAGTTTTGTTTCAAGAAATTAAAATTGGAGCTTGTTGCCCAAACAAGCTGTCAATGGTAGAAAGGATGTGTAATGTTTTATGCTGTCCTATACCTAGCAAACTTTGGCTGATGTTTTCCTTTTATGTCTCCAAACAGTGTTGCCGCAAAATTTCCATACTTGGTTCAGAAGAAACTTAGAGAAGGCCAAGAAGTAAGGCGGGTGGCACAACTTGAGTGGAAGATAATTGAGGAGCACTATGACAAACCATTTGTTGCATCAGGACTAAAATTCTTTCCATTGCCTGTCAGTCTCCTGTCTCTTAAGATAATATAACGTCTCTGCCCTCTCTAATTCATTCTAAGTGTTTGATTATACTTTTTTTATTTAGGTGATGCACGGAGAAGATTATCTATGTTTAGGTTATCTTTTTGGCGAAAAGTGTAAAGTGGCTTATATATCTGATGTCTCATGTTTTCCTTCAAACACAGAGTATGGTATGTGTTGCATTTGCTCCTTTTCTTGGGAGCACACACGCTTTTATACCTTTAAACATTTCTATTTTACTGGTGATTTTAAATGTGGAGATGAGACTTGTACCCGCTACTTTGTCATCTTTAGGAGCTTGTAAATGTTAGCATTGTAGGAATATATGTTTGTTGGATTTTCGTCGTGTTAACAATCTCAGGAAATAAATAGATTGATGTAAAGCTAGCATTACACATCAGTACATCCTTCAGTCTTTTTATTATTGTTATTGTTATCATTATTATTATACAAATGATAGGTTGTAATCTTAGTGAGACCACCGTCCAGCAAGTGTCACACACAGGAAACATTTTTCGGACTTGACCTAAAATGAAGATACCGAGTGTTCTGATCTTCTTTATGTTGAGAGGGACTTGGTGAAAGGAAAGCACATGTTCTCTCTTCTAAATTTTTGGTGTCCTAATTCATTTGACGTTTTCTATTTATCTGAATGATTTGCTTTTGAATTGATTTTTCATGGTAAATAAAGTTTGGCATAAATTGTATTTGTTCAGTTATTTCCAAAAATGGCGCTGGGCAATTGGATATTTTGATATTGGATTGTTTATACAAGGTAGGTTACTCTCCTGGTTCTTTCAATTTTATATTGTTGACTACCTGCTGTCATTTTGTGTTGGTGGTCAAGCAGAACTTAAGAAATCTTTGGCAGAATTTGATCCATGCTGATTCTTTCATAACCTATATCTGTCTATATCTCTGTGTCGCAGTGCATCTTACGTTCTTTCATATTAGTTTGGTACCATAGATGATTGTTCAAATATAGTTGACATGTCAAGTAATGTGAGATTCACTTCTGGGTTACCAATGGTGGCCTGTTGATTTGTAAGAATTGGAAAAAGGGCATGTTGAAAGGGTAATTTATTGGTAACAACTGGTATATAGTAAAAACTTTATTATAGAGCTATAATGTATATAAAAAACAATCACATGGTTTGATGTAACAAAATTTTGAGAATTAACTATATATTTTACCTTAACCTAACCCTTGAAGAAATTATGATTCTCGTGTTTTTCTTCCTAATCAAGAGGATAATTGAGATCCTTATATCCAATATATTCTAGTGCATTTGAAGTTTGAATTTCTCTGCCCAGTCTGATCATGGCCGAGTCATGGATTTCTTTCTAAATTCATTTGAAGAACTTGTCTAGTGCAATTGCAAATTAATCTTTCACAATTAATTATTGTATATTTAACCATCTATGATTGTCCTTTCAATGGTATCTTGCTAGCTACGTATATTCTTTTCTGAGCTAATGTTTTCTGTTCTCTGCACACCAGACAGGATCTTTTAATGTTCACTTATGCTTACCTCAGGTTTGTTCAACATTTTCCATTAATTCCTCTTCATTTTAGTTTCTGATGGTCACAGTTGCTCATATTCTATCAACTTATTTTTGTAGACTCTTGAGGCTCTAAAGAGGATATGTCCAAAACGAGCTCTATTAATCGGAATGACACATGAGTTTGATCACCACAAGGACAATGAGTTTCTGAGGGAATGGTCTGAGAGGTACCCTTTTTTTCCCAATTGCTTTATAGATTTTCCGGTATAGTTTATGCAAATTTCTCTGAAAAATAAGTATAAAAAAAGAAGGAAAAAACTGATATAAGATATTATACTTACCTCTGCGTAGGGAAGGAATCCATGTGCAACTCGCACGTGATGGTCTGAGGGTTCCCATTGACCTATAATTAGGAAGGGCATGTCCTCGGAAAGTCGTCTTAATGCCAGATGAGAATATCCTACTCACTTCTAATCTATTAATTCTTCCCCTTTTTTTTTTCTTTTTTGAGTATCGAATTTCTTTGAATTGTGTTAGGCATGCGAAATACAGTATGAAGCTTTTCCTGTGTGATTGATAGTAAACTCGATAACTGCGTTTAAGCTGTTTGCTTGAACTTTGTTTGCATCTTCAAGTCCTCCATAAGAAAACAGAAAACAGAAAACTTTTCTTTTTTATGCCATTTTAAGATGGTGGATCCGTTACTTGTAAAATATTCTTGGGTTTCCCACCCCCTTTGCTGGGGAAAAGGACAATCATATTGTGGTTCAAAATGAGCATAATCTATGCTACTCAGACTAGAGCAGGAAGAAGTCAGGATTGAATTACGAGGGGCTAGTTGGTTAACTTTGAATTTAGTAGGATCTAAAAAGTAATTAAAGCTGAAAGGTTTTCAAAAGTAATTAAACAAAAAAAATGAGGGTCAAGGTTTAATTTTAACCGACAGGTCTTAAAATAGAAAAGTAGAAAATTATGGGAGGAGTAAGGGTTTAATTGTAATGATTTCAAAATTACCAGTTACGTGTATGTTTAATCCGTTTTAAGTTTTTCCACGTAGTTGGAGTATCTTGTTTCCATATTGATGACCTGATATTATTATTATTATATGTTAAAATAATTATATTAAGATTTTCATATATTATAAATAATTAAAATTAAATTCTAATAAACTTATTTTTATTATTTAATTTGAATTCGAGTTTAGGTCGAGTCGATCTTAAATTTAAAAAAAAAATCCTATCTCAGGCCTGCCTGACATGACTCTTGTGGATCATGCATATCGGGTCAGATGGGCTACCTACCCATTTACAGATCTATTTACAACTATAAAAGTATAAAACAATATGATTAAAGTTAAGGGTATTTATACCATATATCGGCGGTGTAAATATTTTATTTTCACAAACGCCTTAGTTTTAGGGGTTAAAAATTTTAGTTTGTGGTTCATACTTTAGGGGTTTAGATTTGTTTAAGGATTGTAATTTGAATTTAGAGTTTAGGGTTAGAATTTAGGGGTTGTATAGGTAAAAACTTAAATCCTTAACATATTACTTTAAATCCTAACCTCTAAACCCTAAAATATAACCTTAAACCATAGATTTTAATCACATGCCCTAAATTCTAAACCCTTAAGCCTAAAACCCTAAAATGGGTCTTCAACCCTGAAATTAAGGTGCTTTAGGTGCATCATATATTTTCCCTAAAAGTTAAAGCTTGAACTTGGTTTTGGGATATTGTATAAGGTTATGAATCAATGAACGTTTTAACCCACCTTTGGTTCAGTGCTGGCTGGGTTTCCTAAAAAGCAAATAAAAACAAAACCTTATGGTAGGTGAGATTTCTATAATTCTATGCCCTCACATCTCTACCATTAATTTGCATGACCCACATGTTATGTACACAACTCCATTTCATTTTTCCATGATTGGAACTGAGAAGACAGATTTAGAAACCAAAGGTTTCAAAGATTAAGGGACCCATCACCCATTTTGAACAAAAAAAAGGGACCCATCACCCATAGGTGGAAGATTATTGGCCATTTTCATTCGAACACCAAACACTCAACTTTTTCTAGGGATAGTCACAGGTCGGGTTTTTGCTTCGCCCGAAGTTTCGACCCGAAAATAATTACCCTAAATTCGGACCCGACTTGACTCAAAAATAAATACTTTAAACCTGACCTTGATTTATAAAAAAATTAATTTTAAGGACCTAATTGTAAAAAAAAATTTAGTGGACTTAATTGTTAAAAATAATAATTTTAAAGACTAAATTATAAATAAAAATTTAATTTTAAGGACCTAATTATAAAAGATATAAAGAGAGAGTATTATTACAAATATCTCTAAAAAGTTTAGAAGAAAATTGCACTACTAATTTCGGGTCGGATCGAATATTTTTCGCCCTAAACCTGAACTCGATTTCATCCTTAACAAAATTCTACCAGAACTTAATTTTTTTTATTAAAAAATCTGACCCGATCAAATCGCAAGTAAAATGCTCATCCCTAGCCTTTTCATTTATTAATTTGCTTTGAACAAGTCCAACTCAGTATTCCCTCCACCACATTCTATGGAGTTTCCATGCAAAATCAAGTTTTAAATAAGTGCTGTTGGCACATGTAAGCCCGGATAGGTCTAAAACGTCATCAATTAATTGTGCAAGTTTGGAGGGTGAGTATGCAGCGGCCTAATTTAAGGTTGAAAACAACATATCCAAAATGTTATAAAACATATAATATTTTCGGTTGGTATGAATAACAACATAGGTTGTAATCAAAATATTAGAAAATATATAATTAAAATATTATCTACAAAACCGAAATGTTGTATTTTTTAATAACATTTCCAGAGTATAATATTTTTTTGTTCAAATTTAAATAATTTTCTATAACCATATATGATATTTATAGATATATTTCTTCATATGTTCTTTTTAGCTTCATTTTTTCATATGTGATATTCATATATCGGGCAGAGTTGAGAGGCTCCACTCGAACTTAAAAATTGATCCACTAATTAATAAAAAAATTAACTTATTCGAATTTCTATTTTATATCTCGAACTTTATTTGAAATTTTTTCGTGTCAAGTTGAGTTTATGAAATTACGACTCGAATCACGTCGACTCGAATCTTTTTACGTCGAGTCAAGTCGAAAATTTTAATTTGTTTGAGTCTAAAAAAGACGGCCTAATCTAAGGCTAGAAAAGGACACAACCAAAATGTTAAAAAATAAGAAACCTAAAGTGTTATCACACAACCTAAAATGATATACTTTCCGATAATATTTTAGGTTGGTAATTTTATAACCGTCCAGGCCCGGATCGGCATGTCGTGCGGCACTTGAAAGGGAACACATCCCAGACAAGTCATCCTTACTCGAGTCCAATTCCAAGGACATTACTCGGAAGTGTCGTCTCCTGATCCATCAGGCTACACGCCTATTCAATATCGTATCCTGCAGGGCCTAGCGAATGCTAGGAGCCAATCCCTGGGTTCCGCGATATGGGGCCCTTTGGCCCCCAAATCGTCCTTAGGGCATCACCCTAGAGAGACATTGTGCCATCCTCTTGGCCCCAATGCCCACACACTTAGACCTCATTCGAGCTTAGGAGAAGGTCACTTACACCAAGGTCGTTCGGCTGCTAGCACATCCACTCGGCTGCTAGAAAACGACACAACTGAAATGTTAAAAAATAAGAAACCTAAAATGTTACCACACAACCTAAAATGTTATACTTTCTGATAATATTTTAGGTTAATAATTTTAAAAACAAATTTTAAAACTTAATTTATAATTTTGTGACAACTTTCGAAACTTGTTATAACTGTAATAGTGCCCTCCGAATATTGGTGTACTCCGCTGATATCCTATGCTAATATAATCTGCCGT
The DNA here is from genome assembly GCA_958450335.1 of Hibiscus tridactylites. Taxonomy (NCBI): domain Eukaryota; kingdom Viridiplantae; phylum Streptophyta; class Magnoliopsida; order Malvales; family Malvaceae; genus Hibiscus; species Hibiscus tridactylites. The sequence goes on along the minus strand of OY288284.1, from coordinate 73,015,326 downwards.
ACGAAAAAAATTTAAGTCGTGTGAATTGTGAAACTCTATTTTTTATTTTACATGTTCGACGAAAAATAGGAAACTACTATACTAGGAGTAGCATATGCGTCAATAAAAATAACTACGCCTGTGGATAATGAAAAATTATATTATGGGTCATTTTCGTCACGTCATCTATGTGATTAACTGATAAAAATTATTTAATTTGTTATTTTATTATCATTTCATCTTTTTACCGAGTGATTTTTTACTTATATTTACTATGGATTTGTTTGGTAAATAGAAGTTTGGGCAAAAATTAGAGGTTTGATGTATAATTAGAGGTTTGACCAGTCAAATCCGCTAATATTGTTGTTTGATGAACAACGGATTGAAAGAACGGATTGAGGTGAAACCACTAATTTTAAAAAAGCTCATAATAGAAGTTTTTTGAGATTAGAGATTTGATATTAGAGTTGTAAAGACTCTTTTACCCTTACCAGTTACCAAAAACTCAAAATAACCTAAATTAAATATTTTCTCACCCTATTTATAAGCTAATTCTATTTACTTTTTTCTTTTTTTTTTATTATCACATATTTATATGTGTATTTAAATTTATTAATTAATTAAATTATATTAAAATAATTATATAAATAATAAATTAATATATAAATCATTTGAATATGTTTAGAAAATTTATATTAAAAATAATTTTATAGATCTAACTAATATTAATTAGATACAAAATATTGATAACTAATAAACTATTCAAATAAGTATTGAATATAATTATGTCCTTATATGTCATTTTGATTGTTTAAATAATCTAACAGCTATTAGTTAATTTTACCAAACACTTTTATACAATCAGCTAATACAACCCGCTAGTCAAATCAGCTAATGCAATCAACTATCTGCTATCAGTTATCCGCTATTTGCCAAACATGGCCTATAAATCAAATTTAAAAACAATTTTTACCAAGTGAAGATTCACTTAATAAAAAAGATGACATGAAAAGAATAATAAGATGAATAATTTTTATTAGTTGATCTCATGAATAACGTAACAAAAATGACCCATAATATGATTTCTCGTGAATAGTACAGAATAATAATGTAATGAATAATTTGCACCTGTTTTTTGTTCTTTCTAGAAATAGGCAATTCTTCGGGGTAATATTGTGTTCAAAGCAATGGCTGAAAACTTTAGAGGCTAGTCTAACATAAGATATGGTGCGATGTGGTTGTTGGACGATACTAACTGAAAATGTTATAAGATATAGAACACGGAACTGAAAATGTTATATTTTGTGATAATATTTTAAATTGGTGGTTAAGTATCAAAATTTAGCTCGAGAATTCAACTTATCATTTTTGATAACATTTTAGGTTTTTGTACGTATCAAAACTTGTCTCTAAATATTAATATTGTCGAGAGACACCAACCTAAAATATTATCAAAAAGTATAATATTTTCAGTTTGTGTTTTATAACATTTTCGATTGGTGTCGTACCGCGACTATACCGCACCGTATACCTACCCTTTAGCTTTAGAATAACACCGACCATAGTCCAACAGTTTGACCCACCCTGATACCGTCACGTCAGATGGACTCCAATGAGATGGCCACGTGGCCAGATCAGGAGTGGGGAACGTATAGAAGGCTGTAATTTGTAATGGAGAAGATAGGACTATATGTTTAGACATAGACAAAGTTCCACTGCTGGAGAAAAGAAGAAAACTGGAAAGTTTTTAGAGTCTTATTAGAGTTCCAATGGAGTATAAGAGAATAGACAAAGTTCAGGTACCCCATTTTCTCTTCTTCTTTGAGCTTTTCTATGTTAATGGGGGAGTCTTGAATCTTGATGTTTTAGTTTATGAACTGTTAATTTGTTTATATACATGGGGCATGAGCTTATTAGAATGACTGACTAAATTTAATTTCTTTTCTCCATTTGAAATTCTAGTGTAAATCAAGGTTTCTTTTTTTTTTCTTTTAATTACTGCAGAATGGTATTTCACCAGTTAAGTTAAGAATGAAGCTGATGGGGCCTCATCACAGAAAGAAGGATGGATCAAACAGTCTGTTGGACTGTGAAAATGGAGATTTTGATATGGAAGGTTTGTTACTTTCTCTCATTTCTTCATTATTACTGGCAGTTAAATATCTGTAAAAAAATAACCCGGGGTAAAAATATGCTACTTCTGAAGCTCCCATATCTGTAAAAATATGCTACTTTTGAGTCAGATTATTAACATTTAAACATGATTCGATCGAAATAAGCTCTGAATTATGGTTGCTTTTAGGTTGAGTTTATGCTTTAAATGGGAATGTATTTGACACAAAATAACCATATATGTATGCTGAGCAATAAGCACTGGGAACAATTATGCTCAACTTTTTTTCAGGCAAAAGTAGAGCAAATGAGAGCACAAGCTAAAGCAAAGATGGTAAAGAAGATTGCTATGGCTAAGCAAAGATCAGAAGAGAAATGAGCAGCGGCCGAAGCTAGAAAACACCAAGACGCGGAAAGAACTTATGCGCAAGCGGAGCAGTGGCGGATCCAGAAATATTTTTCAGGGTGGGCACAAACTAAAACTTTTTCGAGGGTGGATATAATAATAAAAATTTCAAAATTTCAGGGTGGGCACAAGTCATAAAATTAATAAAAATTAAGGACTAATTCATAAAATTTTAAAAAATTAAAGACAAATATGTGAACTTTAAAAATTTCAGGGTGGGCACGGGCCCACCCAAGGCAAGCTCTCCATCCGCCACTGAAGCGGAGTACATTCGCCGAACCGGAAGAATGCCATCATCCCGTTACATTTGCTGCGGATGGTTGTCATAATATGGTAACCTGTTAAAGATTTTAGCGTCTCATCCCGCTACACCAACATGTTGTATTGTTATTGGTATCTCATCTAATTTTTAATTAAAAAATCAACCCCAAACTGTTGGGGGTTGTTTAAGGGCTACCTAACAATCACATGCCCCACCATATCAGCAACTTGCAAATTGATGAAGTCTTAAATGAAGGCAAGTTTGATTGCAAATTGGGTTCAAACATGATTCCACTTGCATATACCTAAGAGTTTGAATTTGTGGTTCAAATCTAATATTTATTAGGTTTAAAAATTATAATGTTATTAAGAGATTCAAATCGAAAACAAAAGCGAATAAATTATATATGAAAATATGTGTGACTTCAAAAGCATATTAAATTATTTAAATTTAATTTATTTGGAGAATCCTCATTGTAATTGTAAGAAAAAAAACTTTTTACAATCTTTATATCTAATATCTTAAACCCAAAACGATGCACTTTATGATTTTTTCAGTTTTAGAAGATTCACTTCAATTCATTGTAACAATTTTATTTATCAAACAATTAAATTAGTAAATTTAGGATAGTTTGTTTATGTTCATTTATTTATTAAACGAACGAACATAAACAATTTTTTTTATTTGTTTAATTAAATGAACGAGCACGAACAACGGGCTCGTTCATAAACATTTAGTGATTCATTTGTTTATGTCCGTTCAAAATTTTTTCACATATGTCTATTTATATTTATTATTTTTCATAACAATATTATACTTAAATAAATAAAACATGTATTAAAAGTATGAAATAAGAAGGGGAAAAATTAAATAATAATCAATGTTCGTTTGTGTTCTTTTATATTCTTTTATCAGTTTAATGAATGAATATGAACGAACACAAATAAATTATATTCTTTTAATGAATGAACACGAACAAACAATTATTTTTGTTTAATCGTTCACGTTTATTTATTTATTTAATAAAAATTAAACAAACAAATATAAATATATTCTCATTTAAATTCGTTCCGTTCGTTTACGGGCGTAGAAGGAAAGCGAAGAGTATTGTCCCAAAGTGGTTGCCTACTTGCCTTGATGCAAAGTGTCATAATTTGCCTGCTAGAAGTTTAGGATTCCGGTGAAATTGAGATGACGGTGACAAAAGGAAAGAAATTAGGGTTACAGTAACAAAAGAACAAAAGAAGGAAGAAAGAGAATATAGAAAAAGAAAAAATAATATTGAGAGAAAAACTTCTGATATTGGATTAATGAATCTGAATTACAGAAAACCAACTTAACCCACTAAGGCTATACAAACAGATATTTAAAGCCCAAGAGTAACTGATCCAGCTAATCAGCCCAAAACGGTCTAACAGACTCAACAATCCTAACAGCTGTAACAGACCCAGCTATACCCAACTGTTGACAAGCCCAACAGTATACAATACTCTCATATTCTCCCGATTTTCTTCTTCTCTAAGATCAAGTAGAACATCTGCAACTTCACTTGTAACTTCACTGAGCACTAGTATCAGCATCTTCACAAGAAACAACACCAAGGCGTGTACGAAGACGATCAAATGCAACTGGAGGAATTGGTTTAGTAAGAATATCTGCATTCTTATCACCAGAGGGAACAAAATTAACCAACAATTGACCAGACATAACTCTTTCTCGTACAAAATGAAGATCAATTTCAACATGCTTAATTCTAGCATGATGAGTCGGATTTGCAGCCATAGAAACCGTTGAGGTGTTATCACACCACACAACAGGTTTACCATCCAAAAGCACTCCAATTTCACCTAGCAGTTGTTCGAGCCAGATCAACTCAGAAACAGAATTAGCTAGACTGCGATATTCCGCTTCAGAGGTGGACCTGGAGACCACACTCTATTTCTTAGAACACCACGCAATGGGATTTTCACCAAGGTAAATACAGTACCCTGTAGTGGACCTGCGATCCTCTACTGATGCTGCCCAATCAGCATCACTGTAACAGACAAGAGAAAATACCCCTGACGATTTAAACATTATCCCATACTCAAGAATACCCTTCAAATATCTAAGGATACGTTTCACTGCTCGCCAATGTGTATCGCAGGGATTATTCATGTATTGACATACTTTATTGACAGCATAAGCTATATCAGGCCTTGTTAAGCAGATATACTGTAACCCGCCAACCACACTTCGATACAGATGAATGTCCTCAAAAGCTTGCCCATCGTTAGCCTTGAGTTTGGGCTCAACCACCATAGGTGTAGGTGTAGACTTAGTATTCAACATATTTACCCTAGTCAACAAATCAGAAACATATTTCTTCTGACATAGCTTGAGCCCATCAGAACAGTGTCTGACTTCCATGCCAAGAAACATACCAAGTTGTCCAAGATCTTTAAGGGAAAATTGAGCATTAATCTGCTGAACAATGGATTCAACCTCAACTGTACTCTCACCAGTGATGACAATATCATCAACGTACACCATGAGTAGCACCTTAGAAGTTCCAGAAGCTCTAATGAATAAGGATGAATCAGATTTGGAAGGAGTGAAAGAAAGATGAGACACAAGAAAGGCTTTGAGAGTGTCAAACCAGGCCCTCGGAGCCTGTCGAAGCCCATACAAGGCTTTGTTCAGCTTGAAGACTAATTTCTGGCCACCAGATCCTTCTTGCTCAAAGCCAGGAGGCTGCTGCATATATATCTCCTCAGCCAAAGCACCATTGAGGAATGCATTATTAATATCAATCTGTCTAATACACCACTTCTTCATGACTGCTATGGCTAACACAGTGCGAATAGTATCAGCTTTGACAACTGGACTAAAAGTCTCATAAAAATCACTGCCAATAAGCTGAGAATATCCTTTGGCTACCAGCCGAGCTTTGTATCTCTCAATTGAGCCATCAGGATGACGTTTGATCTTGAACAACCATTTACAACCCACAGGTTTTCGATTTGATGGCAAGGGTTGCAAATCCCACGTGCCATTCTGCATCAGGGCCTGATATTCAGCATGAACAGCAGCTGTCCATGAGGGATCTTGGAAGGCTTCATAAACATCAACTGGCTCCTTAGAAACCCCTTCCACAAGAAAAATTTTTGGTTTGAATATCCCTTTCTTCCCACGAGTAATCATAGGATGAGCATTTTGTATCAAGATGGAAGAAGGTGGAGAGGATGGAGGATGCAGCAATGGAGATGAAGATGTGGCTGCAGTAGAAGGGACAAGTTCAGGGGAGGAAGATGGAGGATGCAGCAATGGAGATGAACATGTGGCTGCAGTAGTAGTGACAAGTTCAGGGGATGAAGATGGATGATGCAGCAATGGAGATGGAGGTGAGGCTGCAGTAGTAGTGACAAGTTCAGGGGATGAAGATGAAGGATGCAACAATGGAGATGAAGGTGAGGCTGCAGTAGGAGTGACAAGTTCAGGGGATGAAGATGGATGATGCAACAATGAAGATGTAGGTGAGGCTGCAGTAGTAGTGACAAATTCAGGGGATGAAGATGGAAGATGCAGCAATGGAGATAGAGGTGAGGCTGCAGTAGTAGTGACAAGTTCAGGGGATGAAGATGGATGATGCAGCAATGGAGATGGAGGTGAGGCTGCAGTAGTAGTGACAAATTCAGGGGATGAAGATGGAGGATGCAGCAATGGAGATGGAGGTGAGGCTGCAGTAGTAGTGACAAGTTCAGGGGATGAAGATGGATGATGCAGCAACGGAGATGGAGGTGAGGCTGCAGTAGTAGTGTCAAGTTCAGGAGATGAAGAAAAAGTAGAATCAGAGGAAGTAGAAGAAAACAAAGTGGGATTAAGCCATAAAGGAAAAGAAGAAGAGGAAGAAGAGGACTTGGTGGGAGACCCTCTGACCAGAGTAGATGACCCTGAACTTGACAGAGAAGAAGAATGAGCAAAAGGAAAGGAGGTCTCATCAAACCGAACATGGCGAGATATATACACTCTCCCAAGAGAATCACGACACCTATATCCTTTATGAGCAGAGGAATAGCCAACAAAAGTGCAAGGAGTAGATCGAAATTGTAGTTTATGATTATTATAAGGTCTTAGCAGAGGGTAACAAGTACAACCAAACACACGAAAGAAAGTATAATCTGGAGACTTTTGAAAAAGTTTCTCATAAGGTGATATACCAGAAAGGGCTGAAGAAGGAAGTCTATTTACAAGGAACACAACAATGGCAAAAGCATCATTCCAGAATGATAATGGCATACCTGCTTGAGCTAGAAGCGTGAGACCAACCTCCACTATCTGCCTGTGCTTACGCTCCACAAGACCGTTTTGCTCAGATGTATGTGGACACGAAAACCTGTGAAGAATACCCTGAGCATTAGTATAAGACTTTAAAGCAATAAACTCCCCACCACCATCAGTTTGTAAAGTTCTTAATTTAAAATCAAGTGACTGTTCAACATACTTATGAAAGATAGGAAACACAGACCTAACCTCGGATTTCTGTTTAAGAAAGTATACCCAAGTATGCCTTGAAAAGGCATCAGTAAAGGCCACATAGTACTTATAACCATTGGAATGCAGAGGTGCAGGACCCCAAACATCAGCAACAACCAACTCAAGAGGTGTAGAATAAGATGTGTCAGACTTGGAGAAAGGTAATTTATGAAACTTACCCAGTTGACAAGCAGAACATAAACCCTCTGATTTATTCTTATCAAAAACAATATTACAACGATTTAAGACTTTGGCTACAGTATCCTGTGCAGGATGGCCAAGTCTTTTATGCCATGTAGTAAAAGAAGCGGAACAAGAAATAGCAGAATTACAAAAACAATTGGAACACAAATGAGAATCATCAACAGAACATGTAGAAACAATACTATTGACAACATTATTAGCAGATGAAAGCAAAGCAGTAGTATTAGTAACAAGAGCAGCACCAAGCTTGTAAAGACCATTATGCTCAAAACCAGTCAAGAGAACACGATGAGTATGCAAATCCTTAACCTGACAACGATGAGGATAGAATTCAACAAGAACTTGATTGTCCTGTGTGAATTTAGACACATATAACAAGTTCTTAGTGATCTGAGGAACATAGAGAAGATTCTTTAAACATAAAGGCTTAGAACTAGAAAGAAAAGCAGATTGACCAACTGAATGAACAGGCAGAGTATGACCACTACTAACTTGAACCTTACCTGTACCAGGGCAAGTATTTCCAGCTTGCAGATTATCAGAATTATTGGTCAAGTGATGAGTGGCCCCAGAGTCAGGATACCAAGCTTCATCAGCTACAACCTCAGGCGTGGCAACATAAGCTTGGGAGTCAAAATAAGGCTGAGGCATAGAAACAGTTGGATGACCAGCAGGAACAGAGAAGTATTGAGACTGTACACCAGGAGACTGAAACCTTGATGATCCTGCAAGAGGTAAGGGAGCCTGACCAGGCTGTGGTGAAGCAAACGGATTAGAAGAATAGAACAGAGGAGAGAAAGATGTGTGAGCAGAGGGAAAAGGAGAGGGATATGCAGAGAAATGAGCCTGTGGAGGAGGAAACATGTAGGGTCGAGGAGAAAAGGAACCAAATGGTCTGTAGGCAGGTCTAAAACCATTGGCCATGGGCCTGGAGGACTCATTTTTAAAATTTACATCAAATCTCTGATAGCACCTCTCAACAAGATGCCCAATTTTTCCACACAGTTGGCACTGAGGCCGAAAATTATTGTTCCTACCACGCCCTCGACCTCTAAAAGCACCACTAGGATCAGATCTTGAGGAGTCTAGATAATCATTAGCAACTTGAGTAAAAGATGACCCCAAAACATCATTCGAAACAGAACCAGAGGAGTCTGAAGGATTTAAAGAGGAAACAGGATGTTGAACAGCAATATGAGCACAAGGAGTGACTTGAGATGACAAACCAGCTTGTCTAGCATCAGTATCAAGAAGAATTGTGCGAACAGCCCTAAGATCAGAGGGAGTGGGACTAGCAGTGATAACAGTGACAACAGACTCATACTCAGGTAGAAGACCATTCAGTATAGCTGTGACATGTTCTTGTTCAGTAATAATCTCCCCACAGCTCGCTAAACTGTCACAAATGGATTTTACTTTCATTAAAAAATCTTTCATACTAAGATCCCCTTTCCTCTGAGCATGAAGCATTCTCCTATAGGTCATCAACCTAGAAGTAATCTTTCCACTATACAACCTAAGTAAGGTATTTCAAATCTTAGAAGATGTGTTATGACCTATGAGATGAGGCAAAACTTCTTCACTAACAGTAGAAAGTAACCAGGAGGCAAGAGCACCATCCTGTTCTTCATAGGCCTCAAAATCAGGATCCAGACTAACTTGACCATCTCGTGAAACATACTGAGAAGGAGGTGAAATATGAGGATCTAGAAATTTTTGAAGCCTATGAGTCTTTATAGTAAGAAGAACTTGTTGATGCCAGAGAAGATAATTATGGTCATCAAGAGTAACATTGATTTTTTTGTTAAAAAGAGACGTGAGGAAAGAGTAGTAGTAGGTGTTACAGTAGATGTAGTTTCAGGAATGACATTATTATCTGAACTTTCTTGTCTAACAGTCTCATTTGTGACACCAGTATTATCACCAGCCATTAGAACACAATAAACCAGAACAACAGATCTGAACAAATATCAACAAATACGCAGAGCAAGAACACACCAGAAGATAGCAACCGCAGCACAGAGAATGAAGAATAGATTCAAGAACAAACTCTCACCACATCAGATCCAATCAAGAAACAAACCAGAATATGAACAAGAATAGGATCGACAATCTAGATTGTAAGCAATTGATGAATCAGACAGCAAGACGAGCATACGATTTGCAGGAAACAATTAACAAATGTGAACAGATCCACAACAAGAACCAACAACATACAAAATCTCACAGCAGATAGCAAAAGAGCAGCAGAAAAACCAAACGAACCGCAAAGACCAAAAGATATCCAACAATTATCACAGAGATCAGGCCAGCAACCACAGATAACCAAAGGATTAAGAAGCACTTACATGAGCTCTGCAAAACTCAAAGAGAAAGAACAAACGAACCAGCAACCAACCAAACAATCTGTCGAACTACTGAAATAGCACAACCATCTCGATTTGCACCATCGGAAAAGACTCAGCGACTCAACAGTGACCACCGGAGTGACAAATCGGTGCCGGAAAAAGCTCTGATACCATGCTAGAAGTTTAGGATTCCGGTGAAATTGAGATGACGGTGACAAAAGGAAAAAATTAGGGTTACAGTAACGAAAGAACAAAAGAAGGAAGAAAGAGAGTATAGAAAAAGGAAAAACAATATTGAGAGAAAAACTTCTGATATTAGATTAATGAATCTGAATTACAGAAAACCAACTTAACCCACTAAGGCTATACAAACAGATATTTAAAGCCCAAGAGTAACTGATCCAGCTAATCAGCCCAAAACGGTCTAACAGACTCAACAATCCTAACAGCTGTAACAGACCCAGCTGTACCCAACTGTTGACAAGCCCAACAGTATACAATACTCTCATATTGCCTACTCAATAACTACTACACGTGTTTGCTCTACGATTTGTAAATGGTTAGGTGGGAATTGAAGCACCACACAAATAGAACCAAATGCAGCCAAAAGTAGACCCCCACCTATATGGAATTTTGGTTTCACATCGTATACTCCAAGTGGTCTTACTTCAAAATTCAAATAAAAGGGAAAGGTTTGATAATTTTTTGGGCACGTCTCAATGTTTCAATCATGGTCATGGAAGAAGCATAAGAGTGTCACCCTTCCACCATTTCATTTTATTAAAATTAGGGATGGCAACGGAGCGGATCGGAGTGAGTTTTTGGTCAACCCAATCTCGACCTGAGAAATAGTTGTCTACACTCGACTCCGACCCGCCTCTAATTATTTTATTATTTTACCAAACAAAATAAGGAGAATAACAAAATCCAAACAAAAATATATTGAACATGATAATCTAAAATGAAAAAAATAAAAGATTGTAACCAAAACATGTAAAAAACGAAAATGATTTTAAACAAAAACATGTAACAAAAAAGAAGAAAAAGAAATGTATATAAAAAATTTGCAGATGTTGGATGAAAAACGAAACTGGAGAAACAAATTAAAGGAAAAAGAAAATGACAAAAGTTAAATAAAATTAGAATACATCTAATTATTAAAAGAAAATAAGAAGAAATTGAAAGAATATTATGATGCTGGAGATAAAGATATGGAAAAAGAAGAAAAAGAAATGAAAGGCAGAAAGGTTGAGAAATGGGTACCGACCGAATAGAAGTAGGAGAGGGAAATGAAAACCTAAAATAATGGTAATTTCGTAATAATTTAAAGAATATTAATACTTTTTAATTATGTATTCGAGTTGAGTCAGATGGAATCAAAATTTTCAAGTTTGAATTAAATTGTCATCCTAATCAAAATTTTGTATAAAAATTCTAAGCCCAATTGTCCTCATATGATACGCCAGGTGTCACCCTTCCCACATTTCTTTTCATCAATGTTTAGAAGCTTTACGTTTTTATTGTTGTTGACATTTTTTTTCTTCATAAATATGGCACAAACAAAATTAATTATACAAATATTATAGTTTGAATGGTAAAAATAAAGTCCCCGTGCATTCAATCTGACTTCACTGTTCATTTTAATTTTTTTATTACAAAATAATGAAGATAGGCCATTTTACACAGAAAACATTATTCAAAGTCGGTATGTATTTCTATCTTTTTTAACTTTTTTAATTTTAAAATACTAAAATACTGTTCAAAGTCGGTGAGTATTTCTATCATCTTCACTTTGACTATAACAAATACAATATTTGTAAAAATAACCTAACTTGTGTCATATCTGTTGAAAAAAATTAAGTACAATATTTGTGTAATTTCGGCTCAATGTTTGGGGTGAAGAATTATGGGAGCATATTTAATATATCATTTTTATATTATTAAAATTATATATATTTATAATTATAATAATATTCATACTGTATATTTTTATCCTATTTATTTAATTTTATTTTTCAAACTTATAAAATTCTAATAATTTAAAATTTATTAAAAACAAATATTTATAAATATCACTCCTTCAAAATCATAAGATTCTTGTTCAAACACACCCCCAAAAGTTTTCGGTTCCACCTCTCCCTCTTCACATCAATGTCGGCACCGCATAGATCTAGCCACGTCCTCAACATTGTCCACGCGTCACTTGTTAAGTTTCATACAGAAACGACAACAGTCGAGAAAAGAAATTATTAGATGAATTCGGCTCACTACATTATCTATAATCTATTTAATAATATTCACACATTTCAGTGCAACTTTCAAGTAATTACTCACTTCTTAGTTACATGTAAAAAAAAGGTAAAAATTTAACATAAAAAACGACATGAAAAATATTATTGTATGAGAAAATAGATGACGTGGTGAGTCGGATACATCTAATAATTTTTCGGCACAGAGAGTGATATGACACGTGTAAGCAGGGACGGACCCAGGACTTTAGGTTAGGGGGACAAATCTATAAATTTTTAAGGGGGGCGAACTTATAAAAGTTTAGAGGGCGAAAATAAATTTCTAATAGAAAATACATAAAAAATTCTAAATATTTTCTAAATCATAAAAGATTTTCAAAATTTTAGGGGTGGTTGCCCCCTCATCACCTTTCGGTCCATCCCTGCGTGTAAGCATGATGGGGAGAGTGAGTTTCGTGTGAAGTTGGGCTTATTAATTTCATTTCGGATAAAATGTTTGATTTCATTCTACAAAGATGTCGGGAAGTGGGGACCAAAATTTCAAAGTGACGTGGGACTTTCTGTGCCACAGATTTCTCTTTGATTGATTGATTGATTTTCTTCACTTTATTTATGAAGAGAAAGGACACAACACGACTTTATATAACAGTAATAGATTTCATTTCCAAAAAGAGAACAGTAGTAATAGATTTCTATACTGTTTTGTTTAAATTAATCAAAAATTAAATATTAATAGTAATTATAAAAATAAGATTTTTTTAATTTAAATATTTTATATAATTAAATTTTATAAAAATATATATTTTAAAACTACTTGATTAAAGATTTATAAAATATATTCTTCTATTTTTATCAATAATATTTTTTTAATAATATTAAATCAAAGTTAAAGAAATTGACATAAAATCAATAAACGTCAAATTTAATGAGCCAGAGAGAGTATTAATTAACTTAAAAGATTATTTTTAATCAATTAATTTTTAAAAATAAAATTATCATTAAATTTTTTATTTGATTATATAATAATCATTACTCTTATATTATTAATTATTTTAAAAGTATTGACGTGACATATTAAATCAGTAAATAATGTTTATATTTTGAATATACTCTTAATTATTTGACAATGCACCCAGCTGCAGCTGCTGGTGTTTAAATCCGTCAGCTCTAAAAACAACAACCGTTTCATTTAAACAAGTTGGTTCGTGCATCGATTCTTAATTTTTAAAGATTCACTAGATTACATTTGATTAAATAAAATACACTGCTATTACGAATAAATTTATTTACAAACCAGTCATTAAACTGCATGAGTCAATCAATGTCAAATTATATATTTATTCTTGATAAAAAATTATTTCTTTATTTTGTTATAAATACTCTTCTCTTTCCTTTTTAATATTTTCCAACAGTTTACTTTATAACCATTTTAACGGCTACTACTTTCTAGACTGTACATCTCCTTCACCTCTTCAGTTCACACAAAATAGTGAGAGAAAACACAAGATTTTTCCAGGAAAGAAGGTGTTTGTAAAGGTTACAGGCGAAAACCCAGATGGAATTCAGCTCCTTTTTGACGTCCTTAGGGACATCTTTTGTACTATTCATAGTTCTGATGCTGCTGTTTGCTTGGCTTTCCACAAAGCCAGGGAACGCGGTGGTGTACTACCCCAATCGGATCTTGAAAGGTTTGGAGCCATGTGAAGGCGGTTCAAGGACACGCAACCCTTTCGCTTGGATAAGGGAAGCCTTCTCTTCCACCGAGCAAGATGTTATCAACATGTCCGGGGTTGACACTGCCGTCTACTTCGTGTTCTTGAGCACAGGTCCTTTTTTCTCTTTTCTCCTTTCAGATTTTTGAATCTTATGTTCTGATCTTGCTGTTGTTGTTGTTGTTGTTGTTGTCTTCTTCAGCTTGAGATCTGTTTCTCTTATGATGTTTAGTTCAGTAGCTTTTTTCTGGGGTTTTTATGTTGGTTGATTGCTTGGCTTTGAAGATTAGTTGTATTTCCAGGTTTTGATTTTGGTTTTAAATCAGGATTAGATTTTGTGCTGTGTTGTTGAGGGATCTTCATACTTAAAGTGTTTTGGGTACAATCGATATTATGTATTTGTACTCTTTGTATATTCTCTATGTTGAAAGTGGATTATTCCTTTTTTTCATCTGTAGAGATAGGCAAGGCTGAACAACATTAAATCTCGAATTTTGAGGGTAAAAGCAGAGAAATTCTGAATTTTGTGCTTTTGAAATTGTTTCAGTATTGGGAATATTGGTATTGTCTGGCATTGTGTTGCTTCCAGTTCTTTTACCGGTTGCTTCAACTGATGATGGTTTAAGGAAAAACGGGAATACTACAACAAGCAAAGGGACTTTCAATGACCTTGACAAGTTGTCAATGGCCAATATCGAAGTAAGCTATAACTCGAAAGTCGAAATAACTCTGCTTCGATTTCTCGTTTCATTCACATTCCTAAAAACAAAGATTTTCATTTGCTGATAAGCTTCATTTTGATGTGTGCAGGAAAAGAGTCCAAAGTTGTGGGCATTTTTGATAGCTGTGTACTGGGTCTCTGTTGTTACCTATGTCCTCACATGGAAGGCTTATAAACATGTTTCTGCACTAAGAGCTAATGCTTTAATGTCTCCTGAAGTGAGACCTGAGCAATTTGCTGTTCTTGTTCGAGACTTGCCCGACGTTACTCCAGGTCAAACTCGTAAGGACCAGGTCGATTCGTATTTTAGGTCTATCTATCCTGATACATTCTACAGATCATTGGTGGTTACAAACAACAAAAAGGTTGACAAAATATGGGGTGAATTGGAAGGATACAAAAGGAAGCTTGCGCGAGCTGAAGCAATATCTGAAGGCAGCTCGAGGAGACCGACCAACAAAACGGGCTTCCTTGGTCTCTGTGGTAAACAGGCAGACAGCATTGAGTACTACAATGAAAAGATCAAAGAGCTGACAAAGAAATTGGAAGCTGAACAAAAGGTGACCCTCCGAGAAAAGCAGCTCGGGTCTGCTTTGGTTTTCTTTACCAACAGGGTAACTGCAACCTTGGCTGCTCAAAGCCTACATGCTCAAATGGTTAATAAATGGACGGTAACAGAAGCTCCCGAACCACGTCAACTTGTATGGAGCAATCTGACTATCAAGTTTTTCGAGCGGATAGTTCGACAATACATCATTTACTTCGTTGTGTTTCTTACTATAGTTTTTTATGTAATTCCGATTGGTTTTATTTCTGCAATCACAACCCTTGAGAATCTGAGGAAACTTGTGCCATTCTTGAAGCCGATTATTGATCGGGCTGAAATTAAGATGGTATTGGAGGCATATCTTCCTCAGCTTGCACTCATCGTATTTTTGGCTTTACTGCCTATGTTTCTTTTGTTTCTATCCAAGATGGAGGGAATTCCATCCGGGAGCCATGTAATACGGGCTGCGTCTGGAAAATATTTTTATTTTAGTGTGTTGAATGTTTTCATCGGTGTTACTATTGGTGGAACTTTGTTTAGGACAATGAAGAGCATTGAGGAGGATCCGAACTCCATTGTTCCTTTGCTGGCAAAAAGTCTCCCTGTCAATGCAACTTTCTTCGTCACATTTGTGGCTCTAAAGTAAGCATAATTGCCTTTGTGCATTTTGTGATCTCTGGATTTTTGAGTTGTAGTCATTAACATTTTGGTTCACAGGTTTTTTGTCGGTTACGGACTCGAGCTTTCCCGAATAGTTCCTCTAATCATATATCATCTGAAGAGGAAATATCTGTGCAAGACTGAAGCCGAGATTAGAGAAGCTTGGTGTCCTGGAGATATTAGCTATGCCACTAGAGTTCCTAATGACATGCTTGTCATCACCATTGTTCTTTGCTACTCGGTCATAGCTCCTGTGATCATCCCATTCGGAGTGCTTTACTTTGCCTTGGGTTGGCTTATTCTTCGGAATCAGGTAACATTCTCACTTTCTAACTTTTCGAGCTAAATGCAACAGGGAAGAACACTGAAGAAAAAGTTGTATGAACCTTGAATAACAGGCACTCAAAGTTTATGTTCCGGCGTACGAGAGCTATGGAAGAATGTGGCCTCACATGCATAACCGGATTATGGGTTCCCTGCTGTTATACCAAGTTACTATGTTTGGTTACTTTGGGGTGTCTCAGTTCTCCTATACCCCCATCCTGATTCTGCTGCCGATACTGTCTCTGATATTCTGCTATGTCTGTAGAAAGAAGTTCTATGATGCATTTTGTCACACGGCTCTCGAAGTTGCCAGCCAAGAGTTGAAGCAAACTCCAAACATGGAACAGATATTCAGACCGTATGTCCCACCGAGCTTGATTTCCGAGAAGCAAGAAGAAGATGGACAGTTTGAAGATGCGTTATCTCGTGTTTCGAGAACAGGGTCATCTGTTTGATGTGCATTTTGTGTCACAAATCACAAGTCGTGAGAACTTGGATTGTCTGTTTATAACATGCTCTAGGGAACCATTCTGTTTGGTTGCTTGTATGTAACACAGCATTTCTCCTCTGGATTTCTTTATTAGCTCCGAGTTTGAACTATGATTTAGTCTAGGGTATATATAATCAACTAGTTTAGAATATGGCATTGATGTTTGGGGTTGCTCCGGCATTCCATGTTCGGCCGGAATCCCCAAGCTAGGTTTGGGATGTCACAAAACTGGACTGCCTACCAAATCCTCGATCAGACGGACCGATCCAATTTTACGAGTACTCTTTTTTTTCTTCTTCTAAGTAATTCAGTACTGAGTTCTAGCATGAGCAATGCTATTCTATTCAAAAGCATTAAAGCATGGACCTTAAAGTAAAATAACTGAAACACTAATTCAAAGGGAAACCCAGTTGCTATAAGGTGGCAGAAGATTATCAACATGTAGCTACCATTTCCATGTTTCTACTTCATAATTGCAGTTCATAGTTGCCACTTTTGGAGTGCTTTATTATGGTACACCAATTCCACACAATAACAGGAATCAAAGAAATATTTTGCATAGCTACTCCCTAACCATCTTTTTCGACCGAGACCGAGACCGTATCACACAGTTCCTATACCAAAAGATTTGAGAGGAGGAATGATAATAACTCCCCAGCAGCCTCAATAATGTTTTGAAGCAATAACAGATAATTGTCTGACCTGATTGTTTCTGATAAGATGTTATCTCCAAGCAATTCGCCTTGATCGGTGAAAGTCTTTCACTTCGAGTCTTTGATGCTACACAAGGAATCCGAATATTTTCTTCTCTTTGCTTCAGGTTCGCCTAACTGAAGTGAAACATAAATCTCCTCATTAGATTTGTTTCTTAATGCTGAAAGACTTTTGGATTCCGGGTTTTCCTGTCTGTTATTATCATGAACCAAAGACTTCACGTTGAAACACGGAATAAACCGGTGTTCCACATTCGGAGCTGCTTCAACCCTACCAGCAGCTTGATACTTCGTACACATGATCGGTATTACATGTCCTTGCCGGGGCTCACATTCAACTTGCTGGATATTTAAATTAATTGGCTCAAAGTTCTCAATTTTATCTTTGGATGGAACCTGAACCATGAGAGAAGAGTCCCCAACCGTAGAAACGATCCCCGCGGCAGAAGCACTTCTTTGATCTTGTACAGCATCTATGTCAATAACAACGACAAATAGAGAGTGTAAAAGCCAAATTAAAGAGACCAAACGCAAAGAATATTAACCACAAAGATCCTATTTCGACTTTCTTCCTTTATCGAAACTTGTATTGCTTGATAGATACTCCACCTAAAATATTGCATTTTAGGTGACTTCAGAACATAAATAATGAATGATGGAAAAATTAGGGGGAAAAGGCACACCAAACTCCAGAGTCGAGACTGAAATGTAAACATTTTCACTAAATCATCACTTGAGCAATATCGTCTATTTATGCATCATCCTTCAGTGAGTGTTCTATTGCATTTATTTATTTTTTTCTTTTTAACTTGCAACGCAAGGTAGTAGGTATTTCTATCAGACAGATACTGGCTAATCTCCTTTAGTCAAATAAGTATTCATAAGCACAGATGATAAGAACCGACACGAGAGCTACAAACTGGGGAAAGATAATAATAATAATAATAATAATAATAATAATAATAATGGTTGTCTTGGGAATACATACCTTGAAGCCCTTCATTGGTTGTGATGAGATCGAGTTCAAGGAGGTCTAGAAGACGCCCGAGATCAACTCCACTAGTCCAATTTTCTGGGGGTTGGCCAACTTTGAGTTTCAACCGACCCCTGTTGGCAGTCCCACCCCAAATTATCCCAACAGGCTGTGGCTTTTCCCCATTCTGACCTGTTAAAAGTATGAGGCTTCCGCTATCACCTTCAAGGTCAAAAGTCTGCTCATTCTCGCCAACAACAAGAAAATCAGTAAAGAAACATATCCCTTTCTCATCATTGTGCTCTAAAGCATACGCCATTATCGTCCCAGTGGTCAAGCCAGAGCTTCTTCCCACTTTGACGACTTGCCTTCCAATGAGACTGCTAATTGGAGACTGCAAGTCTATGATATGAACATCACCGATCTGACCGACTCCTTTTACAGTTGTAGTTACATTGTTGATATTAAAATCATCAGCAAACAGAATAAAAGCCCCATCTGCTCGCACAAACGTTTCTGCAGGAGGACCAAAACCGTGATGATGTGACATGTAATGGAGTCAGGAGGCAATGGATTTCCCCGCAGATGATTTGAAGGCAAACAAATAAACTGGAATTGCATTACCTGGATTTATACCAGCAAAGATTCCATACCAAAGGTCATCCGTGATAAATGAGGTTGCCCTCTCTACAGCACCAAGGTACACACCAGGCCCAAGGCTAGGTGGTAAAGGATGAAACATCTTCTGACTTGGGTAGTCCAAGTCAACTGCAACATGCCGATTTGTGAGGAAACCTACCTGACGATTTCCAGTTCGGCTCTTTACAATAGCACCCAATGTTCCATAGGTCTCTTGGCTGGCAACCTACACATCCCAGGAAGTAGCTGAATGGTTTAAATGGTAAAAACTGGGATTCATTTCTCAAAAAGTTCAGGACAAAGTATGAGAGGGAAAGCTTGTTTTTCTCAAAAGACATGAGTTACTCAGACAAAGTCCTTTTACCAGCACTTTTACAATAAATTTTGCAAATCTTAACACTCTCCTAGAAGGATTAGGAAGCGAGTTTGAAAATAAGCTGAACATATGATGTAAGAAAAGAAACAGTTCTAGAATGAAGAACTCAAGCCTGAAGGGATCGAAATGTATGTACATATATGATGATTCAGTCACAGTTGTAGCATGTATAAAAGCATAACAGCTTCCTTACTTCACTAATACTTGCAATTCAAACTGCTTACTGTATAATCAAAATTCTTGCAATTCAAAGAGTGTGTGTGTATGCATGGCAAATATGTCCAAGAAACAAAAACAATGCTTGCAAGCAGAATGTCACAAGATTGTTCAACCCATAAGGAAACATTGTTAGCCACAAATCCCCTTTTCATTTAGCATTTCATCAATCCATAAATTTTATGCATTGAATGTCTATGCATGAGCATCAAACACCGATTTTTACACACTTTAAAAAGATCAATTACCTGTGAACCAGAACCAATGATTGGATCACTTCCCCTCAAGCCATCTACAAGCTCGGTGTATAATTGTTCTTTGGGAGCAGCTGCAGGTGCACCATAATATGAGAATTCTACAACATCTACATCACACCACACGCCTCCTGGACCCTGACCAGTATTTAATAAAATATTTAACTTTCCGAACAAGATAAGTTAATTCAAAAAATGTTACCCTTACATTTCAAAATTTCTTGCTTAGATCCAATATACTTGTTTAGGAACTTCCAAAACAATCAACAACTCATTACATTTTTTAGTCGAATCTGAAATGAATTTGAAGACTTCTTGAAAACATTCTAACATCACGTTAGCAGCTATGGCTAATATGAAAACCAACAAATTTAATATAGCTTTAGAACAAGAACAACTCTTTCCTGCAACAACCTCCCATTAAAGCAAGCAAAGACCAAAAAGGGAAAACTTAAAGAAAGAAACCATAGCGGTTAAGTAAATACGACTAAGCCAGAAACACCAAACTTACCTCAAGAGCAGTAGGTAAACATTGAAAGTGGCTAAGCCATTGCCTATGAACTTTACGAGCAACAAAGACAAGAATAGCTGGTATATCTGTCAAAACACCCCGTCGGATACGGAACCCAATTGCTGTGCCAAGACTAGACCTACGCAGTTGTTTACCATGAAATGCTCTAATGGTCATCAACTCAAGTAAGGTGGTTGCTTGCTGTCCTGATGGCAACTGTCCAAGAGTTTCTGGCAAGACCCCTTTCTCTAGGTTTCCGAAATAGTTTGCTCTATCTTCTGCCGCATCAATTAATCGACTTGAAGTAGGCCATGAGAAGTAAGCAGCATTGCTCTCAGAATGCTGAGCACCAGATGCCAAGGGCTGAAGAGGTGAATGACTTGATGAAGGAAGATTACGATGATTGCAGAAATTTCTTTCCCAATCTAAAGCAGATTCCACTGATTCTGTTGATCCAGAGTGATGAAACCTTAAGTCCAATCTGGCCCTTTCCATCTTTCAGCTCCCCTAAATAATAGTTCAATTTGACTCAAAACTAAATGAATAGTTTAGCCACAAAAAGCAAACCACAGTACAAACTAGAAACGTGATGAACATATACAATACTTATTCCTGATTACATCCAACACTGAATTTAGAATACCGAAAGAATATAATGTTGAGATCACTAAAATAGATAAACAGGTATAAGTAAATCATACTAACTCTGTTAATTCCATAAAGGCCGAGTAAGTACGAGTGTAGCTAAATGGCAAACCAGACTAACTGCAAATAGAAAAAGATCATCAAACCATAAACACAAATTCATGAAATGTCAATCCTAGCCAACAAATTATTTTATTAAACATCGATAGAACAGGTAGATATATTGAAATACATCAAGAATGCAATAAAAAGGAACATTAATAGAATAAAAAACAGGACATGGTTATATTTAACGTCCAATGGCCATAGAGGAAACCAACAACCAAATTAAATACCCTTTTCCAGGAGGAATTTCGAGAAAAGTGCTGCAAAAATTGAACCTTTGGAACATGGGTATTTTAGGAGCTGAATGATGGTAGTAATTGACTAATCCGAACCCAGAAAGCTAAAAAGCAGCAATTCAACATATTAAACCCCCAAAAGAGCTCAAAAGAATAGATAAAATATTTGGAGTAAAATCTAGAAGGAAACCCAAATAAAGATATGACCTTTCATGAGAATCCAGAGCATATATTAAGGTAAAACTCACCTCCTATATAAACAATGGTGGAGCTGGGATGGATGACTCAAAGTCAATCCCTTCTGGGAGTTTCATGCCCTACTGATTATTGCCCCTCCACCATTGTTTTCCTGGTGTTATTCTATTCAGAGAGAGAGTGAGAAGGACACAAAACAAAATCTACAAGCTGAATAGCTGATAGCCTGATACTGGCATACTGCTCTGCTATATTGTAATTGCAGAAAGAAATATAAAAGTGCAAGCATGGCAAGAGAAAATATAACTGAAAAATAAATGTTTAAATTGTTTTTTAAAGTTTTATTTATTTAAATACGTGTCTAATATTTTTTTTTAAGTTTTAAATTGGTTAAAAACTTTTTAGTCAATGTGTCGATTGTGTATTGTTATAAAATTAATTAGGGATGATTTATATTTTAAAATAAAAAAATTATTTTTTTTCTTCCACTCTTCTTTATTGTTGTTGATTATAGAAAGGGAGAAAGAGATGTAATGTTTCTTTAAGTGATTTTAGAGTTAAAAGTATTTGTGGGATCAGAAGTACGGATGGCTATTTTATCTAGATTTGATAGGTTTCAAACTTTCAATTTGATCTTATGGGGTCGTTTTTTTTAAAGAAAATTTTAAGTTCGGATAGAGTTTGGGTATGATTTAATGAAGATGAGGTCAGATCAGTCTTGGATTTAAATTGAAAAATATTCTGCCCGAAATAACATTTTAATTTTATTCTAAATATTTAAGTATAATTATTATAATTCCTCTCTTTATATATATATTTTCTAATTATCTCTCTATTTTGTCTAATAAAAATAAAATAATTATTATAATAATCTCTTTCTATTTGTATTTTTTAATTAACTCTATATTTTATCAATAAAAATAGTTTTTTTTATTTATATCAGGTCAGGTTAAGTTCGGGTTTTTACTCTAAAATTTAGGTAGGGTTCGAGTCGGGTGAAACATCATAAAATGTCGGGTCAGATCGGGTTTAGATGAAAATATTAAATTTTTTAGTCGAGTAAGGATTGACCAAAAACTCGACCCAACCCGACTCATGGCCATCTCTAATCAAAAATAATATTTAATGATTTTTTTATAAACAAACTTTTAAAACTGTTAAATATTTTTTTAGAGATCTTAAATTATAAATTATAAAATTTATTTTTAAAATTTTAAAATATAACCATAAATATTAAAGTTATAACTTTTTAAGACGTCGTACTTTTTACTGTCAGTGTATAAAATATTTTTTTTTATATTTTCTCCCTTGGTGATAGAGATACCTTGAAAGATTTTTGGGCAATGATTCAAAATATGACTCGTATTTATAAGATAAAAATAGGCGCGGGACAGGTGGGCTAATTTGGAGCAGAGATATAGGTCCTCAAAATCCCCTTTTAAATATAATCATAGCCACTTTTACTTTTCTCTTTTTAATGGGTTTGATCTAAATAGTGAATTTGTTGCCTTTTTGTTCTCTCTCCCATTATATTTGCCTATCAAAACAGTAATATTTACCATTTTTGGTAAAGAAGATAGCGTTTCTAGAAGTTTAAACCAAGTCTTTTCTCCCTCTCCACTTGCCACATCTTATCTTCTCTTTCACATTTCAATGACCTACACTAACCAAGTGAATTGTATCTATGAATCATAAATCAATTCTCACTTTTATGCTAATTATGTATTAGAATTCAATAATCAATCGAATCTGTGATATAATGATAAAAAAATTCATTAAAATGAAGTTTTAGTTGACACGGTATCATAGGTTTAAGTTCATAATATTATATTTTTGTGTTCAGGGACAGAGTTATTTTTATAGTGCGAGGAGTTGTGAGTTGTGTCCTTAATTTTTTTTGTATAACAATATTTTAGATCCGTTTAGTTTAAATGTTGGTCAAATAAAATCTTTATCCCTCTTTATAACCGATTTTATTTTTTGAAACTGTTTTATAATTTTATAAAAAAATCTACTCCATTTCTGGGGTTTTCTTCAAACCCTTTTTTACATATATTTGATGTAAGCTATAATTTAGTATTGGTATAACAAGTTATATAGTCATGTTTGACAATTAGTTGATAGTTGATAGCTGATTATATTAGTTGATAGCTTCTAACATTAGTTGATTTGACTAGTTGATTATATTGACTGGTTGTATAAAAGTATTTGGTAAAATTAACTGATAGTTGATAGTTGTTTGATTATTTAAACAAGCAAAATGACATATAAGTATATGGTTATATTCGATCATTGTTTGAATAGTTTATTAGTTATCAATATTTGTATCTATTAAGTATAAATGTTAATTAGATTATCAAAAAATATTTTTAATGGGTAAACTACAACAGAGGTCACTCAATTATGGGTAAAATTATATTTGGGTCACTCAATTATAAAAAGTTATATTTGGGTCACTCAAATATGGGTAAGGTTACATTTGGGTCACTCAATTATGGGTAAGGTTACATTTGGGTCAGGTTACATTTGGGTCAGGTTACATTTGGGTCACCCTTCATATTTAAAAAAAGTATATCAAATTATGTATTAGATTAATTAATGATTTCAATTGAAGTACTTTGATGTTAACGAGGGTATACAAGTGATTCGGAAGAAAAACAATGATTAAATTCATGTACTTTTTAAATACGAAGGGTGACCCAAACATAACTTTACCCATAATTGAGTGACCCAAATGTAACCTTTAATAATTGGTGACCCAAATGTAATCTTACCTATAACTGAGTGACACAAATATAACTTTTAATAATTGAGTGACTCAAATGTAACCTTACCCATAATTTAGTGACCTATATTGTAGTTTGTCCCTTTTTAATATAACATTACTAAGCATATTTGAATTGCTTATATATTGTTTTATTATTTATATAATTATTTTTAATGCAGTTTAATTAATTAATAAATTTAAATACAAATATAAATGTGTGAGAAAAAAAGAGAGAAGAAGTATTAGTTTACAAATGTCAGAATGTAAATATGTGAGGGTGAAGAATTAAAATAAAAAATGTTAAATTTAATTTATTTGGAGATTTTTTATAATTGTTAAGGGTAAAAAGGGTCGTCAAAACCTCTAATTTCAAAAAGTTCATATTAGCAGCTTTTTTAAAATTAGAGGTCTCACCTCAATCCGCTATTCACCAAACATTCAAATTAGCGTATTTGATCAGTCAAACCTTTAATTTTAACTCAAATCGTTATTTACCGAACATAACCATAATATAAAAAGTATGAAATGCTTGAGAGTGAAGAAAGAGAATTATAAACTAACAAGAGTCGGACGTAATGATAAAGTACATTATTTTTCAATAAAAAGATTTAATTTTAAACTTTAAAAACGGTATAATTAAAAGATAGAGTCACAAATCTTGAATGTAAATATAAAATATACATGTACATGAAACGGAAAACGTCTATAAAAAATGGAAAAGGTGAACTCAAGGATGCAATTATTGAATCAATGTATCAAAAAGAGAGACAATGGGTGATTTGATGAGAGCACTCAATCAATGTTGGTTTTACTAAATTTCAATAAATTACAATTTATGCACTATTTTTTTCAACCTATTCTGATTTTTTTCCTATTTCTATTTTTGTTTGGCATTATGAAAGATGTGTAATGAGTGCAATCAAAGCAGTTGAACATTAAAAGAAAAGAGCAAGGCTTAATCACAGTTTTTTTGCCTTCAAACTAAAAAAAAAACTTATTTTAATCCTTAATTTTTTATTTGTTTTGGTTTTTTTTGTCAAACTAACTATCCTTAATTTATTTTACTATCATTTTGCCAAGAAAATATTTCTTTTAAAAATATATTTAAAGCTTATAAAAAATTTAAAATTGTAAAATATTTAAAAAAGTATTTAAATTTATTAAAAAATGTAAAAAATAGAAAATATATAGAATTTGTAAAATAAGTATAAAAGTTGTAAAAGAAGCATAAAAATTATTAAAGATGAGATGTTAGATCTTTTAAGCAATGTCAGATAATCAAATTTCGGTGTTGTAAATTGAACAAAATAAATTGCGAGAATCACCCATATTAAATATCTACAATATCTAATTTAAATTAGTCAGCGAATGAATCATATGCATATAATTATACAAAAATATTTATTTTATGTCATTTAGTTCATTTTAATAAAGATTTAAAATTTCGAGAGTAAAAATGTCGCCAAATAGAGAAATAAAGGGTAAAGTAGTAAAATGGTAACTAAATTTTGTTTAAAAATACAAAATGATAATTAAACTTTTAAAAGTTACAAAATGTCAATTAAATTTTATGTTTTGTTATAAAATGGTAACTCGGCCGTACTTAGCGTGGCTGTTATTAAACTTTGTATAATAGCACATTTAACTATCTATATTTATACATTCAATCAATTTAATCTTACTTCAAAAAATTCACTAAATTTAGTCCTCATTATTTATACGTTCTTTCAATTTGGTCTTTAAAGCAAAATTCTAAAGTTGTTCCACTGCATTCCCAGCCACACAACTTGCACATTAACGACCGTCATTTTGGATCTTGTTCAACAAGCTGCTAATCAGTGGCGGGACATAAGAGGGGTTTAAGGGTGGTTGGTCTTGCCAACTTTTTTTCATTAAGACTATGATAGATTTTTTTAGAAAGAAAGGTAAAATTATGTCTATAATCCCTTCAAAGTTTATAAAATTTTAGTATGACCCCCTTAAAAATTTTAATTTCATTTTGGCCCTTTATAAATTTTTAATTTTTTAATTTTCATTTTGGTACCCTTATAAATTTCTAATTTCGCCCATGCTGCTAACTATAAACAGCTCAAAAAGGAGCCAACGAAGGTTTGGAACAATGCCTACTTTTCATTTTTTGTAATTTTTGTAATTTCTAATATGGGTTTTCTTCATTTTGTTGGGATTCAGCTACTAAGACCTTGAACCGAGGTATCTCGGAGTTCGTTTTCATGGCTGCTGATACTGAGCTCCTTGAGATTCTGTTGCATCTTCCTTTGCTTGCTGAAGATAAGATAAATTTAGTTTCTAGAATTTCTTCCTGATATTTTCGTTGGTTTTATTTTCATTTTCTCGTGCATGAACGGAAGTTTGTTTGTAAATAACGAGGGTGGTTGGGAATGTAGTGGAACAACTTTAGAATTTTGTTTTAAGGACCAAATTGAAAGAATAGATAAATAACGAGAGTTAAATTTAGTGAATTTTTTTCGAATTAGGACTTAATTGATTGAATGCGTAAATATGGAGAATTAAATGTACTATTATACAAAGTTTAATAACAGTCACATTAAGTACTTAACGGCCGAGTTACCATTTTGTAATAAAATATAAAGTTTAATTGTAATTTTGTAACTTTTAAAAGTTTGATTACCATTTTATATTTTTAAACATAGTTTAGTTACCATTTTATTACTTTACCCAAAAACAAATTACGCATTCTTACACCTTACTTGGAATTACAGTTTTCTTTTTTAAGTTGAATTATTTTTAGATCTTCAAACTCTAATTTAGATTGAATTTTGTACTAAAAAATTTATAATTCGTAGCATATTGACAAGGCAAATTTATGCAAAGTACCTAGTGAAATATTTCACATATAAATTACCATGACAAGGCTTTTGTTATACACAATTTTAAAAAACAATAAAATCAAAATTTATTGCAATTAAGTAATACAATTTGTCTAATTTGATAACATAAGTATCCACCTAATAAAAAACTTTAATTATAAAATAAGCATTAAAATGATTATCATAACATAAAAAGAATTAGTCGTTGGTGGAGTGTTGGAGTCAGGAACGGACGCAAAATTTTACGTTAAGAGTCAGAAAAAGATCAATTTAAATGTGGAATGTAATGCAGTAATTAGTAGAAAAATACCACCTAAACTTCATTACAAGTATGAAGTATTGATGTTGAAAAAGGGTGAGATAAGCATGAGGATTGATGATGAGGAGCTCAATGCATACATACCTTTGTCCTGGGAAGGCTTTCAGAACATATACAGAAGGAAACAAAGCAAAAGATGATGATTGAAAGGGTTCCCTTATTCATATGTGCAACTTGGAGACAAAAAGTGAGCCTTTTGCTCTAGGGTATTTTACTATTTTTTTTTTCAAATATGTAACATTTTAAAGCTTGAAAACTACTTTGTAAGTTACCAAAATTAAATGTTGAAGCTGTCAAGTTTCAAAATTTAGCAGGATGATGTAGAAATGGGCATATATTGATTGAAATTCAATCATGGGAGGAGAACCAGATGTTGGTGGCTTTCTCAGCCTCTGCACCTTCAACCTTGTCTGTAAAACAAGTTTTCTTCATTGGGAAATGGATTTGTAGGTTGTCCTATATGCCTCAGCCTCACTGCATGTGTCTCTATCTTTCTTTGCCCTTACCGAATCTTTTCTTTTTTCCAAAAAAAAAAACCCACCCCCTTAATTCCTGTGTTAAAGTATGAGAAGTTAAAAGCACATATTTGCCTACAAAAATCTTTACTTTTTCTTTAAACTTTTAAATGTGCTAATTTCATTCATAAACTATGTCCTTCATTTTAATTTGATCTTCAAATTATAACTTTCATTCTAAATTGATTCATAAACTTTTAAACATTTTAATTTCTCAAAGCATAACTCTCACTTATTTATATATGAGGTTTTTTTTGTTTAATAAGTCTTCCCTTTTTTTTTTCTAAAAGATGGTGATGTTTTTCGTTCTTGTGCCAAGGTTGAATTTGTTGTCACCTTTCATGGTTAGTGATTATTGTAGGAAAAATATTTGGTTAAATCAAAAAAATTAGAAAAAGGACTTGCTTGATGCGTGCACTAAACATTGTCCTTAAAAAATATTTCGCGATAAAACGTACTCTCCTAGATTTAGCAAGCACTTATGCCGAAACAGACAATCGAAAGAACAAAGAACCAATGAATAATAAGCTTCAAAACGTGTTTAAAATGAGAGAGAAGAAAATAAAGTAAATAAATTCTACTTTCGAATGATTTTTGAAGGCATGTGTGCATGAATAGAAATCTTATGTCCCTTTTCGGTGCCACTATTTATGCTCTCACACTAAAAATTAGGTTTAGGTTTAGGTTTTGTGGTTAGGGTTTAAAGAATTTAGGGTATGGTGTATTTTTTAGTGTGTAGGGTTTAAGATTTAAAATTTAGAGTTAAGATTTGGAATTTAATTTTTTTGTAATTTTTAGTGTTGGGGCATAAAAAAAGACACCAAGAAGAGGTAGAAGATTCTTATCCATATGTGCATGACATTTAATATTTATAGTATCATGCATGCCTAAAAGTTATCTAAAAATAGCCATTAGTCGATGGCAAACCAGTTAAAAATAAAATTAATGGTTAAAATTAATGAAAAAATAATTGAAAATGAATTTTAAAAAAATATTAATGGAACAAGCGTCTAGTTCATACACATAGGAAATCAATCGATTTCAACTAAATTGGACTTTTGGATCAAATCTTTATATTTAAACCTAAAACAAATAATATAAAAGAGAGAGGTAAATTCTTTGAAACATACTAAATAATCTTACACTTTTACAACAATTATACAATTATCTTGTTGGTCTACCTTACTTTGGAAACTGAGTTGATTATTTTTCAAGGTTGGGTTTGTTGTTGCATCTCCAATCGGAGGTTATTTGGTTATTTACCCTTGCTTTGGACTCTAGGTTAATTCTCTCATTTTTTTTTTTAATAAAAATTGGTGACCTCATTAAAAATCCTCTTCATATCATCCCTCGCATATAGGTACGAAGGCCAACAACGGAAGAAGAAAAAAAATGTCACAAGATATTATTATTCATTCAAGTCCTGGTTCACATACAACAAAATCCTTAGACTCAATACAATTACCTACCATCTACCCAGCAAGAAACAGACCTAAACAATCCACAACCCAATAATCCATCCTACCTGATACCCCTCTTAGCAAGATCATCAGCTTCAATATTACATGCTCTGAGAATATTCCTAAACATAACCTGTCTGGCAGCACCTAAAGCTATAATTTCATCGACCAATTTCCTGAAGATTAATGGGCAAAGAACTGGGTTTAAAATCCACTCCACCGCTATGCTACTATCGCATTCTGCAATGATGCGATAGTGCTTACACTCCATGCTCGCTAAGGTCAAGCACAACCCTTCTTTCACCGCCAGTAATTCTGCGAGAACAGGGGGGCCAGGGCAACAAGCTTTGGAAAAAGACAGCAGGTGCTCCCCTTTATGATTGCGGATTACGCCACCGATGCCACCCTCTTGCCATGACCTCGCCATTGCTCCATCTGTGTTGATCTTGAGGAAACCTACAGGAGGAGGTTGCCACCTTACAGTCGTGACTACTTTGGCTTTATTCCTACCGACGACTTCCACATTCGAGGGGTTGGCAGCAATATCTTCAACCGATTCTCTCATCTCAATAGGGGCTTGCAATCACCCCGAATATATTGTGTTTGAGTTGTGATAAAATCAGTTGTCAACATGTTGTCATGTTCTATTACTATGTTAACAATGCTTATCTTTCATCGCTAACAATAATGTTTGTTTGTATTTATTATTTTCTTGAATTGTTTGGTTGGATTTTTTAACTCTTTCCGAGTATAGTATTATTATTAAGGTAAAAGCACTTGTGATTAATCGAAGTATCAATAATTTTTTATATAATTATTGATACTCGACTTATTTACTGACTAATCTAAATAAAATACTACATAGACTTTTTATAGGAAGAATCTCCCAACTAGTTTGCTCCATTAATATCGTCAAAATTCAAACCTTATTCATTATTTAAAGAACCCAAACATATCATTTTACTAGACCTGTTGGTTATTAATGGTACTATTTTTTTTCTTAAAAAAAGAAAATCCTTTTTCTCAGTTATTTAGGGGTCCATCCAAAATGTGATTATGTTTAATTAATTCAATTCATAAATAAGATGATTAACCTAATTACAAAGTGATGATGATTGATTACCAGCCGTATTAAATATTTTTCACACCTTGCAGATAAAGTAATTAAACTCAGATTTTTTAAAATAAAAATCATCGATTTTTTCACTGAACTATTTGTTAATTGTTAATTTCATGGTAATAATATTTTATTCATGGATGCATCTAACTATATATCTGAATTATGAGCTTCCAATTGAACATTAGTATAATGAAATTTTATCTCACACATTATTATATGAAATGCTATTTAACTCGATATATCATTTATATAATATTTAAACTATTCATACCACCCCAATTTTTGAAATAAATAATGGACAGTTAAATGTGTTTGAATCCATATTCTCTTAAATAGTATCACAATAATCATGTCAGCTAAATTAAAACTCAATCGACTTAATAGATTCAAAAAACTTAATTGATCAAATCTAAGACTATGCTTAATCAAATGCCAACCCTGGCTATGGTTTGATTTCAGTCCTTTAACATGAATGAATCTAATTGATCTGCCATTTTAAAACCTTTGTCCTTCCCAATGGTTAGAGCCAAAACAAGAAATCAGTCCCCATTGCTTGCTACATTTGGCCACCCTTGATCTGCCTGCAACTTCACAAACTCAGCCAGGAGCCTGATTTCGTCATCCGTCAAGCGTGGACCGAATGTGCATTGCCCCCTCGGTGTGCAACTCTCGCCAAAGCCCTTCAAACAAATCATCGGAGAAAATAGATCAGAGCGGCGAGTTCGTGATAACTAATAAGCAATGATATCAATCAAATCTCTATGCTGATTCTTACAGGCATTCTTCCCTTGCCATAGTATGTGATGCGGTATATATCGTCTTCGGTAACAACCCCATTTCTGTAACACAATCATCCAATTAAATAATAGTGATGCCTAAAAGTATACTCACAAGTCACACCAAAATGTTGCAGATTGCAGGTTTTTGTGTTTATTTACACAATCTAATTCAAGAGCCTATGTATGCTCTATGCTGCTGATTATTGACATAGACATTGGCCTGAATTACCTTTCAAGGTCCTTTGTAAAGAGTGTTGCACCCTAAAATGAACAATGAACAGTGGATTAGAGAGGAAATTAAAGGGAAAAAATGACCATATCTGTAGTTGGGGAAACAGAAAACGAGTCTCACCGGTTGAATTATGTTTCCACCTCCGTCATGACATCCGATACAAGCTTGTCGAAACAATGTGGTCCCTCTCTGTATATCAACACTCTGTGCAAGAGCTGCATCCATGAAAAAATTAAAAAGGCCAAGAAATATATGGTCCTCAACATTGAGAAATCTATGGCCTAATTGCAGTTCAAGTGACATAAGATGATGAAGCAAACAATTGTATGTAGAGATGGACACATGATTTTCTGTCGGGTGATGCAATTTTAGGGAATGCGAACTTAAAATAACCGGCACGCGTCGGTCCATCCCTGGTTGTGTGGTATTAGGTACCTGGGGTGCTGCAGATGGGGGATAAGGCGACGGCTGCAGCAACTAGAGGTGGAACCAAGTTGTTGAAATGCAGTTTTTTGACTGGTTCGACATGTTTCAGCTTCGAGGGAGCTTGATTTGCAATGCCCTTTGAAAACCCTCAATTTTTTTTTATTCATTCATTTTAATCAGTTAGCAGGAAAGAACTTACATAGATAAAAATGGACAAGAAATCACCTTTACAAGGAGAGAAGGGGAGATGTTGCTGCAACAGGACACGGTAGAAAGAATCTCCATTTTCTGTGTTTTAGTTGTCTGAGACAGAAATGGAACTGCCACGCCTCATGGAAGCTAAGCTAAGCTAAGCAGTTCGAAGGCAAATAATACAGACCAAGCAATTTGGCCCCAACCATTGTTATCCTTCGACTTGCTTTGTCAGACTTCTTTATTGGGCTGTATTGGCCTCAACCAAACATCAAAATCCACACTAAAAAAAACTATTAATATGTTGTTAACTTTTGGATGGAAATCTTCAGCATTTTTTTTTCGATGTTTTTATTTATGCTCTTATGCTTAAAATTAGGTTTAGGGTTTAAGATTTTAAGTTAGGGTTTATGGTTAGGAGTTAGGGAATTTAGGTTAGGGTGTATTTTTAGGGTATATGGTGTAAGGTTTAGGATTTAAAATTTAGGGTTATGACTTAAAATTTAATTTTGTAATATTTTTTAGTGTTGGGACATAAATAGATATACTTTTACCAGAGTAAAAATCTCCTGCCCCCTAACCATGCCTCCTTCTATGCCCCTGCCTAAAAATACTTAAAATTAAATCTTGCCCCATAACTCTAATTTTCATATCCTAAACCCCAAACCCCAAACTCTAAAAAATACACCCTACCCCTAATTCCCTACACCCTAACCCTAAGCCCCAAACTTAAACCTCAAAATCTAAACCATAAACCCACTATTTTAAAGTGGGGGCACAAATGGGGCAGATGATTTTCATCCACTTTTACCAGGGCAGTGCTAAAAATTTTAAATTACAGTGTCAGAATTTAGATGTTAACGGATAGTCAAATACTGTGGTCATTTTTCTTTAAATAGTCGTAATTATTTTTTAAACCGATTTCATTTTCTTTGTAGAATGATATTAATTTTATTATATATATATATATATATATATATATATTATATAAAATACATCAAAAAGTTTTTTTATTTTTTATTTTTGGCCTTCATCTAACACCATTCCCTCACTTGCCTCCGCCCATAGCTTTGAGTGCCATTTTCGAACATGTTTTGGCCTTGATTCTTTGGTATTCTAACTATTTCTGCTTCATAATTTTATTATTGTTAAATATATTCTTCTAGAAAAAAATAATTATATACCAAAGGTCTAATTATGATTTTAATCCCTTATTATGTTGTTGAGATTTAAAATTTTACCAAGATAAGAAAAATTGAGATTTTTTTGTTTGAGCCAAGGTATTCACCGCCAATAGCAGTGACTAATCCCCAACCCGTTAGTACTCACACTAAGAGGTAAACAGTTGGTCATGAAAGAAAAATTGAGATTTAATCTTTCTACTTTAACACAACATAATTTAATAGTTTACTTTTATAAGGTTATTAGTATGTTCAAATAATTAGTAGCATTAAAGTAATTATTTACATTTGCATAAAAGAAAAAAAAGTTATGATGTAAACTTAAGAAAATTAAGCATTCATTGAACTATAATTTTGTTGTTTGTTGAATATGATTTCCTAAATTTTCACAAGTATAACAATATGATCTCCTAACAATAAAAATTTCACTTCACCAACCAGCAAGAATCAAGTGTAATGGTAAGAGATATTGTTATATCTTGAATTCGATTATTGAAAATATATTGTTAGGAAGGAGAACTAATTCTGAACATGAATAATAACCTGAACATATACTTTATCATAAAAAAGAATTCAATTTACCACTTTAATGATACTATTAATTTGGACCTACAAAGGTTTAAAATACGTAAAAGAAGAAGTATGAGGATTGAACAATAAATTTAAGCATAATAAAAGGCGAAAACCGCGATTAAACATAATGTACTACAATTGTATAGGATAAGTAAATAAAAATTGGAAAAGTTTCAACCTTGCCGTCTTAGCTCAGCCGGTAGAGCGCGTGGCTTTTAACCACGTGGTCGTGGGTTCGATTCCCACAGACGGCGTTAAAATAAATTTTTTGTGAACCCCACCATTCCACTCTCCATTTCGGCATTTCCTACACCCATAATATGGTTTTCATTGTCCATCAATATCTATTTCCACTTTGATTCATTCTTGTAATACCCTTTCCTACACAATTCTATTAATATTTTATATAACAGCGGCAAAAGGTTTGTACATAACACCTTTTACTAATCTCAAATAATAATTTTATTATTCTATTTAAATATTGATAGAAAGATAAAAATATTCCTACAATAATGTTTATTATATCATCGTCGATATTCTTTTTATCTAATTAGGTTTTAGGGTTGTTGTTTGCGAGGCTATATTATTATTTTGTTTGTTGTTTTTAATGTTTGGTTTGGCGTATTAGTTGTGTTGGTTCTTTATATCACCATGGATAGTCTTTTTCTCTAACTAAGTTTAGAGAAATTTTTAACGAGATCCATGATCATATTCATATATATTTTTTATTAATAAAATCGCACTTACTGATAAAGAAAACAATATTAATTATACATGGTGAAAGTATATTAATATTTTTTATTGAGTTAGTGTGGAGTTGACTTGAGACTATGGATGAAGTTACAAGGGCGCCTGCTGAGGTTTGACCCATACGACCCATTATTTTTTCAATTTGACCCGAAAGAATTTTAGGTAATAATTTTACTTGTTCTATTATTATAAAAGAATTAATTGCAACACATGTTCCTAAACTATGACATTCATTTTAAATTGGTCCCTAAACTTTAAAAGATTCTAATTTCACCCTTAATCTACAACTTCCATTCTAAATTGGTCCCCAAACTTTTGAGCATTCCAGTTTCATCCTCAAACTTTGTCTCTCATTCTAAATTGGTCCTCAAACTTTTTGAACGTTCTAATTTCATCCTCAAATTGTCGTTTAGATCACATCATATTATTACATAATACACATAAATGTTTCATGAAAATTAACAATTTTTGTAACGATTTTATTAACCTAAGATATTATTAGCATATATTGATAATTTGGGGATGAAATTAGAATGTTCAAAAAGTTTAAGAACGAATTTAGAATGAGAGTCAAAATTTGAGGATAAAATTGGAATGTTCAAAAATTTAGGAACCAATTTAGAATAAAGGTCATAGTTTGAGGATGAAATTAGAATGTTTTAAAGTTTAGAGACCAATTTAAAATGAATGTCATAGTTTAAGGACGTGTGATACAATTAACTCATTATAAAATAATTCTTGCCTTAGTAGTAGTGTGTAATCAAAAGTAAGCTTGTTTTACTTGAAGCTAACAAATAAATTAATGATAATATACTTATGGACATTTGAGATTATAATTTGGACAGTTATTTTCCAATTAAACCAATAAATAATGATAACATGCTTTAGGACATTTAATATTTAAAAAACATAAATAAACCGTATGAAATTCACACGCTACAACTCTTCCTGGCCTAGTGGATGCATAATTTTTTAAATAATTATACAATTTACTCAAGGGGTGCCTGGGTTCGAATCCCAGGGCCAACAAAAATATATATTTCCAGAGAAAAAGGCCAGTTTTTTACTGAACCTTCTTTCTCCTCCGATACACCAGAGTCTGTTTCGCCTTCGATTTCTTATGCTCAACCTCTGGTTCTTCATCTACACTTTGGCTAAACAAATTATTCCCACTAAATCTATTCAAATTCTCTCTTTTATCTCCCTTAATCCAGAATTTCACTTTCCTTCTCCCCTTTGACAATTTCCCACCATTATTACCATCTCTTTTCTCCTCAAATTCTCCAGTTTGATGTCCCAGAACGGAATTGGAATTTTCCCACAAAGTTTCCCCATTGATTCTTTTAAATGATTGTTCTTTATTGCCTAAATCAGGGAATTCTGGTAACCATTCCGGGATATGGCGACCCCTCTGCAAATTCCCTCCCGGGGAAGGTTTTAAACCTTCTGTTTCTCTTTCCTTTGTTCTCCCAATGGGTTTGGCGAAGGGTATTTCGTCCGTTGAGCTGACAAAACCGGACAGATCTTCCAGCACGGCCGACTTCAACAAGCAATCGCCGCCGTACAGTGTGTCTGCGCCCTTGAAACCCACATGCAGGGACGTGTCGTGGAGGGCATTGATGAGATCTAAAAGGTTGGGCTGAGCGCGATTGGCGGCGCCGGAGAATGATGTGGCCGACCTGGCGAGGGTTTCCAGGTATTTGGTGGCGACTAGGGTTAGGGTGTTGAGTGCTGTGACCCGGCTACGCCCGAACCCGACCGATTTGCAGATCTGAGCCACGGCTACTCTGGTTATGTTGAACGAGAAATCGCTTGGGTTTGATGATTCCGGCTCGTGGTGGCTATGGCTGTTTGATTTTCTCCTGGATTTTAGCTTCTTCTTCTTCATCCTCATGCGAGTTCAGTTTCTAATTGCAAAGAGAAAGAACAACTCCAAAACCCTAAGTTTTACTTTTATTTTTTATTTTTTAAATGTGTTTTGACTAATGACACCCTTAGACCCAAATGATTTGGGCCATATCATTAAATAGACGTGGAGGCCTATTTTGGTATTTTACTTCCTCCCAATGGTAGGTGTTTGTTTCTGAGTGTAACAAGTAAAACCGAATTCAAACCCTATAAGAACTAAGAGAACGAATTCGGTTCAGTTATTTTTTTTTTGAAAAATCCATTTCTTCATCCATAAAATATAAAACCCGTAAAATATTAATGGATTTAATTGGTTTTAGGATTTTATTGTGATTCCGGATTCTTTAAAATAATTAGTATATTTATTATAAATGATTTGGGTTGGATTCCAGTGAGTGATCTCATGCTCCTAGTGGTAGAAGACAACGATATTAAAATTTTTAGAAGGCTTAAATGAAAAATAAGTGTTTAAATTATACAATTTTTAAACTTTAGGTGTTTAATTTTTTTTTTTGTAAAAATAAGTGTTTAATGTTTCAACCGTTATAATTTTAGGTGGTCGATCATCAATGACCATTTAAAAAATCAGTTCCAATCAGAACTAGACATGTGGCAAAAATATTATTTTTTTCAAATATTTTTGAAAAAAACTTTAAAACTTTTATAAAAATCCTGAAATTTTCAAAAACTTTCAAGTCAGTCTCTAAATCCTTAAAATTATCACCTCTGCCGCCGCCGATCGCTATTGCCGGCCTCATCTTTTCGGTCGTTGAACCCACCCGGTCATTTTTCCCAAAGTACCGTCGCCGGAAATTGGCGAAAAGTGTGTCAATCGAACGGTTTTTTAACATTTGTCGTTCAATGTTCGACTGGCACACTGTTCGCCAGTTTTCGACGACGACACGTTGAGGAAAATAACTGGCTAACTTCGACGATTGAAAGAGTGAGGTCAGCGGCGACAACGATGATGATTTAAGGATTTGAGGACTAACTTCAAGAGTTTTTTTTTTTTAAAATTTCAAATTATTAAAAACAAAAAATTAATTAAAAGAAATTATAAACTAAAATAAGACACGTATCAAATTTTTATTAGTTAATGAATTTTTTTAACGGTAGTTAAGTACTAGCAATCTAAAATTATAACTGTTGAAATTTTAGGCACCTATTTTTACAAAAAAAAAACTCTAAGCACCTAAAGTTCAAAAGTGATATAGTTTAAGTATTTTTTTATTTAAATTTTTTAAAATGTGATGAAATTGACACAATGAGTAAATGATGTTATTATTTTAAAATCAAGACCAAAATGACACCATGTGTAAATTTCAAAGATTAAATTTGTTGTTTTTCCAATTTAAACAACGACCTCATAAGTGGATCTAAAAATAAAACAAATTAAGAGTCGAGTGACCATTTTATAACATTTATAGTCTAATGGCCAAAACAAAAAACACACTAATAGTTGGATGATTATTTATATAGTTTGCCATATATATTTTTTAAATTGTTAATAGGCTTGACCAGGTCTAAAGGTCCAAATAGTTTGGGCCAAGCCATTGAACATTAATCTTGGTATTCTTATCCTAAGGTGCAGGTCCAAAATTAGCGTAAACAATCGGTTGTTTCGATAAAATAATTTGCTTTATACAAAAATAAAGATCGATAATTTAACCGATTTTAAACGAGAATCAAAATTACAAAATTGATTTAAGTTGGTTGATATGAATTGATTAATCGACTTAAATGAAAAAAAAGATAATGTTACTGGATTAATTAGGTTAAATTTTGGTTGTTTTATTTTATTTTGAATAATAGGATTGTATTTGAGTCCATGAATATTATAAAGGATTAGGGTTTACGAGTTTGGTTGGGTTGGAGTTTTTAATAATGAGTATATTCAGTTAGGTTAGGATAATATTATAATGAATTCGAGTTTTAGAATTTTGGTCGGGCTTAGTGTTTGAATAATGGGCGTAGTTATTTGAGTTTGGGAAACATTACAAAGGATTTATGTTTGAAAAATAAATTTTAAAAGTACACATGTAATATAACTCAACAGATGATTCCGGTGGAAAAGAATATGATACTCATATTAGGAGATTTGAGTTCGAGCAATTTTATTTACAAGGTGAGTGTGCGGTATCAAGGGCGGAGCCAGAAATTTTTCTAAGGGGTGTCAATTTTTTAACGGTATTTAAGAGGAGTTAATTATTTATAAAGAGGTGCCATTTTATTTATAAATGAGTGTCAATTATATATTTTTCAATTTTTTCATATACAAATTATATAAAAAAAAAATAGGATTTCCAAAAAAATTTGGGGTGTCATCAGACACCCCAAGGGCTTTAGTGGCTCCGCCCATATGCGTTATCAAAAAATTAAGAAAAAATATGAAAATATACTACCTTGTAATCACCTTACGACTATTAAAAAAATACACATATAATATACTTAGGATTATAAAATCGGTTAATATAATCATTTATCTAACATGTTTTAACTGATTCTCTCATCCAATTAGTTAAATTGTTTTGGTTCAATCGATTTAGTTTTAGACTGATTATGATCATTGGATTAATTGAGATTAGTGATTTTAGCATTTATAATTTTTTAATAATTTTAAAGTGATTACAAGGTAATATTTGTTCATACTTTTTCTTAGTCGTTTGATAAGACACACACCTTACAAACAAAGCTGCTCGAATCTGAACCTCCTGAAATGAACATCATCATCTTTACCACTAAAACCGGTTCAACTTTTATAAGTTATAAGAAATGAATGGCAAGCTTGATTGTTGCCTCAACTTCTAAGAAATGAAAACCCGATTATTAAAAGACTTCAAAGAAAAGGAAATATATACATGAAAGAGCTCATAATTGCATATTAAAAATAGGTTAGAAAACATGAGCAATGACACCATGACTCGCAAAATGTAGCTCGAATAATTGATGGGTGAAAAGCAATCACTATCCGTTTAATTTTTGGTTGCCCTCTCGGTTCCTCAAGGCTTTGTCTTGACTAATTCGTACCGACCCGCGTAGCACACCTGGTTTTGGTGGGTGAGTCTTTCAGCAGAGATTTTATGCATACACAAGATCTCAAATTCGAGGCCTACTTATTTATCCAAAAAAAAACAACTTAAGACCTACTTAAACGATAGGAATCTGCTTACTACTTAAGCCAATCCTGTTAGTCACTATCAGTTTAATTAATTTTTTAAGAGAGAGATATAACTGATATCACTCGATTTTTTTGTGCACGACAATGTGGAAAGTGGTATATGACATAAAGTTATTGGGACCAACTTTCTTCTTTTTGGCATACATTGCTATTTGCTGAACGTCAAAAGCCAAAAATTAAGTGCAATATTGTCGCTGGCATTCAATGTTTCTTCAATACGTTTACGTTTGTACCATTTGGGAGAATTGCATGAAACTGATACATCTGCCAGGTTGTGATGAATTGATGTTTGCTTGAAAAATTAGGTTTTTGTAATGATATTCATTGCTCAAACAAAGGGTTTTTCAGATAAGTTGTTAGTAAAATCCAAAACTTAAATATTTGCAATCATCTCATTTTACTAGAAATTAATCTTCACTTATTGATCAATTCAATAACGTGTCCCAACTCCCTTCGGGATATTCTGGATTTACTTCAGATAGATTGTCTTAGTTGAAGGTGTTTGTTTTGTTTTTATTTTGACGAGTTTATTTCGGAGTTTGCTTATGTACTGTATATGTTACCATGTGTACTCTTTTCCTCCAAAAAATAACGTGTCCTAGCTCGCAACAAAGACGACTAACAAACAATATAATATTGTTGGGTTATCCAATAATAATGGGCACATATGTATAATGTATGTTGCTATTATAAAGTTTAACACGAAAATTAAGTGACCAATTATGTTACACGTGTTATAGGTATTAAATTGTCATGGAATTAAAAGTGTAGATACCGTAAGTTATATTTATAACTCAATGAGGGGCAGAGTTGTAAATATTAATAAACTGATTCTAATTCAGTTTATATAAAGGGTAGTGGTCCCCGAGATCTAGGTTAACTTGCATATCTCTCCTTCCTCGTCAGAGAGTTGTGTGGCAAGAGGTAACCTATCATCTTGGAAGATCAAACCCTCCCTGGAAAATTTCCGTCATTGGATTCAGGTACGCTTCTGCAAATCTAGTCTTTGTTTTTAATGATTTGGCATGTATGGATCTTGGGTTTATATTCGTATGAATATATTTTGGTTCCAACAAGTGGTATCAGAGCCTGGTTATGTCGAATCATTGAGAATAAACTATGTAATTGGGTATGGTTTTTAATTCGCATATTTTGAATTTATCCCCGATTATTCTATTGTGCGATAACCTTTCTGTTGCGTTATTAATGAAAATACAATGACGTTTTCTTGATTTGTCTGGCCAATTTGAAATTGGATTTTTATCTTAGATTGTTTTTCATTAGAATTGGAGATTAATTTTCTAATATGGATGATTCTAGGGTTCATGAATAATCTTTGTTGTATTAGGTTTCATCTAATACGTTTTTTTAATTCACGATTCTTTCCTTTTTGATTCGAGAATCTTTTACTGTTGTTGTATTAAGGGTTTTAATACTCATAAATATGTGTCATATATTATGTTTTGCTTAAGGAATTCATTCACAGTAAACTATTTCTCAGAATAGAATTCACCCCTAATTTTTGTATTGCTTTTACTTTTTAAGTAATGGAATATTTGATTTATTGTTATGGAATATATATTATTTAAAAATATATATTTGTTTTCGTTTGATCAAAATTTTAGTTTTGATCATCGGGTATAAAGATAAATCTTTAAAAACGAATAAAATTCATGTTTTGGCTATGTCTAATATTTTAGTGGGTTAATTGAAACACAATGTCACCAAAGTGACCGCTTCTGCGTAGATTAACTTATTTAAAATATCAAGATGTTTGTGTTTTTGTAATTCATGCATTTATTAATTGGCCCAAAGGAAAATTAATATTTGGTCGAATTTCAACGACACCCGTGGTAATAAACGTGTGACAATTATAAGGTATTTTATGTGTGCAATACATTAGTCCAAAGATTAATCTGTTGTTCGACATAGTTTATTGTCAATGTTTGATTACTACAACAAGAGTACCACTTACTGTTAATATTACTGTCCAAAGACTTGATATTAATGTTGTGTTTGGTATTTTAAGGGGAATTAGTCATTTCTTTAAATTTATTTGTTTACTTATGGAATATTGATGTGAGCCTGTTTATTTTTTATTTTGTTTTATATTCAGCTAGTTCTTCTGCTGCCACAATATCTACTAATATCAGTTCTATACCCATGCTTAATGGGACAAATTTCAAGGAATGGAAAAGACATGTACTTATAGTACTTGGTTGTATGGACATAGACCTTGCATTAAGGCAAGAACAACTTGCACCTCTCACTGCGGATAGCACCCCTGATGCTTAAAGGGATTTTCAGAGGTGGGATCGTTCTAATCGCATGAATTTGATGATCATGAAACACAACGTTCCGGAAGCCTTTAGGGGCACCGAATCTGAAGAGATTACTCAGGCTAAGTCTTTCCTTGACGATCTTGAGCAACGTTTTGCTAAAAACGATAAGGTTGAAATGACATCACTTTTAAATTCTTTGATGTCCATGAAGTATAAGGGTCAAGGAAATATAAGGGAGTACATTATGGAGATGTTCTATATCGCTTAAAAACTCAAGGCACTTAAAATCGAGCTTTCTGAAGACTTGTTCGTTCTTATGGTTTTGGTACCGCTTCCTGCACAGTTTAACCAATTTAAAATTAGTTATAACTGTCAAAAGGAGAAATGGACTCTAAATGGTCTCATTTCTCATTGTGTTCAAGAGGAAGATAGGTTGAAGCGTGATAAAATTGAAAGTGCTCATTTGGCCAGTGCCTCTAAGGATAAGGGCAAGAAAAAAAAATATCAGAATGAAGCTTCTAAGGGTCCAGCTCAAAAGAAACAAGAGCAAGTTCCAATTAATTGTTACTTTTTGAGAAGCCTGGACACTTGAAGAAAGATTGTACCAAGTATCACGCATGGCGTGCTAAGAAAGGTATGAATCTTACTTTGGTCTGTTTTGAGGTTAATTTAGCTTTAGTACCTAGAAATACTTGGTGGTTAGATTCTGGTGCTACTACTCACATAAGTGTTTCTATGCAGGATTGCCTGAGCTACCGAAAGCCAAGTGATGGTGAAAGAAACATCTTTGTGGGCGATGGAAAATCGGTAGAAGTTGAAGCAATTGGGCATTTTAGGTTGTTATTAAGAACTGGTTTTTATTTAGATTTGAAAGACAATTTTATTGTTCCGTCTTTTAGGCGGAATTTAGTTTCAGTTTCTTTATTGGACAAATTTGGATATTCTTGTTCATTTGGAAACAATCAGTTTACTTTATCTTTAAATTTAAGTATTGTCAAAACTGATTATTTAAATGCTTATGAAAACCTTTATTTACTAGATACAATTGCATCATATAATGAAACCTTGCACGTGGAGTCACGTGGTACTAAGCGTAAATTAAATAAGGAAAATTCGGTATCATTATGGCATAAGCGCTTAGGTCATATCTTAAAAGGTAGGATTGAGCGACTTATATCTAATGGTATTTTGGAGTCCCTTAACTTTTCAGACTTTAATGTTTGTGTTGACTGTATCAAGGGAAAACATACGAAAACTAAGAGATTAGGTGCCAACAAATCTACAGACGTCTTAGAATTAATTCACACTGATATTTGTGGGCCATTCCCTACGGCATCTTGGAATGGTCAACAATATTTCATAACGTTCATAGATGATTACTCACGTTATGGGTACCTATATCTCATTCATGAGAAATATCGGTCTTTGGATGTGTTCAAATCTTATAAGGCTGAAGTTGAGAATCAACTCAACAAAAGAATTAAGAAAGTTAGATCTGATCGTGGTGGTAGTACTACGGTAGATATGATGGCTCAGGTGAACAACGTCCAGGACCATTTGCAAAATTCCTAGAGGAATGCGGTATTGTCCCACAATACACCATGCCAGGGTCACCTAGTATGAATGGTGTAGCTGAGAGACGTAATAGGACTCTTAAGGATATAGTAAGGAGTATGATTGCTCATTCTACCTTACCCGAGTCCATGTGGAGAGAAGCATTAAAGACAACATCGTACATTCTGAATAGAGTATCAACTAAAAGAGCTGAAAAGACACCTTATGAGCTTTGGATAGGTTAAAAACCTAGTCTAAAGCACTTTCACATTTGGGGATGTCCAGCTGAGGC
The DNA here is from genome assembly GCA_958450335.1 of Hibiscus tridactylites. Lineage (NCBI taxonomy): Eukaryota > Viridiplantae > Streptophyta > Magnoliopsida > Malvales > Malvaceae > Hibiscus > Hibiscus tridactylites. The sequence continues at coordinate 72,971,557 of OY288284.1, read as the reverse complement.
AAGGCCTTATAGGCCACATGAAAAGAAATTGGACTCCAAAACTGTGAGCATCTACTTTATTAGATATTCTGAGTGATCTAGGGCTATAAATTTTATGATCCCACAATTAAGAATATTTTTGAGACGGGAACTGCAACATTTTTTTGAGGATGTTGAATTTGGAGGGAAAAATAAGGTTAGAGACATTACCTTTGAGGAGGAATTGAGTTCCAACTCAATTCCTGCTATCACTTTTGATAATGTTCAGGTTCCCATACCTGTCATTAATCAAGAAGTGAATCCGGAACCTCAACAAGATAATGTTGAACAACTTCCTCCTATTCAGGATGAGGTAATTGTTCCAGAAGAACAAATTCAACAACTTCAACAACAAGTGTCATTAAGGAGATCCACGAGAGAAAGGAGAAATGCTACTCCAGATGATTATATTGTATTTCTCCAAGAAAATGAGGATGATAATGAAATGATGGAAGATAACCCAATCAACTTTCATTATGTCATGCAAAATGTTAACTCTCAAAAGTGGATTGATGACATGCAAGAAGAGTATAAATCTATGCAAGATAATAAAGTTTGGGAACTTATCCCATTACCTGAAGGTGCAAAATCAATTGGTTGTAAATAGATATTTAAAACCAAGAGGGATGCAAATAGTAATGTGGAGAGGTATAATGCACGTCTTGTAGCTAAAGGATATACTAAAAAGAAAGCATTGACTTTACAGAGACTTTCTCTCCGATTTCATCGAAAGACTCTTTTAGGATAATCATGGCACTTGTAGCTCATTTTGATCTTGAGTTACATCAGATGGATGTTAAGACTGCGTTTCTCAATGGAGACATTGAAGAAACAATTTATATGGTGTAACCAGAAAACTTTAAGTCGGGAGACTCAAAGCGTATAGTTTGCAAATTAACAAAATCCATCTATGGACTCAAGCAAGCTTCTCGTCAATGGTACCACAAGTTTCATCAAGTAATTGTCTTATTCAGTTTTGAGATGAATATCGTTGATGATTGTGTATATTACAAGTTTAGTGGGAGTAAGTATATATTTTTGGTTTTATATGTCGATGACATTTTGCTTGCCACGAATGATATAGGCTTGTTGCACGAAACGAAGAGATTTCTATCTAAGCATTTTGAAATGAAAGATCTTGGGGACGCTTCTTTTGTTTTAGAAATTCAGATACATCGAGATCGATCTCGAGGTATTCTTGGATTGTCACAAAAGAACTATATCGATAAAGTACTTAAAAGGTTTGGCATGCAAAATAGTAAACTAATAGACATCCCTGTCGCTAAAGGAGACAAGTTTTGTCTTGCCCAATGCCCTAAAAGTAACCTTAAAATTCAAGAAATGCAGAAGATTCCCTATAGATCAGCTATTGGGAGTTTAATGTATTCTCAGGTTTGTACGCGTACGAATATTGCGTACATTGTTGGGATGTTAGGCAGATATTCAAGCAACCCTGGTATGGACCATTGGATAGCAGCCAAGAGGGTTATGAGATATCTTCAGAGAACAAAAGATTACATGATCACTTATAGGAAATCAGATCATTTGGAGGTCGTCGGGTATTCAGATTCTGATTTCACTGGGTGTTAAGATAGCAAAAAATCTACATCAGACTATATTTATCTATTAACTGGAGGAGCTATATTTTGGAAAAGTGCTAAACAAACACTTGCAACCCTGGTATGGACCATTGGATAGCAGCCAAAAAGGTTATGAGGTATCTTCATAGAACAAAAAATTACATGATCACTTATAGGAAATTAGATCATTTGGAGGTCGCAGGGTATTCAGATTCTGATTTCGCTGGGTGCTAAGATAGCAGAAAATCTACATCAGGCTATATTTATCTATTAGCTGGAGGAGCTATATCTTGAAAAAGTGCTAAACAAACACTTGTAGCTTCTTCCACTATGGCAGCAGAGTTTGTAGCATGCTATTAGGCATCTAATAATAGAATATGGTTGCAGAATTTTGTCACTGGGCTGCGAGCTCGTCTAAGTCAAATTACATAGACATAAAGTTCCTAGTTGTAAAAGAAAGAGTGCAAAGTGGACAAATATCTATAGAACACATTAGGACAAACTCTATGATAGCGGATCCACTCACAAAAGGTTTACCACCCAAGGTCTTTCATGAGCACACTGCTCATATGGGTGTTGTATCATTTGAGGATATTATTGTTTGAGTGAGAGTTTGTTATTTATTTGCTTTATGTTTGATTTTGGACATTTATATATTCAGTTATTTTTCTTATCAGAGATTAAGTATTCAGTTTATTCACTCTTTTCTTATTTTGATAAGGACCTCACCTAAGTTTAAAGAGGATCAGTTGAAAATAGGCATGTTCGGTTCACATTTACATGTAATTTCCATGCTACGCATCCATGATTGATCTATGTCATTTGGTTGTGTTTGTATATGTGACCATTGATAGGTCCAGTCATGATTGATATGGCGAAGACCGCTTTGATCCTATATAGATATAGTTGATGGACGAGATTGTTAAAGAATACATATTGTATGATAGCAAATTTTGAGCTCATAAGGTTATACATTTGTCAGGAAACATATGTTGCCCAAGTGAGAGATTGTTGGGTTATCCAATAATAATGGGCACATATGTATAATGTATGTTGCTATTATAAAGTTTAACACAAAAATTAAGTGACCAATTATGTTACACGTGTTATAGGTATTAAATTGTCATGGAATTAAAAGTGTAGATATCGTAAGTTATATTTATAACTCAATGAGGGGCAGAGTTGTAAATATTAATAAACTGATTCTAATTCAGTTTATATAAAGGGTAGTGGTCCCCGAGATCTAGGTTAACTTGCATATCTCTCCTTCCCCGTTAGAGAGTTGTGTGGCAAGATGTAACCTATCATCTTGGAAGATCAAACCCTCTCTGAAAAATTTCTGTCAATGAATTTAGGTACGCTTCCGCAAATCTAATCTTTGTTCTTAATGATTTGGCATGTATGGATCTTGGGTTTATATTCGTATGAATATATTTTGGTTCCAACAAATATAAGTATGAACAAGATTCGTCTTGTTCGTCTGTTGCCTTTTATATGTTTTATCAATAATTTTATGTCACATGTATTATCATTAATACATGTGACATAAAATTATTGGTAGAACATATAATAGGTCACAATAAAAAAGCAGATAAATTCTATTCATATAAATATGCCCATCATTGTGGCAAAAAAATAAGGGAATTAGCTGCCGAAAATATGCATTTGGTCTCTTTCAACAAATAATGTACACATGCCTATCAACAATGACCTTTTTCCATTATTAAAAATGTAAGAAATGCATTACAGAAAAAACATTAACTTTTACTCTTTTTTTCCCTTCGACAATTGTGGGGATGTGATTTTATGTTTTTTGCTTAGTTAATATTTTTAAGAAATATGTTCAAAATTTTGCTTAACTTTTAAAGGAATACAAATTTTAGAAATGACTAACAAGAATCAAGTTTATTTTAACAAAAAAAATATACTAGATTGAATTTAAAGTGAAAGATTATAAAAATATCACACCACAACCAATTTACTGTAAAAATAAATACAATAAATTTCAGAGGATGTGAATACATGAGAATCAAGTTAAAACAGAACGAGGATGAATGTATCTAATAAATATGGATGTAATAGTAGTTTTCAAGATTACATATCCTATAGATACAATTTTTAAATCTAAAAAGACTTGAAAAAAATAGAAAAAATTAAAAAAAATTATTCATAAAATATGGGTTACAATCTAAAAATAAATCTTTAATTCTTATCTACGAAGGAGCTTCGACTCAATGGTTTTCTAGACTTGATCTTGGTGTTGGTAATGCAAAGAATCCCACGTTGGATATAGACTTAGTTCAAATGTCTAACCATTATAAATTGTTGCGCAAAATTTTAATTTTTAATTTTTTCTACCAATTATCTTTAAAAAGCAAATTCACTCTCTTCTAGCGGTTTTCTGTTGATCATATCGAATCCATCTAAATTCGTTGTCCCTTTTAGCCTTTTTAAAATAATATTTTTTAAGCTTAAGGGTTTAATAAGCCCTTAAACTTTTTTAAAGAAATCAATTAAACCTTTAAACTTTTTTGCACTCAATTAAGCCCTCAAATTCAAGAGAAAAAAAATCTATGTAACCCTTTGACTAACGTTGACCGTTAACTTTAACAATCATCACAACACACGTCTCTGATAAGGAAATGTCAACAATCTCGTATGGTTAGATCCCTTTCTATGATATTTTGTTGGTGGTTTCAGACTATTAGCGGAGCAATATGTAAAATTGATTTTATTAATCACTTCTTCTACATTACTACTTAAGCGTCTAGTTGGATAAACATAAAGAGATTTATTTACTGAAATTTTATGGATGATGAAAGACATAGTCAATGAAAGATTTTAATTTTTTTTATGTCTTTTGAATTTTCATTTTTTTGTATGAGATTCTTTTGTAAACATATTCACCAAGTTTCCATTCGTGTTTTGTGTTGTACTTTGTTGTATATATTCTTATATTAAAAACCCAATTTTTTATTAAAAACTAATGAAATATTAAAAATATTTAAATAACTTTCTACATATATACTGAACGTGTGGAATGGAAGAATAATCTCATTTGAAAAATATTTTTTTCTAGGAAAAAAAAGGAAAAATTATTTATTCAAAGACAAGGAGAATCCTCAAGGCAAGGCAGGGTTTTTTTTCGTATTAGATATATAAATTAGTTAAATATAGTTGTGAAATATGTAGTTGTAGGGCTTGCAATAATTATTTTTTTAATAGCCTAAAGGTAATTAAAAAGTATTGTTTGTTCATACATATTTTTAACCCTTTAACAGTAGATATGTACTTTACAGACAAAAGTAATTCGAATTCATCATTCATGTCTCATAAGATAAATATTATTCATTTTTCTACTATAACACTTGTTGGAATTGCTCGCAATAATGGTTGAATCAAAAGGTTTTTGGTTGAATATATGTTTACTTTGAACACAATTCTAGATTTTGGTTTGGATGTGTTACAATGTTGTTGGTGCTGAATAACTAAAATTACTAAATTTTGGTTGTTTCTTAGGTGTGACGGTCCAAAAAGGACAAACGGGTTTTCTAAGGAAAACCATTATTATTAGGATTAATACCATATACATTAACGGTAGAAATTAAAAGTCTCCACAAGCGCCTTAATTTTAGGGTATTGATAGTTAGTTTACGGTATAGGGTTTATGAGTTTAGGTGTAGGGGTTTAGAATTTAGGGATAGTTGTTTCAATTTAAGGTTTAGAGTTATAATTTAAGGTCTATATGTTAGGGTTTAGTGTTTAAGGTAATATGGTGAGGATTTAGGTTTTAGCCTATAAACTCTAAACCTTAGATTGAAACGACTATCTCTAAATTTTAACCCCTACACCTAAACTCCTAAACCTTATACCCTAAACTAACTTCCTATACCCTAAAATTAAGGCGCTTGTGGAAACTTTTCGTTTCCACCGCCTGTGTATAAAATATTTATCTTAATTATTAAATCAATGAAAATTGAAGTTTTTTTTTAAAAAGATATTTTCCAAAGCTCTAATGTAACATTTTATTTTTAAATACAAAAATCGAAATATCAAAATTAGTGATACTTGAAAGAGAAATTTTATATTGTTAAAAGTAAAGCATAACATGTTGCCAAAACTCAATTGTCAACATAATTGTAGGTAAGTAATTATTCAGTTCAATTGGCAAAGCAAATTTCTCAGGTGAAACCAATGGCCACTTTATCTTTGATTAGGGAAATGTTTATTAATATATATATATATATATATATATATATATATATATATATATATATATATATATAAAAGGAAAATTATATATCTAGTACTTCAACTATGCTCGTGTTACTAGTTTAGTACTTCAACTATCATTTTTGGCAAAATAGTATTTAAGGTTATGTTTTTGTTCTGTTTTGGTATCCTGGCGGTTAAAAACTAACGGAGATGATGATGTGGCTTGGTTTAATTACAATTTTAGTCTAAAACACTTATATATATTATCAATTCAATCCAAAATCCATCAATATAAAACATCGTCCTAATTTTGCAAAGCTTTGATCCTATTTTGTCCCCCCTTTCCCACCTCTCGTATTTTCGTCGGTATCCCGATCGTGGAGTTTGGGTCCTCCAATGGACCCTGCAATATCCCCCATTGATGCTCAAATCTTAAAGTTTTTATTGTCCCTAGCGTGTTTTTAAACCCAAAACCCAAACAAATGTTCGATTCGAAGAAGAAGAAAAGTGAAGGATTTACAATTTTAATATAAAAATTAAAGGCTAAAGGGTCAAATTTGCCCCTGTAGTAATTCGAAATCAGCAATGTTGCCCCTAATTTTTTTTTCCGTAATTTTGCCCTCAAAGTCAGTCAATTGTAGAATGTTCCCCTTTGACCGATTTTGACCGTTAAATGCTGACGTGGCAGCTAACGGTGCTGACGGGGCAATTTTACCCTCGAAGTCATTCATGCAATTTTGCCCTCGAAGTCATTAATTGCAACACTTTTACCCTTGGTTTATTTAGTTTTTGAATAAAATTGGATAAATAATTTGGGTTTTTTCGAATTGAACTTTAACAAACAGAATATATGAAAAATCGATTAACAAATTGATGTAAATATCCTTTGAGTCCCTAGTAATTTTAAAAATAAGAAAAATAAGAACTCTCACAAAAAATCAAAATATTATTCAATTTTTTTAAAAATCTATAAACTTAATAAAAATAAATATGATATTAAAAAAATATTGAAAATAAACCAACGAGAAGCGTGTTAATTGAACGGTGAACGCGAACTATTCTATTCGAATGACGTTCGATTGACACACTTACCGACGATGGGTTGTTAGGAAAAAATGTACGATGATCTCAGAAAATGACATTAGTGGTGTTCGACAAAAATGGAATGGGAGATAAATACAAGGATATCCAGAAGATAAAGCAGAATTCAACCTGAGCCACATGATTCGAGTTCACCGTACATTTTTTCCTAACAACCCATCATCGGTAAGTGTGTCAATCGAACATCGTTCGAATAGCATAGTTCGCGTTCATCGTTCAATTAACATGCTTCTCGTTGGTTTATTTCAATAATTTTTTTGAATATTGTATTTATTTTTATTAAGTTTATAGATTTTTTTAAAAAATTGAATAATATTTTGATTTTTTGTGAGAGTTCTCACTTCGATGGCAAAATTGCATGAACGACTTTGAGGGTAAAATTGCTCCGTCAGCACCGTTAACTGCCACGTCAGCATTTAACGGTCAAATTCGGTCAAAGGGAAACATTGCTACAATTGACTGACTTTGAGGGCAAAATTACGGAGAAAAAAAATTAGGGGCAACATTGCTGATTTCGGATTACTACAGGGGCAAATTTGACCCTTTAGCCAAAATTAAAATAATATTTAAATTGATAAAATTTTAGACTAAATTGATAGATTGTATAAGTTTTGGGACTAAACTGTTATTAACACAAGCCACATCATTAATTCTGTTAATTTTAAACGGTAGAAGTACCGAAATAAAACAAAAACGTAATATTAGATATTATTTTACCAAAACTAATAGTTGAGATATTAAAACAATAACACGAAAATAGTTGAGATATTAAATATGTAAGAAAACATACTAAGGTGGTGTCAAATCATGTTGGTCTTAAATGACAAACCTAATCTTACTCGAATATTTGTTTATTTTAGTTCAAAATCCCAACTCAGTTGCACATGTCCTTAAATTAGGGTTTTTGGAGGGACCCCATTTTTGCCCTCTCTTCTGCCTTACTAGAAAAGCATAAACACTTTATCTGTGTTTGAACAAAAAAAAACACTTTATCTGTGAATTTTTTTCTTCACTTCAAAAGGCTCTCACCATTGGTGGCTGGCTCCCACATAGAAGAGCTTTTTGAATCATCATCACTGGACGGCTAGTTTAAGGTGCGGCGTCTTAATTTAAAGTAAAATAATAATATAATTAAAAAGGGTAAAATATAAAATTTAAAATATTATTATCACTGTATTTTCTAATATTTTAATTATATCAATTATAGTCATAAATTAGACTATTGTATAACAGACTCACTATAAATTTAAAACTCTAAACCAAGAGAAAGTAAATTAATAAATAGTGGTTTCCTGGTGAAGCTTTTTGTTGCTACAAGCCTACAACCCTACAAACCCAACTTTTAAAAGTGAAAGTCTGGGATTTGTAGGAATCCCACTGAACCTTTCTAGGAAATCTGCATAAGGAATTCAATATTCCATCAACTCTGGCATTTCTTTTTAGGTAATACAAATACTTCCGATTTAATTAAATGCATTTTCTTAACGAGAAGAAGACGGTCTTGAAAACTTTGAAGCTTCAGGTTGAAATATAATTAAATATGGGTTTTGAGGTTAGATTTATTTTTGATGGCAGTGGCGGATTCAGAAATTCAAAAAAGCAGTCTAAAATAATTTTTTTAAATAGGTATGCAAATTTCTATTTTGTTCTCATTTATACACTAAACTAATTATTTAAAGAAAAATTTAACACTAAACTACAAAATTTTTCCCCAAAATAGGTCTTTAACTCTAAAATCTAAATTTTAGATTATAAATTTTAAATCTTAAAAAATACAGCCTACTCCTAATTTTCAAAACCATAATCATAATGTCTAAATTTAATCATTAACCTTAAACATAATTTTTTTTTTAACTTGGGGGCATATATAAAAGTACCGAAAAAAGTAAAGAATGTTTATTCTCCCTTTTATACTCTATGCAATTATTACAGCTGTGTTGTAAAAATAAGTATTGTAAAGACGTTGATAGAGTATGAACTTTTCGTGATATCTACGTTTCTAGTGTATTATTTATTTTTCTCATTTATAGAGATAAACATATCAAATAATATTAAGTCTCTTATACATTACGGAAGCAAAACAATAATAAAAGTATATGAGAAGGGTGGTGGGGTGTGGGAATCCATCTCCATATGTCTACATTTATTTGCAATCCATCTTTCTTGGCGGTCCCAACTCCTTTTCTTTTCTTTTTCTTTTTCGTTTTGGGGAATAAAAATTTGCCCACTTTTCCTTTTCAATGTGCTTGCTTGCAAGGGAATGATGAACAAGGGGATGTTAGATTGTCTCGGACATCGGTGGGACTGGGCGCCCCATCATTGCTCTACCCCTCCTGGTCCAATAGCCTCGCATGGTGGTTGCGAATCTTGCCCATCATTTCGATTTATTGTGGGGGAAAAAACCAAGGCTACGGGAGACCAAAATTTGGTTGTTGGGGCCATTTAGATTCATCAATAATTTGACTTGTCTTTTCTTTTGTATTATGTATCTTTATATTGTATGTACTAGTGTTAATTCAATCATATTCCTATTCAAATATTTGATTTCAAAGTTCAATCTGACTCGACTTCGAATCAATGAAGATATAATCTAATGTTCTAATATAAGAGAGAATTAAATCAAGCATATTTGGCTGGTTGGTCAAGCTACTCATCTTTGTTCTTCCGTATTCCCTTAGGTTATGAGTTTTAGACCCACTAAAAACACTCCCCTTCTCCTCCTTTTCGAGTAAGATTATGATTAGATTTAAGTTTTATAAATATATAAGAGAAAACTTAATACTCTTAGCTAATCAAGTATAAAATACCCATCCCAATGCTATTCATGCATGTTTTTACCTTCCAAAATTAAAGAAAGAACACGAAATTCAAATGAAATTAAAGGCCTAGTATGGCACCGACAGATTTGAGCTGCTTGGACTGCAAGAAAAACCATTATCCATGCATATGATAGCTACATGGATTCATCATTTCAGCTAATAATTAAAAGGCACCCATAGAAAAGAAAGTAAACATTAATGTGACATGCAATGTAGCAAGTTGGAAATAATTTTCTTTTCTTTTTTGTAATAAATTCCTTATCTGAATCCACAACCTCCAAAAACCCCACCTTTGATATCAACTTTCACTCTCAAAATGCATTTAAAACTTTCTTTTTTTGTTCTTTTTTCCCTTTAAAAAAGAACAATAAAAAGCATGTGGAATACATCACCTACACTTATCTTGATCTTATGAAGAGTTCATTAGAGATAAAGCATTGGATTTAATTATATTGAAACTCAAGTTTACCAAACATTTGATAATTAATTTGATAGTATTATTTTCACCGGTGATTGAGGGATCAATTCTCGTCCTGGACACGAAACAAGTTTAAAATTTATGATTAAAGTTTACCTTTATATAGACCAACATAACCTAATAATTAATCATTGAAATTGTTTCGATGAATATTTTTGGGAAACCAAAAAAATTTATTTTTGATAAAAATATTGTATTATTACTCAAAGAAGCAGCAAACTGCTACAAATTACATAATCACCCTAATAAAAGGGTCAAGCTTGTGTGTTATCGCTTTGATGTTTGGTTTCGTTATTTTGTTTGGTGTTTGTCCTCTTAATATTAACATGGTGTACTCTTTTCTTTTGACATATATTTAGAGGTGTTTTTAATAAGGCACACGATAATAATCTTGTGTATGATTGTCACGCTAATAAAATCATACTTAGCTGATAAAAAAGGTCAAGCTAAGATCTCCCAATCAGGACAAAGTTTTACATTAACATGGTTATTTCTATCTATAGCCTTATGGTGTAATCTAATATGTACAATTTCTAGCCAATGGTCCAAAGCAGAGGTAGATTAACAAGATAACCAGTAACATATGTAAAATTTTATGTTAGGGTGCAAACCTATAAAATTTAAAGGTGCGAATTTATAAAATTTTAAGAGGAGCGAAAATAGATTTTCAATAGAAAATATATAAAAAAAATTCTAAATCATATATGAATTTCAAATTTTTAGGGAAGGGGCGACTGCCCTCTCCAACCCATCTAGGTCTATCCCCCAAGATAACTAATAAGCCTCATATATGCAAAACAAAACAAAACAAAACAAAACAAAGGCCATGTTTGGTAAAGAGAGGTTTGGGCAAAAATTAGAGGTTTGAGGCATAATTAGAGGTTTAATCAGTCAAATCCGTTAATATTGTGAATAACAGATTGAACAAGATTGAGGTAAAAACGCTAATTTTGAAAAAAAGCTCATAATAGGAGCTTTTTGAGATTAGAGGTTTGATATTAGAGTTGTAAAGACTCTTTTATCCTTACCAATTACCAAAAATCTCAAAATAGCCTAAATTAAATATTTTCTCACCCTATTTATAAGCTAATCCTATTTATTTTATTATTATTATTATCACGTATTTATATGTGTATTTAAATTTATTAATTAATTAAATTATATTAACATAATTATATAAATAATAAATTAATATATAAATCATTCAAATATATTTAGAAAAGTTACATTAAAAATAATTCTATAGATCTAATTAATATTAATTAGATAGAAAATATTGATAACTAATAAACTATTCAAACAACTATTGAATATAATTATGTTCTTATATGTCATTTTGCTTGTTTAAATAATTTAACAGCTATTAGCTACCAATTAATTTTACCAAACACTTTTATACAATCAGCTAATACAATCTGCTAATCAAATTAGCTAATACAATCATCTATCAGCTAATGTAATTCGCTATCCACTAATTATTAAACAGTAACAAACTATAAAAGTTATGCCAAAGTTTGGAGAAAGAGGGAGGGGAGGGAAAAAGAAAAGAAAATATAACAATCGAGTGCTACTCTAGGGCTAATGTTACCATCGACTATGAAAAAATTTTTAAAAAAAAAGTAGGAGAGAAGCTACGAGAGAGAAAAAAAGAAAATGAACAATTAGGTATTTTTTATTAAATATTAAATACTGATTATGCTGGAAAAGCTTCATGAGACCCATGCGATGGGCATAAAACAATGGATAAAGTTTAACTTGACTAAAACATGGTATTTTGTGAAAAATGAATAATATTGGAACCTGTTATTTTCAATTATTATCAGTAATATATGGATAAAACGAAACAAAGTGTTGTTGACAATAAGTGTGGAAAAGGAAAATGTGGTGGAGAAAAGTAATCTGTTGTTGGAAGAGATAAAAAGATGGGTCACTCTGTGTTAGTAAAAATTATTAAACGAGTTTGACTTACTATATTATCTAAGGGTGAGTAAAAATATTCGATCCGATTGATCCAACTCGACGACTTGAGCTCGACAAATTTTTCGGGTAATTCTTGGAAAGAAAAACAATCACTCGACCGGGCCGGGTACCCGTCCCGCCAAATTTCCTGAGACATGGGCCGAAAGTTTTCCCTTATCGGGTACCCGACCTGACCCGATAAAAATTAATATATATATTTTATATTTAAAATTATATTTTTATTTTATGTTTTTTAATATTTTTATTCTAAAATTAAGTTTAAATCCCTAAATTTTTTCTATGTTTGTATTATATTCTTTTAAGTTTAAAGTTTAATTTTTTAAAATATTGTTGTGTTTAACATGTGATTTTTTTTAATTTTAAAATTTAAAAAATAAAAAATATAGGAACCGGGTACCCGAATATAATGGACCAGAACACGGGCCGCTTAATGAGGTACCCGGATGAATCGAGTACCCGAAAATCGGGTACCCTACAATGCCCATCCTTAATGTTATCCATAGTTTCACCCAATGGGATTTTTTAATTTTATTTTTTAAGTAAATTTTTACTTCTTTTCTGCATGTAACTAAAAGGTGAATAATTACTTGAAAATTACACTGAAATAGGTAAATATAATTGGGTGGACTATAGATACTATGGTAAGCCGAATCTATCTAATAATTTTTCGTCGATTAGGGCTACCTTCGATCAGTTTCTTGAGGGCAACATGAGTAATCCTTGTTCTAAACCGTGGCACTTAAATAAAAATTCATAAATTCTTTTTTAGTATTTTAATTAATTACAAAATGATAATATGGTTTGATTTGATTTTGAAGTCAAATGAAATCATGTGTTGGACGGATTAGGAGTGGGTAAAACTCGAGTCTATAAATTGTTTTTTCTAATTCAAGTTATTCGATTTTTTCAATTTGAATAACTCGAAAAAAAATTGAGTTCGAGTTTTCACAACTTGAAAAATTGAATTTTACAGTTTTGCGATTTAGTTCTTGATTTCCATTCTTCTTCAATTCTTCGTTCATTTTAAGTTAATTTTTGACCAAATTTCAACCACGTGTTCCTAAACTACTGTAGATTACATATTTAGCTTCAATTCATATTTTTAAAAACAAATGTCCACATTTTGCAATTTAGTCCCTCAACTTAATATGATTTCTTCATTTCTTTACTTTCTCATTCGTTTTAAGTCTATTTTTAATCAAATTTGAATTACATGGTCCTAAAAAAATTAGAATACTTATTTAGGTTTGATTCATATTTTTGAAAATAATTTTTCTATTTTACAATTTAGCCCCTCAATTTTGTATGATTTCTTCATTTCTTCAATTCCTTCTTCGTTTTAAGTTCATTTTGACCAAACTTAAACCACATACTTCACTAACACTATATAATATCTATGTAATTTCAATTCATATTTTTAACATTTTTTTGCAATTTAGTCCCTTAACTTTGCATTTTATTTAATTTGATCCTTCAATTGTATTTTTTTTGTAAATTCTTTCTTCTCATCAATTTCTTGACTCCTTTATACTCCCATCAATATTTATCCTAAAAAGTTCTTTCTTTAAAAATAACATTATAAATACATTTTATAATTTTAGATATATATTTTTTATTAAATATTAACATTACAAATCTTACTCGTACATGTGAAGAATAATATGAATGTATACATGTATACCTTATATGATTAGAAAAAAAAATTATTTAAATTAGAATCAATACCTACTATAGCATTATAAATAATTATAATTAAATTTGTATAGAAACTCAACAACTCAACTCGAATTTCATAAACTCGACTCGAATTGAAAAAAATTCAAATAAAATTTGTATCATAAAATAGAACTTGTCAACTCGAATAACTTAAAATTTTTTGACTCGACTCGATCGAGTGTCCATCCCAGGACGGACCCAAAGGATGAATATTGAAATTCCAGCAAAAATACAGAGAAATCCAACAAAAGTTAAAGAAGCAAGAAAGAAAAGTATGTGGAAACGTAATACAAGGAACAAAATCTGCCACTCCATCTTTTACTAATTTGCAAACAAAATTTGTGTGCAATAAATAACTACCACATTCCCTCTTTCTTATCCCTTGTTGTTTTTCTACACCCTCTTTCCATCAAAACCAAACAAATCTATATAAATGTTTCCCAGCTGATGTATATTCTCGTTCTTCTCTCATCCTTTAAAACTCCAAAACAACTACACATCAAAGCAAAGCAAAATCAAAATTCAAAACCAATGGCAGTTAAAGCTCGGCATATGAATATTTTCCCTCCCCAGTTAATCACCAACAGGTGATTCTATGTTCTACGTGTGTTTTAATTCCATTTTCAAGTTTCTTTCTTTGTCTTTTTTAACATGATTTCCTTCTTCTTCTTTGTGTAGCAGAGATTTTTGTGTTCCTCTGGTTGGTCCAAATATCTCAGCCAAAACTTCAATCAACAAAACCGACAGTGGTCTTACTTACAACATGAATGTCCCAGTTTCGGCTGCAAGAAAAAGGTCTAGAGATTGTTTCAACAATGGCTTCCACTTCGATTCATGCTCGGTCCCTCAAAAGAACAAGCTTTCTGGTGTTTCCTCGGTTATTCTTGATAACCATGTCTTTTCCCAGATTCAACAACAAGAAGAAGAAGATATTGACCGTTTTGTTTCTGATCATGTAAGTTCCTTGAAAAATGTTTTCTTTTCTTATTAAAGTTAACATAGAATTTATTGTTTTTTTGCATGAATTACAGACGGAAAAACTGAGGTTGGGGCTTGAAGAGAGAAGAAAGAGGGAATCAAGAATGTTGATTACAGCAATCCAAGAAGGGGTGATGAAGAAACTGAAGGAGAAAGACGAGGAGATACAAAGAATCGGGAAACTAAACTGGGTTCTTCAAGAAAGGGTTAAAAGCCTGAACGTAGAGAACCAGCTGTGGCGAGACTTGGCGCAGACAAACGAAGCGACGGCCAATTCCCTACGCATCAATTTAGAACAAGTCCTGGCAAACGTGGGCGAGGAACGCCGTGTCAGCGGGGGAGCTGCCGCTGCTTTGGAAGATGACGCGGAGTCTAGCTGTGGCAGCAGCGACGAGGGGTGGCGCAAGGTGGTGGTGGTGGCGGAGGATAAGGCGGCTGCGGTTGTTGGGAGGAAGTGCAGAAAGTGTGGGGAGAAAGAGTCAAGTGTACTGTTGCTGCCATGCAGACATGTATGTCTATGTACAATGTGCGGGTCCACCATGGTAGTCAGTACTTGCCCTGTTTGTCTTTCTGTTGCCAATGCCAGTGTTCATGTTAACATTTCATGAACAATTTTCTTACTTTCTTTCTTCAAAAAGGGAAATGCAAATATCTTTTCACATAGATTTCATTCACTTTACTTTCTTTTATTCGTCCCTTAATTAGTGGGGTTAACAACAATCCTATTAATTTGTACCAAATCACTCTAATCCAAACATCTTTGAACAAATAGTGTCCGTCTTCGTACAGTTTGAAAGTGCGGTGAAAAAGTGTTTTTAAAGAATGATTTTAAAAAGTGTTTTTGGATTTGTTTTATTTAGAACAAGAGTGTATGTTGTTGTTGTCAAAAAGTGCTTTTAAGTAGATAAAATATCAGGATTAGTAATATAAACGAAGATACATGAATAATTTTACTCAACTGCTTTTACAAAAGTTAAAATTTAACTTTTGAAAAACACTTTTCAAACCAAGTTGAAAAGGTGCTTTTGGCCTAAAACGCTACATGTTATGCATTGCTTTTGGTCCTAATAGTTGATAACGAATTGTATTAGTGGATTTGACTAGCTAATAACGAATTGTATTAGCTAATTTAACTAGCTGCTAGCATAATTATGTTTAATAAAATTAACTATTAGTTTATAGTTGTTTTCTTTTGAACAAGTAAAATGACATATAAATTAAAATAAAATTTAATAATTGTTTGAATAGTTTATTAGTTATCGATATTTGATATTTATATGTGTTAGATTATGTAAATAATTAAATTTTTAATATAACATTGCTAAGTATATCTGAAGAATGTATATATTAATTTTTTATTAATGAAATTATTTTTAATATATTTTATTAATTATTAACTTTAAATAATATTTGAAGTATATGTATAGGCCATGTTTGGTAAAGAGAGGTTTGAGACATAATTAGAGGTTTGACCAGTCAAATCCGCTAATATTGTTATTTGGTGAATAGCGGATTGAGGTGAAACTGCTAATTTTAAAAAAGCTCACAATAGGAGCTTTTTGAGATTAGAGGTTTGATATTAGAGTTGTAAAGACTCTTTTACCCTTACTAGATATCAAAAATCTCAAAATAACCTAAATTAAATATTTTCTCATCCTATTTATAAGCTAATCCTATTTACTTTTTTCTTTTTATTATCACATATTTATATGTGTATTTAATAATTAAATTATATTATATTAAAATGATTATATAAATAATAAATTAATATATAAATTATTCGAATATGTTTAGAAAAGTTATATTAAAAATAATTTTATAGATCTAATTAATATTAATTAGATACAAAATATTGATAACTAATAAACTATTCAAACAAGTATGGAATATAATCATGTCCTTATATGTCATTTTGTTTGTTTAAATAATCTAACAGCTATCAACTATCAGTTAATTTTACCAAACACTTTTATACAATCAGCTAATACAATCCGCTAGTCAAATCAGCTGATGCAATCAGCTATCAACTAATGTAATTCGCTATCCGCTAATTGCCAAACAGAGTCATAACCTCATCCATTTGAAGGGAAAATTATTTAAATTATATATGAGAATTTAGGTTATTAATATCATATATACATATATATTAGATTATGTAAATAATTAGTTTTACTTTAATATGTGATTTATTCAAGTTTAGGTTACTTAAAGAACCGTCAATGACAAAAAAATCTTTAAAACTCTTATATTCAATCCACTAAACTCAAAATTTTCTTCTAGCAACTTTTTTTCCAATTTGAGAGAATTCTCCATTGTTACAATCTTATGTTTAACAAACAATTAAATTAACGGATTTGACTGATAATTCTCTAAAAGTCGTTTTATTCTCTAATTTTGGCTCAAAACTCTGTTCATCAAATTAAATCTTACTATTTCTTAAAAAAAATCTCAAACTCGAATTTTGAGGTAAAAAACTAAAAATATTTGCATTCAGAATAAATTCAATCCAACTCAACTTCAAAATTAATCAAACTCTTGTGACAGTCATACATTGAAAAATCTTAAAAAAATAAATAAATTATGGGACTCCCCTACAAGGAATTCGAGCTAACCATCATTTTTAGGCAACCAAGTGTTAGTTGCCTTTCCTTTCCATTATGATTAATTAATTGGCCCTAGAAAAAAAGTCTGTCAGCTCACATTTTTCTTTGAATGAGTGAGTATTTAATACTATTCAATTGCTTAGCTAAGGTTTGCCTTAGCTTTCTTTGTTACTTTTAGTTGTTAGACTATCCAACTATCTAAGAGGGGTTTGCTTATTGTTGTCATTATTTTGATTAAGAAATTATAATTGTACTTTATTATTACATTACTTAGACCATCTCCTTTATTACTTAAGACTTATAGGATAGGGTTTTGTTTGAATTCTAATACACTCCTTTCCCAACAAGTTAAAGATGTCATTAATGGAACATAACGAGTGATTTCAGTGGAAAAGAAAATGATATCCATCTTAGGAGATTTAGATTCGAACACCCGAGTCTGAGTGTGTGCAAAGTGTGTGTCTTGTTAAAGAGTTAAGAAAAAAATATGAACAAATAATACTATATAATTACAGCAATACCGATATTCAGAAAACATAAAGATGTCAAAAATGAAGAAATATTAAAGTGATACTTCAAATCCAATGCAATGTTGGTGAGATAGTTGTGTGATTAGTTGCTTGAGTAGCCCACCCTCAATGTGTAACATTACACAACCTCATTTTAAGAAAAATCATTGCCTCTTTGAGTAGGGAAATAAAAAGGTTTAAAAATGCAATAAAAAATAATACTAGTATTTTAATTTTATCATATTGAATCTATGTACTATTTCTATCTAAAACTTTCGAAGCTTCCATTAACTATGTTCAATTTTATCATTAATTGCTAACTCGATGTAAAAAAAAGAAGAAAAAAAAAACAATATATTTACTCCTCAATGTTTATAAATTCTTTTATCAACTTGATTAACTGTTCGATAAA